>OX637397.1:38668408-41068408 GCA_951799425.1 Ilex aquifolium | reverse complement strand
ACTTGCGTTACAATATAGCCCATGCTAGAGGATTTTTCATGACTTTTGATGTGAATAAAATGGTTAGGGATTCAAGAATTCTTTACAATGCCGGAAGAATCATCTTAATCAGAGACCGGAGTAAAAAGTTATGTCAGAAATACTAAAGAATGGGAAATTACTTTTTTCTTTCATTGGGGAGGGGAATGGCCAACTATACCAAACTTCCATCACAATTTCAAACTTGTTAGAAGATGAATCACCAATTTTGATCTGAATATATTGGTTAGGGTTTCAAGTTCTCTTTACAATGCCGCAAGAATTAGATCAATCCGAGTTCGGGAGAAAAAGTTATGTGGTATATACTATTTCATTTTAAAGGAGGACTACTTATTACACCAAACTTGCGTTACAATATAGCCCATGTTAGAGGATTTTTCATGACTTTTGATGTGAATAAAATGGTTAGGGATTCAAGAATTCTTTACAATGCCGCAAGAATCATCTTAATCAGAGACCGGAGTAAAAAGTTATGTCAGAAATACTAAAGAATGGGAAATTACTTTTTTCTTTCATTGGGGAGGGGAATGGCCAACTATACCAAACTTCCATCACAATTTCGAACTTGTTAGAAGATGAATCACCAATTTTGATCTGAATATATTGGTTAGGGTTTCAAGTTCTCTTTACAATGCCGCAAGAATTAGCTCAATCAGAGTTCGGGAGAAAAAGTTATGTGGGATATACTATTTCATTTTAAAGGAGGACTACTTATTCCACCAAACTTGCGTTACAATATAGCCCATGCTAGAGGATTTTTCATGACTTTTGATGTGAATAAAATGGTTAGGGATTCAAGAATTCTTTACAATGCCGCAAGAATCATCTTAATCAGAGACCGGAGTAAAAAGTTATGTCAGAAATACTAAAGAATGGGAAATTACTTTTTTCTTTCATTGGGGAGGGGAATGGCCAACTATACCAAACTTCCATCACAATTTCGAACTTGTTAGAAGATGAATCACCAATTTTGATCTGAATATATTGGTTAGGGTTTCAAGTTCTCTTTACAAAGCCAGAAGAATTAGCTCAATCCGAGTTCGGGAGAAAAAGTTATGTCCGATATACTATTTCATTTTAAAGGAGCACTACTTATTACACCAAACTTGCGTTACAATATAGCCCATGCTAGAGGATTTTTCATGACTTTTGATGTGAATAAAATGGTTAGGGATTCAAGAATTCTTTACAATGCCGGAAGAATCATCTTAATCAGAGACCGGAGTAAAAAGTTATGTCAGAAATACTAAAGAATGGGAAATTACTTTTTTCTTTCATTGGGGAGGGGAATGGCCAACTATACCAAACTTCCATCACAATTTCAAACTTGTTAGAAAATGAATCACCAATTTTGATCTGAATATATTGGTTAGGGTTTCAAGTTCTCTTTACAATGCCGCAAGAATTAGATCAATCCGAGTTCGGGAGAAAAAGTTATGTGGTATATACTATTTCATTTTAAAGGAGGACTACTTATTACACCAAACTTGCGTTACAATATAGCCCATGTTAGAGGATTTTTCATGACTTTTGATGTGAATAAAATGGTTAGGGATTCAAGAATTCTTTACAATGCCGCAAGAATCATCTTAATCAGAGACCGGAGTAAAAAGTTATGTCAGAAATACTAAAGAATGGGAAATTACTTTTTTCTTTCATTGGGGAGGGGAATGGCCAACTATACCAAACTTCCATCACAATTTTGAACTTGTTAGAAGATGAATCACCTATTTTGATCTGAATATATTGGTTAGGGTTTCAAGTTCTCTTTACAATGCCGCAAGAATTAGCTCAATCCGAGTTCGGGAGAAAAAGTTATGTGGGATATACTATTTCATTTTAAAGGAGGACTACTTATTACACCAAACTTGCGTTACAATATAGCCCATGCTAGAGGATTTTTCATGACTTTTGATGTGAATAAAATGGTTAGGGATTCAAGAATTCTTTACAATGCCGGAAGAATCATCTTAATCAGAGACCGGAGTAAAAAGTTATGTCAGAAATACTAAAGAATGGGAAATTACTTTTTTCTTTCATTGGGGAGGGGAATGACCAACTATACCAAACTTCCATCACAATTTCAAACTTGTTAGAAAATGAATCCCCAATTTTGATCTGAATATATTGGTTAGGGTTTCAAGTTCTCTTTACAATGCCGCAAGAATTAGATCAATCCGAGTTCGGGAGAAAAAGTTATGTGGTATATACTATTTCATTTTAAAGGAGGACTACTTATTACACCAAACTTGCGTTACAATATAGCCCATGTTAGAGGATTTTTCATGACTTTTGATGTGAATAAAATGGTTAGGGATTCAAGAATTCTTTACAATGCCGCAAGAATCATCTTAATCAGAGACCGGAGTAAAAAGTTATGTCAGAAATACTAAAGAATGGGAAATTACTTTTTTCTTTCATTGGGGAGGGGAATGGCCAACTATACCAAACTTCCATCACAATTTCGAACTTGTTAGAAGATGAATCACCAATTTTGATCTGAATATATTGGTTAGGGTTTCAAGTTCTCTTTACAATGCCGCAAGAATTAGCTCAATCAGAGTTCGGGAGAAAAAGTTATGTGGGATATACTATTTCATTTTAAAGGAGGACTACTTATTCCACCAAACTTGCGTTACAATATAGCCCATGCTAGAGGATTTTTCATGACTTTTGATGTGAATAAAATGGTTAGGGATTCAAGAATTCTTTACAATGCCGCAAGAATCATCTTAATCAGAGACCGGAGTAAAAAGTTATGTCAGAAATACTAAAGAATGGGAAATTACTTTTTTCTTTCATTGGGGAGGGGAATGGCCAACTATACCAAACTTCCATCACAATTTCGAACTTGTTAGAAGATGAATCACCAATTTTGATCTGAATATATTGGTTAGGGTTTCAAGTTCTCTTTACAAAGCCAGAAGAATTAGCTCAATCCGAGTTCGGGAGAAAAAGTTATGTCCGATATACTATTTCATTTTAAAGGAGCACTACTTATTACACCAAACTTGCGTTACAATATAGCCCATGCTAGAGGATTTTTCATGACTTTTGATGTGAATAAAATGGTTAGGGATTCACGAATTCTTTACAATGCCGGATGAATCATCTTAATCAGAGACCGGAGTAAAAAGTTATGTCAGAAATACTAAAGAATGGGAAATTACTTTTTTCTTTTATTGGGGAGGGGAATGGCCAACTATACCAAACTTCCATTACAATTTCGAACTTGTTAGAAGATGAATCACCTATTTTGATCTGAATATATTGGTTAGGGTTTCAAGTTCTCTTTACAATGCCGCAAGAATTAGCTCAATCCGAGTTCGGGAGAAAAAGTTATGTGGGATATACTATTTCATTTTAAAGGAGGACTACTTATTACACCAAATTTGCGTTGCAATATAGCCCATGCTAGAGGATTTTTAATGACTTTTGATGTGAATAAAATGGTTAGGGATTCAAGAATTCTTTACAATGCCGGAAGAATCATCTTAATCAGAGACCGGAGTAAAAAGTTATGTCAGAAATACTAAAGAATGGGAAATTACTTTTTTCTTTCATTGGGGAGGGGAATGGCCAACTATACCAAACTTCCATCACAATTTCGAACTTGTTAGAAGATGAATCACCTATTTTGATCTGAATATATTGGTTAGGGTTTCAAGTTCTCTTTACAATGCCGCAAGAATTAGCTCAATCCGAGTTCGGGAGAAAAAGTTATGTGGGATATACTATTTCATTTTAAAGGAGGACTACTTATTACACCAAACTTGCGTTACAATATAGCCCATGCTAGAGGATTTTTCATGACTTTTGATGTGAATAAAATGGTTAGGGATTCAAGAATTCTTTACAATGCCGGAAGAATCATCTTAATCAGAGACCGGAGTAAAAAGTTATGTCAGAAATACTAAAGAATGGGAAATTACTTTTTTCTTTCATTGGGGAGGGGAATGGCCAACTATACCAAACTTCCATCACAATTTCAAACTTGTTAGAAAATGAATCACCAATTTTGATCTGAATATATTGGTTAGGGTTTCAAGTTCTCTTTACAATGCCGCAAGAATTAGATCAATCCGAGTTCGGGAGAAAAAGTTATGTGGTATATACTATTTCATTTTAAAGGAGGACTACTTATTACACCAAACTTGCGTTACAATATAGCCCATGTTAGAGGATTTTTCATGACTTTTGATGTGAATAAAATGGTTAGGGATTCAAGAATTCTTTACAATGCCGCAAGAATCATCTTAATCAGAGACCGGAGTAAAAAGTTATGTCAGAAATACTAAAGAATGGGAAATTACTTTTTTCTTTCATTGGGGAGGGGAATGGCCAACTATACCAAACTTCCATCACAATTTTGAACTTGTTAGAAGATGAATCACCTATTTTGATCTGAATATATTGGTTAGGGTTTCAAGTTCTCTTTACAATGCCGCAAGAATTAGCTCAATCCGAGTTCGGGAGAAAAAGTTATGTGGGATATACTATTTCATTTTAAAGGAGGACTACTTATTACACCAAACTTGCGTTACAATATAGCCCATGCTAGAGGATTTTTCATGACTTTTGATGTGAATAAAATGGTTAGGGATTCAAGAATTCTTTACAATGCCGGAAGAATCATCTTAATCAGAGACCGGAGTAAAAAGTTATGTAAGAAATACTAAAGAATGGGAAATTACTTTTTTCTTTCATTGGGGAGGGGAATGACCAACTATACCAAACTTCCATCACAATTTCAAACTTGTTAGAAAATGAATCCCCAATTTTGATCTGAATATATTGGTTAGGGTTTCAAGTTCTCTTTACAATGCCGCAAGAATTAGATCAATCCGAGTTCGGGAGAAAAAGTTATGTGGTATATACTATTTCATTTTAAAGGAGGACTACTTATTACACCAAACTTGCGTTACAATATAGCCCATGTTAGAGGATTTTTCATGACTTTTGATGTGAATAAAATGGTTAGGGATTCAAGAATTCTTTACAATGCCGCAAGAATCATCTTAATCAGAGACCGGAGTAAAAAGTTATGTCAGAAATACTAAAGAATGGGAAATTACTTTTTTCTTTCATTGGGGAGGGGAATGGCCAACTATACCAAACTTCCATCACAATTTCGAACTTGTTAGAAGATGAATCACCAATTTTGATCTGAATATATTGGTTAGGGTTTCAAGTTCTCTTTACAATGCCGCAAGAATTAGCTCAATCAGAGTTCGGGAGAAATAGTTATGTGGGATATACTATTTCATTTTAAAGGAGGACTACTTATTCCACCAAACTTGCGTTACAATATAGCCCATGCTAGAGGATTTTTCATGACTTTTGATGTGAATAAAATGGTTAGGGATTCAAGAATTCTTTACAATGCCGCAAGAATCATCTTAATCAGAGACCGGAGTAAAAAGTTATGTCAGAAATACTAAAGAATGGGAAATTACTTTTTTCTTTCATTGGGGAGGGGAATGGCCAACTATACCAAACTTCCATCACAATTTTGAACTTGTTAGAAGATGAATCACCAATTTTGATCTGAATATATTGGTTAGGGTTTCAAGTTCTCTTTACAAAGCCAGAAGAATTAGCTCAATCCGAGTTCGGGAGAAAAAGTTATGTCCGATATACTATTTCATTTTAAAGGAGCACTACTTATTACACCAAACTTGCGTTACAATATAGCCCATGCTAGAGGATTTTTCATGACTTTTGATGTGAATAAAATGGTTAGGGATTCACGAATTCTTTACAATGCCGGATGAATCATCTTAATCAGAGACCGGAGTAAAAAGTTATGTCAGAAATACTAAAGAATGGGAAATTACTTTTTTCTTTTATTGGGGAGGGGAATGGCCAACTATACCAAACTTCCATTACAATTTCGAACTTGTTAGAAGATGAATCACCTATTTTGATCTGAATATATTGGTTAGGGTTTCAAGTTCTCTTTACAATGCCGCAAGAATTAGCTCAATCCGAGTTCGGGAGAAAAAGTTATGTGGGATATACTATTTCATTTTAAAGGAGGACTACTTATTACACCAAATTTGCGTTGCAATATAGCCCATGCTAGAGGATTTTTAATGACTTTTGATGTGAATAAAATGGTTAGGGATTCAAGAATTCTTTACAATGCCGGAAGAATCATCTTAATCAGAGACCGGAGTAAAAAGTTATGTTAGAAATACTAAAGAATGGGAAATTACTTTTTTCTTTCATTGGGGAGGGGAATGGCCAACTATACCAAACTTCCATCACAATTTTGAACTTGTTAGAAGATGAATCACCTATTTTGATCTGAATATATTGGTTAGGGTTTCAAGTTCTCTTTACAATGCCGCAAGAATTAGCTCAATCCGAGTTCGGGAGAAAAAGTTATGTGGGATATACTATTTCATTTTAAAGGAGGACTACTTATTACACCAAACTTGCGTTACAATATAGCCCATGCTAGAGGATTTTTCATGACTTTTGATGTGAATAAAATGGTTAGGGATTCAAGAATTCTTTACAATGCCGGAAGAATCATCTTAATCAGAGACCGGAGTAAAAAGTTATGTCAGAAATACTAAAGAATGGGAAATTACTTTTTTCTTTCATTGGGGAGGGGAATGGCCAACTATACCAAACTTCCATCACAATTTCAAACTTGTTAGAAAATGAATCACCAATTTTGATCTGAATATATTGGTTAGGGTTTCAAGTTCTCTTTACAATGCCGCAAGAATTAGATCAATCCGAGTTCGGGAGAAAAAGTTATGTGGTATATACTATTTCATTTTAAAGGAGGACTACTTATTACACCAAACTTGCGTTACAATATAGCCCATGTTAGAGGATTTTTCATGACTTTTGATGTGAATAAAATGGTTAGGGATTCAAGAATTCTTTACAATGCCGCAAGAATCATCTTAATCAGAGACCGGAGTAAAAAGTTATGTCAGAAATACTAAAGAATGGGAAATTACTTTTTTCTTTCATTGGGGAGGGGAATGGCCAACTATACCAAACTTCCATCACAATTTTGAACTTGTTAGAAGATGAATCACCTATTTTGATCTGAATATATTGGTTAGGGTTTCAAGTTCTCTTTACAATGCCGCAAGAATTAGCTCAATCCGAGTTCGGGAGAAAAAGTTATGTGGGATATACTATTTCATTTTAAAGGAGGACTACTTATTACACCAAACTTGCGTTACAATATAGCCCATGCTAGAGGATTTTTCATGACTTTTGATGTGAATAAAATGGTTAGGGATTCAAGAATTCTTTACAATGCCGGAAGAATCATCTTAATCAGAGACCGGAGTAAAAAGTTATGTCAGAAATACTAAAGAATGGGAAATTACTTTTTTCTTTCATTGGGGAGGGGAATGGCCAACTATACCAAACTTCCATCACAATTTCAAACTTGTTAGAAAATGAATCCCCAATTTTGATCTGAATATATTGGTTAGGGTTTCAAGTTCTCTTTACAATGCCGCAAGAATTAGATCAATCCGAGTTCGGGAGAAAAAGTTATGTGGTATATACTATTTCATTTTAAAGGAGGACTACTTATTACACCAAACTTGCGTTACAATATAGCCCATGTTAGAGGATTTTTCATGACTTTTGATGTGAATAAAATGGTTAGGGATTCAAGAATTCTTTACAATGCCGCAAGAATCATCTTAATCAGAGACCGGAGTAAAAAGTTATGTCAGAAATACTAAAGAATGGGAAATTACTTTTTTCTTTCATTGGGGAGGGGAATGGCCAACTATACCAAACTTCCATCACAATTTCGAACTTGTTAGAAGATGAATCACCAATTTTGATCTGAATATATTGGTTAGGGTTTCAAGTTCTCTTTACAATGCCGCAAGAATTAGCTCAATCAGAGTTCGGGAGAAAAAGTTATGTGGGATATACTATTTCATTTTAAAGGAGGACTACTTATTCCACCAAACTTGCGTTACAATATAGCCCATACTAGAGGATTTTTCATGACTTTTGATGTGAATAAAATGGTTAGGGATTCAAGAATTCTTTACAATGCCGCAAGAATCATCTTAATCAGAGACCGGAGTAAAAAGTTATGTCAGAAATACTAAAGAATGGGAAATTACTTTTTTCTTTCATTGGGGAGGGGAATGGCCAACTATACCAAACTTCCATCACAATTTCGAACTTGTTAGAAGATGAATCACCAATTTTGATCTGAATATATTGGTTAGGGTTTCAAGTTCTCTTTACAAAGCCAGAAGAATTAGCTCAATCCGAGTTCGGGAGAAAAAGTTATGTCCGATATACTATTTCATTTTAAAGGAGCACTACTTATTACACCAAACTTGCGTTACAATATAGCCCATGCTAGAGGATTTTTCATGACTTTTGATGTGAATAAAATGGTTAGGGATTCACGAATTCTTTACAATGCCGGATGAATCATCTTAATCAGAGACCGGAGTAAAAAGTTATGTCAGAAATACTAAAGAATGGGAAATTACTTTTTTCTTTTATTGGGGAGGGGAATGGCCAACTATACCAAACTTCCATTACAATTTCGAACTTGTTAGAAGATGAATCACCTATTTTGATCTGAATATATTGGTTAGGGTTTCAAGTTCTCTTTACAATGCCGCAAGAATTAGCTCAATCCGAGTTCGGGAGAAAAAGTTATGTGGGATATACTATTTCATTTTAAAGGAGGACTACTTATTACACCAAATTTGCGTTGCAATATAGCCCATGCTAGAGGATTTTTAATGACTTTTGATGTGAATAAAATGGTTAGGGATTCAAGAATTCTTTACAATGCCGGAAGAATCATCTTAATCAGAGACCGGAGTAAAAAGTTATGTCAGAAATACTAAAGAATGGGAAATTACTTTTTTCTTTCATTGGGGAGGGGAATGGCCAACTATACCAAACTTCCATCACAATTTTGAACTTGTTAGAAGATGAATCACCTATTTTGATCTGAATATATTGGTTAGGGTTTCAAGTTCTCTTTACAATGCCGCAAGAATTATCTCAATCCGAGTTCGGGAGAAAAAGTTATGTGGGATATACTATTTCATTTTAAAGGAGGACTACTTATTACACCAAACTTGCGTTACAATATAGCCCATGCTAGAGGATTTTTCATGACTTTTGATGTGAATAAAATGGTTAGGGATTCAAGAATTCTTTACAATGCCGGAAGAATCATCTTAATCAGAGACCGGAGTAAAAAGTTATGTCAGAAATACTAAAGAATGGGAAATTACTTTTTTCTTTCATTGGGGAGGGGAATGGCCAACTATACCAAACTTCCATCACAATTTCAAACTTGTTAGAAAATGAATCACCAATTTTGATCTGAATATATTGGTTAGGGTTTCAAGTTCTCTTTACAATGCCGC
Organism: Ilex aquifolium; assembly: GCA_951799425.1. NCBI lineage: Eukaryota > Viridiplantae > Streptophyta > Magnoliopsida > Aquifoliales > Aquifoliaceae > Ilex > Ilex aquifolium. The sequence continues at coordinate 41,058,968 of OX637397.1, read as the reverse complement.
AAGAATTAGATCAATCCGAGTTCGGGAGAAAAAGTTATGTGGTATATACTATTTCATTTTAAAGGAGGACTACTTATTACACCAAACTTGCGTTACAATATAGCCCATGTTAGAGGATTTTTCATGACTTTTGATGTGAATAAAATGGTTAGGGATTCAAGAATTCTTTACAATGCCGCAAGAATCATCTTAATCAGAGACCGGAGTAAAAAGTTATGTCAGAAATACTAAAGAATGGGAAATTACTTTTTTCTTTCATTGGGGAGGGGAATGGCCAACTATACCAAACTTCCATCACAATTTTGAACTTGTTAGAAGATGAATCACCTATTTTGATCTGAATATATTGGTTAGGGTTTCAAGTTCTCTTTACAATGCCGCAAGAATTAGCTCAATCCGAGTTCGGGAGAAAAAGTTATGTGGGATATACTATTTCATTTTAAAGGAGGACTACTTATTACACCAAACTTGCGTTACAATATAGCCCATGCTAGAGGATTTTTCATGACTTTTGATGTGAATAAAATGGTTAGGGATTCAAGAATTCTTTACAATGCCGGAAGAATCATCTTAATCAGAGACCGGAGTAAAAAGTTATGTCAGAAATACTAAAGAATGGGAAATTACTTTTTTCTTTCATTGGGGAGGGGAATGGCCAACTATACCAAACTTCCATCACAATTTCAAACTTGTTAGAAAATGAATCCCCAATTTTGATCTGAATATATTGGTTAGGGTTTCAAGTTCTCTTTACAATGCCGCAAGAATTAGATCAATCCGAGTTCGGGAGAAAAAGTTATGTGGTATATACTATTTCATTTTAAAGGAGGACTACTTATTACACCAAACTTGCGTTACAATATAGCCCATGTTAGAGGATTTTTCATGACTTTTGATGTGAATAAAATGGTTAGGGATTCAAGAATTCTTTACAATGCCGCAAGAATCATCTTAATCAGAGACCGGAGTAAAAAGTTATGTCAGAAATACTAAAGAATGGGAAATTACTTTTTTCTTTCATTGGGGAGGGGAATGGCCAACTATACCAAACTTCCATCACAATTTCGAACTTGTTAGAAGATGAATCACCAATTTTGATCTGAATATATTGGTTAGGGTTTCAAGTTCTCTTTACAATGCCGCAAGAATTAGCTCAATCAGAGTTCGGGAGAAAAAGTTATGTGGGATATACTATTTCATTTTAAAGGAGGACTACTTATTCCACCAAACTTGCGTTACAATATAGCCCATGCTAGAGGATTTTTCATGACATTTGATGTGAATAAAATGGTTAGGGATTCAAGAATTATTTACAATGCCGCAAGAATCATCTTAATCAGAGACCGGAGTAAAAGGTTATGTCAAAAATACTAAAGAATGGGAAATTACTTTTTTCTTTCATTGGGGAGGGGAATGGCCAACTATACCAAACTTCCATCACAATTTGGAACTTGATAGAAGATGAATCACCAATTTTGATCTGAATATATTGGTTAGGGTTTCAAGTTCTCTTTACAATGCCGCAAGAATTAGCTCAATCCGAGTTCGGGAGAAAAAGTTATTTCCGATATACTATTTCATTTTAAAGGAGCACTACTTATTACACCAAACTTGCGTTACAATATAGCCCATTCTAGAGGATTTTTCATGACATTTGATGTGAATAAAATGGTTAGGGATTCAAGAATTATTTACAATGCCGCAAGAATCATCTTAATCAGAGACCGGAGTAAAAGGTTATGTCAGAAATACTAAAGAATGGGAAATTACTTTTTTCTTTCATTGGGGAGGGGAATGGCCAACTATACCAAACTTCCATCACAATTTCGAACTTGTTAGAAGATGAATCACAAATTTTAATCTAAATATATTGGTTAGGGTTTCAAGTTCTCTTTACAATGCCGCAAGAATTAGCTCAATCCGAGTTCGGGAGAAAAAGTTATGTCGGATATACTATTTCATTTTAAAGGAGGACTACTTATTACACCAAACTTGCGTTACAATATAGCCCATGCTAGAGGATTTTTCATGACTTTTGATGTAAATAAAATGGTTAGGGATTCAAGAATTCTTTACAATGCCGCAAGAATCATCTTAATCAGAGACCGGAGTAAAAAGTTATGTCAGAAATACTAAAGAATGGGAAATTACTTTTTTCTTTCATTGGGGAGGGGAATGGCCAACTATACCAAACTTCCATCACAATTTCAAACTTGTTAGAAGATGAATCACCAATTTTGATCTGAATATATTGGTTAGGGTTTCAAGTTCTCTTTACAATACCGCAAGAATTAGCTCAATCCGAGTTCGGGAGAAAAAGTTATGTGGGATATACTATTTCATTTTAAAGGAGGACTACTTATTACACCAAACTTGCGTTACAATATAGCCCATGCTAGAGGATTTTTCATGACTTTTGATTTGAATAAAATGGTTAGGGATTCAAGAATTCTTTACAATGCCGGAAGAATCATCTTAATCAGAGACCGGAGTAAAAAGTTATGTCAGAAATACTAAAGAATGGGAAATTACTTTTTTCTTTCATTGGGGAGGGGAATGGCCAACTATACCAAACTTCCATCACAATTTCAAACTTGTTAGAAAATGAATCACCAATTTTGATCTGAATATATTGGTTAGGGTTTCAAGTTCTCTTTACAATGCCGCAAGAATTAGATCAATCCGAGTTCGGGAGAAAAAGTTATGTGGTATATACTATTTCATTTTAAAGGAGGACTACTTATTACACCAAACTTGCGTTACAATATAGCCCATGTTAGAGGATTTTTCATGACTTTTGATGTGAATAAAATGGTTAGGGATTCAAGAATTCTTTACAATGCCGGAAGAATCATCTTAATCAGAGACCGGAGTAAAAAGTTATGTCAGAAATACTAAAGAATGGGAAATTACTTTTTTCTTTCATTGGGGAGGGGAATGGCCAACTATACCAAACTTCCATCACAATTTCAAACTTGTTAGAAAATGAATCACCAATTTTGATCTGAATATATTGGTTAGGGTTTCAAGTTCTCTTTACAATGCCGCAAGAATTAGATCAATCCGAGTTCGGGAGAAAAAGTTATGTGGTATATACTATTTCATTTTAAAGGAGGACTACTTATTACACCAAACTTGCGTTACAATATAGCCCATGTTAGAGGATTTTTCATGACTTTTGATGTGAATAAAATGGTTAGGGATTCAAGAATTCTTTACAATGCCGCAAGAATCATCTTAATCAGAGACCGGAGTAAAAAGTTATGTCAGAAATACTAAAGAATGGGAAATTACTTTTTTCTTTCATTGGGGAGGGGAATGGCCAACTATACCAAACTTCCATCACAATTTCGAACTTGTTAGAAGATGAATCACCAATTTTGATCTGAATATATTGGTTAGGGTTTCAAGTTCTCTTTACAATGCCGCAAGAATTAGCTCAATCAGAGTTCGGGAGAAAAAGTTATGTCGGATATACTATTTCATTTTAAAGGAGGACTACTTATTCCACCAAACTTGCGTTACAATATAGCCCATGCTAGAGGATTTTTCATGACTTTTGATGTGAATAAAATGGTTAGGGATTCAAGAATTCTTTACAATGCCGCAAGAATCATCTTAATCAGAGACCGGAGTAAAAAGTTATGTCAGAAATACTAAAGAATGGGAAATTACTTTTTTCTTTCATTGGGGAGGGGAATGGCCAACTATACCAAACTTCCATCACAATTTCAAACTTGTTAGAAAATGAATCACCAATTTTGATCTGAATATATTGGTTAGGGTTTCAAGTTCTCTTTACAATGCCGCAAGAATTAGATCAATCCGAGTTCGGGAGAAAAAGTTATGTGGTATATACTATTTCATTTTAAAGGAGGACTACTTATTACACCAAACTTGCGTTACAATATAGCCCATGTTAGAGGATTTTTCATGACTTTTGATGTGAATAAAATGGTTAGGGATTCAAGAATTCTTTACAATGCCGGAAGAATCATCTTAATCAGAGACCGGAGTAAAAAGTTATGTCAGAAATACTAAAGAATGGGAAATTACTTTTTTCTTTCATTGGGGAGGGGAATGGCCAACTATACCAAACTTCCATCACAATTTCAAACTTGTTAGAAAATGAATCACCAATTTTGATCTGAATATATTGGTTAGGGTTTCAAGTTCTCTTTACAATGCCGCAAGAATTAGATCAATCCGAGTTCGGGAGAAAAAGTTATGTGGTATATACTATTTCATTTTAAAGGAGGACTACTTATTACACCAAACTTGCGTTACAATATAGCCCATGTTAGAGGATTTTTCATGACTTTTGATGTGAATAAAATGGTTAGGGATTCAAGAATTCTTTACAATGCCGCAAGAATCATCTTAATCAGAGACCGGAGTAAAAAGTTATGTCAGAAATACTAAAGAATGGGAAATTACTTTTTTCTTTCATTGGGGAGGGGAATGGCCAACTATACCAAACTTCCATCACAATTTCGAACTTGTTAGAAGATGAATCACCAATTTTGATCTGAATATATTGGTTAGGGTTTCAAGTTCTCTTTACAATGCCGCAAGAATTAGCTCAATCAGAGTTCGGGAGAAAAAGTTATGTCGGATATACTATTTCATTTTAAAGGAGGACTACTTATTCCACCAAACTTGCGTTACAATATAGCCCATGCTAGAGGATTTTTCATGACTTTTGATGTGAATAAAATGGTTAGGGATTCAAGAATTCTTTACAATGCCGCAAGAATCATCTTAATCAGAGACCGGAGTAAAAAGTTATGTCAGAAATACTAAAGAATGGGAAATTACTTTTTTCTTTCATTGGGGAGGGGAATGGCCAACTATACCAAACTTCCATCACAATTTTGAACTTGTTAGAAGATGAATCACCTATTTTGATCTGAATATATTGGTTAGGGTTTCAAGTTCTCTTTACAATGCCGCAAGAATTAGCTCAATCCGAGTTCGGGAGAAAAAGTTATGTGGGATATACTATTTCATTTTAAAGGAGGACTACTTATTACACCAAACTTGCGTTACAATATAGCCCATGCTAGAGGATTTTTCATGACTTTTGATGTGAATAAAATGGTTAGGGATTCAAGAATTCTTTACAATGCCGGAAGAATCATCTTAATCAGAGACCGGAGTAAAAAGTTATGTCAGAAATACTAAAGAATGGGAAATTACTTTTTTCTTTCATTGGGGAGGGGAATGGCCAACTATACCAAACTTCCATCACAATTTCAAACTTGTTAGAAACTGAATCCCCAATTTTGATCTGAATATATTGGTTAGGGTTTCAAGTTCTCTTTACAATGCCGCAAGAATTAGATCAATCCGAGTTCGGGAGAAAAAGTTATGTGGTATATACTATTTCATTTTAAAGGAGGACTACTTATTACACCAAACTTGCGTTACAATATAGCCCATGTTAGAGGATTTTTCATGACTTTTGATGTGAATAAAATGGTTAGGGATTCAAGAATTCTTTACAATGCCGCAAGAATCATCTTAATCAGAGACCGGAGTAAAAAGTTATGTCAGAAATACTAAAGAATGGGAAATTACTTTTTTCTTTCATTGGGGAGGGGAATGGCCAACTATACCAAACTTCCATCACAATTTCGAACTTGTTAGAAGATGAATCACCAATTTTGATCTGAATATATTAGTTAGGGTTTCAAGTTCTCTTTACAATGCCGCAAGAATTAGCTCAATCAGAGTTCGGGAGAAAAAGTTATGTGGGATATACTATTTCATTTTAAAGGAGGACTACTTATTCCACCAAACTTGCGTTACAATATAGCCCATGCTAGAGGATTTTTCATGACATTTGATGTGAATAAAATGGTTAGGGATTCAAGAATTATTTACAATGCCGCAAGAATCATCTTAATCAGAGACCGGAGTAAAAGGTTATGTCAAAAATACTAAAGAATGGGAAATTACTTTTTTCTTTCATTGGGGAGGGGAATGGCCAACTATACCAAACTTCCATCACAATTTGGAACTTGATAGAAGATGAATCACCAATTTTGATCTGAATATATTGGTTAGGGTTTCAAGTTCTCTTTACAATGCCGCAAGAATTAGCTCAATCCGAGTTCGGGAGAAAAAGTTATTTCCGATATACTATTTCATTTTAAAGGAGCACTACTTATTACACCAAACTTGCGTTACTATATAGCCCATTCTAGAGGATTTTTCATGACATTTGATGTGAATAAAATGGTTAGGGATTCAAGAATTATTTACAATGCCGCAAGAATCATCTTAATCAGAGACCGGAGTAAAAGGTTATGTCAGAAATACTAAAGAATGGGAAATTACTTTTTTCTTTCATTGGGGAGGGGAATGGCCAACTATACCAAACTTCCATCACAATTTCGAACTTGTTAGAAGATGAATCACAAATTTTAATCTAAATATATTGGTTAGGGTTTCAAGTTCTCTTTACAATGCCGCAAGAATTAGCTCAATCCGAGTTCGGGAGAAAAAGTTATGTCGGATATACTATTTCATTTTAAAGGAGGACTACTTATTACACCAAACTTGCGTTACAATATAGCCCATGCTAGAGGATTTTTCATGACTTTTGATGTAAATAAAATGGTTAGGGATTCAAGAATTCTTTACAATGCCGCAAGAATCATCTTAATCAGAGACCGGAGTAAAAAGTTATGTCAGAAATACTAAAGAATGGGAAATTACTTTTTTCTTTCATTGGGGAGGGGAATGGCCAACTATACCAAACTTCCATCACAATTTCAAACTTGTTAGAAGATGAATCACCAATTTTGATCTGAATATATTGGTTAGGGTTTCAAGTTCTCTTTACAATGCCGCAAGAATTAGCTCAATCCGAGTTCGGGAGAAAAAGTTATGTGGGATATACTATTTCATTTTAAAGGAGGACTACTTATTACACCAAACTTGCGTTACAATATAGCCCATGCTAGAGGATTTTTCATGACTTTTGATGTGAATAAAATGGTTAGGGATTCAAGAATTCTTTACAATGCCGGAAGAATCATCTTAATTAGAGACCGGAGTAAAAAGTTATGTCAGAAATACTAAAGAATGGGAAATTACTTTTTTCTTTCATTGGGGAGGGGAATGGCCAACTATACCAAACTTCCATCACAATTTCAAACTTGTTAGAAAATGAATCACCAATTTTGATCTGAATATATTGGTTAGGGTTTCAAGTTCTCTTTACAATGCCGCAAGAATTAGATCAATCCGAGTTCGGGAGAAAAAGTTATGTGGTATATACTATTTCATTTTAAAGGAGGACTACTTATTACACCAAACTTGCGTTACAATATAGCCCATGTTAGAGGATTTTTCATGACTTTTGATGTGAATAAAATGGTTAGGGATTCAAGAATTCTTTACAATGCCGCAAGAATCATCTTAATCAGAGACCGGAGTAAAAAGTTATGTCAGAAATACTAAAGAATGGGAAATTACTTTTTTCTTTCATTGGGGAGGGGAATGGCCAACTATACCAAACTTCCATCACAATTTCGAACTTGTTAGAAGATGAATCACCAATTTTGATCTGAATATATTGGTTAGGGTTTCAAGTTCTCTTTACAATGCCGCAAGAATTAGCTCAATCAGAGTTCGGGAGAAAAAGTTATGTCGGATATACTATTTCATTTTAAAGGAGGACTACTTATTCCACCAAACTTGCGTTACAATATAGCCCATGCTAGAGGATTTTTCATGACTTTTGATGTGAATAAAATGGTTAGGGATTCAAGAATTCTTTACAATGCCGCAAGAATCATCTTAATCAGAGACCGGAGTAAAAAGTTATGTCAGAAATACTAAAGAATGGGAAATTACTTTTTTCTTTCATTGGGGAGGGGAATGGCCAACTATACCAAACTTCCATCACAATTTTGAACTTGTTAGAAGATGAATCACCTATTTTGATCTGAATATATTGGTTAGGGTTTCAAGTTCTCTTTACAATGCCGCAAGAATTAGCTCAATCCGAGTTCGGGAGAAAAAGTTATGTGGGATATACTATTTCATTTTAAAGGAGGACTACTTATTACACCAAACTTGCGTTACAATATAGCCCATGCTAGAGGATTTTTCATGACTTTTGATGTGAATAAAATGGTTAGGGATTCAAGAATTCTTTACAATGCCGGAAGAATCATCTTAATCAGAGACCGGAGTAAAAAGTTATGTCAGAAATACTAAAGAATGGGAAATTACTTTTTTCTTTCATTGGGGAGGGGAATGGCCAACTATACCAAACTTCCATCACAATTTCAAACTTGTTAGAAAATGAATCCCCAATTTTGATCTGAATATATTGGTTAGGGTTTCAAGTTCTCTTTACAATGCCGCAAGAATTAGATCAATCCGAGTTCGGGAGAAAAAGTTATGTGGTATATACTATTTCATTTTAAAGGAGGACTACTTATTACACCAAACTTGCGTTACAATATAGCCCATGTTAGAGGATTTTTCATGACTTTTGATGTGAATAAAATGGTTAGGGATTCAAGAATTCTTTACAATGCCGCAAGAATCATCTTAATCAGAGACCGGAGTAAAAAGTTATGTCAGAAATACTAAAGAATGGGAAATTACTTTTTTCTTTCATTGGGGAGGGGAATGGCCAACTATACCAAACTTCCATCACAATTTCGAACTTGTTAGAAGATGAATCACCAATTTTGATCTGAATATATTGGTTAGGGTTTCAAGTTCTCTTTACAATGCCGCAAGAATTAGCTCAATCAGAGTTCGGGAGAAAAAGTTATGTGGGATATACTATTTCATTTTAAAGGAGGACTACTTATTCCACCAAACTTGCGTTACAATATAGCCCATGCTAGAGGATTTTTCATGACATTTGATGTGAATAAAATGGTTAGGGATTCAAGAATTATTTACAATGCCGCAAGAATCATCTTAATCAGAGACCGGAGTAAAAGGTTATGTCAAAAATACTAAAGAATGGGAAATTACTTTTTTCTTTCATTGGGGAGGGGAATGGCCAACTATACCAAACTTCCATCACAATTTGGAACTTGATAGAAGATGAATCACCAATTTTGATCTGAATATATTGGTTAGGGTTTCAAGTTCTCTTTACAATGCCGCAAGAATTAGCTCAATCCGAGTTCGGGAGAAAAAGTTATTTCCGATATACTATTTCATTTTAAAGGAGCACTACTTATTACACCAAACTTGCGTTACAATATAGCCCATTCTAGAGGATTTTTCATGACATTTGATGTGAATAAAATGGTTAGGGATTCAAGAATTATTTACAATGCCGCAAGAATCATCTTAATCAGAGACCGGAGTAAAAGGTTATGTCAGAAATACTAAAGAATGGGAAATTACTTTTTTCTTTCATTGGGGAGGGGAATGGCCAACTTTACCAAACTTCCATCACAATTTCGAACTTGTTAGAAGATGAATCACAAATTTTAATCAAAATATATTGGTTAGGGTTTCAAGTTCTCTTTACAATGCCGCAAGAATTAGCTCAATCCGAGTTCGGGAGAAAAAGTTATGTCGGATATACTATTTCATTTTAAAGGAGGACTACTTATTACACCAAACTTGCGTTACAATATAGCCCATGCTAGAGGATTTTTCATGACTTTTGATGTAAATAAAATGGTTAGGGATTCAAGAATTCTTTACAATGCCGCAAGAATCATCTTAATCAGAGACCGGAGTAAAAAGTTATGTCAGAAATACTAAAGAATGGGAAATTACTTTTTTCTTTCATTGGGGAGGGGAATGGCCAACTATACCAAACTTCCATCACAATTTCAAACTTGTTAGAAGATGAATCACCAATTTTGATCTGAATATATTGGTTAGGGTTTCAAGTTCCCTTTACAATGCCGCAAGAATTAGATCAATCCGAGTTCGGGAGAAAAAGTTATGTGGGATATACTATTTCATTTTAAAGGAGGACTACTTATTACACCAAACTTGCGTTACAATATAGCCCATGCTAGAGGATTTTTAATGACTTTTGATGTGAATAAAATGGTTAGGGATTCAAGAATTCTTTACAATGCCGCAAGAATCATCTTAATCAGAGACCGGAGTAAAAAGTTATGTCAGAAATACTAAAGAATGGGAAATTACTTTTTTCTTTCATTGGGGAGGGGAATGGCCAACTATACCAAACTTCCATCACAATTTCGAACTTGTTAGAAGATGAATCACCAATTTTGATCTGAATATATTGGTTAGGGTTTCAAGTTCTCTTTACAATGCCGCAAGAATTAGATCAATCCGAGTTCGGGAGAAAAAGTTATGTGGTATATACTATTTCATTTTAAAGGAGGACTACTTATTACACCAAACTTGCGTTACAATATAGCCCATGTTAGAGGATTTTTCATGACTTTTGATGTGAATAAAATGGTTAGGGATTCAAGAATTCTTTACAATGTCGCAAGAATCATCTTAATCCGAGACCGGAGTAAAAAGTTATGTCAGAAATACTAAAGAATGGGAAATTACTTTTTTCTTTCATTGGGGAGGGGAATGGCCAACTATACCAAACTTCCATCACAATTTCGAACTTGTTAGAAGATGAATCTCCAATTTTGATCTGAATATATTGGTTAGGATTTCAAGTTCTCTTTACAATGCCGCAAGAATTAGCTCAATCCGAGTTCGGGAGAAAAGGTTATGTCGGATATACTATTTCATTTTAAAGGAGGACTACTTATTACACCAAACTTGCGTTACAATATAGCCCATGCTAGAGGATTTTTCATGACTTTTGATGTGAATAAAACGGTTAGGGATTCACGAATTCTTTACAATGCCAGAAGAATCATCTTAATCAGAGACCGGAGTAAAAAGTTATGTCAGAAATACTAAAGAATGGGAAATTACTTTTTTCTTTCATTGGGGAGGGGAATGGCCAACTATACCAAACTTCCATCCCAATTTCGAACTTGTTAGAAGATGAATCACCAATTTTGATCTGAATATATTCGTTAGGGTTTCAAGTTCTCTTTACAATGCCGCAAGAATTAGCTCAATCCGAGTTCGGGAGAAAAGGTTATGTCGGATATACTATTTCATTTTAAAGGAGGACTACTTATTACACCAAATTTGCGTTACAATATAGCCCATGCTAGAGGATTTTTCATGTCTTTTGATGTGAATAAAATGGTTAGGGATTCAAGAATTCTTTACAATGCCGCAAGAATCATCTTAATCAGAGACCGGAGTAAAAAGTTATGTCAGAAATACTAAAGAATGGGAAATTACTTTTTTCTTTCATTGGGGAGGAGAATGGCCAACTATACCAAACTTCCATCACAATTTTGAACTTGTTAGAAGATGAATCTCTAATTTTGATCTGAATATATTGGTTAGGGTTTCAAGTTCTCTTTACAATGCCGCAAGAATTAGCTCAATCCGAGTTCGGAAGAAAAGGTTATGTCGGATATACTATTTCATTTTAAAGGAGGACTACTTATTACACCAAACTTGCGTTACAATATAGCCCATGCTAGAGGATTTTTCATGACTTTTGATGTGAATAAAATGGTTAGGGATTCACGAATTCTTTACAATGCCGGATGAATCATCTTAATCAGAGACCGGAGTAAAAAGTTATGTCAGAAATACTAAAGAATGGGAAATTACTTTTTTCTTTCATTGGGGAGGGGAATGGCCAACTATACCAAACTTCCATCACAATTTCGAACTTGTTAGAAGATGAATCACCTATTTTGATCTGAATATATTGGTTAGGGTTTCAAGTTCTCTTTACAATTCCGCAAGAATTAGCTCAATCCGAGTTCGGGAGAAAAAGTTATGTGGGATATACTATTTCATTTTAAAGGAGGACTACTTATTACACCAAATTTGCGTTGCAATAAGGCCCATGCTAGAGGATTTTTCATGACTTTTGATGTGAATAAAATTGTTAGGGATTCAAGAATTCTTTACAATGCCGCAAGAATCATCTTAATCAGAGACCGGAGTAAAAAGTTATGTCAGAAATACTAAAGAATGGGAAATTACTTTTTTCTTTCATTGGGGAGGGGAATGGCCAACTATACCAAACTTCCATCACAATTTCGAACTTGTTAGAAGATGAATCACCTATTTTGATCTGAATATATTGGTTAGGGTTTCAAGTTCTCTTTACAATGCCGCAAGAATTAGCTCAATCCGAGTTCGGGAGAAAAAGTTATGTGGGATATACTATTTCATTTTAAAGGAGGACTATTTATTACACCAAATTTGCGTTGCAATATAGCCCATGCTAGAGGATTTTTCATGACTTTTGATGTGAATAAAATGGTTAGGGATTCAAGAATTCTTTACAATGCCGCAAGAATCATCTTAATCAGAGACCGGAGTAAAAAGTTATGTCAGAAATACTAAAGAATGGGAAATTACTTTTTTCTTTCATTGGGGAGGGGAATGGCCAACTATACCAAACTTCCATCACAATTTCGAACTTGTTAGGAGATGAATCTCCAATTTTGATCTGAATATATTGGTTAGGGTTTCAAGTTTCTTTACAATGCCGCAAGAATTAGCTCAATCCGAGTTCGGGAGAAAAAGTTATTTCCGATATACTATTTCATTTTAAAGGAGCACTACTTATTACACCAAACTTGCGTTACAATATAGCCCATTCTAGAGGATTTTTCATGACATTTGATGTGAATAAAATGGTTAGGGATTCAAGAATTATTTACAATGCCGCAAGAATTATCTTAATCAGAGACCGGAGTAAAAGGTTATGTCAGAAATACTAAAGAATGGGAAATTACTTTTTTCTTTCATTGGGGAGGGGAATGGCCAACTATACCAAACTTCCATCACAATTTCGAACTTGTTAGAAGATGAATCACAAATTTTAATCTAAATATATTGGTTAGGGTTTCAAGTTCTCTTTACAATGCCGCAAGAATTAGCTCAATCCGAGTTCGGGAGAAAAAGTTATGTCGGATATACTATTTCATTTTAAAGGAGGACTACTTATTACACCAAACTTGCGTTACAATATAGCCCATGCTAGAGGATTTTTCATGACTTTTGATGTAAATAAAATGGTTAGGGATTCAAGAATTCTTTACAATGCCGCAAGAATCATCTTAATCAGAGACCGGAGTAAAAAGTTATGTCAGAAATACTAAAGAATGGGAAATTACTTTTTTCTTTCATTGGGGAGGGGAATGGCCAACTATACCAAACTTCCATCACAATTTCAAACTTGTTAGAAGATGAATCACCAATTTTGATCTGAATATATTGGTTAGGGTTTCAAGTTCTCTTTACAATGCCGCAAGAATTAGATCAATCCGAGTTCGGGAGAAAAAGTTATGTGGGATATACTATTTCATTTTAAAGGAGGACTACTTATTACACCAAACTTGTGTTACAATATAGCCCATGCTAGAGGATTTTTCATGACTTTTGATGTGAATAAAATGGTTAGGGATTCAAGAATTCTTTACAATGCCGGAAGAATCATCTTAATCAGAGACCGGAGTAAAAAGTTATGTCAGAAATACTAAAGAATGGGAAATTACTTTTTTCTTTCATTGGGGAGGGGAATGGCCAACTATACCAAACTTCCATCACAATTTCAAACTTGTTAGAAGATGAATCACCAATTTTGATCTGAATATATTGGTTAGGGTTTCAAGTTCTCTTTACAATGCCGCAAGAATTAGATCAATCCGAGTTCGGGAGAAAAAGTTATGTGGTATATACTATTTCATTTTAAAGGAGGACTACTTATTACACCAAACTTGCGTTACAATATAGCCCATGTTAGAGGATTTTTCATGACTTTTGATGTGAATAAAATGGTTAGGGATTCAAGAATTCTTTACAATGCCGCAAGAATCATCTTAATCAGAGACCGGAGTAAAAAGTTATGTCAGAAATACTAAAGAATGGGAAATTACTTTTTTCTTTCATTGGGGAGGGGAATGGCCAACTATACCAAACTTCCATCACAATTTCGAACTTGTTAGAAGATGAATCACCAATTTTGATCTGAATATATTGGTTAGGGTTTCAAGTTCTCTTTACAATGCCGCAAGAATTAGCTCAATCAGAGTTCGGGAGAAAAAGTTATGTGGGATATACTATTTCATTTTAAAGGAGGACTACTTATTCCACCAAACTTGCGTTACAATATAGCCCATGCTAGAGGATTTTTCATGACTTTTGATGTGAATAAAATGGTTAGGGATTCAAGAATTCTTTACAATGCCGCAAGAATCATCTTAATCAGAGACCGGAGTAAAAAGTTATGTCAGAAATACTAAAGAATGGGAAATTACTTTTTTCTTTCATTGGGGAGGGGAATGGCCAACTATACCAAACTTCCATCACAATTTGGAACTTGATAGAAGATGAATCACCAATTTTGATCTGAATATTTTGGTTAGGGTTTCAAGTTCTCTTTACAATGCCGCAAGAATTAGCTCAATCCGAGTTCGGGAGAAAAGGTTATGTCGGATATACTATTTCATTTTAAAGGAGGACTACTTATTACACCAAACTTGCGTTAAAATATAGCCCATGCTAGAGGATTTTTCATGACTTTTGATGTGAATAAAATGGTTAGGGATTCAAGAATTCTTTACAATGTCGCAAGAATCATCTTAATCCGAGACCGGAGTAAAAAGTTATGTCAGAAATACTAAAGAATGGGAAATTACTTTTTTCTTTCATTGGGGAGGGGAATGGCCAACTATACCAAACTTCCATCACAATTTCGAACTTGTTAGAAGATGAATCTCCAATTTTGATCTGAATATATTGGTTAGGGTTTCAAGTTCTCTTTACAATGCCGCAAGAATTAGCTCAATCCGAGTTCGGGAGAAAAGGTTATGTCGGATATACTATTTCATTTTAAAGGAGGACTACTTATTACACCAAACTTGCGTTACAATATAGCCCATGCTAGAGGATTTTTCATGACTTTTGATGTGAATAAAACGGTTAGGGATTCACGAATTCTTTACAATGCCAGAAGAATCATCTTAATCAGAGACCGGAGTAAAAAGTTATGTCAGAAATACTAAAGAATGGGAAATTACTTTTTTCTTTCATTGGGGAGGGGAATGGCCAACTATACCAAACTTCCATCCCAATTTCGAACTTGTTAGAAGATGAATCACCAATTTTTATCTGAATATATTGGTTAGGGTTTCAAGTTCTCTTTACAATGCCGCAAGAATTAGCTCAATCCGAGTTCGGGAGAAAAGGTTATGTCGGATATACTATTTCATTTTAAAGGAGGACTACTTATTACACCAAATTTGCGTTACAATATAGCCCATGCTAGAGGATTTTTCATGTCTTTTGATGTGAATAAAATGGTTAGGGATTCAAGAATTCTTTACAATGCCGCAAGAATCATCTTAATCAGAGACCGGAGTAAAAAGTTATGTCAGAAATACTAAAGAATGGGAAATTACTTTTTTCTTTCATTGGGGAGGAGAATGGCCAACTATACCAAACTTCCATCACAATTTTGAACTTGTTAGAAGATGAATCTCTAATTTTGATCTGAATATATTGGTTAGGGTTTCAAGTTCTCTTTACAATGCCGCAAGAATTAGCTCAATCCGAGTTCGGAAGAAAAGGTTATGTCGGATATACTATTTCATTTTAAAGGAGGACTACTTATTACACCAAACTTGCGTTACAATATAGCCCATGCTAGAGGATTTTTCATGACTTTTGATGTGAATAAAATGGTTAGGGATTCACGAATTCTTTACAATGCCGGATGAATCATCTTAATCAGAGACCGGAGTAAAAAGTTATGTCAGAAATACTAAAGAATGGGAAATTACTTTTTTCTTTCATTGGGGAGGGGAATGGCCAACTATACCAAACTTCCATCACAATTTCGAACTTGTTAGAAGATGAATCACCTATTTTGATCTGAATATATTGGTTAGGGTTTCAAGTTCTCTTTACAATGCCGCAAGAATTAGCTCAATCCGAGTTCGGGAGAAAAAGTTATGTGGGATATACTATTTCATTTTAAAGGAGGACTACTTATTACACCAAATTTGCGTTGCAATATAGCCCATGCTAGAGGATTTTTCATGACTTTTGATGTGAATAAAATGGTTAGGGATTCAAGAATTCTTTACAATGCCGCAAGAATCATCTTAATCAGAGACCGGAGTAAAAAGTTATGTCAGAAATACTAAAGAATGGGAAATTACTTTTTTCTTTCATTGGGGAGGGGAATGGCCAACTATACCAAACTTCCATCACAATTTCGAACTTGTTAGAAGATGAATCTCCAATTTTGATCTGAATATATTGGTTAGGGTTTCAAGTTCTCTTTACAATGCCCCAAGATATAGCTCAATCCGAGTTCGGGAGAAAAGGTTATGTCGGATATACTATTTCATTTTAAAGGAGGACTACTTATTACACCAAACTTGCGTAACAATATAGCTTATGCTAGAGGATTTTTCAAGACTTTTGATGTGAATAAAATGGTCAGGGATTCACGAATTCTTTACAATGCCGGAAGAATCATCTTAATCAGAGACCGGAGTAAAAAGTTATGTCAGAAATACTAAAGAATGGGAAATTACTTTTTTCTTTCATTGGGGAGGGGAATGGCCAACTATACCAAACATCCATCACAATTTCGAACTTGTTAGAAGATGAATCACCAACTTTGATATGAATATATTGGTTAGGGTTTCAAGTTCTCTTTACAATGCCGCATGAATTAGCTCAATCCGAGTTCGGGAGAAAACGTTATGCCCGATATACTATTTCATTTTAAAGGAGGACTACTTATTACACCAAACTTGCGTTACAATATAGCCCATGCTAGAGGATTTTTCATGACTTTTGATGTGAATAAAATGGTTAGGGATTCAAGAATTCTTTACAATGCCGGAAGAATCATCTTAATCAGAGACCGGAGTAAAAAGTTATGTCAGAAATACTAAAGAATGGTAAAAAACTTTTTTCTTTCATTGGGGAGGGGAATGGCCAACTATACCAAACTTTCATCACAATTTTGAACTTGTTAGAAGATGAATCACCAATTTTGATATGAATATATTGGTTAGGGTTTCAAGTTCTCTTTACAATGCCGCAAGAATTAGCTCAATCCGAGTTCGGGAGAAAAAGTTATGTCGGATATACTATTTCATTTTAAAGGAGGACTACTTATTACACCAAATTTGCGTTACAATATAGCCCATGCTAGAGGATTTTTCATGACTTTTGATGTGAAGAAAATGGTTAGGGATTCAATAATTCTTTACAATGCCGCAAGAATCATCTTAATCAGAGACCGGAGTAAAAAGTTATGTCCGAAATACTAAAGAATGGGAAATTACTTTTTTCTTTCATTGGGGAGGGGAATGGCCAACTATACCAAACTTCCATCACAATTTCGAACTTGTTAGAAGATGAATCTCCAATTTTGATCTGAATATATTGGTTAGGGTTTCAAGTTCTCTTTACAATGCCGCAAGAATTAGCTCAATCCGAGTTCGGGAGAAAAGGTTATGTCGGATATACTATTTCATTTTAAAGGAGGACTACTTATTACACCAAACTTGCGTTACAATATAGCCCATGCTAGAGGATTTTTCAAGACTTTTGATGTGAATAAAATGGTTAGGGATTCACGAATTCTTTACAATGCCGGAAGAATCATCTTAATCAGAGACCGGAGTAAAAAGTTATGTCATAAATACTAAAGAATGGGAAATTACTTTTTTCTTTCATTGGGGAGGGGAATGGCCAACTATACCAAAATTCCATCACAATTTCGAACTTATTAGAAGATGAATCACCTATTTTGATCTGAATATATTGGTTAGGGTTTCAAGTTCTCTTTACAATGCCGCAAGAATTAGCTCAATCCGAGTTCGGGAGAAAAAGTTATGTGGGATATACTATTTCATTTTAAAGGAGGACTACTTATTAGACCAAACTTGCGTTACAATATAGCCCATGTTAGAGGATTTTTCATGACTTTTGATGTGAATAAAATGGTTAGGGATTCAAGAATTCTTTACAATGCCGCAAGAATCATCTTAATCAGAGACCGGAGTAAAAAGTTATGTCAGAAATACTAAAGAATGGGAAATTACTTTTTTCTTTCATTGGGGAGGGGAATGGCCAACTATACCAAACTTCCATCACAATTTCGAACTTGTTAGAAGATGAATCACCAATTTTGATCTGAATATATTGGTTAGGGTTTCAAGTTCTCTTTACAAAGCCACAAGAACTAGCTCAATACGAGTTCGGGAGAAAAAGTTATGTCCGATATACTATTTCATTTTAAAGGAGCACTACTTATTACACCAAACTTGCGTTACAATATAGCCCATGCTAGAGGATTTTTCATGACATTTGATGTGAATAAAATGGTTAGGGATTCAAGAATTATTTACAATGCCGCAAGAATCATCTTAATCAGAGACCGGAGTAAAAGGTTATGTCAAAAATACTAAAGAATGGGAAATTACTTTTTTCTTTCATTGGGGAGGGGAATGGCCAACTATACCAAACTTCCATCACAATTTCGAACTTGTTAGAAGATGAATCACAAATTTTAAACTGAATATATTGGTTAGGGTTTCAAGTTCTCTTTACAATGCCGCAAGAATTAGCTCAATCCGAGTTCGGGAGAAAAAGTTATGTCGGATATACTTTTTCATTTTAAAGGAGGACTACTTATTACACCAAACTTGCGTTACAATATAGCCCATGCTAGAGGATTTTTCATGACTTTTGATGTGAATAAAATGGTTAGGGATTCAAGAATTCTTTACAATGCCGGAAGAATCATCTTAATCAGAGACCGGAGTAAAAAGTTATGTCAGAAATACTAAAGAATGGGAAATTACTTTTTTCTTTCATTGGGGAGGGGAATGGCCAACTATACCAAACTTCCATCACAATTTCGAACTTGTTAGAAGATGAATCACCAATTTTGATCTGAATATATTGGTTAGGGTTTCAAGTTCTCTTTACAATGCCGCAAGAATTAGCTCAATCCGAGTTCGGGAGAAAAAGTTATTTCCGATATACTATTTCATTTTAAAGGAGCACTACTTATTACACCAAACTTGCGTTACAATATAGCCCATTCTAGAGGATTTTTCATGACATTTGATGTGAATAAAATGGTTAGGGATTCAAGAATTATTTACAATGCCGCAAGAATCATCTTAATCAGAGACCGGAGTAAAAGGTTATGTCAGAAATACTAAAGAATGGGAAATTACTTTTTTCTTTCATTGGGGAGGGGAATGGCCAACTATACCAAACTTCCATCACAATTTCGAACTTGTTAGAAGATGAATCACAAATTTTAATCTAAATATATTGGTTAGGGTTTCAAGTTCTCTTTACAATGCCGCAAGAATTAGCTCAATCCGAGTTCGGGAGAAAAAGTTATGTCGGATATACTATTTCATTTTAAAGGAGGACTACTTATTACACCAAACTTGCGTTACAATATAGCCCATGCTAGAGGATTTTTCATGACTTTTGATGTGAATAAAATGGTTAGGGATTCAAGAATTCTTTACAATGCCGCAAGAATCATCTTAATCAGAGACCGGAGTAAAAAGTTATGTCAGAAATACTAAAGAATGGGAAATTACTTTTTTCTTTCATTGGGGAGGGGAATGGCCAACTATACCAAACTTCAATCACAATTTCAAACTTGTTAGAAGATGAATCACCAATTTTGATCTGAATATATTGGTTAGGGTTTCAAGTTCTCTTTACAATGCCGCAAGAATTAGCTCAATCCGAGTTCGGGAGAAAAGGTTATGTCGGATATACTATTTCATTTTAAAGGAGGACTACTTATTACACCAAACTTGCGTTACAATATAGCCCATGCTAGAGGATTTTTCATGACTTTTGATGTGAATAAAATGGTTAGGGATTCAAGAATTCTTTACAATGCCGCAAGAATCATCTTAATCAGAGACCGGAGTAAAAAGTTATGTCAGAAATACTAAAAATGGGAAATTACTTTTTTCTTTCATTGGGGAGGGGAATGGCCAACTATACCAAACTGCCATCACAATTTCTAACTTGTTAGAAGATGAATCTCCAATTTTGATCTGAATATTTTGGTTAGGGTTTCAAGTTCTCTTTACAATGCCGCAAGAATTAGCTCAATCCGAGTTCGGGAGAAAAGGTTATGTCGGATATACTATTTCATTTTAAAGGAGGACTACTTATTACACCAAACTTGTGTTACAATATAGCCCATGCTAGAGGATTTTTCATGAGTTTTTATGTGAATAAAATGGTTAGGGATTCAAGAATTCTTTACAACGCCGGAAGAATCATCTTAATCAGAGACCGGAGTAAAAAGTTATGTCAGAAATACTAAAGAATGGGAAATTACTTTTTTCTTTCATTGGGGAGGGGAATGGCCAACTATACCAAACTTCCATCACAATTTCGAACTTGTTAGAAGATGAATCACCAATTTTGATCTGAATATATTGGTTATGGTTTCAAGTTCTCTTTACAGTGCCGCAAAATTAGCTCAATCCGACTTCGAGACAAAAGGTTATGTCGGATATACTATTTCATTTTAAAGGAGGACTACTTATTACACCAAACTTGCGTTACAATATAGGCCATGCTAGAGGATTTTTCATGACGTTTGATGTGAATAAAATGGTTAGGGATTCAAGAATTCTTTACAATGCCGGAAGAATCATCTTAATCAGAGACCGGAGTAAAAAGTTATGTCAGAAATACTAAAGAATGGGAAATTACTTTTTTCTTTCATTGGGGAGGGGAATGGCCAACTATACCAAACTTCCATCACAATTTCGAACTTGTGAGAAGATGACTCACCTATTTTGATCTGAATATATTGGTTAGGGTTTCAAGTTCTCTTTACAATGCCGTTAGAATTAGCTCAATCCGAGTTCGGGAGAAAAAGTTATGTGGGATATACTATTTCATTTTAAAGGAGGACTACTTATTACACCAAACTTGCGTTACAATATAGCCCATGCTAGAGGATTTTTCATGACTTTTGATGTGAATAAAATGGTTAGGGATTCAAGAATTCTTTACAATGCCGCAAGAATCATCTTAATCAGAGACCGGAGTAAAAAGTTATGTCAGAAATACTAAAGAATGGGAAATTACTTTTTTCTTTCATTGGGGAGGGGAATGGCCAACTATACCAAACTTCCATCACAATTTCGAACTTGTTAGAAGATGAATCACCAATTTTGATCTGAATATATTGGTTAGGGTTTCAAGTTCTCTTTACAATGCCGCAAGAATTAGCTCAATCCGAGTTCGGGAGAAAAAGTTATTTCCGATATACTATTTCATTTTAAAGGAGCACTACTTATTACACCAAACTTGCGTTACAATATAGCCCATTCTAGAGGATTTTTCATGACATTTGATGTGAATAAAATGGTTAGGGATTCAAGAATTATTTACAATGCCGCAAGAATCATCTTAATCAGAGACCGGAGTAAAAGGTTATGTCAGAAATACTAAAGAATGGGAAATTACTTTTTTCTTTCATTGGGGAGGGGAATGGCCAACTATACCAAACTTCCATCACAATTTCGAACTTGTTAGAAGATGAATCACAAATTTTAATCTAAATATATTGGTTAGGGTTTCAAGTTCTCTTTACAATGCCGCAAGAATTAGCTCAATCCGAGTTCGGGAGAAAAAGTTATGTCGGATATACTATTTCATTTTAAAGGAGGACTACTTATTACACCAAACTTGCGTTACAATATAGCCCATGCTAGAGGATTTTTCATGACTTTTGATGTGAATAAAATGGTTAGGGATTCAAGAATTCTTTACAATGCCGCAAGAATCATCTTAATCAGAGACCGGAGTAAAAAGTTATGTCAGAAATACTAAAGAATGGGAAATTACTTTTTTCTTTCATTGGGGAGGGGAATGGCCAACTATACCAAACTTCAATCACAATTTCAAACTTGTTAGAAGATGAATCACCAATTTTGATCTGAATATATTGGTTAGGGTTTCAAGTTCTCTTTACAATGCCGCAAGAATTAGATCAATCCGAGTTCGGGAGAAAAAGTTATGTCGGATATACTATTTCATTTTAAAGGAGGACTACTTATTACACCAAACTTGCGTTACAATATAGCCCATGCTAGAGGATTTTTCATGACTTTTGATGTGAATAAAATGGTTAGGGATTCAAGAATTCTTTACAATGCCGGAAGAATCATCTTAATCAGAGACCGGAGTAAAAAGTTATGTCAGAAATACTAAAGAATGGGAAATTACTTTTTTCTTTCATTGGGGAGGGGAATGGCCAACTATACCAAACTTCCATCACAATTTCAAACTTGTTAGAAGATGAATCACCAATTTTGATCTGAATATATTGGTTAGGGTTTCAAGTTCTCTTTACAATGCCGCAAGAATTAGATCAATCCGAGTTCGGGAGAAAAAGTTATGTGGTATATACTATTTCATTTTAAAGGAGGACTACTTATTACACCAAACTTGCGTTACAATATAGCCCATGCTAGAGGATTTTTCATGACTTTTGATGTGAATAAAATGGTTAGGGATTCAAGAATTCTTTACAATGCCGCAAGAATCATCTTAATCAGAGACCGGAGTAAAAAGTTATGTCAGAAATACTAAAGAATGGGAAATTAGTTTTTTCTTTCATTGGGGAGGGGAATGGCCAACTATACCAAACTGCCATCACAATTTCTAACTTGTTAGAAGATGAATCACCAATTTTGATCTGAATATTTTGGTTAGGGTTTCAAGTTCTCTTTACAATGCCGCAAGAATTAGCTCAATCCGAGTTCGGGAGAAAAGGTTATGTCGGATATACTATTTCATTTTAAAGGAGGACTACTTATTACACCAAACTTGTGTTACAATATAGCCCATGCTAGAGGATTTTTCATGAGTTTTTATGTGAATAAAATGGTTAGGGATTCAAGAATTCTTTACAACGCCGGAAGAATCATCTTAATCAGAGACCGGAGTAAAAAGTTATGTCAGAAATACTAAAGAATGGGAAATTACTTTTTTCTTTCATTGGGGAGGGGAATGGCCAACTATACCAAACTTCCATCACAATTTCGAACTTGTTAGAAGATGAATCACCAATTTTGATCTGAATATATTGGTTATGGTTTCAAGTTCTCTTTACAGTGCCGCAAAATTAGCTCAATCCGACTTCGAGACAAAAGGTTATGTCGGATATACTATTTCATTTTAAAGGAGGACTACTTATTACACCAAACTTGCGTTACAATATAGGCCATGCTAGAGGATTTTTCATGACGTTTGATGTGAATAAAATGGTTAGGGATTCAAGAATTCTTTACAATGCCGGAAGAATCATCTTAATCAGAGACCGGAGTAAAAAGTTATGTCAGAAATACTAAAGAATGGGAAATTACTTTTTTCTTTCATTGGGGAGGGGAATGGCCAACTATACCAAACTTCCATCACAATTTCGAACTTGTGAGAAGATGACTCACTAATTTTGATCTGAATATATTGGTTAGGGTTTCAAGTTCTCTTTACAATGCCGTAAGAATTAGCTCAATCCGAGTTCGGGAGAAAAAGTTATGTGGGATATACTATTTCATTTTAAAGGAGGACTACTTATTACACCAAACTTGCGTTACAATATAGCCCATGCTAGAGGATTTTTCATGACTTTTGATGTGAATAAAATGGTTAGGGATTCAAGAATTCTTTACAATGCCGCAAGAATCATCTTAATCAGAGACCGGAGTAAAAAGTTATGTCAGAAATACTAAAGAATGGGAAATTACTTTTTTCTTTCATTGGGGAGGGGAATGGCCAACTATACCAAACTTCCATCACAATTTCAAACTTGTTAGAAGATGAATCACCAATTTTGATCTGAATATATTGGTTAGGGTTTCAAGTTCTCTTTACAATGCCGCAAGAATTAGATCAATCCGAGTTCGGGAGAAAAAGTTATGTGGTATATACTATTTCATTTTAAAGGAGGACTACTTATTACACCAAACTTGCGTTACAATATAGCCCATGCTAGAGGATTTTTCATGACTTTTGATGTGAATAAAATGGTTAGGGATTCAAGAATTCTTTACAATGCCGCAAGAATCATCTTAATCAGAGACCGGAGTAAAAAGTTATGTCAGAAATACTAAAGAATGGGAAATTACTTTTTTCTTTCATTGGGGAGGGGAATGGCCAACTATACCAAACTGCCATCACAATTTCTAACTTGTTAGAAGATGAATCTCCAATTTTGATCTGAATATTTTGGTTAGGGTTTCAAGTTTTCTTTACAATGCCGCAAGAATTAGCTCAATCCGAGTTCGGGAGAAAAGGTTATGTCGGATATACTATTTCATTTTAAAGGAGGACTACTTATTACACCAAACTTGTGTTACAATATAGCCCATGCTAGAGGATTTTTCATGAGTTTTTATGTGAATCAAATGGTTAGGGATTCAAGAATTCTTTACAACGCCGGAAGAATCATCTTAATCAGAGACCGGAGTAAAAAGTTATGTCAGAAATACTAAAGAATGGGAAATTACTTTTTTCTTTCATTGGGGAGGGGAATGGCCAACTATACCAAACTTCCATCACAATTTCGAACTTGTTAGAAGATGAATCACCAATTTTGATCTGAATATATTGGTTATGGTTTCAAGTTCTCTTTACAGTGCCGCAAAATTAGCTCAATCCGACTTCGAGACAAAAGGTTATGTCGGATATACTATTTCATTTTAAAGGAGGACTACTTATTACACCAAACTTGCGTTACAATATAGGCCATGCTAGAGGATTTTTCATGACGTTTGATGTGAATAAAATGGTTAGGGATTCAAGAATTCTTTACAATGCCGGAAGAATCATCTTAATCAGAGACCGGAGTAAAAAGTTATGTCAGAAATACTAAAGAATGGGAAATTACTTTTTTCTTTCATTGGGGAGGGGAATGGCCAACTATACCAAACTTCCATCACAATTTCGAACTTGTGAGAAGATGACTCACCAATTTTGATCTGAATATATTGGTTAGGGTTTCAAGTTCTCTTTACAATGCCGTAAGAATTAGCTCAATCCGAGTTCGGGAGAAAAAGTTATGTGGGATATACTATTTCATTTTAAAGGAGGACTACTTATTACACCAAACTTGCGTTACAATATAGCCCATGCTAGAGGATTTTTCATGACTTTTGATGTGAATAAAATGGTTAGGGATTCAAGAATTCTTTACAATGCCGCAAGAATCATCTTAATCAGAGACCGGAGTAAAAAGTTATGTCAGAAATACTAAAGAATGGGAAATTACTTTTTTCTTTCATTGGGGAGGGGAATGGCAAACTATACCAAACTTCCATCACAATTTCGAACTTGTTAGAAGATGAATCACCAATTTTGATCTGAATATATTGGTTAGGGTTTCAAGTTCTCTTTACAATGCCGCAAGAATTAGCTCAATCCGAGTTCGGGAGAAAAAGTTATTTCCGATATACTATTTCATTTTAAAGGAGCACTACTTATTACACCAAACTTGCGTTACAATATAGCCCATTCTAGAGGATTTTTCATGACATTTGATGTGAATAAAATGGTTAGGGATTCAAGAATTATTTACAATGCCGCAAGAATCATCTTAATCAGAGACCGGAGTAAAAGGTTATGTCAGAAATACTAAAGAATGGGAAATTACTTTTTTCTTTCATTGGGGAGGGGAATGGCCAACTATACCAAACTTCCATCACAATTTCGAACTTGTTAGAAGATGAATCACAAATTTTAATCTCAATATATTGGTTAGGGTTTCAAGTTCTCTTTACAATGCCGCAAGAATTAGCTCAATCCGAGTTCGGGAGAAAAAGTTATGTCGGATATACTATTTCATTTTAAAGGAGGACTACTTATTACACCAAACTTGCGTTACAATATAGCCCATGCTAGAGGATTTTTCATGACTTTTGATGTGAATAAAATGGTTAGGGATTCAAGAATTCTTTACAATGCCGCAAGAATCATCTTAATCAGAGACCGGAGTAAAAAGTTATGTCAGAAATACTAAAGAATGGGAAATTACTTTTTTCTTTCATTGGGGAGGGGAATGGCCAACTATACCAAACTTCAATCACAATTTCGAACTTGTTAGAAGATGAATCACCAATTTTGATCTGAATATATTCGTTAGGGTTTCAAGTTCTCTTTACAATGCCGCAAGAATTAGATCAATCCGAGTTCGGGAGAAAAAGTTATGTGGGATATACTATTTCATTTTAAAGGAGGACTACTTATTACACCAAACTTGCGTTACAATATAGCCCATGCTAGAGGATTTTTCATGACTTTTGATGTGAATAAAATGGTTAGGGATTCAAGAATTCTTTACAATGCCGGAAGAATCATCTTAATCAGAGACCGGAGTAAAAAGTTATGTCAGAAATACTAAAGAATGGGAAATTACTTTTTTCTTTCATTGGGGAGGGGAATGGCCAACTATACCAAACTTCCATCACAATTTTGAACTTGTTAGAAGATGAATCACCAATTTTGATCTGAATATATTGGTTAGGGTTTCAAGTTCTCTTTACAATGCCGCAAGAATTAGATCAATCCGAGTTCGGGAGAAAAAGTTATGTGGTATATACTATTTCATTTTAAAGGAGGACTACTTATTACACCAAACTTGCGTTACAATATAGCCCATGCTAGAGGATTTTTCATGACTTTTGATGTGAATAAAATGGTTAGGGATTCAAGAATTCTTTTCAATGCCGCAAAAATCATCTTAATCAGAGACCGGAGTAAAAAGTTATGTCAAAAATACTAAAGAATGGGAAATTACTTTTTTCTTTCATTGGAGAGGGGAATGGCCAACTATACCAAACTTCCATCACAATTTCGAACTTGTTAGAAGATGAATCACCAATTTTGATCTGAATATATTGGTTAGGGTTTCAAGTTCTCTTTACAATGCCGCAAGAATTAGCTCAATCCGAGTTCGGGAGAAAAAGTTATGTCGGATATGCTATTTCATTTTAAAGGAGGACTACTTATTACACCAAACTTGCGTTACAATATAGCCCATGCTAGAGGATTTTTCATGACTTTTGATGTGAATAAAATGGTTAGGGATTCAAGAATTCTATACAATTCCGCAAGAATCATCTTAATCAGAGACCGGAGTAAAAAGTTATGTCAGAAATACTAAAGAATGGGAAATTACTTTTTTCTTTCATTGGGGAGGGGAATTGCCAACTATACCAAACTTCCATCACAATTTCGAACTTTTTAGAAGATGAATCACCAATTTTGATCTGAATATATTGGTTAGGGTTTCAAGTTCTCTTTACAATGCCGCAAGAATTAGCTCAATCCGAGTTCGGGAGAAAAATTTATGTCGGATATACTATTTCATTTTAAAGGAGGACTACTTATTACAACAAACTTGCGTTACAATATAGTCCATGCTAGAGGATTTTTCATGACTTTTGATGTGAATAAAATGGTTAGAGATTCAAGAATTCTTTACAATGCCGCAAGAATCATCTTAATCAGAGACCGGAGTAAAAAGTTATGTCAGAAATACTAAAGAATGGGAAATTACTTTTTTCTTTCATTGGGGAGGGGAATGGCCAACTATACCAAACTTCCATCACAATTTTGAACTTGTTAGAAGATGAATCACCAATTTTGATCTGAATATATTGGTTAGGGTTTCAAGTTCTCTTTACAATGCCGCAAGAATTAGCTCAATCCGAGTTCGGGAGAAAAGGTTATGTCGGATATACTATTTCATTTTAAAGGAGGACTACTTATTACACCAAACTTGCGTTACAATATAGCCCATGCTAGAGGATTTTTCATGACTTTTGATGTGAATAAAATGGTTAGGGATTCAAGAATTCTTTACAATGCCGCAAGAATCATCTTAATCAGAGACCGGAGTAAAAAGTTATGTCAGAAATACTAAAGAATGGGAAATTACTTTTTTCTTTCATTAGGGAGGGGAATGGCCAACTATACCAAACTGCCATCACAATTTCTAACTTGTTAGAAGATGAATCTCCAATTTTGATCTGAATATTTTGGTTAGGGTTTCAAGTTCTCTTTACAATGCCGCAAGAATTAGCTCAATCCGAGTTCGGGAGAAAAGGTTATGTCGGATATACTATTTCATTTTAAAGGAGGACTACTTATTACACCAAACTTGTGTTACAATATAGCCCATGCTAGAGGATTTTTCATGAGTTTTTATGTGAATAAAATGGTTAGGGATTCAAGAATTCTTTACAATGCCGGAAGAATCATCTTAATCAGAGACCGGAGTAAAAAGTTATGTCAGAAATACTAAAGAATGGGAAATTACTTTTTTCTTTCATTGGGGAGGGGAATGACCAACTATACCAAACTTCCATCACAATTTCGAACTTGTTAGAAGATGAATCACCAATTTTGATCTGAATATATTGGTTATGGTTTCAAGTTCTCTTTACAGTGCCGCAAAATTAGCTCAATCCGACTTCGAGACAAAAGGTTATGTCGGATATACTATTTCATTTTAAAGGAGGACTACTTATTACACCAAACTTGCGTTACAATATAGGCCATGCTAGAGGATTTTTCATGACGTTTGATGTGAATAAAATGGTTAGGGATTCAAGAATTCTTTACAATGCCGGAAGAATCATCTTAATCAGAGACCGGAGTAAAAAGTTATGTCAGAAATACTAAAGAATGGGAAATTACTTTTTTCTTTCATTGGGGAGGGGAATGGCCAACTATACCAAACTTCCATCACAATTTCGAACTTGTGAGAAGATGAATCACCAATTTTGATCTGAATATATTGGTTAGGGTTTCAAGTTCTCTTTACAATGCCGTAAGAATTAGCTCAATCCGAGTTCGGGAGAAAAATTTATGTGGGATATACTATTTCATTTTAAAGGAGGACTACTTATTACACCAAACTTGCGTTACAATATAGCCCATGCTAGAGGATTTTTCATGACTTTTGATGTGAATAAAATGGTTAGGGATTCAAGAATTCTATACAATTCCGCAAGAATCATCTTAATCAGAGACCGGAGTAAAAAGTTATGTCAGAAATACTAAAGAATGGGAAATTACTTTTTTCTTTCATTGGGGAGGGGAATTGCCAACTATACCAAACTTCCATCACAATTTCGAACTTTTTAGAAGATGAATCACCAATTTTGATCTGAATATATTGGTTAGAGTTTCAAGTTCTCTTTACAATGCCGCAAGAATTAGCTCAATCCGAGTTCGGGAGAAAAATTTATGTCGGATATACTATTTCATTTTAAAGGAGGACTACTTATTACAACAAACTTGCGTTACAATATAGTCCATGCTAGAGGATTTTTCATGACTTTTGATGTGAATAAAATGGTTAGAGATTCAAGAATTCTTTACAATGCCACAAGAATCATCTTAATCAGAGACCGGAGTAAAAAGTTATGTCAGAAATACTAAAGAATGGGAAATTACTTTTTTCTTTCATTGGGGAGGGGAATGGCCAACTATACCAAACTTCCATCACAATTTTGAACTTGTTAGAAGATGAATCACCAATTTTGATCTGAATATATTGGTTAGGGTTTCAAGTTCTCTTTACAATGCCGCAAGAATTAGCTCAATCCGAGTTCGGGAGAAAAGGTTATGTCGGATATACTATTTCATTTTAAAGGAGGACTACTTATTACACCAAACTTGCGTTACAATATAGCCCATGCTAGAGGATTTTTCATGACTTTTGATGTGAATAAAATGGTTAGGGATTCAAGAATTCTTTACAATGCCGCAAGAATCATCTTAATCAGAGACCGGAGTAAAAAGTTATGTCAGAAATACTAAAGAATGGGAAATTACTTTTTTCTTTCATTGGGGAGGGGAATGGCCAACTATACCAAACTGCCATCACAATTTCTTACTTGTTAGAAGATGAATCTCCAATTTTGATCTGAATATTTTGGTTAGGGTTTCAAGTTCTCTTTACAATGCCGCAAGAATTAGCTCAATCCGAGTTCGGGAGAAAAGGTTATGTCGGATATACTATTTCATTTTAAAGGAGGACTACTTATTACACCAAACTTGTGTTACAATATAGCCCATGCTAGAGGATTTTTCATGAGTTTTTATGTGAATAAAATGGTTAGGGATTCAAGAATTCTTTACAATGCCGGAAGAATCATCTTAATCAGAGACCGGAGTAAAAAGTTATGTCAGAAATACTAAAGAATGGGAAATTACTTTTTTCTTTCATTGGGGAGGGGAATGGCCAACTATACCAAACTTCCATCACAATTTCGAACTTGTTAGAAGATGAATCACCAATTTTGATCTGAATATATTGGTTATGGTTTCAAGTTCTCTTTACAGTGCCGCAAAATTAGCTCAATCCGACTTCGAGACAAAAGGTTATGTCGGATATACTATTTCATTTTAAAGGAGGACTACTTATTACACCAAACTTGCGTTACAATATAGGCCATGCTAGAGGATTTTTCATGACGTTTGATGTGAATAAAATGGTTAGGGATTCAAGAATTCTTTACAATGCCGGAAGAATCATCTTAATCAGAGACCGGAGTAAAAAGTTATGTCAGAAATACTAAAGAATGGGAAATTACTTTTTTCTTTCATTGGGGAGGGGAATGGCCAACTATACCAAACTTCCATCACAATTTCGAACTTGTGAGAAGATGAATCACCAATTTTGATCTGAATATATTGGTTAGGGTTTCAAGTTCTCTTTACAATGCCGTAAGAATTAGCTCAATCCGAGTTCGGGAGAAAAAGTTATGTGGGATATACTATTTCATTTTAAAGGAGGACTACTTATTACACCAAACTTGCGTTACAATATGGCCCATGCTAGAGGATTTTTCATGACTTTTGATGTGAATAAAATGGTTAGGGATTCAAGAATTCTATACAATTCCGCAAGAATCATCTTAATCAGAGACCGGAGTAAAAAGTTATGTCAGAAATACTAAAGAATGGGAAATTACTTTTTTCTTTCATTGGGGAGGGGAATTGCCAACTATACCAAACTTCCATCACAATTTCGAACTTTTTAGAAGATGAATCACCAATTTTGATCTGAATATATTGGTTAGGGTTTCAAGTTCTCTTTACAATGCCGCAAGAATTAGCTCAATCCGAGTTCGGGAGAAAAATTTATGTCGGATATACTATTTCATTTTAAAGGAGGACTACTTATTACAACAAACTTGCGTTACAATATAGTCCATGCTAGAGGATTTTTCATGACTTTTGATGTGAATAAAATGGTTAGAGATTCAAGAATTCTTTACAATGCCCCAAGAATCATCTTAATCAGAGACCGGAGTAAAAAGTTATGTCAGAAATACTAAAGAATGGGAAATTACTTTTTTCTTTCATTGGGGAGGGGAATGGCCAACTATACCAAACTTCCATCACAATTTTGAACTTGTTAGAAGATGAATCACCAATTTTGATCTGAATATATTGGTTAGGGTTTCAAGTTCTCTTTACAATGCCGCAAGAATTAGCTCAATCCGAGTTCGGGAGAAAAGGTTATGTCGGATATACTATTTCATTTTAAAGGAGGACTACTTATTACACCAAACTTGCGTTACAATATAGCCCATGCTAGAGGATTTTTCATGACTTTTGATGTGAATAAAATGGTTAGGGATTCAAGAATTCTTTACAATGCCGCAAGAATCATCTTAATCAGAGACCGGAGTAAAAAGTTATGTCAGAAATACTAAAGAATGGGAAATTACTTTTTTCTTTCATTGGGGAGGGGAATGGCCAACTATACCAAACTGCCATCACAATTTCTAACTTGTTAGAAGATGAATCTCCAATTTTGATCTGAATATTTTGGTTAGGGTTTCAAGTTCTCTTTACAATGCCGCAAGAATTAGCTCAATCCGAGTTCGGGAGAAAAGGTTATGTCGGATATACTATTTCATTTTAAAGGAGGACTACTTATTACACCAAACTTGTGTTACAATATAGCCCATGCTAGAGGATTTTTCATGAGTTTTTATGTGAATAAAATGGTTAGGGATTCAAGAATTCTTTACAATGCCGGAAGAATCATCTTAATCAGAGACCGGAGTAAAAAGTTATGTCAGAAATACTAAAGAATGGGAAATTACTTTTTTCTTTCATTGGGGAGGGGAATGGCCAACTATACCAAACTTCCATCACAATTTCGAACTTGTTAGAAGATGAATCACCAATTTTGATCTGAATATATTGGTTATGGTTTCAAGTTCTCTTTACAGTGCCGCAAAATTAGCTCAATCCGACTTCGAGACAAAAGGTTATGTCGGATATACTATTTCATTTTAAAGGAGGACTACTTATTACACCAAACTTGCGTTACAATATAGGCCATGCTAGAGGATTTTTCATGACGTTTGATGTGAATAAAATGGTTAGGGATTCAAGAATTCTTTACAATGCCGGAAGAATCATCTTAATCAGAGACCGGAGTAAAAAGTTATGTCAGAAATACTAAAGAATGGGAAATTACTTTTTTCTTTCATTGGGGAGGGGAATGGCCAACTATACCAAACTTCCATCACAATTTCGAACTTGTGAGAAGATGAATCACCAATTTTGATCTGAATATATTGGTTAGGGTTTCAAGTTCTCTTTACAATGCCGTAAGAATTAGCTCAATCCGAGTTCGGGAGAAAAAGTTATGTGGGATATACTATTTCATTTTAAAGGAGGACTACTTATTACACCAAACTTGCGTTACAATATAGCCCATGCTAGAGGATTTTTCATGACTTTTGATGTGAATAAAATGGTTAGAGATTCAAGAATTCTTTACAATGCCGCAAGAATCATCTTAATCAGAGACCGGAGTAAAAAGTTATGTCAGAAATACTAAAGAATGGGAAATTACTTTTTTCTTTCCTTGGGGAGGGGAATGGCCAACTATACCAAACTTCCATCACAATTTTGAACTTGTTAGAAGATGAATCACCAATTTTGATCTGAATATATTGGTTAGGGTTTCAAGTTCTCTTTACAATGCCGCAAGAATTAGCTCAATCCGAGTTCGAGAGAAAATGTTATGTGGGATATACTATTTCATTTTAAAGGAGGACTACTTATTACACCAAACTTGCATTACAATATAGCCCATGTTAGAGGATTTTTCATGACTTTTGATGTGTATAAAATGGTTAGGGATTCAAGAATTCTTTACAATGCCGCAAGAATCATCTTAATCAGAGACCGGAGTAAAAAGTTATGTCAGAAATACTAAAGAATGGGAAATTACTTTTTTCTTTCATTGGGGAGGGGAATGGCCAACTATACCAAACTTCAATCACAATTTCAAACTTGTTAGAAGATGAATCACCAATTTTGATCTGAATATATTGGTTAGGGTTTCAAGTTCTCTTTACAATGCCGCAAGAATTAGATCAATCCGAGTTCGGGAGAAAAAGTTATGTGGGATATACTATTTCATTTTAAAGGAGGACTACTTGTTACACCAAACTTGCGTTACAATATAGCCCATGCTAGAGGATTTTTCATGACTTTTGATGTGAATAAAATGGTTAGGGATTCAAGAATTCTTTACAATGCCGGAAGAATCATCTTAATCAGAGACCGGAGTAAAAAGTTATGTCAGAAATACTAAAGAATGGGAAATTTCTTTTTTCTTTCATTGGGGAGGGGAATGGCCAACTATACCAAACTTCCATCACAATTTCAAACTTGTTAGAAGATGAATCACCAATTTTGATCTGAATATATTGGTTAGGGTTTCAAGTTCTCTTTACAATGCCGCAAGAATTAGATCAATCCGAGTTCGGGAGAAAAAGTTATGTGGTATATACTATTTCATTTTAAAGGAGGACTACTTATTACACCAAACTTGCGTTACAATATAGCCCATGCTAGAGGATTTTTCATGACTTTTGATGTGAATAAAATGGTTAGGGATTCAAGAATTCTTTTCAATGCCGCAAAAATCATCTTAATCAGAGACCGGAGTAAAAAGTTATGTCAGAAATACTAAAGAATGGGAAATTACTTTTTTCTTTCATTGGGGAGGGGAATGGCCAACTATACCAAACTTCCATCACAATTTCGAACTTGTTAGAAGATGAATCACCAATTTTGATCTGAATATATTGGTTAGGGTTTCAAGTTCTCTTTACAATGCCGCAAGAATTAGCTCAATCCGAGTTCGGGAGAAAAAGTTATGTCGGATATGCTATTTCATTTTAAAGGAGGACTACTTATTACACCAAACTTGCGTTACAATATAGCCCATGCTAGAGGATTTTTCATGACTTTTGATGTGAATAAAATGGTTAGGGATTCAAGAATTCTATACAATTCCGCAAGAATCATCTTAATCAGAGACCGGAGTAAAAAGTTATGTCAGAAATACTAAAGAATGGGAAATTACTTTTTTCTTTCATTGGGGAGGGGAATTGCCAACTATACCAAACTTCCATCACAATTTCGAACTTTTTAGAAGATGAATCACCAATTTTGATCTGAATATATTGGTTAGGGTTTCAAGTTCTCTTTACAATGCCGCAAGAATTAGCTCAATCCGAGTTCGGGAGAAAAATTTATGTCGGATATACTATTTCATTTTAAAGGAGGACTACTTATTACAACAAACTTGCGTTACAATATAGTCCATGCTAGAGGATTTTTCATGACTTTTGATGTGAATAAAATGGTTAGAGATTCAAGAATTCTTTACAATGCCGCAAGAATCATCTTAATCAGAGACCGGAGTAAAAAGTTATGTCAGAAATACTAAAGAATGGGAAATTACTTTTTTCTTTCATTGGGGAGGGGAATGGCCAACTATACCAAACTTCCATCACAATTTTGAACTTGTTAGAAGATGAATCACCAATTTTGATCTGAATATATTGGTTAGGGTTTCAAGTTCTCTTTACAATGCCGCAAGAATTAGCTCAATCCGAGTTCGGGAGAAAAGGTTATGTCGGATATACTATTTCATTTTAAAGGAGGACTACTTATTACACCAAACTTGCGTTACAATATAGCCCATGCTAGACGATTTTTCATGACTTTTGATGTGAATAAAATGGTTAGGGATTCAAGAATTCTTTACAATGCCGGAAGAATCATCTTAATCAGAGACCGGAGTAAAAAGTTATGTCAGAAATACTAAAGAATGGGAAATTACTTTTTTCTTTCATTGGGGAGGGGAATGGCCAACTATACCAAACTTCCATCACAATTTCGAACTTGTGAGAAGATGAATCACCAATTTTGATCTGAATATATTGGTTAGGGTTTCAAGTTCTCTTTACAATGCCGTAAGAATTAGCTCAATCCGAGTTCGGGAGAAAAAGTTATGTGGGATATACTATTTCATTTTAAAGGAGGACTACTTATTACACCAAACTTGCGTTACAATATAGCCCATGCTAGAGGATTTTTCATGACTTTTGATGTGAATAAAATGGTTAGAGATTCAAGAATTCTTTACAATGCCGCAAGAATCATCTTAATCAGAGACCGGAGTAAAAAGTTATGTCAGAAATACTAAAGAATGGGAAATTACTTTTTTCTTTCCTTGGGGAGGGTAATGGCCAACTATACCAAACTTCCATCACAATTTTGAACTTGTTAGAAGATGAATCACCAATTTTGATCTGAATATATTGGTTAGGGTTTCAAGTTCTCTTTACAATGCCGCAAGAATTAGCTCAATCCGAGTTC
This sequence comes from Ilex aquifolium, assembly GCA_951799425.1. Lineage (NCBI taxonomy): Eukaryota > Viridiplantae > Streptophyta > Magnoliopsida > Aquifoliales > Aquifoliaceae > Ilex > Ilex aquifolium. Next base: position 41,023,139 of record OX637397.1, on the reverse strand, counting down.
GGGAGAAAATGTTATGTGGGATATACTATTTCATTTTAAAGGAGGACTACTTATTACACCAAACTTGCGTTACAATATAGCCCATGTTAGAGGATTTTTCATGACTTTTGATGTGAATAAAATGGTTAGGGATTCAAGAATTCTTTACAATGCCGCAAGAATCATCTTAATCAGAGACCGGAGTAAAAAGTTATGTCAGAAATACTAAAGAATGGGAAATTACTTTTTTCTTTCATTGGGGAGGGGAATGGCCAACTATACCAAACTTCAATCACAATTTCAAACTTGTTAGAAGATGAATCACCAATTTTGATCTGAATATATTGGTTAGGGTTTCAAGTTCTCTTTACAATGCCGCAAGAATTAGATCAATCCGAGTTCGGGAGAAAAAGTTATGTGGGATATACTATTTCATTTTAAAGGAGGACTACTTATTACACCAAACTTGCGTTACAATATAGCCCATGCTAGAGGATTTTTCATGACTTTTGATGTGAATAAAATGGTTAGGGATTCAAGAATTCTTTACAATGCCGGAAGAATCATCTTAATCAGAGACCGGAGTAAAAAGTTATGTCAGAAATACTAAAGAATGGGAAATTACTTTTTTCTTTCATTGGGGAGGGGAATGGCCAACTATACCAAACTTCCATCACAATTTCAAACTTGTTAGAAGATGAATCACCAATTTTGATCTGAATATATTGGTTAGGGTTTCAAGTTCTCTTTACAATGCCGCAAGAATTAGATCAATCCGAGTTCGGGGGAAAAAGTTATGTGGTATATACTATTTCATTTTAAAGGAGGACTACTTATTACACCAAACTTGCGTTACAATATAGCCCATGCTAGAGGATTTTTCATGACTTTTGATGTGAATAAAATGGTTAGGGATTTAAGAATTCTTTTCAATGCCGCAAAAATCATCTTAATCAGAGACCGGAGTAAAAAGTTATGTCAGAAATACTAAAGAATGGGAAATTACTTTTTTCTTTCATTGGGGAGGGGAATGGCCAACTATACCAAACTTCCATCACAATTTCGAACTTGTTAGAAGATGAATCACCAATTTTGATCTGAATATATTGGTTAGGGTTTCAAGTTCTCTTTACAATGCCGCAAGAATTAGCTCAATCCGAGTTCGGGAGAAAAAGTTATGTCGGATATGCTATTTCATTTTAAAGGAGGACTACTTATTACACCAAACTTGCGTTACAATATAGCCCATGCTAGAGGATTTTTCATGACTTTTGATGTGAATAAAATGGTTAGGGATTCAAGAATTCTATACAATTCCGCAAGAATCATCTTAATCAGAGACCGGAGTAAAAAGTTATGTCAGAAATACTAAAGAATGGGAAATTACTTTTTTCTTTCATTGGGGAGGGGAATTGCCAACTATACCAAACTTCCATCACAATTTCGAACTTTTTAGAAGATGAATCACCAATTTTGATCTGAATATATTGGTTAGGGTTTCAAGTTCTCTTTACAATGCCGCAAGAATTAGCTCAATCCGAGTTCGGGAGAAAAGGTTATGTCGGATATACTATTTCATTTTAAAGGAGGACTACTTATTACACCAAACTTGCGTTACAATATAGCCCATGCTAGAGGATTTTTCATGACTTTTGATGTGAATAAAATGGTTAGGGATTCAAGAATTCTTTACAATGCCGCAAGAATCATCTTAATCAGAGACCGGAGTAAAAAGTTATGTCAGAAATACTAAAGAATGGGAAATTACTTTTTTCTTTCATTGGGGAGGGGAATGGCCAACTATACCAAACTGCCATCACAATTTCTAACTTGTTAGAAGATGAATCTCCAATTTTGATCTGAATATTTTGGTTAGGGTTTCAAGTTCTCTTTACAATGCCGCAAGAATTAGCTCAATCCGAGTTCGGGAGAAAAGGTTATGTCGGATATACTATTTCATTTTAAAGGAGGACTACTTATTACACCAAACTTGTGTTACAATATAGCCCATGCTAGAGGATTTTTCATGAGTTTTTATGTGAATAAAATGGTTAGGGATTCAAGAATTCTTTACAATGCCGGAAGAATCATCTTAATCAGAGACCGGAGTAAAAAGTTATGTCAGAAATACTAAAGAATGGGAAATTACTTTTTTCTTTCATTGGGGAGGGGAATGGCCAACTATACCAAACTTCCATCACAATTTCGAACTTGTTAGAAGATGAATCACCAATTTTGATCTGAATATATTGGTTATGGTTTCAAGTTCTCTTTACAGTGCCGCAAAATTAGCTCAATCCGACTTCGAGACAAAAGGTTATGTCGGATATACTATTTCATTTTAAAGGAGGACTACTTATTACACCAAACTTGCGTTACAATATAGGCCATGCTAGAGGATTTTTCATGACGTTTGATGTGAATAAAATGGTTAGGGATTCAAGAATTCTTTACAATGCCGGAAGAATCATCTTAATCAGAGACCGGAGTAAAAAGTTATGTCAGAAATACTAAAGAATGGGAAATTACTTTTTTCTTTCATTGGGGAGGGGAATGGCCAACTATACCAAACTTCCATCACAATTTCGAACTTGTGAGAAGATGAATCACCAATTTTGATCTGAATATATTGGTTAGGGTTTCAAGTTCTCTTTACAATGCCGTAAGAATTAGCTCAATCCGAGTTCGGGAGAAAAAGTTATGTGGGATATACTATTTCATTTTAAAGGAGGACTACTTATTACACTAAACTTGCGTTACAATATAGCCCATGCTAGAGGATTTTTCATGACTTTTGATGTGAATAAAATGGTTAGAGATTCAAGAATTCTTTACAATGCCGGAAGAATCATCTTAATCAGAGACCGGAGTAAAAAGTTATGTCAGAAATACTAAAGAATGGGAAATTACTTTTTTCTTTCATTGGGGAGGGGAATGGCCAACTATACCAAACATCCATCACAATTTCGAACTTGTTAGAAGATGAATCAACAACTTTGATATGAATATATTGGTTTGGGTTTCAAGTTCTCTTTACAATGCCGCATGAATTAGCTCAATCCGAGTTCGGGAGAAAACGTTATGTCCGATATACTATTTCATTTTAAAGGAGGACTACTTATTACACCAAACTTGCGTTACAATATAGCCCATGCTAGAGGATTTTTCATGACTTTTGATGTGAATAAAATGGTTAGGGATTGAAGAATTCTTTACAATGCCGGAAGAATCATCTTAATCAGAGACCGGAGTAAAAAGTTATGTCAGAAATACTAAAGAATGGTAAATAACTTTTTTCTTTCATCGGGGAGGGGAATGGCCAACTATACCAAACTTTTATCAAAATTTTGAACTTGTTAGAAGATGAATCACCAATTTTGATATGAATATATTGGTTAGGGTTTCAAGTTCTCTTTACAATGCCGCAAGAATTAGATCAATCCGAGTTCGGGAGAAAAAGTTATGTCGGATATACTATTTCATTTTAAAGGAGGACTACTTATTACACCAAATTTGCGTTACAATATAGCCCATGCTAGAGGATTTTTCATGACTTTTGATGTGAAGAAAATGGTTAGGGATTCAATAATTCTTTACAATGCCGCAAGAATCATCTTAATCAGAGACCGGAGTAAAAAGTTATGTCCGAAATACTAAAGAATGGGAAATTACTTTTTTCTTTCCTTGGGGAGGGTAATGGCCAACTATACCAAACTTCCATCACAATTTTGAACTTGTTAGAAGATGAATCACCAATTTTGATCTGAATATATTGGTTAGGGTTTCAAGTTCTCTTTACAATGCCGCAAGAATTAGCTCAATCCGAGTTCGGGAGAAAATGTTATGTGGGATATACTATTTCATTTTAAAGGAGGACTACTTATTACACCAAACTTGCGTTACAATATAGCCCATGTTAGAGGATTTTTCATGACTTTTGATGTGAATAAAATGGTTAGGGATTCAAGAATTCTTTACAATGCCGCAAGAATCATCTTAATCAGAGACCGGAGTAAAAAGTTATGTCAGAAATACTAAAGAATGGGAAATTACTTTTTTCTTTCATTGGGGAGGGGAATGGCCAACTATACCAAACTTCAATCACAATTTCAAACTTGTTAGAAGATGAATCACCAATTTTGATCTGAATATATTGGTTAGGGTTTCAAGTTCTCTTTACAATGCCGCAAGAATTAGATCAATCCGAGTTCGGGAGAAAAAGTTATGTGGGATATACTATTTCATTTTAAAGGAGGACTACTTATTACACCAAACTTGCGTTACAATATAGCCCATGCTAGAGGATTTTTCATGACTTTTGATGTGAATAAAATGGTTAGGGATTCAAGAATTCTTTACAATGCCGGAAGAATCATCTTAATCAGAGACCGGAGTAAAAAGTTATGTCAGAAATACTAAAGAATGGGAAATTACTTTTTTCTTTCATTGGGGAGGGGAATGGCCAACTATACCAAACTTCCATCACAATTTCAAACTTGTTAGAAGATGAATCACCAATTTTGATCTGAATATATTGGTTAGGGTTTCAAGTTCTCTTTACAATGCCGCAAGAATTAGATCAATCCGAGTTCGGGGGAAAAAGTTATGTGGTATATACTATTTCATTTTAAAGGAGGACTACTTATTACACCAAACTTGCGTTACAATATAGCCCATGCTAGAGGATTTTTCATGACTTTTGATGTGAATAAAATGGTTAGGGATTTAAGAATTCTTTTCAATGCCGCAAAAATCATCTTAATCAGAGACCGGAGTAAAAAGTTATGTCAGAAATACTAAAGAATGGGAAATTACTTTTTTCTTTCATTGGGGAGGGGAATGGCCAACTATACCAAACTTCCATCACAATTTCGAACTTGTTAGAAGATGAATCACCAATTTTGATCTGAATATATTGGTTAGGGTTTCAAGTTCTCTTTACAATGCCGCAAGAATTAGCTCAATCCGAGTTCGGGAGAAAAAGTTATGTCGGATATGCTATTTCATTTTAAAGGAGGACTACTTATTACACCAAACTTGCGTTACAATATAGCCCATGCTAGAGGATTTTTCATGACTTTTGATGTGAATAAAATGGTTAGGGATTCAAGAATTCTATACAATTCCGCAAGAATCATCTTAATCAGAGACCGGAGTAAAAAGTTATGTCAGAAATACTAAAGAATGGGAAATTACTTTTTTCTTTCATTGGGGAGGGGAATTGCCAACTATACCAAACTTCCATCACAATTTCGAACTTTTTAGAAGATGAATCACCAATTTTGATCTGAATATATTGGTTAGGGTTTCAAGTTCTCTTTACAATGCCGCAAGAATTAGCTCAATCCGAGTTCGGGAGAAAAGGTTATGTCGGATATACTATTTCATTTTAAAGGAGGACTACTTATTACACCAAACTTGCGTTACAATATAGCCCATGCTAGAGGATTTTTCATGACTTTTGATGTGAATAAAATGGTTAGGGATTCAAGAATTCTTTACAATGCCGCAAGAATCATCTTAATCAGAGACCGGAGTAAAAAGTTATGTCAGAAATACTAAAGAATGGGAAATTACTTTTTTCTTTCATTGGGGAGGGGAATGGCCAACTATACCAAACTGCCATCACAATTTCTAACTTGTTAGAAGATGAATCTCCAATTTTGATCTGAATATTTTGGTTAGGGTTTCAAGTTCTCTTTACAATGCCGCAAGAATTAGCTCAATCCGAGTTCGGGAGAAAAGGTTATGTCGGATATACTATTTCATTTTAAAGGAGGACTACTTATTACACCAAACTTGTGTTACAATATAGCCCATGCTAGAGGATTTTTCATGAGTTTTTATGTGAATAAAATGGTTAGGGATTCAAGAATTCTTTACAATGCCGGAAGAATCATCTTAATCAGAGACCGGAGTAAAAAGTTATGTCAGAAATACTAAAGAATGGGAAATTACTTTTTTCTTTCATTGGGGAGGGGAATGGCCAACTATACCAAACTTCCATCACAATTTCGAACTTGTTAGAAGATGAATCACCAATTTTGATCTGAATATATTGGTTATGGTTTCAAGTTCTCTTTACAGTGCCGCAAAATTAGCTCAATCCGACTTCGAGACAAAAGGTTATGTCGGATATACTATTTCATTTTAAAGGAGGACTACTTATTACACCAAACTTGCGTTACAATATAGGCCATGCTAGAGGATTTTTCATGACGTTTGATGTGAATAAAATGGTTAGGGATTCAAGAATTCTTTACAATGCCGGAAGAATCATCTTAATCAGAGACCGGAGTAAAAAGTTATGTCAGAAATACTAAAGAATGGGAAATTACTTTTTTCTTTCATTGGGGAGGGGAATGGCCAACTATACCAAACTTCCATCACAATTTCGAACTTGTGAGAAGATGAATCACCAATTTTGATCTGAATATATTGGTTAGGGTTTCAAGTTCTCTTTACAATGCCGTAAGAATTAGCTCAATCCGAGTTCGGGAGAAAAAGTTATGTGGGATATACTATTTCATTTTAAAGGAGGACTACTTATTACACTAAACTTGCGTTACAATATAGCCCATGCTAGAGGATTTTTCATGACTTTTGATGTGAATAAAATGGTTAGAGATTCAAGAATTCTTTACAATGCCGGAAGAATCATCTTAATCAGAGACCGGAGTAAAAAGTTATGTCAGAAATACTAAAGAATGGGAAATTACTTTTTTCTTTCATTGGGGAGGGGAATGGCCAACTATACCAAACATCCATCACAATTTCGAACTTGTTAGAAGATGAATCAACAACTTTGATATGAATATATTGGTTTGGGTTTCAAGTTCTCTTTACAATGCCGCATGAATTAGCTCAATCCGAGTTCGGGAGAAAACGTTATGTCCGATATACTATTTCATTTTAAAGGAGGACTACTTATTACACCAAACTTGCGTTACAATATAGCCCATGCTAGAGGATTTTTCATGACTTTTGATGTGAATAAAATGGTTAGGGATTGAAGAATTCTTTACAATGCCGGAAGAATCATCTTAATCAGAGACCGGAGTAAAAAGTTATGTCAGAAATACTAAAGAATGGTAAATAACTTTTTTCTTTCATCGGGGAGGGGAATGGCCAACTATACCAAACTTTTATCAAAATTTTGAACTTGTTAGAAGATGAATCACCAATTTTGATATGAATATATTGGTTAGGGTTTCAAGTTCTCTTTACAATGCCGCAAGAATTAGATCAATCCGAGTTCGGGAGAAAAAGTTATGTCGGATATACTATTTCATTTTAAAGGAGGACTACTTATTACACCAAATTTGCGTTACAATATAGCCCATGCTAGAGGATTTTTCATGACTTTTGATGTGAAGAAAATGGTTAGGGATTCAATAATTCTTTACAATGCCGCAAGAATCATCTTAATCAGAGACCGGAGTAAAAAGTTATGTCCGAAATACTAAAGAATGGGAAATTACTTTTTTCTTTCATTGGGGAGGGGAATGGCCAACTATACCAAACTTCCATCACAATTTCGAACTTGTTAGAAGATGAATCTCCAATTTTGATCTGAATATATTGGTTAGGGTTTCAAGTTCTCTTTACAATGCCGCAAGAATTAGCTCAATCCGAGTTCGGGAGAAAAGGTTATGTCGGATATACTATTTCATTTTAAAGGAGGACTACTTATTACACCAAACTTGCGTTACAATATAGCCCATGCTAGAGGATTTTTCAAGACTTTTGATGTGAATAAAATGGTTAGGGATTCACGAATTCTTTACAATGCCGGAAGAATCATCTTAATCAGAGACCGGAGTAAAAAGTTATGTCATAAATACTAAAGAATGGGAAATTACTTTTTTCTTTCATTGGGGAGGGGAATGGCCAACTATACCAAACTTCCATCACAATTTCGAACTTGTTAGAAGATGAATCACCAATTTTGATCTGAATATATTGGTTATGGTTTCAAGTTCTCTTTACAGTGCCGCAAAATTAGCTCAATCCGACTTCGAGACAAAAGGTTATGTCGGATATACTATTTCATTTTAAAGGAGGACTACTTATTACACCAAACTTGCGTTACAATATAGGCCATGCTAGAGGATTTTTCATGACGTTTGATGTGAATAAAATGGTTAGGGATTCAAGAATTCTTTACAATGCCGGAAGAATCATCTTAATCAGAGACCGGAGTAAAAAGTTATGTCAGAAATACTAAAGAATGGGAAATTACTTTTTTCTTTCATTGGGGAGGGGAATGGCCAACTATACCAAACTTCCATCACAATTTCGAACTTGTGAGAAGATGAATCACCAATTTTGATCTGAATATATTGGTTAGGGTTTCAAGTTCTCTTTACAATGCCGTAAGAATTAGCTCAATCCGAGTTCGGGAGAAAAAGTTATGTGGGATATACTATTTCATTTTAAAGGAGCACTACTTATTACACCAAACTTGCGTTACAATATAGCCCATGCTAGAGGATTTTTCATGACTTTTGATGTGAATAAAATGGTTAGAGATTCAAGAATTCTTTACAATGCCGCAAGAATCATCTTAATCAGAGACCGGAGTAAAAAGTTTTGTCAGAAATACTAAAGAATGGGAAATTACTTTTTTCTTTCCTTGGGGAGGGGAATGGCCAACTATACCAAACTTCCATCACAATTTTGAACTTGTTAGAAGATGAATCACCAATTTTGATCTGAATATATTGGTTAGGGTTTCAAGTTCTCTTTACAATGCCGCAAGAATTAGCTCAATCCGAGTTCGGGAGAAAATGTTATGTCGGATATACTATTTCATTTTAAAGGAGGACTACTTATTACACCAAACTTGCGTTACAATATAGCCCATGTTAGAGGATTTTTCATGACTTTTGATGTGAATAAAATGGTTAGGGATTCAAGAATTCTTTACAATGCCGCAAGAATCATCTTAATCAGAGACCGGAGTAAAAAGTTATGTCAGAAATACTAAAGAATGGGAAATTACTTTTTTCTTTCATTGGGGAGGGGAATGGCCAACTATACCAAACTTCCATCACAATTTCAAACTTGTTAGAAGATGAATCACCAATTTTGATCTGAATATATTGGTTAGGGTTTCAAGTTCTCTTTACAATGCCGCAAGAATTAGATCAATCCGAGTTCGGGAGAAAAAGTTATGTGGGATATACTATTTCATTTTAAATGAGGACTACTTATTACACCAAACTTGCGTTACAATATAGCCCATGCTAGAGGATTTTTCATGACTTTTGATGTGAATAAAATGGTTAGGGATTCAAGAATTCTTTACAATGCCGGAAGAATCATCTTAATCAGAGACCGGAGTAAAAAGTTATGTCAGAAATACTAAAGAATGGGAAATTACTTTTTTCTTTCATTGGGGAGGGGAATGGCCAACTATACCAAACTTCCATCACAATTTCAAACTTGTTAGAAGATGAATCACCAATTTTGATCTGAATATATTGGTTAGGGTTTCAAGTTCTCTTTACAATGCCGCAAGAATTAGATCAATCCGAGTTCGGGAGAAAAAGTTATGTGGTATATACTATTTCATTTTAAAGGAGGACTACTTATTACACCAAACTTGCGTTACAATATAGCCCATGCTAGAGGATTTTTCATGACTTTTGATGTGAATAAAATGGTTAGGGATTCAAGAATTATTTTCAATGCCGCAAAAATCATCTTAATCAGAGACCGGAGTAAAAAGTTATGTCAGAAATACTAAAGAACGGGAAATTACTTTTTTCTTTCATTGGGGAGGGGAATGGCCAACTATACCAAACTTCCATCACAATTTCGAACTTGTTAGAAGATGAATCACCAATTTTGATCTGAATATATTGGTTAGGGTTTCAAGTTCTCTTTACAATGCCGCAAGAATTAGCTCAATCCGAGTTCGGGAGAAAAAGTTATGTCGGATATGCTATTTCATTTTAAAGGAGGACTACTTATTACACCAAACTTGCGTTACAATATAGCCCATGCTAGAGGATTTTTCATGACTTTTGATGTGAATAAAATGGTTAGGGATTCAAGAATTCTATACAATTCCGCAAGAATCATCTTAATCAGAGACCGGAGTAAAAAGTTATGTCAGAAATACTAAAGAATGAGAAATTACTTTTTTCTTTCATTGGGGAGGGGAATTGCCAACTATACCAAACTTCCATCACAATTTCGAACTTTTTAGAAGATGAATCACCAATTTTGATCTGAATATATTGGTTAGGGTTTCAAGTTCTCTTTACAATGCCGCAAGAATTAGCTCAATCCGAGTTCGGGAGAAAAATTTATGTCGGATATACTATTTCATTTTAAAGGAGGACTACTTATTACACCAAACTTGCGTTACAATATAGTCCATGCTAGAGGATTTTTCATGACTTTTGATGTGAATAAAATGGTTAGAGATTCAAGAATTCTTTACAATGCCGCAAGAATCATCTTAATCAGAGACCGGAGTAAAAAGTTATGTCAGAAATACTAAAGAATGGGAAATTACTTTTTTCTTTCCTTGGGGAGGGGAATGGCCAACTATACCAAACTTCCATCACAATTTTGAACTTGTTAGAAGATGAATCACCAATTTTGATCTGAATATATTGGTTAGGGTTTCAAGTTCTCTTTACAATGCCGCAAGAATTAGCTCAATCCGAGTTCGGGAGAAAAGGTTATGTCGGATATACTATTTCATTTTAAAGGAGGACTACTTATTACACCAAACTTGCGTTACAATATAGCCCATGCTAGAGGATTTTTCATGACTTTTGATGTGAATAAAATGGTTAGGGATTCAAGAATTCTTTACAATGCCGCAAGAATCATCTTAATCAGAGACCGGAGTAAAAAGTTATGTCAGAAATACTAAAGAATGGGAAATTACTTTTTTCTTTCATTGGGGAGGGGAATGGCCAACTATACCAAACTGCCATCACAATTTCTAACTTGTTAGAAGATGAATCTCCAATTTTGATCTGAATATTTTGGTTAGGGTTTCAAGTTCTCTTTACAATGCCGCAAGAATTAGCACAATCCGAGTCCGGGAGAAAAGGTTATGTCGGATATACTATTTCATTTTAAAGGAGGACTACTTATTACACCAAACTTGTGTTACAATATAGCCCATGCTAGAGGATTTTTCATGAGTTTTTATGTGAATAAAATGGTTAGGGATTCAAGAATTCTTTACAATGCCGGAAGAATCATCTTAATCAGAGACCGGAGTAAAAAGTTATGTCAGAAATACTAAAGAATGGGAAATTATTTTTTTCTTTCATTGGGGAGGGGAATGGCCAACTATACCAAACTTCCATCACAATTTCGAACTTGTTAGAAGATGAATCACCAATTTTGATCTGAATATATTGGTTATGGTTTCAAGTTCTCTTTACAGTGCCGCAAAATTAGCTCAATCCGACTTCGAGACAAAAGGTTATGTCGGATATACTATTTCATTTTAAAGGAGGACTACTTATTACACCAAACTTGCGTTACAATATAGGCCATGCTAGAGGATTTTTCATGACGTTTGATGTGAATAAAATGGTTAGGGATTCAAGAATTCTTTACAATGCCGGAAGAATCATCTTAATAAGAGACCGGAGTAAAAAGTTATGTCAGAAATACTAAAGAATGGGAAATTACTTTTTTCTTTCATTGGGGAGGGGAATGGCCAACTATACCAAACTTCCATCACAATTTCGAACTTGTGAGAAGATGAATCACCAATTTTGATCTGAATATATTGGTTAGGGTTTCAAGTTCTCTTTACAATGCCGTAAGAATTAGCTCAATCCGAGTTCGGGAGAAAAAGTTATGTGGGATATACTATTTCATTTTAAAGGAGGACTACTTATTACACCAAACTTGCGTTACAATATAGCCCATGCTAGAGGATTTTTCATGACTTTTGATGTGAATAAAATGGTTAGGGATTCACGAATTCTTTACAATGCCGGATGAATCATCTTAATCAGAGACCGGAGTAAAAAGTTATGTCAGAAATACTAAAGAACGGGAAATTACTTTTTTCTTTCATTGGGGAGGGGAATGGCCAACTATACCGAACTTCCATCACAATTTCGAACTTGTTAGAAGATGAATCACCAATTTTGATCTGAATATATTGGTTAGGGTTTCAAGTTCTCTTTACAATGCCGCAAGAATTAGCTCAATCCGAGTTCGGGAGAAAAAGTTATGTCGGATATGCTATTTCATTTTAAAGGAGGACTACTTATTACACCAAACTTGCGTTACAATATAGCCCATGCTAGAGGATTTTTCATGACTTTTGATGTGAATAAAATGGTTAGGGATTCAAGAATTCTATACAATTCCGCAAGAATCATCTTAATCAGAGACCGGAGTAAAAAGTTATGTCAGAAATACTAAAGAATGGGAAATTACTTTTTTCTTTCATTGGGGAGGGGAATTGCCAACTATACCAAACTTCCATCACAATTTCGAACTTTTTAGAAGATGAATCACCAATTTTGATCTGAATATATTGGTTAGGGTTTCAAGTTCTCTTTACAATGCCGCAAGAATTAGCTCAATCCGAGTTCGGGAGAAAAATTTATGTCGGATATACTATTTCATTTTAAAGGAGGACTACTTATTACACCAAACTTGCGTTACAATATAGCCCATGCTAGAGGATTTTTCATGACTTTTGATGTGAATAAAATGGTTAGAGATTCAAGAATTCTTTACAATGCCGCAAGAATCATCTTAATCAGAGACCGGAGTAAAAAGTTATGTCAGAAATACTAAAGAATGGGAAATTACTTTTTTCTTTCCTTGGGGAGGGGAATGGCCAACTATACCAAACTTCCATCACAATTTTGAACTTGTTAGAAGATGAATCACCAATTTTGATCTGAATATATTGGTTAGGGTTTCAAGTTCTCTTTACAATGCCGCAAGAATTAGCTCAATCCGAGTTCGGGAGAAAAGGTTATGTCGGATATACTATTTCATTTTAAAGGAGGACTACTTATTACACCAAACTTGCGTTACAATATAGCCCATGCTAGAGGATTTTTCATGAGTTTTTATGTGAATAAAATGGTTAGGGATTCAAGAATTCTTTACAATGCCGGAAGAATCATCTTAATCAGAGACCGGAGTAAAAAGTTATGTCAGAAATACTAAAGAATGGGAAATTACTTTTTTCTTTCATTGGGGAGGGGAATGGCCAACTATACCAAACTTCCATCACAATTTCGAACTTGTTAGAAGATGAATCACCAATTTTGATCTGAATATATTGGTTATGGTTTCAAGTTCTCTTTACAGTGCCGCAAAATTAGCTCAATCCGACTTCGAGACAAAAGGTTATGTCGGATATACTATTTCATTTTAAAGGAGGACTACTTATTACACCAAACTTGCGTTACAATATAGGCCATGCTAGAGGATTTTTCATGACGTTTGATGTGAATAAAATGGTTAGGGATTCAAGAATTCTTTACAATGCCGGAAGAATCATCTTAATCAGAGACCGGAATAAAAAGTTATGTCAGAAATACTAAAGAATGGGAAATTACTTTTTTCTTTCATTGGGGAGGGGAATGGCCAACTATACCAAACTTCCATCACAATTTCGAACTTGTGAGAAGATGAATCACCAATTTTGATCTGAATATATTGGTTAGGGTTTCAAGTTCTCTTTACAATGCCGTAAGAATTAGCTCAATCCGAGTTCGGGAGAAAAAGTTATGTGGGATATACTATTTCATTTTAAAGGAGGACTACTTATTACACCAAACTTGCGTTACAATATAGCCCATGCTAGAGGATTTTTCATGACTTTTGATGTGAATAAAATGGTTAGAGATTCAAGAATTCTTTACAATGCCGCAAGAATCATCTTAATCAGAGACCGGAGTAAAAAGTTATGTCAGAAATACTAAAGAATGGGAAATTACTTTTTTCTTTCATTGGGGAGGGGAATGGCCAACTATACCAAACTTTCATCACAATTTCGAACTTGTTAGAAGATGAATCACCAATTTTGATCTGAATATATTGGTTAGGGTTTCAAGTTCTCTTTACAATGCCGCAAGAATTAGCTCAATCCGAGTTCGGGAGAAAAGGTTATGTCGGATATACTATTTCATTTTAAAGGAGGACTACTTATTACACCAAACTTGCGTTACCATATAGCCCATGCTAGAGGATTTTTCATGACTTTTGATGTGAATAAAATGGTTAGGGATTCAAGAATTCTTTACAATGCCGCAAGAATCATCTTAATCAGAGACCGGAGTAAAAAGTTATGTCAGAAATACTAAAGAATGGGAAATTACTTTTTTCTTTCATTGGGGAGGGGAATGGCCAACTATACCAAACTGCCATCACAATTTCTAACTTGTTAGAAGATGAATCTCCAATTTTGATCTGAATATTTTGGTTAGGGTTTCAAGTTCTCTTTACAATGCCGCAAGAATTAGCACAATCCGAGTTCGGGAGAAAAGGTTATGTCGGATATACTATTTCATTTTAAAGGAGGACTACTTATTACACCAAACTTGTGTTACAATATAGCCCATGCTAGAGGATTTTTCATGAGTTTTTATGTGAATAAAATGGTTAGGGATTCAAGAATTCTTTACAATGCCGGAAGAATCATCTTAATCAGAGACCGGAGTAAAAAGTTATGTCAGAAATACTAAAGAATGGGAAATTATTTTTTTCTTTCATTGGGGAGGGGAATGGCCAACTATACCAAACTTCCATCACAATTTCGAACTTGTTAGAAGATGAATCACCAATTTTGATCTGAATATATTGGTTATGGTTTCAAGTTCTCTTTACAGTGCCGCAAAATTAGCTCAATCCGACTTCGAGACAAAAGGTTATGTCGGATATACTATTTCATTTTAAAGGAGGACTACTTATTACACCAAACTTGCGTTACAATATAGGCCATGCTAGAGGATTTTTCATGACGTTTGATGTGAATAAAATGGTTAGGGATTCAAGAATTCTTTACAATGCCGGAAGAATCATCTTAATCAGAGACCGGAGTAAAAAGTTATGTCAGAAATACTAAAGAATGGGAAATTACTTTTTTCTTTCATTGGGGAGGGGAATGGCCAACTATACCAAACTTCCATCACAATTTCGAACTTGTGAGAAGATGAATCACCAATTTTGATCTGAATATATTGGTTAGGGTTTCAAGTTCTCTTTACAATGCCGTAAGAATTAGCTCAATCCGAGTTCGGGAGAAAAAGTTATGTGGGATATACTATTTCATTTTAAAGGAGGACTACTTATTACACCAAACTTGCGTTACAATATAGCCCATGCTAGAGGATTTTTCATGACTTTTGATGTGAATAAAATGGTTAGGGATTCACGAATTATTTACAATGCCGGATGAATCATCTTAATCAGAGACCGGAGTAAAAAGTTATGTCAGAAATACTAAAGAACGGGAAATTACTTTTTTCTTTCATTGGGGAGGGGAATGGCCAACTATACCGAACTTCCATCACAATTTCGAACTTGTTAGAAGATGAATCACCAATTTTGATCTGAATATATTGGTTAGGGTTTCAAGTTCTCTTTACAATGCCGCAAGAATTAGCTCAATCCGAGTTCGGGAGAAAAAGTTATGTCGGATATGCTATTTCATTTTAAAGGAGGACTACTTATTACACCAAACTTGCGTTACAATATAGCCCATGCTAGAGGATTTTTCATGACTTTTGATGTGAATAAAATGGTTAGGGATTCAAGAATTCTATACAATTCCGCAAGAATCATCTTAATCAGAGACCGGAGTAAAAAGTTATGTCAGAAATACTAAAGAATGGGAAATTACTTTTTTCTTTCATTGGGGAGGGGAATTGCCAACTATACCAAACTTCCATCACAATTTCGAACTTTTTAGAAGATGAATCACCAATTTTGATCTGAATATATTGGTTAGGGTTTCAAGTTCTCTTTACAATGCCGCAAGAATTAGCTCAATCCGAGTTCGGGAGAAAAATTTATGTCGGATATACTATTTCATTTTAAAGGAGGACTACTTATTACACCAAACTTGCGTTACAATATAGTCCATGCTAGAGGATTTTTCATGACTTTTGATGTGAATAAAATGGTTAGAGATTCAAGAATTCTTTACAATGCCGCAAGAATCATCTTAATCAGAGACCGGAGTAAAAAGTTATGTCAGAAATACTAAAGAATGGGAAATTACTTTTTTCTTTCCTTGGGGAGGGGAATGGCCAACTATACCAAACTTCCATCACAATTTTGAACTTGTTAGAAGATGAATCACCAATTTTGATCTGAATATATTGGTTAGGGTTTCAAGTTCTCTTTACAATGCCGCAAGAATTAGCTCAATCCGAGTTCGGGAGAAAAGGTTATGTCGGATATACTATTTCATTTTAAAGGAGGACTACTTATTACACCAAACTTGCGTTACAATATAGCCCATGCTAGAGGATTTTTCATGACTTTTGATGTGAATAAAATGGTTAGGGATTCAATAATTCTTTACAATGCCGCAAGAATCATCTTAATCAGAGACCGGAGTAAAAAGTTATGTCAGAAATACTAAAGAATGGGAAATTACTTTTTTCTTTCATTGGGGAGGGGAATGGCCAACTATACCAAACTGCCATCACAATTTCTAACTTGTTAGAAGATGAATCTCCAATTTTGATCTGAATATTTTGGTTAGGGTTTCAAGTTCTCTTTACAATGCCGCAAGAATTAGCTCAATCCGAGTTCGGGAGAAAAGGTTATGTCGGATATACTATTTCATTTTAAAGGAGGACTACTTATTACACCAAACTTGTGTTACAATATAGCCCATGCTAGAGGATTTTTCATGAGTTTTTATGTGAATAAAATGGTTAGGGATTCAAGAATTCTTTACAATGCCGGAAGAATCATCTTAATCAGAGACCGGAGTAAAAAGTTATGTCAGAAATACTAAAGAATGGGAAATTACTTTTTTCTTTCATTGGGGAGGGGAATGGCCAACTATACCAAACTTCCATCACAATTTCGAACTTGTTAGAAGATGAATCACCAATTTTGATCTGAATATATTGGTTATGGTTTCAAGTTCTCTTTACAGTGCCGCAAAATTAGCTCAATCCGACTTCGAGACAAAAGGTTATGTCGGATATACTATTTCATTTTAAAGGAGGACTACTTATTACACCAAACTTGCGTTACAATATAGGCCATGCTAGAGGATTTTTCATGACGTTTGATGTGAATAAAATGGTTAGGGATTCAAGAATTCTTTACAATGCCGGAAGAATCATCTTAATCAGAGACCGGAATAAAAAGTTATGTCAGAAATACTAAAGAATGGGAAATTACTTTTTTCTTTCATTGGGGAGGGGAATGGCCAACTATACCAAACTTCCATCACAATTTCGAACTTGTGAGAAGATGAATCACCAATTTTGATCTGAATATATTGGTTAGGGTTTCAAGTTCTCTTTACAATGCCGTAAGAATTAGCTCAATCCGAGTTCGGGAGAAAAAGTTATGTGGGATATACTATTTCATTTTAAAGGAGGACTACTTATTACACCAAACTTGCGTTACAATATAGCCCATGCTAGAGGATTTTTCATGACTTTTGATGTGAATAAAATGGTTAGAGATTCAAGAATTCTTTACAATGCCGCAAGAATCATCTTAATCAGAGACCGGAGTAAAAAGTTATGTCAGAAATACTAAAGAATGGGAAATTACTTTTTTCTTTCATTGGGGAGGGGAATGGCCAACTATAACAAACTTTCATCACAATTTCGAACTTGTTAGAAGATGAATCACCAATTTTGATCTGAATATATTGGTTAGGGTTTCAAGTTCTCTTTACAATGCCGCAAGAATTAGCTCAATCCGAGTTCGGGAGAAAAGGTTATGTCGGATATACTATTTCATTTTAAAGGAGGGCTACTTATTACACCAAACTTGCGTTACAATATAGCCCATGCTAGAGGATTTTTCATGACTTTTGATGTGAATAAAATGGTTAGGGATTCAAGAATTCTTTACAATGCCGCAAGAATCATCTTAATCAGAGACCGGAGTAAAAAGTTATGTCAGAAATACTAAAGAATGGGAAACTACTTTTTTCTTTCATTGGGGAGGGGAATGGCCAACTATACCAAACTTCCATCACAATTTCTAACTTGTTAGAAGATGAATCTCCAATTTTAATCTGAATATTTTGGTTAGGGTTTCAAGTTCTCTTTACAATGCCGCAAGAATTAGCTCAATCCGAGTTCGGGAGAAAAGGTTATGTCGGATATACTATTTCATTTTAAAGGAGGACTACTTATTACACCAAACTTGTGTTACAATATAGCCCATGCTAGAGGATTTTTCATGAGTTTTTATGTGAATAAAATGGTTAGGGATTCAAGAATTCTTTACAATGCCGGAAGAATCATCTTAATCAGAGACCGGAGTAAAAACTTATGTCAGAAATACTAAAGAATGGGAAATTACTTTTTTCTTTCATTGGGGAGGGGAATGGCCAACTATACCAAACTTCCATCACAATTTCGAACTTGTTAGAAGTTGAATCACCAATTTTGATCTGAATATATTGGTTATGGTTTCAAGTTCTCTTTACAGTGCCGCAAAATTAGCTCAATCCGAGTTCGGGAGAAAAGGTTATGTCGGATATACTATTTCATTTTAAAGGAGGACTACTTATTACACCAAACTTGTGTTACAATATAGCCCATGCTAGAGGATTTTTCATGAGTTTTTATGTGAATAAAATGGTTAGGGATTCAAGAATTCTTTACAATGCCGGAAGAATCATCTTAATCAGAGACCGGAGTAAAAAGTTATGTCAGAAATACTAAAGAATGGGAAATTACTTTTTTCTTTCATTGGGGAGGGGAATGGCCAACTATACCAAACTTCCATCACAATTTCGAACTTGTTAGAAGATGAATCACCAATTTTGATCTGAATATATTGGTTATGGTTTCAAGTTCTCTTTACAGTGCCGCAAAATTAGCTCAATCCGACTTCGAGACAAAAGGTTATGTCGGATATACTATTTCATTTTAAAGGAGGACTACTTATTACACCAAACTTGCGTTACAATATAGGCCATGCTAGAGGATTTTTCATGACGTTTGATGTGAATAAAATGGTTAGGGATTCAAGAATTCTTTACAATGCCGGAAGAATCATCTTAATCAGAGACCGGAATAAAAAGTTATGTCAGAAATACTAAAGAATGGGAAATTACTTTTTTCTTTCATTGGGGAGGGGAATGGCCAACTATACCAAACTTCCATCACAATTTCGAACTTGTGAGAAGATGAATCACCAATTTTGATCTGAATATATTGGTTAGGGTTTCAAGTTCTCTTTACAATGCCGTAAGAATTAGCTCAATCCGAGTTCGGGAGAAAAAGTTATGTGGGATATACTATTTCATTTTAAAGGAGGACTACTTATTACACCAAACTTGCGTTACAATATAGCCCATGCTAGAGGATTTTTCATGACTTTTGATGTGAATAAAATGGTTAGAGATTCAAGAATTCTTTACAATGCCGCAAGAATCATCTTAATCAGAGACCGGAGTAAAAAGTTATGTCAGAAATACTAAAGAATGGGAAATTACTTTTTTCTTTCATTGGGGAGGGGAATGGCCAACTATACCAAACTTTCATCACAATTTCGAACTTGTTAGAAGATGAATCACCAATTTTGATCTGAATATATTGGTTAGGGTTTCAAGTTCTCTTTACAATGCCGCAAGAATTAGCTCAATCCGAGTTCGGGAGAAAAGGTTATGTCGGATATACTATTTCATTTTAAAGGAGGGCTACTTATTACACCAAACTTGCGTTACAATATAGCCCATGCTAGAGGATTTTTCATGACTTTTGATGTGAATAAAATGGTTAGGGATTCAAGAATTCTTTACAATGCCGCAAGAATCATCTTAATCAGAGACCGGAGTAAAAAGTTATGTCAGAAATACTAAAGAATGGGAAATTACTTTTTTCTTTCATTGGGGAGGGGAATGGCCAACTATACCAAACTTCCATCACAATTTCTAACTTGTTAGAAGATGAATCTCCAATTTTAATCTGAATATTTTGGTTAGGGTTTCAAGTTCTCTTTACAATGCCGCAAGAATTAGCTCAATCCGAGTTCGGGAGAAAAGGTTATGTCGGATATACTATTTCATTTTAAAGGAGGACTACTTATTACACCAAACTTGTGTTACAATATAGCCCATGCTAGAGGATTTTTCATGAGTTTTTATGTGAATAAAATGGTTAGGGATTCAAGAATTCTTTACAATGCCGGAAGAATCATCTTAATCAGAGACCGGAGTAAAAACTTATGTCAGAAATACTAAAGAATGGGAAATTACTTTTTTCTTTCATTGGGGAGGGGAATGGCCAACTATACCAAACTTCCATCACAATTTCGAACTTGTTAGAAGTTGAATCACCAATTTTGATCTGAATATATTGGTTATGGTTTCAAGTTCTCTTTACAGTGCCGCAAAATTAGCTCAATCCGAGTTCGGGAGAAAAGGTTATGTCGGATATACTATTTCATTTTAAAGGAGGACTACTTGTTACACCAAACTTGCGTTACAATATAGGCCATGCTAGAGGATTTTTCATGACGTTTGATGTGAATAAAATGGTTAGGGATTCAAGAATTCTTTACAATGCCGGAAGAATCATCTTAATCAGAGACCGGAGTAAAAAGTTATGTCAGAAATACTAAAGAATGGGAAATTACTTTTTTCTTTCATTGGGGAGGGGAATGGCCAACTATACCAAACTTCCATCACAATTTCGAACTTGTGAGAAGATGAATCACCAATTTTGATCTGAATATATTGGTTAGGGTTTCAAGTTCTCTTTACAATGCCGCAAGAATTAGCTCAATCCGAGTTCGGGAGAAAAAGTTATGTGGGATATACTATTTCATTTTAAAGGAGGACTACTTATTACACCAAACTTGCGTTACAATATAGCCCATGCTAGAGGATTTTTCATGACTTTTGATGTGAATAAAATGGTTAGGGATTCAAGAATTCTTTACAATGCCAAAAGAATCATCTTAATCAGAGACCAGAGTAAAAAGTTATGTCAGAAATACTAAAGAATGGGAAATTACTTTTTTCTTTCATTGGGGAGGGGAATGGCCAACTATACCAAACTTCCATCACAATTTCGAACTTGTTAGAAGATGAATAACCAATTTTGATCTGAATATATTGGTTAGGGTTTCAAGTTCTCTTTACAATGCCGCAAGAATTAGCTCAATCCGAGTTCGGGAGAAAAGAGTATGTCGGATATACTATTTCATTTTAAAGGAGGACTACTTATTACACCAAACTTGCGTTACAATATAGCCCATGCTAGAGGATTTTTCATGACTTTTGATGTGAATAAAATGGTTAGGGATTCAAGAATTCTTTACAATGTCGGAAGAATCATCTTAATCAGAGACCGGAGTGAAAAGTTATGTCAGAAATACTAAAGAATGGGAAATTACTTTTTTCTTTCATTGGGGAGGGGAATGGCCAACTATACCAAACTTCCATCACAATTTCAAACTTGTTAGAAGATGAATCACCAATTTTGATCTGAATATATTGGTTAGGGTTTCAAGTTCTCTTTACAATGCCGCAAGAATTAGATCAATCCGAGTTCGGCAGAAAAAGTTATGTGGGATATACTATTTCATTTTAAAGGAGGACTACTTATTACACCAAACTTGCATTACAATATAGCCCATGCTAGAGGATTTTTCATGACTTTTGATGTGAATAAAATGGTTAGGGATTCAAGAATTCTTTACAATGCCGCAAGAATCATCTTAATCAGAGACCGGAGTAAAAAGTTATGTCAGAAATACTAAAGAATGGGAAATTACTTTTTTCTTTCATTGGGGAGGGGAATGGCCAACTATACCAAACTTCCATCACAATTTCGAACTTGTTAGAAGATGAATAACCAATTTTGATCTGAATATATTGGTTAGGGTTTCAAGTTCTCTTTACAATGCCGCAAGAATTAGCTCAATCCGAGTTCGGGAGAAAAGATTATGTCGGATATACTATTTCATTTTAAAGGAGGACTACTTATTACACCAAACTTGCGTTACAATATAGCCCATGCTAGAGGATTTTTCATGACTTTTGATGTGAATAAAATGGTTAGGGATTCAAGAATTCTTTACAATGCCGGAAGAATCATCTTAATCAGAGACCGGAGTGAAAAGTTATGTCAGAAATACTAAAGAATGGGAAATTACTTTTTTCTTTCATTGGGGAGGGGAATGGCCAACTATACCAAACTTCCATCACAATTTCAAACTTGTTAGAAGATGAATCACCAATTTTGATCTGAATATATTGGTTAGGGTTTCAAGTTATCTTTACAATGCCGCAAGAATTAGATCAATCCGAGTTCGGGAGAAAAAGTTATGTGGGATATACTATTTCATTTTAAAGGAGGACTACTTATTACACCAAACTTGCATTACAATATAGCCCATGCTAGAGGATTTTTCATGACTTTTGATGTGAATAAAATGGTTAGGGATTCAAGAATTCTTTACAATGCCGGAAGAATCATCTTAATCAGAGACCGGAGTGAAAAGTTATGTCAGAAATACTAAAGAATGGGAAATTACTTTTTTCTTTCATTGGGGAGGGGAATGGCCAACTATACCAAACTTCCATCACAATTTCGAACTTGTTAGAAGATGAATCACCAATTTTGATCTGAATATATTGGTTAGGGTTTCAAGTTCTCTTTACAATGCCGCAAGAATTAGCTCAATCCGAGTTCGGGAAAAAAAAGTTATGTCGGATATACTATTTCATTTTAAAGGAGGACTACTTATTACACCAAACTTGCGTTACAATATAGCCCATGCTAGAGGATTTTTCATGACTTTTGATGTGAATAAAATGGTTAGGGATTGAAGAATTCTTTACAATGCCACAAGAATCATCTTAATCAGAGACCGGAGTAAAAAGTTATGTCAGAAATACTAAAGAATGGGAAATTACTTTTTTCTTTCATTGGGGAGGGGAATGGCCAACTATACCAAACTTCCATCACAATTTCGAATTTGTTAGAAGATGAATCACAAATTTTAATCTAAATATATTGGTTAGGGTTTCAAGTTCTCTTTACAATGCCGCAAGAATTAGCTCAATCCGAGTTCGGGAGAAAAAGTTATGTCGGATATACTATTTCATTTTAAAGGAGGACTACTTATTACACCAAACTTGCGTTACAATATCGCCCATGCTAGAGGATTTTTCATGACATTTAATGTGAATAAAATGGTTAGGGATTCAAGAATTGTTTACAAAGCCGCAAGAATCATCTTAATCAGAGACCGGAGTAAAAAGTTATGTCAGAAATACTAAAGAATGGGAAATTACTTTTTTCTTTCATTGGGGAGGGGAATGGCCAACTATACCAAACTTCCATCACAATTTCGAACTTGTTAGAAGATGAATCACCAATTTTAATCTGAATATATTGGTTAGGGTTTCAAGTTCCCTTTACAATGCCGCAAAAATTAGCTCAATCCGAGTTCGGGAGAAAAACTTATGTCGGATATACTATTTCATTTTAAAGGAGGACTACTTATTACACCAAACTTGCGTTAGAATATAGCCCATGCTAGAGGATTTTTCATGACTTTTGATGTGAATAAAATGGTTAGGGATTCAAGAATTCTTTACAATGCCAGAAGAATCATCTTAATCAGAGACCAGAGTAAAAAGTTATGTCAGAAATACTAAAAAATGGGAAATTACTTTTTTCTTTCATTGGGGAGGGGAATGGCCAACTATACCAAACTTCCATCACAATTTCGAATTTGTTAGAAGATGAATCTCCAATTTTGATCTGAATATATTGGTTAGGGTTTCAAGTTCTCTTTACAATGCCGCAAGAATTAGCTCAATCCGAGTTCGGGAGAAAAGGTTATGTCGGATATACTATTTCATTTTAAAGGAGGACTACTTATTACACCAAACTTGTGTTACAATATAGCCCATGCTAGAGGATTTTTCATGACTTTTGATGTGAATAAAATGGTTAGGGATTCAAGAATTCTTTACAATGCCGCAAGAATCATCTTAATCAGAGACCGGAGTAAAAAGTTATGTCAGAAATACTAAAGAATGGGAAATTACTTTTTTCTTTCATTGGGGAGGGGAATGGCCAACTATACCAAACTTCCATCACAATTTCGAACTTGTTAGAAGATGAATCACCAATTTTGATCTTAATATATTGGTTAGGGTTTCAAGTTCTCTTTTCAATGCTGCAAGAATTAGCTCAATCCGAGTTCGGGAGAAAAAGTTATGTCGGATATACTATTTCATTTTAAAGGAGGACTACTTATTACACCAAACTTGCGTTACAATATATCCCATGCTAGAGGATTTTTCATGACTTCTGATGTGAATAAAATGGTTAGGGATTCAAGAATTCTTTACAATGCCGCAAGAATCATCTTAATCAGAGACCGTAGTAAAAAGTTATGTCAGAAATACTAAAGAATGTGAAATTACTTTTTTCTTTCATTGGGGAGGGGAATGGCCAACTATACCAAACTTCCATCACAATTTCGAACTTGTTAGAAGATGAATCACCAATTTTGATCTGAATATATTGGTTAGGGTTTCAAGTTCTCTTTACAATGCCGCAAGAATTAGCTCAATCCGAGTTCGGGAGAAAAAGTTATGTCGGATATACTATTTCATTTTAAAGGAGGACTACTTATTACACCAAACTTGCGTTAGAATATAGCCCATGCTAGAGGATTTTTCATGACTTTTGATGTGAATAAAATGGTTAGGGATTCAAGAATTCTTTACAATGCCGGAAGAATCATCTTAATCAGAGACCGGAGTAAAAAGTTATGTCAGAAATACTAAAAAATGGGAAATTACTTTTTTCTTTCATTGGGGAGGGGAATGGCCAACTATACCAAACTTCCATCACAATTTCGAATTTGTTAGAAGATGAATCTCCAATTTTGATCTGAATATATTGGTTAGGGTTTCAAGTTCTCTTTACAATGCCGCAAGAATTAGATCAATCCGAGTTCGGGAGAAAAAGTTATGTGGGATATACTATTTCATTTTAAAGGAGGACTACTTATTACACCAAACTTGCATTACAATATAGCCCATGCTAGAGGATTTTTCATGACTTTTGATGTGAATAAAATGGTTAGGGATTCAAGAATTCTTTACAATGCCGCAAGAATCATCTTAATCAGAGACCGGAGTAAAAAGTTATGTCAGAAATACTAAAGAATGGGAAATTACTTTTTTCGTTCATTGGGGAGGGGAATGGCCAACTATACCAAACTTCCATCACAATTTCGAATTTGTTAGAAGATGAATCTCCAATTTTGATCTGAATATATTGGTTAGGGTTTCAAGTTCTCTTTACAATGCCGCAAGAATTAGCTCAATCCGAGTTCGGGAGAAAAGGTTATGTCGGATATACTATTTCATTTTAAAGGAGGACTACTTATTACACCAAACTTGCGTTAGAATATAGCCCATGATAGAGGATTTTTCATGACTTTTGATGTGAATAAAATGGTTAGGGATTCAAGAATTCTTTACAATGCCGCAAGAATCATCTTAATCAGAGACCGGAGTAAAAAGTTATGTCAGAAATACTAAAGAATGGGAAATTACTTTTTTCTTTCATTGGGGAGGGGAATGGCCAACTATACCAAACTTCCATCACAATTTCGAACTTGTTAGAAGATGAATCACCAATTTTGATCTTAATATATTGGTTAGGGTTTCAAGTTCTCTTTACAATGCCGCAAGAATTAGCTCAATCCGAGTTCGGGAGAAAAGGTTATGTCGGATATACTATTTCATTTTAAAGGAGGACTACTTATTACACCAAACTTGTGTTACAATATAGCCCATGCTAGAGGATTTTTCATGACTTTTGATGTGAATAAAATGGTTAGGGATTCAAGAATTCTTTACAATGCCGCAAGAATCATCTTAATCAGAGACCGGAGTAAAAAGTTATGTCAGAAATACTAAAGAATGGGAAATTACTTTTTTCTTTCATTGGGGAGGGGAATGGCCAACTATACCAAACTTCCATCACAATTTCGAACTTGTTAGAAGATGAATCACCAATTTTGATCTTAATATATTGGTTAGGGTTTCAAGTTCTCTTTTCAATGCCGCAAGAATTAGCTCAATCCGAGTTCGGGAGAAAAAGTTATGTCGGATATACTATTTCATTTTAAAGGAGGACTACTTATTACACCAAACTTGCGTTACAATATATCCCATGCTAGAGGATTTTTCATGACTTCTGATGTGAATAAAATGGTTAGGGATTCAAGAATTCTTTACAATGCCGCAAGAATCATCTTAATCAGAGACCGTAGTAAAAAGTTATGTCAGAAATACTAAAGAATGTGAAATTACTTTTTTCTTTCATTGGGGAGGGGAATGGCCAACTATACCAAACTTCCATCACAATTTCGAACTTGTTAGAAGATGAATCACCAATTTTGATCTGAATATATTGGTTAGGGTTTCAAGTTCTCTTTACAATGCCGCAAGAATTAGCTCAATCCGAGTTCGGGAGAAAAAGTTATGTCGGATATACTATTTCATTTTAAAGGAGGACTACTTATTACACCAAACTTGCGTTAGAATATAGCCCATGCTAGAGGATTTTTCATGACTTCTGATGTGAATAAAATGGTTAGGGATTCAAGAATTCTTTACAATGCCGGAAGAATCATCTTAATCAGAGACCGGAGTAAAAAGTTATGTCAGAAATACTAAAAAATGGGAAATTACTTTTTTCATTCATTGGGGAGGGGAATGGCCAACTATACCAAACTTCCATCACAATTTCGAATTTGTTAGAAGATGAATCTCCAATTTTGATCTGAATATATTGGTTAGGGTTTCAAGTTCTCTTTACAATGCCGCAAGAATTAGATCAATCCGAGTTCGGGAGAAAAAGTTATGTGGGATATACTATTTCATTTTAAAGGAGGACTACTTATTACACCAAACTTGCATTACAATATAGCCCATGCTAGAGGATTTTTCATGACTTTTGATGTGAATAAAATGGTTAGGGATTCAAGAATTCTTTACAATGCCGCAAGAATCATCTTAATCAGAGACCGGAGTAAAAAGTTATGTCAGAAATACTAAAGAATGGGAAATTACTTTTTTCGTTCATTGGGGAGGGGAATGGCCAACTATACCAAACTTCCATCACAATTTCGAATTTGTTAGAAGATGAATCTCCAATTTTGATCTGAATATATTGGTTAGGGTTTCAAGTTCTCTTTACAATGCCGCAAGAATTAGCTCAATCCGAGTTCGGGAGAAAAAGTTATGTCGGATATACTATTTCATTTTAAAGGAGGACTACTTATTACACCAAACTTGCGTTAGAATATAGCCCATGCTAGAGGATTTTTCATGACTTTTGATGTGAATAAAATGGTTAGGGATTCAAGAATTCTTTACAATGCCGGAAGAATCATCTTAATCAGAGACCGGAGTAAAAAGTTATGTCAGAAATACTAAAAAATGGGAAATTACTTTTTTCATTCATTGGGGAGGGGAATGGCCAACTATACCAAACTTCCATCACAATTTCGAATTTGTTAGAAGATGAATCTCCAATTTTGATCTGAATATATTGGTTAGGGTTTCAAGTTCTCTTTACAATGCCGCAAGAATTAGATCAATCCGAGTTCGGGAGAAAAAGTTATGTGGGATATACTATTTCATTTTAAAGGAGGACTACTTATTACACCAAACTTGCATTACAATATAGCCCATGCTAGAGGATTTTTCATGACTTTTGATGTGAATAAAATGGTTAGGGATTCAAGAATTCTTTACAATGCCGCAAGAATCATCTTAATCAGAGACCGGAGTAAAAAGTTATGTCAGAAATACTAAAGAATGGGAAATTACTTTTTTCTTTCATTGGGGAGGGGAATGGCCAACTATACCAAACTTCCATCACAATTTCGAACTTGTTAGAAGATGAATCACCAATTTTGATCTTAATATATTGGTTAGGGTTTCAAGTTCTCTTTTCAATGCTGCAAGAATTAGCTCAATCCGAGTTCGGGAGAAAAAGTTATGTCGGATATACTATTTCATTTTAAAGGAGGACTACTTATTACACCAAACTTGCGTTACAATATATCCCATGCTAGAGGATTTTTCATGACTTCTGATGTGAATAAAATGGTTAGGGATTCAAGAATTCTTTACAATGCCGCAAGAATCATCTTAATCAGAGACCGTAGTAAAAAGTTATGTCAGAAATACTAAAGAATGTGAAATTACTTTTTTCTTTCATTGGGGAGGGGAATGGCCAACTATACCAAACTTCCATCACAATTTCGAACTTGTTAGAAGATGAATCACCAATTTTGATCTGAATATATTGGTTAGGGTTTCAAGTTCTCTTTACAATGCCGCAAGAATTAGCTCAATCCGAGTTCGGGAGAAAAAGTTATGTCGGATATACTATTTCATTTTAAAGGAGGACTACTTATTACACCAAACTTGCGTTAGAATATAGCCCATGCTAGAGGATTTTTCATGACTTTTGATGTGAATAAAATGGTTAGGGATTCAAGAATTCTTTACAATGCCGGAAGAATCATCTTAATCAGAGACCGGAGTAAAAAGTTATGTCAGAAATACTAAAAAATGGGAAATTACTTTTTTCTTTCATTGGGGAGGGGAATGGCCAACTATACCAAACTTCCATCACAATTTCGAATTTGTTAAAAGATGAATCACAAATTTTAATCTAAATATATTGGTTAGGGTTTCAAGTTCTCTTTACAATGCCGCAAGAATTAGCTCAATCCGAGTTCGGGAGAAAAAGTTATGTCGGATATACTATTTCATTTTAAAGGAGGACTACTTATTACACCAAACTTGCGTTACAATATCACCCATGCTAGAGGATTTTTCATGACATTTAATGTGAATAAAATGGTTAGGGATTCAAGAATTGTTTACAATGCCGCAAGAATCATCTTAATCAGAGACCGGAGTGAAAAGTTATGTCAGAAATACTAAAGAATGGGAAATTACTTTTTTCTTTCATTGGGGAGGGGAATGGCCAACTATACCAAACTTCCATCACAATTTCGAACTTGTTAGAAGATGAATCACCAATTTTAATCTGAATATATTGGTTAGGGTTTCAAGTTCCCTTTACAATGCCGCAAAAATTAGCTCAATCCGAGTTCGGGAGAAAAACTTATGTCGGATATACTATTTCATTTTAAAGGAGGACTACTTATTACACCAAACTTGCGTTAGAATATAGCCCATGCTAGAGGATTTTTCATGACTTTTGATGTGAATAAAATGGTTAGGGATTCAAGAATTCTTTACAATGCCGGAAGAATCATCTTAATCAGAGACCAGAGTAAAAAGTTATGTCAGAAATACTAAAAAATGGGAAATTACTTTTTTCTTTCATTGGGGAGGGGAATGGCCAACTATACCAAACTTCCATCACAATTTCGAAGTTGTTAGAAGATGAATCTCCAATTTTGATCTGAATATATTGGTTAGGGTTTCAAGTTCTCTTTACAATGCCGCAAGAATTAGCTCAATCCGAGTTCGGGAGAAAAGGTTATGTCGGATATACTATTTCATTTTAAAGGAGGACTACTTATTACACCAAACTTGCGTTACAATATAGCCCATGCTAGAGGATTTTTCATGACTTTTGATGTGAATAAAATGGTTAGGGATTCAAGAATTCTTTACAATGCCGCAAGAATCATCTTAATCAGAGACCGGAGTAAAAAGTTATGTCAGAAATACTAAAGAATGGGAAATTACTTTTTTCTTTCATTGGGGAGGGGAATGGCCAACTATACCAAACTTCCATCACAATTTCGAACTTGTTAGAAGATGAATCACCAATTTTGATCTTAATATATTGGTTAGGGTTTCAAGTTCTCTTTACAATGCCGCAAGAATTAGCTCAATCCGAGTTCGGGAGAAAAAGTTATGTCGGATATACTATTTCATTTTAAAGGAGGACTACTTATTACACCAAACTTGCGTTACAATATATCCCATGCTA
Source organism: Ilex aquifolium (assembly GCA_951799425.1). Lineage (NCBI taxonomy): Eukaryota > Viridiplantae > Streptophyta > Magnoliopsida > Aquifoliales > Aquifoliaceae > Ilex > Ilex aquifolium. The sequence continues at coordinate 40,992,960 of OX637397.1, read as the reverse complement.
GAGGATTTTTCATGACTTCTGATGTGAATAAAATGGTTAGGGATTCAAGAATTCTTTACAATGCCGCAAGAATCATCTTAATCAGAGACCGTAGTAAAAAGTTATGTCAGAAATACTAAAGAATGTGAAATTACTTTTTTCTTTCATTGGGGAGGGGAATGGCCAACTATACCAAACTTCCATCACAATTTCGAACTTGTTAGAAGATGAATCACCAATTTTAATCTGAATATATTGGTTAGGGTTTCAAGTTCCCTTTACAATGCCGCAAAAATTAGCTCAATCCGAGTTCGGGAGAAAAACTTATGTCGGATATACTATTTCATTTTAAAGGAGGACTACTTATTACACCAAACTTGCGTTAGAATATAGCCCATGCTAGAGGATTTTTCATGACTTTTGATGTGAATAAAATGGTTAGGGATTCAAGAATTCTTTACAATGCCGGAAGAATCATCTTAATCAGAGACCAGAGTAAAAAGTTATGTCAGAAATACTAAAAAATGGGAAATTACTTTTTTCTTTCATTGGGGAGGGGAATGGCCAACTATACCAAACTTCCATCACAATTTCGAACTTGTTAGAAGATGAATCACCAATTTTGATCTTAATATATTGGTTAGGGTTTCAAGTTCTCTTTTCAATGCTGCAAGAATTAGCTCAATCCGAGTTCGGGAGAAAAATTTATGTCGGATATACTATTTCATTTTAAAGGAGGACTACTTATTACACCAAACTTGCGTTACAATATATCCCATGCTAGAGGATTTTTCATGACTTCTGATGTGAATAAAATGGTTAGGGATTCAAGAATTCTTTACAATGCCGCAAGAATCATCTTAATCAGAGACCGTAGTAAAAAGTTATGTCAGAAATACTAAAGAATGTGAAATTACTTTTTTCTTTCATTGGGGAGGGGAATGGCCAACTATACCAAACTTCCATCACAATTTTGAACTTGTTAGAAGATGAATCACCAATTTTGATCTGAATATATTGGTTAGGGTTTCAAGTTCTCTTTACAATGCCGCAAGAATTAGCTCAATCCGAGTTCGGGAGAAAAAGTTATGTCGGATATACTATTTCATTTTAAAGGAGGACTACTTATTACACCAAACTTGCGTTAGAATATAGCCCATGCTAAAGGATTTTTCATGACTTTTGATGTGAATAAAATGGTTAGGGATTCAAGAATTCTTTACAATGCCGGAAGAATCATCTTAATCAGAGACCGGAGTAAAAAGTTATGTCAGAAATACTAAAAAATGGGAAATTACTTTTTTCTTTCATTGGGGAGGGGAATGGCCAACTATACCAAACTTCCATCACAATTTCGAATTTGTTAGAAGATGAATCACAAATTTTAATCTAAATATATTGGTTAGGGTTTCAAGTTCTCTTTACAATGCCGCAAGAATTAGCTCAATCCGAGTTCGGGAGAAAAAGTTATGTCGGATATACTATTTCATTTTAAAGGAGGACTACTTATTACACCAAACTTGCGTTACAATATCGCCCATGCTAGAGGATTTTTCATGACATTTAATGTGAATAAAATGGTTAGGGATTCAAGAATTGTTTACAATGCCGCAAGAATCATCTTAATCAGAGACCGGAGTAAAAAGTTATGTCAGAAATACTAAAGAATGGGAAATTACTTTTTTCTTTCATTGGGGAGGGGAATGGCCAACTATACCAAACTTCCATCACAATTTCGAACTTGTTAGAAGATGAATCACCAATTTTAATCTGAATATATTGGTTAGGGTTTCAAGTTCCCTTTACAATGCCGCAAAAATTAGCTCAATCCGAGTTCGGGAGAAAAACTTATGTCGGATATACTATTTCATTTTAAAGGAGGACTACTTATTACACCAAACTTGCGTTAGAATATAGCCCATGCTAGAGGATTTTTCATGACTTTTGATGTGAATAAAATGGTTAGGGATTCAAGAATTCTTTACAATGCCGGAAGAATCATCTTAATCAGAGACCAGAGTAAAAAGTGATGTCAGAAATACTAAAAAATGGGAAATTACTTTTTTCTTTCATTGGGGAGGGGAATGGCCAACTATACCAAACTTCCATCACAATTTCGAATTTGTTAGAAGATGAATCTCCAATTTTGATCTGAATATATTGGTTAGGGTTTCAAGTTCTCTTTACAATGCCGCAAGAATTAGCTCAATCCGAGTTCGGGAGAAAAGGTTATGTCGGATATACTATTTCATTTTAAAAGAGGACTACTTATTACACCAAACTTGTGTTACAATATAGCCCATGCTAGAGGATTTTTCATGACTTTTGATGTGAATAAAATGGTTAGGGATTCAAGAATTCTTTACAATGCCGCAAGAATCATCTTAATCAGAGACCGGAGTAAAAAGTTATGTCAGAAATACTAAAGAATGGGAAATTACTTTTTTCTTTCATTGGGGAGGGGAATGGCCAACTATACCAAACTTCCATCACAATTTCGAACTTGTTAGAAGATGAATCATCAATTTTGATCTTAATATATTGGTTAGGGTTTCAAGTTCTCTTTTCAATGCCGCAAGAATTAGCTCAATCCGAGTTCGGGAGAAAAATTTATGTCGGATATACTATTTCATTTTAAAGGAGGACTACTTATTACACCAAACTTGCGTTACAATATATCCCATGCTAGAGGATTTTTCATGACTTCTGATGTGAATAAAATGGTTAGGGATTCAAGAATTCTTTACAATGCCGCAAGAATCATCTTAATCAGAGACCGTAGTAAAAAGTTATGTCAGAAATACTAAAGAATGTGAAATTACTTTTTTCTTTCATTGGGGAGGGGAATGGCCAACTATACCAAACTTCCATCACAATTTCGAACTTGTTAGAAGATGAATCACCAATTTTGATCTGAATATATTGGTTAGGGTTTCAAGTTCTCTTTACAATGCCGCAAGAATTAGCTCAATCCGAGTTCGGGAGAAAAAGTTATGTCGGATATACTATTTCATTTTAAAGGAGGACAACTTATTACACCAAACTTGCGTTAGAATATAGCCCATGCTAGAGGATTTTTCATGACTTTTGATGTGAATAAAATGGTTAGGGATTCAAGAATTCTTTACAATGCCGGAAGAATCATCTTAATCAGAGACCGGAGTAAAAAGTTATGTCAGAAATACTAAAAAATGGGAAATTACTTTTTTCTTTCATTGGGGAGGGGAATGGCCAACTATACCAAACTTCCATCACAATTTCGAATTTGTTAGAAGATGAATCTCCAATTTTGATCTGAATATATTGGTTAGGGTTTCAAGTTCTCTTTACAATGCCGCAAGAATTAGATCAATCCGAGTTCGGGAGAAAAAGTTATGTGGGATATACTATTTCATTTTAAAGGAGGACTACTTATTACACCAAACTTGCATTACAATATAGCCCATGCTAGAGGATTTTTCATGACTTTTGATGTGAATAAAATGGTTAGGGATTCAAGAATTCTTTACAATGCCGCAAGAATCATCTTAATCAGACACCGGAGTAAAAAGTTATGTCAGAAATACTAAAGAATGGGAAATTACTTTTTTCTTTCATTGGGGAGGGGAATGGCCAACTATACCAAACTTCCATCACAATTTCGAACTTGTTAGAAGATGAATCACCAATTTTGATCTGAATATATTGGTTACGGTTTCAAGTTCTCTTTACAATGCCGCAAGAATTAGCTCAATCCGAGTTCGGGAAAAAAAGTTATGTCGGATATACTATTTCATTTTAAAGGAGGAGTACTTATTACACCAAACTTGCGTTACAATATAGCCCATGCTAGAGGATTTTTCATGACTTTTGATGTGAATAAAATGGTTAGGGATTGAAGAATTCTTTACAATGCCACAAGAATCATCTTATGGGAAATTACTTTTTTCTTTCATTGGGGAGGGGAATGGCCAACTATACCAAACTTCCATCACAATTTCGAATTTGTTAGAAGATGAATCACAAATTTTAATCTAAATATATTGGTTAGGGTTTCAAGTTCTCTTTACAATGCCGCAAGAATTAGCTCAATCCGAGTTCGGGAGAAAAAGTTATGTCGGATATACTATTTCATTTTAAAGGAGGACTACTTATTACACCAAACTTGCGTTACAATATCGCCCATGCTAGAGGATTTTTCATGACATTTGATGTGAATAAAATGGTTAGGGATTCAAGAATTGTTTACAATGCCGCAAGAATCATCTTAATCAGAGACCGGAGTAAAAGGTTATGTCAGAAATACTAAAGAATGAGAAATTACTTTTTTCTTTCATTGGGGAGGGGAATGGCCAACTATACCAAACATCCATCACAATTTCGAACTTGTTAGAAGATGAATCACCAATTTTAATCTGAATATATTGGTTAGGGTTTCAAGTTCTCTTTACAATGCCGCAAAAATTAGCTCAATCCGAGTTCGGGAGAAAAACTTATGTCGGATATACTATTTCATTTTAAAGGAGGACTACTTATTACACCAAACTTGCGTTAGAATATAGCCCATGCTAGAGGATTTTTCATGACTTTTGATGTGAATAAAATGGTTAGGGATTCAAGAATTCTTTACAATGCCGGAAGAATCATCTTAATCAGAGACCAGAGTAAAAAGTTATGTCAGAAATACTAAAGAATGGGAAATTACTTTTTTCTTTCATTGGGGAGGGGAATGGCCAACTATACCAAACTTCCATCACAATTTCGAACTTGTTAGAAGATGAATCACCAATTTTGATCTTAATATATTGGTTAGGGTTTCAAGTTCTCTTTTCAATTCCGCAAGAATTAGCTCAATCCGAGTTCGGGAGAAAAAGTTATGTCGGATATACTATTTCATTTTAAAGGAGGACTACTTATTACACCAAACTTGCGTTACAATATAGCCCATGCTAGAGGATTTTTCATGACTTTTGATGTGAATAAAATGGTTAGGGATTCAAGAATTCTTTACAATGCCGCAAGAATCATCTTAATCAGAGACCGTAGTAAAAAGTTATGTCAGAAATACTAAAGAATGTGAAATTACTTTTTTCTTTCATTGGGGAGGGGAATGGCCAACTATACCAAACTTCCATCACAATTTCGAACTTGGTAGAAGATGAATCACCAATTTTGATCTGAATATATTGGTTAGGGTTTCAAGTTCTCTTTACAATGCCGCAAGAATTAGCTCAATCCGAGTTCGGGAGAAAAAGTTATGTCGGATATACTATTTCATTTTAAAGGAGCACTACTTATTACACCAAACTTGCGTTAGAATATAGCCCATGCTAGAGGATTTTTCATGACTTTTGACGTGAATAAAATGGTTAGGGATTCAAGAATTCTTTACAATGCCACAAGAATCATCTTAATCAGAGACCGGAGTAAAAAGTTATGTCAGAAATACTAAAGAATGGGAAATTACTTTTTTCTTTCATTGGGGAGGGGAATGGCCAACTATACCAAACTTCCATCACAATTTCGAATTTGTTAGAAGATGAATCACAAATTTTAATCTAAATATATTGGTTAGGGTTTCAAGTTCTCTTTACAATGCCGCAAGAATTAGCTCAATCCGAGTTCGGGAGAAAAAGTTATGTCGGATATACTATTTCATTTTAAATGAGGACTACTTATTACACCAAACTTGCGTTACAATATCGCCCATGCTAGAGGATTTTTCATGACATTTGATGTGAATAAAATGGTTAGGGATTCAAGAATTGTTTACAATGCCGCAAGAATCATCTTAATCAGAGACCGGAGTAAAAGGTTATGTCAGAAATACTAAAGAATGGGAAATTACTTTTTTCTTTCATTGGGGAGGGGAATGGCCAACTATACCAAACTTCCATCACAATTTCGAACTTGTTAGAAGATGAATCACCAATTTTAATCTGAATATATTGGTTAGGGTTTCTAGTTCTCTTTACAATGCCGCAAAAATTAGCTCAATCCGAGTTCGGGAGAAAAACTTATGTCGGATATACTATTTCATTTTAAAGGAGGACTACTTATTACACCAAACTTGCGTTAGAATATAGCCCATGCTAGAGGATTTTTCATGACTTTTGATGTGAATAAAATGGTTAGGGATTCAAGAATTCTTTACAATGCCGGAAGAATCATCTTAATCAGAGACCAGAGTAAAAAGTTATGTCAGAAATACTAAAGAATGGGAAATTACTTTTTTCTTTCATTGGGGAGGGGAATGGCCAACTATACCAAACTTCCATCACAATTTCGAACTTGTTAGAAGATGAATCACCAATTTTGATCTTAATATATTGGTTAGGGTTTCAAGTTCTCTTTTCAATTCCGCAAGAATTAGCTCAATCCGAGTTCGGGAGAAAAAGTTATGTCGGATATACTATTTCATTTTAAAGGAGGACTACTTATTACACCAAACTTGCGTTACAATATAGCCCATGCTAGAGGATTTTTCATGACTTTTGATGTGAATAAAATGGTTAGGGATTCAAGAATTCTTTACAATGCCGCAAGAATCATCTTAATCAGAGACCGTAGTAAAAAGTTATGTCAGAAATACTAAAGAATGTGAAATTACTTTTTTCTTTCATTGGGGAGGGGAATGGCCAACTATACCAAACTTCCATCACAATTTCGAACTTGTTAGAAGATGAATCACCAATTTTGATCTGAATATATTGGTTAGGGTTTCAAGTTCTCTTTACAATGCCGCAAGAATTAGCTCAATCCGAGTTCGGGAGAAAAAGTTATGTCGGATATACTATTTCATTTTAAAGGAGGACTACTTATTACACCAAACTTGCGTTAGAATATAGCCCATGCTAGAGGATTTTTCATGACTTTTGATGTGAATAAAATGGTTAGGGATTCAAGAATTCTTTACAATGCCGGAAGAATCATCTTAATCAGAGACCGGAGTAAAAAGTTATGTCAGAAATACTAAAAAATGGGAAATTACTTTTTTCTTTCATTGGGGAGGGGAATGGCCAACTATACCAAACTTCCATCACAATTTCGAATTTGTTAGAAGATGAATCTCCAATTTTGATCTGAATATATTGGTTAGGGTTTCAAGTTCTCTTTACAATGCCGCAAGAATTAGATCAATCCGAGTTCGGGAGAAAAAGTTATGTGGGATATACTATTTCATTTTAAAGGAGGACTACTTATTACACCAAACTTGCATTACAATATAGCCCATGCTAGAGGATTTTTCATGACTTTTGATGTGAATAAAATGGTTAGGGATTCAAGAATTCTTTACAATGCCGCAAGAATCATCTTAATCAGACACCGGAGTAAAAAGTTATGTCAGAAATACTAAAGAATGGGAAATTACTTTTTTCTTTCATTGGGGAGGGGAATGGCCAACTATACCAAACTTCCATCACAATTTCGAACTTGTTAGAAGATGAATCACCAATTTTGATCTGAATATATTGGTTACGGTTTCAAGTTCTCTTTACAATGCCGCAAGAATTAGCTCAATCCGAGTTCGGGAAAAAAAGTTATGTCGGATATACTATTTCATTTTAAAGGAGGAGTACTTATTACACCAAACTTGCGTTACAATATAGCCCATGCTAGAGGATTTTTCATGACTTTTGATGTGAATAAAATGGTTAGGGATTGAAGAATTCTTTACAATGCCACAAGAATCATCTTATGGGAAATTACTTTTTTCTTTCATTGGGGAGGGGAATGGCCAACTATACCAAACTTCCATCACAATTTCGAATTTGTTAGAAGATGAATCACAAATTTTAATCTAAATATATTGGTTAGGGTTTCAAGTTCTCTTTACAATGCCGCAAGAATTAGCTCAATCCGAGTTCGGGAGAAAAAGTTATGTCGGATATACTATTTCATTTTAAAGGAGGACTACTTATTACACCAAACTTGCGTTACAATATCGCCCATGCTAGAGGATTTTTCATGACATTTGATGTGAATAAAATGGTTAGGGATTCAAGAATTGTTTACAATGCCGCAAGAATCATCTTAATCAGAGACCGGAGTAAAAGGTTATGTCAGAAATACTAAAGAATGGGAAATTACTTTTTTCTTTCATTGGGGAGGGGAATGGCCAACTATACCAAACATCCATCACAATTTCGAACTTGTTAGAAGATGAATCACCAATTTTAATCTGAATATATTGGTTAGGGTTTCAAGTTCTCTTTACAATGCCGCAAAAATTAGCTCAATCCGAGTTCGGGAGAAAAACTTATGTCGGATATACTATTTCATTTTAAAGGAGGACTACTTATTACACCAAACTTGCGTTAGAATATAGCCCATGCTAGAGGATTTTTCATGACTTTTGATGTGAATAAAATGGTTAGGGATTCAAGAATTCTTTACAATGCCGGAAGAATCATCTTAATCAGAGACCAGAGTAAAAAGTTATGTCAGAAATACTAAAGAATGGGAAATTACTTTTTTCTTTCATTGGGGAGGGGAATGGCCAACTATACCAAACTTCCATCACAATTTCGAACTTGTTAGAAGATGAATCACCAATTTTGATCTTAATATATTGTTTAGGGTTTCAAGTTCTCTTTTCAATTCCGCAAGAATTAGCTCAATCCGAGTTCGGGAGAAAAAGTTATGTCGGATATACTATTTCATTTTAAAGGAGGACTACTTATTACACCAAACTTGCGTTACAATATCGCCCATGCTAGAGGATTTTTCATGACATTTGATGTGAATAAAATGGTTAGGGATTCAAGAATTGTTTACAATGCCGCAAGAATCATCTTAATCAGAGACCGGAGTAAAAGGTTATGTCAGAAATACTAAAGAATGAGAAATTACTTTTTTCTTTCATTGGGGAGGGGAATGGCCAACTATACCAAACATCCATCACAATTTCGAACTTGTTAGAAGATGAATCACCAATTTTAATCTGAATATATTGGTTAGGGTTTCAAGTTCTCTTTACAATGCCGCAAAAATTAGCTCAATCCGAGTTCGGGAGAAAAACTTATGTCGGATATACTATTTCATTTTAAAGGAGGACTACTTATTACACCAAACTTGCGTTAGAATATAGCCCATGCTAGAGGATTTTTCATGACTTTTGATGTGAATAAAATGGTTAGGGATTCAAGAATTCTTTACAATGCCGGAAGAATCATCTTAATCAGAGACCAGAGTAAAAAGTTATGTCAGAAATACTAAAGAATGGGAAATTACTTTTTTCTTTCATTGGGGAGGGGAATGGCCAACTATACCAAACTTCCATCACAATTTCGAACTTGTTAGAAGATGAATCACCAATTTTGATCTTAATATATTGGTTAGGGTTTCAAGTTCTCTTTTCAATTCCGCAAGAATTAGCTCAATCCGAGTTCGGGAGAAAAAGTTATGTCGGATATACTATTTCATTTTAAAGGAGGACTACTTATTACACCAAACTTGCGTTACAATATAGCCCATGCTAGAGGATTTTTCATGACTTTTGATGTGAATAAAATGGTTAGGGATTCAAGAATTCTTTACAATGCCGCAAGAATCATCTTAATCAGAGACCGTAGTAAAAAGTTATGTCAGAAATACTAAAGAATGTGAAATTACTTTTTTCTTTCATTGGGGAGGGGAATGGCCAACTATACCAAACTTCCATCACAATTTCGAACTTGGTAGAAGATGAATCACCAATTTTGATCTGAATATATTGGTTAGGGTTTCAAGTTCTCTTTACAATGCCGCAAGAATTAGCTCAATCCGAGTTCGGGAGAAAAAGTTATGTCGGATATACTATTTCATTTTAAAGGAGCACTACTTATTACACCAAACTTGCGTTAGAATATAGCCCATGCTAGAGGATTTTTCATGACTTTTGACGTGAATAAAATGGTTAGGGATTCAAGAATTCTTTACAATGCCACAAGAATCATCTTAATCAGAGACCGGAGTAAAAAGTTATGTCAGAAATACTAAAGAATGGGAAATTACTTTTTTCTTTCATTGGGGAGGGGAATGGCCAACTATACCAAACTTCCATCACAATTTCGAATTTGTTAGAAGATGAATCACAAATTTTAATCTAAATATATTGGTTAGGGTTTCAAGTTCTCTTTACAATGCCGCAAGAATTAGCTCAATCCGAGTTCGGGAGAAAAAGTTATGTCGGATATACTATTTCATTTTAAATGAGGACTACTTATTACACCAAACTTGCGTTACAATATCGCCCATGCTAGAGGATTTTTCATGACATTTGATGTGAATAAAATGGTTAGGGATTCAAGAATTGTTTACAATGCCGCAAGAATCATCTTAATCAGAGACCGGAGTAAAAGGTTATGTCAGAAATACTAAAGAATGGGAAATTACTTTTTTCTTTCATTGGGGAGGGGAATGGCCAACTATACCAAACTTCCATCACAATTTCGAACTTGTTAGAAGATGAATCACCAATTTTAATCTGAATATATTGGTTAGGGTTTCTAGTTCTCTTTACAATGCCGCAAAAATTAGCTCAATCCGAGTTCGGGAGAAAAACTTATGTCGGATATACTATTTCATTTTAAAGGAGGACTACTTATTACACCAAACTTGCGTTAGAATATAGCCCATGCTAGAGGATTTTTCATGACTTTTGATGTGAATAAAATGGTTAGGGATTCAAGAATTCTTTACAATGCCGGAAGAATCATCTTAATCAGAGACCAGAGTAAAAAGTTATGTCAGAAATACTAAAGAATGGGAAATTACTTTTTTCTTTCATTGGGGAGGGGAATGGCCAACTATACCAAACTTCCATCACAATTTCGAACTTGTTAGAAGATGAATCACCAATTTTGATCTTAATATATTGGTTAGGGTTTCAAGTTCTCTTTTCAATTCCGCAAGAATTAGCTCAATCCGAGTTCGGGAGAAAAAGTTATGTCGGATATACTATTTCATTTTAAAGGAGGACTACTTATTACACCAAACTTGCGTTACAATATAGCCCATGCTAGAGGATTTTTCATGACTTTTGATGTGAATAAAATGGTTAGGGATTCAAGAATTCTTTACAATGCCGCAAGAATCATCTTAATCAGAGACCGTAGTAAAAAGTTATGTCAGAAATACTAAAGAATGTGAAATTACTTTTTTCTTTCATTGGGGAGGGGAATGGCCAACTATACCAAACTTCCATCACAATTTCGAACTTGTTAGAAGATGAATCACCAATTTTGATCTGAATATATTGGTTAGGGTTTCAAGTTCTCTTTACAATGCCGCAAGAATTAGCTCAATCCGAGTTCGGGAGAAAAAGTTATGTCGGATATACTATTTCATTTTAAAGGAGGACTACTTATTACACCAAACTTGCGTTAGAATATAGCCCATGCTAGAGGATTTTTCATGACTTTTGATGTGAATAAAATGGTTAGGGATTCAAGAATTCTTTACAATGCCGGAAGAATCATCTTAATCAGAGACCGGAGTAAAAAGTTATGTCAGAAATACTAAAAAATGGGAAATTACTTTTTTCTTTCATTGGGGAGGGGAATGGCCAACTATACCAAACTTCCATCACAATTTCGAATTTGTTAGAAGATGAATCTCCAATTTTGATCTGAATATATTGGTTAGGGTTTCAAGTTCTCTTTACAATGCCGCAAGAATTAGATCAATCCGAGTTCGGGAGAAAAAGTTATGTGGGATATACTATTTCATTTTAAAGGAGGACTACTTATTACACCAAACTTGCATTACAATATAGCCCATGCTAGAGGATTTTTCATGACTTTTGATGTGAATAAAATGGTTAGGGATTCAAGAATTCTTTACAATGCCGCAAGAATCATCTTAATCAGACACCGGAGTAAAAAGTTATGTCAGAAATACTAAAGAATGGGAAATTACTTTTTTCTTTCATTGGGGAGGGGAATGGCCAACTATACCAAACTTCCATCACAATTTCGAACTTGTTAGAAGATGAATCACCAATTTTGATCTGAATATATTGGTTACGGTTTCAAGTTCTTTTTACAATGCCGCAAGAATTAGCTCAATCCGAGTTCGGGAAAAAAAGTTATGTCGGATATACTATTTCATTTTAAAGGAGGAGTACTTATTACACCAAACTTGCGTTACAATATAGCCCATGCTAGAGGATTTTTCATGACTTTTGATGTGAATAAAATGGTTAGGGATTGAAGAATTCTTTACAATGCCACAAGAATCATCTTATGGGAAATTACTTTTTTCTTTCATTGGGGAGGGGAATGGCCAACTATACCAAACTTCCATCACAATTTCGAATTTGTTAGAAGATGAATCACAAATTTTAATCTAAATATATTGGTTAGGGTTTCAAGTTCTCTTTACAATGCCGCAAGAATTAGCTCAATCCGAGTTCGGGAGAAAAAGTTATGTCGGATATACTATTTCATTTTAAAGGAGGACTACTTATTACACCAAACTTGCGTTACAATATCGCCCATGCTAGAGGATTTTTCATGACATTTGATGTGAATAAAATGGTTAGGGATTCAAGAATTGTTTACAATGCCGCAAGAATCATCTTAATCAGAGACCGGAGTAAAAGGTTATGTCAGAAATACTAAAGAATGGGAAATTACTTTTTTCTTTCATTGGGGAGGGGAATGGCCAACTATACCAAACATCCATCACAATTTCGAACTTGTTAGAAGATGAATCACCAATTTTAATCTGAATATATTGGTTAGGGTTTCAAGTTCTCTTTACAATGCCGCAAAAATTAGCTCAATCCGAGTTCGGGAGAAAAACTTATGTCGGATATACTATTTCATTTTAAAGGAGGACTACTTATTACACCAAACTTGCGTTAGAATATAGCCCATGCTAGAGGATTTTTCATGACTTTTGATGTGAATAAAATGGTTAGGGATTCAAGAATTCTTTACAATGCCGGAAGAATCATCTTAATCAGAGACCAGAGTAAAAAGTTATGTCAGAAATACTAAAGAATGGGAAATTACTTTTTTCTTTCATTGGGGAGGGGAATGGCCAACTATACCAAACTTCCATCACAATTTCGAACTTGTTAGAAGATGAATCACCAATTTTGATCTTAATATATTGTTTAGGGTTTCAAGTTCTCTTTTCAATTCCGCAAGAATTAGCTCAATCCGAGTTCGGGAGAAAAAGTTATGTCGGATATACTATTTCATTTTAAAGGAGGACTACTTATTACACCAAACTTGCGTTACAATATAGCCCATGCTAGAGGATTTTTCATGACTTTTGATGTGAATAAAATGGTTAGGGATTCAAGAATTCTTTACAATGCCGCAAGAATCATCTTAATCAGAGACCGTAGTAAAAAGTTATGTCAGAAATACTAAAGAATGTGAAATTACTTTTTTCTTTCATTGGGGAGGGGAATGGCCAACTATACCAAACTTCCATCACAATTTCGAACTTGGTAGAAGATGAATCACCAATTTTGATCTGAATATATTGGTTAGGGTTTCAAGTTCTCTTTACAATGCCGCAAGAATTAGCTCAATCCGAGTTCGGGAGAAAAAGTTATGTCGGATATACTATTTCATTTTAAAGGAGCACTACTTATTACACCAAACTTGCGTTAGAATATAGCCCATGCTAGAGGATTTTTCATGACTTTTGACGTGAATAAAATGGTTAGGGATTCAAGAATTCTTTACAATGCCACAAGAATCATCTTAATCAGAGACCGGAGTAAAAAGTTATGTCAGAAATACTAAAGAATGGGAAATTACTTTTTTCTTTCATTGGGGAGGGGAATGGCCAACTATACCAAACTTCCATCACAATTTCGAATTTGTTAGAAGATGAATCACAAATTTTAATCTAAATATATTGGTTAGGGTTTCAAGTTCTCTTTACAATGCCGCAAGAATTAGCTCAATCCGAGTTCGGGAGAAAAAGTTATGTCGGATATACTATTTCATTTTAAATGAGGACTACTTATTACACCAAACTTGCGTTACAATATCGCCCATGCTAGAGGATTTTTCATGACATTTGATGTGAATAAAATGGTTAGGGATTCAAGAATTGTTTACAATGCCGCAAGAATCATCTTAATCAGAGACCGGAGTAAAAGGTTATGTCAGAAATACTAAAGAATGGGAAATTACTTTTTTCTTTCATTGGGGAGGGGAATGGCCAACTATACCAAACTTCCATCACAATTTCGAACTTGTTAGAAGATGAATCACCAATTTTAATCTGAATATATTGGTTAGGGTTTCTAGTTCTCTTTACAATGCCGCAAAAATTAGCTCAATCCGAGTTCGGGAGAAAAACTTATGTCGGATATACTATTTCATTTTAAAGGAGGACTACTTATTACACCAAACTTGCGTTAGAATATAGCCCATGCTAGAGGATTTTTCATGACTTTTGATGTGAATAAAATGGTTAGGGATTCAAGAATTCTTTACAATGCCGGAAGAATCATCTTAATCAGAGACCAGAGTAAAAAGTTATGTCAGAAATACTAAAGAATGGGAAATTACTTTTTTCTTTCATTGGGGAGGGGAATGGCCAACTATACCAAACTTCCATCACAATTTCGAACTTGTTAGAAGATGAATCACCAATTTTGATCTTAATATATTGGTTAGGGTTTCAAGTTCTCTTTTCAATTCCGCAAGAATTAGCTCAATCCGAGTTCGGGAGAAAAAGTTATGTCGAATATACTATTTCATTTTAAAGGAGGACTACTTATTACACCAAACTTGCGTTACAATATAGCCCATGCTAGAGGATTTTTCATGACTTTTGATGTGAATAAAATGGTTAGGGATTCAAGAATTCTTTACAATGCCGCAAGAATCATCTTAATCAGAGACCGTAGTAAAAAGTTATGTCAGAAATACTAAAGAATGTGAAATTACTTTTTTCTTTCATTGGGGAGGGGAATGGCCAACTATACCAAACTTCCATCACAATTTCGAACTTGGTAGAAGATGAATCACCAATTTTGATCTGAATATATTGGTTAGGGTTTCAAGTTCTCTTTACAATGCCGCAAGAATTAGCTCAATCCGAGTTCGGGAGAAAAAGTAATGTCGGATATACTATTTCATTTTAAAGGAGCACTACTTATTACACCAAACTTGCGTTAGAATATAGCCCATGCTAGAGGATTTTTCATGACTTTTGATGTGAATAAAATGGTTAGGGATTGAAGAATTCTTTACAATGCCACAAGAATCATCTTAATCAGAGACCGGAGTAAAAAGTTATGTCAGAAATACTAAAGAATGGGAAATTACTTTTTTCTTTCATTGGGGAGGGGAATGGCCAACTATACCAAACTTCCATCACAATTTCGAATTTGTTAGAAGATGAATCACAAATTTTAATCTAAATATATTGGTTAGGGTTTCAAGTTCTCTTTACAATGCCGCAAGAATTAGCTCAATCCGAGTTCGGGAGAAAAAGTTATGTCGGATATACTATTTCATTTTAAATGAGGACTACTTATTACACCAAACTTGCGTTACAATATCGCCCATGCTAGAGGATTTTTCATGACATTTGATGTGAATAAAATGGTTAGGGATTCAAGAATTGTTTACAATGCCGCAAGAATCATCTTAATCAGAGACCGGAGTAAAAGGTTATGTCAGAAATACTAAAGAATGGGAAATTACTTTTTTCTTTCATTGGGGAGGGGAATGGCCAACTATACCAAACTTCCATCACAATTTCGAACTTGTTAGAAGATGAATCACCAATTTTAATCTGAATATATTGGTTAGGGTTTCAAGTTCTCTTTACAATGCCGCAAAAATTAGCTCAATCCGAGTTCGGGAGAAAAACTTATGTCGGATATACTATTTCATTTTAAAGGAGGACTACTTATTACACCAAACTTGCGTTAGAATATAGCCCATGCTAGAGGATTTTTCATGACTTTTGATGTGAATAAAATGGTTAGGGATTCAAGAATTCTTTACAATGCCGGAAGAATCATCTTAATCAGAGACCAGAGTAAAAAGTTATGTCAGAAATACTAAAGAATGGGAAATTACTTTTTTCTTTCATTGGGGAGGGGAATGGCCAACTATACCAAACTTCCATCACAATTTCGAACTTGTTAGAAGATGAATCACCAATTTTGATCTTAATATATTGGTTAGGGTTTCAAGTTCTCTTTTCAATTCCGCAAGAATTAGCTCAATCCGAGTTCGGGAGAAAAAGTTATGTCGGATATACTATTTCATTTTAAAGGAGGACTACTTATTACACCAAACTTGCGTTACAATATAGCCCATGCTAGAGGATTTTTCATGACTTTTGATGTGAATAAAATGGTTAGGGATTCAAGAATTCTTTACAATGCCGCAAGAATCATCTTAATCAGAGACCGTAGTAAAAAGTTATGTCAGAAATACTAAAGAATGTGAAATTACTTTTTTCTTTCATTGGGGAGGGGAATGGCCAACTATACCAAACTTCCATCACAATTTCGAACTTGGTAGAAGATGAATCACCAATTTTGATCTGAATATATTGGTTAGGGTTTCAAGTTCTCTTTACAATGCCGCAAGAATTAGCTCAATCCGAGTTCGGGAGAAAAAGTTATGTCGGATATACTATTTCATTTTAAAGGAGCACTACTTATTACACCAAACTTGCGTTAGAATATAGCCCATGCTAGAGGATTTTTCACGACTTTTGATGTGAATAAAATGGTTAGGGATTGAAGAATTCTTTACAATGCCACAAGAATCATCTTAATCAGAGACCGGAGTAAAAAGTTATGTCAGAAATACTAAAGAATGGGAAATTACTTTTTTCTTTCATTGGGGAGGGGAATGGCCAACTATACCAAACTTCCATCACAATTTCGAATTTGTTAGAAGATGAATCACAAATTTTAATCTAAATATATTGGTTAGGGTTTCAAGTTCTCTTTACAATGCCGCAAGAATTAGCTCAATCCGAGTTCGGGAGAAAAAGTTATGTCTGATATACTATTTCATTTTAAAGGAGGACTACTTATTACACCAAACTTGCGTTACAATATCGCCCATGCTAGAGGATTTTTCATGACATTTGATGTGAATAAAATGGTTAGGGATTCAAGAATTGTTTACAATGCCGCAAGAATCATCTTAATCAGAGACCGGAGTAAAAGGTTATGTCAGAAATACTAAAGAATGGGAAATTACTTTTTTCTTTCATTGGGGAGGGGAATGGCCAACTATACCAAACTTCCATCACAATTTCGAATTTGTTAGAAGATGAATCTCCAATTTTGATCTGAATATATTGGTTAGGGTTTCAAGTTCTCTTTACAATGCCGCAAGAATTAGCTCAATCCGAGTTCGGGAGAAAAAGTTATGTCGGATATACTATTTCATTTTTAAGGAGGACTACTTATTACACCAAACTTGTGTTACAATATAGCCCATGCTAGAGGATTTTTCATGACTTTTGATGTGAATAAAATGGTTAGGGATTCAAGAATTCTTTACAATGCCGCAAGAATCATCTTAATCAGAGACCGGAGTAAAAAGTTATGTCAGAAATACTAAAGAATGGGAAATTACTTTTTTCTTTCATTGGGGAGGGGAATGGCCAACTATACCAAACTTCCATCACAATTTAGAACTTGTTAGAAGATGAATCACCAATTTTGATCTTAATATATTGGTTAGGGTTTCAAGTTCTCTTTTCAATGCCGCAAGAATTAGCTCAATCCGAGTTCGGGTGAAAAAGTTATGTCGGATATACTATTTCATTTTAAAGGAGAACTACTTATTACACCAAACTTGCGTTACAATATAGCCCATGCTAGAGGATTTTTCATGACTTCTGATGTGAATAAAATGGTTTGGGATTCAAGAATTCTTTACAATGCCGCAAGAATCATCTTAATCAGAGACCGTAGTAAAAAGTTATGTCAGAAATACTAAAGAATGTGAAATTACTTTTTTCTTTCATTGGGGAGGGGAATGGCCAACTATACCAAACTTCCATCACAATTTCGAACTTGTTAGAAGATGAATCACCAATTTTGATCTGAATATATTGGTTAGGGTTTCAAGTTCTCTTTACAATGCCGCAAGAATTAGCTCAATCCGAGTTCGGGAGAAAAAGTTATGTCGGATATACTATTTCATTTTAAAGGAGGACTACTTATTACACCAAACTTGCGTTACAATATAGCCCATGCTAGAGGATTTTTCATGACTTCTGATGTGAATAAAATGGTTTGGGATTCAAGAATTCTTTACAATGCCGCAAGAATCATCTTAATCAGAGACCGTAGTAAAAAGTTATGTCAGAAATACTAAAGAATGTGAAATTACTTTTTTCTTTCATTGGGGAGGGGAATGGCCAACTATACCAAACTTCCATCACAATTTCGAACTTGTTAGAAGATGAATCACCAATTTTGATCTAAATATATTGGTTAGGGTTTCAAGTTCTCTTTACAATGCCGCAAGAATTAGCTCAATCCGAGTTCGGGAGAAAAAGTTATGTCGGATATACTATTTCATTTTAAAGGAGGACTACTTATTACACCAAACTTGCGTTAGAATATAGCCCATGCTAGAGGATTTTTCATGACTTTTGATGTGAATAAAATGGTTAGGGATTCAAGAATTCTTTACAATGCCGCAAGAATCATCTTAATCAGAGACCGTAGTAAAAAGTTATGTCAGAAATACTAAAGAATGGGAAATTACTTTTTTCTTTCATTGGGGAGGGGAATGGCCAACTATACCAAACTTCCATCACAATTTCGAATTTGTTAGAAGATGAATCACCAATTTTGATCTGAATATATTGGTTAGGGTTTCAAGTTCTCTTTACAATGCCGCAAGAATTAGCTCAATCCGAGTTCGGGAGAAAAAGTTATGTTGGATATACTATTTCATTTTAAAGGAGGACTACTTATTACACCAAACTTACATTACAATATAGCCCATGCTAGAGGATTTTTCATGACTTTTGATGTGAATAAAATGGTTAGGGATTCAAGAATTCTTTACAATGCCGGAAGAATCATCTTAATCAGAGACCGGAGTAAAAAGTTATGTCAGAAATACTAAAGAATGGGAAATTACTTTTTTCATTCATTGGGGAGGGGAATGGCCAACTATACCAAACTTCCATCACAATTTCGAACTTGTTAGAAGATGAATCACCAATTTTGATCTGAATATATTGGTTAGGGTTTCAAGTTCTCTTTACAATGCCGCAAGAATTAGCTCAATCCGAGTTCGGGAGAAAAAGTTATGTTGGATATACTATTTCATTTTAAAGGAGGACTACTTATTACACCAAACTTGCATTACAATATAGCCCATGCTAGAGGATTTTTCTTGACTTTTGATGTGAATAAAATGGTTAGGGATTCAAGAATTGTTTACAATGCCGCAAGAATCATCTTAATCAGAGACCGTAGTAAAAAGTTATGTCAGAAATACTAAAGAATGTGAAATTACTTTTTTCTTTCATTGGGGAGGGGAATGGCCAACTATACCAAACTTCCATCACAATTTCGAACTTGGTAGAAGATGAATCACCAATTTTGATCTGAATATATTGGTTAGGGTTTCAAGTTCTCTTTACAATGCCGCAAGAATTAGCTCAATCCGAGTTCGGGAGAAAAAGTTATGTCGGATATACTATTTCATTTTAAAGGAGCACTACTTATTACACCAAACTTGCGTTAGAATATAGCCCATGCTAGAGGATTTTTCACGACTTTTGATGTGAATAAAATGGTTAGGGATTGAAGAATTCTTTACAATGCCACAAGAATCATCTTAATCAGAGACCGGAGTAAAAAGTTATGTCAGAAATACTAAAGAATGGGAAATTACTTTTTTCTTTCATTGGGGAGGGGAATGGCCAACTATACCAAACTTCCATCACAATTTCGAATTTGTTAGAAGATGAATCACAAATTTTAATCTAAATATATTGGTTAGGGTTTCAAGTTCTCTTTACAATGCCGCAAGAATTAGCTCAATCCGAGTTCGGGAGAAAAAGTTATGTCGGATATACTATTTCATTTTAAAGGAGGACTACTTATTACACCAAACTTGCGTTACAATATCGCCCATGCTAGAGGATTTTTCATGACATTTGATGTGAATAAAATGGTTAGGGATTCAAGAATTGTTTACAATGCCGCAAGAATCATCTTAATCAGAGACCGGAGTAAAAGGTTATGTCAGAAATACTAAAGAATGGGAAATTACTTTTTTCTTTCATTGGGGAGGGGAATGGCCAACTATACCAAACTTCCATCACAATTTCGAATTTGTTAGAAGATGAATCTCCAATTTTGATCTGAATATATTGGTTAGGGTTTCAAGTTCTCTTTACAATGCCGCAAGAATTAGCTCAATCCGAGTTCGGGAGAAAAAGTTATGTCGGATATACTATTTCATTTTTAAGGAGGACTACTTATTACACCAAACTTGTGTTACAATATAGCCCATGCTAGAGGATTTTTCATGACTTTTGATGTGAATAAAATGGTTAGGGATTCAAGAATTCTTTACAATGCCGCAAGAATCATCTTAATCAGAGACCGGAGTAAAAAGTTATGTCAGAAATACTAAAGAATGGGAAATTACTTTTTTCTTTCATTGGGGAGGGGAATGGCCAACTATACCAAACTTCCATCACAATTTAGAACTTGTTAGAAGATGAATCACCAATTTTGATCTTAATATATTGGTTAGGGTTTCAAGTTCTCTTTTCAATGCCGCAAGAATTAGCTCAATCCGAGTTCGGGTGAAAAAGTTATGTCGGATATACTATTTCATTTTAAAGGAGGACTACTTATTACACCAAACTTGCGTTACAATATAGCCCATGCTAGAGGATTTTTCATGACTTCTGATGTGAATAAAATGGTTTGGGATTCAAGAATTCTTTACAATGCCGCAAGAATCATCTTAATCAGAGACCGTAGTAAAAAGTTATGTCAGAAATACTAAAGAATGTGAAATTACTTTTTTCTTTCATTGGGGAGGGGAATGGCCAACTATACCAAACTTCCATCACAATTTCGAACTTGTTAGAAGATGAATCACCAATTTTGATCTGAATATATTGGTTAGGGTTTCAAGTTCTCTTTACAATGCCGCAAGAATTAGCTCAATCCGAGTTCGGGAGAAAAAGTTATGTCGGATATACTATTTCATTTTAAAGGAGGACTACTTATTACACCAAACTTGCGTTACAATATAGCCCATGCTAGAGGATTTTTCATGACTTCTGATGTGAATAAAATGGTTTGGGATTCAAGAATTCTTTACAATGCCGCAAGAATCATCTTAATCAGAGACCGTAGTAAAAAGTTATGTCAGAAATACTAAAGAATGTGAAATTACTTTTTTCTTTCATTGGGGAGGGGAATGGCCAACTATACCAAACTTCCATCACAATTTCGAACTTGTTAGAAGATGAATCACCAATTTTGATCTAAATATATTGGTTAGGGTTTCAAGTTCTCTTTACAATGCCGCAAGAATTAGCTCAATCCGAGTTCGGGAGAAAAAGTTATGTCGGATATACTATTTCATTTTAAAGGAGGACTACTTATTACACCAAACTTGCGTTAGAATATAGCCCATGCTAGAGGATTTTTCATGACTTTTGATGTGAATAAAATGGTTAGGGATTCAAGAATTCTTTACAATGCCGGAAGAATCATCTTAATCAGAGACCGGAGTAAAAAGTTATGTCAGAAATACTAAAAAATGGGAAATTACTTTTTTCTTTCATTGGGGAGGGGAATGGCCAACTATACCAAACTTCCATCACAATTTCGAATTTGTTAGAAGATGAATCTCCAATTTTGATCTGAATATATTGGTTAGGGTTTCAAGTTCTCTTTACAATGCCGCAAGAATTAGCTCAATCCGAGTTCGGGAGAAAAAGTTATGTCGGATATACTATTTCATTTTAAAGGAGGACTACTTATTACACCAAACTTGTGTTACAATATAGCCCATGCTAGAGGATTTTTCATGACTTTTGATGTGAATAAAATGGTTAGGGATTCAAGAATTCTTTACAATGCCGCAAGAATCATCTTAATCAGAGACCGGAGTAAAAAGTTATGTCAGAAATACTAAAGAATGGGAAATTACTTTTTTCTTTCATTGGGGAGGGGAATGGCCAACTATACCAAACTTCCATCACAATTTCGAACTTGTTAGAAGATGAATCATCAATTTTGATCTTAATATATTGGTTAGGGTTTCAAGTTCTATTTTCAATGCCGCAAGAATTAGCTCAATCCGAGTTCGGGAGAAAAATTTATGTCGGATATACTATTTTATTTTAAAGGAGGACTACTTATTACACCAAACTTGCGTTACAATATAGCCCATGCTAGATGATTTTTCATGACTTTTGAGGTGAATAAAATGGTTAGGGATTCAAGAATTCTTTACAATGCTGCAAGAATCATCTTAATCAGAGACCGTAGTAAAAAGTTATGTCAGAAATACTAAAGAATGGGAAATTACTTTTTTCTTTCATTGGGGAGGGGAATGGCCAACTATACCAAACTTCCATCACAATTTCGAATTTGTTAGAAGATGAATCTCCAATTTTGATCTGAATATATTGGTTAGGGTTTCAAGTTCTCTTTACAATGCCGCAAGAATTAGCTCAATCCGAGTTCGGGAGAAAAAGTTATGTCGGATATACTATTTCATTTTAAAGGAGGACTACTTATTACACCAAACTTGCGTTACAATATAGCCCATGCTAGAGGATTTTTCATGACTTTTGATGTGAATAAAATGGTTAGGGATTCAAGAATTCTTTACAATGCCGCAAGAATCATCTTAATCAGAGACCGTAGTAAAAAGTTATGTCAGAAATACTAAAGAATGGGAAATTACTTTTTTCTTTCATTGGGGAGGGGAATGGCCAACTATACCAAACTTCCATCACAATTTCGAATTTGTTAGAAGATGAATCACCAATTTTGATCTGAATATATTGGTTAGGGTTTCAAGTTCTCTTTACAATGCCGCAAGAATTAGCTCAATCCGAGTTCGGGAGAAAAAGTTATGTTGGATATACTATTTCATTTTAAAGGAGGACTACTTATTACACCAAACTTACATTACAATATAGCCCATGCTAGAGGATTTTTCATGACTTTTGATGTGAATAAAATGGTTAGGGATTCAAGAATTCTTTACAATGCCGGAAGAATCATCTTAATCAGAGACCGGAGTAAAAAGTTATGTCAGAAATACTAAAGAATGGGAAATTACTTTTTTCATTCATTGGGGAGGGGAATGGCCAACTATACCAAACTTCCATCACAATTTCGAACTTGTTAGAAGATGAATCACCAATTTTGATCTGAATATATTGGTTAGGGTTTCAAGTTCTCTTTACAATGCCGCAAGAATTAGCTCAATCCGAGTTCGGGAGAAAAAGTTATGTTGGATATACTATTTCATTTTAAAGGAGGACTACTTATTACACCAAACTTGCATTACAATATAGCCCATGCTAGAGGATTTTTCTTGACTTTTGATGTGAATAAAATGGTTAGGGATTCAAGAATTCTTTACAATGCCGGAAGAATCATCTTAATCAGAGACCGGAGTAAAAAGTTATGTCAGAAATACTAAAGAATGGGAAATTACTTTTTTCTTTCATTGGGGAGGGGAATGGCCAACTATACCAAACTTCCATCACAATTTCGAACTTGTTAGAAGATGAATCACCAATTTTGATCTTAATATATTGGTTAGGGTTTCAAGTTCTCTTATCAATGCCGAATGAATTAGCTCAATCCGAGTTCGGGAGAAAAAGTTATGTCGGATATACTATTTCATTTTAAAGGAGGACTACTTATTACACCAAACTTGTGTTACAATATAGCCCATGCTAGAGGATTTTTCATGACTTTTGATGTGAATAAAATGGTTAGGGATTCAAGAATTCTTTACAATGCCGCAAGAATCATCTTAATCAGAGACCGGAGTAAAAAGTTATGTCAGAAATACTAAAGAATGGGAAATTACTTTTTTCTTTCATTGGGGAGGGGAATGGCCAACTATACCAAACTTCCATCACAATTTCGAACTTGTTAGAAGATGAATCACCAATTTTGATCTTAATATATTGGTTAGGGTTTCAAGTTCTCTTTTCAATGCCGCAAGAATTAGCTCAATCCGAGTTCGGGAGAAAAATTTATGTCGGATATACTATTTTATTTTAAAGGAGGACTACTTATTACACCAAACTTGCGTTACAATATAGCCCATGCTAGATGATTTTTCATGACTTTTGATGTGAATAAAATGGTTAGGGATTCAAGAATTCTTTACAATGCCGCAAGAATCATCTTAATCAGAGACCGTAGTAAAAAGTTATGTCAGAAATACTAAAGAATGGGAAATTACTTTTTTCTTTCATTGGGGAGGGGAATGACCAACTATACCAAACTTCCATCACAATTTCAAACTTGTTAGAAGATGAATCACCAATTTTGATCTGAATATATTGGTTAGGGTTTCAAGTTCTCTTTACAATGCCGCAAGAATTAGCTCAATCCGAGTTCGGGAGAAAAAGTTATGTTGGATATACTATTTCATTTTAAAGGAGGACTACTTATTACACCAAACTTGCATTACAATATAGCCCATGCTAGAGGATTTTTCATGACTTTTGATGTGAATAAAATGGTTAGGGATTCAAGAATTCTTTACAATGCCGCAAGAATCATCTTAATCAGAGACCGGAGTAAAAAGTTATGTCAGAAATACTAAAGAATGGGAAATTACTTTTTTCTTTCATTGGGGAGGGGAATGGCCAACTATACCAAACTTCCATCACAATTTCGAACTTGTTAGAAGATGAATCACCAATTTTGATCTGAATATATTGGTTAGGGTTTCAAGTTCTCTTTACAATGCCGCAAGAATTAGCTCAATCCGAGTTCGGGAGAAAAAGTTATGTCGGATATACTATTTCATTTTAAAGGAGGACTACTTATTACACCAAACTTGCATTACAATATAGCCCATGCTAGAGGATTTTTCATGACTTTTGATGTGAATAAAATGGTTAGGGATTCAAGAATTCTTTACAATGCCGCAAGAATCATCTTAATCAGAGACCGGAGTAAAAAGTTATGTCAGAAATACTAAAGAATGGGAAATTACTTTTTTCTTTCATTGGGGAGGGGAATGGCCAACTATACCAAACTTCCATCACAATTTCGAATTTGTTAGAAGATGAATCTCCGATTTTGATCTGAATATATTGGTTAGGGTTTCAAGTTCTCTTTACAATGCCGCAAGAATTAGCTCAATCCGAGTTCGGGAGAAAAAGTTATGTCGGATATACTATTTCATTTTAAAGGAGGACTACTTATTACACCAAACTTGCATTACAATATAGCCCATGCTAGAGGATTTTTCATGACTTTTGATGTGAATAAAATGGTTAGGGATTCAAGAATTCTTTACAATGCCGCAAGAATCATCTTAATCAGAGACCGGAGTAAAAAGTTATGTCAGAAATACTAAAGAATGGGAAATTACTTTTTTCTTTCATTGGGGAGGGGAATGGCCAACTATACCAAACTTCCATCACAATTTCGAATTTGTTAGAAGATGAATCTCCGATTTTGATCTGAATATATTGGTTAGGGTTTCAAGTTCTCTTTACAATGCCGCAAGAATTAGCTCAATCCGAGTTCGGGAGAAAAAGTTATGTCGGATATACTATTTCATTTTAAAGGAGGACTACTTATTACACCAAACTTGCGTTACAATATAGCCCATGCTAGAGGATTTTTAATGACTTTTGATGTGAATAAAATGGTTAGGGATTCAAGAATTCTTTACAATGCCGCAAGAATCATCTTAATCAGAGACCGGAGTAAAAAGTTATGTCAGAAATACTAAAGAATGGGAAATTACTTTTTTCTTTCATTGGGGAGGGGAATGGCCAACTATACCAAACTTCCATCACAATTTCGAACTTGTTAGAAGATGAATCACCAATTTTGATCTGAATATATTGGTTAGGGTTTCAAGTTCTCTTTACAATGCCGCAAGAATTAGCTCAATCCGAGTTCGGGAGAAAAAGTTATGTCGGATATACTATTTCATTTTAAAGGAGGACTACTTATTACACCAAACTTGCGTTAGAATATAGCCCATGCTAGAGGATTTTTCATGACTTTTGATGTGAATAAAATGGTTAGGGATTCAAGAATTCTTTACAATGCCGCAAGAATCATCTTAATCAGAGACCGGAGTAAAAAGTTATGTCAGAAATACTAAAGAATGGGAAATTACTTTTTTCTTTCATTGGGGAGGGGAATGGCCAACTATACCAAACTTCCATCACAATTTCGAACTTGTTAGAAGATGAATCACCAATTTTGATCTTAATATATTGGTTAGGGTTTCAAGTTCTCTTTTCAATGCCGCAAGAATTAGCTCAATCCGAGTTCGGGAGAAAAAGTTATGTCGGATATACTATTTCATTTTAAAGGAGGACTACTTATTACACCAAACTTGTGTTACAATATAGCCCATGCTAGAGGATTTTTCATGACTTTTGATGTGAATAAAATGGTTAGGGATTCAAGAATTCTTTACAATGCCGCAAGAATCATCTTAATCAGAGACCGGAGTAAAAAGTTATGTCAGAAATACTAAAGAATGGGAAATTACTTTTTTCTTTCATTGGGGAGGGGAATGGCCAACTATACCAAACTTCCATCACAATTTCGAACTTGTTAGAAGATGAATCACCAATTTTGATCTTAATATATTGGTTAGGGTTTCAAGTTCTCTTTTCAATGCCGCAAGAATTAGCTCAATCCGAGTTCGGGAGAAAAATTTATGTCGGATATACTATTTTATTTTAAAGGAGGACGACTTATTACACCAAACTTGCGTTACAATATAGCCCATGCTAGATGATTTTTCATGACTTTTGATGTGAATAAAATGGTTAGGGATTCAAGAATTCTTTACAATGCCGCAAGAATCATCTTAATCAGAGACCGTAGTAAAAAGTTATGTCAGAAATACTAAAGAATGGGAAATTACTTTTTTCTTTCATTGGGGAGGGGAATGGCCAACTATACCAAACTTCCATCACAATTTCGAACTTGTTAGAAGATGAATCACCAATTTTGATCTTAATATATTGGTTAGGGTTTCAAGTTCTCTTTTCAATGCCGCAAGAATTAGCTCAATCCGAGTTCGGGAGAAAAATTTATGTCGGATATACTATTTTATTTTAAAGGAGGACTACTTATTACACCTAACTTGCGTTACAATATAGCCCATGCTAGATGATTTTTCATGACTTTTGATGTGAATAAAATGGTTAGGGATTCAAGAATTCTTTACAATGCCGCAAGAATCATCTTAATCAGAGACCGTAGTAAAAAGTTATGTCAGAAATACTAAAGAATGGGAAATTACTTTTTTCTTTCATTGGGGAGGGGAATGACCAACTATACCAAACTTCCATCACAATTTCAAACTTGTTAGAAGATGAATCACCAATTTTGATCTGAATATATTGGTTAGGGTTTCAAGTTCTCTTTACAATGCCGCAAGAATTAGCTCAATCCGAGTTCGGGAGAAAAAGTTATGTCGGATATACTATTTCATTTTAAAGGAGGACTACTTATTACACCAAACTTGTGTTACAATATAGCCCATGCTAGAGGATTTTTCATGACTTTTGATGTGAATAAAATGGTTAGGGATTCAAGAATTCTTTACAATGCCGCAAGAATCATCTTAATTAGAGACCGGAGTAAAAAGTTATGTCAGAAATACTAAAGAATGGGAAATTACTTTTTTCTTTCATTGGGGAGGGGAATGGCCAACTATACCAAACTTCCATCACAATTTCGAACTTGTTAGAAGATGAATCACCAATTTTGATCTGAATATATTGGTTAGGGTTTCAAGTTCTCTTTACAATGCCGCAAGAATTAGCTCAATCCGAGTTCGGGAGAAAAAGTTATGTTGGATATACTATTTCATTTTAAAGGAGGACTACTTATTACACC
Source organism: Ilex aquifolium (assembly GCA_951799425.1). Taxonomy (NCBI): domain Eukaryota; kingdom Viridiplantae; phylum Streptophyta; class Magnoliopsida; order Aquifoliales; family Aquifoliaceae; genus Ilex; species Ilex aquifolium. The sequence goes on along the minus strand of OX637397.1, from coordinate 40,964,924 downwards.
AAACTTGCGTTACAATATAGCCCATGCTAGAGGATTTTTCATGACTTTTGTTGTGAATAAAATGGTTAGGGATTCAAGAATTCTTTACAATGCCGCAAGAATCATCTTAATCAGAGACCGGAGTAAAAAGTTATGTCAGAAATACTAAACAATGGGAAATTACTTTTTTCTTTCATTGGGGAGGGGAATGGCCAACTATACCAAACTTCCATCACAATTTCGAACTTGTTAGAAGATGAATCACCAATTTTGATCTGAATATATTGGTTAGGGTTTCAAGTTCTCTTTACAATGCCGCAAGAATTAGCTCAATCCGAGTTCGGGAGAAAAAGTTATGTCGGATAAACTATTTCATTTTAAAGGAGGACTACTTATTACACAAAACTTGCGTTACAATATAGCCCATGCTAGATGATTTTTCATGACTTTTGATGTGAATAAAATGGTTAGGGATTCAAGAATTCTTTACAATGCCGCAAGAATCATCTTAATCAGAGACCGTAGTAAAAAGTTATGTCAGAAATACTAAAGAATGGGAAATTACTTTTTTCTTTCATTGGGGAGGGGAATGACCAACTATACCAAACTTCCATCACAATTTCAAACTTGTTAGAAGATGAATCACCAATTTTGATCTGAATATATTGGTTAGGGTTTCAAGTTCTCTTTACAATGCCGCAAGAATTAGCTCAATCCGAGTTCGGGAGAAAAAGTTATGTTGGATATACTATTTCATTTTAAAGGAGGACTACTTATTACACCAAACTTGCATTACAATATAGCCCATGCTAGAGGATTTTTCATGACTTTTGATGTGAATAAAATGGTTAGGGATTCAAGAATTCTTTACAATGCCGCAAGAATCATCTTAATCAGAGACCGGAGTAAAAAGTTATGTCAGAAATACTAAAGAATGGGAAATTACTTTTTTCTTTCATTGGGGAGGGGAATGGCCAACTATACCAAACTTCCATCACAATTTCGAACTTGTTAGAAGATGAATCACCAATTTTGATCTTAATATATTGGTTAGGGTTTCAAGTTCTCTTTTCAATGCCGCAAGAATTAGCTCAATCCGAGTTCGGGAGAAAAATTTATGTCGGATATACTATTTTATTTTAAAGGAGGACTACTTATTACACCAAACTTGCGTTACAATATAGCCCATGCTAGATGATTTTTCATGACTTTTGATGTGAATAAAATGGTTAGGGATTCAAGAATTCTTTACAATGCCGCAAGAATCATCTTAATCAGAGACCGTAGTAAAAAGTTATGTCAGAAATACTAAAGAATGGGAAATTACTTTTTTCTTTCATTGGGGAGGGGAATGGCCAACTATACCAAACTTCCATCACAATTTCGAACTTGTTAGAAGATGAATCACCAATTTTGATCTGAATATATTGGTTAGGGTTTCAAGTTCTCTTTACAATGCCGCAAGAATTAGCTCAATCCGAGTTCGGGAGAAAAAGTTATGTCGGATATACTATTTCATTTTAAAGGAGGACTACTTATTACACCAAACTTGTGTTACAATATAGCCCATGCTAGAGGATTTTTCATGACTTTTGATGTGAATAAAATGGTTAGGGATTCAAGAATTCTTTACAATGCCGCAAGAATCATCTTAATTAGAGACCGGAGTAAAAAGTTATGTCAGAAATACTAAAGAATGGGAAATTACTTTTTTCTTTCATTGGGGAGGGGAATGGCCAACTATACCAAACTTCCATCACAATTTCGAACTTGTTAGAAGATGAATCACCAATTTTGATCTGAATATATTGGTTAGGGTTTCAAGTTCTCTTTACAATGCCGCAAGAATTAGCTCAATCCGAGTTCGGGAGAAAAAGTTATGTTGGATATACTATTTCATTTTAAAGGAGGACTACTTATTACACCAAACTTGCGTTACAATATACCCCATGCTAGAGGATTTTTCATGACTTTTGTTGTGAATAAAATGGTTAGGGATTCAAGAATTCTTTACAATGCCGCAAGAATCATCTTAATCAGAGACCGGAGTAAAAAGTTATGTCAGAAATACTAAACAATGGGAAATTACTTTTTTCTTTCATTGGGGAGGGGAATGGCCAACTATACCAAACTTCCATCACAATTTCGAACTTGTTAGAAGATGAATCACCAATTTTGATCTGAATATATTGGTTAGGGTTTCAAGTTCTCTTTACAATGCCGCAAGAATTAGCTCAATCCGAGTTCGGGAGAAAAAGTTATGTCGGATATACTATTTCATTTTAAAGGAGGACTACTTATTACACAAAACTTGCGTTACAATATAGCCCATGCTAGATGATTTTTCATGACTTTTGATGTGAATAAAATGGTTAGGGATTCAAGAATTCTTTACAATGCCGCAAGAATCATCTTAATCAGAGACCGTAGTAAAAAGTTATGTCAGAAATACTAAAGAATGGGAAATTACTTTTTTCTTTCATTGGGGAGGGGAATGACCAACTATACCAAACTTCCATCACAATTTCAAACTTGTTAGAAGATGAATCACCAATTTTGATCTGAATATATTGGTTAGGGTTTCAAGTTCTCTTTACAATGCCGCAAGAATTAGCTCAATCCGAGTTCGGGAGAAAAAGTTATGTTGGATATACTATTTCATTTTAAAGGAGGACTACTTATTACACCAAACTTGCATTACAATATAGCCCATGCTAGAGGATTTTTCATGACTTTTGATGTGAATAAAATGGTTAGGGATTCAAGAATTCTTTACAATGCCGCAAGAATCATCTTAATCAGAGACCGGAGTAAAAAGTTATGTCAGAAATACTAAAGAATGGGAAATTACTTTTTTCTTTCATTGGGGAGGGGAATGGCCAACTATACCAAACTTCCATCACAATTTCGAACTTGTTAGAAGATGAATCACCAATTTTGATCTTAATATATTGGTTAGGGTTTCAAGTTCTCTTTTCAATGCCGCAAGAATTAGCTCAATCCGAGTTCGGGAGAAAAATTTATGTCGGATATACTATTTTATTTTAAAGGAGGACTACTTATTACACCAAACTTGCGTTACAATATAGCCCATGCTAGATGATTTTTCATGACTTTTGATGTGAATAAAATGGTTAGGGATTCAAGAATTCTTTACAATGCCGCAAGAATCATCTTAATCAGAGACCGTAGTAAAAAGTTATGTCAGAAATACTAAAGAATGGGAAATTACTTTTTTCTTTCATTGGGGAGGGGAATGGCCAACTATACCAAACTTCCATCACAATTTCGAACTTGTTAGAAGATGAATCACCAATTTTGATCTTAGTATATTGGTTAGGGTTTCAAGTTCTCTTTTCAATGCCGCAAGAATTAGCTCAATCCGAGTTCGGGAGAAAAATTTATGTCGGATATACTATTTTATTTTAAAGGAGGACGACTTATTACACCAAACTTGCGTTACAATATAGCCCATGCTAGATGATTTTTCATGACTTTTGATGTGAATAAAATGGTTAGGGATTCAAGAATTCTTTACAATGCCGCAAGAATCATCTTAATCAGAGACCGTAGTAAAAAGTTATGTCAGAAATACTAAAGAATGGGAAATTACTTTTTTCTTTCATTGGGGAGGGGAATGGCCAACTATACCAAACTTCCATCACAATTTCGAACTTGTTAGAAGATGAATCACCAATTTTGATCTTAATATATTGGTTAGGGTTTCAAGTTCTCTTTTCAATGCCGCAAGAATTAGCTCAATCCGAGTTCGGGAGAAAAATTTATGTCGGATATACTATTTTATTTTAAAGGAGGACTACTTATTACACCTAACTTGCGTTACAATATAGCCCATGCTAGATGATTTTTCATGACTTTTGATGTGAATAAAATGGTTAGGGATTCAAGAATTCTTTACAATGCCGCAAGAATCATCTTAATCAGAGACCGTAGTAAAAAGTTATGTCAGAAATACTAAAGAATGGGAAATTACTTTTTTCTTTCATTGGGGAGGGGAATGACCAACTATACCAAACTTCCATCACAATTTCAAACTTGTTAGAAGATGAATCACCAATTTTGATCTGAATATATTGGTTAGGGTTTCAAGTTCTCTTTACAATGCCGCAAGAATTAGCTCAATCCGAGTTCGGGAGAAAAAGTTATGTCGGATATACTATTTCATTTTAAAGGAGGACTACTTATTACACCAAACTTGTGTTACAATATAGCCCATGCTAGAGGATTTTTCATGACTTTTGATGTGAATAAAATGGTTAGGGATTCAAGAATTCTTTACAATGCCGCAAGAATCATCTTAATCAGAGACCGGAGTAAAAAGTTATGTCAGAAATACTAAAGAATGGGAAATTACTTTTTTCTTTCATTGGGGAGGGGAATGGCCAACTATACCAAACTTCCATCACAATTTCGAACTTGTTAGAAGATGAATCACCAATTTTGATCTGAATATATTGGTTAGGGTTTCAAGTTCTCTTTACAATGCCGCAAGAATTAGCTCAATCCGAGTTCGGGAGAAAAAGTTATGTTGGATATACTATTTCATTTTAAAGGAGGACTACTTATTACACCAAACTTGCGTTACAATATAGCCCATGCTAGAGGATTTTTCATGACTTTTGTTGTGAATAAAATGGTTAGGGATTCAAGAATTCTTTACAATGCCGCAAGAATCATCTTAATCAGAGACCGGAGTAAAAAGTTATGTCAGAAATACTAAAGAATGGGAAATTACTTTTTTCTTTCATTGGGGAGGGGAATGGCCAACTATACCAAACTTCCATCACAATTTCGAACTTGTTAGAAGATGAATCACCAATTTTGATCTGAATATATTGGTTAGGGTTTCAAGTTCTCTTTACAATGCCGCAAGAATTAGCTCAATCCGAGTTCGGGAGAAAAAGTTATGTCGGATATACTATTTCATTTTAAAGGAGGACTACTTATTACACAAAACTTGCGTTACAATATAGCCCATGCTAGATGATTTTTCATGACTTTTGATGTGAATAAAATGGTTAGGGATTCAAGAATTCTTTACAATGCCGCAAGAATCATCTTAATCAGAGACCGTAGTAAAAAGTTATGTCAGAAATACTAAAGAATGGGAAATTACTTTTTTCTTTCATTGGGGAGGGGAATGACCAACTATACCAAACTTCCATCACAATTTCAAACTTGTTAGAAGATGAATCACCAATTTTGATCTGAATATATTGGTTAGGGTTTCAAGTTCTCTTTACAATGCCGCAAGAATTAGCTCAATCCGAGTTCGGGAGAAAAAGTTATGTTGGATATACTATTTCATTTTAAAGGAGGACTACTTATTACACCAAACTTGCATTACAATATAGCCCATGCTAGAGGATTTTTCATGACTTTTGATGTGAATAAAATGGTTAGGGATTCAAGAATTCTTTACAATGCCGCAAGAATCATCTTAATCAGAGACCGGAGTAAAAAGTTATGTCAGAAATACTAAAGAATGGGAAATTACTTTTTTCTTTCATTGGAGAGGGGAATGGCCAACTATACCAAACTTCCATCACAATTTCGAACTTGTTAGAAGATGAATCACCTATTTTGATCTTAATATATTGGTTAGGGTTTCAAGTTCTCTTTACAATGCCGCAAGAATTAGCTCAATCCGAGTTCGGGAGAAAAAGTTATGTTGGATATACTATTTCATTTTAAAGGAGGACTACTTATTACACCAAACTTGCGTTACAATATAGCCCATGCTAGAGGATTTTTCATGACTTTTGATGTGAATAAAATGGTTAGGGATTCAAGAATTCTTTACAATGCCGCAAGAATCATCTTAATCAGAGACCGGAGTAAAAAGTTATGTCAGAAATACTAAAGAATGGGAAATTACTTTTTTCTTTCATTGGGGAGGGGAATGGCCAACTATACCAAACTTCCATCACAATTTCGAACTTGTTAGAAGATGAATCACCAATTTTGATCTGAATATATTGGTTAGGGTTTCAAGTTCTCTTTACAATGCCGCAAGAATTAGCTCAATCCGAGTTCGGGAGAAAAAGTTATGTCGGATATACTATTTCATTTTAAAGGAGGACTACTTATTACACAAAACTTGCGTTACAATATAGCCCATGCTAGATGATTTTTCATGACTTTTGATGTGAATAAAATGGTTAGGGATTCAAGAATTCTTTACAATGCCGCAAGAATCATCTTAATCAGAGACCGTAGTAAAAAGTTATGTCAGAAATACTAAAGAATGGGAAATTACTTTTTTCTTTCATTGGGGAGGGGAATGACCAACTATACCAAACTTCCATCACAATTTCAAACTTGTTAGAAGATGAATCACCAATTTTGATCTGAATATATTGGTTAGGGTTTCAAGTTCTCTTTACAATGCCGCAAGAATTAGCTCAATCCGAGTTCGGGAGAAAAAGTTATGTTGGATATACTATTTCATTTTAAAGGAGGACTACTTATTACACCAAACTTGCATTACAATATAGCCCATGCTAGAGGATTTTTCATGACTTTTGATGTGAATAAAATGGTTAGGGATTCAAGAATTCTTTACAATGCCGCAAGAATCATCTTAATCAGAGACCGGAGTAAAAAGTTATGTCAGAAATACTAAAGAATGGGAAATTACTTTTTTCTTTCATTGGGGAGGGGAATGGCCAACTATACCAAACTTCCATCACAATTTCGAACTTGTTAGAAGATGAATCACCAATTTTGATCTTAATATATTGGTTAGGGTTTCAAGTTCTCTTTTCAATGCCGCAAGAATTAGCTCAATCCGAGTTCGGGAGAAAAATTTATGTCGGATATACTATTTTATTTTAAAGGAGGACTACTTATTACACCAAACTTGCGTTACAATATAGCCCATGCTAGATGATTTTTCATGACTTTTGATGTGAATAAAATGGTTAGGGATTCAAGAATTCTTTACAATGCCGCAAGAATCATCTTAATCAGAGACCGTAGTAAAAAGTTATGTCAGAAATACTAAAGAATGGGAAATTACTTTTTTCTTTCATTGGGGAGGGGAATGGCCAACTATACCAAACTTCCATCACAATTTCGAACTTGTTAGAAGATGAATCACCAATTTTGATCTTAGTATATTGGTTAGGGTTTCAAGTTCTCTTTTCAATGCCGCAAGAATTAGCTCAATCCGAGTTCGGGAGAAAAATTTATGTCGGATATACTATTTTATTTTAAAGGAGGACTACTTATTACACCAAACTTGCGTTACAATATAGCCCATGCTAGATGATTTTTCATGACTTTTGATGTGAATAAAATGGTTAGGGATTCAAGAATTCTTTACAATGCCGCAAGAATCATCTTAATCAGAGACCGTAGTAAAAAGTTATGTCAGAAATACTAAAGAATGGGAAATTACTTTTTTCTTTCATTGGGGAGGGGAATGGCCAACTATACCAAACTTCCATCACAATTTCGAACTTGTTAGAAGATGAATCACCAATTTTGATCTTAATATATTGGTTAGGGTTTCAAGTTCTCTTTTCAATGCCGCAAGAATTAGCTCAATCCGAGTTCGGGAGAAAAATTTATGTCGGATATACTATTTTATTTTAAAGGAGGACTACTTATTACACCAAACTTGCGTTACAATATAGCCCATGCTAGATGATTTTTCATGACTTTTGATGTGAATAAAATGGTTAGGGATTCAAGAATTCTTTACAATGCCGCAAGAATCATCTTAATCAGAGACCGTAGTAAAAAGTTATGTCAGAAATACTAAAGAATGGGAAATTACTTTTTTCTTTCATTGGGGAGGGGAATGGCCAACTATACCAAACTTCCATCACAATTTCGAACTTGTTAGAAGATGAATCACCAATTTTGATCTGAATATATTGGTTAGGGTTTCAAGTTCTCTTTACAATGCCGCAAGAATTAGCTCAATCCGAGTTCGGGAGAAAAAGTTATGTTGGATATACTATTTCATTTTAAAGGAGGACTACTTATTACACAAAACTTGCGTTACAATATAGCCCATGCTAGATGATTTTTCATGAGTTTTGATGTGAATAAAATGGTTAGGGATTCAAGAATTCTTTACAATGCCGCAAGAATCATCTTAATCAGAGACCGGAGTAAAAAGTTATGTCAGAAATACTAAAGAATGGGAAATTACTTTTTTCTTTCATTGGGGAGGGGAATGGCCAACTATACCAAACTTCCATCACAATTTCGAACTTGTTAGAAGATGAATCACCAATTTTGATCTGAATATATTGGTTAGGGTTTCAAGTTCTCTTTACAATGCCGCAAGAATTAGCTCAATCCGAGTTCGGGAGAAAAAGTTATGTTGGATATACTATTTCATTTTAAAGGAGGACTACTTATTACACCAAACTTGCGTTACAATATAGCCCATGCTAGAGGATTTTTCATGACTTTTGATGTGAATAAAATGGTTAGGGATTCAAGAATTCTTTACAATGCCGCAAGAATCATCTTAATCAGAGACCGGAGTAAAAAGTTATGTCAGAAATACTAAAGAATGGGAAATTACTTTTTTCTTTCATTGGGGAGGGGAATGGCCAACTATACCAAACTTCCATCACAATTTCGAACTTGTTAAAAGATGAATCACCAATTTTGATCTTAGTATATTGGTTAGGGTTTCAAGTTCTCTTTTCAATGCCGCAAGAATTAGCTCAATCCGAGTTCGGGAGAAAAATTTATGTCGGATATACTATTTTATTTTAAAGGAGGACTACTTATTACACCAAACTTGCGTTACAATATAGCCCATGCTAGATGATTTTTCATGACTTTTGATGTGAATAAAATGGTTAGGGATTCAAGAATTCTTTACAATGCCGCAAGAATCATCTTAATCAGAGACCGTAGTAAAAAGTTATGTCAGAAATACTAAAGAATGGGAAATTACTTTTTTCTTTCATTGGGGAGGGGAATGACCAACTATACCAAACTTCCATCACAATTTCGAACTTGTTAGAAGATGAATCACCAATTTTGATCTTAGTATATTGGTTAGGGTTTCAAGTTCTCTTTTCAATGCCGCAAGAATTAGCTCAATCCGAGTTCGGGAGAAAAATTTATGTCGGATATACTATTTTATTTTAAAGGAGGACTACTTATTACACCAAACTTGCGTTACAATATAGCCCATGCTAGATGATTTTTCATGACTTTTGATGTGAATAAAATGGTTAGGGATTCAAGAATTCTTTACAATGCCGCAAGAATCATCTTAATCAGAGACCGTAGTAAAAAGTTATGTCAGAAATACTAAAGAATGGGAAATTACTTTTTTCTTTCATTGGGGAGGGGAATGGCCAACTATACCAAACTTCCATCACAATTTCGAACTTGTTAGAAGATGAATCACCAATTTTGATCTTAATATATTGGTTAGGGTTTCAAGTTCTCTTTTCAATGCCGCAAGAATTAGCTCAATCCGAGTTCGGGAGAAAAATTTATGTCGGATATACTATTTTATTTTAAAGGAGGACTACTTATTACACCAAACTTGCGTTACAATATAGCCCATGCTAGATGATTTTTCATGACTTTTGATGTGAATAAAATGGTTAGGGATTCAAGAATTCTTTACAATGCCGCAAGAATCATCTTAATCAGAGACCGTAGTAAAAAGTTATGTCAGAAATACTAAAGAATGGGAAATTACTTTTTTCTTTCATTGGGGAGGGGAATGGCCAACTATACCAAACTTCCATCACAATTTCGAACTTGTTAGAAGATGAATCACCAATTTTGATCTGAATATATTGGTTAGGGTTTCAAGTTCTCTTTACAATGCCGCAAGAATTAGCTCAATCCGAGTTCGGGAGAAAAAGTTATGTTGGATATACTATTTCATTTTAAAGGAGGACTACTTATTACACAAAACTTGCGTTACAATATAGCCCATGCTAGATGATTTTTCATGAGTTTTGATGTGAATAAAATGGTTAGGGATTCAAGAATTCTTTACAATGCCGCAAGAATCATCTTAATCAGAGACCGGAGTAAAAAGTTATGTCAGAAATACTAAAGAATGGGAAATTACTTTTTTCTTTCATTGGGGAGGGGAATGGCCAACTATACCAAACTTCCATCACAATTTCGAACTTGTTAGAAGATGAATCACCAATTTTGATCTTAATATATTGGTTAGGGTTTCAAGTTCTCTTTTCAATGCCGCAAGAATTAGCTCAATCCGAGTTCGGGAGAAAAATTTATGTCGGATATACTATTTTATTTTAAAGGAGGACTACTTATTATACCAAACTTGCGTTACAATATAGCCCATGCTAGATGATTTTTCATGACTTTTGATGTGAATAAAATGGTTAGGGATTCAAGAATTCTTTACAATGCCGCAAGAATCATCTTAATCAGAGACCGTAGTAAAAAGTTATGTCAGAAATACTAAAGAATGGGAAATTACTTTTTTCTTTCATTGGGGAGGGGAATGGCCAACTATACCAAACTTCCATCACAATTTCGAACTTGTTAGAAGATGAATCACCAATTTTGATCTTAATATATTGGTTAGGGTTTCAAGTTCTCTTTTCAATGCCGCAAGAATTAGCTCAATCCGAGTTCGGGAGAAAAATTTATGTCGGATATACTATTTTATTTTAAAGGAGGACTACTTATTACACCAAACTTGCGTTACAATATAGCCCATGCTAGATGATTTTTCATGACTTTTGATGTGAATAAAATGGTTAGGGATTCAAGAATTCTTTACAATGCCGCAAGAATCATCTTAATCAGAGACCGTAGTAAAAAGTTATGTCAGAAATACTAAAGAATGGGAAATTACTTTTTTCTTTCATTGGGGAGGGGAATGGCCAACTATACCAAACTTCCATCACAATTTCGAACTTGGTAGAAGATGAATCACCAATTTTGATCTTAATATATTGGTTAGGGTTTCAAGTTCTCTTTTCAATGCCGCAAGAATTAGCTCAATCCGAGTTCGGGAGAAAAATTTATGTCGGATATACTATTTTATTTTAAAGGAGGACTACTTATTACACCAAACTTGCGTTACAATATAGCCCATGCTAGATGATTTTTCATGACTTTTGATGTGAATAAAATGGTTAGGGATTCAAGAATTCTTTACAATGCCGCAAGAATCATCTTAATCAGAGACCGTAGTAAAAAGTTATGTCAGAAATACTAAAGAATGGGAAATTACTTTTTTCTTTCATTGGGGAGGGGAATGGCCAACTATACCAAACTTCAATCACAATTTCGAACTTGTTAGAAGATGAATCACCAATTTTGATCTTAATATATTGGTTAGGGTTTCAAGTTCTCTTTTCAATGCCGCAAGAATTAGCTCAATCCGAGTTCGGGAGAAAAATTTATGTCGGATATACTATTTTATTTTAAAGGAGGACTACTTATTACACCAAACTTGCGTTACAATATAGCCCATGCTAGATGATTTTTCATGACTTTTGATGTGAATAAAATGGTTAGGGATTCAAGAATTCTTTACAATGCCGCAAGAATCATCTTAATCAGAGACCGGAGTAAAAAGTTATGTCAGAAATACTAAAGAATGGGAAATTACTTTTTTCTTTCATTGGGGAGGGGAATGGCCAACTATACCAAACTTCCATCACAATTTTGAACTTGTTAGAAGATGAATCACCAATTTTGATCTGAATATATTGGTTAGGGTTTCAAGTTCTCTTTACAATGCCGCAAGAATTAGCTCAATCCGAGTTCGGGAGAAAAAGTTATGTTGGATATACTATTTCATTTTAAAGGAGGACTACTTATTACACCAAACTTGCATTACAATATAGCCCATGCTAGAGGATTTTTCATGACTTTTGATGTGAATAAAATGGTTAGGGATTCAAGAATTCTTTACAATGCCGCAAGAATCATCTTAATCAGAGACCGGAGTAAAAAGTTATGTCAGAAATACTAAAGAATGGGAAATTACTTTTTTCTTTCATTGGGGAGGGGAATGGCCAACTATACCAAACTTCCATCACAATTTCGAACTTGTTAGAAGATGAATCACCAATTTTGATCTGAATATATTGGTTAGGGTTTCAAGTTCTCTTTACAATGCCGCAAGAATTAGCTCAATCCGAGTTCGGGAGAAAAAGTTATGTCAGATATACTATTTCATTTTAAAGGAGGACTACTTATTACACAAAATTTGCGTTACAATATAGCCCATGCTAGATGATTTTTCATGACTTTTGATGTGAATAAAATGGTTAGGGATTCAAGAATTCTTTACAATGCCGCAAGAATCATCTTAATCAGAGACCGTAGTAAAAAGTTATGTCAGAAATACTAAAGAATGGGAAATTACTTTTTTCTTTCATTGGGGAGGGGAATGACCAACTATACCAAACTTCCATCACAATTTCGAACTTGTTAGAAGATGAATCACCAATTTTGATCTCAATATATTGGTTAGGGTTTCAAGTTCTCTTTACAATGCCGCAAGAATTAGCTCAATCCGAGTTCGGGAGAAAAAGTTATGTCGGATATACTATTTCATTTTAAAGGAGGACTACTTATTACACCAAACTTGCGTTACAATATAGCCCATGCTAGATGATTTTTCATGACTTTTGATGTGAATAAAATGGTTAGGGATTCAAGAATTCTTTACAATGCCGCAAGAATCATCTTAATCAGAGACCGTAGTAAAAAGTTATGTCAGAAATACTAAAGAATGGGAAATTACTTTTTTCTTTCATTGGGGAGGGGAATGGCCAACTATACCAAACTTCCATCACAATTTCAAACTTGTTAGAAGATGAATCACCAATTTTGATCTGAATATATTGGTTAGGGTTTCAAGTTCTCTTTACAATGCCGCAAGAATTAGCTCAATCCGAGTTCGGGAGAAAAAGTTATGTTGGATATACTATTTCATTTTAAAGGAGGACTACTTATTACACCAAACTTGCATTACAATATAGCCCATGCTAGAGGATTTTTCTTGACTTTTGATGTGAATAAAATGGTTAGGGATTCAAGAATTCTTTACAATGCCGCAAGAATCATCTTAATCAGAGACCGGAGTAAAAAGTTATGTCAGAAATACTAAAGAATGGGAAATTACTTTTTTCTTTCATTGGGGAGGGGAATGGCCAACTATACCAAACTTCCATCACAATTTCGAACTTGTTAGAAGATGAATCACCAATTTTGATCTGAATATATTGGTTAGGGTTTCAAGTTCTCTTTACAATGCCGCAAGAATTAGCTCAATCCGAGTTCGGGAGAAAAAGTTATGTCGGATATACTATTTCATTTTAAAGGAGGACTACTTATTACACCAAACTTGCATTACAATATAGCCCATGCTAGAGGATTTTTCATGACTTTTGATGTGAATAAAATGGTTAGGGATTCAAGAATTCTTTACAATGCCGCAAGAATCATCTTAATCAGATACCGGAGTAAAAAGTTATGTCGGAAATACTAAAGAATGGGAAATTACTTTTTTCTTTCATTGGGGAGGGGAATGGCCAACTATACCAAACTTCCATCACAATTTCGAACTTGTTAGAAGATGAATCACCAATTTTGATCTGAATATATTGGTTAGGGTTTCAAGTTCTCTTTACAATGCCGCAAGAATTAGCTCAATCCGAGTTCGGGAGAAAAAGTTATGTCTGATATACTATTTCATTTTTAAGGAGGACTACTTATTACACCAAACTTGCGTTACAATATAGCCCATGCTAGATGATTTTTCATGACTTTTGATGTGAATAAAATGGTTAGGGATTCAAGAATTCTTTACAATGCCGCAAGAATCATCTTAATCAGAGACCGGAGTAAAAAGTTATGTCAGAAATACTAAAGAATGGGAAATTACTTTTTTCTTTCATTGGGGAGGGGAATGGCCAACTATACCAAACTTCCATCACAATTTCGAACTTGTTAGAAGATGAATCACCAATTTTGATCTTAATATATTGGTTAGGGTTTCAAGTTCTCTTTTCAATGCCGCAAGAATTAGCTCAATCCGAGTTCGGGAGAAAAATTTATGTCGGATATACTATTTTATTTTAAAGGAGGACTACTTATTACACCAAACTTGCGTTACAATATAGCCCATGCTAGATGATTTTTCATGACTTTTGATGTGAATAAAATGGTTAGGGATTCAAGAATTCTTTACAATGCCGCAAGAATCATCTTAATCAGAGACCGTAGTAAAAAGTTATGTCAGAAATACTAAAGAATGGGAAATTACTTTTTTCTTTCATTGGGGAGGGGAATGGCCAACTATACCAAACTTCCATCACAATTTCAAACTTGTTAGAAGATGAATCACCAATTTTGATCTGAATATATGTGTTAGGGTTTCAAGTTCTCCTTACAATGCCGCAAGAATTAGCTCAATCCGAGTTCGGGAGAAAAAGTTATGTTGGATATACTATTTCATTTTAAAGGAGGACTACTTATTACACCAAACTTGCATTACAATATAGCCCATGCTAGAGGATTTTTCATGACTTTTGATGTGAATAAAATGGTTAGGGATTCAAGAATTCTTTACAATGCCGCAAGAATCATCTTAATCAGAGACCGGAGTAAAAAGTTATGTCAGAAATATTAAAGAATGGGAAATTACTTTTTTCTTTCATTGGGCAGGGGAATGGCCAACTATACCAAACTTCCATCACAATTTCGAACTTGTTAGAAGATGAATCACCAATTTTGATCTGAATATATTGGTTAGGGTTTCAAGTTCTCTTTACAATGCCGCAAGAATTAGCTCAATCCGAGTTCGGGAGAAAAAGTTATGTTGGATATACTATTTCATTTTAAAGGAGGACTACTTATTACACCAAACTTGCTTTACAATATAGCCCATGCTAGAGGATTTTTCATGACTTTTGATGTGAATAAAATGGTTAGGGATTCAAGAATTCTTTACAATGCCGCAAGAATCATCTTAATCAGAGACCGGAGTAAAAAGTTATGTCAGAAATACTAAAGAATGGGAAATTACTTTTTTCTTTCATTGGGGAGGGGAATGGCCAACTATACCAAACTTCCATCACAATTTCGAACTTGTTAGAAGATGAATCACCAATTTTGATCTGAATATATTGGTTAGGGTTTCAAGTTCTCTTTACAATGCCGCAAGAATTAGCTCAATCCGAGTTCGGGAGAAAAAGTTATGTCGGATATACTATTTCATTTTAAAGGAGGACTACTTATTACACCAAACTTGCATTACAATATAGCCCATGCTAGAGGATTTTTCATGACTTTTGATGTGAATAAAATGGTTAGGGATTCAAGAATTCTTTACAATGCCGCAAGAATCATCTTAATCAGATACCGGAGTAAAAAGTTATGTCGGAAATACTAAAGAATGGGAAATTACTTTTTTCTTTCATTGGGGAGGGGAATGGCCAACTATACCAAACTTCCATCACAATTTCGAACTTGTTAGAAGATGAATCACCAATTTTGATCTGAATATATTGGTTAGGGTTTCAAGTTCTCTTTACAATGCCGCAAGAATTAGCTCAATCCGAGTTCGGGAGAAAAAGTTATGTCGGATATACTATTTCATTTTAAAGGAGGACTACTTATTACACCAAACTTGCGTTACAATATAGCCCATGCTAGATGATTTTTCATGACTTTTGATGTGAATAAAATGGTTAGGGATTCAAGAATTCTTTACAATGCCGCAAGAATCATCTTAATCAGAGACCGTAGTAAAAAGTTATGTCAGAAATACTAAAGAATGGGAAATTACTTTTTTCTTTCATTGGGGAGGGGAATGGCCAACTATACCAAACTTCCATCACAATTTCAAACTTGTTAGAAGATGAATCACCAATTTTGATCTGAATATATTGGTTAGGGTTTCAAGTTCTCTTTACAATGCCGCAAGAATTAGCTCAATCCGAGTTCGGGAGAAAAATTTATGTCGGATATACTATTTTATTTTAAAGGAGGACTACTTATTACACCAAACTTGCGTTACAATATAGCCCATGCTAGAGGTTTTTTCATGACTTTTGATGTGAATAAAATGGTTAGGGATTCAAGAATTCTTTACAATGCCGCAAGAATCATCTTAATCAGAGACCGGAGTAAAAAGTTATGTCAGAAATACTAAAGAATGGGAAATTACTTTTTTCTTTCATTGGGGAGGGGAATGGCCAACTATACCAAACTTCCATCACAATTTCGAACTTGTTAGAAGATGAATCACCAATTTTGATCTGAATATATTGGTTAGGGTTTCAAGTTCTCTTTACAATGCCGCAAGAATTAGCTCAATCCGAGTTCGGGAGAAAAAGTTATGTTGGATATACTATTTCATTTTAAAGGAGGACTACTTATTACACAAAACTTGCGTTACAATATAGCCCATGCTAGATGATTTTTCATGACTTTTGATGTGAATAAAATGGTTAGGGATTCAAGAATTCTTTACAATGCCGCAAGAATCATCTTAATCAGAGACCGGAGTAAAAAGTTATGTCAGAAATACTAAAGAATGGGAAATTACTTTTTTCTTTCATTGGGGAGGGGAATGGCCAACTATACCAAACTTCCATCACAATTTCGAACTTGTTAGAAGATGAATCACCAATTTTGATCTTAATATATTGGTTAGGGTTTCAAGTTCTCTTTTCAATGCCGCAAGAATTAGCTCAATCCGAGTTCGAGAGAAAAATTTATGTCGGATATACTATTTTATTTTAAAGGAGGACTACTTGTTACACCAAACTTGCGTTACAATATAGCCCATGCTAGATGATTTTTCATGACTTTTGATGTGAATAAAATGGTTAGGGATTCAAGAATTCTTTACAATGCCGCAAGAATCATCTTAATCAGAGACCGTAGTAAAAAGTTATGTCAGAAATACTAAAGAATGGGAAATTACTTTTTTCTTTCATTGGGGAGGGGAATGGCCAACTATACCAAACTTCCATCACAATTTCAAACTTGTTAGAACATGAATCACCAATTTTGATCTGAATATATGTGTTAGGGTTTCAAGTTCTCTTTACAATGCCGCAAGAATTAGCTCAATCCGAGTTCGGGAGAAAAAGTTATGTTGGATATACTATTTCATTTTAAAGGAGGACTACTTATTACACCAAACTTGCATTACAATATAGCCCATGCTAGAGGATTTTTCATGACTTTTGATGTGAATAAAATGGTTAGGGATTCAAGAATTCTTTACAATGCCGCAAGAATCATCTTAATCAGAGACCGGAGTAAAAAGTTATGTCAGAAATACTAAAGAATGGGAAATTACTTTTTTCTTTCATTGGGGAGGGGAATGGCCAACTATACCAAACTTCCATCACAATTTCGAACTTGTTAGAAGATGAATCACCAATTTTGATCTGAATATATTGGTTAGGGTTTCAAGTTCTCTTTACAATGCCGCAAGAATTAGCTCAATCCGAGTTCGGGAGAAAAAGTTATGTTGGATATACTATTTCATTTTAAAGGAGGACTACTTATTACACCAAACTTGCATTACAATATAGCCCATGCTAGAGGATTTTTCATGACTTTTGATGTGAATAAAATGGTTAGGGATTCAAGAATTCTTTACAATACCGCAAGAATCATCTTAATCAGAGACCGGAGTAAAAAGTTATGTCAGAAATACTAAAGAATGGGAAATTACTTTTTTCTTTCATTGGGGAGGGGAATGGCCAACTATACCAAACTTCCATCACAATTTCGAACTTGTTAGAAGATGAATCACCAATTTTGATCTGAATATATTGGTTAGGGTTTCAAGTTCTCTTTACAATGCCGCAAGAATTAGCTCAATCCGAGTTCGGGAGAAAAAGTTATGTCGGATATACTATTTCATTTTAAAGGAGGACTACTTATTACACCAAACTTGCATTACAATATAGCCCATGCTAGAGGATTTTTCATGACTTTTGATGTGAATAAAATGGTTAGGGATTCAAGAATTCTTTACAATGCCGCAAGAATCATCTTAATCAGATACCGGAGTAAAAAGTTATGTCGGAAATACTAAAGAATGGGAAATTACTTTTTTCTTTCATTGGGGAGGGGAATGGCCAACTATACCAAACTTCCATCACAATTTCGAACTTGTTAGAAGATGAATCACCAATTTTGATCTGAATATATTGGTTAGGGTTTCAAGTTCTCTTTACAATGCCGCAAGAATTAGCTCAATCCGAGTTCGGGAGAAAAAGTTATGTTGGATATACTATTTCATTTTAAAGGAGGACTACTTATTACACAAAACTTGCGTTACAATATAGCCCATGCTAGATGATTTTTCATGACTTTTGATGTGAATAAAATGGTTAGGGATTCAAGAATTCTTTATAATGCCGCAAGAATCATCTTAATCAGAGACCGGAGTAAAAAGTTATGTCAGAAATACTAAAGAATGGGAAATTACTTTTTTCTTTCATTGGGGAGGGGAATGGCCAACTATACCAAACTTCCATCACAATTTCGAACTTGTTAGAAGATGAATCACCAATTTTGATCTGAATATATTGGTTAGGGTTTCAAGTTCTCTTTACAATGCCGCAAGAATTAGCTCAATCCGAGTTCGGGAGAAAAAGTTATGTTGGATATACTATTTCATTTTAAAGGAGGACTACTTATTACACAAAACTTGCGTTACAATATAGCCCATGCTAGATGATTTTTCATGACTTTTGATGTGAATAAAATGGTTAGGGATTCAAGAATTCTTTACAATGCCGCAAGAATCATCTTAATCAGAGACCGGAGTAAAAAGTTATGTCAGAAATACTAAAGAATGGGAAATTACTTTTTTCTTTCATTGGGGAGGGGAATGGCCAACTATACCAAACTTCCATCACAATTTCGAACTTGTTAGAAGATGAATCACCAATTTTGATCTTAATATATTGGTTAGGGTTTCAAGTTCTCTTTTCAATGCCGCAAGAATTAGCTCAATCCGAGTTCGAGAGAAAAATTTATGTCGGATATACTATTTTATTTTAAAGGAGGACTACTTATTACACCAAACTTGCGTTACAATATAGCCCATGCTAGATGATTTTTCATGACTTTTGATGTGAATAAAATGGTTAGGGATTCAAGAATTCTTTACAATGCCGCAAGAATCATCTTAATCAGAGACCGTAGTAAAAAGTTATGTCAGAAATACTAAAGAATGGGAAATTACTTTTTTCTTTCATTGGGGAGGGGAATGGCCAACTATACCAAACTTCCATCACAATTTCAAACTTGTTAGAAGATGAATCACCAATTTTGATCTGAATATATGTGTTAGGGTTTCAAGTTCTCTTTACAATGCCGCAAGAATTAGCTCAATCCGAGTTCGGGAGAAAAAGTTATGTTGGATATACTATTTCATTTTAAAGGAGGACTACTTATTACACCAAACTTGCATTACAATATAGCCCATGCTAGAGGATTTTTCATGACTTTTGATGTGAATAAAATGGTTAGGGATTCAAGAATTCTTTACAATGCCGCAAGAATCATCTTAATCAGAGACCGGAGTAAAAAGTTATGTCAGAAATACTAAAGAATGGGAAATTACTTTTTTCTTTCATTGGGGAGGGGAATGGCCAACTATACCAAACTTCCATCACAATTTCGAACTTGTTAGAAGATGAATCACCAATTTTGATCTGAATATATTGGTTAGGGTTTCAAGTTCTCTTTACAATGCCGCAAGAATTAGCTCAATCCGAGTTCGGGAGAAAAAGTTATGTTGGATATACTATTTCATTTTAAAGGAGGACTACTTATTACACCAAACTTGCATTACAATATAGCCCATGCTAGAGGATTTTTCATGACTTTTGATGTGAATAAAATGGTTAGGGATTCAAGAATTCTTTACAATACCGCAAGAATCATCTTAATCAGAGACCGGAGTAAAAAGTTATGTCAGAAATACTAAAGAATGGGAAATTACTTTTTTCTTTCATTGGGGAGGGGAATGGCCAACTATACCAAACTTCCATCACAATTTCGAACTTGTTAGAAGATGAATCACCAATTTTGATCTGAATATATTGGTTAGGGTTTCAAGTTCTCTTTACAATGCCGCAAGAATTAGCTCAATCCGAGTTCGGGAGAAAAAGTTATGTCGGATATACTATTTCATTTTAAAGGAGGACTACTTATTACACCAAACTTGCATTACAATATAGCCCATGCTAGAGGATTTTTCATGACTTTTGATGTGAATAAAATGGTTAGGGATTCAAGAATTCTTTACAATGCCGCAAGAATCATCTTAATCAGATACCGGAGTAAAAAGTTATGTCGGAAATACTAAAGAATGGGAAATTACTTTTTTCTTTCATTGGGGAGGGGAATGGCCAACTATACCAAACTTCCATCACAATTTCGAACTTGTTAGAAGATGAATCACCAATTTTGATCTGAATATATTGGTTAGGGTTTCAAGTTCTCTTTACAATGCCGCAAGAATTAGCTCAATCCGAGTTCGGGAGAAAAAGTTATGTTGGATATACTATTTCATTTTAAAGGAGGACTACTTATTACACAAAACTTGCGTTACAATATAGCCCATGCTAGATGATTTTTCATGACTTTTGATGTGAATAAAATGGTTAGGGATTCAAGAATTCTTTATAATGCCGCAAGAATCATCTTAATCAGAGACCGGAGTAAAAAGTTATGTCAGAAATACTAAAGAATGGGAAATTACTTTTTTCTTTCATTGGGGAGGGGAATGGCCAACTATACCAAACTTCCATCACAATTTCGAACTTGTTAGAAGATGAATCACCAATTTTGATCTTAATATATTGGTTAGGGTTTCAAGTTCTCTTTTCAATGCCGCAAGAATTAGCTCAATCCGAGTTCGGGAGAAAAATTTATGTCGGATATACTATTTTATTTTAAAGGAGGACTACTTATTACACCAAACTTGCGTTACAATATAGCCCATGCTAGATGATTTTTCATGACTTTTGATGTGAATAAAATGGTTAGGGATTCAAGAATTCTTTACAATGCCGCAAGAATCATCTTAATCAGAGACCGTAGTAAAAAGTTATGTCAGAAATACTAAAGAATGGGAAATTACTTTTTTCTTTCATTGGGGAGGGGAATGGCCAACTATACCAAACTTCCATCACAATTTCAAACTTGTTAGAAGATGAATCACCAATTTTGATCTGAATATATGTGTTAGGGTTTCAAGTTCTCTTTACAATGCCGCAAGAATTAGCTCAATCCGAGTTCGGGAGAAAAAGTTATGTTGGATATACTATTTCATTTTAAAGGAGGACTACTTATTACACCAAACTTGCATTACAATATAGCCCATGCTAGAGGATTTTTCATGACTTTTGATGTGAATAAAATGGTTAGGGATTCAAGAATTCTTTACAATGCCGCAAGAATCATCTTAATCAGAGACCGGAGTAAAAAGTTATGTCAGAAATACTAAAGAATGGGAAATTACTTTTTTCTTTCATTGGGGAGGGGAATGGCCAACTATACCAAACTTCCATCACAATTTCGAACTTGTTAGAAGATGAATCACCAATTTTGATCTGAATATATTGGTTAGGGTTTCAAGTTCTCTTTACAATGCCGCAAGAATTAGCTCAATCCGAGTTCGGGAGAAAAAGTTATGTTGGATATACTATTTCATTTTAAAGGAGGACTACTTATTACACCAAACTTGCATTACAATATAGCCCATGCTAGAGGATTTTTCATGACTTTTGATGTGAATAAAATGGTTAGGGATTCAAGAATTCTTTACAATGCCGCAAGAATCATCTTAATCAGAGACCGGAGTAAAAAGTTATGTCAGAAATACTAAAGAATGGGAAATTACTTTTTTCTTTCATTGGGGAGGGGAATGGCCAACTATACCAAACTTCCATCACAATTTCGAACTTGTTAGAAGATGAATCACCAATTTTGATCTGAATATATTGGTTAGGGTTTCAAGTTCTCTTTACAATGCCGCAAGAATTAGCTCAATCCGAGTTCGGGAGAAAAAGTTATGTCGGATATACTATTTCATTTTAAAGGAGGACTACTTATTACACCAAACTTGCATTACAATATAGCCCATGCTAGAGGATTTTTCATGACTTTTGATGTGAATAAAATGGTTAGGGATTCAAGAATTCTTTACAATGCCGCAAGAATCATCTTAATCAGATACCGGAGTAAAAAGTTATGTCGGAAATACTAAAGAATGGGAAATTACTTTTTTCTTTCATTGGGGAGGGGAATGGCCAACTATACCAAACTTCCATCACAATTTCGAACTTGTTAGAAGATGAATCACCAATTTTGATCTGAATATATTGGTTAGGGTTTCAAGTTCTCTTTACAATGCCGCAAGAATTAGCTCAATCCGAGTTCGGGAGAAAAAGTTATGTCGGATATACTATTTCATTTTAAAGGAGGACTACTTATTACACCAAACTTGCGTTACAATATAGCCCATGCTAGATGATTTTTCATGACTTTTGATGTGAATAAAATGGTTAGGGATTCAAGAATTCTTTACAATGCCGCAAGAATCATCTTAATCAGAGACCGTAGTAAAAAGTTATGTCAGAAATACTAAAGAATGGGAAATTACTTTTTTCTTTCATTGGGGAGGGGAATGGCCAACTATACCAAACTTCCATCACAATTTCAAACTTGTTAGAAGATGAATCACCAATTTTGATCTGAATATATTGGTTAGGGTTTCAAGTTCTCTTTACAATGCCGCAAGAATTAGCTCAATCCGAGTTCGGGAGAAAAATTTATGTCGGATATACTATTTTATTTTAAAGGAGGACTACTTATTACACCAAACTTGCGTTACAATATAGCCCATGCTAGAGGTTTTTTCATGACTTTTGATGTGAATAAAATGGTTAGGGATTCAAGAATTCTTTACAATGCCGCAAGAATCATCTTAATCAGAGACCGGAGTAAAAAGTTATGTCAGAAATACTAAAGAATGGGAAATTACTTTTTTCTTTCATTGGGGAGGGGAATGGCCAACTATACCAAACTTCCATCACAATTTCGAACTTGTTAGAAGATGAATCACCAATTTTGATCTGAATATATTGGTTAGGGTTTCAAGTTCTCTTTACAATGCCGCAAGAATTAGCTCAATCCGAGTTCGGGAGAAAAAGTTATGTTGGATATACTATTTCATTTTAAAGGAGGACTACTTATTACACAAAACTTGCGTTACAATATAGCCCATGCTAGATGATTTTTCATGACTTTTGATGTGAATAAAATGGTTAGGGATTCAAGAATTCTTTACAATGCCGCAAGAATCATCTTAATCAGAGACCGGAGTAAAAAGTTATGTCAGAAATACTAAAGAATGGGAAATTACTTTTTTCTTTCATTGGGGAGGGGAATGGCCAACTATACCAAACTTCCATCACAATTTCGAACTTGTTAGAAGATGAATCACCAATTTTGATCTTAATATATTGGTTAGGGTTTCAAGTTCTCTTTTCAATGCCGCAAGAATTAGCTCAATCCGAGTTCGGGAGAAAAATTTATGTCGGATATACTATTTTATTTTAAAGGAGGACTACTTATTACACCAAACTTGCGTTACAATATAGCCCATGCTAGATGATTTTTCATGACTTTTGATGTGAATAAAATGGTTAGGGATTCAAGAATTCTTTACAATGCCGCAAGAATCATCTTAATCAGAGACCGTAGTAAAAAGTTATGTCAGAAATACTAAAGAATGGGAAATTACTTTTTTCTTTCATTGGGGAGGGGAATGGCCAACTATACCAAACTTCCATCACAATTTCGAACTTGTTAGAAGATGAATCACCAATTTTGATCTTAATATATTGGTTAGGGTTTCAAGTTCTCTTTTCAATGCCGCAAGAATTAGCTCAATCCGAGTTCGGGAGAAAAATTTATGTCGGATATACTATTTTATTTTAAAGGAGGACTACTTATTACACCAAACTTGCGTTACAATATAGCCCATGCTAGATGATTTTTCATGACTTTTGATGTGAATAAAATGGTTAGGGATTCAAGAATTCTTTACAATGCCGCAAGAATCATCTTAATCAGAGACCGTAGTAAAAAGTTATGTCAGAAATACTAAAGAATGGGAAATTACTTTTTTCTTTCATTGGGGAGGGGAATGGCCAACTATACCAAACTTCCATCACAATTTCGAACTTGTTAGAAGATGAATCACCAATTTTGATCTTAATATATTGGTTAGGGTTTCAAGTTCTCTTTTCAATGCCGCAAGAATTAGCTCAATCCGAGTTCGGGAGAAAAATTTATGTCGGATATACTATTTTATTTTAAAGGAGGACTACTTATTACACCAAACTTGCGTTACAATATAGCCCATGCTAGATGATTTTTCATGACTTTTGATGTGAATAAAATGGTTAGGGATTCAAGAATTCTTTACAATGCCGCAAGAATCATCTTAATCAGAGACCGGAGTAAAAAGTTATGTCAGAAATACTAAAGAATGGGAAATTACTTTTTTCTTTCATTGGGGAGGGGAATGGCCAACTATACCAAACTTCCATCACAATTTCGAACTTGTTAGAAGATGAATCACCAATTTTGATCTGAATATATTGGTTAGGGTTTCAAGTTCTCTTTACAATGCCGCAAGAATTAGCTCAATCCGAGTTCGGGAGAAAAAGTTATGTCGGATATACTATTTCATTTTAAAGGAGGACTACTTATTACACAAAACATGCGTTACAATATAGCCCATGCTAGATGATTTTTCATGACTTTTGATGTGAATAAAATGGTTAGGGATTCAAGAATTCTTTACAATGCCGCAAGAATCATCTTAATCAGATACCGTAGTAAAAAGTTATGTCAGAAATACTAAAGAATGGGAAATTACTTTTTTCTTTCATTGGGGAGGGGAATGACCAACTATACCAAACTTCCATCACAATTTCGAACTTGTTAGAAGATGAATCACCAATTTTGATCTGAATATATTGGTTAGGGTTTCAAGTTCTCTTTACAATGCCGCAAGAATTAGCTCAATCCGAGTTCGGGAGAAAAAGTTATGTCGGATATACTATTTCATTTTAAAGGAGGACTACTTATTACACCAAACTTGCGTTACAATATAGCCCATGCTAGATGATTTTTCATGACTTTTGATGTGAATAAAATGGTTAGGGATTCAAGAATTCTTTACAATGCCGCAAGAATCATCTTAATCAGAGACCGTAGTAAAAAGTTATGTCAGAAATACTAAAGAATGGGAAATTACTTTTTTCTTTCATTGGGGAGGGGAATGGCCAACTATACCAAACTTCCATCACAATTTCAAACTTGTTAGAAGATGAATCACCAATTTTGATCTGAATATATTGGTTAGGGTTTCAAGTTCTCTTTACAATGCCGCAAGAATTAGCTCAATCCGAGTTCGGGAGAAAAAGTTATGTCGGATATACTATTTCATTTTAAACGAGGACTACTTATTACACCAAACTTGCATTACAATATAGCCCATGCTAGAGGATTTTTCATGACTTTTGATGTGAATAAAATGGTTAGGGATTCAAGAATTCTTTACAATGCCGCAAGAATCATCTTAATCAGAGACCGGAGTAAAAAGTTATGTCAGAAATACTAAAGAATGGGAAATTACTTTTTTTCTTTCATTGGGGAGGGGAATGGCCAACTATACCAAACTTCCATCACAATTTCGAACTTGTTAGAAGATGAATCACCAATTTTGATCTGAATATATTGGTTAGGGTTTCAAGTTCTCTTTACAATGCCGCAAGAATTAGCTCAATCCGAGTTCGGGAGAAAAAGTTATGTCGGATATACTATTTCATTTTAAAGGAGGACTACTTATTACACCAAACTTGCGTTACAATAGAGCCCATGCTAGAGGATTTTTCATGACTTTTGATGTGAATAAAATGGTTAGGGATTGAATAATTCTTTACAATGCCGCAAGAATCATCTTAATCAGAGACCGGAGTAAAAAGTTATGTCAGAAATACTAAAGAATGGGAAATTACTTTTTTCTTTCATTGGGGAGGGGAATGGCCAACTATACCAAACTTCCATCACAATTTTGAACTTGTTAGAAGATGAATCATCAATTTTGATCTTAATATATTGGTTAGGGTTTCAAGTTCTCTTTTCAATGCCGCAAGAATTAGCTCAATCCGAGTTCGGGAGAAAAATTTATGTCGGATATACTATTTTATTTTAAAGGAGGACTACTTATTACACCAAACTTGCGTTACAATATAGCCCATGCTAGATGATTTTTCATGACTTTTGATGTGAATAAAATGGTTAGGGATTCAAGAATTCTTTACAATGCCGCAAGAATCATCTTAATCAGAGACCGTAGTAAAAAGTTATGTCAGAAATACTAAAGAATGGGAAATTACTTTTTTCTTTCATTGGGGAGGGGAATGGCCAACTATACCAAACTTCCATCACAATTTCAAACTTGTTAGAAGATGAATCACCAATTTTGATCTGAATATATGTGTTAGGGTTTCAAGTTCTCTTTACAATACCGCAAGAATTAGCTCAATCCGAGTTCAGGAGAAAAAGTTATGTTGGATATACTATTTCATTTTAAAGGAGGACTACTTATTACACCAAACTTGCATTACAATATAGCCCATGCTAGAGGATTTTTCATGACTTTTGATGTGAATAAAATGGTTAGGGATTCAAGAATTCTTTACAATGCCGCAAGAATCATCTTAATCAGAGACCGGAGTAAAAAGTTATGTCAGAAATACTAAAGAATGGGAAATTACTTTTTTCTTTCATTGGGGAGGGGAATGGCCAACTATACCAAACTTCCATCACAATTTCGAACTTGTTAGAAGATGAATCACCAATTTTGATCTGAATATATTGGTTAGGGTTTCAAGTTCTCTTTACAATGCCGCAAGAATTAGCTCAATCCGAGTTCGGGAGAAAAAGTTATGTCGGATATACTATTTCATTTTAAAGGAGGACTACTTATTACACCAAACTTGCATTACAATATAGCCCATGCTAGAGGATTTTTCATGACTTTTGATGTGAATAAAATGGTTAGGGATTCAAGAATTCTTTACAATGCCGCAAGAATCATCTTAATCAGATACCGGAGTAAAAAGTTATGTCGGAAATACTAAAGAATGGGAAATTACTTTTTTCTTTCATTGGGGAGGGGAATGGCCAACTATACCAAACTTCCATCACAATTTCGAACTTGTTAGAAGATGAATCACCAATTTTGATCTGAATATATTGGTTAGGGTTTCAAGTTCTCTTTACAATGCCGCAAGAATTAGCTCAATCCGAGTTCGGGAGAAAAAGTTATGTCGGATATACTATTTCATTTTAAAGGAGGACTACTTATTACACCAAACTTGCGTTACAATATAGCCCATGCTAGATGATTTTTCATGACTTTTGATGTGAATAAAATGGTTAGGGATTCAAGAATTCTTTACAATGCCGCAAGAATCATCTTAATCAGAGACCGTAGTAAAAAGTTATGTCAGAAATACTAAAGAATGGGAAATTACTTTTTTCTTTCATTGGGGAGGGGAATGGCCAACTATACCAAACTTCCATCACAATTTCAAACTTGTTAGAAGATGAATCACCAATTTTGATCTGAATATATTGGTTAGGGTTTCAAGTTCTCTTTACAATGCCGCAAGAATTAGCTCAATCCGAGTTCGGGAGAAAAAGTTATGTTGGATATACTATTTCATTTTAAATGAGGACTACTTATTACACCAAACTTGCATTACAATATAGCCCATGCTAGAGGTTTTTTCATGACTTTTGATGTGAATAAAATGGTTAGGGATTCAAGAATTCTTTACAATGCCGCAAGAATCATCTTAATCAGAGACCGGAGTAAAAAGTTATGTCAGAAATACTAAAGAATGGGAAATTACTTTTTTCTTTCATTGGGGAGGGGAATGGCCAACTATACCAAACTTCCATCACAATTTCGAACTTGTTAGAAGATGAATCACCAATTTTGATCTGAATATATTGGTTAGGGTTTCAAGTTCTCTTTACAATGCCGCAAGAATTAGCTCAATCCGAGTTCGGGAGAAAAAGTTATGTCGGATATACTATTTCTTTTTAAAGGAGGACTACTTATTACACCAAACTTGCATTACAATAGAGCCCATGCTAGAGGATTTTTCATGACTTTTGATGTGAATAAAATGGTTAGGGATTGAATAATTCTTTACAATGCCGCAAGAATCATCTTAATCAGAGACCGGAGTAAAAAGTTATGTCAGAAATACTAAAGAATGGGAAATTACTTTTTTCTTTCATTGGGGAGGGGAATGGCCAACTATACCAAACTTCCATCACAATTTCGAACTTGTTAGAAGATCAATCATCAATTTTGATCTTAATATATTGGTTAGGGTTTCAAGTTCTCTTTTCAATGCCGCAAGAATTAGCTCAATCCGAGTTCGGGAGAAAAATTTATGTCGGATATACTATTTCATTTTAAAGGAGGACTACTTATTACACCAAACTTGCGTTACAATATATCCCATGCTAGAGGATTTTTCATGACTTCTGATGTGAATAAAATGGTTAGGGATTCAAGAATTCTTTACAATGCCGCAAGAATCATCTTAATCAGAGACCGTAGTAAAAAGTTATGTCAGAAATACTAAAGAATGTGAAATTACTTTTTTCTTTCATTGGGGAGGGGAATGGCCAACTATACCAAACTTCCATCACAATTTCGAACTTGTTAGAAGATGAATCACCAATTTTGATCTGAATATATTGGTTAGGGTTTCAAGTTCTCTTTACAATGCCGCAAGAATTAGCTCAATCCGAGTTCGGGAGAAAAAGTTATGTCGGATATACTATTTCATTTTAAAGGAGGACTACTTATTACACCAAACTTGCGTTAGAATATAGCCCATGCTAGAGGATTTTTCATGACTTTTGATGTGAATAAAATGGTTAGGGATTCAAGAATTCTTTACAATGCCGCAAGAATCATCTTAATCAGAGACCGGAGTAAAAAGTTATGTCAGAAATACTAAAGAATGGGAAATTACTTTTTTCTTTCATTGGGGAGGGGAATGGCCAACTATACCAAACTTCCATCACAATTTCGAACTTGTTAGAAGATGAATCACCAATTTTGATCTGAATATATTGGTTACGGTTTCAAGTTCTCTTTACAATGCCGCAAGAATTAGCTCAATCCGAGTTCGGGAAAAAAAGTTATGTCGGATATACTATTTCATTTTAAAGGAGGACTACTTATGACACCAAACTTGCGTTACAATATAGCCCATGCTAGAGGATTTTTCATGTCATTTGATGTGAATAAAATGGTTAGGGATTCAAGAATTCTTTACAATGCCGCAAGAATCATCTTAATCAGAGACCGGAGTAAAAGGTTATGTCAGAAATACTAAAGAATGGGAAATTACTTTTTTCTTTCATTGGGGAGGGGAATGGCCAACTATACCAAACTTCCATCACAATTTCGAACTTGTTAGAAGATGAATCACCAATTTTAATCTCAATATATTGGTTAGGGTTTCAAGTTCTCTTTACAATGCCGCAAAAATTAGCTCAATCCGAGTTCGGGAGAAAAACTTATGTCGGATATACTATTTCATTTTAAAGGAGGACTACTTATTACACCAAACTTGCGTTATAATATAGCCCATGCTAGAGGATTTTTCATGACTTTTGATGTGAATAAAATGGTTAGGGATTCAAGAATTCTTTACAATGCCGGAAGAATCATCTTAATCAGAGACCGGAGTAAAAAGTTATGTCAGAAATACTAAAGAATGGGAAATTACTTTTTTCTTTCATTGGGGAGGGGAATGGCCAACTATACCAAACTTCCATCACAATTTCGAATTTGTTAGAAGATGAATCTCCAATTTTGATCTGAATATATTGGTTAGGGTTTCAAGTTTTCTTTACAATGCCGCAAGAATTAGCTCAATCCGAGTTCGGGAGAAAAAGTTATGTCGGATATACTATTTCATTTTAAAGGAGGACTACTTATTACACCAAACTTGCGTTACAATATAGCCCATGCTAGAGGATTTTTCATGACTTTTGATGTGAATAAAGTTGTTAGGGATTCAAGAATTCTTTACAATGCCGCAAGAATCATCTTAATCAGAGACCGGAGTAAAAAGTTATGTCAGAAATACTAAAGAATGGGAAATTACTTTTTTCTTTCATTGGGGAGGGGAATGGCCAACTATACCAAACTTCCATCACAATTTCGAACTTGTTAGAAGATGAATCACCAATTTTGATCTTAATATATTGGTTAGGGTTTCAAGTTCTCTTTTCAATGCCGCAAGAATTAGCTCAATCCGAGTTCGGGAGAAAAAGTTATGTCGGATATACTATTTCATTTTAAAGGAGGACTACTTATTACACCAAACTTGCGTTACAATATAGCCCATGCTAGAGGATTTTTCATGACTTTTGATGTGAATAAAATGGTTAGGGATTCAAGAATTCTTTACAATGCCGCAAGAATCATCTTAATCAGAGACCGTAGTAAAAAGTTATGTCAGAAATACTAAAGAATGTGAAATTACTTTTTTCTTTCATTGGGGAGGGGAATGGCCAACTATACCAAACTTCCATCACAATTTCGAACTTGTTAGAAGATGAATCACCAATTTTGATCTGAATATATTGGTTAGGGTTTCAAGTTCTCTTTACAATGCCGCAAGAATTAGCTCAATCCGAGTTCGGGAGAAAAAGTTATGTCGGATATACTATTTCATTTTAAAGGAGGACTACTTATTACACCAAACTTGCGTTACAATATAGCCCATGCTAGAGGATTTTTCATGACTTTTGATGTGAATAAAATGGTTAGGGATTCAAGAATTCTTTACAATGCCGCAAGAATCATCTTAATCAGAGACCGGAGTAAAAAGTTATGTCAGAAATACTAAAGAATGGGAAATTACTTTTTTCTTTCATTGGGGAGGGGAATGGCCAACTATACCAAACTTCCATCACAATTTCGAACTTGTTAGAAGATGAATCACCAATTTTGATCTTAATATATTGGTTAGGGTTTCAAGTTCTCTTTTCAATGCCGCAAGATATAGCTCAATCCGAGTTCGGGAGAAAAAGTTATGTGGGATATACTATTTCATTTTAAAGGAGGACTACTTATTACACCAAACTTGCGTTACAATATAGCCCATGCTAGAGGATTTTTCATGACTTTTGATGTGAATAAAATGGTTAGGGATTCAAGAATTCTTTACAATGCCGCAAGAATCATCTTAATCAGAGACCGTAGTAAAAAGTTATGTCAGAAATACTAAAGAATGGGAAATTACTTTTTTCTTTCATTGGGGAGGGGAATGGCCAACTATACCAAACTTCCATCACAATTTCGAACTTGTTAGAAGATGAATCACCAATTTTGATCTGAATATATTGGTTAGGGTTTCAAGTTCTCTTTACAATGCCGCAAGAATTAGCTCAATCCGAATTCGGGAGAAAAAGTTATGTCGGATATACTATTTCATTTTAAAGGAGGACTACTTATTACACCAAACTTGCGTTACAATATAGCGCATGCTAGAGGATTTTTCATGACTTTTGATGTGAATAAAATGGTTAGGGATTCAAGAATTCTTTACAATGCCGCAAGAATCATCTTAATCAGAGACCGGAGTAAAAGGTTATGTCAGAAATACTAAAGAATGGGAAATTACTTTTTTCTTTCATTGGGGAGGGGAATGGCCAACTATACCAAACTTCCATCACAATTTCGAACTTGTTAGAAGATGAATCACCAATTTTAATCTCAATATATTGGTTAGGGTTTCAAGTTCTCTTTACAATGCCGCAAAAATTAGCTCAATCCGAGTTCGGGAGAAAAACTTATGTCGGATATACTATTTCATTTTAAAGGAGGACTACTTATTACACCAAACTTGCGTTATAATATAGCCCATGCTAGAGGATTTTTCATGACTTTTGATGTGAATAAAATGGTTAGGGATTCAAGAATTCTTTACAATGCCGGAAGAATCATCTTAATCAGAGACCGGAGTAAAAAGTTATGTCAGAAATACTAAAGAATGGGAAATTACTTTTTTCTTTCATTGGGGAGGGGAATGGCCAA
Organism: Ilex aquifolium; assembly: GCA_951799425.1. Classification (NCBI taxonomy): domain Eukaryota; kingdom Viridiplantae; phylum Streptophyta; class Magnoliopsida; order Aquifoliales; family Aquifoliaceae; genus Ilex; species Ilex aquifolium. Next base: position 40,932,724 of record OX637397.1, on the reverse strand, counting down.
CTATACCAAACTTCCATCACAATTTCGAATTTGTTAGAAGATGAATCTCCAATTTTGATCTGAATATATTGGTTAGGGTTTCAAGTTTTCTTTACAATGCCGCAAGAATTAGCTCAATCCGAGTTCGGGAGAAAAAGTTATGTCGGATATACTATTTCATTTTAAAGGAGTACTACTAATTACACCAAACTTGCGTTACAATATAGCCCATGCTAGAGGATTTTTCATGACTTTTGATGTGAATAAAGTTGTTAGGGATTCAAGAATTCTTTACAATGCCGCAAGAATCATCTTAATCAGAGACCGGAGTAAAAAGTTATGTCAGAAATACTAAAGAATGGGAAATTACTTTTTTCTTTCATTGGGGAGGGGAATGGCCAACTATACCAAACTTCCATCACAATTTCGAACTTGTTAGAAGATGAATCACCAATTTTGATCTTAATATATTGGTTAGGGTTTCAAGTTCTCTTTTCAATGCCGCAAGAATTAGCTCAATCCGAGTTCGGGAGAAAAAGTTATGTCGGATATACTATTTCATTTTAAAGGAGGACTACTTATTACACCAAACTTGCGTTACAATATAGCCATGCTAGAGGATTTTTCATGACTTTTGATGTGAATAAAATGGTTAGGGATTCAAGAATTCCTTAGAATGCCGCAAGAATCATCTTAATCAGAGACCGTAGTAAAAAGTTATGTCAGAAATACTAAAGAATGTGAAATTACTTTTTTCTTTCATTGGGGAGGGGAATGGCCAACTATACCAAACTTCCATCACAATTTCGAACTTGTTAGAAGATGAATCACCAATTTTGATCTGAATATATTGGTTAGGGTTTCAAGTTCTCTTTACAATGCCGCAAGAATTAGCTCAATCCGAGTTCGGGAGAAAAAGTTATGTCGGATATACTATTTCATTTTAAAGGAGGACTACTTATTACACCAAACTTGCGTTACAATATAGCCCATGCTAGAGGATTTTTCATGACTTTTGATGTGAATAAAATGGTTAGGGATTCAAGAATTCTTTACAATGCCGCAAGAATCATCTTAATCAGAGACCGGAGTAAAAAGTTATGTCAGAAATACTAAAGAATGGGAAATTACTTTTTTCTTTCATTGGGGAGGGGAATGGCCAACTATACCAAACTTCCATCACAATTTCGAACTTGTTAGAAGATGAATCACCAATTTTGATCTTAATATATTGGTTAGGGTTTCAAGTTCTCTTTTCAATGCCGCAAGATATAGCTCAATCCGAGTTCGGGAGAAAAAGTTATGTGGGATATACTATTTCATTTTAAAGGAGGACTACTTATTACACCAAACTTGCGTTACAATATAGCCCATGCTAGAGGATTTTTCATGACTTTTGATGTGAATAAAATGGTTAGGGATTCAAGAATTCTTTACAATGCCGCAAGAATCATCTTAATCAGAGACCGTAGTAAAAAGTTATGTCAGAAATACTAAAGAATGGGAAATTACATTTTTCTTTCATTGGGGAGGGGAATGGCCAACTATACCAAACTTCCATCACAATTTCGAACTTGTTAGAAGATGAATCACCAATTTTGATCTGAATATATTGGTTAGGGTTTCAAGTTCTCTTTACAATGCCGCAAGAATTAGCTCAATCCGAATTCGGGAGAAAAAGTTATGTCGGATATACTATTTCATTTTAAAGGAGGACTACTTATTACACCAAACTTGCGTTACAATATAGCGCATGCTAGAGGATTTTTCATGACTTTTGATGTGAATAAAATGGTTAGGGATTCAAGAATTCTTTACAATGCCGCAAGAATCATCTTAATCAGAGACCGGAGTAAAAAGTTATGTCAGAAATACTAAAGAATGGGAAATTCCTTTTTTCTTTCGTTGGGGAGGGGAATGGCCAACTAGACCAAACTTCCATCACAATTTCGAACTTGTTAGAAGATGAATCACCAATTTTGATCTGAATATATTGGTTAGGGTTTCAAGTTCTCTTTACAATGCCGCAAGAATTAGCTCAATCCGAGTTCGGGAGAAAAAGTTATGTCGGATATACTATTTCATTTTAAAGGAGGACTACTTATTACACCAAACTTGCGTTACAATATAGCCCATGCTAGAGGATTTTTCATGACTTTTGATGTGAATAAAATGGTTAGGGATTCAAGAATTCTTTACAATGCCGCAAGAATCATCTTAATCAGAGACCGTAGTAAAAAGTTATGTCAGAAATACTAAAGAATGGGAAATTACTTTTTTCTTTCATTGGGGAGGGGAATGGCCAACTATACCAAACTTCCATCACAATTTCGAACTTGTTAGAAGATGAATCACCAATTTTGATCTGAATATATTGGTTAGGGTTTCAAGTTCTCTTTACAATGCCGCAAGAATTAGCTCAATCCGAGTTCGGGAGAAAAAGTTATGTTGGATATACTATTTCATTTTAAAGGAGGACTACTTATTACACCAAACTTGCTTTACAATATAGCCCATGCTAGAGGATTTTTCATGACTTTTGATGTGAATAAAATGGTTAGGGATTCAAGAATTCTTTACAATGCCGGAAGAATCATCTTAATCAGAGACCGGAGTAAAAAGTTATGTCAGAAATACTAAAGAATGGGAAATTACTTTTTTCTTTCATTGGGGAGGGGAATGGCCAACTATACCAAACTTCCATCACAATTTCGAATTTGTTAGAAGATGAATCTCCAATTTTGATCTGAATATATTGGTTAGGGTTTCAAGTTTTCTTTACAATGCCGCAAGAATTACCTCAATCCGAGTTCGGGAGAAAAAGTTATGTCGGATATACTATTTCATTTTAAAGGAGGACTACTTATTACACCAAACTTGCGTTACAATATAGCCCATGCTAGAGGATTTTTCATGACTTTTGATGTGAATAAAGTTGTTAGGGATTCAAGAATTCTTTACAATGCCGCAAGAATCATCTTAATCAGAGACCGGAGTAAAAAGTTATGTCAGAAATACTAAAGAATGGGAAATTACTTTTTTCTTTCATTGGGGAGGGGAATGGCCAACTATACCAAACTTCCATCACAATTTCGAACTTGTTAGAAGATGAATCACCAATTTTGATCTTAATATATTGGTTAGGGTTTCAAGTTCTCTTTTCAATGCCGCAAGAATTAGCTCAATCCGAGTTCGGGAGAAAAAGTTATGTCGGATATACTATTTCATTTTAAAGGAGGACTACTTATTACACCAAACTTGCGTTACAATATAGCCCATGCTAGAGGATTTTTCATGACTTTTGATGTGAATAAAATGGTTAGGGATTCAAGAATTCTTTACAATGCCGCAAGAATCATCTTAATCAGAGACCGTAGTAAAAAGTTATGTCAGAAATACTAAAGAATGTGAAATTACTTTTTTCTTTCATTGGGGAGGAGAATGGCCAACTATACCAAACTTCCATCACAATTTCGAACTTGTTAGAAGATGAATCACCAATTTTGATCTGAATATATTGGTTAGGGTTTCAAGTTCTCTTTACAATGCCGCAAGAATTAGCTCAATCCGAGTTCGGGAGAAAAAGTTATGTCGGATATACTATTTCATTTTAAAGGAGGACTACTTATTACACCAAACTTGCGTTACAATATAGCCCATGCTAGAGGATTTTTCATGACTTTTGATGTGAATAAAATGGTTAGGGATTCAAGAATTCTTTACAATGCCGCAAGAATCATCTTAATCAGAGACCGGAGTAAAAAGTTATGTCAGAAATACTAAAGAATGGGAAATTACTTTTTTCTTTCATTGGGGAGGGGAATGGCCAACTATACCAAACTTCCATCACAATTTCGAACTTGTTAGAAGATGAATCACCAATTTTGATCTTAATATATTGGTTAGGGTTTCAAGTTCTCTTTTCAATGCCGCAAGATATAGCTCAATCCGAGTTCGGGAGAAAAAGTTATGTGGGATATACTATTTCATTTTAAAGGAGGACTACTTATTACACCAAACTTGCGTTACAATATAGCCCATGCTAGAGGATTTTTCATGACTTTTGATGTGAATAAAATGGTTAGGGATTCAAGAATTCTTTACAATGCCGCAAGAATCATCTTAATCAGAGACCGTAGTAAAAAGTTATGTCAGAAATACTAAAGAATGGGAAATTACATTTTTCTTTCATTGGGGAGGGGAATGGCCAACTATACCAAACTTCCATCACAATTTCGAACTTGTTAGAAGATGAATCACCAATTTTGATCTGAATATATTGGTTAGGGTTTCAAGTTCTCTTTACAATGCCGCAAGAATTAGCTCAATCCGAATTCGGGAGAAAAAGTTATGTCGGATATACTATTTCATTTTAAAGGAGGACTACTTATTACACCAAACTTGCGTTACAATATAGCGCATGCTAGAGGATTTTTCATGACTTTTGATGTGAATAAAATGGTTAGGGATTCAAGAATTCTTTACAATGCCGCAAGAATCATCTTAATCAGAGACCGGAGTAAAAAGTTATGTCAGAAATACTAAAGAATGGGAAATTCCTTTTTTCTTTCGTTGGGGAGGGGAATGGCCAACTAGACCAAACTTCCATCACAATTTCGAACTTGTTAGAAGATGAATCACCAATTTTGATCTGAATATATTGGTTAGGGTTTCAAGTTCTCTTTACAATGCCGCAAGAATTAGCTCAATCCGAGTTCGGGAGAAAAAGTTATGTCGGATATACTATTTCATTTTAAAGGAGGACTACTTATTACACCAAACTTGCGTTACAATATAGCCCATGCTAGAGGATTTTTCATGACTTTTGATGTGAATAAAATGGTTAGGGATTCAAGAATTCTTTACAATGCCGCAAGAATCATCTTAATCAGAGACCGTAGTAAAAAGTTATGTCAGAAATACTAAAGAATGGGAAATTACTTTTTTCTTTCATTGGGGAGGGGAATGGCCAACTATACCAAACTTCCATCACAATTTCGAACTTGTTAGAAGATGAATCACCAATTTTGATCTGAATATATTGGTTAGGGTTTCAAGTTCTCTTTACAATGCCGCAAGAATTAGCTCAATCCGAGTTCGGGAGAAAAAGTTATGTTGGATATACTATTTCATTTTAAAGGAGGACTACTTATTACACCAAACTTGCTTTACAATATAGCCCATGCTAGAGGATTTTTCATGACTTTTGATGTGAATAAAATGGTTAGGGATTCAAGAATTCTTTACAATGCCGGAAGAATCATCTTAATCAGAGACCGGAGTAAAAAGTTATGTCAGAAATACTAAAGAATGGGAAATTACTTTTTTCTTTCATTGGGGAGGGGAATGGCCAACTATACCAAACTTCCATCACAATTTCGAATTTGTTAGAAGATGAATCTCCAATTTTGATCTGAATATATTGGTTAGGGTTTCAAGTTTTCTTTACAATGCCGCAAGAATTACCTCAATCCGAGTTCGGGAGAAAAAGTTATGTCGGATATACTATTTCATTTTAAAGGAGGACTACTTATTACACCAAACTTGCGTTACAATATAGCCCATGCTAGAGGATTTTTCATGACTTTTGATGTGAATAAAGTTGTTAGGGATTCAAGAATTCTTTACAATGCCGCAAGAATCATCTTAATCAGAGACCGGAGTAAAAAGTTATGTCAGAAATACTAAAGAATGGGAAATTACTTTTTTCTTTCATTGGGGAGGGGAATGGCCAACTATACCAAACTTCCATCACAATTTCGAACTTGTTAGAAGATGAATCACCAATTTTGATCTTAATATATTGGTTAGGGTTTCAAGTTCTCTTTTCAATGCCGCAAGAATTAGCTCAATCCGAGTTCGGGAGAAAAAGTTATGTCGGATATACTATTTCATTTTAAAGGAGGACTACTTATTACACCAAACTTGCGTTACAATATAGCCCATGCTAGAGGATTTTTCATGACTTTTGATGTGAATAAAATGGTTAGGGATTCAAGAATTCTTTACAATGCCGCAAGAATCATCTTAATCAGAGACCGTAGTAAAAAGTTATGTCAGAAATACTAAAGAATGTGAAATTACTTTTTTCTTTCATTGGGGAGGAGAATGGCCAACTATACCAAACTTCCATCACAATTTCGAACTTGTTAGAAGATGAATCACCAATTTTGATCTGAATATATTGGTTAGGGTTTCAAGTTCTCTTTACAATGCCGCAAGAATTAGCTCAATCCGAGTTCGGGAGAAAAAGTTATGTCGGATATACTATTTCATTTTAAAGGAGGACTACTTATTACACCAAACTTGCGTTACAATATAGCCCATGCTAGAGGATTTTTCATGACTTTTGATGTGAATAAAATGGTTAGGGATTCAAGAATTCTTTACAATGCCGCAAGAATCATCTTAATCAGAGACCGGAGTAAAAAGTTATGTCAGAAATACTAAAGAATGGGAAATTACTTTTTTCTTTCATTGGGGAGGGGAATGGCCAACTATACCAAACTTCCATCACAATTTCGAACTTGTTAGAAGATGAATCACCAATTTTGATCTTAATATATTGGTTAGGGTTTCAAGTTCTCTTTTCAATGCCGCAAGATATAGCTCAATCCGAGTTCGGGAGAAAAAGTTATGTGGGATATACTATTTCATTTTAAAGGAGGACTACTTATTACACCAAACTTGCGTTACCATATAGCCCATGCTAGAGGATTTTTCATGACTTTTGATGTGAATAAAATGGTTAGGGATTCAAGAATTCTTTACAATGCCGCAAGAATCATCTTAATCAGAGACCGGAGTAAAAAGTTATGTCAGAAATACTAAAGAATGGGAAATTACTTTTTTCTTTCATTGGGGAGGGGAATGGCCAACTATACCAAACTTCCATCACAATTTCGAACTTGTTAGAAGATGAATCACCAATTTTGATCTGAATATATTGGTTAGATTTTCAAGTTCTCTTTACAATGCCGCAAGAATTAGCTCAATCCGAGTTCGGGAGAAAAAGTTATGTCGGATATACTATTTCATTTTAAAGGAGGACTACTTATTACACCAAACTTGCGTTACAATAGAGCCCATGCAAGAGGATTTTTCATGACTTTTGATGTGAATAAAATGGTTAGGGATTGAAGAATTCTTTACAATGCCGCAAGAATCATCTTAATCAGAGACCGGAGTAAAAAGTTATGTCAAAAATACTAAAGAATGGGAAATTACTTTTTTCTTTCATTGGGGAGGGGAATGGCCAACTATACCAAACTTCCATCACAAATTCGAACTTGTTAGAAGATGAATCACAAATTTTAATCTAAATATATTGGTTAGGGTTTCAAGTTCTCTTTACAATGCCGCAAGAATTAGCTCAATCCGAGTTCGGGAGAAAAAGTTATGTCGGATATACTATTTCATTTTAAAGGAGGACTACTTATTACACCAAACTTGCGTTACAATATAGCCCATGCTAGAGGATTTTTCATGTCATTTGATGTGAATAAAATGGTTAGGGATTCAAGAATTCTTTACAATGCCGCAAGAATCATCTTAATCAGAGACCGGAGTAAAAGGTTATGTCAGAAATACTAAAGAATGGGAAATTACTTTTTTCTTTCATTGGGGAGGGGAATGGCCAACTATACCAAACTTCCATCACAATTTCGAACTTGTTAGAAGATGAATCACCAATTTTAATCTCAATATATTGGTTAGGGTTTCAAGTTCTCTTTACAATGCCGCAAAAATTAGCTCAATCCGAGTTCGGGAGAAAAACTTATGTCGGATATACTATTTCATTTTAAAGGAGGACTACTTATTACACCAAACTTGCGTTATAATATAGCCCATGCTAGAGGATTTTTCATGACTTTTGATGTGAATAAAATGGTTAGGGATTCAAGAATTCTTTACAATGCCGGAGAAATCATCTTAATCAGAGACCGGAGTAAAAAGTTATGTCAGAAATACTAAAGAATGGGAAATTACTTTTTTCTTTCATTGGGGAGGGGAATGGCCAACTATACCAAACTTCCATCACAATTTCGAATTTGTTAGAAGATGAATCTCCAATTTTGATCTGAATATATTGGTTAGGGTTTCAAGTTTTCTTTACAATGCCGCAAGAATTAGCTCAATCCGAGTTCGGGAGAAAAAGTTATGTCGGATATACTATTTCATTTTAAAGGAGGACTACTTATTACACCAAACTTGCGTTACAATATAGCCCATGCTAGAGGATTTTTCATGACTTTTGATGTGAATAAAGTTGTTAGGGATTCAAGAATTCTTTACAATGCCGCAAGAATCATCTTAATCAGAGACCGGAGTAAAAAGTTATGTCAGAAATACTAAAGAATGGGAAATTACTTTTTTCTTTCATTGGGGAGGGGAATGGCCAACTATACCAAACTTCCATCACAATTTCGAACTTGTTAGAAGATGAATCACCAATTTTGATCTTAATATATTGGTTAGGGTTTCAAGTTCTCTTTTCAATGCCGCAAGAATTAGCTCAATCCGAGTTCGGGAGAAAAAGTTATGTCGGATATACTATTTCATTTTAAAGGAGGACTACTTATTACACCAAACTTGCGTTACAATATAGCCATGCTAGAGGATTTTTCATGACTTTTGATGTGAATAAAATGGTTAGGGATTCAAGAATTCTTTACAATGCCGCAAGAATCATCTTAATCAGAGACCGTAGTAAAAAGTTATGTCAGAAATACTAAAGAATGTGAAATTACTTTTTTCTTTCATTGGGGAGGGGAATGGCCAACTATACCAAACTTCCATCACAATTTCGAACTTGTTAGAAGATGAATCACCAATTTTGATCTGAATATATTGGTTAGGGTTTCAAGTACTCTTTACAATGCCGCAAGAATTAGCTCAATCCGAGTTCGGGAGAAAAAGTTATGTCGGATATACTATTTCATTTTAAAGGAGGACTACTTATTACACCAAACTTGCGTTACAATATAGCCCATGCTAGAGGATTTTTCATGACTTTTGATGTGAATAAAATGGTTAGGGATTCAAGAATTCTTTACAATGCCGCAAGAATCATCTTAATCAGAGACCGGAGTAAAAAGTTATGTCAGAAATACTAAAGAATGGGAAATTACTTTTTTCTTTCATTGGGGAGGGGAATGGCCAACTATACCAAACTTCCATCACAATTTCGAACTTGTTAGAAGATGAATCACCAATTTTGATCTTAATATATTGGTTAGGGTTTCAAGTTCTCTTTTCAATGCCGCAAGATATAGCTCAATCCGAGTTCGGGAGAAAAAGTTATGTGGGATATACTATTTCATTTTAAAGGAGGACTACTTATTACACCAAACTTGCGTTACAATATAGCCCATGCTAGAGGATTTTTCATGACTTTTGATGTGAATAAAATGGTTAGGGATTCAAGAATTCTTTACAATGCCGCAAGAATCATCTTAATCAGAGACCGTAGTAAAAAGTTATGTCAGAAATACTAAAGAATGGGAAATTACATTTTTCTTTCATTGGGGAGGGGAATGGCCAACTATACCAAACTTCCATCACAATTTCAAACTTGTTAGAAGATGAATCACCAATTTTGATCTGAATATATTGGTTAGGGTTTCAAGTTCTCTTTACAATGCCGCAAGAATTAGCTCAATCCGAATTCGGGAGAAAAAGTTATGTCGGATATACTATTTCATTTTAAAGGAGGACTACTTATTACATCAAACTTGCGTTACAATATAGCGCATGCTAGAGGATTTTTCATGACTTTTGATGTGAATAAAATGGTTAGGGATTCAAGAATTCTTTACAATGCCGCAAGAATCATCTTAATCAGAGACCGGAGTAAAAAGTTATGTCAGAAATACTAAAGAATGGGAAATTCCTTTTTTCTTTCGTTGGGGAGGGGAATGGCCAACTAGACCAAACTTCCATCACAATTTCGAACTTGTTAGAAGATGAATCACCAATTTTGATCTGAATATATTGGTTAGGGTTTCAAGTTTTCTTTACAATGCCGCAAGAATTAGCTCAATCCGAGTTCGGGAGAAAAAGTTATGTCGGATATACTATTTCATTTTAAAGGAGGACTACTTATTACACCAAACTTGCGTTACAATATAGCCCATGCTAGAGGATTTTTCATGACTTTTGATGTGAATAAAGTTGTTAGGGATTCAAGAATTCTTTACAATGCCGCAAGAATCATCTTAATCAGAGACCGGAGTAAAAAGTTATGTCAGAAATACTAAAGAATGGGAAATTACTTTTTTCTTTCATTGGGGAGGGGAATGGCCAACTATACCAAACTTCCATCACAATTTCGAACTTGTTAGAAGATGAATCACCAATTTTGATCTTAATATATTGGTTAGGGTTTCAAGTTCTCTTTTCAATGCCGCAAGAATTAGCTCAATCCGAGTTCGGGAGAAAAAGTTATGTCGGATATACTATTTCATTTAAAAGGAGGACTACTTATTACACCAAACTTGCGTTACAATATAGCCATGCTAGAGGATTTTTCATGACTTTTGATGTGAATAAAATGGTTAGGGATTCAAGAATTCTTTACAATGCCGCAAGAATCATCTTAATCAGAGACCGTAGTAAAAAGTTATGTCAGAAATACTAAAGAATGTGAAATTACTTTTTTCTTTCATTGGGGAGGGGAATGGCCAACTATACCAAACTTCCATCACAATTTCGAACTTGTTAGAAGATGAATCACCAATTTTGATCTGAATATATTGGTTAGGGTTTCAAGTACTCTTTACAATGCCGCAAGAATTAGCTCAATCCGAGTTCGGGAGAAAAAGTTATGTCGGATATACTATTTCATTTTAAAGGAGGACTACTTATTACACCAAACTTGCGTTACAATATAGCCCATGCTAGAGGATTTTTCATGACTTTTGATGTGAATAAAATGGTTAGGGATTCAAGAATTCTTTACAATGCCGCAAGAATCATCTTAATCAGAGACCGGAGTAAAAAGTTATGTCAGAAATACTAAAGAATGGGAAATTACTTTTTTCTTTCATTGGGGAGGGGAATGGCCAACTATACCAAACTTCCATCACAATTTCGAACTTGTTAGAAGATGAATCACCAATTTTGATCTTAATATATTGGTTAGGGTTTCAAGTTCTCTTTTCAATGCCGCAAGATATAGCTCAATCCGAGTTCGGGAGAAAAAGTTATGTGGGATATACTATTTCATTTTAAAGGAGGACTACTTATTACACCAAACTTGCGTTACAATATAGCCCATGCTAGAGGATTTTTCATGACTTTTGATGTGAATAAAATGGTTAGGGATTCAAGAATTCTTTACAATGCCGCAAGAATCATCTTAATCAGAGACCGTAGTAAAAAGTTATGTCAGAAATACTAAAGAATGGGAAATTACATTTTTCTTTCATTGGGGAGGGGAATGGCCAACTATACCAAACTTCCATCACAATTTCGAACTTGTTAGAAGATGAATCACCAATTTTGATCTGAATATATTGGTTAGGGTTTCAAGTTCTCTTTACAATGCCGCAAGAATTAGCTCAATCCGAATTCGGGAGAAAAAGTTATGTCGGATATACTATTTCATTTTAAAGGAGGACTACTTATTACATCAAACTTGCGTTACAATATAGCGCATGCTAGAGGATTTTTCATGACTTTTGATGTGAATAAAATGGTTAGGGATTCAAGAATTCTTTACAATGCCGCAAGAATCATCTTAATCAGAGACCGGAGTAAAAAGTTATGTCAGAAATACTAAAGAATGGGAAATTCCTTTTTTCTTTCGTTGGGGAGGGGAATGGCCAACTAGACCAAACTTCCATCACAATTTCGAACTTGTTAGAAGATGAATCACCAATTTTGATCTGAATATATTGGTTAGGGTTTCAAGTTCTCTTTACAATGCCGCAAGAATTAGCTCAATCCGAGTTCGGGAGAAAAAGTTATGTCGGATATACTATTTCATTTTAAAGGAGGACTACTTATTACACCAAACTTGCGTTACAATATAGCCCATGCTAGAGGATTTTTCATGACTTTTGATGTGAATAAAATGGTTAGGGATTCAAGAATTCTTTACAATGCCGCAAGAATCATCTTAATCAGAGACCGTAGTAAAAAGTTATGTCAGAAATACTAAAGAATGGGAAATTACTTTTTTCTTTCATTGGGGAGGGGAATGGCCAACTATACCAAACTTCCATCACAATTTCGAACTTGTTAGAAGATGAATCACCAATTTTGATCTGAATATATTGGTTAGGGTTTCAAGTTCTCTTTACAATGCCGCAAGAATTAGCTCAATCCGAGTTCGGGAGAAAAAGTTATGTTGGATATACTATTTCATTTTAAAGGAGGACTACTTATTACACCAAACTTGCTTTACAATATAGCCCATGCTAGAGAATTTTTCATGACTTTTGATGTGAATAAAATGGTTAGGGATTCAAGAATTATTTACAATGCCGCAAGAATCATCTTAATCAGAGACCGGAGTAAAAAGTTATGTCAGAAATACTAAAGAATGTGAAATTACTTTTTTCTTTCATTGGGGAGGGGAATGGCCAACTATACCAAACTTCCATCACAATTTCGAACTTGTTAGAAGATGAATCACCAATTTTGATCTGAATATATTGGTTAGGGTTTCAAGTTCACTTTACAATGCCGCGTGAATTAGCTCAATCCGAATTCGGGAGAAAAAGTTATGTCGGATATACTATTTCATTTTAAAGGAGGACTACTTATTACACCAAACTTGCGTTACAATATAGCCCATGCTAGAGGATTTTTTCATGACTTTTGATGTGAATAAAATGGTTAGGGATTCAAGAATTCTTTACAATGCCGCAAGAATCATCTTAATCAGAGACCGGAGTAAAAAGTTATGTCAGAAATACTAAAGAATGGGAAATTACTTTTTTCTTTCATTGGGGAGGGGAATGGCCAACTATACCAAACTTCCATCACAATTTCGAACTTGTTAGAAGATGAATCACCAATTTTGATCTTAATATATTGGTTAGGGTTTCAAGTTCTCTTTTCAATGCCGCAAGATATAGCTCAATCCGAGTTCGGGAGAAAAAGTTATGTCGGATATACTATTTCATTTTAAAGGAGGACTACTTATTACACCAAACTTGCGTTACAATATAGCCCATGCTAGAGGATTTTTCATGACTTTTGATGTGAATAAAATGGTTAGGGATTCAAGAATTCTTTACAATGCCGCAAGAATCATCTTAATCAGAGACCGTAGTAAAAAGTTAGGTCAGAAATACTAAAGAATGGGAAATTACTTTTTTCTTTCATTGGGGAGGGGAATGGCCAACTATACCAAACTTCCATCACAATTTCGAACTTGTTAGAAAATGAATCACCAATTTTGATCTGAATATATTGGTTAGGGTTTCAAGTTCTCTTTACAATGCCGCAAGAATTAGCTCAATCCGAATTCGGGAGAAAAAGTTATGTCGGATATACTATTTCATTTTAAAGGAGGACTACTTATTACACCAAACTTGCGTTACAATATAGCCCATGCTAGAGGATTTTTCATGACTTTTGATGTGAATAAAATGGTTAGGGATTCAAGAATTCTTTACAATGCCGCAAGAATCATCATAATTAGAGACCGGAGTAAAAAGTTATGTCAGAAATACTAAAGAATGGGAAATTCCTTTTTTCTTTCGTTGGGGAGGGGAATGGCCAACTAGACCAAACTTCCATCACAATTTCGAACTTGTTAGAAGATGAATCACCAATTTTGATCTGAATATATTGGTTAGGGTTTCAAGTTCTCTTTACAATGCCGCAAGAATTAGCTCAATCCGAGTTCGGGAGAAAAAGTTATGTCGGATATACTATTTCATTTTAAAGGAGGACTACTTATTACACCAAACTTGCGTTACAATATAGCCCATGCTAGAGGATTTTTCATGACTTTTGATGTGAATAAAATGGTTAGGGATTCAAGAATTCTTTACAATGCCGCAAGAATCATCTTAATCAGAGACCGTAGTAAAAAGTTATGTCAGAAATACTAAAGAATGGGAAATTACTTTTTTCTTTCATTGGGGAGGGGAATGGCCAACTATACCAAACTTCCATCACAATTTCGAACTTGTTAGAAGATGAATCACCAATTTTGATCTGAATATATTGGTTAGGGTTTCAAGTTCTCTTTACAATGCCGCAAGAATTAGCTCAATCCGAGTTCGGGAGAAAAAGTTATGTTCGATATACTATTTCATTTTAAAGGTGGACTACTTATTACACCAAACTTGCTTTACAATATATCCCATGCTAGAGGATTTTTCATGACTTTTGATGTGAATAAAATGGTTAGGGATTCAAGAATTATTTACAATGCCGCAAGAATCATCTTAATCATAGACCGGAGTAAAAAGTTATGTCAGAAATACTAAAGAATGTGAAATTACTTTTTTCTTTCATTGGGGAGGGGAATGGCCAACTATACCAAACTTCCATCACAATTTCGAACTTGTTAGAAGATGAATCACCAATTTTGATCTGAATATATTGGTTAGGGTTTCAAGTTCACTTTACAATGCCGCGTGAATTAGCTCAATCCGAATTCGGGAGAAAAAGTTATGTCGGATATACTATTTCATTTTAAAGGAGGACTACTTATTACACCAAACTTGCGTTACAATATAGCCCATGCTAGAGGATTTTTCATGACTTTTGATGTGAATAAAATGGTTAGGGATTCAAGAATTATTTACAATGCCGCAAGAATCATCTTAATCAGAGACCGGAGTAAAAAGTTATGTCAGAAATACTAAAGAATGGGAAATTACTTTTTTCTTTCGTTGGGGAGGGGAATGGCCAACTATACCAAACTTCCATCACAATTTCGAACTTGTTAGAAGATGAATCACCAATTTTGATCTGAATATATTGGTTAGGGTTTCAAGTTCTCTTTACAATGCCGCAAGAATTAGCTCAATCCGAGTTCGGGAGAAAAAGTTATGTCGGATATACTATTTCATTTTAAAGGAGGACTACTTATTACACCAAACTTGCTTTACAATATAGCCCATGCTAGAGGATTTTTCATGACTTTTGATGTGAATAAAATGGTTAGGGATTCAAGAATTCTTTACAATGCCGCAAGAATCATCTTAATCAGAGACCGGAGTAAAAAATCATCTTAATCAGAGACCGGAGTAAAAAGTTATGTCAGAAATACTAAAGAATGGGAAATTACTTTTTTCTTTCATTGGGGAGGGGAATGGCCAACTATACCAAACTTCCATCACAATTTCGAACTTGTTAGAAGATGAATCACCAATTTTGATCTGAATATATTGGTTAGGGTTTCAAGTTCTCTTTACAATGCCGCAAGAATTAGCTCAATCCGAGTTCGGGAGAAAAAGTTATGTTGGATATACTATTTCATTTTAAAGGAGGACTACTTATTACACCAAACTTGCATTACAATATAGCCCATGCTAGAGGATTTTTCATGACTTTTGATGTGAATAAAATGGTTAGGGATTCAAGAATTCTTTACAATGCCGCAAGAATCATCTTAATCAGAGACCGGAGTAAAAAGTTATGTCAGAAATACTAAAGAATGGGAAATTACTTTTTTCTTTCATTGGGGAGGGGAATGGCCAACTATACCAAACTTCCATCACAATTTTGAACTTGTTAGAAGATGAATCACCAATTTTGATCTGAATATATTGGTTAGGGTTTCAAGTTCTCTTTACAATGCCACAAGAATTAGCTCAATCCGAGTTCGGGAGAAAAAGTTATGTCGGATATACTATTTCATTTTAAAGGAGGACTACTTATTACACCAAACTTGCGTTACAATATAGCCCATGCTAGATGATTTTTCATGACTTTTGATGTGAATAAAATGGTTAGGGATTCAAGAATTCTTTACAATGCCGCAAGAATCATCTTAATCAGAGACCGTAGTAAAAAGTTATGTCAGAAATACTAAAGAATGGGAAATTACTTTTTTCTTTCATTGGGGAGGGGAATGACCAACTTTACCAAACTTCCATCACAATTTCAAACTTGTTAGAAGATGAATCACCAATTTTGATCTGAATATATTGGTTAGGGTTTCAAGTTCTCTTTACAATGCCGCAAGAATTAGCTCAATCCGAGTTCGGGAGAAAAAGTTATGTTGGATATACTATTTCATTTTAAAGGAGGACTACTTATTACACCAAACTTGCATTACAATATAGCCCATGCTAGAGGATTTTTCATGACTTTTGATGTGAATAAAATGGTTAGGAATTCAAGAATTCTTTACAATGCCGCAAGAATCATCTTAATCAGAGACCGGAGTAAAAAGTTATGTCAGAAATACTAAAGAATGGGAAATTACTTTTTTCTTTCATTGGGGAGGGGAATGGCCAACTATACCAAATTTCCATCACAATTTCGAACTTGTTAGAAGATGAATCACCAATTTTGATCTGAATATATTGGTTAGGGTTTCAAGTTCTCTTTACAATGCCGCAAGAATTAGCTCAATCCGAGTTCGGGAGAAAAAGTTATGTCTGATATACTATTTCATTTTAAAGGAGGACTACTTATTACACCAAACTTGCATTACAATATACCCATGCTAGAGGATTTTTCATGACTTTTGATGTGAATAAAATGGTTAGGGATTCAAGAATTCTTTACAATGCCGCAAGAATCATCTTAATCAGAGACCGGAGTAAAAAGTTATGTCAGAAATACTAAAGAATGGGAAATTACTTTTTTCTTTCATTGGGGAGGGGAATGGCCAACTATACCAAACTTCCATCACAATTTCGAACTTGTTAGAAGATGAATCACCAATTTTGATCTGAATATATTGGTTAGGGTTTCAAGTTCTCTTTACAATGCCGCAAGAATTAGCTCAATCCGAGTTCGGGAGAAAAAGTTATGTCGGATATACTATTTCATTTTAAAGGAGGACTATTTATTACACCAAACTTGCGTTACAATATAGCCCATGCTAGATGATTTTTCATGACTTTTGATGTGAATAAAATTGTTAGGGATTCAAGAATTCTTTACAATGCCGCAAGAATCATCTTAATCAGAGACCGTAGTAAAAAGTTATGTCAGAAATACTAAAGAATGGGAAATTACTTTTTTCTTTCATTGGGGAGGGGAATGGCCAACTATACCAAACTTCCATCACAATTTCAAACTTGTTAGAAGATGAATCACCAATTTTGATCTGAATATATTGGTTAGGGTTTCAAGTTCTCTTTACAATGCCGCAAGAATTAGCTCAATCCGAGTTCGGGAGAAAAAGTTATGTCGGATATACTATTTCATTTTAAAGGAGGACTACTTATTACACCAAACTTGCGTTACAATAGAGCCCATGCTAGAGGATTTTTCATGACTTTTGATGTGAATAAAATGGTTAGGGATTGAATAATTCTTTACAATGCCGCAAGAATCATCTTAATCAGAGACCGGAGTAAAAAGTTATGTCAGAAATACTAAAGAATGGGAAATTCCTTTTTTCTTTCATTGGGGAGGGGAATGGCCAACTATACCAAACTTCCATCACAATTTCGAACTTGTTAGAAGATGAATCACCAATTTTGATCTGAATATATGTGTTAGGGTTTCAAGTTCTCTTTACAATGCCGCAAGAATTAGCTCAATCCGAGTTCGGGAGAAAAAGTTATGTTGGATATACTATTTCATTTTAAAGGAGGACTACTTATTACACCAAACTTGCGTTACAATAGAGCCCATGCTAGAGGATTTTTCATGACTTTTGATGTGAATAAAATGGTTAGGGATTGAATAATTCTTTACAATGCCGCAAGAATCATCTTAATCAGAGACCGGAGTAAAAAGTTATGTCAGAAATACTAAAGAATGGGAAATTACTTTTTTCTTTCATTGGGGAGGGGAATGGCCAACTATACCAAACTTCCATCACAATTTCGAACTTGTTAGAAGATGAATCATCAATTTTGATCTTAATATATTGGTTAGGGTTTCAAGTTCTCTTTTCAATGCCGCAAGAATTAGATCAATCCGAGTTCGGGAGAAAAATTTATGTCGGATATACTATTTTATTTTAAAGGAGGACTACTTATTACACCAAACTTGCGTTACAATATAGCCCATGCTAGATGATTTTTCATGACTTTTGATGTGAATAAAATGGTTAGGGATTCAAGAATTCTTTACAATGCCGCAAGAATCATCTTAATCAGAGACCGTAGTAAAAAGTTATGTCAGAAATACTAAAGAATGGGAAATTACTTTTTTCTTTCATTGGGGAGGGGAATGGCCAACTATACCAAACTTCCATCACAATTTCAAACTTGTTAGAAGATGAATCACCAATTTTGATCTGAATATATGTGTTAGGGTTTCAAGTTCTCTTTACAATGCCGCAAGAATTAGCTCAATCCGAGTTCGGGAGAAAAAGTTATGTCGGATATACTATTTCATTTTAAAGGAGGACTACTTATTACACCAAACTTGCATTACAATATAGCCCATGCTAGAGGATTTTTCATGACTTTTGATGTGAATAAAATGGTTAGGGATTCAAGAATTCTTTACAATGCCGCAAGAATCATCTTAATCAGAGACCGGAGTAAAAAGTTATGTCAGAAATACTAAAGAATGGGAAATTACTTTTTTCTTTCATTGGGGAGGGGAATGGCCAACTATACCAAACTTCCATCACAATTTCGAACTTGTTAGAAGATGAATCACCAATTTTGATCTGAATATATTGGTTAGGGTTTCAAGTTCTCTTTACAATGCCGCAAGAATTAGCTCAATCCGAGTTCGGGAGAAAAAGTTATGTCGGATATACTATTTCATTTTAAAGGAGGACAACTTATTACACCAAACTTGCGTTACAATAGAGCCCATGCTAGAGGATTTTTCATGACTTTTGATGTGAATAAAATGGTTAGGGATTGAAGAATTCTTTACAATGCCGCAAGAATCATCTTAATCAGAGACCGGAGTAAAAAGTTATGTCAGAAATACTAAATAATGGGAAATTACTTTTTTCTTTCATTGGGGAGGGGAATGGCCAACTATACCAAACTTCCATCACAATTTCGAACTTGTTAGAAGATGAATCACAAATTTTAATCTAAATATATTGGTTAGGGTTTCAAGTTCTCTTTACAATGCCGCAAGAATTAGCTCAATCCGAGTTCGGGAGAAAAAGTTATGTCGGATATACTATTTCATTTTAAAGGAGGACAACTTATTACACCAAACTTGCGTTACAATATAGCCCATGCTAGAGGATTTTTCATGACTTTTGATGTGAATAAAATGGTTAGGGATTCAAGAATTCTTTACAATGCCGGAAGAATCATCTTAATCAGAGACCGGAGTAAAAAGTTATGTCAGAAATACTAAAGAATGGGAAATTACTTTTTTCTTTCATTGGGGAGGGGAATGGCCAACTATACCAAACTTCCATCACAATTTCGAATTTGTTAGAAGATGAATCTCCAATTTTGATCTGAATATATTGGTTAGGGTTTCAAGTTCTCTTTACAATGCCGCAAGAATTAGCTCAATCCGAGTTCGGGAGAAAAAGTTATGTTGGATATACTATTTCATTTTAAAGGAGGACTACTTATTACACCAAACTTGCGTTACAATATAGCCCATGCTAGAGGATTTTTCATGACTTTTGATGTGAATAAAATTGTTAGGGATTCAAGAATTTTTACAATGCCGCAAGAATCATCTTAATCAGAGACCGGAGTAAAAAGTTATGTCAGAAATACTAAAGAATGGGAAATTACTTTTTTCTTTCATTGGGGAGGGGAATGGCCAACTATACCAAACTTCCATCACAATTTCGAACTTGTTAGAAGATGAATCACCAATTTTGATCTTAATATATTGGTTAGGGTTTCAAGTTCTCTTTACAATGCCGCAAGAATTAGCTCAATCCGAGTTCGGGAGAAAAAGTTATGTCGGATATACTATTTCATTTTAAAGGAGGACTACTTATTACACCAAACTTGCGTTACAATATAGCCCATGCTAGATGATTTTTCATGACTTTTGATGTGAATAAAATGGTTAGGGATTCAAGAATTCTTTACAATGCCGCAAGAATCATCTTAATCAGAGACCGGAGTAAAAAGTTATGTCAGAAATACTAAAGAATGGGAAATTACTTTTTTCTTTCATTGGGGAGGGGAATGGCCAACTATACCAAACTTCCATCACAATTTCGAACTTGTTAGAAGATGAATCACCAATTTTGATCTTAATATATTGGTTAGGGTTTCAAGTTCTCTTTTCAATGCCGCAAGATATAGCTCAATCCGAGTTCGGGAGAAAAAGTTATGTGGGATATACTATTTCATTTTAAAGGAGGACTACTTATTGCACCAAACTTGCGTTACAATATAGCCCATGCTAGAGGATTTTTCATGACATTTGATGTGAATAAAATGGTTAGGGATTCAAGAATTCTTTACAATGCCGCAAGAATCATCTTAATCAGAGACCGTAGTAAAAAGTTATGTCAGAAATACTAAAGAATGGGAAATTACTTTTTTCTTTCATTGGGGAGGGGAATGGCCAACTATACCAAACTTCCATCACAATTTCAAACTTGTTAGAAGATGAATCACCAATTTTGATCTGAATATATTGGTTAGGGTTTCAAGTTCACTTTACAATGCCGCGTGAATTAGCTCAATCCGAATTCGGGAGAAAAAGTTATGTCGGATATACTATTTCATTTTAAAGGAGGACTACTTATTACACCAAACTTGCGTTACAATATAGCCCATGCTAGGGGATTTTTCATGACTTTTGATGTGAATAAAATGGTTAGGGATTCAAGAATTCTTTGCAATGCCGCAAGAATCATCTTAATCAGAGACCGGAGTAAAAAGTTATGTCAGAAATACTAAAGAATGGGAAATTCCTTTTTTCTTTCGTTGGGGAGGGGAATGGCCAACTATACCAAACTTCCATCACAATTTCGAACTTGTTAGAAGATGAATCACCAATTTTGATCTGAATATATTGGTTAGGGTTTCAAGTTCACTTTACAATGCCGCGTGAATTAGCTCAATCCGAATTCGGGAGAAAAAGTTATGTCGGATATACTATTTCATTTTAAAGGAGGACTACTTATTACACCAAACTTGCGTTACAATATAGCCCATGCTAGGGGATTTTTCATGACTTTTGATGTGAATAAAATGGTTAGGGATTCAAGAATTCTTTACAATGCCGCAAGAATCATCTTAATCAGAGACCGGAGTAAAAAGTTATGTCAGAAATACTAAAGAATGGGAAATTACTTTTTTCTTTCATTGGGGAGGGGAATGGCCAACTATACCAAACTTCCATCACAATTTCGAACTTGTTAGAAGATGAATCACCAATTTTGATCTGAATATATTGGTTAGGGTTTCAAGTTCACTTTACAATGCCGCAAGAATTAGCTCAATCCGAGTTCGGGAGAAAAAGTTATGTCGGATATACTATTTCATTTTAAAGGAGGACTACTTATTACACCAAACTTGCGTTACAATATAGCCCATGCTAGAGGATTTTTCATGACTTTTGATGTGAATAAAATGGTTAGGGATTCAAGAATTCTTTACAATGCCGCAAGAATCATCTTAATCAGAGACCGGAGTAAAAAGTTATGTCAGAAATACTAAAGAATGGGAAATTACTTTTTTCTTTCATTGGGGAGGGGAATGGCCAACTATACCAAACTTCCATCACAATTTCGAACTTGTTAGAAGATGAATCACCAATTTTGATCTTAATATATTGGTTAGGGTTTCAAGTTCTCTTTTCAATGCCGCAAGATATAGCTCAATCCGAGTTCGGGAGAAAAAGTTATGTGGGATATACTATTTCATTTTAAAGGAGGACTACTTATTGCACCAAACTTGCGTTACAATATAGCCCATGCTAGAGGATTTTTCATGACTTTTGATGTGAATAAAATGGTTAGGGATTCAAGAATTCTTTACAATGCCGCAAGAATCATCTTAATCAGAGACCGTAGTAAAAAGTTATGTCAGAAATACTAAAGAATGGGAAATTACTTTTTTCTTTCATTGGGGAGGGGAATGGCCAACTATACCAAACTTCCATCACAATTTCAAACTTGTTAGAAGATGAATCACCAATTTTGATCTGAATATATTGGTTAGGGTTTCAAGTTCACTTTACAATGCCGCGTGAATTAGCTCAATCCGAATTCGGGAGAAAAAGTTATGTCGGATATACTATTTCATTTTAAAGGAGGACTACTTATTACACCAAACTTGCGTTACAATATAGCCCATGCTAGGGGATTTTTCATGACTTTTGATGTGAATAAAATGGTTAGGGATTCAAGAATTCTTTGCAATGCCGCAAGAATCATCTTAATCAGAGACCGGAGTAAAAAGTTATGTCAGAAATACTAAAGAATGGGAAATTCCTTTTTTCTTTCGTTGGGGAGGGGAATGGCCAACTATACCAAACTTCCATCACAATTTCGAACTTGTTAGAAGATGAATCACCAATTTTGATCTGAATATATTGGTTAGGGTTTCAAGTTCACTTTACAATGCCGCGTGAATTAGCTCAATCCGAATTCGGGAGAAAAAGTTATGTCGGATATACTATTTCATTTTAAAGGAGGACTACTTATTACACCAAACTTGCGTTACAATATAGCCCATGCTAGGGGATTTTTCATGACTTTTGATGTGAATAAAATGGTTAGGGATTCAAGAATTCTTTACAATGCCGCAAGAATCATCTTAATCAGAGACCGGAGTAAAAAGTTATGTCAGAAATACTAAAGAATGGGAAATTACTTTTTTCTTTCATTGGGGAGGGGAATGGCCAACTATACCAAACTTCCATCACAATTTCGAACTTGTTAGAAGATGAATCACCAATTTTGATCTGAATATATTGGTTAGGGTTTCAAGTTCACTTTACAATGCCGCGTGAATTAGCTCAATCCGAATTCGGGAGAAAAAGTTATGTCGGATATACTATTTCATTTTAAAGGAGGACTACTAATTACACCAAACTTGCGTTACAATATAGCCCATGCTAGGGGATTTTTCATGACTTTTGATGTGAATAAAATGGTTAGGGATTCAAGAATTCTTTGCAATGCCGCAAGAATCATCTTAATCAGAGACCGGAGTAAAAAGTTATGTCAGAAATACTAAAGAATGGGAAATTCCTTTTTTCTTTCGTTGGGGAGGGGAATGGCCAACTATACCAAACTTCCATCACAATTTCGAACTTGTTAGAAGATGAATCACCAATTTTGATCTGAATATATTGGTTAGGGTTTCAAGTTCACTTTACAATGCCGCGTGAATTAGCTCAATCCGAATTCGGGAGAAAAAGTTATGTCGGATATACTATTTCATTTTAAAGGAGGACTACTTATTACACCAAACTTGCGTTACAATATAGCCCATGCTAGGGGATTTTTCATGACTTTTGATGTGAATAAAATGGTTAGGGATTCAAGAATTCTTTACAATGCCGCAAGAATCATCTTAATCAGAGACCGGAGTAAAAAGTTATGTCAGAAATACTAAAGAATGGGAAATTACTTTTTTCTTTCATTGGGGAGGGGAATGGCCAACTATACCAAACTTCCATCACAATTTCGAACTTGTTAGAAGATGAATCACCAATTTTGATCTTAATATATTGGTTAGGGTTTCAAGTTCTCTTTTCAATGCCGCAAGATATAGCTCAATCCGAGTTCGGGAGAAAAAGTTATGTCGGATATACTATTTCATTTTAAAGGAGGACTACTTATTGCACCAAACTTGCGTTACAATATAGCCCATGCTAGAGGATTTTTCATGACTTTTGATGTGAATAAAATGGTTAGGGATTCAAGAATTCTTTACAATGCCGCAAGAATCATCTTAATCAGAGACCGTAGTAAAAAGTTATGTCAGAAATACTAAAGAATGGGAAATTACTTTTTTCTTTCATTGGGGAGGGGAATGGCCAACTATACCAAACTTCCATCACAATTTCGAACTTGTTAGAAGATGAATCACCAATTTTGATCTGAATATATTGGTTAGGGTTTCAAGTTCACTTTACAATGCCGCGTGAATTAGCTCAATCCGAATTCGGGAGAAAAAGTTATGTCGGATATACTATTTCATTTTAAAGGAGGACTACTTATTACACCAAACTTGCGTTACAATATAGCCCATGCTAGGGGATTTTTCATGACTTTTGATGTGAATAAAATGGTTAGGGATTCAAGAATTCTTTGCAATGCCGCAAGAATCATCTTAATCAGAGACCGGAGTAAAAAGTTATGTCAGAAATACTAAAGAATGGGAAATTCCTTTTTTCTTTCGTTGGGGAGGGGAATGGCCAACTATACCAAACTTCCATCACAATTTCGAACTTGTTAGAAGATGAATCACCAATTTTGATCTGAATATATTGGTTAGGGTTTCAAGTTCACTTTACAATGCCGCGTGAATTAGCTCAATCCGAGTTCGGGAGAAAAAGTTATGTCGGATATACTATTTCATTTTAAAGGAGGACTACTTATTACACCAAACTTGCGTTACAATATAGCCCATGCTAGAGGATTTTTCATGACTTTTGATGTGAATAAAATGGTTAGGGATTCAAGAATTCTTTACAATGCCGCAAGAATCATCTTAATCAGAGACCGGAGTAAAAAGTTATGTCAGAAATACTAAAGAATGGGAAATTCCTTTTTTCTTTCGTTGGGGAGGGGAATGGCCAACTAGACCAAACTTCCATCACAATTTCGAACTTGTTAGAAGATGAATCACCAAATTTGATCTTAATATATTGGTTAGGGTTTCAAGTTCTCTTTACAATGCCGCAAGAATTAGCTCAATCCGAGTTCGGGAGAAAAAGTTATGTCGGATATACTATTTCATTTTAAAGGAGGACTACTTATTACACCAAACTTGCGTTACAATATAGCCCATGCTAGAGGATTTTTCATGACTTTTGATGTGAATAAAATGGTTAGGGATTCAAGAATTCTTTACAATGCCGCAAGAATCATCTTAATCAGAGACCGGAGTAAAAAGTTATGTCAGAAATACTAAAGAATGGGAAATTACTTTTTTCTTTCATTGGGGAGGGGAATGGCCAACTATACCAAACTTCCATCACAATTTCGAACTTGTTAGAAGATGAATCACCAATTTTGATCTTAATATATTGGTTAGGGTTTCAAGTTCTCTTTTCAATGCCGCAAGATATAGCTCAATCCGAGTTCGGGAGAAAAAGTTATGTGGGATATACTATTTCATTTTAAAGGAGGACTACTTATTACACCAAACTTGCGTTACAATATAGCCCATGCTAGAGGATTTTTCATGACTTTTGATGTGAATAAAATGGTTAGGGATTCAAGAATTCTTTACAATGCCGCAAGAATCATCTTAATCAGAGACCGGAGTAAAAAGTTATGTCAGAAATACTAAAGAATGGGAAATTACTTTTTTCTTTCATTGGGGAGGGGAATGGCCAACTATACCAAACTTCCATCACAATTTCGAACTTGTTAGAAGATGAATCACCAATTTTGATCTTAATATATTGGTTAGGGTTTCAAGTTCTCTTTTCAATGCCGCAAGATATAGCTCAATCCGAGTTCGGGAGAAAAAGTTATGTGGGATATACTATTTCATTTTAAAGGAGGACTACTTATTACACCAAACTTGCGTTACAATATAGCCCATGCTAGAGGATTTTTCATGACTTTTGATGTGAATAAAATGGTTAGGGATTCAAGAATTCTTTACAATGCCGCAAGAATCATCTTAATCAGAGACCGTCGTAAAAAGTTATGTCAGAAATACTAAAGAATGGGAAATTACTTTTTTCTTTCATTGGGGAGGGGAATGGCCAACTATACCAAACTTCCATCACAATTTCGAACTTGTTAGAAGATGAATCACCAATTTTGATCTGAATATATTGGTTAGGGTTTGAAGTTCTCTTTACAATGCCACAAGAATTAGCTCAATCCGAATTCGGGAGAAAAGGTTATGTCGGATATACTATTTCATTTTAAAGGAGGACTACTTATTACACCAAACTTGCGTTACAATATAGCCCATGCTAGAGGATTTTTCATGACTTTTGATGTGAATAAAATGGTTAGGGATTCAAGAATTCTTTACAATGCCGCAAGAATCATCTTAATCAGAGACCGGAGTAAAAAGTTATGTCAGAAATACTAAAGAATGGGAAATTCCTTTTTTCTTTAGTTGGGGAGGGGAATGGCCAACTAGACCAAACTTCCATCACAATTTCGAACTTGTTAGAAGATGAATCACCAATTTTGATCTGAATATATTGGTTAGGGTTTCAAGTTCACTTTACAATGCCGCGTGAATTAGCTCAATCCGAGTTCGGGAGAAAAAGTTATATCGGATATACTATTTCATTTTAAAGGAGGACTACTTATTACACCAAACTTGCGTTACAATATAGCCCATGCTAGAGGATTTTTCATGACTTTTGATGTGAATAAAATGGTTAGGGATTCAAGAATTCTTTACAATGCCGCAAGAATCATCTTAATCAGAGACCGGAGTAAAAAGTTATGTCAGAAATACTAAAGAATGGGAAATTACTTTTTTCTTTCATTGGGGAGGGGAATGGCCAACTATACCAAACTTCCATCACAATTTCGAACTTGTTAGAAGATGAATCACCAATTTTGATCTTAATATATTGGTTAGGGTTCCAAGTTCTCTTTTCAATGCCGCAAGAATTAGCTCAATCCGAGTTCGGGAGAAAAAGTTATGTCGGATATACTATTTCATTTTAAAGGAGGACTACTTATTACACCAAACTTGCGTTACAATATAGCCCATGCTAGAGGATTTTTCATGACTTTTGATGTGAATAAAATGGTTAGGGATTCAAGAATTCTTTACAATGCCGCAAGAATCATCTTAATCAGAGGCCGTAGTAAAAAGTTATGTCAGAAATACTAAAGAATGTGAAATTACTTTTTTCTTTCATTGGGGAGGGGAATGGCCAACTATACCAAACTTCCATCACAATTTCGAACTTGTTAGAAGATGAATCACCAATTTTGATCTGAATATATTGGTTAGGGTTTCAAGTTCTCTTTACAATGCCGCAAGAATTAGCTCAATCCGAGTTCGGGAGAAAAAGTTATGTCGGATATACTATTTCATTTTCAAGGAGGACTACTTATTACACCAAACTTGCGTTACAATATAGCCCATGCTAGAGGATTTTTCATGACTTTTGATGTGAATAAAATGGTTAGGGATTCAAGAATTCTTTACAATGCCGCAAGAATCATCTTAATCAGAGACCGGAGTAAAAAGTTATGTCAGAAATACTAAAGAATGGGAAATTACTTTTTTCTTTCATTGGGGAGGGGAATGGCCAACTATACCAAACTTCCATCACAATTTCGAACTTGTTAGAAGATGAATCACCAATTTTGATCTTAATATATTGGTTAGGGTTTCAAGTTCTCTTTTCAATGCCGCAAGATATAGCTCAATCCGAGTTCGGGAGAAAAAGTTATGTGGGATATACTATTTCATTTTAAAGGAGGACTACTTATTACACCAAACTTGCGTTACAATATAGCCCATGCTAGAGGATTTTTCATGACTTTTGATGTGAATAAAATGGTTAGGGATTCAAGAATTCTTTACAATGCCGCAAGAATCATCTTAATCTGAGACCGTAGTAAAAAGTTATGTCAGAAATACTAAAGAATGGGAAATTACTTTTTTCTTTCATTGGGGAGGGGAATGGCCAACTATACCAAACTTCCATCACAATTTCGAACTTGTTAGAAGATGAATCACCAATTTTGATCTGAATATATTGGTTAGGGTTTCAAGTTCTCTTTACAATGCCGCAAGAATTAGCTCAATCCGTATTCGGGAGAAAAAGTTATGTCGGATATACTATTTCATTTTAAAGGAGGACTACTTATTACACCAAACTTGCGTTACAATATAGCCCATGCTAGAGGATTTTTCATGACTTTTGATGTGAATAAAATGGTTAGGGATTCAAGAATTCTTTACAATGCCGCAAGAATCATCTTAATCAGAGACCGGAGTAAAAAGTTATGTCAGAAATACTAAAGAATGGGAAATTCCTTTATTCTTTCGTTGGGGAGGGGAATGGCCAACTAGACCAAACTTCCATCACAATTTCGAACTTGTTAGAAGATGAATCACCAATTTTGATCTGAATATATTGGTTAGGGTTTCAAGTTCTCTTTACAATGCCGCAAGAATTAGCTCAATCCGAGTTCGGGAGAAAAAGTTATGTCGGATATACTATTTCATTTTAAAGGAGGACTACTTATTACACCAAACTTGCGTTACAATATAGCCCATGCTAGAGGATTTTTCATGACTTTTGATGTGAATAAAATGGTTAGGGATTCAAGAATTCTTTACAATGCCGCAAGAATCATCTTAATCAGAGACCGTAGTAAAAAGTTATGTCAGAAATACTAAAGAATGGGAAATTACTTTTTTCTTTCATTGGGGAGGGGAATGGCCAAATATACCAAACTTCCATCACAATTTCGAACTTGTTAGAAGATGAATCACCAATTTTGATCTGAATATATTGGTTAGGGTTTCAAGTTCTCTTTACAATGCCGCAAGAATTAGCTCAATCCGTATTCGGGAGAAAAAGTTATGTCGGATATACTATTTCATTTTAAAGGAGGACTACTTATTACACCAAACTTGCGTTACAATATAGCCCATGCTAGAGGATTTTTCATGACTTTTGATGTGAATAAAATGGTTAGGGATTCAAGAATTCTTTACAATGCCGCAAGAATCATCTTAATCAGAGACCGGAGTAAAAAGTTATGTCAGAAATACTAAAGAATGGGAAATTCCTTTATTCTTTCGTTGGGGAGGGGAATGGCCAACTAGACCAAACTTCCATCACAATTTCGAACTTGTTAGAAGATGAATCACCAATTTTGATCTGAATATATTGGTTAGGGTTTCAAGTTCTCTTTACAATGCCGCAAGAATTAGCTCAATCCGAGTTCGGGAGAAAAAGTTATGTCGGATATACTATTTCATTTTAAAGGAGGACTACTTATTACACCAAACTTGCGTTACAATATAGCCCATGCTAGAGGATTTTTCATGACTTTTGATGTGAATAAAATGGTTAGGGATTCAAGAATTCTTTACAATGCCGCAAGAATCATCTTAATCAGAGACCGGAGTAAAAAGTTATGTCAGAAATACTAAAGAATGGGAAATTACTTTTTTCTTTCATTGGGGAGGGGAATGGCCAACTATACCAAACTTCCATCACAATTTCGAACTTGTTAGAAGATGAATCACCAATTTTGATCTTAATATATTGGTTAGGGTTTCAAGTTCTCTTTTCAATGCCGCAAGATATAGCTCAATCCGAGTTCGGGAGAAAAAGTTATGTGGGATATACTATTTCATTTTAAAGGAGGACTACTTATTGCACCAAACTTGCGTTACAATATAGCCCATGCTAGAGGATTTTTCATGACTTTTGATGTGAATAAAATGGTTAGGGATTCAAGAATTCTTTACAATGCCGCAAGAATCATCTTAATCAGAGACCGTAGTAAAAAGTTATGTCAGAAATACTAAAGAATGGGAAATTACTTTTTTCTTTCATTGGGGAGGGGAATGGCCAACTATACCAAACTTCCATCACAATTTCGAACTTGTTAGAAGATGAATCACCAATTTTGATCTGAATATATTGGTTAGGGTTTCAAGTTCACTTTACAATGCCGCGTGAATTAGCTCAATCCGAATTCGGGAGAAAAAGTTATGTCGGATATACTATTTCATTTTAAAGGAGGACTACTTATTACACCAAACTTGCGTTACAATATAGCCCATGCTAGGGGATTTTTCATGACTTTTGATGTGAATAAAATGGTTAGGGATTCAAGAATTCTTTGCAATGCCGCAAGAATCATCTTAATCAGAGACCGGAGTAAAAAGTTATGTCAGAAATACTAAAGAATGGGAAATTCCTTTTTTCTTTCGTTGGGGAGGGGAATGGCCAACTATACCAAACTTCCATCACAATTTCGAACTTTTTAGAAGATGAATCACCAATTTTGATCTGAATATATTGGTTAGGGTTTCAAGTTCTCTTTACAATGCCGCAAGAATTAGCTCAATCCGAGTTCGGGAGAAAAAGTTATGTCGGATATACTATTTCATTTTAAAGGAGGACTACTTATTACACCAAACTTGCTTTACAATGTAGCCCATGCTAGAGGATTTTTCATGACTTTTGATGTGAATAAAATGGTTAGGGATTCAAGAATTCTTTACAATGCCGCAAGAATCATCTTAATCAGAGACCGGAGTAAAAAATCATCTTAATCAGAGACCGGAGTAAAAAGTTATGTCAGAAATACTAAAGAATGAGAAATTACTTTTTTCTTTCATTGGGGAGGGGAATGGCCAACTATACCAAACTTCCATCACAATTTCGAACTTGTTAGAAGATGAATCACCAATTTTGATCTGAATATATTGGTTAGGGTTTCAAGTTCTCTTT
Source organism: Ilex aquifolium (assembly GCA_951799425.1). NCBI lineage: Eukaryota > Viridiplantae > Streptophyta > Magnoliopsida > Aquifoliales > Aquifoliaceae > Ilex > Ilex aquifolium. Next base: position 40,902,097 of record OX637397.1, on the reverse strand, counting down.
ACAATGCCGCAAGAATTAGCTCAATCCGAGTTCGCAAGAATCAAGAACCAAACTATTCATAGTTCGCAGAGCAGGCAGATTCCTCTTCAAAAACCACAAGCTTCTTCCTTCTCAAAACAGGCAATGACACCTGGTCCTGGTTCAGCACCAATCTCCCTGCCACGGGCAACAATTCAGCCTCAGAAAATTCTACACAACTTGCTGCCTGAACAGCGTAAGATGCCAAGAAGTCTGCAAGGGCATTTGTTTCTCTGTATATATGACATAACATGGCATTGAGCCCCTTAAAACAATCCCAAATCTAATCCAAGATATGCTGGCACCTCCATGATACAACAACATTCCCCAATACCATTTGGATTAAGATCTGCGACTCAGATTCAATAAAAATCTAATGACCCTCCAAGTTACATCGCAAAATCAGTTTCATTCCTTCTAATAAGGCCATACACTCAGCCTGCATATTTGTACCTCTGTCATAAAATGAAGACGCAGCAATAAGCACATGCCCATTCGAGTCCCTTATAACCATTCCTCCTCCAGACAGCCCCAATGTCCCCTTTGCTGCACCGTCAACATTCAGCTTTATAGCTCCAGCAGGAGGAGGCTCCCATTTGACCCACATGGCCTTAGTTATCACAATAAGAGCAGAGCTGATCCTTAAGTCAGCAAGTAACTCTTTTCCTTTCCAGTCATCAGCCCTCTTAGGTTTTATAACAAAAGCCTACAATCGAAGAGCACTCACAACCTGTAAAAATACTGCATAAGAGTTCAGCCTCCCCTCATCAAACCTCCTCCTACATCTTTCTCTCCACAGAGCCCAGAAAAGTAAAAGAGGAACACATCTCACTAAACCATGGCTCAAAGAACGTAACTTACAAATTCTAGAGAGCTTCAAAAATCTAACAATAGGCGATTCACCATCAATTAATGAGAAACCCATCATACCAGCCAACCTATTCCATACTGCCTTTGCAAAATTACATTCAATAAACAAATGAGAAATATTCTCCTCTTCTTCACCACAGAGATTACATTTACTTACCAAAGCAATACCCAAGCTACGAACCCTCAAATCTATGGGCAAAGCATCCTTTAGAATTTTCTAACCACACAGTCTTGCACTTGGGAAAACCTCTTGTTTCCAAATACACTTTGCAACCACATTCTGTACCCCCCTGCTGTCTGACCTGAGACCAAGCAGACTTCACAGAAAATAGGCCAGAACTACTATTTTCCCACACCCTTTTATCATTCTTCTCATAAATAATCACACCAGACAACAAAATTTCAGACTTCAGTTGATCTCCAAGCAAATGAGAAACATCATCCAGCTGCCACTGACCATTTTCCCACATCTCAGCAACACTAGGAAACACCGTAGGAGGAACTATAGCTCTAACCAATAAGGGACCAGACTTTAGCCAAGAGTCACACCAAAAATCAGTATTTAATCCATTACCAATGCATACCAAAGAGTTTGTGACCACATGTTCAAACCAGGGCTTTAAAATCCGGAAAGATTTTGCACCCTTAGCCTCCCCACATCGCAGCATATGCCTCCCTCTTAGAAATTTGTAGCTAAACACCTTTGCCCACAATGAACTACCATTTAAAATGTTCCACACTTGTTTAATTCTAAAGGCAGCTTGGATTTCCTCAAAACTTCTAATACCCAAACCACCTTCCTCCTTTGGCTTGGACATCCTTTCCAAAGAAACCCAATGTCTCCTTTTAGAATCCAGCTGGCTACACCATATAAACCCTGCTATCATGGAGTTCAACCTCTTCAAAATCCCCTTAGCTATATTCATGCAAGCTAGCATATGAATAGGGATGGCATTTAAAATAGACTGTACCATCACTATTCTACCCATACCCGACAATAACTTGGCATACCAACCCTCAATCTGTTTACCACCTCTTCAAAAAAAATAGATTCTTGTCCTTCCCCTAATTATAGGGCAGCCCAGATAAGAAAAGGGGCATGACTTCAGGGGAATTCCCACTATTGAAGACAATAAATTCCTTCTAACAATAGGAATTTTTGTAGAACAGAACAAGGCACTTTTAGATTTATTAACCTTCTGACCAGAGCAGGCTTTATAAAGACTAATGAATTTCATCAAATTAAGCACAGACTTCTTAGTACCCCTTAGGAAAATTAAAGTATCATCAGCAAATAAAAGATGACTTACAAGAAATGATTATCTTCCTATATGAAAATGAGTAACCAACTTTTGCTGATAAAGCTTCCTCAACCCCCTACTCAGTGCCTCTTCAGCAAGTATGAACAATGAAGGAGATAAGGGATCTCCTTGTCTGAGCCCCCTTCAGTTAGCAAAGTACTCAAACCTTTTCCCATTTAAACATATAGTAAAGAACTGAGTCTTCAAACAGTTAGAAACAATTCTAACAAATAAATCTAAGAAGCCAAACTTAACAAAAACCTGCTTCAAAAAATCCCATTCTATCATGGCGTAAGCCTTCATCATATCCAGCTTCACAACGATATTTCCTCCCTCCACTTTCCTATCCAGCTCCTCCACCATTAACTGCCCCAAGGATACACAATCACCAATACATCTACCTTTGACAAATCCATGCTTCTCCTCAGACACCAGCATAGGTAATAAGGAAGACATCCTAGTGGTGAGGAGTTTTGAAAAAATCTTATAGACAAAATTACATAGACTAATGGGTCTGAAATCACCAAAGCTAATAGGGTTATCCTTCTTTGGAATTAAAACTAATAAAGTAGAATTCACAAACTTGGGAATTAAACCACCTTTCAAAACAAAATTCACAGCCAGCAAAACATCATGCTTAATCACCTCCCAAGATGCCTGAAAGAACTTACCAGATAGACCATCAGGTCCTAGAGCACTTTCGACAGTCATAGAGAAAACAACATTTTTAACCTCCTCCATAGAAGCTTCAGCCACCAGCATTACATTCTCATTCACACCCACTAGACCAGGAATCTCAGAAAAAATCTCTTCCTGAATGTGATGATCCTCTGACTTATACAGATTTGCATAAAATCTTTCAGCAATATTAGCAATTCATTTTTCCTCATACACCCACACACCACCTTCATTCTGAATTCTTTTCACCTGATTCCTTACAGCTTTGCTCTTAGCTACAACATGGTAAAAGCCAGTGTTCCTTTCCCCCTCAATCGCCCATTTGACATTAGCCTTCTGCTTACAGAATATCTCCTCCATTCTAAGCAGATTATCCAATTCCTTCTTACAGTTTTCCAGCTCTAAAGCACCAGCAGCATCATAACTCTGATCCAAATTCATTTTAGCCTCCTGAACTTTTTCCTCATGAGCTCTAATGTTTTCAAAAAGATTTCCAAAAACTTCTTTATTCCACAATTTCATATGGGCTTTCAAATATTTAAGCTTAATAAACAAATTCGCAATTGGATTATCATAATAGAATCCCCCCCAATTCGCAGCAACCATGCTTAAAAAACCATCATGTTCACACCACATATCTTGAAAACGAAAATAAGAAATTCTTTTTTGCACAGGCTTATTCAAAATCCTTTCCAACAAAAGATTGTGGTCTGAATTACCCCTTGCCAAATGAACAACCTCTGTATTCTCAAACCTTAATGACCAAGTAGCATTTACCAAAACCCTATCTAACCTCTGCAACATTCTGACTTGCCCCTGACGATTGTCACACCACGTGAATCTATTACCAGTAAAGCCACAATCCAACAAGCCTCCTTGGTCCAGAAATTGACCAAAGTCTTCCATAGCGCTAACAGAAGGGAAAGCACCCCCTCTCCTCTCTTCCGAATTCAATAGAATTAAAATCACCCATAGCAACCCATGGATTATTCACAGGTACCTCAATATCCAACAAATGCTGCCATAGCATCCTTCTTCTAACTTGATCATAGCTAACATATACAACTGAAATCCAAAATACTGCAGATTAATCCCAATGATGAAACCCAATACTACTAGCAAAACTTGGTAGTTTAGAGACTAACAACTTCGGTTCTTGAACTGCCACACAGCATATATCCTTCATCCTAATTATCTTCTTCAACCTTCTTCTTTTACATCCCTTACCAGTTCCTCTCATATTCCACGAAATCAGATTAATCATGATCAATTAGAAAAGAGATTTCCACTAGAACTAAATCTAGTACCATCCTCTGACTCTCTAAAAGAGCTATCAGTATCAACAGCCTCTTCTAATGGACTCTACGAGCTACCCTGATCAGAAGCATACCCCTTATCAGGAGGTACTTTGTCATTAATCAGGCCATATTGATCATCAAGTGAACCATCATGCCTCTCCCTATTAGTGAATTGATGTTCCACTAAAAACAAAGATCCTAAAGAAGGGGCACGATGGACCACACATTCAGGCAGACTCTCTTCAAAATCACCCCCAACTCCTTTACTACTACTATCCTCAACAGTCACAACATTAACAATACCAGCATCCACATTATTCAACCCAACCTCCCTCTCATTATACAAATCATTGGTATCTTGCATATTTGGAATTTGAACAGAATAAGAAGATAAAACAACTTCCTTCTGTGCATTTGGTAAATTCTAATGCTGGATTAAATCCTCATCCTCCTGTTCATGATCCCCTCTCTCTGCCTCATCCATATTCCTCTACTCCAGATCTTGAACAGCCTCACAATCAATAGAGAATTGAAATCTTTCAACACAATGATTAGCACTCTTATCAGAATGCTCCTCATTCGCATTTGCAACTCCCAAGTTCTGGTTCATTAACATAGAACCCCCTTTCATGCCTTTCCACAACCTCCTTTCTCACAAACTCCTTTTTGGTCCCTTTTACACGAAACTCCTTTGTTACAGCCTTACCTTTGTCTAATTGTTTCCTCATTACATCATCTACCTCCACTTCTTTATTAGCACCCTCCCCCACCTTCTTACCCTTCTCAATCCCATCTTTCATCATACTCTCCTCCTCCAGACGTTTCTTTCTACAATTTAGATCATTATGACCCTGCTTTAAACAAGAGGAACAATACCTATATTCCTTCTCATAATAAATCTTCTGCCATCACCCACTGACTCCCCCCATATCAAGCCAAAATCTCTTTGGATTACTTGCTAAGAGATTTATTTCCACATACGCTCGTGCCACTCCAGGTATGGACAACTGCAAAGTTGGATTATCCACCACCAGGATCCTTCCAATAGGACTTAAGATGTCTCTCAAACTTTCCATATTGAAAAGATGAATGGGCAAGCCTAGAAGTGAAACCCAAACAGGAACAATAAGGGGCTCAATACCTGGCTGAAACTCTTGGAACCATTTGAAAAAGTGAAACAGAAATCCCTCAATGTAGGTGACATCTTTCAACCAAGTCCTAACATAATCTTCATACAAACTAAACCTAATCAATACATGTCTTGGATCTAAGATTCCCACAGAAAAATCCCATTTCAACATCCATCTGGCCTTGATAAACTCTTTAATCACTCCTAGGAAAGGCTTCCCATAGGCACACTTCCCAATCAGTGTCTGGTGAAAACCTTTCGTCAAATGAAGTGTTTCTTCTGGAGACCAATACATCCCAGGCTCCCCGTTATTGTACACAACCCACTTTGATGGCATAGGAACAGATGCATAGGTAACCAGGTTCTTTGAAGCATTACCTAAACCATCACTAACAGACGAAGAACCCTTGATATTCGCATTGTTCAGAATGACCAAAGAAAAATTAGGGTTTGATGAACCTTGCACATTCGAAAGGATTTGCATATCAAAAGAGATATGAACATTCGAAGGATTAGTGGAGGAAATCAAGACAGTCGACGGATTCTGAAGAAATTTGAGTCACTGACGTATTCTGACCATTCGAAGGAAATTGATTAATCGAAGAGATTTGGAGAATCGTAGAATTCATAGGGGGCATAGGGATGAGTTGATCAAGATTATCAGGAACATCATCAGAATTAACCCCAAGGTTCAATTTAGAAATAGTTGGCAGATTCAAGAACGATCTAGAGTTCTTCGAACTCTTAAAAAGAGAGACAAATGTTTTTGAGACATCCGGTGGTTTTGGAGGGATCTGCTTCCATAATTGATCAGAAGACATGATCAATTGAAGAAAACAGATCAAATTTGAAAGAAATTTGAACAAATTTAGCAAGAATTCAAGAAAAAAAGTGAGAAATCAAAGGCTTATGAAGAAAATGTTTTTAGAGAGAAGTCAAAGCTTCTCTCTCTAGAACAGAATAACTGCCTAAACCCTAAACCCTAAAAAACCCTAAAAAAACCCTAAACCCTTTTTTTTTTTTTAAAGAAGAAGAAATTTTATTGATATAAACCAAAATTACAAGAAGCAAAGTAAGCAAAGTTTTAACAAAACAGAAAAAGCCATAGTTGGCTTTAATCCTTCAAAAATAAAATTTCAACAAAATTCTTCTTCATAGGTCAAAACTGCCTAGCAACACCCACAACAATCTGTATCATTCACCCTCCTTGCTGCTGGAAAGTAATCAGCATCATCAAAAACCAGCAATTATAAACCCTCAACACAGACATTTCTCGCTGATCCTTATCAAATATTTCTAAGCAAATCCACAATAAGGCACTACATAAACAAACCAGTTTATCATCAAATACAACCCTCTTCCTTTTGCGCAAAACTGGTAGACCCAATTGATCATTAGACAAAGCAAAACCAACTTCACAAGGCAGTTTTAAATCAACTGAAAAATCTTTTATTTTTCGCTTTAACACAGCATAAGCAGCCAACCTATCAGCAACTCCGTTTGCTTTATGAAAGATATGGACCAACTGAAAATTCAAATTCTTCAATGAAACTTTGATCTGTCTCAAAAACTCCAAGCAATTACAGGGACAAGAACCAGCTCCCAGCACCGATTTAACCAAAATCAGTGAATCACATTCAATCAAAAATTCATAACAAGAAAACCCATACTGTATAATCAGCTTCAACCCATCACATAAGGCACGAAATTCAGCTATTGTGTTTGAACACTCACCATAAAAAAAAAGATGCAACTAAAACAACCTTCCCCCATTAATTACGCACCACTGCCCCCCTCTCCTGCTAACCCAGGATTGTCTCGAGAAGCCCCATCAGTATTAAGTTTCATAAGACCCTCTGCTGGACTAGTCCATTTCACCCAAACACATTTCATCAAGATACTGCCCGAAAGTTCAATGTGTAAAAAACCTAAAACAGCTTTGCCCACAACATCATCCAACACTTTTGGTTTAATACTTCTAACTTGATAACGAAGTATACTGCAAATTCTTACGAACAAAGAGAAAGAGTATAATTTTCCTTCTCCTGCAACTCTTCGACATCTCTCTTTCCACAGTTGCCAGTAAACAACCAAAGACAGGCTTCTAAGCAGGCCATGACTGAAGGATTTCTTTTTAAATATCCTACATAACCTCTGAAATCTTCCAAAAGCAATTTCTCCTTGTACCAGCTGAAACCCACTGAAAACAGCAAATTTACTCCAAATAACTTGCGCATAAGTACAATCAACAAACAAATGATTTTCATCTTCCACATTCCGATAGCATAAACAGCAACGACTCACAACAGCAATGAAAATTCGCATAAAGTTTGAATCCAAAGGCAAAGCCTTCTTTAATAACTTTCACCCAATCAACTGGGCACTCGGAGCAGTGTTTACCTTCCAAATTAAAGAAGCAAGAGCATCTACTACACCCTGATTTCTAATGCAACCCCAAGCTGACTTAACAGAAAATTCCCCAAAAGAAGAGTTCTGCTAAATAATTATGTTCGCCTCATCTGATAAACATATCCCAGAATTCAAAACTTCATTCTTCAACTGATCAGACAAAATTCCATCAAAATCCAATAAACTCAATTGAGCATTTACAAACAACTCAACCACTTTAGGAAAAGTACAAGGCATAGAATTCATTCTACTAATCAAAGGCCCAGTACCCATCCAGTTATCATAGAAAAAATCCACTTCTCTACCATTTCCAATCAAAAATTTAGAGCCCATAGTCACTTTCTCAAAATAAATTCTTAACATCTCAAAACCAGCATTATGAGATCTTCCTAAACATCTTAACAAACTCTTTCCCTTCAAAAATTTTGAACTAAAGACTTTAGCCCACAAAGAGGAACATTACATCAAACTCCACACTTGCTTCATTCGAAATGCTGCCTGCACTTCTTCAAACTTTCTCAAACCCAGTCCACCCTCCAACTTCGGCATAGTGATCTTATTCCAAGCAACCCAATGCCTCCTTTTAACATCCAATTTATAGACCATACAAAACTGGACATTAAAGAGTTCAACTTGGATACAACAGTCTTGAGCAAATTCAAACAAGCCAGCAAATGCATAGGTACAACACATAACACATACTGAACCATTAGAACCCTCCCCATACTAGATAGTAATTTGGTATACCAACCTTCCAGTCTTTGTCTAAATTGTATAATAAGCCCCTCAAAGTAACTGACTCTCACCCTTCCTTGAATAACAAGGCACCCTAGGTAAGTAAAAGGACACGATTTGACTGGAATACCTACTAATCCAGACAAAACATGCCTCCTATCCACAGAAATAAATTTGGAACAAATCATGGAGCTCTTAGGCAGACTAATCCTTTGCCCAGAACTTCCCTCATACTGCTTTAAAAAAACCATCAAATTCTTTAGAGAACTTTTATTTCCCCTTAAAAACACTAAGGTGTCATCAACAAATAAAAGGTGACTAACCAGCAAAGCCCCTCTGCCCAGATGATAATGCTTAATCAATCGCTCCTCAAAGATTTTCCTCAATCCCCTACTTAACACCTCTTCCGCCAAAATTAAAAGGTAGGGAGACAAAGGATCCGCCTGCCTTAGGCCCCTAGAAGATGGAAAGAAGTCTCTCCTCACCCCATTAATAGTCATAGAAAAAAATTGATTCTGCAAACAGTTAAATATTATTTGGACAAACAAGGAAGAAAAGACAAAACAATCCAACACCTTCAACAAAAAATCCCACTCCAGCCTATCGTAGGCCTTCATCATGTCCAATTTAACTATCATATTCCCAGCTTCTACTTTCCTATTTAGCTCCCTCACCATCAATTGAGCCAGGGAAACACAATCACCACTATTTCTCCCCTTCACAAAACCATGCTACTCCTTAAAAATTAACTCAGGCAAAAACCCAGAAAGTCTCATAGTCAAGAGTTTAGTAAAGATCTTATAAAGAAAATTACATGTTATTAGGTCGAAAATCCGAAAAAGAGATAGGGTTAACTTTCTTTGGAATCAAGGTAAGCAGTGTAGTATTGACTGACCTAGGCATACATCCACATTTCAAAAAGAAATTCATTGCCTCAACCAAATCCTTACTTATAACACCCCAAGCCCCTTGAAAAAAACCTCCAGATAACCCATCAGCACCTGGAGCACTAAACTTGGACATAGAAAAGACAACTTGCCTTACCTCCTCTTCACTAGCAGGCTTAATCAACTCAGCATTCCGCTCCTCATAAACCAGTTTGGGGATAACAGAAAAAAGGTCCTCATCCAGAGAATGTGGCTCAGAACAGTACAAAGAAGCATAAAACTCATCTACAACCAACCCAATTTCTTCTTCTGATTGAAACCATATCCCAGCATTATTTTGGATTCTGCAGACCCTGTTCCTCATAAACTTTCTTTTAGCCAAAGCATGATAAAATCTCGTATTCCTCTCGCCATCCACTGCCCATTTCAAATTGGCCTTTTGACGCCAGTAGATTTCTTCCAACCTGAGAATACCATCCAACTCCCCTTGAACTCTCTCCAATTCCTGAGAATTTTCCAAAGAAGCAGTTTGTTCAAGCCTCATCTCAGCATTAGACAATTCCATTTCCTTCCTTCTAATTTTCTCAAAGATATTACCAAACACATCCACATTCTATTTCTTAATATGGATTTTGAGATACTTTTAGCTTAAGAAATAAATTTTCAATAGGGTTATTAGAGTAAGAACCAGACCAATTACTGGCAATTAAAGAAATGAAACCTTCATCTTCTAACCACATATTCTGGAACTTGAAATAAGACACTCTCCTTTGTTCCTCATTCAAAACCTTGATCAGGATAAGGGAGTGATCAGATCTCCCTCTTGCCATATGCAAAATCTCAGTTTTTCTAAATACATTTCCCCAAGCACCATTCAATAAAACCCTATCAATTCTCTGCCACATTCTGGTAAATCTTTGACAATTATTACACCAAGTGAATCTACTACCCACAAAGCCCCCATCCATTAAACCAGCAAATAACAAAAAATCATTAAAGTCCCCCACTGAAACCATCGAAGGTCTAGCACCTCCCAACCTCTCTTCAGAACATAAAATGGTGTTGAAATCTCCCATAACTATCAATGGCAAGTCAGGAGGAACATTCAAACTCAACAAATGTTCCCAAATACTCCTTCTACCCACACAATCACATGAAGCATACACAATAAATAAAAGAGCACTCGGAGAACCCAAGTATGAGGCTTCCACAGTAAGAACTTGGGGATGTTCAAAAACAATTTTAACTTGAACTCTATTATCCCACAAAAGCCAGATGTTACTCTTAGCCAAAGAATTAGCAGCAAAATCAGATACACCCATACTTAGAGCAAACCTCTGAATCTTCTCTTTACCAGCTTTAGGTTCCAAAACAGCAGCAAAAGCTACTCCATGGATCCTCAACAATTTCTTAAATCTTCTATTTTGGACATTCTTGCCTATTCCTCACATATTCCACACCAGCAGATTAATCATTTTAACAACAGCACAATAAAACCTTGGACCAAAGCCCAGATACCACCACAACCAATAACTACAGTCGCTTCCCAATTTTCTGCAAACTTCCTTACTACATTCTCTAGAAAAGTAGGAACCATCGAAATTGACTCAAAAATTTCAAGACCCTTTCTGCTATCTTCAAAAGAAAATAGAGCCCATAAATAACAAGGCCCCAGAAAAACCAAAAATAGAGAATGGTTGTCGTCACCGCTAGAAAGAAGACCAGTTTGATAACGAAAGATAACAACCTCCAGAAATAGAAAAAGAAAGATCTCATTCTCCTCTCCAGAAACAATCAGAGCTTCAAACTTTTCCACAAAGAAACAACCCTCATACAGAGAATAAACAAAAAACTCCTTCGAACACAGATATGTTTAAACAGAAAGGAAGAACAAAGAGACAATGCAACAAAAACCCTCTCCCACTCACTTCCAAGAATGAACAAATCAACCCTCACACCACTTTTTCCATTCAAACCAATCTGTGAAACCAAGAAAACATATTCAATTCTCAAGACTTCAAGAAACAGACCCCTCGAATACACAGAATGGAAAAAGTAAAAGACCCTTGAGAAGCCAGAAAAGCTTATCCCCAAAATCACCAACTGAACCTGGCAATCTGTACCGTTAGTCAACATATACAATCCCAACCTAGAAAACCCCACATACATCAGCATCTGACCAAACCAAGAGTCATTCCAGACATCTAGAAGATGACTCTTCAAATAGATAAGTCGAATACTCCTCATAACCCCTGGAAAGCTAATCCACACGTTTAGACAAAAGATAGATATCTTAGTCAAAGTAACTGAAACACCATTCAAGGCATACTTCCAACTACCAATAGAAACCCAAAAGGTCAGCTTGATCACTATATAAACCCCACTCAAAATAACAGCCTCCTCTTCCAACACCAAAATCACCCAACTCAAACTCAAACACATCAGCCTCTGTTCAATCACAATAAAATGCTTATCAGATAAACCCTCATCTAATATCAAACTCAATTCAGAAAATTTCATACTCTGTCCCACTCTCTGAATGATCATCTATTTACCCTTCCTCTTATGGACTTGTAAGTCCATTCCTATCCATAATATGAGATTAATCATGAAAAGGCAAATCCTCTTCTCTAGACCTTAGTCTATTTTCCACCTCAGCAGATGAAAATTCCAACGACACAGCATCAGAATCCTCAGAACCTTCATTATCAGCTACAACTCTTCGCATCATCACTGTACTATGTAGCGTACTACCAAAATCAAAAGAATATCCTTTATCAGGAGGCTCTCTGTTTCTCACCAAACCACGTTCATCATCCAAAGCCAAAGTAGATCCTCTAAAAGCAGAAAAACGCTCAGCATAAAAAGCAAATTTCTTAGACTGAGAAAACTGCTTATTCAAGAGACAAATCTCAAAATTTTCTTTCTAAGCCCTCACATTCCCCCCACTTTTCTCCAATCCCATCTGAACACCAATTACTTAAGGAATAGCCATTTGATTCACATCCTGATTATCCTCCTGATTAGCCAAATTCTGAGCTCCCACTCCACCAGAACTCAACATAGCTACACTCTGAGCATCTTCAGAAATAGGAGCAACCTGATCCACTTGCATTGGAGAATCATTGAAAACATTTCAACCCAAAGAAATATTACCATGGTCAACTACAAAATCAGATACAATTTCCACATCTCCATCATTTCCTTGAAGTGAACAGACAGGTTGTACCAAAATACCATTGCTTTTATCTTGAGCAACCAAAACTTCATTAAAACTATCTTGCCCAGCCACTTTCTGCAACCTATCATCTGAAAAATTGGATAAAATAGTAGCAGATTTATCACTCCCCTATTTTTGTTGACCAGAAGCATCCTTACCAAAATGATCTCCTCTAAGCAAATTAAACATATTCCCATCAATTTGCACAGATGAACTCCCCCTTTCATTACGATTCTCCTTAGAACTACTCCTTTCTCTTTAACTACTTGCCATTCTCTGTCAATATTACCACTAATTAACTCTTTCTGAACCCCTGGAACAACAGAATGTTTATTCCTTACACCACCATCTTCCTTATCAATCACTTTATCTCCCTTCCCAATATTATTTTTTCTACATTCTAAATCTCCATGCCCCTGTTTTAAACATTTTTTACAATACTTAACTCCTTTTTCATAAACAATTATATGCCATCTACCACTAGAACCCCCAAAATCCAGCCAAAATCTAGAGGGATTCTCAGCCAGAAGATTGACTTCAACACATGCCCTAGAAACCCCAGGCCTGGATAACTATAATGTAGGATTATCAATCACCAACACTCGACCAATGGGACTCAAGATATCCCTAAGGCTCTCAGAATTAAAGAGATGAATTGGTAGTCCTGGTAGAGAAATCCAAATAGGAACGATTGGAGGTTCAATACCTTGATGGAATTCTGGGAACCATTTGAAAAAATGAAATAAGTAACCCTCAATGTATGTGACATCCTTTAACCAGGTCTTCAAATAATCTTCATACAGTGAAAAACGGATCAACACATGTCCTGGATCCAACACTCCAACAGTAAAATCCCCTTTAGGCAGCCATCTAGAAGTAATGAATTCTTTAATCACACCCAATGAAGGTTGCCCATATGCACATTTACCAATCAGAGATTGATGAAATTGCTTTGAGAGTTCCAGAGTTTTTGAAGGTGACCAATAAATGTCTGGTTCACCGTTATTATATACAACCCTCTTCGCAGGTTTTGGAATAGTCGCAAAAGCCAGAATAGGATTCGTATTATTAGAAGAAGTCATCAAAGGAACAGAAGATTCAGATCCCAAAGAAATTTGACCCTTATCAATCAAAGAAGAATTAGGAATCGAAGGAAAACTAACATTCGAAGGGACTTGAGGAGCCGAAGAGATTTGAGTTAGCGATGGAATGATTATGGGTATTTGGCCAAATGAAGAGATTTGGCTAACCAAAGGAGGCATAACAGAAGGGAATCCAACCCCAGATTGACTCCCAGAAGACGAAGAATCATTTCTACAACCAGATCAGATCACATAAATTAAGCGGATAACTTAATACACTAAACTTGCATCCTAATTTCAACCTTTTAAAGGATGATTTTAGAATTTTGTTCAGAATAAATTTTGCAACGATTGAATTATTCTTTAAAATGCCGCAAGAATCGGCTCAATCTGAGATCGAGGTAAAAAGTTAAGTCAGAAATACTAAAGTAGAGGGAACTTACTTTTCCTTCTGGAAGTGGATGACTTACTGTACCAAATTTGTATCCTAATTTCAACATTGTTAGAGGATGATTTAAGAATTTTGCTCAGAATAAATTTTGTAGTGATTGAAGTATTCTTTACAATGCTGCAAGAGTCAGCTTAATTTGAGATCGAGGTAAAAAATTATGTCAGAAATACTAAAGTTGTGAAAAATTACTTTTCTTTCCATAGGCAGATGACTTACTAGAACAAATTTGCATTCCAATTTTTACCTTGTTAGAAGATGATTCTAGAATTCTGTTCAGAATAAATTTTGTCAGGACTGAAGTATTCTTTACAATGCCGCAAGAATCGGCTCAATTTGATATCGGTGTAACAAGTGATGTCAGAAACACTAAAATAGTGGAAAATTACTTTTCCTTCCGAAGGTGGATGACTTACTATATCAAATTTGTATACCAATTTTGACCTTGTTAGAGGATGATTTATGAATTTTATTCAAAATAAATTTTATATGGATTGAAATATTCTTTACAATGTCGCAAGAATCGGCTCAATCTGAGTTCAGGATAAAAAGTTTTGTCAGAAATTCTAAGGTAGTGGAAAATTAGTTTTTCTTTCAGAGGCGAATGACTTACTACACCAAACTTGCATCCCAATTTCGACCTTGTTAGAAGGCGATTCATAAATTTTGTTCAGAATAAATTTTATAAGGATTGAAGTATTCTTTACAAGGCCGCAAGAATCGGCCTAATCTGAGATTGTGGTAAAAAGTTGATACTTTTATAAATCCTTTCTCACAATATTTAGTATGAATTATATTTTTGACCTCCCCAATTATAGCCCCATCTTGCATTGCTCCATCAATTTTTCTTTTTTTCACATTACACCTTCAACAATGATTATTAGCATCTCTTTTCTCCATCAAATAATGTCCCTTTTCTCCAATGATACGTAGATATTATCTACTAAAAATATAACAAATGTTTGCCTTTGGAGGAATAATTCAATATTTAAATATACAATGTGAAATTGAAATCATAGTTAAAGGGATCAAAATATAATTTACTTTAGATTATGATTTGAGTTATTTGTGATTATTAATTGGCGAATATTATAAAAGAATTGGAGACAATAAAATAAAAAGACTTTTTAGGTGCCACGTCAAATTGAACAAAAAGAGCTGCATTTGGATACCTCAAGCTTCAAAGTTTTCAGACCAAGAAAAAAAGAAAAATTTGGAGGTCGGTCCCCCTATTTGACTTATTTGGACTTAAGTCCACCAAGAAAACTTATTTGCTAGGAAGTCCGTTTTCTGTCAATTTTACCAGACTATTTCTTTCCTTTAGAAGTGAAGTAAAACTAAAAACTAAAAAATCCTAAATTTTAGGAGTTTGACTAACATTAAAAAAATTTATCTCTCATATCTATCTATATCCATATATAGGTTAGGACTATATATATATATATATATATATATATATATATATATACATATATATATATATATATATATATATATATATCATTTAAACACAAAAAATGACTTATATATATATAATAGTAACATTAAAAATAAAAAATAGTAACATTCAAATACAAAAAAAAAGTATCATTTAAACACAAAATAATTTCATTTAATCACAAAAAATAGTATCATTCAAAAATAAAAAATATTAATATTGTATATTAATATTTGAAAAAATAACAGTACTAACATACTCAATAAAAAATAGTAATATTGAATATTGATATTTCAAAAAAATAGTAACATTCAAACACAAAAAATAATACAATTTAAACACAACAAATAGTACCATTTAAACACAAAAATATAGTAACATTCAAAAATAAAAATACTAACATTGTATATTAATATTTAAAAAAAACAATAATAGCATACCCAACAAAAAATAGTAACACTGAAATTGATATTTTCGGAAAAATAGTAACATTCAATATTAACGATAACATGCTTATCAAAAAAAAATAGTAACATGTTCAATAACAAATAGTAACATAAATAAAGGTAGTAACATCCACAAGCATAACAAAACAAAAATAGTAACATGAAAAAAAAAATTGTACTGGTACAACGTCGTCTTCTTCACAAAAATACACAACCAACTAAATCGAGACCTAAATCAAAACATCGCCGATCAACCAACTAAATACATAAACAACCAACTAGAAACAGCAGCATCAAATGATCGATCCATTAGAAGAAGTGAAAATTGGGATGTGGGTAAGAAATGGCGAGAGTTTTTAAGAGGTCGAGTGGAAGAGGAGTTGCGACTATTATTATCGTTGTAGGAGGAGGAGGAGGAATTAATGCTTTGGTTAAGGTTTTCGTTCGGGGGAGTAACCGTTGTTAACGGTAGTGGGGAAAGTAGGTACAATGATGGAGGTGGAGATGTATGGATGGAAATAGCTGTTGGAGTTTCAGCAGCAACATCTTCATTCATGGTGGGGAAGAAAAAACTCAAAATTGTTGGGGAACAACTAGAATAATATGTCTGACCAAAAAAAAAAACTAGAATAATATGGATTATGAATTTGAATTTTAAATTTTATGGTCAAATCTTATGAGCGTGAATTAAGAGTAGAATTAAAGGGTAAAGAATCTGAATATTTTTCAATTAGAAAACAAAATTAAGGTCTAATACTATTGAAACATTATAAGAAGGGCATTTTAGAGTTTTGAAAAAATAGTCGATTTAACTACTTATTATTAAGATAAAAAACGGACTTATCACTAAATAAGTTTCTTTGACGGACTCAAGTCATTATAAGTCCCTTAAGGAAGACCCAATCTCAATTTTCAAAAAAAAAACTTGGAAGTTCAAACCCTACAGCCTTTAGACTTTAGGGGCCTGTTTGGTATGTGGGTTTTTTTTTTTTAGGGGGGGGGGGGGGGGTTTGGAACATGGGTTGGGGAATAAATCCCCTCAAACTCATGTTTGGCAAATACATATCTAGTCTAGGGTTTGAAACCCAGCCCACTTTAAGCCCGGTCATGAAACCTAAGTTTATGGTTTCATGAAACTCATGGGAGGGGGGGTTCATATGTGGGTTAATGGGTTTAACATCCAAATGACATTTATACCCCTCATATATTCTATATATTCCATATTGAATTGGTTAAGAAGTAAAATAGTCATTTATATATAAATATATTATCATAATAGTCATATATCCCAGCGTATACCAAACATGGGTATAAACCAAACATGGGTATAAACAGTATTAAATGTTGAATCTCATATTTGAATTTGGAAGAGTTTAGACAAATTAATTCAAACCCTTTCCCAAAAAATATACCAAACAGACCCTAGATAGCTTCCACTAGGGGGGAAAAAAAGGAGAACCCTTTATTGAAATGGTGCCAAGAGGGGCGCAAGTGGTCCCAGATAAAGTAAAGAAGTTAAAGTAGAAACCCAGCAGGCTAACCCCATAGTCTTCTGTTGGCTTTTTGCTAGGATGGACTTCAACAGTAAAAACAAAACCACTATCCACTACTAGCTTTTACTTCTGTTTACCATTTAATTTTTACACGTGGTTTTCAAACTAGAGTGCTTTGTTGGGTCATGTATTCTTACCAAATTTCTATCCTAAATGATGTGATATAATTTTTTACCATCAAATAAGTTGGTCTTATTAATATTTAATAACGAAAATTGTGCCACATAATTTGAAATAAAAAATTTAATAAAAAAATTTAATAAGCATCGCATTTTTTCTCTAAATAAATTTCTGAAAAGGGCACTGTGGTACCTGCTGCTTCTGCTACTGCTGACGGTGGCTAATGGCTCATCTCCTGACTCTGATAAAAGGCAGTCATGAGAGAGAAAGTATTTGTGTGTGTGTGTGTTTTATCTTTAGCTGATAGGAACGACTGCCTGCGGTCTAACCATTCAACTGTGGCACTGAAAACAATGATGTTTTCACAAGCATTTATCAGGGGATCAGAAATGCAATGAAAACAACCTGGCTCCTCTCTGCAATGAAAGATATTCAACGGAATCTATGCACCTTAACATAATTTATTCATTTTATTAAATTGAAAAAGTTCTAATCTCACTTTATTCCCTCAGCTATTGAATTTTTGACTATACTCACTATTACTTGGATGGTTTTGTAATGCTCCAATGACAAATATCCGACATATTTCGAACGAAATATATCCAAATCTGTAGTATGATCGATTTTTCATTGTTTAACAACATTGATATAATATGAGGTACAACATTGACACAATATGAGAAACATTATGTTTGAGGTGAGAATTTAAAACTAATAGAAATAATTAGAGGTACAATATGAGAAACGTAAATTTTGAAAAAGCAATGTAAGATAGCCATATATTTGAATCGTCAAACCATGATTTGTCCTCCAAGAATTGAGGATAAGTTCTGAATAAGGTGAGATATGTTTACGTAAAACAGACACTCTCCGTTTAGGGTAATTGGATTAGTTCACATCAGTAGGCCACATTCTTTTCAAATAAACATCAGAGAGAATGGGAGCCATGAGAGAGAAAGTCTTTGTTTTTGTGTCTCTTGTATCTTTTGTTGATAGAGACGACTGCCTATCTTTTAACCATTCAACTGTGGCACTGAAAAACATGGTGTTTTCATCAGCATTTATAAGGATCAGAAATGCAATGAAGACAACTCTCCTGGCTCCTGGCTCCGCTCCTGGCTCCTCTCTTCAATTTGGGACATTCAGAGTGATTTATACGCAATTAGCAGATTCCATTTCCATATAAGATTTACAATATTTAGGATATTTTGAATAAGGTGAAACATACAAAAACATCTTCAATCTTGACTCAATTTTTTATTTAAATATGAGTCGATATTTGAGTAAAAAACTTGATTTAATAAAAAAACCTATAATGGAGAAATTCGAATTTAAAGGAGAATAAATCCAAATTTAAAGGAGAATATAATATAATCATTAAATCTTCAAAAGAAAATTAAATTTAACCATTTGAGATTTGAGTAAAAGTTTGAGTCTCCCTTACTTTAGATAAAAAATTGAGTCTTCTTTGATTTGGTATGAGTTTAGGTATAGGATTGGAGAAGTTTTTTAAGGATATTTTTACCTAAATTTAAATTTAAATTTACAAAAAAAAATAAATAAATAAAGGTTGAAGATATTCTAATGTAAACAAATCCTTTCCACGAGGGGGTTATTCGGTCTGTTCATCTTTTTTTTTTTTGAGAAGCAACATTCACTTTTAAAAACCAGATAATATAAATTGTGGTGATTTGCATAAATCCTGAAAATTGATTGAATTCAATCTATTGTTAAGTAAATGAAAAGACGTAAAAAGTAATTATATTACCTATTTGCTATGGAGGAATCAAATCCAACATACACATGCCTGCCACCCAATAATACATTAATCTTATCTTTTGATTTTGATATCTAACGTTAGGTAAGGAGTCAGCACCTTTCAATGCACCTTCCTATGTTTAAGCAATATAATCCAAAATTCTAAATAAATCTAACATTCTAAATAATGCAACATAATTATAGAATATCATAACATAATTAAAAATTTGTCATTTACAACACAATATAATTCAAACATTGACTACAACATAATCCAACATAATATAATTAAAAGTTTGTCTCTCTTGTAAATCCAACACAATATCATGCAACACAACATAATGTAACATAACATAATCCAACATGAAAAAATATAAAAAACACAAAGATCTACACTTTTACAAGCCAAAATTATGAAAAAAAATCAAAAAACAAAACAATTTCCAAAAGAAAAAATTATTCAATAATATGTAGATTTGTATTCACAGCAACATATATATATATATATAATAATAATAACGAGTAAAGCAGGGCGGAGCAGGCCGGGGGTAAGTGTCAGTCTATCCCCGCCTTCATTCTCGTACGGGTTTATACGGGTATCCCCGTATACATCTACCATCCAATACGTATAGTCCATCCCCAGTCCAAACATGATGGATTTAGACGAATACTCATTTTTACCAGGTCCACTGTCATCCCTAATCGGAAGTCCACATTTTAAATCTATATACATAGCTCTTAAAAGTCTAGCCCAAAAGTTGTTATCCATGTTTCCACTACCTTTGACTTTTGTAGTTTATGTGCCCCATGATATACTAAACACTAAAGAGGCTAGTCATTCAAGCTCTATTTATTCACCCCCAAAAATACAAACATAAGCACCATATTTTTTTGCTTGAAGCTCTAAAACAGATATTGAATCGCTTTAAATTTCACATTAGACAGACATGCATGATCTGCTTAATCTTACAAGTTTGTGATTAGGGTCCATTTATTAACATTCAAATCCATTTTTTTGAAGTTATACGTTGAAAAGAAACAACTATGAAGTTTTGAGGAAATTTTAACAGAAAAGGAATAGAACAGTAGGTACTCAATGCTTTCATGTTACATCTATACTAGAATTACAAAGGACAAATCCTCTGCAATGAAGAAAAATATATAAACAATCTACTGTGCAAAAATATAACGTGATGGATGGGTTCAAATCCATCACAGTAAAATTTCTTTGAAAAACCTTCTATGTAGAGAACTTTACTGAATTGGAGGTGAAAAAAAGTAATATAAAGTAATAAAAGAAATAACCATCAGTGAATGACCCCTCCTAGTATTACAGCTAACTTGTCCAAGACATTGCAGTATTGCACCCCTTTCCATGCAGCCAGATGAAGAATTAGGTACAAAAACGGTGAGTGCGTGGCCCCCTATATATATTCCTACCTGTTCGCGTTCAAATGCATGGTTGTGTTTATTCTCAACATAGTTATCTATTTGAACAATTAAACACACTTTCCTGGAACTGAATAGAACAGTAAAATTTAAGCCATCTCTTTCCATTTTAACCATTATCTATTTCATAATCAAGCCCAAAAGGACGAACAAAACCCCAAAAATGAACCAAGTCAAACAGTTACATGAAATGAATGAATTTCGAGCTAACGTATGTCAAGATATGCATTTTACTTGTCTTCTTGGTGGAGTAACTGTGATGATGCAGTGGGAGTCCTCGAAATCTTACAAACAACAACGCAATTAAACTTTTTTAGTGATCATATTGTCATTTGAATAAATGAAGAAATATTCAGCACAAATACAAGAAAAATCGGAAATAAAAAAACAAATCAGAACACTCGTTGGATTAGGAGCTTCACACTATAATGCCCAAATACCCACATGATATAGTTTAAGAAAATAAACGGATGATATACAAACAAATATATATGTAGCAAAGTTGAACGACGGGGCTGTTGCTACTCTCCACCTTCTGTCATGGCTGAGGACATATAACTCATAGCAAGAGAGGTCTCATCAGCTGGTGCAAGGACTGCTGTTGCTTGAAATTGTTGCTTACAAACATGGCAAGTGATTTCAAGTAAAGTGGAGCTAATCTTCTTTGTGGCTTGCTCTTTCAGACTTTGAGCCTTCTCAAGATCGGCCTGTGCTTGTTGTCTAATCCTCTTCGCATTAGCAAATTCCACCTCAGCCAATTCAATTTGCCTCTTGGCTTGTTTTCTAGCCTCCTCAGCATAGGCCCTCTCGGCCATTGCCAACTTTAGCTGCTCATTTGCCCCTTCTTTGAACCTTGATTCTTCCAATTTTGCTTCTGAAGCATTCAATAGTCGTCTAGAGCTTCCACTTCCGTCTAACCCAATGGAGAGTTTCAAATTATTTGCATGGTTTTCGTTGGTTTGTAGCGATGAGTATGTGTTTGATGATGGTAATAGTTGGAGTTCCAAGTTGTGTTCTTGATCATCATTAGTCGAATGGTGATGATCTTGGCATAAAAAGACAGGTTCAGAAGGTGTTTGCATTGGTTTTCTTGGCAATGGGGCAATGTTGAAGTTGGTTTCACTTGATGGGCTAGTGCTAGAAGCGGTTCTAGAAGAGCAAGCCGGCTGCAAAGCTGGTAACTCAGGCCGGATCAGCCGGACAGTACAAGCGTCTTGGTGCTCAATGAAACTCTCTACTCTGACAGGACAAAGCATAGAATGATTCCAAGCATAAATTACATAGATTATCAGATAATGTGGCTTGGCATTGATGTCTTAATACAAAAATATGGGGTATAACAGCTAAGTCAAGGAAATAATCAATGTTTCTTCCATGTAGGGTTACCAACTAACAAGTAATAAAAAATTCGATCAAGAGGCTGGACATTTGGATTATGACTATGCTATTATTAAATATGGAAACTGTTATTGGAAATAGTGAATCACTGGTCTTACACTTCTATTGGCTCTTCTAAATCACATAATATGCCCAATCTGAGGTCATCTACTATTGTAATTTTATCTCTAGATTACAATAATTAGAATACGAATAAATACAATCCTAAATGGGTCATAAATACCTCATAAAAAACTATAAATAAACCAGAAGGAATGATTCAAGGAATTGAGATTTATGGTTCTTCAACCATGTTAATTTGGGGAATTTTCGGTTTTCAATTAATATTGCTATTACCAACGACTGTAAGATGGTGTATATATACTTACCGAAAAAAAAAAAAAGGATGGTGTATACATTATATCATCCAACAAGAGAGAGAGAGAGAGAGAGAGAGAGAGAGAGAGAAGGGATGTCAAACTTTTTTATAGTTGAGAGTATCTTTGAAGAAAGCAATAGGAAAAACCTGGAAAAAACACGGCCACAGTCACAAGAATGGCCTCGGGTACCACAAGTCTTGAGATGGGCCTTGTAATCAGACTGAACAGCATATCCTTTTGAGCATTTCTCACACACCCACTGCTTGTTATTGCTGTGTTTCCTCCTGAAATGCTTCTTAATTCCCACAAGATCTCCGAGGGCGTGGCACGGATCATGGTGCAAGCAGCTTGGCTCAGGGCACACGAACACCCTCTTCTTCACGTCCGGTGTTTCTCTCTTCAACAACTTCCACGGCACCTTGTGCCTGCGGCGGTGCATCTGCAAGTTCTGGTCTCTCTGAAACCCTTGGTTGCAGATCTCACATACGTATCTGTCTGATTCTAATAAGGTCTTGGGTGAGAGTGACACGACCTCTGCATCTGGATCTATCATATTACATAATTTGGAACAAACCCATCAATTATATTGCAGTACCAAGACTTGTGTGTGTGTGTGTGTGAGAGAGAGAGAGAGAGAGAGTTGCTGGGTTGCTAATTACCTGGAGTACCAGCTGGTCTTCTTTTCCTCTTGTTGATAGTTCCATTTTCTGAAGGAGTGAAGGCATCAGATGGAGAAGATGGACCAGCCGAAGCAGTGTTGTTAAACATGAGTAAATTTCAATGGCTTGTTCAGATATATCTTATAGATGAAGCACAATCAATTCCCTACCTATACAGCTGTTGAAGTGGGTGTTGTTTCTTTCAGCTTTCCACATAGAAGGCAATATGGGTAGAGAGAGAGAGAGAGAGAGAGAGAGAGAGAGAAGAGAGAAGATGAAGAAAAGCAGTAGCTTTGTGCAAACAACTTTCTTTTACGCTTTAAGCTTTTAGCTTTTTCTATGAACTTTCTTACTTTGTTTCATTGACGCCCACCTTGAGCAGGTAAGGTTGAGGCAAGTCTTCCATATAAAGCTAGCGACAGTGTAAGAGATAAAATGTAGAGTAGAGTGAGGTTCGGCCTGTGGCTGACCCAATCACAGTGCTTGAAACTTGAGCCCACACAGCATTTAGACAGAGAAACCAAAAAAACATCCCCATAAGAAAACAAACAGTCATTATTCATCACTATGTAATTTGCATGATAAATGCCAGCCAGTCCCTCAATACACGTGACCTCCATTCTCAGTCACGTGACCTTTTCATTCTCTTTTTTCTCTGTCTCTGTAAAGTAAAAGGTAAGTGGTTAAAAAGAGTTCCATTGACCAAAGTACCCCTTATTCTAATTACTTCAAAGAAAACATAATTAATGTTTTCTAAGCAGCCTTTGTTCTGGGTAAGTAAAAGCAGCTTTTTCCTTTTAAAAGATGGAGAGAAGCGAGGTTAGTCACTTTCTAAACAGCAGTGTAATCATTTCAATAAGTTTTTATCCTTAACTCAAGCCAAATATTGCCTGCCTCCCACCTAAAGTAACTTTGTGCACTTCTCATTTTTAGTTACACTAGATGTACACGTGAATAATTTAAAGGATATAGCTGTGCTGCATAAATTGTTGTACAAAATTTGTATCTCAGTGTCAAAATTTTATGCATTGAACATTTGGTGGAGTTAGTGGACTCTACTGATTCAACCACCTGCATTGACTTGGGATACAAAATTTGAACAAATATTTGTGTAGTATAGCATTGCTCTAATTTTAAATGAGTTCGTGTCTTGTTTTGAAAAATTTACAATGATATTTCCTCTCTATGAATATATTTCTTACTATGGGGAGCCCACTTATTGTTGTTAATCAACATATGGAATTCAATCAAATTGTTGATATTTGACGGGCCTGAGCCAGACTAAGCCTAGATCACATACGCAGGCAGGGTTAAGACCAAACCCAAGTCACAAGTGCAGCCCGACTCTGACTTGGCACAGATCACAAGTGCAGCCAAGTCTAGATCAAAGATACAAGCCAACAAGGGTCAAGTCCATTGTCTTGAAAAACCCAGTCCACTAGTAACGAACATGAGATCTCCATTTTTGGAAGGAATCAGAGTGCGCATCGCAAGCCTCAACCACCTTGCCGGTTACGCTAGCATTACGGAGTCACCCGCTCCCATTACAAGGGTGAGGCCTTAATCAGAGCTCTCCGCGATGATGCCTCTATCAAAGCCTGCTCTGGGACATCATGAAGATTGTACTCTCTTATAAATTGTAAGTCTCACCTACACATGGAGGGCATCACACACATCTCAATACACTATGCCTCTTGAATAATAATATTCTCTGGCCATCGTAGTCATTCCCAGTGGACTAGATCACCTAGACTGAACCACATAATCTTTGTGTTTACTTGTGTTGAGTCTTCTTTACTTCATCCTTAATTGATTTTGCATAAAGCCACTTTTGTACATCATCAATATTATATATGTTAGTTACTCAAACAATTATCTTACATTTATATTTAATAAGATAAATATGAAACAAAAAATAATTGAAGCAACTTTTAATCTAAGAATCTAGCTATGAATGGTGCAACCTAATATAAGGAACATGAATTTGAGAAACATTAGGAGTTTTATAACGGAAAGAAATCATACATATGACCACCAAGGTCCAGACCTCTTAGAATTAAGCTTGACATTGAGAAACCCAAGATGAGAGATAAACTATCATTTTGATATGTAACTGATTTCCGTTCTTAACCAATGAATGCTCCTCTAAAATAATGGGGTCTAGAAAGACCCTGAACTTATCATTTTTTTAGAAGAGTATCTTACACTCTGAACTTATCTTGCTAGTTTACGGTAAGTAGTTTTTTGATAGCCCCTATTCATAGAAAAAATAGTAGTGAACTTAAGGAAACCACAATATAGAATTCTTAAAATTCCATTTGCGCTATGAAATATACAACTTGAACAGAATATATAAAGGTATTTTTTTGCAGTTCACTTCATGCATACATTGAATGCATTCAATGACCATAATCCGATTTTGCTATTTGAATAGATGAATATGAGTAGACCAAGAATGTCAAGAGTTTAGATAGTTAAGTTATATTTTACCAATTGAATTGATGGATATTAGTAATCCGAGAATGTCAAAAGTTTTCATAGTAAAGTTAATAAGTTACATTTTAGTGTCAAACAAACTTAGATTTGAGAAGTCATACACATTAAAAATGACATTATAGAATTATTTAATCAAAAGCATTTGACATGTATGGATATTTAGAAATATTCCCTACAAGAAAATTCATTTTTTGCGACGTTTTTTTTCGTCGCAAAAAATAAAAAAAAACGTCGCGAATTGCAACGATTTTATTTTGTTGCAGCGTCATTGTAATAGCCTCGTCGTAGAAAACATAATTTCATCGCGAAAAGATACTTTTCGCAATGCAATATAAACGTCACAAAAAACAACAAACACGTCGTTAAAATTAAATTCTAACATCGACAAAAAATTAAATTAAATAATTTAATTGATATTTCGCGACGAAAATAAATCGTCGCTATGCAACTATAATGTTGCAAATAAGTATTTTTTGCGATGAAAACGAAAATTGTCGTAGAAATTATTTTTTTGTACTTACCTTATCCATTGGCGACGCAACCCAAAAAACGTCGCGAATTCTTATGTTTCGTGACAAAAAATCAAATCATCGCGAAATATAATTTACTTTCAACCTTTCGCGACGCATTAATTTTCGTCGCAAAAAAGTTACTTTTAAAAAAAATATAACCCTTTTGAACAACAGTTTTCCAAAAAAAAAAAAATGGCACCTGTGTTCAACTAATAAAAAAAACTAACAAAACATGTCACCTATTTTTCAATCAATAATTTATGCCTTGTTTTCAACCAACACAACTAACAACAAATACCAAACTAACCACAATATAAATACCAATACTACAATAACAACATAAGAAACAAAACATCCCACAAAACACAACTTATACCATTCATCAAAGACTCCAATGTATTCAACAATTATATCCACAAATTTTTCAAAATATTTAACTGACAAGTTAATTCATGTCTAAGGAAGTCCTCATATTGAGTACATTAGTCTTATGAATATTGTTTCCTTCAGGACCCCTCTTGAAATATTTACTGTCGAGCCAATGCAACTGCAACAATGATAACTGATAGCGTTATTCTATCGAGGATGAGCAGAGCGTATAGATGTGCGTGAGATCAAGTGTGCGTGTCTGAGCTACAAGGCCCGTGCAAGTTGCTGATAAATGCTTAGGGAATTGAGGAAAATGAGATGTACACAATAAAATTATAGTGGTTCACCGGCCTGGAAGCTCGGCTAGTCCACTCTTCAATGGAGGCTCTGGCTCCTGTTTTCTCATTGATTACGTTGGGTGTATTATAGTGCAGCCTGGAGGAAATTAGGGTTCATCCTGGCTCTATAGTCTTTAAGGTTCTTCTCTCCCCTCTAATTGGAGGCTTACCCTGCTTTTATAGCCTCTTGCTTACCTCTAACCCGGATTTACTTTCTATAATCATGGGATCCTTCCACCCTACTCTCCCCAATGGAGGAGTTAACTAATCTCCATAGGGCTGGTTCAGTGGACTTTATCCCGAGATCTTTGCCTTCCATCCGTGGGATCCTCCTTAATTTTTAGAGAGGATCTCGGTTGGTTAAGGGTTTTGTGCCTTGAATTCAGCTTGGCTATTGCTTAAGAGGTATTTGCTATCATCTTGTTGTCCCCTCATCGTTTCCCATATTATCTCGCTTGGGGGAGCTTTAATTCTGGCTCGACGAGCTCTGCGTGTCTTACCTGACCTCCCAAGCTGAGTTCATTTCCTGGGCTCGTGCTTAGGGTTTATTTTAAGTATTATCAGTTGCCCCCTAGCCCTTGTCTCAAGCGAGCTTGGGCAGGGGCTGAGCTATTTTTAAACCGAGCTAGACCTGCGCGTGGCTGATCCTAGCTTGCACGTGATTAAAGCCTTTTGACGGTTTGCAGCAATCATGGCTTTCCTCGATTCCCGCGCACGTTTCAGCCCACGTTTCTTAAGTTTTAAATGTACAAACGGCTATCTGAACCGTCTCTTCTCACTATTCGACTTCTTTTCTTTCGATTCCAGATTTCCCGGCTTGAAGCTTTCTGATTCTTGCTCAAAATCGAGTCCTTTGTGTTCGACTTGAGGATCCGCAATGCTCCCTTCCTTCAATTTCGCTCTGGATTGTTGCTCGTTTCTCTTTCCTAGCTAGGTACGCTTTTTCTGTCCCCTTTTCATCTTTTCTCGTTCTGGATCCCTTGAGTTCGAGGTGGTTATTGCGTTTCTGGGCTCATAGGTTCTTTTACTTCTGGTCTCGTGACTGTTGCTTGTCTCCTCTTCCCCATTTCGTGGATTGGAGTTCTATTGTGCACATACTTGCTGTTGGAAGCTATTGTGCTGACCCTAGGGTTATTAGGGAGTGTTTGACTGGTATTCCTCCTCTCTATCGTTCCTTTGATCTTCCTTTTTCCCGCCCAAACGTGAATGCCTCTTCTGGAGCCACTCGCTCCTCTGTTTCTCTCTTAGAAGGTAGGTCTGCCGAGGAGGAGACTGAATTAGGGGAAGTGGGTGACGAAATCGACAATTTCCCCGGTGTTGACGTTGTTGACTCTGAGGTCAATACCGATGAGCTTCCCTCATCGTCTTCTCCTATGCCCCCCAAGCCTGACAAAGGTAAGGGCAAAGTCAGTGGGGTTGGGGTCTCTGATGGTACATCATACTTAGGAGCTGCCCTAAAGCATGCCGAGCTCGTAGGCCCTAGCAAGGTCGACCCTTCCTTTGTGAAGATTTTCATTGCCCGCTATGGGTTTCCTGGTGGTGTCCAGACAGCTCCATCCTTTATGTTGCCAAAGTTCATAAAAGGGTCTGTTTCTTTGAGGTTGCATTTGAGAATGACCTTCGCTTTTCTCTGCACCCATTTATCAAGAACGTTTTATAATATTTTAACGTTTGTCCCTCTCAACTTTCCCCTAACTTCTGGGGTGTTCTGGTGGGTCTTCTGGTCTTCTTTAAGGACCAAAACCTCGGGGTTCCCAGCATTTCCCTGCTCTTGAACTTTTTCAACGTCAAGCTGACCTCTTCTGAGGGCTTCTTTTATATCTCCAAGCGAGTCAATGCTAGGCAGATCATCTCTCATATTCCGTCCTCCCATAAACACTGGAAAAAACGTTTCCTCTTTGTTGAGGGCACCAACTGGGAATACAACCCTGCTGATAGAACGGACACTCTTGGTATTCCTAAGGCCTGGACTATTCCAGAAAAATTGCGTGAGTCCTTGCTTGAGTTGACTGAGTTCTGTTTTGAGAATCATAAGTTTCTGACTCTGCTCTGCTTGCGTTGTATCTAGGTACCCGACCTGAACTTAGCACTGAGGACGAGGAGGTAAGGTTGAAATTGGTCAAGTGTGACCCGCAAAGGTACCCCAAGCTTATCCAACCCTGGGTTCTGGTTGAGAGAGGATTTAGTCTTCCTCGGATAACGATAGAAGCCCCGCCTCCCATTTCTGCTGTCAGACCTGAAGAAGTAGCAGGTAATTCCTTTTTCCAATAGGTTGCGCTGCCTTTCTTCCTACTTCCTCATATATGCGTAACTGGCTTGACTCAGATCTTCCAGGGTCTTCCACAATGAGGTCCACTTCCGAAGAACTTCAAGCCAAAGTCGAGCTGTTGAAAAAGAGTGGGAAAGGCAGCAAACGCAAGGCTCAGGTCGATTCTGGAAGCGGCCCCGCTACCCGGGCTAAAGTCCCAAGGTTGGGGGTGCCCCCTTCATCTTCGGCTACCAAAGAACAGGCTCCTTCATCCAGCACTCCTCAGGTTATGATGACTTCTCCCCCCTCAGAGGCTCAGCCTTCCTCCGTACAAGCTCATGTGGGGGGCCAAGTTTCTCTTTCCTCGTCTGAGGTCCAGAAGGCATTGAGGTTAATCCCCCACCTCCAACCCAACGCTGCTATCTACAGCCTTTCTGGGAAGATTGTTGAGCCGTCTCTAATAGGACCTGGGGTTGAGAGAGGGAAACACCCCGAGGTGGAGGGGGATGAGGATTCCTTCTTCGTGAATATGGAGTTTGCTGCAAGGGCTGTTTCTTCTATCCTTCCTGACTCTGACATTAAGAAGGCTGCTTCTATGCACATTGACGAGTCCATCACGTCAACTCTTCAGGGGGCAGCTATTGTAAGTCCTGGTACTTTTGTACTCCCACTCAACCTTACATCATTGCTCCATGTAGATCACTTATTTTCCTTTGCATCCTCAGATGGCTATCCATGTGAAAGGCTTGCTGAGCAGGGTTCGGTCTTCTGAGCATTCTGTTAAGGCTCTGAAGGCGTATGAAATCAAGGTTTCAGAACTGTCTTTTGAGAATGAGGACCTCAGAGCTCAGGTGCGAGGTCTTAACGAATAGATGGAGAAGCAATCATCTGACCTCAAGAAATCTTTAACAGCCAAAGGCAGAGCTGAGGAGAGAGAGAAGAAGGCTCGAGATGAGCTAAGGATAGCTAGGGAGGAGCTGAAGCTCAAAACTGAGGCTCAAAACTGAGGCCTGGACCAAAGCCAGCCAGGAGGCTTTTGACGCTCAGAGCTCCTTTGAGCACGTGAGGGAGGAGTATAGCACTATCAATGAGGCAAATGGTAAGCTTTGCGAGGGTCTCGAGGCGCAGAAAGACCTGGTCAAGCAGAAGGACGGTGAGATTGCAGAGTTGAGGGATGAAGCCACCACCTTGTGGGCCTCTGGATGGGTTGCCTTTCAACGCAAGGCCTCCAAGACCTTCCCAGATCTGGACTTCAATTTTCCTATTCAAACTGAGGAGGAATTGGAAGAGTCTGACTCTGATGGCGAGGAAGGTACCCCGGTACTTCCAGCTAAAGCCTTAAACCAAGATGTGCCAGCTCCTCCAGCTATTCCACGTTCTACTCCCCTCTTTGCTAACCTCATAACCGAGGCCCTTGCTCAAGATTTGCTAGTAGACAGAGTGGAGGTTCCTGGGGCCAGCTCTCCTGAGAATTCTGCTATTCTAGCTTCTGGGTCCTTGTCTGCTGAGCTGCCGGGTTCCGCTCCTGCTACTAAGGCTCCATTTGTTGAACCTCAAAATCCCCCTTCAGAGACTTAGCATTTTTTTCTTCTTTTTGTAACTCTGGATTCGTACTTCATGTACTTCTGACTTCATATTCTGAAATATGACTTTTGTTTTGAAAAGTGGTGTACTGATTTCTAACCTGAGACAGGATTCTGTTTTTACTTTTCTTTGCCTTTGCATGGTCTCCTTGTATTCCCCTTGCTCCCCTTCTTTAAGAGGTACTTCAGTTCTTCTTAAAGAAGAATAATTGAGTTTAAGAGGCTAACTGAGCCGTTGTTACGTAAGGAAGAGCTCCCCAAGAGCTGTAGAGCTCAGAATTGTCGTCTTCAGAGCTTTTCCCTTCTGCTTGGTTCCCCCATAGGGGTGGCTGTTGCTTCATTACTTATCTTAATGATAAGAGGTTTGCTGGATTTGGCAAAGAGAGTAGGTAGTTTTGATGCTGGGGTCTTTCCCACACATATTCATTTAAACTGTGCTGCTGAGTGAATGAGAACCTCGAAGGCAAGGGTGCCAGGAGGTCCGTGTAACTATACGAACTGTTCTTAGCTCTAAGAAATCTGAGAAGTTTCTTTAAAGAGATCTCTTAGAGGTTTATTTTCTCTGAGTGGTAATTTCCCCTTGGTAATTTGGCGGCCTGTGGAACTCTCCTTGTGAACCGAGGAGCTCATCGTGAGCTCTGGGGCTCTCCCATGAACCGAAGAGCTCTTCGCGAGTTCTTAGGATCCTTTAATGAATTGAATAGTCCATTGCGAGCTCCTAGGCTCTTTTCTGAACTTTTGGAGTTCTTCGTGGGCTATGTTGCTCATATCATGAACTGAATAGTTCAGCGTGAGCTACGTGGCTCGTATTATGAACTGAAGAGTTCAGCGTGAGCTACGTGGCTCAAGTTATGAATTGAATAGTTCAGCGTGGGCTATGTGGCTCGTATTATGAACTGGATAGTTCAGCATGAGCTACGTGACTCGTATTATGAACTGAATAGTTCAGCGTGAGCTACGTGGCTCAAGTTATGAACTGAATAGTTCAACGTGAGCTACGTGGCTCGTATTATGAATTGGATAGTTCGGCGTGAGCTACGTGGCTCATATTATGAGCTGAATAGTTCAGCGTTCTAGGAATGTTGAATAGCTACCCATGAATAAATTAAAAACTTGCCGCTTTATTGAAAATCTCTTCGTAACAAAGGAGACTCACTGAAAAAACCTTTTAAGATGTTCTGCATTCCAAAAGTGAGGTAAGATTTTTCCTTCCTCTATTTGCAGCTCGTAATTTCCAGGTCTGATCACCTTTGATATGATGTAGGGTCCTTTCTAATTAGGTCCCAGCTTCCCATGAGTGGGGTCCTTTCTCGCAGGTAGGAGTTTCATGAGCACTAAATCCCCAGTTTTAAAGCTTTTGTGTCTAACCCTTCTGTTATAATACCTTGTTGTTTTCCTTTGGTAACTTTGGATGCGATGTAGAGCTCTGTCTCTCTTTTCATCCAGGAGATCGAGGTTCAGTAGGAGAGATTCATCATTGTGCTCAGCGTCTGCAAACTCAACCCTAGGTGATTGGAGCCCCACCTCGACAGGTGCCACTGCCTCGGTTCCAAAAGCCAAAGCAAACGGGGTTTCCTGAGTTGCAGATCTGGCAGTGGTCCTGTAGGCCCACAGCACTTCAGGGATGTACTCCACCCACTTACCTTTTAGGTTTTCTAGTTTGGTCTTCAGAGCTACCTTTATGGTTCTGATGGTGACCTCTGCTTGTCCATTGGATTGAGGATGTGCCGGAGCTGAGAAGTAGTTCTTTATCCCGAGCTCAGCACAAAACCTCTTAAACTTTGGGTTGTCAAACTGCTTTCCATTGTCAGATACGACTGCTCTAGGAACCCCAAACCTGCAAACTATAGATTTTCAAACAAAGTTTTGTACCTTTTGTTCGGTGATTGTTGCCAAAGGTTCGACCTCCGCCCATTTGGTGAAGTAATCCACCCCTATAATGACAAACTTGCATTGTCCTACACCGGTGGGGAGGGGTCCAAGTATATCCAAACCCCATTGTTGGAAAGGTCATGGGCTTATCACCGAGGTCAATAGCTCGGGTGGACAATGGGAAATTTTGGCATGCTCCTGGCAAGTCTTGCATTTCTTGACCAATTCAGTGGCATCTTTGAGCATAGTGGGCCAATAATACCCTTGCCTCAGTGTTTTTCTTGCCAAGGCCTGAGCTCCGATGTGATTGCCACAGATTCCCTCATGTACTTCTCTGAGTATATTGTTGGCATCTTCATCTCCCACGCATTTAAGGAGAGGTGTTGAAAAACCTCGTTTGTACAGATTTCCCTGCAGCAAAGAAAATCTAGCTGATTTGGCTCTCAGTTTGGAGGCCTCCTTGGTATCGTTTGGCAAGGTTCCGTTCTGTAGGTATTCTATGATGGAGTCCATCCAGCTCAGCTGAGCTACGATTGGGAGCACTTCTTCTTTCTCAATGCTCACTGAAGGCTCTGGAAGGTGCTCCACTGGTATTAGCCTATTCAAGTCCTCTTGCGAGGCAGTTGCTAACCTTGCCAACACATCTGCTCATGAATTTTCTGTCCTGGGAACGTGTCTGACCTTAACCTGCACAAACTTCTTGATTAGTTCTTGTACCTTTCTGAGGTAAAGGACCATTTTTTCGCCCCTCGCTTCGTAAGACTCCTCTATCTGTTTCACCACTAGTTGGGAGTCACTACAGATCTCCAGCTGTTCTGCCTCCATGGAGTGAGCAAGATTGAGCCCAGCGATGACAGCTTCATACTCAGCCTCGTTATTCGAGGCCTTCAACCCAAACCTGAGGGCATATTCGGCATCTATCCTGTCCGGAGAGGTCAGAATTAATCCTGCATCGCTTCCTTGAGCATTAGCAGCCCCATCTACTGAAAGCTTCCAAACGGGGAGGTCAGGTACCAGTTGTGTGACCTCCATGGGTGTTGTTGTAGTGAACTCTGCGATGAAATCTGCCAAAATATGTCCTTTGATTGCAGTCCTCGGCTTATATCTAATATCGAACTCACTAAGCTCTATAGCCTATTTAACCAACCTCCCTGAAGACTCTGGCTTATGCAGTACTTGCTTCATCGGCTGGTATGTTGGAACCTCGATGGTGTGAGCTTGGAAGTATGGCCTAAGTCTCCTAGCTGTAGTTATCAAGGCTAAAACAAGTTTCTCCATATTTGGATATCTCTCATCTGCCCCCCTCAGAGCTCTGTTGCAGTAGTAGACTGGTTGCTGAGCTCTGTCTCGCTCCCTAACCAGTGCTGCACTAGTTGAGAAATCTGAAACAGCTAGGTAGAGAGTAAGGACCTCCCCTTCCAAGGGACTCACCAGAACAGGAGGAGAGCTCAGGTAATTCTTTAATACTTTGAATGCTTCTTCGCACCGTGTATCCCACTGGAATGCCCTCTTTAAAGTTTGAAAGAAGGGCTGACATTTATCGCTCGATCTGGACACAAAACGACTCAGAGCAGCTATTCTTCCAGTCAAGCGTTGGATTTCTCTTGTATTTGAGGGTGACTGCATGCTGAGCACAACTTTTACCTTTTCTGGATTAGCCTCTATTCCTCTGCTATTAACTATGAAGCCCAGAAACTTCCCTGCAGAAACTCCGAAGGCGCACTTTGCAGGATTAAGCTTCATCTTGTACTTTTTTAGGATTCGGAATGACTCAGCTAGGTGCTCAATGTGGAGCTCTGCTTTTAGTGACTTTACTAACATGTCATCGATGTAGACTTCCATTGACGCTCCTATCTGCTTTTGGAACATTCTATTCACCAATCGCTGGTAAGTGGCTCCAACGTTTTTCAACCCAAAAGGCATGACTTGGTAGCAATATGTCCCTTGCTCAGTGATAAAAGAGGTCTTCTCCTGGTCGCTGGGGTCCATCTTGATCTGATTATAGCCTGAAAAGGCATCCATGAATCTGAGGAGCTCGTGGCCAGCCATGACATCCACTATGAGGTCAATCCGAGGTAGGGGAAAACTGTCCTTGGGGCACGCTCGATTGATATCAGTGAAGTCAATACAGAGCCACCATTTGCCATTAGTCTTCTTGACAAGAACCACATTGGCTAACCAGACAGGATAGTCTACTTCCCTGATTGCTTTAGCGCGGAGGAGTTTGCTGACCTCTTCATTGATTGCCCTTTGTCTATCTGAGGCGAAACTTCTTCTCTTTTGCTTAATGGGCTTGTAAGTGGGGTTTACGCTTAGCTTGTGGGTAATAATTGAGGGGTCAATACCTTCCATGTCTTCTTGCTTCCAAGCAAATACCCCAATGTTTTCCTTCAGGAAATGAATGAGAAGATCCTTAATTTCTCTGCTCAATTTGGATCCGATGTAAACAAGGTGTTCTGGCTCCTCGTCAAGCTGAATAGGTTCCAGCTCTTCTGATGGCATTGGTCTCGTGTCCAACTCGTCCCTCATGTCGAGCTCATCCACATGGATGCTTTCAACTTCTTTTTGCTTAATCGAAGCCGTGTAGCATTCTCTGGCTATACGCTGGTCCCCTCGAACTACTCCTACTCCATTTTCTGTAGGAAACTTTACAACCAGGTGATAGGCAGAGGGGATGGTCTTCATCGCATTAAGAGAAGGTCTTCTCAGTAGCATGTTGTATGCGGAAGGAGCATCCACCACCAGGAACTTCACAGTTGTAGTGGCTTGACACGGAGGGTCTCCCATGGTGAGTACGAGATGAATGGATCCTAGTGGTAATAATCTCTCCCCGGAGAATCCCAACAGGTGGGCACTCACTGGTTCCAGTTTCTTCCTTCCTATGTTCATTTTGTCAAAGGCAGAGGCAAAAATGATGTCTGCCGAGCTCCCGTTGTCAATCAGGACTCGATGAACTGTTATGTTTACCACGACAGCCCTTACCACCAGTGGGTCATCATAGGGATGTTGGCAACCTTCCATATCAGAGTCTGAGAAGGTTATAGCGGTGCTCAACCGGGGTGCCTTGGACACAGTATGCACCTCCAGTGCTTCTCCAGTTCTGACTCTTCGCAGGTGGGCCTTTCTAGCAGAACTAGACTCCCCACCTCCTGCAAATCCCCGGGATATCACCCTGATTTCCCCTAAGGGTTGTTGATGTTGAGCAGGGGCTTGCTTTCGAGGTGGTGGAGGTGGAAAAGCTTGGTTTCGATCCTCATGAGCTATGTAATGGCGCAAATGTCCACGTTGAATCAAGTATTCAAATCTCCTTCTTCAACTAGATGCAATTGTCAGTGTGATGACCGTGATCTCTATGGAACTCGCAGTACTTGGTGGGATCCCTCTTTGCTGGGTCTGCTTTCATCCGAGGTGGCCACCTCAAAAACTTATCATTCTGTACCTCATACAGAATTTGGGACACCGAGGCAGTTAGAGGAGTGAGCTGCCGAGGTGGATACCTTGGCTGCAGCTCTGGCTGTGGAGGACCTAAGCGATCCCTAACATTTCCTCTTCTCTTTGGGGAGCGATCTCTGTCTCTTCTTGGAGACCTATCACGTCATCTTTCTCTTCTGGGACTTCGGTCCCTCTTTTTCTCCTCCTTCCCTTTATCCTTTTGCGTGGACGAGCTCCCCACCTTAGAGAGAAGAGCTTCCTCGCCATTAATGTATTTCTCTACTTTAGCGAGCACCTCTGCCATGCTTGCTTGCGGGTTTTTCGAGATAGAAAACATCAAGTCTTTAGATTGCACTCCCAAACCGGCTATAAATACAGTGATGGCAAACTTTTCATCCGGGACATCTACCTTTAGTGATTCCGAGTTGAACCTTTGAACATAAGATCTCAAGTTCTCTTGGGGTCCCTGCTTCACATTCAACAGGTGGTAGCTCAGATTTCTGTATATTCGAGCTCCTATAAAGTGAAATACAAAAGCTATCGAGAGCTCTTTAAAGGATGAGATTGAGGCTGGTGGGAGCCTGTTAAACCAGGCCAGGGCGGAGCCCTTTAACGTGATGGCAAAGGCTCTGCAACGTACAGGATCCTAGTACCCATGCAGCTTCATCTGGTTCTTGTAAGTGTTGAGATGATCTACGGGATCTTTCGTTCTGTCAAAGGCCTCTTTCTGTGGCATTCTGAACTTCGATGGGAGAGGAAAATGCAGCACTCCAGTGGTGAATGGGGACTCAGTCTGTTGTACCAGGGCATCCATTGTAACCGGAGCCTTGTTCTTTACAGCCTCCTTCATGTGACTGAGTTCTTGCTGGATATCCTTGAAGCGCTGCTCCCAATACTGTTCTCTCCTTTCCTACTGGTAAGGGAAAAAATCGTCCCTCTCGCCTTCATCGTTCTGACGTTGCACCTCTTCGCTGTGGCCATTCCTAGGGGGTAGGTAGGGAACATGCCCCCTGGTCTGGCTGTTTTCTCCTCCTTCATTGACCTCTCTGAGGGGGTCCAGGTGTCGTTGTTCCCTGTGAGGGGGATTATTCTGGCCTTCTTGGGCCGGCCGTGCCTCCTGTGGGCGTTGTACGAGCTTCGAGAGCTCTGCGTTTTCCTTTAGCAAACGTTGGTTGACGAGGCGAAGGGCCTCCATCTCGTTGTTAGTGGGGGAATCCCCCATGGGGGGATTAGTCTCTTGGACGTTCTCGGATTGTCTGCCGTTGGTGGCTTCCTAATGATCCTGCATCCGTGGTGGGTTTGTTTGGCTTCTGCTCATGTTTCGAGTTGATACCATCAGTCACTGAGAGATCAGCTTATTTGTAACAGGAACAGTCGTTCCCACAGACGGCGCCAAACAGATAGCGTTATTCTATCGAAGACGAGCATAGTGTATAGATGTGCGTGAGATCAAGTGTGCGTGTCTGAGCTACAAGGCCCGTGCAAGTTGCTGATAAATGCTTAGGGAATTGAGGAAAATGAGATGTACACAATAAAATTATAGTGGTTCACCGGCCTGGAAGCTCGGCTAGTCCACTCTTCAATGGAGGCTCTGGCTCCTGTTTTCTCATTGATTATGTTGGGTGTATTACAGTGCAGCCTGGAGGAAATTAGGGTTCATCCTGGCTCTATAGTCTTTAAGGTTCCTCTCTCCCCTCTAATTGGAGGCTTACCCTGCTTTTATAGCCTCTTGCTTACCTCTAACCCGAATTTACTTTCTATAATCATTGGATCCTTCCACCCTACTCTCCCTAATGGAGGAGTTACCTAATCTCCATAGGGCTGGTTCAGTGGACTTTATCCCGAGATCTTTGCCTTCCATCCGTGGGATCCTCCTTAATTTTTGGAGAGGATCTCGGTTGGTTAAGGGTTTTGTGCCTTGAATTCAGCTTGGCTATTGCTTCGGAGGTGTTCGCTATCATCTTGCTATCCCCTCATCGTTTCCCATATTATCTCACTTGGGGGAGCTTTAATTCTGGCTCGACGAGCTCTGCGTGTCTTACCTAACCTCCCGAGCTGAGTTCATTTCCTGGGCTCGTGCTTAGGGTTTTTTTTAGGTATCATCAATCACAATAAACACTTTAGTAAGTGAAGTCAACGAAAAAATATTCACTATGACCTATAATGTTATACATGCATCTCATTCAAGTTAAAAAAAACAAGTTAGACTACCAAAGGTGTTGATAAACTTCAATTTATTCAAATAGGTAATCATAGATCTGCTAAATTCAAAGACACCCAAAAGTGATGCCCTTCATCATTTTTAAGTTCTTGTAATCCTGATCGACTCTATTACACTTTGGGCAATGAGGATTTCATAACTTAACGCAACCAAGTATAATGTTTCGGGACGAAAATAAATCGTCGCTATGCAACTATAATGTTGCAAATAAGTATTTTTTGCGATGAAAACGAAAATTGTCGTATAAATTATTTTTTTGTACTTACCATATCCATTGGCGACGCAACCAAAAAAATGTCGCGAATTCTTATGTTTCGCGACAAAAAATCAAATCATCGCGAAATATAATTTACTTTCAACCTTTTGCGACGCATTAATTTTCGTCGGAAAAATGTTACTTTTAAAAAAAAATAACCCTTTTGAACAATAGTTTTCCAAAAAAAAAATGGCACCTGTGTTCAACTAATAAAAAAGACTAACAAAACATGTCACCTATTTTTCAATCAATAATTTATGCCATGTTTTCAACCAACACAACTAACAACAAATACCAAACTAACCACAATATAAATACCAATACTACAATAACAACATAAGAAACAAAACTTCCCACAAAACACAACTTATACCATTCATCAAAGACTCCAATGTATTCAACAATTATATCCACAAAATTTTCAAAATATTTAACTACATGACAAGTTAATTCATGTCTAAGGAAGTCCTCATATTGAGTACATTAGTCTTATGAATATTGTTTCCTTCAGGACCCCTCTTGAAATATTTACTGTCGAGCCAATGCAACTGCAACAATGATAACAATAAACGTTTTAGTAAGTGAAGTCAACGAAAAAATAGTCACTATGACCTATAATGCTATACATGCATCTCATTCAAGTTAAAAAAACAAGTTAGACTACCAAAGGTGTTGATAAACTTCAATTTATTCAAATAGGTAATCATAGATCTGCTAAATTCAAAGACACCCAAAAGTGATGCCCTTCATCATTTTTAAGTTCTTGTAATCCTGATCAAGTCTATTACACTTTGGGCAATGAGGATTTCATAACTTAACGCGACCAAGTATTTATGGAAATAACAGTCTAGCTAACTTTATGGAAATAACAGTCTCAAATTCTAACCGCACTATACGATGCAACCATATATCATATATCAGAGTAACTAACCAAAGAAAAGTCGTCATCATCCCCTCTCTTTATGGTCTCCTCACTTGGGGGAAGATGAGCAGTCATCATTTCCCATTTGGTCCATGCCCTGGTAGTTGCAAGCTAACACAAATTAAGGCATTTAGAAATCACCTCAACTTGTGGCAAGATGATGAACATGTAAATTCATGATCAATAAAGCCAAAAGGACCAATGCCTGCACCATCAGATAAAGTCAAATTTCCACATGGTAGAACAAACTTGATTATTCAGTTTGCCAAATTATATACAAGTAGCATCTTCAATTCATGAGATCAAGCAAAGGATAATATGCTAGTTCAAGTGTCCATACCACTTCCAAGAACTCTTCTTATAAGTATTTCATTAAAGGATTTTAATAGCTCATATTTTACCAGATGCTTCTTTTTCCATGGTTCCCAGTGCAGTATAGTAGGTTATATAAAGAGCTAGAAGTTGTGCAAATGCCATTGACAAGTCACAAAGAAAAGGGGGCTCCGATAGGACACCTATGTGGAAGTGTCAATTAATTGGGCTGCTACTAGAACAACATAGAAAGTGGAAGTGTGTACGGTATATTGGCACCACATAACTTTTTTTATTTTTGCCCAGAAAACAAGAAGAAAAAATTCATGTTATGGGACATTAAGGCCTAAACTGACTAATAAAGAAGATGGATATAAAGAAAACATTCTCTGATTAGTATGAGCTGTCATAACTGACTCATATCAACTCTGTTGAAATTAATTCATGAACGAACATCTATTTCATGAAAGGATTCTTTAATATTGTCCATTGATAGTAGCATGATAATAAGAATGGGACTCAAATTTGGGTGATCGAGAGCCAAAAGTTTTGTGTGTATACTTGTGAATGACAGCTTGGCAATTTCACTTAAAAGAATCTCATAACAAAACAAGATAATTTAACAACCATGGAAAATTATCATATCTTGCACCATACCTTAATCTGTTGAGTTAACCATAGACCAACATCAAGAAGTAGTCAGTTTCCTAATGCATTTTTCTCACCTACAACGTGTATGCTCTAAGTAACATATTCCTGTCCTACTCCTTCTACCAATACAATCACTGTATGCCCATTTTCTTTAAGCCGTTGTTCAATGAATTCAAAAATTCAACCTTGGCTTCCAGATAGAATGGAGACTCTGGAATCAAGCAACAATCATGTTGCAATCCAAAAGCTATTAACAGATGTGAGTCTTATTATGCTAGACCAACAATACAATCACAACCTGCTAGCATATTTCATATGAACACATTATCATTTATCTTTTTGTATGTTAACTATCATGGAATCCATAAAAAATGATCGAGATGTGCATTATATGTAGATACAAAAACAAGGAATAAGTTTCTACATAGAGTTCTGTTGCCTGTTGTTTCATCTTTTACTTTGCACACAAATATTAAACATTTTAACTTTACCATGATTTGATCCATAATATTTACAACGAATCGGTGATCTTACCACATCTCGGCTTGCCAACGTTGCGTACATAGCAATGAACCCTGCAGAATAAAGTCAGGGAAGTGGAGGCATAGATGAAGAAAGACAGAGAAAGATGTAAAGAGGATGTACATAGCAATGAATCACCAAAACACACAATTTTATTCAGGTGTAAAGAGGAGGCATAGATGAAGAAAGAAAAAGAAAGATGCTTACAGGTTCACATATGCCAGGTGATATATGAAATTATCAAACTCCTAATCATTATGCAAAACTTAACAGTGATGTTCAACTAATTCAAAAAGTTTTGAGGTTCTAGAAAAAATCATGAGAAATTCGCCATAAAATTAAAACAAATCTCTTACTTCTTTGCTGTAAAGTTTTATCCGGTAGCATAATTAGGTTGAAGAATGTTTCTAATAATAGAGTTATGAGACAAATTAGAGACTACAAACAAAGAAATGGAATGAATAACATATCCCACACAGCCAAAAAAGGGAGACAATGCCATAGAAATCAACACACCTAAGCCGTCATAGTGCCAACACCAAAAGAATCTAATTACACCAAAAGAATCTAATTGCACCAAAGTCGAAACTAATTGAAATCGAATCAATTTTTCGGATCAAAGGCTCCACAGCTCTTTAAGAAATTATGTCGAACACGTGGTGGTCGTGGAGTTGGGCTGAGTAGGGGGTTCTGTGGTGGGGTGGGGTTATGGGGAGAGTGGGAAGGAGAAGAGTTGTTAAGAGAGAAAGTTATCTAATCAGCATATTTATGGGTGGTGTCATTGGCGACATTGGCGACATTTAGGGGGTGAGAGAGATGAAATCAGTGGAGCTTCGTGGGTGGCGGTGGACAGGCCCTGGAAATGGGTAGGTGATGGTTCTGTGGAGTAGGATGTGTGCTAGAGAGGGAGAGGGAGAGATGTAGGTGGTGGCCGTCGTCTGTGATGATGGGTGCCATTGGAAGGAAGATAGAGTGGGGGAGAAAAAGGGTGAGTGAGAAAGGGAGAGAGAAGATGTAGAGATAGGGCCCAAATAAAGAAAGGCCCTAATTAAGATTTTGATTCTCCTCTATGTGGGAGTGTAAGTGTGAGTGTTTGTGTGTGTGCCATTGAGTGTGTGCCTCTATGTGTGAATGTCTGTATGTGTGTTCGATTGAGCAGAGAGAGCTTGGGACAGAGAGAAGAAAGAGATTGAAACCTGATTCAAGCTCTCACTCTAGAATTCAAAGCTCGCCAATTAAAGCTAGGGTTCCTGCTTCTCCACAATGCCGATTCAAGCTACGGTTCTTGATTCTCCACAATGCCGATTCAAGCTCTCAGTGGAATCCAAAATTTGACTCATTCGTTAATGGCAATGAACTAGCAGAACTAGCGCTCGCTTCAATCTGTGTGTGAGGTGGTGGTGAGGTGTTGATGGTGCTGGTGGTGGTAGTTGTCTTTGGTTTGGATTGAGAGAGAGAGAGGGAGAAGGGGGTTGACGATGAGAAGGGCTGGAGAATCGGAGGAAATAGGGTTTTAGTTTTACGGTGCAAAACACATGGACGTCGTTTTGTCTAGGAAGAGTTTTTTTAAAAGACCCAAAACGACGTCGTTTTGGTTTTTTAAAAATTTATATTTTATGACAAAAATAAAAAAGTTGTGATAAAAATTCTAAACAAATTATTGCGACACAAATCAAAAAACGTCGCGAATTAATATTTTATTTTATTTTTACTATAATTCTGATTTACAAAAATAAAATTCTAATTTTGCGACGAAAAATTTAACGTCGCCATAAAAATTCCTAGAAAATTTATTGCGACGTAAATATAAAAATGTTGCAAATTAATATTTTTATTTTATTTTTAATTTAATTTTGATTTAAAAAAATAAAATTTATATTCTGTGACAAAAAATCAAACATCGCAATAAAAATTTGTAAAAAAAATTTTTACGACGCAAAAAAAAACTTCGCGAATTAAATTTTTGACTTTATTTTTATTTTTATTTTTGATTATTTATTTTTGCGACAATTTAATACTAACTGCGACAAAAAATATTTGTCGTAAAAAATTGTTATTTCCCACCATTACTCGCGCCAAAAAAAATTTGGGAGGGAATCGTCATTTCGCAATGCACTTGGAAAAAACGTCCCAAAAAAAATAACAGCATAGAAATTTGCGACAAAATTATAAAATCGTCGCGGATAGTATACTTTTTGCTACGTTTTTTAATTCGTCGCAAAAAAATGATTTTTCTTGTAGTGATTAGAGAGGCAATATAAAAAAATTAAGATGTAGATAATGCTTTTACTACAACAATAATTACAAAATAAAAAGATGTCATTAAGTATACAAAAGACAGTATGAGAATTAGTTGTATTATTAAGGCTATTTTAGTAAATCAAAAGTTTTCATGTTTGTTGACATTTTATAGTAGTATAGATAAGGTTGAACTTTTCCTTCCATTTTTTTTTTTTTCAGTTGATATCCAAGAAAATCAAGACAGGTACTACTCGTTCGTAAATCCCATAGTTTTATTTGTGCTTTAATACTGATGGTGTGAAAAAAATAGAGTGTGAGAGAGTGCTGAGTGTCGAACGATTAAGTGAGTGAAATATTCGTGTTAACCATTGTGGAACAAATAAAGCAAACAACAATATGAATGGTTCACCAAGCTAAATAGCTAGGCTATTCCACTATGAACAGAGTCTTTTGCTTCACTATGTATTCTCAAAAGTTTATAGAGGATTCAATCCATTTTTCGTAAGGCATCATCTTCTATTTATACTATGGTAATATATTATCACTATCCAAGATTGGTGTTGTCCCCCCATCAAATTCGTTGGAATCGTCTAGGAATTTTTTACTGTTAGAGGCAATTATGTATCTCTAGGACATGTGGTCTTCTAGAAGTAGTGAGATGATATTCTTGAGGTGATAGTTTGCTGCCCAACATAAGATGGGTTTGATGAACTCTTCTTCTTCTTATAGTTAATGGATCCGAGCTGGCATGCCTGTGGCCGAGCTGCTTGGATACTACTTGGTGACTTGGGAATCAACTTACTTATGGCAGATGACCTAGGCTAGGTCAGGTCATTCTTCCATTGCCCGAAAATACCAAGCTGTAATGAGTTTAACTTAGGTGCATTTTATGGCATCATCAGTTGCCCCCCAGGCTCGAGCTTGGACAGTCATGTGTTGGCCTTAGGTTGGGGCTGATCTATTCTAGAGCTTGAGACTCTATTGCCGAAGCTCATTACCCGCGGAATCCAGGACATGACTCTTTAGTAGAAGATGTGCGGTTGCGTAGGCATGCGATGAACTGGAGCCTCATCTATTGGAGGCGTCCTCATTATGGGCGTACACATGGCCACGATCTAAAACACATTGATTGCATGTACAATGCATTAATTGCTTGTGGGTGACTGAAGAGCCAAAACCCAAAGGATTTTAATCCCTTTGCCTCCATTGTATCGAGGCACTTTGCCATTTGGCATTTGTGTCTTCATCATCTCGTTGTCCAGCCTGCCCCTTTCTTAGGTACGTCTTTCTTTCTTTTCTTTGTCCTGGACTAATTTGATCCATGGTGGTGGTTTGTAGGATTAAAATTTGCGGTCCTTAGATTCTGTT
The DNA here is from genome assembly GCA_951799425.1 of Ilex aquifolium. Lineage (NCBI taxonomy): Eukaryota > Viridiplantae > Streptophyta > Magnoliopsida > Aquifoliales > Aquifoliaceae > Ilex > Ilex aquifolium. Next base: position 40,857,499 of record OX637397.1, on the reverse strand, counting down.
ACTTTAGGAGTTCTTTCTGGTCTCTCGAACCCCTTCATTCTTTCGTCGACCATTCTTTGGTTACTAGGGTATCTTTTGTGAGAGATTGGAGCATGGACCTCAGAGCAATAGAGGACAGTTCTTCCTATCTACCCCAACTGTACCGTAGGCTAGGGTGCGGTGTTCCCATGGTGAGAGTGGTGTCTAACTCTTTTTCTTTTACTACTAGTTCTTCGATTTCTTTCATGCTTAGGGATGATAGTGAGGATAAGGAGATTGTACCTCTCCCAAGGACGAGGATTTTCCTACCGAGGAGGTCCAAGGAGAAGAGTTATCCTTGGCCATTGTTGAGGCTAAGGGAAGATCTTCCGAACGAACCGAAAAGATTTCTTTGGTTGTCTTTGACTCTGAGAAATCCACGGCTGGTCGTTTGCAAGAGATTCCTCTAATTCACATTTCTAGTAAAGCGGCCAAGAGGAAAAAAGAGAATTCAAGGGGCAAGTCCTCCTCAGCGTTTCCTAAGAAAAAGAAGGGCCCCCGCGACCTATCTAATTTGACTTGTTGTTCGGCCTTTGTTCAAAGCCAAGTCAATGCAAGGCAGGCTTTCACTATCAGGGAGGAGTATAGCTTCTCAAACGACGATATAGTCCATCTTCCAAATGCCAATGACCGATGTAACATACCTCGTCCTAGGATGACCTGCTTTTTCGAGTCTGCCTTTGAGTCGGAACTAAGGTTTCCTATGCATCCCTTCATTAAGGAGGTTCTCATCCATTACAACTTATGCCCTGCTAGGGTATCCCCAAATGAATGGGTACTCCCAGTGAGTTTACTCGTTTATTGGCAAGAAAGTGGTTTTCAGTCTCCTCCAACTGTCGTCAAACTTGTCCATCTTTTTCAGTTGACATTTTCTCCAACCCGGGATTTCTTTATTTTGCCAAAAGGGTTAAGGCAAAATCCTTAATAACCGGCCTACCTACTTCTCATTAATGGTGGAAGGAAGGCAAAATCCTTAGTAACTAGCCTACCTACTTCTCATAAATGGTGGAAGGAATATTTTTTTTTGATGATGCACAAAATGGTTTTGCACACCACCTGTTAAATGTGAGTAATAAATGTAGTAATTAAAGTATAGAGAAGACAAGAATTATAGTGGTTCGGTCAATATGAACTACCTCCACTTCTAAATGGCTAGGGTTGCCGGGTCTTTTATTAAATCAAGTGTGCAAGGAGCAGAGTGTTACAGGCTTGGAGAGGGAGAGGAGATATGTGCTCCCTTGAGTGTCATGCCCCCCAAGTGTTGGTGGAGCTTACAATTTATAGTCGTTCCCTCACAGACTGGGGCGACTTAATAGTAACTAAATAGCTATTGTGGTGGAGCTGGCGATTTCTTATCAACGGGCGAGACAGTTGCGGTGCTCTCCATGAGACTCGGTCCAAGATGAGATGAGGGTGGACTATTTCCAAGGTGGTGGAGGTGAGGCTCCTAGGATGACCCTTACTCCAGGGTGGCGAGGAGGAGAGCTGGGCGCCTGAGGAGGAAGGTTGGGCGCCTGATGAGGAGACATGGGCGCCTGAGGAGAAGGGCAGGGCGCCTGGCGTGATGGCCTGGGCGCCTGGGATGGTCTGGCCGCCCAGTTTGGGCGCCAGGGGGTCTTGGATGACCTTGTGTGCTCCCTGCTAATGTAGCTCCTTGAGCTTGACCGGGTTGACCATATTGGGCTGGATTTGCTGGATCTCTTGGAGTTGGCCCCTTGGGCTTGTAACATGAGTTGGGCCCTTGGGCTTGGCCCATCATTTGCCCCCAATGGCCTGTGTCCAATGAAACTTGGAGAAGAAGGCATTTGGTTGAATTTGAATTTTCGGCTGACCGGCATAACTGAAAGAACTTCGGGAGGCCAAAACAGCTGTTTCTGAGCCTTTTTTGGACTTTTTACAGCATCAATCATTGTCATAGGCAATAAGTTTTGTAGGACTCGTCGAGAGCTTCGATTTGATATATTATAAGTCTCATTTGGAGCAACAGAACAAAAATTATGATCAAAACTTCGAGCAGAGAGGTGGGCGAGCAGGGCACTGTTTGGGCGAGAAGCACTGTTATGGACAAGCAGAAATTTTTTTTTGCAGAATTTTTTTTTTTTTTTTTAAACTTTGGGAGTCCAAAACAGCTGTTTTTTAGCCTTTTTTGGACTTTTTGTAGGGCTTGTCGAGAGCTTCAATTTGATATATTGTAAGCCCCGTTTGGATCACCTTGGCGCAAGCTTGGGGCTGCCTTGGGCGAGCCTGGGGGGTCTGGGCGCCATCCTGAGCTCCAGAGGGGGTTTGGGCGCCATCCTGAGCTCCAGAGGGGGTCTGGGCGCCTGAGGGTGTTGCCTGGGCACCAATCTGGGCTCCAGAGGGGGTCTGGGCACCAGCTTGAGGCTGCCTTGGGAGCTTTGGCAAGCATGAGGCCTTTTGGGGAGCTTGGGCGAGCCTGGGACCTGGCGAGCTCCCTTGGGCAAGCTCCACTGAAGTAGGTGGCATTTTGGCGAAGAAGCCTGCGTAGAGGGGCCTGTAGAGGCTGATCTGGGTGACCAGGGCGGCCAGGCAACTGGGTACGCTGATCTAATGTAGTCCCTCAGGTTGCAGACGACCTAAGTTTCAAGATCCTGCCTAGAGATGACAAAAAATAATGTTATTCCAAACATTAAAATATTTAACATGATTGTCTGGAGAGAGAGGCAGGCTGCTTGCGCGAGACCAAATGCAGAGTTTGAGGACTGCTCGTGAGAGAGCTTCACCTTTTGAGACCTAGCTTTTGGCGACCCATGAGAGTGTCTTTAAGCTGGAGGTATGGGCTGCCTGCTTGAGAGCAGTGCAGAGGTAGGTGGACTGCTGCTTGAGAGCAGTGCAGAGGTAGGCTGCCTGCTTAAGAGCAGAGCAGAGATATGCTAGGCTTTTTTGGCGACCCGCGAGAGAGTCGCTAAGCTGGAGATAGACTACATGCTTAAGAGCAGAGCAGGGATATGCCAAGCTTTTTTGGCGACCCGTAAGAGAGCCGCTAAGCTGGAGATAGGCTGCCTGTTTAAGAGCAGTGCAGAGATAGGCTGCCTACTTAAGAGCAGAGCAGGGATATGAGAAGCTTTTTTGGCGACCCGCGAGAAAGCCGCTAAGTTGGAGATAGACTGCCTGTTTGAGAACAGTGCAGAGGCCAAGCTTTTTTTGCGACCCGCGAGAGAGCTGCTAAGCTGGAGATAGGCTGCCTGTTTGAGAACAGTGCAGAGGCTAAGCTTTTTTGGCGACCCGCGAGAGAGCCGCTAAGCTGGAGATAGGCTGCCTGTTTGAGAACAGTGCAAAGGCAGGTCAAGCTTTTGGCGATCCGCGAGATGATTCACCTCGCCTAGACCTGTTGATTTCCTCAGCATTCACATATTTTTGGGCTTTCGCCAATAGTTCTGGCATGCTCTTTGGTGGGCGTTTCATCACGGAGAAAAGGAAGCTCGATGATTGGAGGCCTCCCAGGAAGACGGTCATGCTGACTTTTTCATCGGGCTCTTCGACCTAAAGGACCCTCTCGTTAAAACGAGTGAGGTTACTTCTCAGGCTCTCATCTTGGTCATGTTTTATGCTGAGCAGATGGGTGACAGGCTTCTGCTGGCAGCGTCCACCAATGAACTATGTCACAAAGGATCTACTCAGTTCGGCGAAGGAGCCTATGGAGGCCGGGGTGAGTTTGGCAAACCATTGTCACGCTGATCCCTTCAAGGTGGTTGGGAACGCCCTACACATGATCTCGTCGGGGACATTGTGCAGCTGCATTAGAGTTTTGTAAGTTTCGAGGTGGTCTAGTGGATCATTTGTTCCGTCAAAGGTCTCCACGGATGGCATTTTAAACTTTTGAGGAAGGGGGTAGTTCGCCACATCTGGCTTGAAAGGTATGTCTGTTCGCCTTACGAGGTAGTCCACTGTCTCGGGTCCCTGCGCCTTCATGGCTTTGAAGACGTCACCTAGTTGATTTTGTACCTCCTCAATTTTCTCATCCCAATGGTTGGGAGCTCCTCTGGAATGATCATGGAAATGGCTCACATGCTCCATGTTTTGGTTTTCACCCTCATCCTCTTGGAGACAAGGGTCTTCACCATTTGGTGCAGGAGCTGGAGGAGGAGGAGCTGGAGGTCCCTCATGGAGAGCTCTCCCATGCTGGGCGCCCAAGGGGGCTCCCATGGGTGGGGCGCCCAAATGGGCTCCAAAGGTGGCGCCCAGAGGGGGAGCACCTGTGTGGGGAGCTCCTTGACACGCAAGGTGTGGAGCTCCTCTCACTTGAGGTCCAGGTTGTGCTCCTCTTTGCGCAACGAGCATTAGTTGAAGGATCTGCTGATTCTGGGCCACAAGCTCCTGCATGGTCTCCAGCATCTGCTGCGTACTTGGGACATGATTGGTTGGGGGAGGAGCAACCTCCTCTTCTCTTGGTTGGTTATCCTCATATTGATTCATCGATCTGGTGGTGATCGACATAGGTTCAACAGAGGGAGTGATTAGAAGTGAGAAGTTTGTTGTTTCCCACAAACGGCGCCAAACTGATGATGCACAAAATGGCTTTGCACACCACCTGTTAAATGTGAGTAATAAATGCAGTAATTAAAGTAGAGAGAAGACAAGAATTATAGTGGTTCGGTCAATATGACCTACGTCCACTTCTGAATGGCTAGGGTCGTCGGGTCTTTTATTAACTCAAGTGTGCAAGGAGCAGAGAGTTACAGGCTTGGAGAGGGAGAGGAGATATGTGCTCCCTTGAGTGTCATGCCCCCCAAGTGTTGGTGGGGCTTACAATTTATAGTCGTTCCCTCACAGACTGGGGCGACTTAATAGTAACTAAATAGCTATTGTGGTGGAGTTGACGACTTCTTCTCAACGGGTGAGACAGTTGCGGTGCTCTCCATGAGACTCGGTCCAAGATGAGATGAGGATGGACTGTTTCCAAGGTGGTGGAGGTGAGGCTCCTGGGATGTCCCTTACTCCAGGGTGGCGAGGAGGAGGGCAGGGCGCCTGGCGTGATGGCCTGGGCGCCCAGTTTGGGCGCCAGGGGATCTTGGATGACCTTGTGTGCTTCCTGCTAATGTAGCTCATTGAGGTTGATGAGCTTGACCGAGTTGACCATATTGGGCTAGATTTGCTAGATCTCTTGGAGTTGACCCCTTGAACTTGTAACATAAGTTGGGCCCTTGGGCTTGGCCCATCACTTTTTCGTCTCAGGGGATTGCTGGGAGGTTGGGAGACAGCCAAGCCCCCACCTACGAGTCCCTCACCTCTGGAATGTTCCTGTTAATGCTCATAAGTTTTGTGTCCATTTTTTGGACTTTACCTTGTCGAGGTCTTTTGTTTGTCCTTACCTATTTTTATTATTTTTTTCCGTGTAATTTAGTGTTCTTTGTTTATCGTTGTGTCAATTATACAATTTAATTGGGTCAGATGAGGATTACTCCTAAAAAAAATTATGATTTGAGTTCTCGGATTCGTACCAAGTCGGCAGGATGGATTTTCCCCTTATTTTTCTCACATAATAACGGTAGTGGACATAATAATTGCAGTGGCATTTTAGCCTTTTTCGTCAGAAAACAGTTTTATTTCGTTTTGGCTGAGAAGAAACAAATCTAAAGCCAACATGATAGATGACTGATGGACATGGTTCAATAGGAACCCAATGATGACTGGCCACGGGACAATTGTGCTGCCTTTCTCGTTAGAAGATTCTTTTATATTTTTTGGCCACGATTTGCCATGTGGAAAAAAAAAAAAAAAAGAGGTATGTAGAGGATAACTCTATCACAAAAAATTTCGGTACTCCAGATGAAGGTCTTATTTTATAATATTAAATTATATTTTTTAAATGTAGAATTACACTTGGATAATTCATAATCGATGATGAAACATGGTTATCAATCACAAATAATTATAACCAGATATAATTTCACCTGTAAGAGTAGTAATTTAAATTTTTAAAAATTATAAGGGTAAATTAGAATGACGCGGCTCTTAGTTTCTGAAAATTTCATTGAACCCCTTGTTGTTTTCAGAATTATACTGCACCCCTTTGAAAGTGACAACTTGTAACCAATTCACCCTTCAGTCAATAGACCGTTGGTGGACAAACTTGGCTATGATGATGGGAACACAATTAATTTCTGAAATACCTATCTTGTCCCCATTCAAGTAAACTACCCATTTTATCTAATTAAAAATAGATCTCAATAGGTTGTGTGGATATACATAAAATATATATACATACATACATATACACAGCACAGCACAGGTTGGATGGCCAAAAACAAAAACCCATGAATCAAATTTTGCGAACAAAAACTATTCGCAAATCAAATCATTTGCCAAATGTTTATAAAAAAAAAACTATTTAGTTTCATCATATGTGTTTATTCTCTTTGCTCCTCTTTGTTTTAGGTTTGTAGAGCATGAGAATGCTTGCAGCTATGATATCTTCATGCATTAAAAAACCAGGCATTAGAGGGGAAAGGGAAGGAGAGAGAGGAATGGAGGAAATAAACGGTTTGGGTGGCATTGGTCGACAACGGGCACCGTGTTGGTGGCAATCACAGCGATGGGATAATGACCAGTTGACCATAGTAACTAGCACTCCATGTGTGTGTATGTGTGTGTGTGTGTGTGAGAGAGAGGTTACTTGGCTGGGTTTGTATGGAAGGGGTCAACTATTTTTATACAGTAATGCTATTGGGACATAGAAAGAGGACATGAAATAGGGACTTAATGATATGGCATCTGACTTGGATTTGCCACGTCATTAAAATTTCTCCAACTAGTTTAATCATATTTTAACTCTTCTTTATCTCACTCTCTTGGTCTTCCACTTTACTTGGTCTCTTCTTGCCTCAGATCTTGCCCAACTAACGATCTGTGAGTGAAAAATCAGCCGGATCATCATTGTCAAATTTTTCGAAAAGAAGTCTTGATACAGTCACCGTGGGACGAACGCCGAGATGGGTGGAGTTCTGGAGCGATGCCGCCGTGGATCGGCGGCGCAGAAACTCAAATTCGTCGTCGTCTTCGTCATCATCGCCAGAACGGTACATCGACATGCCAAGGTCTGAAATGCCCAAATGGGTTGACGAGTACATAGGCCATATCGGGTCAGTTCTGAGACAAGGTGGGTGGGCTGAATCGGATGTTTTAGAGATCATACACGTCTCAGCCTTCGGGTTCTTCGAATGCGACATGGTTTTGTTGGACAATCAAGCGGTTCTTGATGCTTTGCTTCTGAAAGCAGATAGGTTTTCGAATTCGCTCCGTAAAGCGGGGTGGAGCTCCGAGGAGGTTTCAGATGCTTTCGGTTTTGATCATCATCATAGATCGGTTCTGGTTACCGGCAAACATCGAGATTCTTTTTCTCTTTTAGATTTTCGAAGCCTCGGGTTCTCTTTTAGATTTTCACCCTCAGAACATCCAATATCATCGGATAATTCTCCGAAGAAATCAACAACATAGACTTCAATGAGGAAAAACAAAGCATTTTTGTACATCATTCGGTGAAATAGAGAGTAGCATTTTTATACATCATTTTTATACCCCATTCGGTGAAGAAAAACAAAGCTTTTTTATATGCCAAGATTTTTTTTGGGTTAAATTGTACCAGTATTTTAAAATGGTGAAAATATGTCAGTGCTTGAAAACTTCACTTGTTTTGCTTGAAAATGGTTGTGTGTAGTCCTTGGATTTGAGTTAATTGATTTGAAATTTTTTGCCGTTCAAATTTGTGTGCAATCAGCTTTACAGAATTATACTACTGGTAATAATTGAGAACAATTCAGATATATACATGTGAAAACAATCAGGTTGCTACTGGCTTTTGAAAATTACTTTATTTTATTTTTCATGTCTGAACTTGTAATATGTATGATCCACTTGACTTTGAATAAGCACTTTGTTTAGAGACAAGATGGGAACCTGTTAAAGGTGCTTAAGGGAATGGCCTGGTTTGTCACCTATATCATTCCACGACAAATGTCGGCAATAGAAGTACATTAGAGTGAGCACTGTGCACTCAGGTTGACATGCCACTGATTGCCTAGCAATCAAACAAGCCATTGACAGATTAATCTACTTGGATTCATTTGGTTTGCACTTCCATAACAACGATACAAAACTTTAGGGAAAAAAATAATATAAATCTACTTGAATTCATTTGGTTTGTACTTCCATAACAACGATACAAAATTTAGGAAGAAAAATAATATTAATCTACTTGGATTCATTTGGTTTGTACTTCCATAAAAACGATACAAAACTTTTGGGAGAAAAATATTTTCTGCCCAAAGGCAGATAACCAAACCATATGGAGACAAGGCAGTAAAGAAGAATAACAATCACTAATCTCAACCAAGTATTATAAAAAAAACCAAACAACACTAGTCTTATATAAGCACTTTTCAGCCCACTTCTTTAACTTCTGTGACAACATTATAGACCATTGGATGGGCAAGCACATGCATTACTTCAATTGCATGATTTCATACAATCTTCTCCTTTCTAGACCTGTCATACAAAAATTATTCAATCAAATAAAAGTCAAAATTAAAAAATAAAAAGTTGTACTTAACACTTTAAAAAGTACATGGTCATGCTTACATGCTATTTGTTTGGCCAAGCATCTCAACTATTTCTCTTTACTGAAGCTAGAAGTAGGTAAATCTTGAATACCATATTTACCATTGGAAACTTGATATTGCTTATTCTAAGTAATCAAAAAATAAAAACCATAAGTTGAACATCAAAAATACAAGTACAACTTTTGAACAAAACATAAAATACTTACCCAGATATTATTTTCAAGAAAATTTGGATGAGTTATGTTTTCCATTGCATATCCTCCATATGATTGGTTTGGATTACCTCTTTGAGTGACCCCCCACAATAAGGCCATATTTGTCTGTCATAAAACATACACAACTTAATAAATAATATAACCCAAAATGTTAATAGAGTGTTAATAAGTAAATTTTTCATGACTCACATTACTAAAGGGCAATATAGGATCCAATTGAGGGTATTGTCCATCCCCCACACAAACATTAGTACTTCGTGAGATTTGTGAATCCTACAATTGTTTAGAGTTAAAAACAGTACAAGAATTTCAATAACTATGAACTTTCAATTTGTACTCAAGCAATGTTGTATAAAATAGGAGATTATAACATTCAAGTCATACCCTCACCACAATGCTCTTTTGCGTTCCAATTACATCAATTTTACTAGTAGGTGGACCATCAATATGACCAATGGCACTGTCTTCTGTCATTTCACATTCCTAAAAAATACAAAAATATTGGAAACATTTAATAAATATGACAAAAAAAATTTAGCATACACAACTTATCTGTACCTTTTTCTCTCTTTCTTCATTGCTAAGATGTCCATGAGTTATCATCCTTTTTTTCTTTTCATTTTTTTTCCTAACAATTTGTTCCATTTTAGACTGCTTCCTTTTGAATGGTGGACGACCTTTGCTTCGAACTGCTACTGGAGTGAGTATGCTCTGTGCCTCCTTGGATATAACATTAGCAATACAACCAGAATTCCTACCAATAATCAAGTTTGGTGTTGATTGATTAATTCCACTAGCACCTCCATTTTTTTGTAGGTTCTCCTTTAATATATGTATGAAGTTCATCACCTCCTTACACTTTTCTTCAGATTCTGCCGCCAAATCTGCAATGTCACTAAAAGCATTACACATCTTATCATATCGTACTGCTTCAGGTGTAACACTCCAAATATCATAACTAATTTTAACTTTTGTGTGGCATCTTTTCACATCCTTCCTCCATCTCCGCATGATGTATTTCTCTGGAAGCAAGAAAATCTTATTTCGAATTAATACTGCTATGGCATGCCTGCACAATATTCCTCTAAACTCAAACATGCGACAATTGCACTTCACGTCACAATCATTTTCTTGGAACCAAACCTTAAAATTTATGCTCTTCTTTTTGTCTTCAATAACAATATCCTCTGACACATTGTACTCAGAGATTGCACCATCCACTTTAACTGAAATCAAATCACAGTACATCTTCCCTGTCAATTCATTTTGAAATTCTTTAAACTTTGAGATAGTGTACATATGTTGAACTTGTTTCTCCATGTCATAAAGGCTTACACAGGGGACCTGTGAAGAAGACGACCTACAATCTTCATGGTTCTCCTTTTCTACCTTACTTTTCAGTGCATTCTCATACTGTTCCACAAATTGCTTTAAGGTAGTCTTAGAGTTGACAAACCCGTCAAAAAATGAATGCATGCTTTCACTTCGTTGGGTGGTAGACATTCCTGCCCAAAAACTATCTTTCACAAAGCTCGGTACCCATCGATGTCTCTCATTGTACAACCCATTCAACCAATCATTATTATGCAATTTATATTTCTCAATCATCTCATTCCAATGATCTTCAAATTCAAAATGAGTCAAGGAATTATAAACAACACTTTGCAAGGAAAACTTGATTGATTCATATTGCTTATAACCTTTCAACTTTTCAGGCAGCTTCTTCATTATATGCCACAAACACCATCGATGTCTAGCATTAGGAAAGATAATCTCAATTGCTTTTTGCATAGCTTTGTCTTGGTCAGTAATAATTGCATTTGGAGCTTTTGAAGACATGCATGAAAGCCAAGATCGAAATAACCAAGTAAATGTATCTGTGTCCTCATTAGATATCAACCCACAACCAAGCAAAGTTGACTGCCCATGATGATTCACCCCTACAAAGGGAGCAAATGGCATGTCATACTTATTTGTTAAGTACGTTGTATCAAATGTAATAACATCACCAAATTCCTCATATGCTGCCCTACTCCTCGCATCTGCCCAAAAAACATTTCTCAGGCGACCCTCGTCATCTAAATCCATTGTGTAAAAAAAGTTCGCATTTTGGCCTTGCATCTTTAAAAAATAGTTTTGTATTGCTGTAGCATCTCCTTCCCCAAGTCGTAACCGTCTTACTTTTTCAATGTAATTTCTACAATCTTTCTCCAGAAATGACATATTCTCATACCCCCCTGCCTCAACAACAAACGAATTATAATTTTTGTTTATTCTGATCCCAGCCCTATCATTTAATTCAAGCTTCCTTTTTACCTGTGGTCTCATGACTCGATTGCATCGAAAGAATCGAGCTTTGCTCGGACTTAACCCATGATTATGGTCGAGTACAATGGTGCTCACTCGCCATCTCCCATCAGGACATAAAATTGCTGTAAGCTTAGCCTTGCAATCCGTTTTTATGCTTGGATGCGGCTTAAAAGGATTGTTTGAAGTGCTTCGCGACTTGCCTGATCGAGAACATGCAACTGTCACATATTTCAACTTTCCGTCATCTCCTTTAATTGACGATCTTATTTTAACTGGGAACCCCAACTGCTTACCATAGTTTATGTAATAATCAACCAACTCATCATAATTGTTAAACATCATCCCAACCGTGGGCTCTTCTGCTTTTTCCTCTACATTCACTATGTTATCCATTTCAGCCCCTTCATTTTCTTCAATCATCTCCATATGTGAAGAGCTACTAGAAGATTCTCCTTCTATCACTATAACATATAAAATAAAATACTACTTTAGAGATGAATCTCACACACACGATTGCAAGAAATAGGAAATCAAGAGTTCAAGAATGCACCACACACTTGCATGAAACTTGCGGCAAAGAAAAAAAAAATCTATTGAAGGAGCTAATGTTCTGCCACTACAATCCAACACTTAAAAGACATAAAACAATACTAACATAAAATAATTCTTAACATGACTCCTAATGGAAATAATAAACTAATCATATATCTAATCTAACAAAAGTGATTCACCGCCAAATAACTTCAACAAGACTAAGAAGTCTTCATAGTTTCTAAAAAACTCTCATAAGTCAAAGACTTCTAAATAATAAAAATTATTCTAAAAGTTTAATAATAAAATAATAACTAATGCTATAGATTGGTTTAATCTCAATCTCCAACATATACCACCTCATATTTCGCATCTTTTTCCAATTGTGTCACAGCAGGCATATCTAGCAAATCACAGTGCCACATAATTGATACAATTAGATGCCAAAAACTGGAGGATAACCTAAATTGGAAAGGACAACAAAGTAACATGAATACCAATGCATCTGTGAAAGCAAGCTACAAGAATAAAGAAATGTCACGGGGCTAAACCGCTAAAAATACTAGCACCCAATACGAAAAATAAAGTGGATCATCAGTGTATTCTTATGTTTTAAATCCGAGATTTGAGAGAATTGAGAATTTACCGTAGACGGTGTTGGTTGGGTTCATGGCGACCTGGTTTTCGGCATCTATCTCGATCACTACAGGTTCACTGTTTTTGGCCATTTGACGTGATACTAGATGAAGTAATTGGAGAGTCGAATGGAATGGGTCGCCAAAGACGTTATATTGGTGTTGATTGGGTTCCTTGAGTGCTAAGCCGAAGAGTGTCTTCAATGGAGAAAGGGCTCCGTTGCTGGCTGGAAGAAGACGAGAAGACAATGATGATCCGGCTGATTTTTCACTCACAGATCGTTAGTTGGGCAAGATCTGAGGCAAGAAGAGACCAAGTAAAGTGGAAGACCAAGAGAGTGAGATAAAGAAGAGTTAAAATATGATTAAACTAGTTGGAGAAATTTTAATGACGTGGCAAATCCAAGTCAGATGCCATATCATTAAGTCCCTATTTTATGTCCTCTTTCTATGTCCCAATAGCATTACTCATTTTTATATGAGTAATGTTATTGGGACCTAAAATACTGACCTAAAATACTGACCTAATGATGTGGCAAATGATGTGGACTTGCCACATCAGCAACTTCTCCAGCTAGACAATCATTTACCATTTTCCCGCATAACTCTCCCACATCCAATTCCACAGAAACCAAAAAAAATCAAAAGCCATCACTTTCTCTTTTCCCATGGGCGAAGATTTGCCTTTCCCTTTACCATCACAGGCAACTTTGCATCTTCCTTCTGTTACTTCTCCAGCAACTTTGTCTCTTCCGTCTACATCTCTCTTTTGGCGAAATCAAAGTTGATAACCCACCAATAAACACTCGGTGGTGAACGTTAATCATCTCTCCCCCTTCCTCTACATCATCGTCGTCGTTGCCGGAACCCAATAAACACTAGCTGGTGCCGAGTAATATCTTGCACCCGTATCTCTCTCTCTCTCTTTCCCTCCCCCTTGTTTATTTATTTAGTGGGTGCTCTATATTATTCTTGCAGAGGTATGATAAAAATGGTTTTCAAACTGCTCGACAAAATTTTTGTGTGAAACAATTTGAAGGCAGGAGCAAGATATTGGTGTAACAAGGTAGTGTAAAAGAAAAATTATTTCACTAGCATTCTGCAAAACAATTTTTCTGTGTGAATTTTTCGCAGAATGCTGGTGAATTAAAGTCAAGATATTCTGTGTGAAACAATTTTTCGCAGTAGCTGCCTTCAAAGTATTCCAAAACAACTTGTAGAGGGTTTAATGGGTTTCGATTGCCCTCATTCATTTTGAGGAAAAAAGTTGAATCATTGATCCTGAATGATTTTTCCTTAAATTAGAGCTGGGTTATTGGGTTTCAATTGTCCTTATTCAGTCTGAGGTGGGTGCCTTCAAAATATTTTGAAGGATTAAAGCCAAGCAAGTGTAAATTTGTATTTTGATTCTTTCTCATGTAATTTTTTGATTCTTGTAATTCTTGGGTTCAATCTATAAAATGTTTCTTTTTCAAAAAAAAAAAAAAAAACCTATGAGAGATACAAGCATAAAAAATAATACAATGGGTTTTATCCTATTGCACTAGAACTCAGTCCAAAAAATGCACATAAATGTACGAAATGTCGTGATTCGATGATTTTTTTTTTCCCTTTCAACTGAAGCTATGTATGCAGTCAAGTTTTTTTTTTTGTGGAGGCATGAATAAATGTGAAATAGCAAACTTTTGGGTCTTGCACTATTATTAGTTGTATCATCATCATTATAATTATGTTGTAACCTTATTGTTAATTAAACCAATATTTTTTTTGTATCCTCTTCTTTTGCTGGTTACTTTAAACCAATGACATGTTCCAATTTTTTTTTTTTTTTTTTGTTCAGCTTTATTGGTGTTTGATAGGATGGAAAGAGAATCTTCAAGTACTATACAAGCGAATGAAGAAAATGTTGGGATTGAAATGGATAATGTAGTAAATATGGACACCATGCCTAGTTAATGGATAATGTGTATGTGAAATAATAAATTTATGGTTACAATATTTCCTAATTATTCTTTATGTCTTGTAGGATTCCCCAGTGGTTGGAAGTGATGTCGTTAGTTATGTTGATGGTCCATCCAATAGAGAAGTTGTTGATGTAAGTGGGACACAAGAGAGTATTATTATCACGGTATAAGCTAGTTGGTTTTTAAAATATTGGTTGTGTTCATACTTCAAACTAATTGTTACTGTAACTACTGGTCCTAATATATAGCCCTAAACAAATGTAGGATTCGCAAAGTACACAAGTTACTAATGTCGGTATCAGTGATAGTCAGTACCCTACATTGCACTTTTGTAACGTAAGTTAATGAAAATGACTTTTGTTATTGTTCTATTGATTTCGTGTGTTAAGTTGTTTATTAAGTTGGTGTATATTATTTATGACACAGAATAATTTGGCCTTACTGTGGGGTGTCACTCAAAGAGGTCATCCAAATCAAGCACATGGGATAGAAAATATAGCAAATCATGCTTTCGATGAAAACCATTTCATGGTAAGCAATCTACCATAGTATCCGAAGTTATTCTCGTGCTATAACATAATGTGTTGTTAATGGTCTTTTTTTTCACTTATTTAGCATAACCAATATCAAGGTTGGAATGGTGGATATGTTATGGACACCATGCCTAGTTCTAGCTCCAAAGAACCAGTAAATATTCAAGAACTACCAACTACACCGTCATCACCAACGTCTAATGGCAAATAAATTTGGTGAGTTAGAAAAATGACTTGAAAATGAAATGCCATGATTTTATTATTTTACTTGACTATTTCTTTTTCCTTTGGCAGGTCTTGAAGGATGAAGTTGTAGTTGACATATGATGGAAAAAGATGCCAAGTTGTTGGGGGTGGTAAAAGATGCCAAGATGCCAAGATGTTAACAACAATATCTTTTTAAAAATGAAGATTGTTGTGCTTTTGGCTTTTTTGTGAAATTGTTATTAGTTTAGTTTGTTTTGTTTTTTGGTTAAACTGCAATGTTTTGTAATGACAATATCTGGTTTTTAATGATCAATGATATGTCTGAAGCTATCCAATGCACTGATTCACGTTAATGTTCTGAAGATGCTGCAGCTGGTCCATGGGCTGCTGTGTTTTTTTTTTTTTGGATCAATGATATGTCTGAAGCTGTCAAATGCACAGATTCACGTTACTGTTCTGAAGATGCTGTAGCTGGTTTCTTATTATTTGAGTTGGACTCTTATTTGAGTTGCTTCAGCAGGTTTTGTTTTTAATTGAATCTACAAAGTAAGCTGGTTTCTTTTGAATTTCTGGAAAATCACGCTGAATTTTTGCTTAGCTGGACTTATCTGCACTCAACTGTCTTATTATCTCTATTGCCTCTCCTTCATAAAAAAATGAACTAGAAAAAAAGAGTTTACTTGAGTGTAATTGCTTGCTTTGTGGCCAGCCGTGTCTCCAGATTGTATTGGATGCAAGATTTTAAGTCTAAGGCATCACATAGGATTTTCATGGCAGCACATGTGTGTGCAACCTTGCTGGAATTCAAACTCTTTAACTCACATAGATTTAACAAATGTGCAAAGCAAAATGAAAAATTCCTAAACCTTGTAGATTGCCATCACATTCATCAAAGGGCAAAAGTAATCATTTCCCTTTCATTATTTTTGCATAAATAAAACTAAATGTATTTACATGACAAATGTATACAATTTTGAAACCACTCCTACAGTAGAGGCTTCACCAACTATTACAATTTCACTCCAGCAATCCAATTAACAACAACACTCATACCCCACTCCAATAACAACTACTCCCAAGACTAGACAAAGTGCGGCATTGACTCTCTTTTCCTTAACCAGAACCTAATAAATTTTAAACAAAATTGTTTGAGGCAATTCATCAAACAACTTGTAGACGAAGTCTAGCTGCAAAGTATTCCAAAACAAGCACATACAAGGAAGCCAAATGGCAACAACACTCATACCCCCACACCATCTTTACCGCCAAAGTGTCGTACTACATAGCACTGCCATCGCCCACCTCAGACTAAATAAGGACAATTGAAACCCAATAACCCTGCTTTGATTTAAGGAAAAACCATTCAGGATCAATGATTCAGCTTTCTTCCTGAGAATGAATAAGGGCAATCGAAACCCAGTAACTCTTTTCGGATTCAAGAAAAACCCATCTCAACTCAATCAAACGTCGATTTCTTTTTCCTCTTCATATTCAACAATTAAGCAAAGAGGCTAATACTGAAAAAGAAGGGGAGGGGAGGGATTTAATGGGTGATCCGAAATGGGTAAGACAGATTTTTATAAAATAGAGGAAAAGAAAAAGAGAGAGAGGGAAAATGAAGATTTGAGATCGAAATGAGAAGCAAAATCTTTTTTGGTTTTGATTCGAGATCGAAACAAGGTGTGATGGTAAAGGGAAAGCAGATCTTCGCCCATGGGGAAAGGGAGAGTGATGGCTTTTGATTTTTTTTGGTTTCTGTGGAATTGGATGTGGGAGAGTTATGAGGGAAAATGGTAAAAGATTGTCTAGCCGGAGAAGTTGCTGATGTGGTAAATCCATATCATTCGCCACGTCATTAGGTCAGTATTTTAGGTCAGGAAATTAGGTCCCAATAGCATTACTCTTTTTATATGGGTTTTAAGTTTTTTTTTGTTTGGTTGTACATGAATATTTTTGAAGAGAAGTAGTCAAAACAGTGTGAGGGTAAATTAGACAATATAAAATTTTTCTTAACCATATTCAGCCGACAATTCTGACATGGGGCTCATTGTAATTTCAAAAACAGCAAAGAGTTCAGTGAAATTGTTAGAAACAAGAAGGGGTGTCATTGTAATTATCCCAAATTATAACGGGTATGATGGATCATATTCTAATAGCTCTAGCAATCCTAGACACGACATGTGAAATCGACACGTATTCAACACGGATTTAGCTGATTTTGGTGTAATCTTAACGGATTTTGGTGATTAACAGCTTAACCCGATAAACTCTTGAAATAAATGAACTTGTTTCATGTTTAACCCATAAACTCGTTTTAACTCGTTTAACCCGTTAGCAGTGGCTCTATAAATTCCAAAAAAAGTTAAGTCTTTCAGTCTCTGCCTCATTTCACACCTCCTATTTTTTAGACTCATTCAAATTTAGAAGTAATTTAATGTTTATTTTTTGTCATGACTTTTTTGCTGAGTCATGACTTATTGTTATAATAGACAACTGAAACTTGTGTAATTTGTGATGAGTTGATATTTTTTGTGTGGACTCGAAATCTCTAACTGATTCTCTTATTTAGCGGGTGACACACGGATTGTGTTAGATAATCCGTCTAATAAACGAGTCGTGTACGAGTGTGATAATTAGACTTGTTTATGTAAATGAATGGGGTATGAATGGAATATTTTTCATCATGAACCTGTTCCACCCGATACGAAAATGTTTCACCCGACACGATTGTCAAGTCAATATTCTAACTTGAACTCTAAAAAATTATAATTTAACGTTAAAAAATTATAATTATAAGTATCAACATCGATACTATAATTTTCCGCCCAGATAGATATTCTCCATCACAAAAAGCCGTAGAGATTTGATGCTCCGATATTATCGCTAGTTTCCTATGTGGATAACATTATTGCATGCTATATTTGATTTTTGAAAATGCACAGGGCCTTTGTGTTCATTTCTCTTAGCTAATAAAAAGAAATGGATCGAGCTTCATTGTAAATTAAAAGAGTGAATGGTAATTATTGGGGCATCAAATATCCATAGCCTGTAATTGATATTTGATGCCTTTTCCCATTCATAGTAGCAAAAAGCTAAATAAAAAGTCTACAATCATTGAATGGGGTGGCCCAATGGGGTACCAGTCAAATTTTTCAAGGTTGAAGGTTCGAACCTTGGAGTCCACCATATTGGGGGTCGGTCGTTAATCGTTATGCTAGCCTAATTAAGTTCGTTCTTGAGAGGAGTAACGGTCGCGGTCAGGAACCTCATGATCCCACTAGTGAGAGTCTATCTAGTTGATCTTTGGCCGCTCTCCTTTACTCCCGTCCTTTTTCATTTAGTCAAAAAAAAAGTCTACTGGCTAGTCACGGATAATTTCATTACATTCACAAGTAAGATCACATCTCTTATTACGATCTTGTGTAAAGGCTACCCAATTAAATACATTTTTTCTCCATTGTTACTCGTCGGCATAACCAATTTTGCAGGGTCATGAGTTTCTTGATGTCCAATATATTTCAAAACAGTTGAGATTTCCCCTTAGGGATCTGTCGTTGTTGAACTGACCTTTATCACCACGAATGGCGTCAATCAACCGAATCGCATCGAATGCTAGAGTTCTTATGTTCTGTTCGTTCGGTCACAAAGTGTTTCAGAATTGATTTTGGATCACAACAAAGAGTTTGGCTCTTTCCTTTTTTTTTTTTACCAAACTTGGAGTCGGCTCATCTAATCGAGTTCAGATAATGTTCAAAATCAAGTTAGGCTCCTCCACAAATGTATTATTTAAAAGTGTGCTTTACATGTATTGTTATGAGATAAACAAACCATTAATATTACCTGGGTTTGACTTGTTTATTAAAAGAACTTTGAAATTGATCATAAATTGGCGTCATGTGATTAATAAATGAATTTAAGAGAATTTTAATCCAAGTTGATTCCAAACAGCATGTTTAATTTGCATCCCGATTTCCGTCGTTGATCCTTGTAATGGATAAGTTTCCACTACTTGACAAGTCTTTCTCACTTGGGTTGCCTATGAATGTAGGGTTTAAGTAGCTGTAATGAATATTGGATACCATCCAGAATCTTCCCCGTTTCTTATCTCATCACCATTGCTGCAGCTGCACATTCATTTCTTTGTCTTTGATACATATTTAATATCTTTCTCTTAAAAAGGCTCTATTAAGTTAGAAATCGATCTGTTTAAAATAAGACTAAATTTGTGTTGATTTATTTATCTGAGATCCCCCTATATATAGATTTTTGACGGCCTTAATATACTGCCGCTGCTTGTTTATTGATATTACTTGAATGTGGGACTGATTTGTTGTAGCTTGATGCATGGTACCATTAAAGATAACTTTTATAAAGTTCTATAAACCAAGAAAAAGGATTGTACAATTGAAAAGAAAAAGAAAAAAAAGGTACAGAGAAGAAGGGACCCGGGGATGCTAATGTCGGTATCATGGCTGCGTCTCTTTCTTCATAATTAAATGTGTTGCCCTTGTCATAAAACATCAAATGTGTGTGAGTGTGTGAGTGTGTGTGTGAGAGAGAGAGAGAGAGAGAGAGAGGGTTTCTAAATTCAATAATGGAAAGGAAAGAAGGTGCTTTAGTTTTCTTTTTGTATAGAAGAGTTAGAAGGTATGGGGGCATAATGTGAGTTAGATTCTCAACACATGCTGCAGCAGAAAAGCACTTGGCCGTCAATTATCTCTCCCAAGGGTTCTTGATTAGAATCTAATCATTATTACTAATTTAATCTCAGCGAAACCATGTGAAACCATGGTTTAAAATTTTATTTGACTTTAGACAAGAGTCCAACTACGTGATTAATTTTAGAAATGAATATCAAGTACCTTCAAAGCAGCCCCCCTCCCCCATTTACCCCCACTTCCACCTTCCAAATGAATGGCAAATGCAACGACAATGTAAGTTTATTACATTCATGGTTTATTGTGGGTATATCAATCGTGTCGGATGAGGCGACTTTGTATCAAAAGTACTCTACTCATATCCGATTCATTTATTAATTTGTGTCTAACGAGTCGTGTCATATCGAATTTGTATCATGTATAATTTGTGTATAATCAATATATAAACGAGTCGTGTTATATATTTTTTTTAATTGACTTCACTCATACTCGATTCGTTTATTAATCATGTTGTGTCAAGTCCACTCATTTATAAAATAGGTGGCTAACGAGTCGTATCGTATTTTGAAAAAATTAAAGAATTAAAGGGTAAAATCTAGAAAATTTGAAAAAATACGAAGTATTCAGAATATGAAATCTTCTTGTTAGAACTGTGTAACATTCCTGGCCATTGTTGCAATTTCCAACAGATTGTGATTCGGATGGTTAGGCCATGACTACGGTTTCTCATACAACAGCAATGTCTCTCTTTCCATGCAAGGTGTTGATTCCAAGCATGATAATCTATTTAGTTTTAGAGTGTTATTTCTTTGTATTGTTCACTAGGGTTAGTACTGTCAATATACACATGTATTTTTTTATATATATATAATAAGGGAGAATTATACTCAGGTCCTCTGAAATTTGTCACTTAATCACTCAGACTCCCTAATATTTAAAATATTACATACAGACCATCTGAAGTTTATACGCGCGTAACACTTAAACTCTTGTCATCAATGTTAATATATCTGTTAATAAATTACACCTAGACCCTTTGAAATTTGTAGGCGTATAATACTTTTTTTTTTTATATAGAACATAGAATTTTATTGAATGAATCTCAGAAAATTACAAAACCAAAAGTGAATCAAAACCCTATTTACATCCTCCATTATATTGGCTTTAATCCTTCAAAACGTGATAAAAAATAAAATTTTCCTTCATGCACCCAGATTCAATACCAGCAACCAAAAAATACTTAGACCCTCAAGTTAAAATGTTATACTTAGACCAAAAATATTTCAATTAAAAATAGAATATCAAATATTTTAAATTTTACAACCAAAAATCCATGTTCTATTTATGACATTTATTAAAATAAAATAAAATAAAAATCTAAAATTTTCTTAAAAAATTATAATTAGTATACAATTATACTATTTATTGGAATTTTATTTGGTAATTTAAACGACCAAATTAAACTACCAAATTACGTCAATAAAAGTTAGAAGATATTGTATCTATTACAGTTTGACCCCTTATTTAATTTTTAAATTTTATTTTAATATATAGTATAATTGTATACTAATTACGATTTTTAAGAAAAATTTGGATCTTTATTTTTGATGTTATTTAATTAAATGATACAATAGAACATGAATTTTAGTTGTAAAATTTAAATTTTTTGATATTCTATCTTTAGTTGGAGTATTTTTGGTTTAAGTATAATATTTTAAACTTGATAGGTCTAAGTATTACACTCCTACAAACTTCAGGAGGTCGGAGTGTAATTTAACCAATAGATATATTAACGGACATTGATTGCAGGGGTCTAAGTGTTACGCACGTAAAAACTTCAAGGGGTCTGTACTTAATATTTCAAATGTCAAGGAATCTGAATGATAAGGGACAAACTTCAAAGAATCTGAATGTAATTATCTCATATAATAATACATTACCTTTTAAGGGGTGTGAAATTACATTATTCTTCGTGGTATTAGAGCATTTTCTGAGACTCTTAAATTTTTTTTCAAGCCATTGATCATGTCCTCCACTACCGTTTCTTCTTCCAATGCCAATCCCATGCCTTCAACAGAAAATTTTATCTTCCCTTCTCCCTATTCATTTCCTCACCCAGCCTGCTCCATCTCCAACATCAAGAATTACATTTCTATCCAACTACCTCCTTTGGCGAGAACTTTTCCTCCTTGTTCTCAAGACCAATAACGCTACAGCCATTTTGATGGCTCTGTCTCGAGCCCTCCACCATTTCTCACTGATGAATCTGGCAACAAAATCCTTAATCCGACACATAAATCTTAGTTGCAAGTTGATTATTTGATTCTTTCTTGGATACAAGCCACCGTTTCATCCGACATTCTTCATGCCATTATTAAACCAAATTCTACTCCTGTCAGTGAGGCCTGACTCACTATTGAACAACTTTTTCACAATCAAATTAATTCTAGAGTCTTACAATTGAAAATGCAGTTCTATAATCATCCCAAAGGTGATCTCACAATGATTGTTTATCTTCAGCAACTTAAATCCATTGCTGATTCACTTAATTCTGTTGGAAATTCTATCTCTGACACCGATGTTGTTATGCAAGCCCTCACTGGACTACCTTCAGATTATGACAGTGTTGTCACTGCCATGTCCACCCGCATTCATTTTCCTTCTTTTGTCGAGGCTCGCTCCCTCCTCTTTATACATGAAATTCGACTCCAACAAATGGCAAAGACCACCAACTCTTCCTCCTTATCGATGGCTTTTGTTGCAAGTCGTGGTGCTCATAATTCGGGATCTCGCGGTGGTAAAGATCATGGTCAGTCTCATTCCCACAATTTTCGTTATGATCATCGTAATGATCATTCATCTTTGTGTGGTCGTGGACGATTTGGATCCAATCGCCAGCATCAATCCAATGATTTGCGTTATTACCACCAGCCTTGCTTCTCTAATCGCCAATCTCACAATGGTCGTGGTTCCTCCATTTTGAGTTCTCAACCTTCGTTTCTACCACCCTCGTATCACCCTCATTTTTCTCCAATTTCTCCCCCTCTTCAATGTCAATTGTGTCTCGATTTTTATCACTCGGTTCGTGACTGCCCACAAAATTCCAAGGCCTTTGTTGCAGACACCACTTCTCCCTCCTATTTTCCCCCTCCTTCCATGCCTGATTCTTTTTATCTGACTTGGTATCCGGATTCTGGTGCTTCCTCCCATATAATGCCTCACACAGGTAACTTATCTTCTTTCTCTGAGGGCATGTTTGTTTGGGGGATTAAATATGGATGGTATTGAAAATGTATTCCATACATTTTCAATACAAATAGAAATTAGTACCGGTAATAGAAAATATTTCAATCCCCTCCCGTATTTGTTTGATCAATATGTATTATGGTGAGTCCCACAAACAACCATTTATTATATCACATCTTATATAACAAATCTACCATTTTACCCTTAACATCATTCATTTCATTACTCCGTTTGTATAACGTTTTTGCACAATGATTGGTATAATACATAATATAACAATCTATACCCAAAAAAATCCGGATAATGTAAAAAATCCATATAAAAAATAAAGAATCTGATGCTATGAATCGGTGATACCGTAAAAAAAAAAAATTTAAAAAATTCAGTGTCACCGTACGCTTAAGCATAATACAAGAAATAAATTTAAAATAATTTTTTAAAAAAACTTTAAAAAAAAAAAAAAAGGGTAATACCGTACGCTTAAACATAATATAAGGAAAAAATTTAAAAAAAGAAAGAACAGGTAATACCGTACATTTAAATATAATACAAGGAAAAAATTTAAAATATTTTTTTTTAAAAAAATTAAAAAAAAAAAAACCGACAACACTGTACGCTTAAACATAATATAAAGAAAAATTTTAAAATAATTTAAAAAAATAAAAAAAAAAAACCGATAACACTGTACGCTTAAATATTATACAAGAAAAAAATTCAAAATAATTTTTAAAAAAATTAAAAAAAAAATAGTTAAAACCATACGCTTAAACATAATATAAGGAAAAAATTTAAAATAATTTTTTTTTAAAAAAATTAAAAAAAAAAATCAATAACACCGTACGTTTAAACATAATACAAGAAAAAAATTCAAAATAATTTTTTTAAACAAAATTAAAAAAAAAAACCGGTAACACCGTACGCTTAAACATAATAATACAAGGAAAAAATTCAAAATAATTTTAAAAATAAAAAATAAAAAAAAACGCTGACACCGTACGCTTAAACATAATACAAAGAAAAAATTTAAAATAAATTTTTTATATGTGAACTCTTAACAAATGAAGACATTTGTGTCATTTTACTGTCTTATACTGTCCTTTCATTTGTACCGGAAATATAATATCACCGGGTAGGTGGTATTCATTAATATCATATACAAGGCATTTAAGACACTGTTCAAACCGGATCGGTATTACGACCCGAAAAATAGTACTGAGTGTAAAATATCAAACAAATAAGGTATAAAATGGGCCCCACATACTATTTCCTTCTATCCCACCCCATAATACCATCTAATCCTTCTACCAAACATGCCCTTAGTATACCAGTATTTATAATGTGCAAGTTGGTAATGGTTATCTATTACCCATTACTCATACCGGCTATTCTACCATTTAGTCTCCAAATTCTAATTTTGCTCTTCTTAATGTTTTGGTTGTTCCCCAAATTCAAAAAAATCTTTTTTATGTGAATCAATTTACATCTAATAATAATTGTAGTATTAATTTTGATCCCTCTAATTTTTATGTCAAGGACCTTCGGACAAAGAAGGTGCTTCTCTGATGCAATTGTTCAGGTCTTCTCTATCCTGTTGATTATTAATTATGTCGTTCATATTGGCTCCATGGTGTCTGCTTTTGCGACGTCTTGCGTGTCTCCACAAATTTGACATCAGCGTTTAGGTCATCCACACTCTAGGATTTTGTCTTTTCTTTTGAATAATGGAGTGTTACCTTCTTCTTATAATCGAATTGACTCGATTATTTTTCAGGCTTGTCAATTGGAAAAACATGTAAGATTTTCAAATGCACAGAATTTATAAATTTTATTACCCAATTTATAAATCTACTCCCATGTGATATACGGAATTTATAAATTTTCAAATCTTTCTAATTTTTTCCCCATTATTTGAGAAATTGGGTAACAAAAATATGGTACATTATAAGGTGACACAGTTTTTCTTAAAAAAAAAATCAAATAAGTGATAGTTAATTAGTGGAGTAAAGGATAAAAAAATTAAAATAAGTAATAGTTAATTAGGGGAGTTGATGCGTAGTTATATGAGAAGTGACAAAATCTTTTTTTTTTCAATAAATAAAAATTAGGCAATAAAGTAATAAGTAATGAAAGCTTCTCAAGCCTCCCTTCTCCAAAATTGTTTCATGTTATCAAGTTTGGTGGATAAAATTGTGGGATAAGATTACAAATAGTAGTTAATGGCGTAGTCTGAAGTTTTCAATTAGTTTTGAAGTTTGTAGATGGCGAATGTTGATTAGATTTTAGTTAATTATTATTTATATACATAACAATCATTTTCTTTGGGAGAAGGCATGAGAAGTCTTCCTTATTATTTTTCTTAATTCTTAGAACTGTGTAGTTGGCGAATGTGAATTGGATTTCAGTTAATTAATTAAATCAAAATTCTAAGAATTGAGAAAAAGAAGAGAAAAGTTATGGGATGAAACAATATATAAAAATAAAGAGGATTTTTAACAAATTATACGGACAATATGTAAATTTCATGCATCACGCAAATCGGTCGCTAATCGTCTATTGGCCAAAAATAAAGTTATAAATTGTCCCAAATTCTTTGCATACAATAAAACATAACTTAGATTTTTAACAAATTATACGGACATAAGCAACAATGATGTAGATAATTCTAGAAAAATATAAAATATGGTGAAAGAAATAAAATAGGGTAAACTTCATTCACATCTCCTGTAATTAGGTTTAAATTTAGTAACACCCCATTTTTCTTCTGAAATTTCACTGATACCCCCTTATCAGTGGTTGTTGGCTAACGACGTTTACGGAGAAGGCTAATTTACATAAATGCCCTTACGTATATTAGATAATATATTGAGAAACTTCATTTACACCCTCTCTAGATAAGCATATATTCAATGAAACTCCATTTATTTTCTAAATTTTTTTACGTAATAAAATTTGGACCGATTAAAATTCGATCCAAACTAATTAAGATTTATTTTTTACGTATTAAAATTCATCCTAAATTAAGTGGATTTTAATCAACTCTAATCGAATTTTAATTGACATGAAATTTAATCAGTAAAAAAATATAAATTTTAATCTACTCAAATCGAATTTTAGTCGATTCTAATAACTTAAGTTTAGCTTAAATCAGCTCGAATAATAAAAATTCATCCTAAAATTCATAACTGGATTAAGAAAAAAAAAAAGAGAAAAAACTCCACAACATCTGAATATATTATAAACAAAAAATATTAATGAGGCAGAGGTTTTACTTGGCATAAACTAAAATTTCGTTACAAATTGGAAGTTGGGAATCAGAGACTTCAAACATGGGTCCAAGTTATAAGCTGATGCACTAAAGGACATATTCGGCATAACACACAAATTTTAAGTTATGATTTCTATTTTCCAGCATGTTAGAGACGGATGTTAACGGCAAGGGGTGTCATTGATTCAACAGTAAAATCTGTAAGGGGGTGTAGTGAAATTTCAAATACAGGGTGTCACTGAATTTAGACCTAACTATAGGGATGTAAATAAAGTTTATCCAATAAAATATAGAAGAAAAATGGTGAACACAGGAGGATATATGACCTGTGATTGAAATAGTTTAGTGGATTTTTTTTTTTTTTTTTAGTAAAGAGCAATGTTATTGAGACATAATTTGTTGACCTAATTCACTATAGTCTTTGGATTGATTATGAGTCCCATCAAATATTGAAGTCACATCATTATCTCAACAAATTAAGTCTCAATAGAATTACTCTTTAGTAAATTAGGCTAGGGTCCTTCATTTGGTGTGTAAACTAATTTTAGTCTAACCGAATTTTTAGTATAAAAAAAGGTCCTCTGTTTTTTGAAAAAACTTACATACGGTCCTGTGTTGGCACGAATGTTAAGAGATTGATTAGTTATTGATTTTCATTACTCATTTTGCCTTCATCACATGATTGGAGCCTAAAATATAGTTTTTTTTGTTTTTTTTTGCGTTTTTTATTGAGGTTTTTACAGTATTGTCTATCAATTTTGAAATTCAAACTCGTGAATCAAGCAATTTACACATTATGTTGACGTCTGACGATCTGTATTTTAGTGTATCTGTCTGATGATCTGTGTTTATAAAGAATAATGTATATTAACGATCTATGTTTATGGAGAAGAATGTACATTAACGATTTGTGTTTTAGTATACCTGTCTGACGATCTGTATTTTAGTGTACTTGTCTGATGATTGTTGCGTACCTGCTATTTTTTATATTTTTAATTGCGTACCTGTTATTTTTTATTTTTTTATTGCGTACTTATAATATTTTGGCTCGAAGGTATATGTATATAATTGTGTACCTATTTTTTTTAGTGTACCTGTCTTACGATTTATATTTATGGAGAAAAATATACATTATGATAACATAACTTTTTTAAAATAAGTGTTTAAATTAGGTAATGACAATGTCATTATTTTTTACAATTGTAAAAGACGTTAGTTATGTCCATTGCTTTAACTTTTCAACAGGAACCTAATCTAAAAGAAAAATTAGCGAGTGTATTTTTTTAAAATCTTATTGGTCTAGGGACCGGTCTCCAAATCCGTCTTTTTTTTTTTGGGGAGAATTACACCCAGACCTCCTGAAGTTTGTCACTTAATCACTCATACCCCTGACATTTGAAATATTACACACAGAACCCTAAGATTTGTACGCTCGTAACACTTAGACCCCTGCTGTAAATATATCAGTTAATAAATTACACCTAGACCGGTCTCCAAATCCGTCTTTTTTTTTTTTGGGGAGAATTACACCCAGACCTCCTGAAGTTTGTCACTTAATCACTCATACCCCTGACATTTGAAATATTACACACAGAACCCTAAGATTTGTACGCTCGTAACACTTAGACCCCTGCTGTAAATATATCAGTTAATAAATTACACCTAGACCCCCTTGAAGTTTGTACACATATAATAGTTAAACTTCTTAAATTTAAAATGTTATACTTAGATAAAAAATACTCCAATCAAAGATAGAATATCAAATATTTTAAATTTTACAACCAAAATTCATGTTCTATTGTATCATTTATTGAAATAAAATCAAAAATAAAAATTCAACTTTTTCTTAAAAAATTGTAATTAGTATAAAATTATACTATCTACTAATTACGATTTTTTAAGAAAAATTCAAATTTAAATTTTTTATTTTATTTCAATAAATGATACAATAGAACATGAATTTTATTGTAAAATTTAAAATATTTGATTCTATATTTGATTGAAGTATTTTTTGTTTAAGTATAACATTTTAAACTTAAGGGGTCCAAGTAATATATGTTTACAAACTTCAGGGAGTCTGAATGTAATTTATTAATTGATATATTTACAACAGGAGTCTAAATGTTATGCGCGTACAAACTTCAGGGGGTCTGAGGATAATAATTTAAATGTCAGGGGGTCTGAGTGATTAAGTGACAAACTTCAAGGGTGTGAGTGTAATTCTCCCTTTTTTTTTATTTGCTGGGGTGGTGTTTGGTGTTCTCTACCAAGCATGTATGCCCAAGTAGTATTCTTACCAAAATTTTCTATCCACAATCTTGATCGTTGAATTAAAATTGTACAAACTGCAAAAAAAAAAAAGAATTAAAATTGTGCACATCACAAAATTTGATAAAAAAATTTGGTATTGTATTAAACATAGATATCGGTCTTTTTTTTATTAAATGCGGAAATATTTTTGATAGCACAAGCAGTATACAGATCACTCTCTCTCCGGTTTCTCTCTCCTCTCAGAGTCTATTTCTCTCTCTTCATAAGGGAAAAAAACCCTAAAAAGAGTCGGTTACCCACAAGTAAGTTCTCTCTCTCTCTGAATCTATTACCAAAGTACGGTGGTTTTAAAACTTAATTACCAAAATGCAGATGTTTTGAACTTATTTACCAATCTACGGCAGATTTTAAAGGCGGAATCAAGAAATCCGACTTCACTTAAAGGCGGAATTACTAATTACGACTTCACCCTGAAAGCGGAATCAAGAAGTACGACTTCACCTAAAGGCGTATTTATTAAACCCGCTTTTAGCATGAAAAAACTGTAATTACCACCAAAGAAAAGCGGATGTGGTAGAACCGCTTTCATGTAAAGGCGGAATCAAGAAATCCGCTTTCATTAAAAGGCGGATATAATAAATACGATTTCATTACAAAGCGGACTTCTTGAAAACGCTTTATCATGAAATAACACATGCATTTTCAACCCTTCCCGGCCCAAAACTAATACAATAAAAAATTAATTACTATCACATAGCTATCACACTTTGTTTCGTATTACAAAATAATTTTTACCATATTGGAAAATGAAATTACGGTATTGGAACGTTGTCCAACTTGTACATAACAATAAAAAAGATAAAAACCCAAGTGGGACTATTTCTACGTAGTCCCACAAATACAAATTTTTTTGAGCAAATGCAAATTTAATTTCCACCCCTATATTAAACAATAAATACTAAAACTATTTAGTTGACCCATTATAATTTCCAAAAATACTACCCATCGTACCCCTCCCGACCCCACACAAAGAAGACCTTAAATCCTAAATATAAAAAAACCCTACCCTCTGAAACTAGTATTATCTAAAAAGAGAATAGCAATCATCCCCCCCAATCCCAACCAAAAAACCCTAAACCAGGGGGAAAAATATTATATTTGTTTTGCAAAAAATACATTACAAAAAAGCATTCAAAATGAAGAGACGTTAAGTCTTTTGCTGAAATAGAACTATAAGATTTTATGTTAAACGACATAATTAAGACATATTTGTCAAAATATTTCTAATGACGATCATATTTCCAACAACATAATAGTGTGTCATGTAAGCAAAGAGTAGCAGGTAGAAATTTTGCACAATCATCTTCATCACTTGAATCTTCAAAATCTGAAAGTTCATTGTCTGAAGCCAAGGATTGATCGGAAAGTATTGCATTAATAGGCTCTACAGGGTCTGAATGTTCAATGTTTTCCTTTGTAATAAGGTGGAATCGATTTTGTCATCGTTCCATCTGTTCATTCTCAAGCGCCAGTGTTGCAATTATATCATGGTAGTTATTCGTGCACCATTCCACATACATTTCAGCTGAACGTGCCTGTGACACTCGTAATCCATACCAACGACAATATACTTCAAGCTCACAGTGATTGAAATAAGATTTCAACCAACTTGGCCTCGGTAGGTGATAATAAAACTCTAGAGGAGGAACAAAGGTTGCAGGTCCAATCATCACATGGCCGACTTCGGTGAAAGGGTTATGAATGTTGATTGGCTCATTCTTAAAGGAACGTAATTTTCCATACCATGTTACTCCAGTGAGATCTGTGTAATTACCGGGTTCTGGCGAACTGAATGAAGAAAATGTTTCATGATGGTAGTGGTTGGTTGGGAATGAGTCATCGTTAGGTTGGCTTGAATACCCATTTGGTGATGTTGTTGACATTATTGTGTATGTATGGTTTACACTGCAGTTTAAGTAGCTGTATTACATTCATTGAACTCAGTACGAAAATATTGCAATGAAGATATAGTGAACAATGATAGCGACTAGACACTGATTCATTGAATAGTGAACAATGATAGCGACTAGACACTAATATAGTGGTGTGGTAAAACAGACGATGATGACATATCAGTGAAAAATTTGTACAAATAATCTTGTTTAAATCACCACTGCGACTTATCACTGATAGTCATAGGCTGTGTTCAGTGATGAGACAAATCAGAAGTGTTGCAAGAATAGTCAAATCATCATATTTTAGCATAAAAAAGATTAGGCACAGCTGGCTAAACAATTATCACGACTACCATCATAATATCACTATAAATTGATTGTGTGTGTTGCTCTCTTACCATACTTATCAACTGCAAAAAAGAGCTACAGTCCACGCTCAGTGTTTGAAACTATGAGATATCATTGGGCGTTAGATGATGAATTATTCTATCCTGTAAATCCTCGTTTACGTTTCTCACAAAAGTCAGTGAATAGAATGAGGGAGGAATGACAATATCGTTTGAATGCGAGAGAAGTTCTAAGTGAAGATTTACGCATTTGTAACATACGTAGGCCGCGACAAATTGTCATTAATATGTCTATTGAAACACTACAAGAGTTGGAAGGTGCATTGTGGCGCATTCGTGCTGAAAACAACCGTATGGCAATACGGCAAACTCGGTACAACCTCCGCCGAATTGCAGGCGACCGTGCTGCAGAAGGTTTGGTTGAGGAAGCACGTTTGTGCCTACAGTTGTCTACGGAAGTAGGTAGTGTTTCTGACGTTGAAATGTCGGATGAAGAAAGTTTCCCATGATGAAGATATCTTGATCAATAAACATTTACGCATATGTTGGTTTATCCGCTAGGGGTTGTAATAATGTGTGTCGTTTGTTATAATCATGCTTATGTTTGTACTACTGTGTTGTTGTAGTTTATCTGTATTGTCATTATGCATTGTCATTAGTTTATGTTTATCTGTAATGTCATTATGCAGTGCTAAAATTTAATGTTCTGTATGTTATCTTATTTTATCTTATCCATTGAAGTGGAGAACAACGATACACATAACAATGCATACAATATATAGAAAATACATATACATTTGTAAACAATATAAACCACATGTTGGAACAAGTGTATGCATTGTAAATATATTCATTAAACATAATGAATTTTAAAAAATTTCGACAGAGTATCACTTAAAACTATGACATACCAAAATAATTTTGCCCTGTATGCACAAAATCAAAACAACAACAATCACAACAACACAACCATAATGGCATATGTACCACAACACCCAACCACAACTACCATCAACAACACCCAACCACAACATCACTAACACTCCACCACACAACCAACAACAATACATTGAAACTACTCTATAATATACATGTGAAAAATAAAGGTCAAAAAATAATACAACATGACTAAACTAAGTGCCACAAGACGGCTTCTTCTTGAGCCGTTTCGGGCGGCTTTTCTCAATCTGGGATGGCTCGCCATCAATCACCTGTGACACCGAAGCTCCAACTGGAATACTATCTCCGTCTCTGCCTCTGCCTCTCCCTCGACCACCCCAGCCTCTACCACCGCGGCCTCTAACACCTCCGAATCTACCACCTCAACCTTGACCTCGACCTCGACCTCGACCTCGACCTCGACCTCGACCTCGAACTAATGAAATTAGATGGGCAAGTGGAGTCGTAGCACATCCCTGTGACCTATGTAGAATTGCGGGAGTCGTAGCAAGCCCTATACCATGACCATGCGTGACCTCTTCTGATGGCTGTGAAATCTGTACATCTGTCGAAGACGACGTCATCAACGCATCGTGACAGACAGGCTGGGTGGGTAATGTGACTGCTGAAGCCTCAAATGTGTATGTGCCTAGTCCTACCATGGGGGAAACATGCCTCGCTGGGTACTCGGATGGTATGGAGGTCTCGGCCAATGGTGGTGGATGGGGAGTAGTATCTGCTGATGTATGGTGGGGATTCAATGTCGATGGTGTCTCCGCACATACTACCGTCGGTGTTTGTGGATGTTGAGGTCCAGTAGGTGCTGTTGTAGGCTATGCTACACTCGACTCTATTGTAGGTCGGTGACGTGTAGGTCTCTGTCGTCGTATAACAATACCATGAGACCATGTAGGTACATCAGGCGGTGCAGTGTGCGGTACATGCAGAGGCGCGGTGTGGACGGTACGCTGGAGACGATGGTCCTCTCGAATAGCCTCGAGGCAAGTGGAGCTAAGAGAGCGGGTGGCCTGTAGTGCCTGTGTATGTGCTGCGTCCGTACCATCCGTAAGGGCCTCATCTGCGATCCGGTGAATCTAAACAAGTGTATGCTCCTGTAAATGTAAAAAACCCATACATTAGTATAATATAAATTATGTACTTGTAAATCAAGAATATAATGACAAATGCACTTAGCTTTTATCTTACCAATATGTCAATTATGCTACCCATAGGCTGGAATCCGATATGTGGAGTATCTACAGGAGGTCCGATCAATCGTCAAGTGATACGGCCGTAACAATCCTGGTATGCATGAAAACTCAAATCGCTCACAAGTGTATGTGCTTCCCCTGCGATAAGATGGTCTCTTCGGTGTGTCCAGACATCTACAGATGATTGATGTACAATACTCCAATCATAACCACCTTGGTCGCGTCTATCAATAGCATGAAGAGCTGTCCCAGTGTCGCATGGCTGTGGGATACCCTGTGTAAAACCAAATTGGCGCATGACACGATCATGAAAATACCACTCGACTAATGCAAAACATATCAGTGGTGCATGCGCCAGCCATAAGTCGCTCCCAATGGTGCAATATGACGGTAAGTCTGCTATGACCTCTGCAGTATATGGCATCCACACCATCTACAGCAAAACAAATACTCAATTTAAATTTAAGTGTAAATAGTGTTTGACATTATAATATAGTCTACGTTGGTGTACAAATTGAACATGTTCATCGCGCATCTGGTCTAACTGATCTCTATAATGTTTGAGGACATGTCTGGGGTTGTGTACGTACGATGTCATATGCACATTCCACCTGCAACACATTAAATTAATTCATTTCTATCAAATTTGATTAATAATTTACTGCACTGAACTATTAATTCAGCGGTACACACCTGCACCCCCAACGGACCCCTAGGTAATTGATCATGATGGTTAAGCATCTCCGCCACAGCAGCAAGTACCTCTCCAGCAATCCTAGCATCAGGTCCCTCCGGCACATGAAACAAATCGGGTATATCTGCCGCTGCTGCTTGATGAGGTAGTAGTCTCTGAGGACGTATATGCGTAAGCCGCTCACATGCCCACAACTATTCAAGCAATTGTTAAATATTACTTACATGGCCTTCATGTCAACGTAACTTATAAGTATATGTTACTGTAACAATATCTGTAATATAACTAGCGGTCTTCCAATGTCTGATGCGTCTAGTGCAGTGGCGCGACACATTTCACAGTACAAGCACGCTAGAGCTGCATTACCCCAACTCAATCTCCTAGAAGCATCTAGGTCCTCCAGATGCTGTAGGTACATAAGTCCTACCTTGTTCTAGGACTTGTCTGGAAAAATGTAAGCCCTGATGAGAAACAAAATGTAGGCACGTGCATATCGATCAATGGTGATGTCATCAGCATCATCTTAGAACGGATCAACAAATAACCCAGCCAGGGAGGTCATCTTAAGGCGAGATCCAGTGAAAGCAGTGTTCAGTGGTCTAATGCCTAGGTGCTGGTCACAGTAATCCTGCCACTAAAGAACTGTGCGATGTATGTCAACACCAGTCACTGCATCACCGTCAATGGGGAGTCTTGAAAGTAGTGTCATGTCCTGCAATGTAACTGTCGCCTCGCCTATGGGCAAATGAATAGTATGTGTCTCTACCCTCCACCGCTCCACTAGTGCAGTGATCAAATGGTGGTCCAGCTTTATAAACCCACTACAGTATATCCTATAAAATTCGGCATTCATAACACGCCGCAATACCCTATCGTCTGGTCGTCGCAAACGACGGAGAGTTGCCTCAGCCCGACAACACTTTAGTGGTGCAAATTCCTTTAATAAATACAAAAATTCATTAAAAATTTGAAAATGTGGGTTCTGGTCTAAAAATATGTATTGTACTCATTAAATTACGTGCTTGTTCATCCCATATCTGAGTGGACCGATGTCGTGTCTGCAAGTACAATACTGTTGGGTCAACGAGTCCCGGGTGTACTAACTGACGCGCCTACTGACGCTCCATACCTTAATCCCATTATATGACATTGCAGTAAGTTATTGTCTATACACTAATAACAAAAATTACATACATTCATTAAATAGCCATTAAATTACATGTCAATGTATAGGGTAATACAATGAATTTATATGTATTATTCATTGTTTAATATATGTAAATAAAACAAACTGCAGTATACTGAACTTTACACTTATTAATCTTCATTAGATATATAATCATCTGATACATATTGTTCATTGTATAATACATTACTGCGCTCTACATCTGATAATTCTCGTCCATATGCATTTTTAACCATGTCGGTTGCAAGGTTAACCATATAATATCGCCACCTACAAAGCAACATTCGGTTATTCTCCTTCCATACTTGTGTAACTACTGCTTCGTAATCTTGCCTATTTCCCCTTTGCATCATTAGAGATCTTCGGTGTGGCACCGAGATACCAAGTACTCTTAAGTCAGTGCATAAATCGTTTGATTCATTAGCATGAAAATGCCCATTCTCGTCGTAGTCCTGCATAATACTCTTTTGGGTCAGTAAATTTCCCACTTTTGTAATCATCATTTCGCTCTTTCAACAAGCACACTGTTTGGTGTATGCGATAGTTCGGAACAAATGGTCCTCGTGATGTAGACATAGTTCAGTTGAATTAAGTATCTGCAATAATGACAATGTGTGAATATAGTAAGAAAATAATGAACAACTATGTAATTACATTAACACAACTACTACATTTCCATGGTTACAAAATGTGAACATAGCTTTTCGAAACAAAAATTTACATTTATTATACCCACACATTACATTAAAATCTACATTCACTGTCGCCTACGTACATCCTCTGCAGTTCTTGATGGGCATATGTGTCTATCGTGGCCTGGTTGACCACAATCTACATTGATACGTACTACGGCCCTGTCATATGTCCGTTTCATTTCGGATGCGAGTAGATTGGGGACGACCCTTCATGCGTAGTAGATTCGGATTAGGACAGATTTTTGGACCAGTGCACGCATCCCACTAGTCAGCATGATACAGTGGATAAAATTCAGCGGCCCAAACAGCATCGTGGGCTGCAATAGTATATATCTCATCAACATACTACCAGGGGTCTAAATGCCTCTTTGAAAAAAGCGCCATTGCATGAGAACATCGCATTTTATAGGTGTTCCACTTCCCACATGAACATGTGCGGTCTGAAATGTTTAGTACTTGTGCATTACCTTTTTTAGTGACCACATAGGCCTCCCCGGTGGTTTGATTGAATGTGGTAACATTTTGATCGACTTTTTTTATTGAAACATACGACGTCTTCTCCACAACGTTAGGTGTGAATGCGCACCCGCTATCTGATGTCGAACCACACCTCTCATTGAAATACTGAACAACCTTGTAAAATAGTTTACAACGCATGACGTGATTGGTAAATGTCTTGCATTTTTTAATACACAATTGAACACCTCAGAAATACTTGTTGTCATGACTTCATACCGTCGCCCACCGTCATGTGCAAGTGGCCACTGCTCTTTTGGTATCCGATCAAGCCAATGAACTGCGAATGGGTTGAGTTCTTTGATTTCCGCTATAATCTTGTCATACTTGCGGATTTGATGTGCAGAACCTGCATCTCATACTAGACATTTAAGATGAAAGTTATGAAACTTACTGTTGAAGTTACTGCAGACATGTCGTAAGCAAAATCGATGGTATGCATATGGTGTTTGCCAGTCGGAACCATGAGCGGCCACTGATTGAATTATACCTTGATGGCGGCCAGATAACAAGCATATGCCCGAACAGTCACCGACAACATCGTGTCTTAGTCTCCAAAGAAACCAACCCCATGTATCGATACTTTTCTCATACACGATTGCAAAGGCAAGAGGATAAATCTGATGATTTCCATCGAGGCCCGTAGTAATTAACAATTTCCCCCTATTCTTCCCGTACATGAATGTGGCATCAATGTTTATAAGTGGACGACAGTGTCGAAATCCCTCAATACACGGTTTAAATGCCCAAAAGACTCTGTCAAAGACAGCCGTTCCATTTCCAAGGTCGGCCAACTGCCATCTGACTATTGTGTCATGATTATACTTTTGTAGTGCACCAAGGAATTTCGGCAAAATTGAATACGATTCATCCCAGTCACAAAAAATCATAGATATCGCACGTTGTTTTGCTTTCCATGCTTTCCTATACAAAATCTCGTACATATACACATTGGAAATGTGTTTTATTATCACAGCAACCTTTAGAGATGGATCGGTCCTCACGAGGTCTTTGATTTGGCGTGCAACCATTTGGGAATCTAATTGCACATGGTCTTAGGTGGCTAACACATTCACACAAGTGTGTTCGCCTTTATACTTGGTAATTTGAAACATCCCGTGTGTTTTCTTTTGACATGCACGAAGCCTCCATTTGCACCCGAACTGGTATTTTTTTGCACTGCAAAGCCGATAACTTTTTTCACTCTCAACAACTTTGAATTGGACATGATTGTTGATTGAATAAATCTTCACTGCATTTTACAATTCCACTTTACCCTTGAAGATTAGGCCGATTGATAATTCAGGGCAATGAGGATCCCACAATGGAGCTCTTGTTTGATTGGTGGCGGCAGACATTTGGGGAAGTTGAGCATTGGTGAAGAAGGCGGATGTTAGCTCATGCATACGGACAGTGTCTTCCAGTATAACTGATGGGCCAACTACGTCACCGTCATCATTAATGTTTACTTCATCGTCCAGCAAAGTAATCTCCTCGTCCTCATCATCTGTGTCTTCCGCACGGTCAACTGCGGCGCATGCCATTCCTCGCAAACACATCACGGTCTGAATGAACCAAATTTTGAATGACATCGGTCCTTGTTTCAATTTGAGATTGGATACCAACATTCGATAAACATGTGGTGTATCCCAAAAACATCGACGTCTACGTACTAGGCCCTATATGGCATTCTAGCACATAAGGCTCACCCTCAGGCATTACATGGCCAGAATGAAACTTTGCTTCAAAAGCATCGTCCCCCATAAAACCGTGCGCATATTGACTGCTCCCTTCAACATTGTAAGAGTTAACAAGCGCAGGCGAACTTGGATAGGGATTGATGCTTTCATGTGTAAGCAATTGGATATATGGGCCATACTCCTTAACCATTAGCTGAGGAAACTGTTGGATGTGCTCTGCCTGAATGTACAAGTCAATATTATTCAGTGATTGGCTCTCAAATACAACATCCAACATTGCCGCAACACCGTCATCATTTTTAATTTCAAATTCTACATACTGTTTCATGCGATCCCCCAAAAATGATGGAAAATGACAAATTAGTTGTAGTCGTGATGTAGAACTGTCCAGCTGCATTATCATGTACATATTTCTCAACATTCCTCATATGTTGTTCCACGTTTCAACTTTAGACAATGTTGAGGCTTTCCATTGTAAGATAAACAACCTTCATTGTGTATAATATTACCTCCCCAATAGCACATTACGGTGGCACGTTGCCTCGACATTTTATACCTTCAATATAAAATATTATATCAAATAATTTCCATCTTTTAATAACTGGATTGTATTGCATGACATATTTTAGTTTTAAACCTATTAGTGTACTTTTAAAGTTAAATCATAAATAGTTAGCAACTGATTAACCAACTGTTATTTTTGAACTCTAACACTTGGTACGAAATTGAAAATAGGTTGGGTGCCTTTTCTCCAATTGTTATTTTTTTGGGGTTAAATTAATTGAATCTTTTTCATACAAGAAAATACAGTTTGTTGTTTGACATGTGTAAAAAATTATGTCAAACATTATGCTATGTTATAGTTGACAATTTTTACGACTTAACATTTTGTATGCTATTGGGATCGTTCAGGAGGAAACCTCACTGGTACATGCTTTGTTCTAATATATGGATTGATAGGCAAACAATTGGTTTGTGCCATAAGAAAACTATAATTTCTGAGCAAATCACAACAAATAACTTGTGCAGACAATTCATACCAATATTTTGACCAACATTCAAGCAATGGATTGGTAAGGAAAATTCACATATATAATAATTTGTTCTGACAAACAAGAAAAGCACATAATACAACTAAAACTATGGTTGAAAAATTTCAGCATGGTTTCTTGGTTTGTAAGATCTATTCAGTTAAAAACAATCTCAAGCAACAGAATCATGAAAGCAAAATAGTAGACAATGTCAATATATCTTCTCTTTTTTAGCATAAAAAGTAAAATATAATTTTCCTTTAGGTTGAAACTCAAGATACTTCCATAAACGTCAGCATTTCAAATAAGTTTGCTAGGAAAAATTATAATTATCAAGTATCATTACCCTATGTAGCTTCTCTTAAAGAGCAAAATCTTTCTTCTTCTTTGCTCTTTTAGCTTTTTGTCTGAATTCATTGTCCAGAAAAATGGGTGACTATAGAGTAAAAGCTGGTTGAAGACATTGAATATATTTTGAAGATCGAGGGAGAGAGAAAGTGGGTAATTTAGAGCTTGGGTGTGGTGCAGTTGAGTGGGTACTACAGGTGATGGAGAGCATGTATGGTAGTGGTAGTGGTGGTGGTGGAAGTGGTGGAGGAGGTGGAGGAGGTGGTTGTTATCCATATGAGAGTGGATGTGGTGGTGGGGTGGTGATGACAAGAGACCCAAAGCCAAGGCTGAGGTGATGACAAGAGACCCTTTGAAAATGCAGCTATCTATCACAATGTTATAGAAAAAGACAATAATCACATTGACAATGATCCTGCTACCTTGGTAACTAGAACTCTTGTTTCATAAGGAATTAGAATGAATAAATTGAACTTTGTGAGGGCTGTGGTAGTCATCTGAATTAAGTAGTAAAAGCGTTTATTGATCGAAAACTGTATATGACATGTTTGCCAAAGTCCATGTTTAACATCTAAGTTTCATGAGGCATTTACTTGTTTGGCAAAGCCTGCTTTGACTCTGCCTAAAGCTAGTTATGGTTCCTTAGGCTCTTAACTGGATTAATGTGTTCATGTGTCATCAATTCACTTAGGCTCTTTAACAGGATTTTATGTAGACTGTTCCACTGGATTTTATGTCCCCTCAGCAATGCTTTTATGTAAACTGACTCTTTAACTGGATTTTATGTCCCCTGGATTTTATGTAAACAGACTTGGACAGCAGGCTTGACAGGACACACTAGAACTAAACAAAGATAACGGTGGAGATTCCATTCCGACACTGGATTAATAGATAAAGTGTTTGCCTACACAGATGGCTGAAACTGCTAGTCACTAGGTCATCTTTTAGCTTAAACTTGTTTTTTCAAAAGTTCAACCTTTTCAACAGAAAATCCAATAGAAAATGCTACACTTGGGGATAGAAAATCCAAAAGTAGTTAACTACATTAAAGTTTTGAGATCAAACAGCTACAAATCAAAGTAGCCAAAAAACCCAACCAAGAAATCAACAATTCAACAAAACCAGACCAGAAATCAAAATTCTCAGAATTCACAAAACTAGACCTTCTCAGAATTCTCAGAATTCACAAAACCAGACAAGAAATCACCAATTCAACAAATGTGCAAACACCTTCACAATGGTTGTTGACTGAATTTAAAATTTGAAAAAGAAGCACAGATCACTATAACTAATGCACAAAAAACATAACATGTATCCAAAAAATAGCATTCAGTAAATTTCTGAATAATACCTTCACACACTAACACCTTCACACAATAACCATTCAATCCTCAAGATGCAGTAAGAATGCAGTTCGACCAAGCAACAGAAAGGGGAACGAAATGCTACACTTGGGGATTTCTGAATTCAACAGTGATGGGGATTGGGCAATGGGGATTTTTTTTCTAAACTTAGTAATTTCCTAAATTAGAGAATCAATTGATGTACTGGTTTGAATTGGAGCATCCGTTTGATTCTGCTCTTTCTGGGTGTGTGTCTGCTCTGGTTGTTTGGATCCGGTCACCATTAGCTTTGATTTCAGATTTTAAAGCCTTTGTCGTGTTTGTCTATTTGAATTTCATGCTTCTAAGGTGTTTTTGTTGGGTGTGTTTCAGCCTTCATGGTCTTGAAGGTTTTTAATGATTGCATTTATGAGGACTGCAATGGCTAAAATGGTATGTTGAAAGCTTAAACGTTAAAAAAAAAAAAAAAAAACAGAGAAAACATGTTTGTGAGTTATTTGTGTTTATCAAATTATGAGAATAAAAACAAAAAACATGTTTGGTAACGACTTCAAGTTATATGCGAAATATGTTTTATTATATCCTAAATATGCTTTATAATATCTCATACAACAAAATATAAATCCAAAAATTCATTACTAATTCATCAAAGAACACCTAAAAAAAGATTACTGGATTACATAAGTCATTAATCACATTCATACATCATATTATTCTACATACAACCAAATACACACATTAATAAGTCATAACACTCACATACACTCAGCCATAGGCACAAAACACACACACTCAATCACATACTCAACACACACAGACACACTAACACACACAGACTCAAAAATTTCTAATTTTCCATCACAATCAAACTATATTCTTTTGCGAACACTAATAAACACAACAACTACCCTGTGGTAATGTGTTCTCACAGACTGGGCAACCTACCTATGTTAACAGCATTAAAAACAGTAAATAATCCCAGAATTTCAAGTCCCTAATTCATTAAAAAAAAAAAAAAAACAGTATAGAAAGAGAGTAAAAAGCCCCCAGAATTTGATATTGGCTCTTTTGCTTGGAGAAAAAGAGCACAAAAGCCTATCATAACAATAGGGGAAAGACACACAACACACACTCAAACACACAGACTATCTCATACACATACCCACACATCGACACACATACCCACAAATTGACACACATAAGCGCACACACATACAAAACACAGATCTAAGCTAGATCTATGTATATTTATGCATATATATACAAATCTATGTATGTATATGCATATATAGATTTTTATATACATACCTTCACAGCAATCTTTCAGCTCGATACAGACGATTCTGTTGAAGAAGGCAAAAACGAAGATCGATTCGTTCAAGTGGGCAGCAAGATGGAATGGAGCTTGGATTCGTCTTCTAGAACACATAGACACCCACCCACAAGAAGCTGCATCGGGTTGTCTTCATTTGTATACACACGTAGAGAGAGAGAGAGAGCGAGAGAGAGAGAGAGAGAGAGAGAATGGGTGAAGAGAGGTCTGAAAGTCAGGTTTTATACTTCCACAAAAAATAACACATTTTGTTGGTAACGAGGGTCGAATTCGAGACCTCATTAAAACCTTTCAGCTGGGTTTCGTGCATGTTTCGTGTTTCGGGTGTTTCCTGGAACACAATTTTTTTGTTCCCATTTTTTTTGGCTTGTTTCCAAGACAACTAAGATGAAACAAAAAACAAACACAAAACAAGAGACAAAAACAACAAACAAATAGGCCCTTAATGTTTGTTTTCCTTGATCTATAGTTTTGATGGATGACGACGGATTGAATATGCGGAATTGGGGTTATTATGAACCTTCTTTTAATGGGCATCTTAGTCTGCAGCTCATGTCATCTGTGATAGAGCGCAATACACAATCTTTCTTAGCAGGGTGCAAAAATGTTGTTTATGGTAAGCGCCAATGGGGCATTTCACCCTAGGGATTGTGTGGTTTCAGAAGCACCTGTACCCATGGACTATGTGAGGGATAGTTGGATAAACCATAGAGATAAATATCTTCACATGTTACCAGGGAACCATTATAATGCATCTTTTGCAGAACCTTCTGGATCTCATCCCATTCATATGTTACAGCAGCCCGATACATCAAAGGATGCTAGGGTTGCCGTGGAGGATCCAATTGTTAGGAAGAAAGCTGACACTGGGAAGAAAAGGGCAAGTGATGCCACTCTGAAAACCCCTAAACCGAAGAAGACAAAGAAAGGCCCTTCTTTGTCCAAGGACAATGGGAACTCCTCCGTTCAGCATGTGAAACCTGCGAAGAAGAATATGGAAGTTGTAATCAATGGGATTGATATGGACATTTCAGGTTTCTTATACCAGTTTGTTCGTGCACTGGAACTCCTTAGCAGTGTTATCGATGGGGCTGTGAGGGATGGCAATCAGCCTGTTGCACCACAACCTTATCAATGTATCCCTTGCCAGTGAGCACCAAAAGACGTGGAGCGAGTATAGCTGGGCGGAAGATGAGTCAGAGTGCATTCAAGAAGGTATTGAAGAAACTTGCAGTCGAAGGTTATAACTTTTCTAACCCAATTGATCTGAGCACTCACTGGGCAAAACATGGTACCAACAAATTCGTCACAATCAGATACATAGACAGGTTAGTGAACTGCTATCGCATCTAGTCCTGTTTTACCTGTACATATATCTGTGACCATCTTCCAAGGTTTACTTGGTACTTGTAGTCCATGAATTTTCACAGTCATGGTACGGTGCTTCTACTTTTTATTAGTCATCGTCGTTTAATTTTTCTTTATATTTCAGTTTAAAGGCTATGAATAGTTTCTGGCCACCAGAATGTAGGATTGTGAAAAACTTTTGTCTTTTTATTTATTGGATAATTTTATAATATTTTTTTGGTTTTCAAATCTATTGCTGTCAAAAGCTAGCTGATGTCAATATCTCTCTCTCCCCCCGTGTGTGTGTGCACTCAAGCGCATTTGGCTAAATTCGTATTGTGCTTCTCTTGTGATTGCATTAGGTTGTACTTCATTCTTTTGTTGCAGTTCAGGATTATCAGTCATGACTTTTTTTGTTACTCAGTTGTGCCCAATAAGTTTTCGATATCTTTTCCATAGTAGTTCTATAAACCACGGTAGAATACAAACTAGTTGAAATTTATGTCAAGTCTCCCTTCATCTCTCGCAAATCTTTATGAATTGTTTTCTCGTCATTCATCTTTTTCATTTTTAGTAGTTGATTGAAGGGAAACAAATTTTTGATAGGAAACATAACTCTTGTATTAATAAAAACTGAGAAGTACATTAAAAGGTTGGATAAAAATCTCAACCAAATAATAGAAAATAAAAAAGAGAAAAAGAGCTACAAACATGTAAAAAGCCTATAAATTACATAAAGCTCACCATACTGCCAAAGTAGTGAAAATTGGAATTCCTTTGAAGTTCTTACAAACCAAAGTCCAAATGAAACTAGAAAATGAATATTGTTCCATAATCCTACCAACCACTCATTACTATCTTCAAACATTGTTGCATTCTTTCCTTACGTATAACCCTAAATGTAGTAATGATAAGACCAGTTTTATTTAAGGCGTAAAGCGAACTAAAGACTAGGCAAAGAGGCGAAGAGGCGAAGCAAGACAAATATTGTAGTGAAAATCAAGCAAATATTTTGTTGTTAACATTCTAATTACTCAATTATAGAGTTTCAACTTCTCAAATACTAAATATTCAAATGCAACCCAAGCCATAAACATTTAAATTGAAACAAACACCAATTACATCTCATTTATTGACATGAAAAACACACAAAACAACTAAACATCTATGCTTCCACCAATCCTGAGGACTTAAAATTCATCCTCATCACCATT
Source organism: Ilex aquifolium (assembly GCA_951799425.1). Classification (NCBI taxonomy): domain Eukaryota; kingdom Viridiplantae; phylum Streptophyta; class Magnoliopsida; order Aquifoliales; family Aquifoliaceae; genus Ilex; species Ilex aquifolium. Next base: position 40,813,211 of record OX637397.1, on the reverse strand, counting down.
CAAATCATCATCTTTATTGTCATTTTGAATTTATATCCTTCTACATCTTCCTCCTTTGAAATTGCCTCTTCCTAGTATCAGAGTGGGAGTGTAGTCGATGATTAATCTTTGGTATTCCCCTATGGTTTGATTTTGATCTAGTTCATTGGCTAATTTCTATAACTTCAAAGGCTCAAGCAGCATTACCTTGAAGTAAAAGGGGTAGCATAGTGCATGATGATCTTGTTATTGTGGGGTCTAGGGACAGTTATATGTACATAGTCTTACCTCCAAATGCAGAGAGACTGTTTCCATAACTCTAACCCTTTCCTTTTACCTCCAAACCAAAAAAAAAATAGAAAATTTCTCTCATCGTTTGCTGGAGATTAGTCTTTAGATGCTTTCTTTTTTTTGTGCTTAAGCTTCACTTCGGACAAATCGCTTCGCCTTAGACCACTTTAGACAAGTCGGCTTCACTTGACTTCGCTTGGCGACTAGGCGCGCTTTCGATAAGACTGGGTAGGACTATTCCACATAGTGATGCCTTTATCAAGCCTCCCAAAACCTTGTAAATCTTCAACAAACAAGGAAGTGGGTGACTTAGGAATCACCCAACTCATACCCTTCAAGTTGAAAATTTATAACACAAGGACAAAGTAGTAGGGTAATGTAAAAATAAATGAACAATGCTTTCAAAAGCATATTTATGCATCACACATCACTGAAGTGAAGGCAAGAATGGTGCCTTATCTTAAAGCATATAATTGGTGTTGATTTTATCATGTGCAACAGTCTTTGTAAAATTTGCACTTGAATGGACACTTTAGCATTCCATGTCATCAAAGTACATTTACCATGTGCTTTGAAAAGCTAAACATTTGTATTTCCAATGTACCGAAAAAAGAAAAGCTAAACATTTCATACCACAATCACAAAGTGATACGACAATGTAAAAATAAATGATCAATGCACTTTTATAGATCCACACCATTGAGGAGAAAGACAAGAATGGAGCCTTATCTTTTGAAGCATATCATCGGTGTTGGTCTTAACATATTCAACGGTCCATATAAAAACTTGCACTTGAATTGACACTTTAGTGTTCAACATCAAAGTCGGGGTAAAGATAGGACAAGAAGATTTGTTCACCAAAGAATTAAATAATAATTTACTAGAAAAGACACTCGAAGACTCAAAAACCCACCTTCGTTTGCCACACGAATCTTGATTATATAAAGAGTTACGAAAGAAGTGATATCATATCCCAAGTGAATTCAAATTCCTATGAAACCCAAAATTCCAAGAGTTCGGACGGTTATGAGGGAGAAGTATAGAAGCATTGGATGCCCCATAAAAAGAAGATTTAGTAATGGAGGCGTGAAAACAAAGATGAAAAAGATGACTCTCCCACCTATATATCCTCCTAAAAACAAACTCTCATGACTCCCCACCTATTATCCTCCCAAGAAGGAACTCTTTTCCCATTGTATACAACATATTTAAGATTTTGAGAACCTAGCAAGTTACTTCTTTTTCTTTTTTCAAAGACTGTCTTGTTCTTTCCTCGGACCGATGACTCACTTGTTCAATACTGCTAACTATTATAGGAGGATGTCGTCCCCTCGGGACTATCAACAGCTTCAATTGTTAAATATCGTGCAAGTTAGGTTGTGGTTGTATCGGCTGCAAGCAGAACGTAGGCACTTTAGGTGTGTGTTGACTATGCACTCTCGCGTCGTGTGATGTTGTGTGGTGGGGTGCTTGACCTCAATGCTAATGGTTATCTCCAAGGCTCAACGAATGAATGAAGTAATGATCTTACCCAGATAGAGATGATGGTCTTCTTCTGATGTCTCCAAACCGGCTATAATATAATAAATAGGCAAAGTAGCCAATAGTAGTATGTTCTCGCCTATCGATAGATAGCAGGTTTCTTCCAAGTTCAAACTGAAATTGAATTGAAACTTTTTTTTTGTTATTGATAGAGTGGTATTCTCCACGCCTGTCAAATAAAGTAGAGGGAGAGAACTAGAAGAGAGAAAGAAAAAAGACCAAAGGATTTACAAGTCTAATAGGAGAAAAATGGTTGACACCATGGTTGACACTTGACACCTTGACAGCCTTCAATACTAGAAATATACCCCCAAGCAACCTAAACCCCCAAGCCCAGACGACCGAAAGATGCAAGACGAACTAACAAGAAGTGAGTAGCTAGCCTTGTGTAAACCTTGCTGTGGGAGAGTCTTTTTTCCAACGAGAATAAAGAAATTTTTTGGACAAGACAAGAAAGGGACTCACCTTTGACACCAAGGGATAAGAACGGATTGCTAGCGATGAAGGGAATCTATGAGAAGGTTCTTGAACTGGGTCTAACCGACTAGAACGCAGAGCTAACGAGTTTAGTCGAACAACGTCACGAGTCTAAGAGTGGGATCAAGCTTGAAAGGAATGGACAAGCGTAGGCTTAATAGTGAACGCCCCCTACCTAGATACGAGATCAATTACTTAAAAGAGAGATGTCGAGAGAAACTGTTAGGCTTCTTTATTGCATTATGAACTCGCTTTTAATATTTTTCAAGATGATCTAGAAAAAAAGAACCAAAGTTGATATTTGAGGAATCAGAGATGAATGAATATTGATATAATATTTATAAAATTGAAATTGTAAGTTTTATTGGTTTTTGGAGATCAAATTGTTATGTATGAATTTATATGATCAAGTGTCATTTATCATGTCACCAAGATGAACCGAGTATGAGACTATGTTTGATAGCAGTTGAAGTAGGTAAACTGAGGGACAACTTATGATAGGAATTTGAGCACGTGCTCGGCAGCTCAAAGGAGTTATATATAGCACATCAAGTTCTCCTTTGACCAATTCAACTTAGCTTAAGACTCACACTTGAACAAGGATTCCATCTCCACTCAAACATTGATAGCCCAGGATCCACCCCAATTCAAATAAGATGATAAACATCCTCCAACGGTAACATAATTACCTATAAGAAAGAGGGCAGGGGATCAAATAGGTAAGCAATCAAACCTTAACCTGATACTCTATTTTCCTTATTCCATTTCTGACTTAAACATCAAAAGTCCGACCATCGGAGCCCGTCCGATCTTCGACTTGCTTTTTCAGGAGTTCCTCTTAGTCGGCTGGAAGGCAAACTTGCTTGGTCAACAACTCATGCGATCAGAAGACATTCTCTGGTATCATAAAATTTAATTGAAACTAATGCTATAGTTTAATGGTTATTTAATGATTTATCTCTTATTTCAATTATTTCACGCTCACCAACCCCCGCAAATTGAATTGGTCTGGGCCAATTCCCGTTATTTCTATGGACCAGTCCTACTCATCTCCAATGCATTGTAAAGAAAACAGCATTATTCTAGTTAATCTTCAAATAATCTACATTTTTTCTTTTTCTTTTATGATTCTCATCCTCCAATCAAATTGCTTCATAGACTGTGCCAATGATTGGGATATTGAATTTATAAAAGTGGTTGGTCACATATATGTATGGAGAATATCCAAAACCTGGTCTAGATAGAAGCATCTTGTGTAGACAATTAATTTTGGACCATAGTTTTTGTATCAAACAAACCTCATTTAATACAATAGAAGCATTTGCGAGAGAGAGAGAGAGGATGATTTGGACAGCTTTTACTGCTAAAAAGATTTTGGAGAAGAAGATAATCAACGTTACTGTACACTCATCAGCATAATCTCATTTAATACAATAGAAGTGTCTTATGCTATTTTCTCTGTCCTCAAATATTATAGAAGGTCATCCACACCATATTATGGGCTCCACATGTCTTCAAGTTGGAAGCTTGATCGGCGGGTATGTCGCAAATGATCTTCGGATGACCTGATCTCTAACTGGCTTGTGATATGATCAAACCTCTCTGATAGGAAGAAGCTTTGGAATTCTTTTCTTTTCCTTGAAACTCCAACTTCTGTGGTGAATATTGCCTTCACTGGTCTGTGATCAGACAGCTTTGATTCACCTCTGCTGTACATATGTTGCTTTACACCCTCCCCATACCAAATTATCCGATCGCACCTAAATGAAAAAACTAGTTTGTGAATATTTTATGATCTTAACATAATCTTGCAATCACCTGAAATCAGTGAAGAACTATCCAAATGATAGGTTAATTACCATGCAGGAGCTCGTTTCTTTTCGCGCTTTTTGCCACCAATTCCACCAAAATATTCATCAGAATTGGGATGGTATTTGTAAGTAGGAGCAAATTTGATTGTTCCTTCATGCCAACCTTGAAATACTTGACCCCCCATGAGTTCTGTCCTTAGCTTTATTTGCATGGAATTTGATGCCAAGTTTAGAAGAATAACAGCCATTTTTGATAGAACATAAGAGAATTCTGAGAATTTGTTTCCTTGGCCACCTACCTGATCACTTTCTAACAAAGCATTCCATTCTCTTCTATCTACTAGTAATCGTGTCTCCAATTCCGGTAAGGAGATCCTATAGTTCAAGTCTCCAAGAAAAATTACCCGACTGCACGGAATCAAATAGTAATCAGAGGATATCACCAAGATATGTTAGTATTAAAATATAGAAATTAATGACCGACGTAAGGTTTTTTGTCATCCTATCAGCGCAAGTGATATTGCTTAACTTTGTAAGGAAACAATTTTTTATAGTAATAGACTGATTGTTTACCAAGTGAAGAAAGAGCAATGTCATTGGGACTTAATTTATTGATTTAATTTGCTGACAAGTTAATTCACTATAACTATTGGATTAACTATAAGCCCCATCAAACATTGTAATTTGATATTAATCTAATTGTTATAATAAAGCCATATCATTAGGTTAACAAATTAGATCGAATTTTTATGTCCAAATAACATTACTCGTAAAAAAATCATCGTTATCTAGGGGTTTAGTGCACAACTTGGCCAACAATATTCTAATTATTAGTGCACAACTTGGCCAATATAAAACACTCGAAAGGAGATTAATAAAATCACAAGAGGTTGTTTTTATTCGATTGGCGGCCTCGGAGCCAAAATGACAACATCAAACTTATAAACAAGCATTAATTGTTGATTTGTGGTTTAATTTAAGCTCTTTGAAAAAAAAAAAAAAAGTGGTTGAACAGACATTAATAACCAATCATTTTGGATGGTTTCAACAAACTTGTTGTACCTACTTGTGATCTAGGATCTTTCGAGGCAAATCACGTGAAGGGCCTCTAGGAAACCTTGTCCGATACAGAATTTCTGCAGCGTTTGAGTTTCGATATCTCTCATCCCCTTCTCTACCCCCTGAAGCTAGATGACTGCACACAAAGCAGAAGCTGGTTTCATGTAATCGAAATCTAACCGACACAGAACCCTGCAAATCAAAATTTTAAAGAAGATGAGATGGGAATAAGGTTATTTTTATGAAAAATTGAAAAAAAAAATCCACGTGAATTATTTCCTTCAACATAGAATAGCTGTAAAAAAGTATTAGTCTACACATGATGGTGATAAAAATAGTGAAAGATATCAAAACTTCCGCTGAAAGTGGTAAAATAACTATGTATTACTTAAGCTGCTAGAATTATACCTTATTTCCTAGACACCCCATGATGCCACAGCCTACACATGAGACACTAGGGTTCCAAATATATGGATGAAGATAACTTCGAACCCAAACCGAGATCAATATTCCGACCATTTGCTTGCTAATGATACACCAAAACTCTTGATCTCTAATGCTTCTCTCGGTTAACTTCCCATCTTTGGCAAAGAAGGCAGATTGCTTTTGTTTTAATGTGCCTTCTTTGTTTCTTTCTTGGATGGATGTTTTCTTGTTTAGAGCTTCTCTTATCAAGGAATTCCATTTCATGGAAATTCTAGGATTCTCAGATCCTAGAACATTTGTTGTACGTAGTGGCACGACTTCTTGAAACCTGAGTAAAAAATATAATCACATGAAATATATACCATAATTTAAATTTGATGGTACTTGTTAATAATATATCTTTTTAGTATCTTGTTATATGTGGGAGTCTTTTACAATCTTTTTTTTATTTTAAAATCATGCAAGTCTTGTTTTTGTCAACAAAACTAAATTAAGAGATTAGAAATTACCCAAGAACATAGATGTCGCAAGAAGTGTTGTATACGTCGAGTAAATCTTCCATATTCACCTCATTAGTTGGTACAACTCCGCCGACGTTCCAAGTACTAACAAAAACCCTGTGAGGAAAAATATATTACACAATCCGAAAACAAAAGAAAACAATAAACATAACATGATGGATGATGGTTAGACTGGCTCAAGAAATGGGCTGTCTGGAAAAGGCAGCTTGCTATTTCTTACTTGAAGGTGCGTGTCTCCTCATTATCACTGAAGATGATCTTAGAGGAAATAGATTCTTGATCCAAACATGGAATTTCTAGAGAAGATTCTGTATTGCAGCTGCTTGGAAAATCTGCCACAAAATTGTTGCTGCCCAATGTCTTTTTGAGGATCTTACTTGCTACCAATCTGGGCCACATGACCTTAAAAGAGTAGATATATGAGCTTTATTGAGCCATGAAAAGTAACTATGGCATTCAATGTATTGAACTGTTGTGTGTGTGTGTGTGTGTGCTCGCGTGTGTGAGAGAGAGAGAGACAGAGAGGTCGTAACATGATGCTTACTTCTCCTAATGGCCTTCCTGGCATGGAGACAGTGGAGAGTGGTTGCAGTCCTGGTGAAGGAGAAGAAAGATGAAAGTAGAAGAGCTGGATATAAAATGGGCAAATAGATTAAAGAAAGAAAGAAAAAAAAGAGGCCACAGATCATGCTGAGGAAGTATAGACCTTGGCATGCAAGTTGGAATGGAAGAAGCACGAGTGACGTGGATGATGATGGTTCTATACTCTGAGAGAGAGAGAGAGCAGAAAACATGGGTCTATATATACTGCCTTCAATTTTTCAGGTTAATTTGTTGAGCTAATATTGGATTATAATTATCCTAATACCATGAATATAAGTGTTAGAGGTGGGTCTCCACAGCCTCAAAACTTTTCTGTTTGTTGGGTTGATTTGAAAGATATGTTATGTACGTTTATTTAAAGTTGCAGCAAGTGGGTTTATATTTTTGATATAGGTGGGGCCTTTGAACCGTTATTGGATCCTGCATGGTATCTAGGGACAAAATTGTAACTTAAAGAGTCCTCCAATTGCCATTTTGCTCTAAAAATGCAAAATATTCTTCATTTCCTTCCTCCTTCAGAGGGTTCCCATGTCCATCGAAAGTGACATAAACAAAAATGTGTTTACTTAAATATGTTTTCCCATGAAAGGGGACAAAGAAGCTCACAATGCAACTTTATATGACTATGTGGTTGTAGAGAGGTCCAATGAAACTCCTAGTTGTGTGTGTGTGGCTGTGGAGGGGTGGGTGTTCTTTGACTTGGGCTTGGTCTGTCTTTCATCATGCGGGTTTTTCCATTTGACTTCCTCATCTTTGTCTTTGCTGCTGTCTTATTCTCTTGGTTGTATTTTGCTTTCATTTTTCATTTCGTATATCTATAATGTTTGTGTTGGAAAATAAACTTGTTTTAGAATTTATTATATTATTAAGGTGTGTTAATTTGATGTATTAGTGGGCAATAAATATACAATTAGTGGAAGGCAATATTATTAGTAGGTGTTAATTCCCTAAGTAATGGTGTCTTAATATTTTAGGAGTTACAAGAATTAGTGGGTGTAGTGGTGTGTGACAGTAATGCTAGGAGTACTGGTTTGGACCTATATAAATAGGGTAGATGTTCTAGTGTTAGAGGTAAGTAGAGTTGAGTAAAAGATGAAGAGTCCAAGTGGAGTGTGTGCTTTTTTTTTCGGAAAATAAAAAATCAATTGATCAAAAAAGAGAACAAGAAAAGGGAATGACTCTTACAAAAACCAAATGGGCCATTCCAGAACCATGACAAAAACCCAAACAAGCCATGAGAAAAAAACAATGGCCATGCAAACACAAGAACATAAGAAGTGTCCAGGAGAAAGAATTTAGTAGGAAGTGGAGGCCTTGAGCTTAAACTTCCATCTAAATTCCTCACCATAGATCCAAACAAACAGAGAAAACAAAAAAAAAACCACATTAACATGTGTTGCAGGATCATTGGAGATGCCTAACTTCACCACTCTCATATTGTGAGCAGTCAAAGTGTTAAGAGAAATCACCAAAGCAACAATGGGCAGCACCAAAGGGACAACACCAAATGGATAGCACCAAAGGGAAACCATCACATGAACTAAAAGAAACGAGAAGTGGGAAGGTTCCATAACTAGTCTGTAAGCAGGTTGCTGGTGGAAGCCTTGAATTTCAAAGTCGACACTCTGTTCCTTATAACCTGTTGGATTAGATGGCTCAAAGTATTCGGGTCTCTATATTGGTTTCGAAATCTTCTAGAATTCCTTTCCATCCAAACATAGTAGACTGAGGCTGCCAAGCAAATTCTATGTATCAAATTTTGCATTGATTTCCCCTTCCAATTGATAGCAGTCCATTCAATAAGTTCATTCCATGGCTTGGGTTGCCAGACAAACCCACTAACGAGCATAATATTGTTCCAAACTCTTAATGAATAAGTGCACTCAAAGAACAAGTGGGGATGTGTCTCATTTGCAACTCTGCAAAGGATACAATTAGTGCCCAAGTGGACTGTATAAGATTGAATTCTATCAAGGGTACTCAGTCTGGACCTTACAGCTAACCAAAGGTTAAAACTCATTCTAGGGACAACATTCCCATACCAAACAAGCTTATGCCATGGAACTGGGGAACTCCTCTGTCTAATATGCTCCCAAGCTGAGGAAGTGGAGAAATTTGAATTAGAAGAGAGAATCCAGTTCACCTTGTCCTCAGTGGAAGGATTGGGAAAATATGACGGCATTGTGCTAGTAATAGCGTGAGAGGAAGAGGAGATAGAAGGAGGCCATTGCCATTGGCCATTGACAAAGATTCTTTTAACAAGAGACTCTTTTGGCAGTCCCCTGTCTTGGAGAAAATCAGCATTGCATACAAACATCAAGGGGCGAAGAGGGTGCCAATTGTCATACCAAAGCATAGTACCTTCACCATTGCCAATTTTGTGGACCATTAGTGGCCTAATAGTTCCTCTTAACTTCAACAAATTCTGCCAATTCCAAGAGCTAGACTGAGTGGCCTTTACATCTCAGAAGTTTCTCATCTTCAGGTGGTAAGTATGCACCCACTTCACCCACAGATTATGTTTGTCAGTAAAGAGTTTCCAAATGTACTTCATCATCAAGGCAACGTTACACTCCTTGACTCTTTTAATTCCCAATCCACCTTCTTCCTTAGGTTTGCAAATATCCTCCCAAGAGACTTTAGTCCCTGAACTGTTCAACTTTGTATCTTTCCACAAAAAGTTTCTCATAAGTTGCTCAGGCCTTTCAATAACTTGTTGAGGAAGAAGATTAAGATGAGAGGACCAATAGATTTGAATACTACATAGAACAGATTTGACAAGGAGAAGCCTCCCAGCATAGGAGAGGAATCTATTGGTACAAGATCTAATTCTCCTCTCAATTCTTACAATGAGCTTATTGCAATGCTGAGATCTAAGTCTAGAAGTAATAAGAGGTAATCCCAAGTACTCCACAGGGAGTTGGCCTTTTGAGAACCCAAAGAGATGGATGGTGTGTTCCTTTACCTCAACTTGCACATCACATGTGTAAATATTGCTCTTGGTAAGGTTGACTTGTAATCTAGAAAGGAGCTGAAAATTGTCCAGAACATCCTTAAGAATCTTAGCAGAAGAGAAGTCACCATGGCAGAAAAGTAACAAATCGTCGGCAAATGAGAGATGAGTGAGGTTAACTTTCTTGCATCTCCAATGAAATTTGAAACCCTTGCTTGAGTGAATTTTGTGGAGGATAAGGAGAGAGAAGACTTCCATGGCAATCACAAATAAATAAGGGGAGATATGATCCCCTTGCCTTAAACCCCTAGCACTTGGGAAGAATACAGCCAACTCTCCATTCATATTGATAGAGAACTTAGGGGTGGATATGCACTGCCAAATCCATTTCCTAAACTCCAATAGGAACCCAAAGGCTTCAAGAGCATCCATCAAGAAAGACCAACTCACAAAGTCAAAAGCTTTTTTCAAGTCAACTTTAATAGTACATCTTTGATTAGGCACACAGAGTCTATGATAATTCCTCAGTAATTCTTGGGCAATAAGGATGTTATCACTAATCATCCTTCCAGGAATAAAAGCAGACTGATTTTGGTTAATAAGGCTTGGAAGCACACCTTTGATTCTAGAGGCAATCAACTTCGAGATGGCCTTGTAAATGGTATTATAAAATGAAATGGGTCGGAAATCATTCATTGAAGTAGAATTAGGCACTTATGGAACCAAAACAATGATAGTGGCATTCAACTCTTTCAGAAGCTTGCCATTAGAAAAAAAAAAACTTCTTCACAGCTTCAACAACATCAATCCCTATAATAGCCATCAAGCCCTGGAGCTTTATGGTCATTCATTGAAAAGAAGGCTTTCTTAATTTCATCACTGGTGAAGGGCATAGCCATCTCTACAGATTGTTGGCTAGAGATCTTCTTTTGAATGACTGAGTTTAAGAGGCTCATCCTTTCAGTTTCAAGGAACATTGAATTTGGTCCCAATAGTTGCTTAACGTAGTTAATGGCTTCACGTTGGACTGCTTGTTCACCTACAGCCACAAGTCATCAGATCTTTTGATAGAAACAATCCTCTTTTTATTTCTTCTACTGGTCATGGTCTTAAAGAAGAAACTTGTGTTCTGGTCACCTTCCTTTAACCACAATACCCTTGACTTCTGCTTGTAAATAGACTTCTCAGCTTTTGCAGCAAAAAGATAATCAGCAAGCAACCTCTTCTCCTCTTCCCTGGACAGTAGGTTGTTAGGATTACTGTCCACATTCCTTTGGCAGGCTTCAAGTGCAACTTTGGTGGAGATAGCTAATTTAGTGGCAGAACTATTTTCTTTGCATAAGGACTTAAGGGCACTTTTAAGGCTTTTCAATTTATGACAAAGTTTGTATTGGTGGGACCCCTGTACACTTTCCTTCCAATTATGCTCGACAATGGATAGAAAGTCATTTTTGTCAGCAATAAAATTGAAGAATTTGAAGGGAAAACATCTTTTTTTCTGTGGGTTTTCCAGCCTGACCACACTAGGGGAATGGTCTGAGACCCCATGGGGTAGAAACTCAGCAACTGCTTGTTGGAATTTGGTAATCCATTCCTCATTAACCAAAATTCTATCCAGCTTTCTAGTGATCCAATGCACTCCATCTCTATTGTTACGCCAACTGTAGAAAATACCAGAGTATCTCAAGTCCTCTAGTTCAGAATCTTGTAAACATTCTTCTAACTCGATCATTCCATTATTCCACTTCCCTGAGCAGCCTAGAGATTCGCTAGGATTTCTAATAGTGTTGAAATGCCCAAGGATAATCCAAGGCTCATTTTGGTGATTTCTAGCAAGGTATCTCAGATCTCCCCAAAGAACTCTTATATCCACCAATTCATTGGATGCATACACAATAGAGACATGCATGCTAGAATGGCTTTCATCATGTTTAACATGACAGTGGATGATTTGATCAGTTTCATACACTTTGTATACGTTAAGGGAGTTTGGGTTCCACCCAATCCAAATTCGGCCTAAGGTGTGGCTCTGGTAATTACCAAAATAGTTCCATTACCTAAACACATTATGCATTATAAAAGAAGCGTTTACTTCTCTAACTCTAGTTTCAATTATTCCAACTAAATCAAGCTGTAATTGATTAACAAGTTTCTTCACTTCCTCCTGCTTAGAGGGATCATTGAGCCCTCTAATGTTCCAGCAGGCCAAACTTATCATAGAAGTAGAGTTTTACTGAGCTTAAGGTGCTCAGTACCCTTTAATCTTCCCATGTCTTTGGGTTTCTTTCTCACTTTTTTCTTTTTTTGAGTAAGCCACTGGTTTTCAGTCTTGGGTGGACTCATAATACTGGGGTCAGAGGCCTTATGAGGAAGGCTAGGATGAGAAGGGATAATATCAACAACCAATTTGTCTCCTGTTTCACTTAATCTTTCACTCTTATTTCTTGAGATGCTAATATCAGGGAAACTAGCAGAATTAGAAAGGCTAAGAGTGCAATTATTAACCTGGTCCTTCTGCTCAACATGCTCATTTACAATGCGTGAGGGGCTAACAACTTGAAAAGTAGGAGTTTGGGGAACTATAGTAGGTGGCTGGTCTTCCTCCTCCACCACTATGGTAGTGCTGATAATGTATTTTCCTTTATCATTCACGGCATGGCAGCTTCCTAAGGATGAAATTCATTCACCAGACTACTCTTTTTATGGCAGTAATCTTTAGAGTGGCCGAATATGTCGCAGAAGTGGCAAAGCTTTGGCTTCCACTGATACTCCACAGCAATGACAACCACTTCAGGATTCTCATTGACATCATTCTTGTCCAGCTGGAGTTCAAATGAATTAAGTAGATCATCCTTTGCATTAATGTCAACACAGATTCTAGCAAAACTGATTCTTCTCTTTTTGGAAGTCAACGTATCAGCATAAAATGGTCTCCCTAAGGCACTTGCAATGTAGCTAAGACCATCATCAGTCCAGTACTGCAGAGGGATGTTTTATAACTTCACCCACACATGAATAATGGAATGATCTTCTTTAGAGACGACAACATCAGCCTGTCATTTCTTCAAAATCAGAGGCCTACCTTGGAACAGTCATGGCCCAGCTTCAACAACCTTAGATCTAGCCTCCTCATCCTCAAATTTGAAGAAGAAAAAGCCTCGATCGTTGGCCAAGACCTCCAACAATCTCATACTATCCCAGATCTTATGGGCTATGAAATTAATAGTGGAGAAAGTTAGTTTCTTCTCTATAAAGTACCCCACTACGCAATTTCTCCACTCAATACTACCCTTGATGGCAACCTCTTTTGGGGGTTTAACAATCACTCTGCTATTTATCCTAGTTGGTTCATGGTATTGAAGCTTCATAGAAGCAAGATTAGGTCCCTATTGAAAGGAGGCATGACTAGCAGAGAGATCCACTCCCCTACCTTTCTTAACAACTTGATCCCTAGCAAGGGACGTACATGGTGTTTTTTGCTGGTTAACAACCACCGAACTAGATTGGAGCGACTTTTTCTGGGCCAAAAAAGACCGTAGAACTGGTACCAAAGTTAGGATTAGGAACCACATTCAAAATGCTTGCAGATCTGGACCTTAGAGTTGGGACCGAGTTCAAAACTGGTGGGATAAAGAAGCTGGGACCCAAGCTTTGTGGTTTAGTGGCTTGTGATTTCTCATAAGAGAGATCCTTTGTAGTGGAGATGCCATTAATTTCTGGTGAGGGGGACCCATCTCTGAAATGGGAGTGAGATTTACAGGATGGGGCCCTTGGATAGAAGCCCTAGATTTGCAAGAACTATTAATGGTCATAAAGGTGGGAAGGTGCCTTCGCCATCGGAGCTCGATGCTCTATTAGTTTTCAATATAAGACTCAAGACCCTCTCTTGTGATGAGTGTGTGCTTTATACTCAACTTGAATGAAAATTATTTTTTCTTTTAGTGTTCATATCCTCTATTTCCTTCCATTTTATTTCTATTCCTCTTGACTCCAGCAAAGTTGTATCAGAACGCTTTTCTAATTGGAGTAATTCTAACAAATTGGTATCAAAGACAGCTTCATGATCTTGGAAGTCTAGATAACTCTCCATTAGAACCAACTTTCAATCCTGAAAGTCTAGATAGCTCATTTTTAGACCAATACAATACTTGAAGTCTTGATAGATCATCGCAATTATGACGATCATGGAAGATTCACCAAATATGTGTTTTTGGTGTGAAAAGGTGATGTTCTCTAATTACAAGAGAATGAAGATTATTTTTCCTTCTTATATCAAAGCATGTGATTTATAGGATATGATTCAAGAAAAGCCAAGGAGTGGCTTACCTAGAAGAATCCGAGAGAAGAAAAAGAACAAGGCACTTGGAGTTCTTAAGAAGGAGATTCATCCTGAGATTTGGAAGTTTGTAGGAAATTCAAGTTCTCCAAATCATGTATGGAATTTGATTGAGAGTATTGTCTCCAAACATGAATGTGAGTTTTTCCCCAAGGTGTATTGGGTTCAATGTCTTGAAGAAGATAGTATGTAAAAGAAGAGTGTGATTTTGAAAAAAAAAAAACACTAATGGAGGGTCAAGAAGAGCATCATCTTGATGAAATGAAACAAGTTGAAAAGGTTGAAGTTGAAGTTTAAGAGACTTGAGAGATGAAGAAAATGATGAAATTGAAGAAACAACTAAAGAAATGAAAGAAAAGGAAGTTTGTCAAGAAGTTGAAAAAAAAGTAAAAGAAACTGAAGAAATTACGAGGAATGAAAATGAAATCAAAGATCTTGTCGTGGTAAAAGATGGTGAGCTGGAATCCTATGAACTAGGCTTGAAATGTGTTTTTTCAATGAAGTATGAAAGTGAAGATCATCTTGACCGGATGTTTGAAAACTAGAGTCAAGGTAATGACTTTCATGAAAATTGCATAAATCATTACTAACAACTTGGTATACAAAATGTTTTAAGTGACACAGGTTGGGTGAATATGAATAAATTGTTCGATCCAAGAGATCTAACACAAGAGAGGCTCAAGAAGTTTGAGAAAAGGAAGGTCAATGCACCAAGGGCCAAGAGGAAAATTAGCAAAATAAAGATGATTTGCAAGTGTAAGAAATTTCATCATAAGCCCTACATCGCAAAGGATATGACTTTGAATATTTTTGCAATTGAATGAGGTGGTGCTCAAGTCCATAAATTTTGTAATAATTTCACGAAACCCTTCTATAATAAAGTGATTTGTAAGATAAGGACTTGGAAGTACAAAATCAAGTTTAAAGGGGGTGTTGGAAAATAAACTTATTTTAGAGGTATTATATTATTAAGGTGTGTTGATTTGGTGTATGTTAGTGGGTAAATAATACGCAAGTAGTGGAACACAATATTATTAGTGGGTGTTAATTTCCCAAGTAATAGTATCTTAATATTTTAGAAGTTACAAGAATTAGTGGGTGTAGTGGTGTACGAATGTAATGCTAGGAATACTGATTTGGACCTATATAAATAGGGTAGATGTTCTAATGTTGGAGGTTAAATAGAGTTGAATAGAAATTAAAGAGTCCAAGTTGAGTGTGTGCTTTGTAATCAATTTGAATGAATTTTTTTTTTCTTTGAGTGTTCATATTCTTCTACTTCCTTCTATTTTATTTCTAGTCCTATCAGAGCACTTTTCTAATTGTTATAATTCCAACAAAGATTTCATATCTCTTTCATATTCAATTTGCAATATATATACCCATAAGTTGGCGGGTTTTAAAGAGCAACATGTCAAGTCTGGATCCAAGGGAACGGTACCATTCTTTTAAGGTTTGAAAATATCTTTGAAATTATTAAGTTTTTGACGTGAAGTTTTTATAACGAGTAATGCTATTGGGACCCATCATTAAATACATTTCACTATCATTTCATTGGTGATAATTCATTATGTCCTCAAATTATGTCCCCAATTATATCACAATAGCATTAGCGTTGATCGTCAAAATGGCGTCATTTTTAATTCAAAACACTTGTTCCTCAAAAAAACATTGTTTTTTTACTTCTTGTGTGTAAAACGACAGTGTTGGAGAACAACATCTAGGAACAGCAGAGAAACGTTACAGTTGGTTTCAAATTTTTTGTCTCATCTTAACATTCAATTCTCTTGAGGACTTGTCTAAAGGAATTGGCCCATGTACGTCTTTGTGATGTAAAACGAGAATTAGCAACTATTTTACTTTTATTTTTATTTTTATTATTAGAGTTTAATTAGGAATATTCTAAAGTGATTTACTACCTAGACCATGTTAATTTTCTTAAATCAATAGACATGTGTTTATTTGCTTTTAGTAATTTTCCTAATACTAGGATTTATTTCCATTTTAGAAGCTTTATAAATTCTCTTATATACTACAATTTTATTTAGTTAATCAATTGAATATTATAATATTTTGAGAGTTTTCTCTTCCTTTTTTCTGTAGATTCAGAGTATTCTTGTTTTTTATACTTAGACGGTGATCTTTTCGTGTCCTCCCGTTTACCGCTGCGTCAATTGGTATCAAAGTCATGACTGATCTAGCATGATTTCTAATCAGCAAAGTGGTGAAAACTTTTCTTATAATGGTGATTATGTGAAAATGGCTCTTCCAAGAGCCAACTTATTTAGTTCTTAATGTTCGTCCCAGCTTATTTAGTTCTCTATCAGAGCCTATCATGAGTCCCACAATCTGATTACTTGGTCAACATTTGAAACTAATTAGGTTCAGATTGGAATAGTGTTCACAACAATGATAGAGTTCGTGTTCAACTTGTTCAAAATCTTAATTTTGTCCCCGTAAGACGACTACATATTTACGATGCAGGTTCTGATGATGATGATGAAGAGTATATTGTAGGTATCTTTGGTGGTTATGATTGAACTAGAGGTTATGAGTCTAGAAATTATTTTGTGAAAGTTAACCTACCTAGTTTTGATAGCCACGCTCATAAAGAAGAATTTCAACCTTGGCTAGGTTGAAAGATTCTTTGACTATCATGAAATTCTCAAGTAGGGAAGGTGGGTTTAGTAGCATATAAATTGAAGGGTCGAGCTTTTGATTGGTGACAACATGTGAAATTATCACGTGCGAGCCAACAAAAATCTAGAGTTCATTTTTGGCAAAAGATGAAGTAGTTATTAAAAGAGAGATTTGCATCTTCAAGTTATGTTGTGTATAAAGACCAAAGATACAGAGACTATGGTGTACATCAATTGATGAGACGAAGGGAACAACGAATCCGATGAGACTCTCTTGAAGATTATAATTAAAAGAACCTTGAGGAAAAGAATGAAGACAAAAATAATGACAGTATCATAGTTGACAATGCAGTAGCTGAAGTCACTACAGTTGTATCCTGTGAAACCGAAAAAGAAGACATAGGTAAAGTTGTCAAGGAAGCGCTTATAGAGAGATAAAGATCTGGATGTCGTGATTTGCACATCAATTTTTCTGACTATGGCGTCAATGCAAAGGAGTCAGTAAGCATGCATTATGAATTTGTCAATGGATTTAAGTTTGATTGCCAAACAAACTTTGAAATTAATAACTTTGATGTTCTTATGTTGAAAATAAATCAAGGCGAAATAGACATTGGGTTGACTCTGCAAGATGTTCGTTAAGAAATTCTCAAGGCCATGTTATGGCTATCAAAGGATGTTTTTATGGAATATTATTGTATCAGTTCTAGAAGGCATGTCAGATTTGCATTCACGTGTTCTTGGGAAGATTAATTTGAAGTTCAAAACTGATGTAGACAAACAAAGGCTACCAAATTCTTTCAAGCAATAATAACTCGAGGACAAGTTTTCTTTAAGAGGAAGGGTCTGGTGAAGAATAAGATCAGTAATTTTTATATTTTATTTTATTTTATTATTTCTTAAATTTAAATTTTAATTAGGAATATTTTAGAGTAATGAGCAGCTTAAATCATGTCAAAATTTTCGTAATTCAGTAGACATGTGTTTGTTTGTTTTTAATAACTTACATAAGATCAGGGATTTAAGTCTGTTTTGAAAATCTTTAGGGATTTGGAGATTCCTATAAATTGTCTTATGTACTACGATTATATTCAGTTAATCAAGTCAAAAATATACCTATTCTCGCAATTATTCTCTTGTTCTCCTTTGTGAATTCCTTATTTCCATTCGAAAAATGATAGCTTCAGTGGTGTATTCAACATATATTGAAACATTACCATGCAATTGCTTCTAAAACTAATCCATCATCAACTTCATCTTGTACAGACTACAATCCAGATTCCTTAGCTTGTTGCAACTTGCAAGTCAGTGTGTCAGCCTGAGGCGCACTAGCTCAAGTTGCTGTATGGAGCCATTTAAATAAACATAGTTAAATCATTAAAAAACAATTAAAAACCAACTAATACATAGAAGGGATAAAAACAAAGATGACTTTGGAATAGTATCTAACCTAACATCAAGGACTTTTGAATCAATGAAACTGGTTTGTTATACATACAATTCTACCTACGCATTCATTGATATAAAACAGAATTATTTTTGAACTCATGCAAATGGTTTTATATAGGTGTAAGCGTGAATTGAAATCAAACATACTCTGATTCTCAGAAGTCTCTGACATGGAGAGTATGCTATATTATGCTGAAAATAATATGAACCACTACTTTATACAATTCTTTGCTAAAATCTCTGCAAGTGGGTTGGATTTTGATAGGCATGAATGGCATCCACAGAACCAACCCACCAATGGGAGATGTTTTATAGATAGCGACCAGATCTTTTATATTCTCTCTCTCTCTCTCTCTCTCTCACACACACACACACACAAAATTGACTTCTTTTAATCTTTATATTTATTCATGTACCTTCCTTTGCTTTTCTTTGTTTGCTTAAAGCAAGAAAGAAGATAAAGACTAGT
Source organism: Ilex aquifolium (assembly GCA_951799425.1). Lineage (NCBI taxonomy): Eukaryota > Viridiplantae > Streptophyta > Magnoliopsida > Aquifoliales > Aquifoliaceae > Ilex > Ilex aquifolium. Next base: position 40,794,656 of record OX637397.1, on the reverse strand, counting down.
ACACAATTTACAACTGTATACTCAAAAGCGAGAAATAAATGAGAAATAGTATATAACTTAAATTTACAATTCAAATTTACATCTTAAATGAAGAGGGACCATTGAATGAGTAGGTCCTATCAACTTTTTTAAATGGGACCCACTGATTTAATGGTCTCCCTTCATTTGAAATACAAATTTGGGTTGTAGATTTGGGTTACATAGTATTGCTCGAAATAAATTACAGTGAACAACTCTAAGTTAGCTTTAATAATACCGACATCCCATAATATTTTTGAAATTATATCGAAATCCACATCAAATATTTTAATGCAAACATTGTTCAAAATTAGATAAAAAAAAATTAAAAAAAGGAGTGGGAAAGGTTCTAACATTCCCTTTTCCCCTAGCCACATCCTATTGTAGAACAACCCCCCCCCCCCAACACACACACACAAAAAAAAAACCCCATCCACAGCCTCATTGTCTCACGACACCCCTTCGATTGCCCCTGGTAAAAACCGTTGTATATATATGCTACCCACCCCCTCCTCGGGTACACATTGCCACCATCCCATTTCCTCCACAAGAACCTCCACCACTACATTATAATTACTCTATTTAGAATGGTTTTGTTGTTAGATTCATGTGGGAGAATAACATATTGTAGCGTACAGGATACTTACCTCCTGTCATGTTGTTCAAGCATTGAAACCTTGTAATTCCGAATAACAAGCCTTGAATTGATCTAGCACTCACAAGAATAAAAAGAACACTTTCACTAATTGTTTATGGAGGTGAGGAAAAGGGCTTCTAGATTGGCCTAAATCAAGAATAGTTTGTCATTTGATGGCAATCACGTGACTTAATATAGAGAGGTTAGGGACATCAATAATTTGATATCCCAATCTTATCAAGTTCCTTCCATCAATGGACCTATAACTTTACTGATAAGAGCATCTCTAATCCTGACTCAAATTTAAATTTGATTCTAAATGACCTAAAAAACCTCTCCAACCTTAGACCCAAACCTATATCAAATCAAGAAAAAACTTATTTTAAACCCAAATTGAGGGAGACCCAAATCCTATACTAAATTTTTAACGGTAACTTTTTATCCTATCTAAACCTAAAATACACCTTCAACAAAACAACTTCTGGTCTCTCCCTGTAGTTAACTGCCTCCATCGCTGACCACATCTTGAAGACCAGCAGGTAAGATTCTTCAAGACCATGGTTGGCTGTTTCTTGTTTTTAAGGTTGTGCTTCATAGTTCTCACCGCCCCTTCTTTTTGTGTTCTTGTATGAACTCATAATGGGTTATGCTCAATTTTCTTGGTTTTGGAGAAGGAAATCTCTATCTCTCCCTCCATCACAACATGCATGCACTGCACTCATAAAACAATAGAATATGTACTATGGAGAATTGGAATCAATGAAAAAATTTAGCTTCAAATTTTTCGGTTTTTAATATTTCATAGTTTGTTCAAAAATAAAAAAAAATTCAGTCTTTTCTGATAGATTTATGTTCCTATATATTTTCACAATTTCTCTCTGCTTAACTAATGCTATGATGCCACTAAAAGAGAAAAAGGAAAGGGAAAAAATTAAAAAAATGAGCTTGGGACACTAAGGGAATTTTTTAAAAGATTTGAATTGATATTTGAGTTTATCCATTAGAGTACTCTATACTAAATCAAGCTTTTTACTCAAATTTAGACTCAAGTTGGAAATGCTCCTTATAGTAGATAGGTTGGTTTTACTCAAAATTATCAGATTTTGAACCAAAAATTATCTATATAATTGTAAATGTAATATAATCTAAACATTAATTTAGTATGTAGGCCACCTCAAGTTTGCATAACATTTCTCCCACTTCGCACTCATGGTACATCTTAACACTTCATAGATAACTACAATCAGAATTTGCGCATATCCATACATAATTGAAACTTTCTTGAGATACATGATACATTAATTATAGCGTGCTAGAAAATTGATGGTAATTGGAAAATTCTGCGAGCTTACTTAATTTGTGGGCAAGATGCTTATCAAAGCAATATATAACGAAGAAACTCAAGATACATTGCAACATGTGAAGACATCTTCGAATCAATCAAGCTGAGCTGAGGTAAGAGACTTAGATACTTAGTTGCCTCAGTTTGGTTTAACTTAAGTGACAATAATGGGTTTGGATGTTTTAGAGAGATTGGGAGAGATTCGAACAAAGATTAGAAAATTTTGCGAGGACGACAACAGATTAAGGGTTCAAGAAGAACCTTGGCTTTGCTATAGAGGATTTCTTGGCAAGAAAGCAGAATCTATGAAAGAAAAATTGGAAGGAAAAAGCCCAACCGAAGTACTCCAGAATTCGAAACTCAAAATCGCTCAGGAGAAGCAAGAATTGAAGTTGCAGAGAAGAAAGAAGAAGTTTCACGTACTCGAAGATGCCTTGAACCAGAGCTTCGGAGGGTTTAAATAGACTAGGGAATGACAGTTATAAAAAACCGCATCATTTAACTGACGAGACGTGCACACGTAAGTCATTTACATCTCCCAAGGAGGTAACAAATAAAAAATAATGGGAAGGGCAGTACACGAACCAACCACGTCAGACAGACTGCCAAAAATTAATTACACCATTGGGAAAGCTATGTCAAAGGTTACCTAATTAAAAAGTTACCATTTGGAAGATTACTGACCTCCGGAGTGGATGGGAACAACTGGTAGTTGCGCCGACGTCCACATGACGAAGACAATATTTGGGCGATGGCTATTCAAGACCCCAAGCAATGTGCGAACTATCCGGGGTTGCCTTACTCCCTGACAGTTTCAAGCTAGCAATAACATTGATCGTGTGGTTGTTCTAGGCCAGCCACCACCGCCTCTTCATCAATCAAGCGAGACTCTTCCTGGTATGGAAACATAATTGGGATTTGGGAGATCCACTGTGTCATCCTCAACTACCATGTTTTGGAGGGAAAGGAATTGAGACCCCTTATCCAAAGGAGTCTCAACTCCCTTATCAGCATAAATGGAGTTAAAAAGACTCCTCAATCGCTCAAAGTCTCGCCCACCAATGATAACAAACTAGGAGCCTAGACTCCTCAACCATAGGGAGTATAACCTCCTCACGGAGGATATGGAAGCCTAAAGTCCACTCCTCTACAAACACTGATTTTCAACTATAAAAGGGAGCCTAGGGAAAATGCCCATGGTACTCAACTCTGTCCCTAAACACTGCTCATAAGCTTTCACCAGTTACTATCTTAAGCATCGGAGGGTCGACTGCCAAAGCTCCCCTTCCGATCTCCAACTTCTTTTCAGGTCTGTTTGCACGTCAGAAACCTCATTTGAAGCCTCAAAGAGCTGATCCAAATCACCAAAAAGCTGATACCAACGTGAATAGAGTTCATTCTAACCTACGTAGAGGTAGGACAAATTTTGCACCAGCAATGAGTTATTTGATTTGATTGAGTTTTTGGATTGGATTTAAAATATTTAACTAATTTGTATATAAATTGTAAAAATAAAATTCCTTGAATATTTAGAAATCAGATCAGTTAACATCTTAGTGTGTTGGCTCATTTAGGTAATTTTACACGTACCTAACCAATTAATTTTCCTTTCACCATACTTAGGGGTGTCCATGGGTCGAGTCAGACCTAGGTAGGGTAGGCTCAAACCTTTATTCGGGCAAGTTATCGGGCGGGCCAAGCTTCAGGTAAGAGTAGGCTACCTGCAACCCAACCCACCACTCACTAGACGAGCCTGCTTTTATATATACTAGTTGATGCACACGTGCGTTGCACGATAATCATTTCGAATATAAAATGTTGTATATTAAAATAGTGGATCAGTTCCCCTAAATTCCACAATTTCTATAAACATTGATGACTAACCGATAAAAAATCACATTCTATTAAAAACCCAAAAAAAAAAAAAAATGCTAACTAAAACAAGTCAATGATTTTAGGCATCAGAATCACACATAATTAACTTGTGTGAGTTGTGACAAACCAACCATATGAGGTGGTAAAAAAAAAAGTATGATTTAGTTATGCTAAACATGAGCAGAGTCATGAGGCATTGAAATTTACATGATCATACACAACTTGAATGGATAGTATGTAACATTTAACAAGCTAAAGATTTTCCAAGAGCTAATTCTAACTTTTACTGCAAGCTGATGCTGCAAGTAGAAGCAAAAAACAAAATAAGATTAGAGACTTTTGATAAACAAGCAAATATTAGCAAGGCAATAAAGAGAAGCATACCATTCTTTCACGAGCCGATATCTAGCCTTTTGAATGTAATGTTTATACACCGGCCTTCACTTGGGGACTTTCATGACTTTATAAGTGAAAGAAACACAAAAATAACTAGAATCTATTAGAGCTAAATTTATTAAATACCTTGAGACTTCAATTTTCCAAGATTCTGTAAAAAGTAATCGAGGCTCTAGGCAAAACTGGTTTTGTTTAGAGGAACATAGTGCAAGATATGAGTCACTATCAATAAGATTTATCTCCTCAAACACATGTTGTATTTCTAAATAGTGGGTAGGTTGGGGCTAAATTGTGAAGACGTCCAGGTCGCCTAACGATCATGCTTTTGTGCTTTGATGTTTTTTTCCTAGAAGGTAAACACAAAGAGATTATATGCACTTTAGGCTCAACATTCACAGCTTACAAAGTAGGATTGAATTTTCAAGCTATAAATAGGAAAGATTAGCAAACAAATCCACGCTGATTAACAGGCTGGGATGGAAGGTTAATTGAACTAGTCCAAATGCACATACAGAAACACAACAAAAACAGGTATAAGATGATTTCCATTGATGGTCCATTTTATGAATAAATTAATTACTAAACAACGAATCTCAGTACTAAACAACGAATCTCAGTACTATTAATTTGATAAAACAAGATAGGTAAAGGGGTTGAGACAATAAGAGCCCATGATTTGCGCATGTATGCTAACCATTTTCTATTAACCAAACCAATAAAATGAAGACAACACTTCAACCAATGAAATATAATGAATTAAGCTTATTTCACAGGAAAGGAAGATGGAACAATGAATATGCTAAAATACAAACCCATTAATGATGACATATTTAAGAAGTTATAATTGCATGGCAATTGCATAGTGTATCACCCACTTGAAAAGTAACCATCGCAAACAATTATGAAATAAGTACATTAGTGACACTTTATATGAAAATCTACAACTATCACATTCAAAGTAATTGTTGAAATATATAAATATTTATATTACCATCTTTCAAAAATGAAGCCAGTGAGGTTCAATAAGGGCTACATACACTCAATTACACGACATTAATTACCTAGAGCTGTAGATTTCACAGAGTTAATGTACATAAAATTAGAGACTTCATGTGTAATCGCAATGAACAGGTACCTAAAATAACAACGCTATGATATATATTTTAAAACTTCAAACTTGTTATCAAATAACAGTTTCATAAAGGTGTTTTAATTGTAAGTTTGAATAAGCTAGAAGGATAAAATTAGACAAGAAGCAAAGTAGGAATCAGCAGGAAAGCTTCAAAATCTCTTTCATAAATTGTATATCAGATAATTCTTATGATAAGTCCTTTGTTGGAATGAATTTTTTATTACCAATATCCCGTTGAAGAGGAACCGTTATAAGCTTATTAACAATGATCTGTCAAAAACTTTGTCCCTGAACAATATCAAAGATTACATAAAACTGCTACTACACGTATATCCTTGCACTCCTTTCCAAACCAAGAAGCATGGTAAAAAAAATTCTAAAACAACATCCACATTGACACAATGAATAATGACTGAGTACTTTATGCTTATAGTCTAACTTCACCACAATGCTTCAATGCAAATTAAGGTCTCCCAATTAGTGTTGGGATTTTAACAATTACGCATTACTCAAGATAAAAATTCAGTACGACCTAATATTGCATCAATTAAATTCACAATTATTAATTATCTCTTTCCTTAATTTGTATACAAGTCATTAAGAAATATTTTAATCTTTTTCCCATAACATTTTTTTTTTTTTCAAATAGAGATGGATAAGTGTAGCATTTATTGTTGCACGATTAATGGGTCTGATCTTGTTTTTTATCATGCACAATACTGCTAGTGTCATTTGTTCTTTAGATTAATGTCTAGATTTTATTAATTTTCTATAAAGATACTTTCACATCATTTGCAATTACAATGAACTGCGTCATATCTAATTCATCCCCTAGGGGTGAATTGCATCTATTACAGTCCACTCCTTTAATTGTTCATAACTTATCCTGCTTCATGTCCAGCATTTCTTCTTTTCTTTCTAGAATTACATTCAGTAAGCCCAAACTATAAACACAAGCATGCAAAAAGTGCCAAGGTTTCACTGCACCTTTCTTACTCATATATAGAGCATCACAATCACAAATTCAAAGATGGAGATTATAGGTCAAGGGAATTTTTGGTCAGGTATCTGGATTAGCTATGAATAGAAATTTCGAGGCTCACCTTACAAGCGAGTTGTTTGTATTGAGATTAGTTCAAAATGAGTTCATACTTTAAGCCACTTGATGAATGAAGAGAGAATAGGTTCCTCCAATCTCAATTCTAGAGTCCCAATTCCACAATGACAAAAACATTGTGAAATTTTGTAAACCCAAATGCCTGTTAACAAACAAAATTCATAGATAATCAATTCCATTAATTTAAGAATTTTAAGAACCACCTAAAAATCACTTCAGAAGCTCCCTAAATGCAGGAGATGAAATCACCAGAAAATAAATGAAAGCACTCTCTTTAACATGGTCACAAAATATTCGAAAAACAAATGCATTAATGCCCACTTAAAAGAATGTATCTAATACAATACAAATTGGTTTCCAAGAAATTACACGTCCTCATAAATAAAAACCCAAAACCCACGCACAGAGTAAATTTTACAAAAAAAAAAAAAAATACTCCAAAAAGTCACACATACATGCAAATAAGTTAAATAGTCAGGATAGAATTGGGCGTATCCGAGAGTAGATGGCAGGTAGTACCAAAGTCAGATAGGAGATTACTCTCCCGCAACAGAAGTGTCGAATTTGAAAACTTCGAAACTCCATTGATTCTTATCTATGGCAACTTGAAACACAGAGGGAATGTGCATACCTGTGTTTTTTTTTTTTGGGGGGGGGGGGGGGAGAGAGAGAGAAAAGATATGTGAAATTCATAAGAATGATCAAGATAGGAAATAGTTACTATGAGATATAATGGTCATTGGGGAGTACAACATAAGTATACCAACTCTAGCCTCCCAACTCTACCTTCTAATAGCCAATTAAAAAAAAATTAGAGGGACACTCCAAAAGCATATAAAATTGATATTCGTTTACCTATAATTAGCTCAATTAGTTTCTTGTCATCATGAATTTATAAATGCATACTTTGTTCTTTCTACCATACTATTCATTTTGCCGAAATTGTCGATAAGAAAACTCTATATGTTTGCTTTATTAGGAATTGCTAGAAAATAATTTTCTGTAGTATGAAAGGGTAGAGAAACAGAAAAGGTGCCCACATCATAAATCTACCTATGAGACGAATTTATTGTTACCTTGTTTGCCTGTGAATCTTCAGACCAAATGGGATAGCGAAGTTATAAACTCCGACTACAGTTTCTCCAATAACTCCTTGAATGCATCCTGTATTATGGTCCAGAATGCTATCATTGCTCCATGTCTTTTGGTGATCCCTTGTCCTCCTGACGTCATGCGATTAATAGGCATTTGATTGATAGGTTTGAACATATGATGTGTATGGTAGGATTTTCTACGCTTACAAGAGCCATCAAATAAAATATTATTGCACTTGCATCTTCAGCACCTGCCTCCATGCCAAAACTACTAAGATGCAATGTTGGTACGCAGTCAGTCGCATACAATCAATGTATTGGCAAGATTAAAAGGTTCTTAAAGTTATTCAATACTTTACATTTTAAAACGGACAAGCATTTGTATGCACACAAAATTGATCTAGACAAAAAGGCAAAATTCTATACCCACAATCAATCACACAAAACCCTCCCCGGAAACCAAAGAAATAGAACAAACAAAAATTATGCATGAAATTATTAATAGAAGGTTAGGAAGGTCATTTAAGAAGCTTATAACATGTAATAAAAATCCAATTTATTTGCCTCCCCCCCAGATAATGCCCCTGTGACCCTTCCCATTGCAATCATTTATGTTGCTGCCAATTCAAAAATCCTTTGTTTCTCTTATTTGATTTTTTTTTTGGAAAGGAGAAACAACATCACATGTGCTCAGCTCCACTTTCTTTTGAGAGTAGTCCAGTAAACTAAAGGAGATGAGAACATTAGAACACAATTACGAATGATTCATGCAATGGAAAAAAAATAGGAGAAACATAGCAGCGAACAAAGTAGCAATTACGAAAAAAAAAAAAAAGTGCGTCCTATGGGACAAAACTGTCATAGCCAAAGGCATTACCAGAAGGTCCAGAATAAACTTACCTCCCATGCAATATTAAGAGTTTTGCAAACAAAGGTTGAGCCACACACACGTTCTATTGCACTCCGCAAGATACATTAAATTAAGAAACACAGTAACAAACAATATAACACGCAACCAATCCGTAATAATGTTATGAGTTCAAAAGCACGTGCATGAGAAATCATATAACTCTCCCACAAACCCCCAAGTCCGATAGCATAGCATACCACAAGTTCAATAACCAAGAAGAAAGGATAGGAAAACATCAACATCAGATAAGATGGAACCATACCTTCAGTTCCTTCATATCCGACCAAAGAGAGTGCCACTCCAGTATTCCTCTTACTAACCTGAAATTCCAGACCAATGATTTTCTGATTAATATATAAACTATGGTATATAACAAATCAAAGAGAAGCCACTGGTAGATTTTATAAAATGTTTAAGAGAGGTATCGTGTGGTTATTTATTACGGAGGGGGGAGAGAGAGAGTCGTACCGGCTGAAAATTGTGAAGCGGTCGGTGACAATTTATGTTTACTTCGACTTTAATCTTGAACAATGAGAACGACAAATTTATACTTTTGGAGGGTAAAAGTGAAAAAAAAAATCAGATATTTTGATATTTTAAAGTAATATTGATATAATTTCATTTAAAAAGTTTTCAACTTAATATTTTTATAAATTACATTTTTTAATTAAAAGTGGAGTCAAAATAGATAAAAAAATAAATAATGAATAATTTTATTTATGAATAAAAGAGAAACTACATCACAATAGAATGAGCAATTGAATATTGAGTGTACTTAACTTCTTTTAGAGTCATATATTCCCACAAAACTTTCAAAATTTTAATGGTCAATTCTTTTTCAAACAACTGGGTGGGAGGGTGAGCGGGCAGGTTTTAATGGGTTTTTGTAGGCGGGCCCATGGGTTAGATTTCAGATTTTAAACCCTCTCTTAAACTTATCATACTTCGAGCCTTATTGTTTGGGCCCATTGACCAAGTAGACCCATGAACACCCCCTAACCATACTGACTAGTCAATCGAAGTATCAACTGCTTGCCGGTCAAGATTTTTGAATTAAACTAACAGATGATAATTTACTTTTCTAATTATTGTGAATGGAAGGCGTCCCACAAATTACTTTTCTAATTATTTTAACCTGAAATTGGTCAAATAAGTTATTCGGAAGGTAAAATTGGTCAAATAAGTTACCAAAGCCTGGTTGGTACATGCTTCTCTCCTCTTTTGACGGTTTCAAATTTAAAGAAATGGATACCTACCGCTGCTCCCGTCTCACCAAAACCGAGAGAGAGAGAAAGAGAGAGAGAGAGAGAGATGGCCACAGTGAGCATTCCCCCGGTCTTAACTTCACCTCGTGATGATGCCATGCACTTGTATCGTGCTTTCAAGGGTAATCCATCTGTTATTTGTCCTTTCTTTTTCTTGGGTTCATCATATTTGTTGGTTGCCATGTCTTTCCTTAGCTTAATTTACACACCGACACACGAAGACTATGGAAATTTTCCTATTTGAATAGCCAATTCGCTGTATTGTGCTTCGCTTTTAGATGTTCTACACCCACACCCACAAAACTCCTCAAGGTTATGAATTGAAGTACAATTGTTGGGTTCTTTGTTAAAAGCAAAGGTCGAACATCCGAAGTCTAAAGAATAATGCCTCAAAATGCCGTATATACCCTCTTACAAATGATTCTTTCTTACTTTTTTCCTGAAAACTGTTTTTTTTTTCGAATTGTACATCTAGTTGAAGATTGTTTGTTCCAGAGAGTAAAAAACAGGCTGAAAAAACAAGAAACGTAAAGGGCAAATAGCAGTTTGCACCCCAAAAGATTAAAAAATTCTCAATTTACACCAGCAAATATTAATTGTTTCAAATTGCACCCACAATGAAATTAATTGATAGGAATGTGATGGCCGTTGTGATTCCTATCAAATTAACAACCATGTGAGATGCACGTGATGATTTTTGTTGGATTATGACAAACTTCCCCTTTCCCATGGGTCTCACGTGCCTGTCAATTTGACAGAAATTGCAGCGGATATTATGGTTGGGGTCACATCGCTACCAATTAATTTAATTGAAGATGCAATTTGAAACAATTGGTCTTTGAGGATGCAAATTGAAACTTCTATAATTTTTTAGGGTGCAAACTGCCATTTGCCCAAATGTAAATGGTACTTTTGCCTTTCAATCTCTGCACTTGATGTATATAGATCATCCCTCTATCTCTATGTGTTTGAGTATTTTTTTTAATCCTTAATCATCAGAATATTATTGGAAGAAACTTCATTTATTTTTAGTCTTTTTCGATACAATGAAGGTTGAAGGACAAAGAGCTTCTTTTCATGGAAAATAAATTGCATTTGCTTATGATGTCCTTGTGTTTGGTTGAGAGCAAGCGGAAGGCCGAACCAAGGAAAAAAATGCTATTCTTTCTTGTTTGGTTCTCTCTACCTTGGATTCCTTGAATTGCCACGAGCTATCCATAGAGCTTGAATCTAATGTGCACACATTCTGCCCATTCAAGGGTAATTGGAGCGTTTCTCCAATTATCTTTACATTGGAAAGTTGCCAAATCCTTGGTTCTTGTACGAGGAAAATCTGTACCTGTGTGGACAAAGAGCGGCGGTCGGATTCAACTATGATGTAAATGTTGGAGATTCTTCTCTATAACCCTTTTGTTCCTTCAAAATGAGCAAACTGTCAGAGGTTGAGATGGAATTGGCCAGAGGTACTCCGATACTTACACCAGCAAGAGCTTAATTTCAAGGAAAAAGAATGCATACTTTTTCTTGAGCGTATAATAGGGAGTGGTTCACCACTCGTATAGAACGTTTGTCCTATTGGGGATCTGGTAGCACACGCCGATTGCACTTGATCTTATCTTATTTAAAGTCATAGCCATTTGGGTTTCTTCTCCTATTGTTCAACCTCTTCTAGTCATTTATCCATGAGATCCTAGATAATCTCTGATCTCCCCAATTTCATGATTGTGTTAGGTATTTTTTTAATTTGCTGATCTCCTGGTTTCGCTATACCCTAAGATGAGTCCAAATAAGTCTTGCTTCATGTTTACTTTAACTTTTCTCCCCTCGTTGAACATCTATCTAATATTACAGGTAGAAAGTTGGATTCTCAACTTGTAAAACATTACAATGGTTGAGATTAATCAAATTTTCATATGTTTTGATTTAATAGTACAAAATTCATCTAAATTTTTTTTCCCGCTCAAAAACATCATCTTATATGCACAGTCCCTAATGTGAGACAAATCCACACCTACCTTTGTCTTCACTCTCCCCTACCTCTCTCTTATTTTCTCTCTATTCACTTAATTTTAAATTAATTAATAAAAGAAAGGAAAGAAAAAATAATTGATATTTAAAATGTAAATGTTGTACGATCAATGCTTGATTTTTGGTATTACAAAGTGTCTTCAGGCATGGAATTATTGATAGTCCTTTTAGATGACATCTTTAGCTTTTTACTTGTCGTGATTTGTGTGTGAGGTTGAATCTCGTGCTTGACTATTCGGTGAGTAAACAGATGCAACCTTTCTAAGTTAGACTCATCGAGATTCATGCTTTTTTGGGTAGACTTTTATTCGATTTGCTCGGAAACTCTCTGGGATCCAAAGCACACTTGGATTTCTCGGTCTTATTGCTCATAGATCGTTTAATCACTTGGTGTTTGGGAGTGACCCTTTCGTTGGCCAAAGGTATTTTGACCCACCAAGCCTATTTTTAATCTGCCAGTTTACCTGTTCCTTGCTGACTGTATCTTGTGATAGATTTCAAATTTGGGTGAGGTGTCATTTTGACCCATTTAGTTTTGTATATAGTTTTATGTAAAATAATGAGTGTTTTTAGATGGGAGTTTGAGTGTGGAATGACCTGCAACCTTAGGTTTGTTCCAATACCCGAAGTTTGGATTGCTAGTTTGACTTGAAAGATCTTTGACTAATTAATGCAATAATTATATCCAAAATTACAACAACATAAGCAATTAATCAACATGAACATATTGCAATTCAGTTGAAAAATACAAAGGTAAACACTCAATGATAAATATATCGAGAATATGATCTCAAACTCGATGTTTTATATAAAGTAAATAATCACACACATATACACGATTATTTACATATAAACTCAACTTGGAAAAACCAGTCGAGGACTCAGTAAATCCAATAGAACTTATCGAGTCCATAAACAGGCTAAGTTATTGACCTAACTCAACGCCTTTCTATTGTCAGGTGAACATATTATTAGTTTATCAATTTATTCAGTGATCTTTACTATAGGTGCTATCATGTGAACCCCTCCTTGTGTTTGGTGAGACTATTCACGAACCTATTTACTCTCATCTGATGTGACACGAACTGTTGCACAATCCACAATAGTTTTAGGTTGATTCACTCAACAACCGAAATTGTTAGACCTTCAAGGGTTCACTCTCCCAAAAGTTCAAGAATGCACATGTATATTTGCTACGTGGTTTATGGTTTGTATTGATTATCCTAATATGATAAGTTTTTCTTTCCCATAAACTTCTCCCACAAAGTTATCGAGAAAGCTTTTGCGATTTGTCTTGGCTTTCAAACATAGCATTTTAGCTTTATAGGTATGGCTTAGGTACTCTTTGAACTTATGGTGGCATTAGTTTTCTAATTCTTGGCAAAACAAACCTTAATATCTAAGTGAGATGACCAAAAACTTCATAAACTATCTGTGTGCGAACCAGCACTGTTTGGAAAATCTCATAGAATTGTTCAATTGTTCGAACAACCATCAGACACTCTTGAACCCTAATCTATGGAATCCAAGTAAAAAGGTCCAAAATGCAAATTGATCTTTTTTGTTGCTTAAAACCTTCTAGCAATGGACCATATGCTTCCTGGAATTTATGTAAAGAATATAAAGTATGTTTGTAATTAAGTTAAATGATATCTAATATTTTCAAGTTTATATTTTATTAGAGCATCTTCGGTACTACTCTCTATTTTGAAGAGCATCTTATTTGAAAAAAAGAGCATCTTTGAAAAAAAAGTTTAAAATAGAGAGCGACATGTTGTAAACAACTCCAATGGACTCTCTATTCTAGTAGAAAAATAGCTTTATAATCAATGACGTTTAATAAAGAATGTTTATATGTCATATTTTCATTCATTCAAAATAGAGTAGAGAGTAGGTTGGACTCTCCAAATCTGACAAATCTGAAGAGCCAAATCAGGCTCTTTATTTTAGTTGGTCTAAATAGGGAGTCTATTGGAGCTTGATTTTAGTGGTTGCCTTCTATAATAAAAAGTTGAGTGGCAATAAAAAGTTTATTGGACATGCTCTTATAAATACAATGTTATAGAATTAAAATAGTTATTCCAGATAGTCATTCCAGATCAATTTACCATGCTTAACTTTTGTGATTTTGCAAATTGACGTGAACACAAGAGACTTTGCTTTAATGCTATATTCAATTCTTGAAAACATTTATATTGGAATCTAGATAAGCGAACCAACTTCAATCGCAAACCACAAGAATGCATGCATTCTTCAAAATACCACTTTAACATTTATGGACTGATAATCATTTAGACACACATACAATGATTTTAGATTTAGTTAACACAATGCATAGACCCTTACAGAGTGTGCATGGCTCATCCTTTTTTTTTACTCATCTTTCCTTCCCATAAGGGGAGATATAAATATGCCAAGCCTAGAGAGGAATGACATTTTCCCTCTCTACCTTTTTCTTTCCCCAGCTCTCCTAAAGAATGAATGACTTTTTCCCCCTCTACTTTTTTCTCTCCCCTTCTCTCCTAAAGAATTTTTATTTCCTCTTCCCCTTCAAGATTGTAAAATGGACAAAGCTACTCAGGAATGACCTGTTGTAGGCTTGTTTGAGATAGCTCATGTGACAAATAAGACAAACTTGAGCACATTTTAAGTTCTTTAATTCTTGAAGCTTGTCTCGATAGCACAAATTAGCATTGACTGACAATATAAAAATTCAAGCTACTCAAGCTTTTTTGGGATCAATGTTTGGGATGGGTTGCAATGTTTGGGATGTTCACACTTTTGCAGTTTGCAGAAATCCTAAACTTTCAAAAAATACTTTTAGGTGTAAACCATTAGAAACTAAATTTACCTTAGGATAACAAATTGCAGTGTGAGAGGGAATGTGGGAGAGACGCACTTTTCAAAATTACATATAAAGTAGAGAGCGTATCTAGACATCTATAAATAATAAATATAGATGTCTTTATGTTAGGATTTAATTATAATTGGCAAAATCTAAAGAATTAAATGAGTCAATTAAATGAGTCAATTCAGTTTCAGTCTAAGTCAGAATTCTTGACCGACCTTAGCAATTAGATAGGTTGGAAGAGAAAAACATGTTTCAAAACTAGGATTTGAGGCTTAAGTATTGACCACGATTGAGCCGAGCTTGAGGATGCTCAAGTGAGGTCTTTTAGGATAGTTAGGATGAGTTGCAAAAGTTGGCGCTAGCTTGTCGCTTTCTAGACACTGGAACGAGGTGGTTATGAACAAACTTAACTCATTGGTAGCTTCTCTCACTTCTCGCTCCAGCAAGCTAAGGGTGTTCAAGCGTGATAATCGGCGCTCGAGTAGCTCTCATGATTTTTTAATCTACAATTTTCTTATCCAGGCAAAATTCTTTCTTAGCTTGGTTTTATGCCTTTTAATCATAAATTTTTGGCAAAAAAAGTCTGGAGGTATAAGGATATAAAACCAAAGGGAGAAGAACACATTCTTGGGTGTCAAACGAAAAACCCTTATTCCCAAGAAATTGTTTTCATGGTTTGACTAGTAGTTAGGCGTTTTCTTGAAAATCAAACGCCTAGTTCTCGAGTGTTCGTGAGTGATGCACCCTAGTCACCATCAAACTTTAGATAAAGGAGTTTTTGAAACTCAAAATTAGTTCCAGATGATTCCTTTGAAAAATTTTGGTGGAGTTTTGAGTGCTGAGCCTATAGTCGATGCGTTCCTTGAAGGACTGGCTCACTAGTGTTCAGAAGCGTGATTTAAACCATATTGTTGGTACGGTGTTAGACACTTGTGGAGGTCGTTGACGCGATCAAGTGATAATCAAGACAAAGTCGATGCTTCAGTTTGCAAGTTTTCGAGGTGGTGTAAGTCTTTTGAGTTTTGTATTGTTCAATTCACATAGTATAGTGTGTAGGTTGGATTAGGTCTTGTGGTCAGGTTTCCACATAAAAATCTATTGTATTGATTGTGGTTTATTGGATCAAACATACTATGTCAATCTATCATAGTATATTAGGTGATTGAGACAATCATACTTGCTTTACCTTTAATTCTTGTTCAATTACTTATACTAATTATATACTTAATTTCCTCGTAGGTTGAATTTTATTTCGTAGTTATTTTTGTTAAGGCCTCTTGCCCCCCTGTTGAGATCTGTATCGGGGGTATTGTGGTGACATTGTTCCCCAACTTCCAATTTATTTTTTTAATGAATGCAAGTTACTAGTTACATTTTATGGAAATTAATCTTGTGAACCAAGAGAGAGCTGGTTTGGATGGTTGACAATGGAAGTTGCTATCCTTGATGGCCCTTTTCAAGCCATAGCTATAATTTTTGTAAGCCACCTTAAAGTTTCTGCGGTCAAATCTGCCGCCTAAGAATGCGAATCCACAGATGTCTGCAGATTCCACAAGTTAACTTCCATGACTTTGATACGGATTCACCCAAAATAAATTGTTGTTCTACAAGTGTGTTATTCTGAAAAGATGTATTTGTACAATCTTTTATTGGCTTAAATGATGGAACTGAGTGAAAAAGTTGGCATCTTTTGGTATTGATGTCATTCTTGCCGCAAAAATGGATGCTTTGAGGAAGGTGCCCTTATAAGTTATGTGGTCTTTACTTTTGTTACCTTTGCAATTCCATAATAGTCTTTGGGCGTATGTATGCTTTATCAAAATTCATGATTTCCTTTGATTTATTGCCTGCAACAAATGGTTGCTACTATTAGCGTTGTTCATAACAAGACTGTTATGCAAGTGTTTTACTATAAAGTTTATGTCTTGCTTCCATAGTAACTAGACATCTGTTGTGCGTAGGCAGTCAATAGATCGGTTTTTGATTTGAATCTGCATCCGATTAGCCGGATATGGATTGATATTTTTATCGATAATTCGAATCCGAAACTGAGTCTGATATCTTATATTTCACTGATTTGGATTTGGATATACTTATATGCTATCGATTATGATCCTATCTAAAATATGTATATATTTTTATATAAATATTAAAGAAATTAAGTAATTATTTGAAAAAATTTAGATGTAATTTGTTAAATTTTAGTTAAATCAAGTTATTTAGATCAAATTGAATTTTGGATTGTTAACGGATTTAGATATGTACCATGAAAATAAAATTTCTTGGATAATCGAATCGGACTTCTAAAATCGGATTCAGATTATTTAAATCCAATCCAAATTTGATTTGTTGACAGGCCTAACTGTAGAGAGAGATAGCAAATAGGTCTCTTGTTTTCCTTCTTGAACTATGCCTTAGTTTGTATCATTGGAAGAGTCTTTGGACCTTAGGAATCACACACCCAGGGTGGAGCCAAAGTTTGGCAATTCTTTCCCGGTAAGGGGGGCACATTGAGAATATCTATATTCCCGAAGGGGACACCTTGATAATTTATAAATAATGATATTGAGGTCTAAGGGCCAAGGAGGCAATTTGATGATTATGATGGGGATGTGGGCTTGGCTTCCCCATGGTTATGTGTCTCAGACTTTAGATATACTGCGCTAAGAACCACAAGTTCATATAATGAGTGCGCTTGCCTAATATCTTCCAATCTTCATAGGAATTTTTATTTAACTAATGAGTTTTTTTTTTTTATCAAAAAAAAAAACTAGTTTCAGATATTGTCTTTGTTTTTCTTGGATTTCATTCTTGTAGTCAACTTTAGATCCCTAACTCTATCCATCATTATCTCACTCTTAGTGCCATGCATTTGTGTCCTCTTGTGTTCTAGTTTCGTGGCTACATGTTTCAATAAGAGTAAGGTTTTGTTTCAATTCTAATTTTCCTCCAATTATTACCAATCCAATCATCCACTGTGTACTTAGGAGAGACCGTTTATGTATATTAGGTCCTACATGACGTAATAGTAAGATTGGAAAGAAGTCAATCACTCTCAAGACCCGTTATGTGATTGATACCAATAACTTATTCATTCCAGATATTAGTGTTGTTTTCTTTTGTAGCAAAACGAAAATGGCCAAATTTACGAAGAAGTTTACAAGGATGTTTTCCCTTGGCTTCACGACTCCCAATACCAAAAGGAAAAGTTTAATCCAAAAGACCTTAAATTTGAATGGCTTGACTGGCACTTGATAAATTTTATGAAATTATTTTAGTCTTACTTGGTGTCATGATTCAAAGTCGCAATATTGGCCATCGACTCGGTGCCCACTGTGAGCGTTGGTCCCATTATGGAACGATATTGAGTAATATACACGGAATGCTAGATAGAAGAAGTTAAATATAGAAACAGATGTGGGCTATATCGTACCATTATGAATAGTACATCACAATATCTTGCGATTTCGTTGCTATAACTTAGATGATTTGGCCAAGTCGTCCGAGATGTTTCTGAGTCAACCATGAGCCGTTTTAAGGATATTAGTGTTGGCATGATTCCGTGAGTCATAAAAATTAAAGATTGTATAGGTCTAAGATTCAGGCTGAAGATTTGAAGATCAACTTTATCTTGGATTTGAAGAGCTTAAAGGAGACTTCATCGATTTTCATCACCGAAATAAGTTGGTAAGTTGACCTAGAGACCTAGTGAGATCGGTGATTAGTTTGAAAGGTTTATTGTTTTGGTTCCAATCTTATTTTATACCAAGTTTGTGGTTGATTCGAGAAATTTTCTTAAAAAAATATAAATGTGTTTTGGTATAAAATATTTTGTGGCAAATAATTTTTGGAAAAACAAAAATATGGGGTTGAATTGTAGTCATCACTCAAGCGGGAACTACAGAACATGTGTACTTCGTCTGATGAAACTCTGGTAGCTTGTGTTGACATTGCATGATTGAGTAGCGCATTAGATTGACGAAGTTACCTATTTTGTATATAACTCTTCCAAAACACAGGTATAACTAGCTTTGCCTATAAAAATAAAAATCCTTGATTTTTTTGAGGGCTTTTTCGAAGGGAGATTTTCACAAGTTTTTCAACTTCGAAAAGAGATCTTGTTCTAGAGAAAAACTTTATACCTTGTTGAGCGCTTTTGAGTTTTTGATTAAAACCCTAATGTTCTCCTTGAGTGTTTTTGTTCTTAGAAGATTTTTAGGTTGTTCTTAATCTTGTGAGATTTTGCACCAACATCAGAGAGTATTTCTTGAGAATATCCCTTCTAGGCTTGTCACAACCTCAGTGTTGTTCGTTTCTTCAAAACGAAAAGATTCAATTGTGCTTAATTTTCGAGGAAGAAGATCGTTTTTTTGCCGACAAGTCAACAACGTTCTGGGAATAGCATGATTTGAAGCCATACTGGAGAGAGCTAGTATTTTACGAGTTGAACAGCGAGAGGGAGTTTTTCAGAAAGAATACAGTTAAATTTTTGAATTTGATATTTAGGTTTATGAAGAAGAAAAGAAGAGAAAAGAGAATGATGAGAAAGAATAAGGAGAATTTGGCGTGTAGGTTACTATGTTGCCCTAAACTCTCTTATTTATACCAAACTTGATATTATGAAAATTACAAGGGAAAAGCTAAAAAAAGAGAATGAATGCACGGATGCAATGCCATACTCTTTATTAAAGGTAGGTATAGTTAAAGGGTTGTTGCATAAAGCCTCGATAAAGTTTTTGTAAGAAAGTTGTCTTAATCTCTCCATATTATGTTCTGGGGTTTGCCCAACTACGACTTAACGAGAGTCTATCCAGCCTTGTCTTCGGGTGCGCTTCGTCTCATAAATATGCTCGCTTCATAATTGAATGTCAGCCAGTCATTGGGTGTCCGATGAGACCAGAGTCGAACCTAACCGTTGAGCTCGAGGGTTGTGTATGTAGAAAAAAGGGCTCCGTGTTTTTTATTCTCCGGAGCAGGGCTCTTTTGCTGTTTTTGACTTTTGTTTTGGGGTTAGTACCTCACTCACAGGCTCTAGGTTCATTGCGGCGCTGCCTCAAATGTAAGAACTCTAACAAGTCCGATATAAGAGAATAACTTGCATCTAGTGCAACTAGAGGGATTGTAAATACATGCGTCTGTATTACTGATTTCAATAGTGGAGGGTTTAGGCTGATGGTCTTGTGGTTTTTCTGTGAGGGTTTTTACGTAAAAATCGTGTGCCTTGTTATTTTTTCTGGGTGATTAATTTTTTGATTACTTCAAACATACAAGATCGATAATCACAGTATATTGATCATAGGTGCATTAAATAAACCATATTGATTGTTGGCATATGATTTATGTTTGATTGTTAATGCTGATTGTTTAAATGAACGTTATTGATATCAACACAAGTTGATGAATTGAAAAATAGGTCACATAATTGTAAATTGATAATTGATTCTGCAAAAGACCTATTCACCCACCTCTAGTCTTACTTAGGGTTTGGAAAGCAATCGATTTGTTGTTTACCGATTGGAATCATAATATCCAATCCAGGGCAACCTCAACTCGATCAAGATTAATGGGGTCAACTCATTTGAGAGTTGTCTGACTCCGCCATGAATAGAGAGAGATTAATGGTTTACATGGAACATGTATCTGCCTACAAATAGAAGGTACTGTTTTGGGTACGACTCGGCCGATACTTTGTATCACTCCTAGTGTAGGCATTTGACATGTTTTGTCTGTTTGCCGTCATTGTTTCTATCGGGTGAAACACCAGATATCTTGAATAATCACACAGAAGTATGTTTGACATACTTTTTGTGTTTGCAATATCTCTATTCTTTTCTTTTCATTTATTTTGTTTTTTTTTTCCTTGGGCATGAGAGGCAAAATGAGAGTGTCACCTATTTGGTGGCTAACTTTTTGGACCAATCAAATAACTAGTCTAATTCTCTTCTGATTGATGTCTAAATTGTATTCACAATTCCATTCTAAAATGTTAAGCAAGTAAATAAGACTTTATTGTAGAAAATGATTTGTATGGCATTGTTGATGGCTTCTGAGATTTTAATGTATTTATTTAGGGTTCGGCTGCGACACTGCGGCAGTTGTACATATTCTTGCCCATCGGGATGCAACGCAGCGTGCTCTCATTCAACAAGAGTATAGAGTCATTTATTCTGAGGACCTTAACCAGCGCTTATCTTCAGAGTTGAGTGGCGATATCAAGGTATTAATGCAGAATTGAACATGGTTGTCTTCAATTTCTTTAGTAGAACGTGGAGGGTTATTTATCTTCACCAGTAATCCTATAAAAATATGCATTTCTCATTATCTCTTTAATCCTGAACCATAAGAAAATGGGGGAATTTTTTAATGTTATTGAGGGAATTCCAATGTATCCTCCAATTTTTGGCCTTTGCTGTACATCACCCTTCTATGGTGCAAATATAGCCAAACTGCATTTTCATGATATGGACCATTATCCGTTGTGGCGCATAATCACCTTTAAGTTGCAGGCACTATTACTTTGTTACATGATGTTTTGTTGGGTTTTTTTAGCACGGGAAGAATCAAATTGGCTTTCCAGTTCATCGCAAGTAGCACTTGCCCAATTCCACAGTTGAAAGTTGATAAACCAGCAGTATCAGGAACTAGTAACAAGCTTCCAACTGAAGTCACAAGCCATTCACAACTCCTAACAATTGGTCACAATCCTAATTGCAGATCACAGATGCCTTATTCATCTAATACTCTTTAGCAAATTGGATTCACTCTATTCAGATCTGAAAACTCAAACACCCGACCAAGACTGATTCACCAGATCTGTAATAAGGCAGGTCACTTAGCCGTTGACTGTTACCACAGTGTGAATTATGCATATCAAGGCAGAAATCCTTCATGGAATCTCACAGCAATGGCAGCATCAAATGGTAATCCATCATTCTATTCGAATTTCTGGATAACTAATTCAGGTGCCACAAATCAAAATACCTCAGATTGGGCAAATCTTTCCTTCCCAATTATTCTACACTTTCCTTCAATCTCATCCAATCTCCTTTCTGTACATCAGCTATGCAAATACAATAATTGTAGCTTCTTTTTGACTTTCATAACCATGAATTCAGGACATAGTCACTGGGGGAATCCTTTACCAAAGGCAAGAATGAGAATGATCTTTATCCCATTCATGCCTCACATTCTCCCTTCAATTATATAGCTGCGACATCAGGATCAAAGCATGCTTCTCTATCTGCTAGGGTCAATTGAGGAAGATGTGTTTCTCAACAACTCTGGCATGAACGTCTTGGCCATCCTTCCGTCATGGCTCTTCAACAAATTTTGTCAAAATCTAAGCCTGCTCTCCCCTCCCATAAAATAGGATCATGTCCCTATAAACCTTTTTTTTCCCCAATAAGTATGTATCTATAGACCTTGCCTTTATGGAAAGATGTCTAGGCTTCCCTTTCCACCGTCAAAAACAGTTATCTTTACATCCTTTGGATTTGGTTCATAGTCAGGTATGAGTCCTCAGAAATTTCCTTAGAGGGATTTGATGCTATGTTTCTATTTTTGATTATTGTACTAAATACACTTGGATGTTTTCCCTACCTTCTGCAATAGGTCATATGTTTTTCCTACTTTTGCAAGTTTAAATCTTATATTGAAACACAATTGTCTCTTAAGTTCAAAGTGTTCTGGTCTGATGGAGGAGGTGAGTTCAAGTATACAACTACCATTAATTACAGAATTATCTCCATTCTCATGGCATTGCACATAAAAAAAAGCGGGAACATACACCCAACAAATGGGGTGGCTGAAAGAAAGCATCGCCACATGCTGGATACAACTCTCTCTTTCTCTATCCTCACTAAATATTTACTAGAACAGTTTTTGTTCCATGCCTTTGCAACTGCAGTCTTTTTAATCAATCGTTTACGAGCCCCAACATAGCAAATAAGTTCCCATATGAAGTCTTATTTGGTACCAGTCCTTATTACATTTACACATTCCTCAAGGTTTTTGGGTGTGCATGCTGCCCATTTCTAAAGCCTTGTAATCATCACAAGCTGTAGCCTAAGCCAAAACAGTGTGTTCATTGGTTACACACTTGATTGCAAAGGCTTTCTTTGTTTTGATCCTTCTTCCATATGATTCATTTATCTCTTCATGCTCTTTGTGATGCATCTACTTGCCCTTTTACTTCTTCTCTCTCTCTTCTAATTCCACTTTACATTCCTCGAAGCATCAATCATCTATACTTCCACTATCTTAGTCCTAGCACCAGTCTACTCTCCTCCTCTTACTTCAAATTTTCAGAACTATAGCTACCCTTCTACTCCCGCTGCTACTCCCTTCATTTCTCTTTCTGCTCCAATTCCTTCGTCATCTCCAGCTTCTACATCACATCCTTCTCCTACCTCCATCACTCCAGCTATTTCATCAGTTTCTGCAGCATCTGAACCTGCTCCTTCCCATCCTCTTAATCAACACCCTCTGCAGTATAGTTATCAAAATCGTACGATTCGCGATTCGATTCGTACGATTCGGTTCGATACAGGTACAAAACGATTCGTATCTTATATGAGAATTGTTTTAGAGTTGAATCGCACCTGAATTGTACGATTCATACAATTCGATTCGTATCTCATGAATCGCACGATTCAATCACTTTTTTTTTAAAACCCAATTTGTTTGCAAAACGATGTCGTTTTGTCCACTAAGTAGTAAAACGACGTTATTTTGTTTACAGAGGAACCCACACCCTAATAAAAACTTAATCTCTTTACTCGTTCACTCTATCTGACGTCGTCTAAAGTTCACCTTGCGTTGTCTAAAACTAAAGGTCACGGCTAACGCTCTCGCATCATCGGTTGATTTTTACTCTCAATCATAGTTATCAAAATCGTACGATTCGCAATTCGATTCGTACAATTCGGTTCGATATAGCTATAAAACGATTCTTATCTTATATGAGAATCGTTTTAGACTTGAATCGCTCCTGAATCGTACGATTCAATTCGTATTGCACGAATCGTACGATTCGATTCGTATCGCACGAATCGCATGATTCAATTACTTTTTTTTAAAACCCAATTTTTTTGCAAAACGACGTCGTTTTGTCCGCTAAACAGTAAAACGACGTTGTTTTGTTTGCAGAGGAACTCACGCCCTAATAAAAAATCACCTCTTTGCTCGTTCTCTCTCTGACGTCATCTAAAGCTCACCTTGTGTTGTCTAAAACTAAAGGTCACGACTAACGCTCTCTCAATTCTTTTATGTGTAATTTATTAGGTTCTAATTTTTTGTTTCAAAATGTTGGCCGGTATGTTTTCTCTCAATCAATTTTCTCTCCCAATCAATTTTCTTATTTGTTCTTTTTCATTCATGTTTGTAACCTAATCTATACTGGGTGTCACTATTTTGGTTCTTTAATAGCTATGGTTCTTTAATGAATTTTTTTTTTTTCAAGTTGTTGAATTTGAAAATGGTTAAGCAAAAAAATAAAAATGAAAATGAAATAAAAGGTTAGCGTCTTTCCATTTAGACGACGTGATTATGTTAATTGATTATTTTTAGAATGCAATAATGTTCAATATTCAATATTTTGTCTATTTTAAATATGTAGTATTATTTTTTATTTTTGTTTAAATTTTGTGTCGAATATTACGATTCACGATTCGATACGATTCATGATTCTTAAATTTAGGATTTCGATTTACGATACGAATCGCGATTTGACAACTATGCTCTCTATTCTTTCATGGGTAGTTTGTTAGGTTCTCATTTTTTGTTTCAAAATGTAAGGCAGTATGTTTTCTCCCAATCAATTTTTTTATTTGTTCTCTTTCCATTTATGTTTGTAACCTAATCTATATTGGGTGTCACTATTTTGATTCTTGAATAACGATAGTTCTTTAATGAATTTTTTTTTCAAGTTGTTGAATTTGAAAATGGTTAAGCAAAAGATGAAAATGAAACAAAATGCTAGCGTCTTTCCATTTAGACGATTTGATTATGTCAATTGATTATTTTTAGAATGCAATAATGATCAATATTCTATGTAGTATTATTTTTTATTTTTGTTCAAATTTTGTGTTGAATCTTACGATTCACGATTCTCAAATTTAGAATTTCAATTCACGATACGAATCGCGATTTAACAACTATGTTCTGCAGACTCGTTCAAAATCAGGTATCAACAAAAAAAAGAATCTTTATTGCTCATTTAGTTTCTGCTGAACCCTTTTCATTCACCACAGCTTCTAAGCTTTATGAATGGGGCACTGCAATGGCTGAAGAATTTTCATCTCTTCAAAAGCTGTCATCTTGGACCTTAGTTCCTCCTCCCCCTAACACAATATTATTGGCTGCAAATGGGTGCATAAACTTACCATTCAGGTGGCACCATTTCTCGTCATAGCCAGATTTGTTGAATAAGGTTACCATGAAGAGGAGGGGCTACAGTATGAAGAAACCTTCAGTCCAGTTACTAAACAACCCACATTCAAAGTTATTCTCTCTTTGGCAGCACATTTTGGGTGGCCTTTCAGGCAATTGGACATGAATGCATTTCTACATGGGTCACTTAAGGAGGAGGTCTATATGCATCAACCACTTGGTTTCATTGACCCTCCACATCTTGACTTTGTTTATAAATTGTACAAATGCATATATGGTCTCAAACAAGCCCTTAGGCCCTGGTTTGTGTTAGAATAATCTAGTATATTAGCAGTAGGGGTAGATTAGTCATTTATATTACTATGTTTGCCCTAGTACATAAGACTCTTATTGTGTAGTTTTCCTTTTAACGTTTGTGTAAGACAGACTTGGTAATTCTTAATGAATATCTCTTTCTCTTCTTTCCTCTTTCTTTGATAAATATTAACATGGTATCAGAGCCTGTTACGATCTGTAAACCCAAATAATAATACATGATTGAAGTCAGGAAGGAGGTAATCGACGATAAACAACGGCTAACATCATCATCGTCGATGATGACATCATCAATTGGCGACGGAGAAGACCACCATCTAGATCGGAATTTCATGGGCTTTTCAATGGTGTGTTTTGTTTTCGATTTCGAGCTCATCAGGTAGGTGATATGATTTTTTGAATAAATTCATCAATTTTTTTTGAATTTAGAAATTTAGTTGTGTTTTGTGAAATTTCTGGTCCTAATTTGGTCTAAGGGGTACGACTGAGCCTTTTTGATAATCTGTTGATTGATTCAAAACACATAGAAGTGATTTGGGTTGGATTTGTGCTCCCCCGTGTATCGGCTGGGTTGTTTCTCGCCTCCACAGTGCATTGGCCAGGCTGGTTTTTGCCTCCCACAGCACCGATTTCTTTCTTCTTGTTTTTCTTTAGTCTGAGTTGCTCTCCTTTGCATCGGTTGTATCTTATTGCAACATCGATTGTCTCCCAGAGCAATTTTTTTGTTGTTTGATTTGCTAGGTTCTTTGTCTCTGTCGTTGGGTTGAACAGCAAACCTGTTTGCTCCTGCTGGGTTGCTGGATTGTTGCTTGCTGGATCTCCTGCTGGGTTGTTGGATTGTTGAATCTAATTGGGTTGCTGGGTTCTTTGTCTTAGTAGTTGGGTTGAATGGAGCATCTGTTTTGCTCCTGTTGGGTTGCGGATTGTTGCTGAAATTTTTTTTGTTTAATTGTTGTTTTCTGCTTTATTTTGGATATTATTTTGTTGTGAGCATTGACCCCTTTTTGTTTACATTATGGAAAGTGGACGTTCTGATTCTCTTCAGGCTATTAGTGTTAGATTAAATGGTGAAAATTATGTATATTGGTCTTCTGTTATGAAGAATTTCTTGTTGAGTAAGGAGATATGGAGTTATGCTAGTGGTGTTTTGCAAGCTCTAACAAATTTGAAGGCAGAGAAATATGCTGACTTGAAGAATACCTAGGAAATTAGCAATGCTAAAATCATTATTTGGATTAACAATTCAGTTGATCAGATCATTGGTGTGCATTTGGCTAAGTTTTAACACAGCCAAGGAGATTTGAGATTATTTAGTTACATTATTTGTTCAGTTCAATTTTGCAAAGAGATATCAACTTGAGCATGAAATTCGAGCTGCACGTCAAGGTGATAAGATCATACAGGAATTCTACTCAGTTATGACTGGATATTGGGATCAGTTAGCACTTGCCGAACCTACTGAACTAAGTACTCATATGGTATATCGTACTTTTAGGGAGAAGCAGCGGTTGGTGCAGTTTTTTATGCCCTTAGAGATGACTTTGAGGGACTTCGTGGTTCTATTCTCCATCGTCTCCCACTTTTCACATTTGATAAAGTAATGAATGAGTTTCTGGTTGAAGAAGTCCGTATTAAGACTTTTTCTGGGAAGGGTCTTGTTTCATTGCCTAATCAGATTGTATTGGCTGTATCACCCAGAGTTATTTCTCATTCACAGAATAAATATCGGGGTCGAGTTGCTTCAGATGAGTGTAGTTTTTGTCGAGAGAAGGGTCACTGAAAGGCTCAATGTCCTAAATTGGTGAACAAGAATGTCAAAAGGGTCTTACATCAGCCATTTAACCCCAAAGATTGTCATACAGCAGCAGCTGCTTAACTAGTGGATGAGTCACTCCCATCAGCTCCCAGCATGACTATGATAGCTGATCAGTTGCAGAAGTTTCTTTCCCTTTTTCAACCAGGTGTCCTATTAGTTTCTCCCTCCACAGGTTCTTTCACTTCAAGTCCTTCAGGTATATCTCGAACTAACTGGATCTTTGACTCAGGGGCCACCCATCATATGACTAGTAATTCTTCCTTATTTGTTTCTATTGTTTCTCCTCCCTATATATCTGTCCTTGTAGCCAATGGCACTCAAATGTCTTTGGCTGGTGTTGGAACAATAGTGTCTTTCCAACTTACACTTCTTGATGTCTACTATATTCCTCAACTTACTTTAAATTTAATCTCAGTTAGTCAGTTGTTTGATTCGGGATTTTTAGTTCACTTTTCTTCTATTGGTTGTGTTATGCTGGATTTACGGTCTAAGAAACTGATTGGGACTGGCCATAGAAATGGAGGGCTATATGTATTGGACGAGTTTCATGTCCCTGAAGTTGTTGCATCTACTGTTGATTTATCTTCTTTTCAATTGAGTTCAAAATCGTCTAGTTTTTATTTATGGCGTTCTCGTTTAGGTCATGTTTCTCATTCTTGTTTAAAATCTTTAGCTTGTACTGGTAGTTTGGGTAGTTTAGAGTGTCATGATATTTTAGATTGTAGTGGATGTAAGTTGGCTAAATTTACTGTATTATCTTAAATAAAAGTAATTCTAGTTCTCTTGCACTTTTTGATCTTGTACATTCTGATATTTGGGGACCAGCTCCTATTACTACTAAAGAAGGGTCTAGATATTGTCTTTTTTATTGATGATCATACCAGATACTGTTGGATATATTTGATGACACATAAGTTTGAGTTTCTTTTCCATTTGCAATATTTTTCGTGCTATGGTGCGTACTCAATATTCTTTTATCATACCACCGAGCGTTAGATCAGTTGGTGAGGGACTGTTATAGCTTAACCAAGATCTCGGGTTTGAGTCTTGGAAACGCAGCTGCATTCGGTAGGGAGAGCTTTGCCGCCCTTGTGGTCCCACCCGGCTCGAATCTGGATTAGTCGGAGTCCAATGTGGCTTTCAGATACCGGAGGGTTTGACCAAAAAAAAAAAATATATTCTTCTATCATCAAATGTTTCTGATGTGATCAAGGTGGAGAATATTCATTTAGTCTTTTTCGTGATTTGTTGAAATTTGATGGTACTATTTATCTGTTTTTTTATACCGACACACCTGCGCAGAATGGAGTGGCTGAAGGAAAACATCGTCACATTATTGAGACAGCTGATACTCCAACTGAATGGAGTTTGCCCATTCATGTATAATCCAACTGATACTCATATGGCTGCAGTCAAAAGAATTATGTACTATCTGAGAGGGACTACATCTTTTGGTCTCTTTTATCAACTTAGTTCCCTTGCCCTATCAACTTTTGCTGATGTTGACTGGACAGTAATCCATCAGACAGATGGTCTACCACAGGATTCGTCTTCTATTTGGGTTCCAATTCCATTCACTTGTGGTCAAAGAAACAACAAACTGTAGCCACATCATCCACTGAGACTGAGTACAGGGCTGTAGCCATAACTGCAGCAGAGCTTCCATGGTTTTGGAATTTTACTATTTGATCTGCACATTTGTATTACTCATGTACTTCCTCTGTTGTGACCATGTTTTTCTGTCATTTTCCTAGCCTCTAACCCTCTCTTTCACGCAAGAATAAAACATAATGAAATAGATTTTCAATCTTCCAATTGAAGTCAAACCATTCAAAACTCCTAGCAATTGCATCACAAACATCACACAACACAACATCATTAGAAGATTTGAAACCACAGTGCACTATCACACAGCACAAATAGAGGAGTTCAACCAACTACATCACAATCAGAAGGCTGTAGTAGATCAATCCATTGAAGAATCGTGACAGTTGTACAATTAGTTAGACAGTTAGTTTGTTAGAATGTTAGTTAGGTGGTATTTGATAAAATTGAAAATTAACTTATGAAAACTAAATACTGAATTTTAAGTGATGAATATTGAAGTTTTTTATCTGGAAATTGATTGCTATGTATTGAAATTTAGTATTGAATTGGATCAAGCTCTTTGATGAATACATAGTGCTGAAATCTAAAATTATTATTTTTCTAATTTGTCGTTCCCCTTTACCACCACACATCATTGCCGCACCAATGCCCCTCTGTCACTTCCTCCATCATCATCACCCTCGTCGTTGTTGTCGTTGTCATCACTGCCACCATCACTATCATCACCCACTACCACCAACTCTATTATCACCATCACTATCATTCCTTTACCACCTACACCCCACCACTACTACCTCCATCTCCATCATTCTACTATTGTCCTCCACCGACGCTGTCGCCAGCCATGATCATCCTTTGACCAGCATCATCATGATCCCACCATCCCCACCACCGCTATCATCACCTCCATAACCATAACGTCGATATTATCACGTAGCATCGTCATCGCCGCCACCACCACCACCATCACGCTTCATAACTCCCACCAACACATGACCCCACCATGTTATTGTTGCCACCATGGTGGTTGTGGTAGTGGTGAGGCTGATCGTGGTGGTTGTATTTGGGAGTTGTGGTGGTAGTGGTGGAGGAGAGATGATAGTGGTGAGGTGGTGGTGGTGGCAGTGATGATGAGATGATACTTGGAGATTACGAAGGCTGTAAGGGATATGGGGTGGGGTGAGGTGGTGGAAGTAGTGGCGTGGTTCTGGCGGTGATAATGGTGGTGAAAAGATGGGTTTAATATGGGTTGACATCAAAATACATGAGGACAAATTAGTCCATCATGAAAACTTTATAAAATCCTTATGCACAAGAACATTAAGTATTAAGTGATAAGCAAGGATCAAAGTTTCATTTCGGGGCATAGTTTCAATGAACTTGGAAACGGAAATGTTTCATAAATATTTCGGAAATAAGCTGAAAACAAAGAAAAAAATTGAAAATTTGTTTCCGAAATATTAGTCGAAACACACGAAACATTTTGAAACACACCTCGAAATATCGCAAAACACAGCAAAACATACGAATTTTTATATTCAAATAATGATTCATTTCGGTTTCCATGAAAACGGAGACGTTTCTAACATTTTGACCGTTTCGAAACGAAATTTAATTCCTTGGTGATAAGTAGGTGACTAGTTATTTCAAATTTTATCCTACTTAAATTTTTAAGGGATGTGAGTTTTAGTTACCAAACACCCTTAATTAAAAAGTTATGGAATGCTTTCAGTTTTAACTATTGTATTGTGTTATCAAACACCACCTTAGTTAGACTCTTGATAGTGTGATGTAAGTATGATGTATTGCATACATAAAGCTGTGTACCGATAACAATTGGATTTCAGAAAATGGGAATAAGATTTTGAAAGCTTCTTCTTCAACCTCTTAATTCTACCCAAGTTATGCAAAGGTCACAAGAGAAGCATCAACCTTCATGCATTTCCCAGAGGAACACAACTGTTAAACAATCATCTACTCTAAAAGGTTAAACTGTTACTGAGGATGTAACGTAAGTATTTATACTTGAACACACCCTATTACGTGCGCGCTAGATTTTGGAACTAGCATTTGAAAATCTTTTAATCATTAGGTGGCGACGAGATTCGAACATAGGATCTACCATGTTTAACAACCATGTACTCTAAAAGTTTTAGGTGTTAGAGATGGCGTAACTTAAATATTTATACTTCAATAACAACAATCTCTTGTATTCCTGTTTTTCACACCGGGTAGTCATAACATCAAAAATTCAGAGGTGGTAGAAATCCCACTTGGGTGACATCATATTGATCACTGCGTAGCATTTTGACTAAAAATAGTACATGTTCCCCTGCCTCCTGCAACAATTTTGACAGAATCACACTATACAAACCTGACACCACGTTCTCTTACCTAACTTCCTGAATCTGCGGCCACAAATGTAATTGAATTATGCTGTCAAATGATCCGAAGTCCTTTGACCGCAAAAATTCCTAGAAGTTAACAATTAAAAATTTTGGGTAGGAGACGACAATAGCAGTATATCTTTTTGCAAAAAATCTCTATTTCTCTATGTTGTAGATGACTTTGCTGATCTGGTGTTTTCTGATAGAAACCAAATGCCAAATTTATACTTGAATATTTGTAAAAATTCCATATCAATGTCTGATATTGAATCATGTGATCCATTTTTTTTCCCATTTACAGCTTCAGATGAGTAATCATGCTTTGAAGTCTGTTTTCATGAAGTCCCAGTTGGCCTCTCTGCCTTCTTGGATTTTTTTCCTTCCCATCTTCTTTTATCTTATGCGTATGCGCTAGCTTAAGTATTGAGGAACAAGGTGAATTCGGTCTTTAGCCCATTACGCCATGGGCAGTAAACAGGTTTTCCACATGCCACTTCGCCAGACAAAAAATATTACAGTTGCGCACTGATCCACATAACCAGGGGAAGGTTATGTGGTTAAATATGAATTGTAGGGGTGTGATGTGTAGCAGGGCCAATTCTTAGGCGAGTAAAATAGAATTATTCCTTAATTACTTCTATGTGCAGATATGCATGCAATAACTTTTAGAAGAATTCATGTTACTTTCAACTGGTTTCAGAGAGCGGTCTTACTTTGGATGCATGATCCAGCAGGACGGGATGCAACAATAGTGCGGCAGGCTTTAAGTGGCAGCATAATCGATCTAAAAGCTGCGACTGAAGTGATATGTTCTCGGACTTCATCCCAGATTCAACATTTTAAACAAGTTTACCATGCAATGTTTGGTGTTTACCTTGAGCATGATATTGAATTTCAAGCATCTGCTGATCACAAAAAGGTCCTCTCTCTCTCTCTCTCTCTCTCTCTCTCTCTCACTGACACATACACAAATGCACATGGACACACTGGATCGAAATGTGCATGGTGGAGCTTCATCTGCAAGCATCAGAATGTGGATTGTATTTTTTTTTCCATTTAAAAGACTAGTTTAGGTACATACCAAGAAAATCTTATTTTTCCACAACATGCTTCCTTAAATTGATCACCTCACAAACATAGCTGTTTTCACAACCATCTAATGATTACTATAGTCTAAGGTCTACTTTTCTCTTTTTTGTTTTGTGCTTTTGTAAACTTACGTAATTTTCATGCAAATGCAATTTTCCTACAAAAATATGGGCTTCAATATTTCACTACTTTTTCCCAGCATGAGAAGTCTCGTATTGCTAAATGTTTCCTTGGTGGAGCACCCCTGTTTGTGATTGAGACAATGCCAGGAGAAAGGAATGATGAGAAACTGTCATAGTAAAAGATAGGGATTTTTTGATGAGGTAATGCATCTAGTACATGGGTTTAAAATATTACATAGGTTATCGTTTTTGCTTCTTCTCGGTGTGATGCACCTTGGAGCTTTGGCCAGTAACTAATAAACTGAACTCAACTAACCAAAGCGTTGTCCCAACTATTTGGAATTGGCTCTTGTTTCGCTGTTGGGCTCTATCAAGACTTACATTTTCTATTAAACTCAAATTCAAAGTTATTTTGGGCTGCATCTCCCCCTTGTATTAACGCCAATACGTATCATGTCAATGTTTTTCACTCGTCGATTGCATCCCTATTAACATTCATTTTTAGTCACACTTAGTTTTAGGGTGTGTTGTTTTCGAGTAGCCCAATATTTTTGTACCAGAAAGCATGACTGTTCTTATAGTTGTGACACCCCAAAATCCGGGGGTCCGTTGATCACCATCAACCCGCGGAATGCCTATGGATATCATGTAACTCGATATCACACTGTTATGCCCCATTTACCGGGGTCCATAACTTAACGAAATTTGGGCAGAGTCTCCTTTGTATGGGGAGCTCTACCCAATACCCAACATGTGCAATGCACAATTACCAGACTCATCCGAGGTCAAATATAAAGCAATGGCCGCACCGGGTCCATGTATAAGTAAACATTGGCCACACTGGGTCCAATTAACCATACTTAAATTAAAACATGAAAGGCTAATCTAACAATAGTCTTTATAAGTTCTATTACAATTATTTTACGCATTACATGCCCCAAAATATAGTTTCTAACATGTAATTACACAAAACATTAAGTAAAGCCACATGCGGCTTTCTTCAAGCATGAGAGTCCAAAATGGAGCCATCCGCCGGTGTATCTCTCCCACCTGAAATTTGTTCCCGTATAGGGTGAGTCAACGCCCAGTAGAGAAATTCCTACAGAGGCTACTCCTCAACCTATATGCACATGAAATGTTCACATGCAACATCCATAATTTCCATAACCATTCCAATCAAGAATGCAATTCAATGATGGAATGCCATTAAGCCATGCCGTGAATGAGATGAAATCCACTCATGTACATCCAACTCGAGTCCACCCCGACTCTCTTTACATGCCAATGCCATGTATGTTAAACCGGGCTACCTAAGCCCCATGAATGAGATGAGACTCATGTACTCGACCCGAGCCCTTCCCGGCTCCCACACACACAATGCGAATGCCAATGTGTACCACATGCTATGAGTGAGATGAGACTCAATCATGTAACACAACCCGAGTCCTTCCCGACTCCCACAACACAATGCAATGTGTAATGAACCCGTCTTCGACGGAAAATATGATACTCATTGGATGAGTATATTTTATATCAAAATCTTGTGTCTTGTTGGACAACGGATTTTGGAATTACACCGCCGGTTCCGTACACCATGTCACTTTTCCGGAATTTTACCTCAGGGGAGTGACTGAACCAAGTGATTCCGGGTCTTTCACCCGAGGAAGTCGTCATGCCCCTTCTTGCTATACTCAGACACAAGTTTTACTTATGCAATGCAACCATGCGACTCAAAAAGGATCGTCGATCCACTTTTCTCCCGAGTCCACATATCAAGCACCAAACAAGGTGTTGATTAACCATGCACCACCTACACATGCCTCCACTAATGACTAATGTCCATGAATGGAGTTACCAATGTCATGCTCTATATGCAATAATGCCAATGAGCAATTTCCATGACCATATGCATTTAATACCACATAGATTGTGGTACAAACACCCATGCACAACATCCTTATGACACAATGTCCATGTATGTGATGTTCCCGTACATATGCAATGTAATGACCCATTGCTTCTCTCATGCAAGGTTTATATGTAATGAATGTCATATGAACTGTCTCTACCACATTCCAACATATGGTATTAACAACAACCATGCACACACACACACCACTCATGATGTGAATTCCCCGTGCATATGCAATGCGGTGTATCATTGCAATAACATTATGTCACATATGTAATGCATGCCATATGGACTAAATTAACATAATCAATTCCATTTCATGGCAATTTACATTATAAACGTATAAATTTCATGCTTCATCACAACAATTGATATATCAAAATATATATCTGACATTCACAATTTCAACATAAATCATATCGTACACATATGATTT
The DNA here is from genome assembly GCA_951799425.1 of Ilex aquifolium. NCBI lineage: Eukaryota > Viridiplantae > Streptophyta > Magnoliopsida > Aquifoliales > Aquifoliaceae > Ilex > Ilex aquifolium. The sequence continues at coordinate 40,759,917 of OX637397.1, read as the reverse complement.
TCATTTACCACATAAGGCATAACATGTTATTTATCATATAACAATTTCAATCTATTTAGGTATTTTGTCAAACACCTTCAAGGCAAACAACATGGTAACACATATCATGCCCAATTTCCACATAATTCAAGAAATTCCAATAGGCAATTTCTACATACCCATTTAGGATAAAATTATTTTACCTAAATTCCACCAATAGGCAAGTGTAATTTTCTAACAACCTACCCACCATCTTCATTATTCCATAACCATATACATATAAATATATGTATACATAGGTCAATATATATATATATATATCCAGCCCATTTATCATAGGCATTTCTAGGTAAGAAATCAACCCAAGTAGGAGAACCCCTACCTCTTGTAGCGTGAAAATCCCGTAGGAAGCTCCCAAGACCCGAAAACCCAACTCGAAGCTTGATTTTTCCAAATCCCGATTTTTCACCTTCGGTGAAAATCTTCATTTTTTGTACCCACGCGTAGCCCTCGTCGACGTAATCACTTCTCCCTTCTAGCTCGACGGAATCCGAGCAAAGAAATACAACTTGAATCTTGATTTTCGTACACCTCCACCCGTTCACATTCGGTGAAACTTGTTGTTTTTGGTACCCACGCGTAGCCCTCGTCGCGTAGATGAACTTTGCCTTTTGAATCGACGAATTCCGACGGACGGAACTCCCGGAATCGGAAGAAGAAAGCTTGAAATCAAATTTTTCTCCTCTCTCCCTTCAACGTCTGAACACAGCCAGCTAAAGGGGTGGAAATATCTGATTTTTCAGATATTTAACCCCTATTTATACTTTTAATTGCGCGGTCCACATTGCACCGCATATTTTCGACTTTCAGGTCCGTTTTTCGTCCCGAAACGATTCATTAAGTCCCGGATTAAGTCCAAATTAATTTTATTGGAACTTTAATCCAATTATAAGGAAATTTTATAAAATCCATTATTGGGGACCTTTAAAATTACATTCGCCACGCAGTCGTCTCGAATGACGTGCAAAAATCTGACTATCTCGGAATTCGACGAAATTTCTAGTGATTACTAGATTTCGCGTTGCGAATCCAATAGCGCACTCCGTTTCCTCATCCGAGGTCTAGAACATGATTATTTCAAATACGCATAAGGGTGGAGAATTACCATTTTGCCCTTTTTCAGAAAAAGTTCAATTTTTCCCGGGTTTTACAATAGTTGTCTGTAGAACTTACCTGCCAGCTTAAGATGTATATATCAGTCACACATTACATTCTAAGGGTGAACACGATTGCTGTGTAAACGATTGTTGGTTGTTGAGCTTGTAAATTGACATACTCATTGCATTTATTCATACATATTGGGTTGTTCTTGATTTGGGGAAAAGGGTTTCAAAGCACTTAATTGACAACAAATTAAATAATTTGGTAATTGTGGTTAATAGGTTATAAATTGGTGTTTGTTCAAGTTGAAAATTTTAGTTAACCTATTCACCCCCTCTCTAGGTCGTGTGTGCAGTTTCATGTGTATAATTGTGTTGGAAGATCGTTACAGTAGGAAATTCCATATGAGAATCAAGAAACTTGCTTGAAATATGTTGCATTCATGTAAAGAAAAAAAGAAGAAATAGAGAAGAGAAAAGGAAAGGAAGAAAAGAAAGACGGTTGAAAAAAAGAGAAGAGAGTTAGGGTTCTCTTCCTCTGTCAATTATATTTATAGTTGTAAATATTGAACGGACAAAAGTATCCTTCATAATAATAAAGATAAAAAATAAAAGGCTAGTCTCAAATAGTATCAATTGGTCTAAACTTTAAAGAAAACACAATTCTTGTGTGAAACGCACTAATTCTAAAAGAAAACTTGATTTCATTTGCTACAGTAGTATTTCCCAATAGAAAAACCTAATTCTAGTGTGTAATGCACTAATTCTAAAGGAAAACATGATTTTTGGTTTCAAATACACCGATTCTAAATGTAACCAAGATTCTAGCATCAACTCCATGATTTGCTACGGTAGTATTTCCCAACAGAAAAACCTAATTCTAGTGTGTAATACACTAATTCTGAAGGAAAACATGATTTTTGGTTTCAAATACACTGATTCTGAATGTAACCAAGATTCTAGCATCAACTTCACTAATTTGTGAAGAAAAACTAATAAAGAACACAAAGTTCTTGTTTCAAAAACAACAATTCCATTAAGAGGGATTTTATTGTTCTTTTGTTATTTCAATACTCGTCTACAATAAGACGAGGGTCTTTCCATTTGTAGATGGAGCTTCGATAGCAACTAAATTTAGAGGGAAGTTATGAGCGTTACGTTCATGTATAACTTTCTACCAAGGTTAGCACAGTTAATAATATCAGCCCAAATAATAATTACATGACCTTGACTATTAATTACAGAAATTGAAACCACGTAGGTTGAAAGGCACAGTGTTGATACCCAAAGCATTAAACCATATACCTATTACTGGCCAAGCTACTAGGAAGAAATATAAAGAATGAGAGTTGTTGAAACTAACATATTGGAAAGTTAATAAGCCAAAATAACTATGAGCGGCTACGATATTGTAAGTTTCTTCCTCTTGACCAAATATGTAACAACATTCGGCTTAAATTGTATGTGTAGCATCGTGCTTGAATTATATGATTAACATAGTTTTCAATCTCACCCTTCTTTATTTATAACTAGCAATGCATCACGTGTGGTTGCATGTGAAAAATTTATATAACAAAAAATTTCATGACGTCTCAAATTTGTATGAAAGGATAAGTGAATACCAAGTATGTACTCAACTCAACTCAACAAAGATAGGGAGAGATGTGCAGTAGATCTTCTATCACGATTATACACGTGGGATGTTAGACATAATTTAGAGGGAGGGGGTGAATAGGTTAATTTGCTTGCTTGCCGAAGGTGTTTTACTTTATCAAAATTGTTTTTCTCCCAAAATGATTCAATTGTTCCTCTAAAAAATATTCATGCACCTCTTAAATGTATAAATGTGTTTCTCAAGCGTAGGAAGTGTGTGTAGTGTAGTAACTTGGAAAATCCGAGGTCGTCTCCTCCCGGAACAATAGCAATCCGAATGGTGATGTGTTGGAAAATAAAATGAAAACTCTTGAATTTGTGGAAATTGTGAGAAGAGCAACTCATGTAATAAAATCAAATGGAAAACAATCGGTCAATCATTGAAAACCATCTCACTGTAATTAAGCTTATTGATTCTCACCACTAAGTTCAAATACAAGAACAATATTCAACAACAAAGCTTTGAAATAGAAATGAAAAATACACTCGTAACTCGGCAAAACTCTCACAACGTAAAACTAAAACTAAAACAAAAAACTAAGACTAAAATAAAAGCTCTCTCCAAGCTAGAATTCAATCAATGTAGAGAATTACAAGTATTTATAGCATTGATCTCTTCAATTCATTGGATGAAGGTGCGGTGTGGGTGGTGGGTCGTCATCCGAAGAAACTTCCTCCGCCATCGTCAACCAATATGAGGCTCTGAATGATGTATTGGAGGTGCCAACTACCAATCAAAATAGAGCTCATGGGGATTTGTAGCCTCTCCTTGAGTGTAGGAGTGAAATAGCCGACCATCATAGACGAATCAAAACTCAGGAAAAATATATGCTCTAGCCGACTTATGTTCAACCAGTTGAAAGTGATGTTCAACCAGTTGAAGTGCTTCAATGAACTGGTTGAATGACTCTCAGTACTGTTGCCTTTCTAAAGTTTCTCTAATCAACCGATTGAAAGTGATGTTCAACCGGTTGATGTAGTCTTAGTATCTCAAATGGTTCCAGTATCTCAAAAAATCTCTGATCAACCGGTTGAATGTGATATTCAACTGGTTGAAGCTCCTTCTGCAGCTGATGAACTGGTTGAAAGCCGACCGGTTGGTCTGGGTCTTTTCTGATTTCTTCCTCTTTGTTTCACTGCTTCAACTCCTCTTTATTCCAATACTTTCCCATGACCTTTTGCTTGTTTCAACATGTTTTTCTTCATTTCTTTTTGTACCTACAATCACAAATACACTCATTACTTCAATTTCAACATTCAAAGGATTAAACATTAAATACCTATACAACAAAGATGAATTAAACTATTTAATATGCAACGTTATGCCCTCAACATATCCCCCAACTTAAATTTTGTTAGTCCCTAGCAAACCAAAAATATAAGAACATGCATTCATCCATTCATTCATCCCACACACTCAAAATATACAGGTAATCCACACTCACACACATCCATAACAACAATTCTAAAATGCACAATGAAATCAAAAGAAGTCTAATATAATTGGATCAAGCATACTAATCAAAAGACACACAACTGCAATAAAACTAAAAATTACCTAGGATTTAAGATGCATTTCAATTAAAGACACTAAATAAAACCTAAAGCCACTTTCGTAGGGTACACGATTGCATTTAGCATATGTATCAAGCCGTTAAATCACCAGGTCACCCCTAATGGACGAGTAACATATTATACTATTCTAATTAACAATGAGATTAAATAAAAATTCTTCATCCACTCAATACATTTACCTATAAGCTAAACTACAAATTTAAATGGTATGCAAAAGTATTGACATACACATTTTCATTAGAGACTCGTGTGTGTGAAATGATAATATAATTTAAGAAATTTATCAAATAAAACCCACATCTATATTAGTTATTCAAATTTAGCTTTATGCAAATCTCACCAAGGATTCACTCTCAGAACAAAAAACCTCTTATTATAATGACATTTCACTCATTGTCTATATGTGAGACTGATTCTTATAGTTCAAAACAAAATATAGCTCACATATAATTTAGAAATGACGAGTTGGCATAATCTCATGAAAGAGTGTTAGGGCAAATGAAAGTAGTACAGTTGACCTATCTCTAGGATGATTTAAAAATACACTTGCCACCATTCTCAATATCAAATATGGTTTTATCTAGTTGTAACATGGTCTTGGGTGAAAGTTAAAAAAATGAAGGATTATAAGAATTCAAAATGATTTATCCCGTAAATACAACTTCCCTATCCACATCTCCTCATTTCGAATATAATTGGCTCACTTCATTCATTTCTCTTTCTTTCCCTTTTTTCATTCTTCATTCTTCATGACTTTTTCTTTTCACATCTTTCTCTATTTTCTTGCTCTTTTTTTTTCTTGCTTTTGAATATTAAAAATAAGGTCAAATATTCATCATCTTCATTTTCTTCACTGTCTTCTTTTCTTTTTTTATAATCACAATTCCCTCTTTATATTATATAACAAAATGAATCACTTGGATAACCAAGGAAAGATAAACGCATTTATGCATGGCTTGGTAAAACATGTGACCAAGAAATGAAATTTTCATTGAAGTTCAATCCTGGTTACTACGGATAATGTCAAGAAAGAATAGGTTAAGGCACAAATTAATTCAAAAATGGCCTAAGATCATTTTTCAAAAATATATGGCAAGGTACTTCTTTTGCATTAAGATATAATCAACTAACTACCTCTTTTACACTAACTAAAGTAAGAATAATGAGATTATCGAAAGAGATTGAATTTGAAACAGTAATCTTTTGAATAAATGTATTTTGATCCTCCAACAAGAAATGACCCAAAAACTTACAAAGGTAATACATTCATCTCCACTATGTATGTCAAGTATTTTAATATATAAATTTCATTCAATAAATTATAAAAATTAACATTCTCATAGTGCACATAGGTTGAGTTCCAAATGAAAACATGTACATGATACTTAAATATAGAATAAACTTCTACAATGTGCTAACATGTAAATAACTTAAGATTCTAGTAGAATAATTAAAATTCTCATGCTAATTAAGAGAGAATAATACAGTCTAAATCGGATGCTTTTTTTTTCTTCATTTTCTTATTTTTCATATATACATGGTGGTGTAACATAGTAATGGTGCACCTCCTCCCCCCAACTTAAATCGTGCATTGTCCTCAATGCAAAAACAGTTATGCAAGGAGAAAAATGAATACAATAAGGGTAAGAAAATACCTGGCATCGGGCTCCAAAAAGAAAATCCACTAGCTGCGAAACAATAAAATAACTACATAAAAAGAAATAAGTACAACAAAATAAACTCAGACAAGAACAAAAATTTGGAAAACATTTTGGATGAATTTATGAAAACCCAACTAACTATCAATGCCCAAATGAGCCAAGATTTTGAAGTGTTAAAAGACATCCTCAAAACATTGATGATGGCAGTTAGTACTTTGAACCAAAAACAAGAAGTTGAAAATGATCAATGTAGTGAGAATGATTATTTTCCTAGACTACAATTTGGGGATGAATCTGTTAATACTCTTGATAATAATGAAAAACAATCAGCCAATCCTTGAAAATTATCTTACTGTAATCAAACTTATTGATTCTTACTTGTAACTCACTCAAGCTCATAATCAAATTTACTCGAACGAAAAATATTCAACTAAAATTATATTTGAAATATATGTTGCTTTAAAGATAGGTAATGAAATCTAGAATGATAAATATATAGATGTATAAATGCTTTTCAAGCATTACTCGTGCCGAAAGAACTGTCGACGAGAAATCAAGGTGAACACTTAACAACTAGTTTTCAAAATTGATTCTATAATGATAAATACGTAGATGTATACATATACTTCAAGTATTACTCATGTCGGAAATCCGTCGACGATAAATCAAAGAGCATATATAAACACTAGTTTTCTAAAAGTGATTTTTACTATCTAAAAAACATACTATGTGGTTAGAATTCATTAGAGAATTAACAAGGCTCAATCACAAACAAGAATAATCTCTTGGATTGCGCCGAAACTTAGCCAGAAACAAAACTCATAACTTTGAAATCGTTAATAAATAACATGTAAAACATATTTAAAAGAACAAGAGAATGGAAAGGAAACACTTCAACTAAGATTGTTTCACAACACTAAGTTCAAATACAAGAACAATATTCAACAACAAAGCTTTGAAATATAAATGAAAAATACACTCGTAACTCGGCAAAAACTGTCACAATGTAAAACTAAAACTAAAACAAAAAACTAAGACTAAAAGCTCTCTTCAAGTTAGAACTTCCTCAATGTAGAGAATTGCAAGTATTTATAGCATTGATGTCTTCAATTCATTGGATGAAGGTGCGGTGTGGGTGGTGGATCATCGTCCGAAGAAACTTCCTCCACCATCGTCAACCAATAAAAGGCTCTGAGTGATGTGTAGGAGGTGACAACAACCAATCAAAATAGAGCTCATGGGAATTGGTAGCCTCCTCTTGAGTGTAAGAGTGAAATAGCCAACCATCGTGGACGAATCAAAATTCAGGAAAACTGTGTGCTCTAGTCGACTTATAACTCTTCAAAAGAATGACACGTGGGAACTTGTTACTCTTCCTAAAGGAAAAAGAACAATTGGGTGCAAATGGGTGTTCACTATAAAGTATAAAGTTGATGGATCAGTGGAGAGGTTTAAAGCTAGATTGGTGGCTAAAGGTTTCACCAAAACTATAGCATTGATTATCAAGAAACTTTTGCACTAGTAGCCAAGGTGAATTCCATTAGAGTATTGCTTTCTTTGGCAGCAAATTTTGGATGGTCTCTACACCAGCTAGACGTGAAAAATGTCATCCTTCATGGTGATTTGGAAGAGGAAGTGTATATGGATGCTCCTCCTGGTTTTCCATATACCAAAGAGAAGGTTTGTAAGTTGAAGAAGTCTCTTTATGGTTTGAAACAATTTCTTAGAGCTTGGTTTGAGAGCTCTGCAGAAGTATGGGTAGAAACAGAGTTAAACTGATTACGCTCTCTTCATTAGACATAAACAAGGAAAGATTGTTGTGCTTATAGTCTATGTAGATTATATTATCATCACTGGTGATGATATTGAAGAGATGCAAGCTTTGAAATTATTTTTGGCTAGAGAATTTGAGATAAAGGACTTAGGCTACTTGAAATATTTCCTTGGAATAGAAGTTGCAAAATTAAAAGAGAGAATCTTTATTTCTCAGTGAAAGTAAGTTTTGAAGTTGCTAAAGGAGACAGGAATGCTCAGGGGCATGCCTTGTGACACTCCGATTGAGCCAAATCATAGGTTAACTGAGAGTAATGATGATACAAAGGTTGATATTGGCGAGTACCGGAGACTTATAGGCAAGCTCATGTATCTCTCACATATCCAACCTGATATTGCCTATGATGTAAGTGTGGTAAGTCAATTTATGGATTCTCCACAATTGTCCAATTTATGATCGAACCAAGGATATTGAAATTGACAGACCTTTCATTAAAGAGAAGTTGAGCTCTAATCTTATTTGCACTCTGTTTGTGAAGAGTGAAGACCGAAGAACAATTAGTAGACATCTTGACTAAAGGAGTGTCAAGTAAGGTGTTTCGTGGAATTTTGGGCAAGCTAGATATGCGTAATATTTATGCACCAGTTTGAGGGGGAGTGTTGGAATATTTGGAATATTTGATTAATGGGCATTCTTGTAATTTTTACTTATGTGCTTAATAATATAAATAGAGAGGAGCGTGGAATTAGAGATATATTATTCTACTATCTCAGAAAAACTCTCTTCTTCTCTTCATTTTTCTCTTGATCACATACCCTAAACTCCAACTCTTATATTTCAACTCGTACATGGTCTGATGAGTTTTACGGTAACTGTTAGCTACCTAACCAACCCTACTCTATTATCCGAGCTTGGGACCGGCAGTACACAAGAGTACACAGTTAGAGTTATAAAAGAATACCAAATATGTATGCAATTAAATTGAATGAGATCTCATATTTTCTAAATTTATATAACTAAAGTTAAAGAAGGGAAATCTAGTAGAAAGAAAAAAAACTATTTTTTTCAAGAAAGTAAAACGGTCCATCTTTTAACTTCAAAACAAAAAGTAAATAGTACATGTTTAAATTTAAAAGCTTATTATTGTCTTAATACATTTTTTAAATGTAACATAATCCAATATTTCTCAAGTTTTTCAAACATACATAGATTTAGAATTTTTTATCAATTTTTTGCTTGCGATTTGTCTTAATTCTCATTAGATCTGAGTTTTATGTACCCATAGACGTAAATTTAAAACATAGATAAATTAAGGTACATTTATGCCTTTTAATTTTGAAATGGTAGTACTGTTATTGAGCGATAATCATCAATATGGATGGATACTTATTTCTTTTTGAGTTATTAGATTAGAATAAATATAATAATGTAAAAGTTATAAAATTAAAGCTAATGTGGAGGGCATTTGGATAACTAAATACAAAAGGACATAATGATAATGTGAGCATTTAAATGTAAGAGGACATAATGGTCTTTACAACTTTTCACAAGGAGAAAATAGGGATTGCATATTGAAATGTCAAAAGGACATGATTACATTTATAATTTTGTATATGGACGAAATATCAATCAAAAGTTTTTCATGTGAAGGTATTTGTTTAGTAGTATAGATTGTTTGTGACTAAACACTCTCCTGTCATTTTTGTATCTACGTTACAAACTCAAAATAAATAGAACTCTTGAAAGAAGGAAAATCTGGATGGCTTTTCTAACCTTCATAGGTCTTGTTGATCACTGTCGAATGCTTAAAAACCAAACCTTCCCAGTAAAAAATTCTGAGCCAAGTTAAGAGCACATGCAGACATTGGAACAACAAAGGTTTTTTTTTGTAAGTGCAATAGAGTTGATGTTGTTCCTGAGATTTGATCTTAATTATGTTTATATGTGCACATGATTAGTCTAATCTTCAAGATCGTAAAATTAGTTTAGATATTCAATCTTTAAGCATCAAGTTTCCTATAATGGAAAAGAGCTGGATTTTTCGCCTGAACTTTTTAAGAGGCATGATAGCTAAAATGGACCATAGTTAACTCACACAAACACTCCAAGCAACAACAGCCACGGGTGTGGATACCTATGCAAGATTGGCCTGTGATGGTAATGTTTGAGGCCTTTTAGTATATTACTGGTCGCAATTTGATAACAAAGACAGATAGGTTCTGTCCTTTGAGGATCCCTTTTAGTTTCTTTTATATCGAGACTTCTATGTATAACATAGCATGCTCAAATTCTTTCAAGCAAATCAACATTTTTGTAGTTGGAACTAAGGGATATGGTTTATCTGTATCTTGGACATTAATTTAATTTTTGTATTTACTTTTTGTAGTTGCTGCTTGCATACGTAAGTGCACCACGCTATGAAGGCCCAGAAATTGACAGAGTGATGGTTGAAAGCGATGCCAAAGCTCTGTTTAAAGCTGGGGAGAAGAAGTTGGGAACTGATGAGAAGACTTTCATACGCATTTTCAGTGAAAGAAGCAGGGCACATATAGCTGCTGTTAGTTCTGCTTATCATAGTGTATATGGGAACTCACTGAAGAAGGTACGTCTCTTTAATGCAGCCTTTTCCTTGCTTCAGCATATTTTGAAATTTTGGTTGATAAACATAACTATTTTTCAGGCAATAAAAAGTGAAACATCTGGGAACTTCGAGTATGGCCTGTTGACTGTTTTGCAGTGTGCTGAGAATCCTGGGAAGTATTTTGCTAAGGTATTGTTTCACACTTCTCGTTCTGAACTTGTAACCCCATAAATGTGCAATGTGCAACATATGCTCTTGGTGTTGAGCTTTAAGCCTTGCAAGTTCAAATATTGATATTTTTTTTTTTTTGCAAATCGAAGTTGCTTTTTTTATCTCTTCTTTTGACTATTCCTATGATCTTGTAGGCTGTTAACTCTCTCTACTCCGACACAATGACCTTCTAGGCTTTTTGTTAGCGTTTTTTTTGTTTTATTAATCTCCGGCACTAACGTATTCTTTTTTTAGCATCTTTTTCTCTCTCACTTGTGAGAATACTTAGGACTTGTCAACTGTACGTAATAACTTTGCAATTTACCTCAAGTATAGGCATTGTGTTGCAAATAGTTTGAAGTGTTCTTGAATCGAAAATTTCAGAAGCATTTTAATTTCCATTGTTCCAAAGTTCCGTTGCTTTGTGCCAGAATTTTCCATCTAATGCATCAAGCTCCTAAAATGAACTTCTGAACATCAAACCAGCTTTGATTGTAATCCCCCCAACCATACTTTTACTCTTTTGCTTAATCTAGTTTTGTATTACTTTTGCTTAATTTAATTGAAGCACCAATTTTATAACTGCAATGCTGCAGGTGTTGCACGAAGCAATGAAGGGCTTGGGAACTGATGACACAACACTTACTAGGGTCATTGTGACGAGGGCTGAAATTGATATGCATTATATAAAGGCAGAATATCAAAAGAAATATAGAAAAACATTGAATGATGCTGTTCATTCAGAGACATCAAGCCATTACAGGACCTTTCTTCTCTCGCTCTTAGGACCGACCAATCACTAGACCTGTTATCAGATTGGGGTAGGTAAGGGTTTTGTTTAGAGCAGTTTGGCTTGCAACAAACCCAAGTTAAAATCAGAATATGAGGTTATCATGCAATGTAAGGTTAGCAACATATGTATATTTGTTCAACCTGCAAGTGACAACCGATACAAGCCAGCTAAAAACTTTCTTGACTTGCTGATGTATTCTTTTGGGTGTACCTGGCTGGCTTTTCCTGCCGAATTTGCATAGCTCCTAGAGTTTGTTTGATTTTTGCTTGTGTGTACTTTCTAGATACTCTTTTCTACCTGCTGGGCCGCTGGCTATGATGGTGTGCATGTAAGCTGGAATTCATGTTGAACCATATGTAAATTAACAATGTTTGGTTTGTTCTTTTCACCAGATAGATGATGTATGTTGTTTATTCAGTTGCTACATATTATTACGATGTTTGCTAATGGCATGCTTGTTCTTGCATTTTCTGCATCTAATAGTGGAAGGTTTCTGTTTTTTTTTTTTTGCCTATTTGCATCTACAAATGTTTGTTCTTGCCTTCGTGTACAGATACATTTGCTCTCCTACAAATATCTGATGGGACAACAGTTTAAATGGTAAGATAACGACTCTCTCTCTCTCTCCCTGTACGCGTGTGTTGTTGGATAATAATTGGTCTTAGACCATGATTAAGTGGTGGTCAATTTAGATTGGCCGAGTTGAAATGAGGGGTGGGAACTGTCGTTATATATACTAAGCTGTGAATTATACAAATTTTTAAGGGTTTATTATAGCCAGTCCCCCTCACTTACAGAGTCTATCACTTAACCACCCTGGTTTATTAAGTGAGATCGGTCAGCCCCATTCAAATATTTCAACCACCATTCTGCTGACATGCTGTTCAGGCGCCAAAATTGTTTTGTTAGAACTATTTGACAGAGATGCGCTTCTTTGGTGTGAATACTACCTGTTTCTATCTTCTTCATCTCTCTCAAGCAGACGAATGCATACAAACACTCACAAACGCATCAGTTACAAGGTAATCCAACAACCATCAATTCCTCTTCTTTTTCTTCTACTGCACGTACGAGAGATTTAAAGAGAGACACCCAGACAGAACCCATTGTTACCGGACAACTTGCTGCAAATTCAAACCCAGTGAATTGAAACTATCGAGCAATCCATTGGCCTTCAATTAGCAAATACTAGATTAACCCGCCAAATGCCCAGAATTTTGCCAATTTGCTAGGTGACAATATGGGTGGTGCCATGGTGATGTTGTTTGCTGGGTGTCACTTTGCTTGTGCATCTATTAGAGGGAGATGAGGAGATCTGGGAAATGTGCAAGTCTTCATTTGTGGGAGATGAGACATAGAAGATATGAACAATTTCGATGGCAATAATTCAGCAATCACAGACAACACCTCGCCTACATCAACAGCAACAGTTTGGCAATAGTCAATCTTCATCATATCCTAAAGTTTAGGAGAGAATCAAGCTAGGAGATAATGAAGCCTGATTTTATTTGTTTCCATATATCGTGTACAGAACTTCAATAGAAAATGCCTCTGTTTTTCCAATCCTACTGCAACCTTTATATGGTATCAGAGCTACACAATACTCTACCGAGTAACGATCCTTTCGTGGCTGATAACAAAACCTAATCATCATCCAACAATTCTTTAATAGTTTCATCATCAGTCCATCTTGTCGGGTAAAACTCGAAAGGCTTGAATGTGATATTCAATGTCGTACAACCGAACAAGTTTCGGTTGATAGTTATTTATGAAACCTTCAAAGAAAGTTTTAGTGATTTCTATGCTAAACTCAGTGACATTGTTAACTCATCTTTTGCTTCACATAAGTTATGATGACACAGTGATTAAGTAGAAAATCTTGAGATCTTCACTAGAAAGGTTTCATGTTAAGGTGATGGCCTTAGAAACAAACATCAATTTGAAGGAGGTGTCAGTGGAAGACCAAGTTGGATCTCTTTTGACATTCAAGATGAATCTCCTACCGCCCAAAAAATTGAGGGGCATTGCTTTGAGCCCAACGAAAGAAAAAAGAGATAAATCTGAGTCACCCAATTTAGGAGAAGAGGACATAGCCTATCTTGTAAGGAACTTCAAGGCTGGTGATGTCAAGTCCTCTAGGTCGAAGGGTAAGTTGAGTAGACTGAAAACTCCTAAAGAGGGAAGGGAGAAAGGGGGAAGAACTTATCAACAAGAGGTTGAGAAGAAAGGACAGATTTCAATGTTATGAGTGTCAAGGATTTGAACACATGGTTGCAGAATGTCCTACTGCTAAAAAGAAGGACATGCCCAAAGAAAATAGAAGAGCTATGAAAGCCAAGTGGAGCGATAGTAGTAGTGAGTCCACATTAGATGAGGACTCTTCCTTTAAAGAACATGAGGAAAATTTTATAGCTTTCGTAGCCTCACATTCCTATCTCTCTAGAGAAACTTCAAGAACTAAAGTTGAATAACAAGGTATAAGTCCTACCACAGAGGTAGATGACTAAGTTGTTGAAGTCAACTCAAGTGAGGATGACATGGAAAGTGTTGAGGATCTAGTGGATTTGGTGTACTTAGTGGATGAAGAAAATCATCCATGTGGACTTAGTGGAGTCCAAAGCTCAAATTTGTGGGCTTGTTGAAGAAAATGTGTCCTTGAAGAACAAATTGAGCTTTCTTAAGAGAGAATGTCATGGGCTAATTGAGACAAAGAAATGTCTTGAGTCAAAATTGATAAAATTAGATAAGAACCTTCATGAATCACAACAAGAACTCTTAAAAAGACTTTCCCTAGGGTTCAAAAAGCTTGATAGAATATTGTCCATGGGGAAGAGTGTCGGGGACAAACGGGGTTTGAGTTTTACACACGAAAACACCATCATCTCTTCTTTCAAGACCTTATTTGTGAAGGGTAATCCCAACCCATCACCCCCATAAGTGAACACAAGCCCACCCAAACCGAATAATTTTTGTATTACACTTGTGGAGAGCACAATCACTATAGTTCACATTGCATAAATAATAGGAAGGTCTTGAACAAGAAGCTCATGTCGCTAGCTAGCTAATCTAAAGACTTAAATAGTCAAGTCAAGCATCTTACTAGGCAAATGGAGAGGTCATATGAGTCTAAATCAAACATTGCTTCATCTAAAAAGAGCTCATAAGCTAGAGTGAATAAGGCTCTTTTTACTCCAAAGGTCAAAGTTGACTAATCTACATCTAGAGAGAAGAAAGTTAGTCCTACATCCATTCTTCAACCACACCTGAGAAGTTGAAAAGGAAAACAAATTTGGGTGAGTCGAGAGGAATTAGAGAGGCTCACCATGTAACGATTGAGATTGCGAGGGTCGGGCATTGGAGTCGTGTTCAGTTGAGCATCGTCTCGGAATGCATATGAATGTGATAAGGATAGTGGTGAGGTTCAAAAATCAATGTAGAGCAAAGATGAGTGGAAGGAATTGAGCGAAACAAAACGTTCAGATGCACTAAGGTTAGTGTGTATCCAGATATTTAGGGGTTAGTGGTCTGATTTGTGTGATTTTATCCGAGTGCGAGGAGTGGTTAGAAGATTAAACCGGTGGATGAAGCGGAGGTGGATTCGGATGCTTCTACGGTGACCGATGTGGGGGAGTGAGACAGGATGGGATTTAGTGTGATCTGTTTATATTGTGAATAGGATTGACGAGAGAAACAATTAGGACACCTATATACATATACCTAAAGAGTGTCCGGTGAATGTGTGTTGAACTCGTGAGTGGGTGTGTACTAGTTGGAGGATGTGTTATCAACCTGATGTTTAATATAACTGCTAAGTTTGCATGTGTATGGGGTGATAACTTTGTGCTTAAATTCTTTATTGCTTAGCATTTATTTGTGTTTAATTGAGTAACTTGATATTTAATCTCGATTCTTCCCAAAAATAGTATAATAGCCTCCAGTCTCGACTCCCATGGGGGAATTATGTGAATTCTTGGAACCAAGCAATTTCACTACGAGTGATAGGAAACCTTCAAACCCCTCAAAGTAAGAAACTCATCTAAACACTATGATATACGGTCGAGTACAACTCACGTTCATCACATTCACCCATATAAGCATAATTTTTAAACCCGACCCAAACATTAACATGACAAAGAGATTGGATCAATGGGTTAATAGTTCAACCGTTAGGTCATTAGTCGACAGTGGCAGAGCTAGAAATTCTGTCTAGGGTGGCACTTTACTCAGAAATTTTACATTTTTTTCTCCCAATCAATAAAAATAAAATAATGTATTTAAATTTATAATATTGTATTTGATACTTAAAGATTCATAAAATACAAATATTGTATTTAATATTTAAAGATTCATAAAATACAAAAATTATCAAACGTCAAAAAATATAGTATATACAAATAAAAACAAAAAATGAGGCGAATTACAACCCTTTATAACAAGTGAGACTAACAGCATAAAAAATATTAGTCTTTTTCTATATAATCAATCAAGTTATTAGTTATTGATCACTCATTATGTTATTTAATCAAATTTTCATAATATCTATAACTTTAAAAATGAGCCCAACATATCAAAGATTTATCTAGATGTATCCATAAAGTATTCAAAGGGTGTCCAAAAATTCATAAGTATTTGATTATATGACTATATTAATTGATAGAACAAAAAATAATAAAATAGACACACTTAAATATATTTTATAATAATTTTAAATACACAAAAATAATGTTTTTAAAAAAAATATTAATAATTGAGCAATGTTTTTAAAACATAATTTAGAGACATAATACATTCTGACCAATAAAATGATACTAGAATGCATTTAATGCATTGATCACAATTTATTATGTCCCTCAATAGACATTTTTACAATTTTTGCAAGTTACTTTATAGCAAAAAAATTTACCACTTTTGTGGGTGATTTAACCACATATGTGGGTGTTTTTATTACTATGGTAATAACTATTTTAAATTTTTATCCACTTTTCTTCTGTACAAAAAAAAAAATTACCACTTTTGTGAATAATTTATTATATTTATTGGTGTTTTTACCACTATTGTAAGTATAAAAGTAAATATCCACAAAAATCAGATCTAACATTTTGATATTTCTCATCTTTCACGCTTTCTCATGGAGTGACTACATACCAAAGGATTGCTTACACATGTAGATCAGGGACCAAAAGTAGTTGATATTAAGAACCACAAATGTTATGTTCCACAGGAGCTACCGAGGGATCAGAGAATATAGCTTGATTTGTTCTCCAGTACGGTAAGCTCATAATCAATTCTTTTACTAACTTGCAGGTATAAGCTTCCCACGCAACTACAGCGGCAGAAAAACTAACCCAATCAAACGAATGCCGCATGCTCTTGCCACGAGACACATCCCCAAAAAATGTCTCCGCCACCTGATGATCCTTCAGAAATACAAGTTTTAGATCATGAATTTTCTCCCGTTGTGAGTGGGTTACCAATACCACATTGTTAGTTTGATCTTTAACTTCGGTTGTCTGCAATTCAGAGCCCTTCCAAAAGCAAAAGTGCAGCACCTATTTTGCAACAAAAGCAGAATGATTTAGAGAAGGAAAAAAAAATAACAGTACAATACAACTAGTCTGATACGAAATTTCAGTTGCACAGGGAACTTGTACAAAATGCATTAGACTTGCCTACATAAACCTCCATTCACGAAATTATTAAGTTTCTCATGCATACATCCTCTATGCCCGGTAAGTGCATCAATAGGCCAGAGTACTTGCTTACATTTACGTCGGTGTCATCTTATAATTGTAACGTTGGAAGAACATGCAAGAGTACCTGAAGGGCATGCAATATGTTGACAAATTCCTTCTCAAACAACTCATCTCCGCACACCAATTGTAATGGCTTGATCAGCAGTTCTGAGAAGTTGCAAGATGAATCTACTGCTGAAAAACTCTTGTCCTGAGAAGAATAAAGATCGAATCCAAGGAAGTGTATCCTTGCAAAGCGTATGTCAAATTCAGACTGCAAATTTGAAGCTTTATCAGGGGGAAACCTATACATATTATTGGAGCCTATCATAGGTAGGTATGCTTCAAATTTGGTGTTCAAACTACTTAACGGCTGTTGGGAGAGAAAAGAAATCAATTTAGCATCTTCATCATGAGATCCATCACGGCTGAACCACAACGTAAGTGTGATTCTTTCTCCATCAGTAATCTGTTTATAGATACAAAAAGGATCATCAAAACTTCAGCACTTACAGAACCTTGTTAAATGAAATTAATAGTGAAGGAGAACCATTTTTCTGTGAGATTGTAATGAAGGAAAATAATTGATGTCAAGCGCATATATGCACATTTTCAATGGAAAAATCAAACTTGTGTGTTGACAAAAGACAAGTTCTTTCACTGCCCTTTTATATGAGAATACCGGTGCAACTGTAGTTTAATGCTCTGTTAATGATAAAAGATGGCATCTTTTAGAAACAAATGAAATTCCTATCTTCTCCCTTCGCCTATATGTAAATGAAAACTTCAAGATCCAAATTGTTTTATGGTCATGAATATCAGACAAACCTCTGGACTGGGATATTCCGGCTTTCGACTATGGACTGCAAAGAAGCATTTTGTCGTACAATTAAAACACAAACACTATCTAGATGAATTCCTCTCAAGTGGGAATTGTTTACTACTTCATACTTTAAACATTTCTCTATCAGCCTCTAACAATGAATTTTTGGTTTGCTGTAATAGATGGATAAAAAGGAGCTTACCTTGGAAGTTTATACTTTGTTTCTGTGGTCGTGCATCATAGATCCGTGATTGCAATTTTTTCATGATATGCTTAATTGTGAACTATGTGTTTGATTGAGTAACAAAAAAAATACAGTTCCGCAAAACAGGTAAGTGCCACATTCAATAGCTGCACTTACTCAATTTATGGTGCATGCATCTTCAATGTGATTTGAAATTAAGTGCTCTTCCTCTCACAACGTATCAGTAATTTTGCATTAATGCATATAACTTTGTTAATTAATGCAGAAACTTATTATGTGATTAGAATATATGAATCCCCAGATTTTACTCAGCAAGATGAAGTCAGAGGATAAATTGAATATATAACTTGTGCTATAGAAGATAGCAAAACAAATAAAAAGAAAGATAACCAAGCACAACAACGGTATTAAGAAAATTGGGAGAGTATTTCAGAGCTACCTCATCAACAGAATGAATGTTTTGGCTGTCAGCAGTGTACATCACAACATCCTGATAATGGCAAATAGTGAATAATTACTCCCAACAATATGACAAAACAGATATTGAAGCACTACATGAGAAACAAAAAAACACAAAAAATCAAGCACTACCCTAGTCTTTCGATCCTTAGGCTAAATCAATCCATTACAAGCAGCAAATTTATCATTCCTTTATATTCCATTCCAGATCTATGAATAATTCACCATTCATACATGTTCTGGAAAGCAATACTCATCGAAATATTAAACCACTTACACCAGCCATGGGCACAACAGTTGTAGGTTCCCCATCCTGGAAATGAAAAAGTCCCCCGCTGAAATCCACCTCATAACTATTCAGATAACAGACTGCCTTCAATCCAGACACAAGAAAATTGTCAAGAATAGTAACTCATATAACAGCCTCATGGCAACTAGCTATTAAAATCTAATCAAGATTGCATAGTGTGATGCCAGGATTACAAAATTAATTATTTGAGAGGGGCAACAAAATCTAAGCTGCTCAAATCATCACTTATGTAAAAGGTAAATCATATTTGAATAAATAACATGCTAAATTTCTACCAGTAAGAATCCTCCAAATATATAATTGACCCAGTTAAAAGATAAAAAGTGTTTAGAGGCAGCATGCTTCGATTGCTCACTGGACAATCAAAAGGAATTTCACTCTATGTTTTGATAATCTAATCGTCTTGACCAGTAAATACATACAAAGCAAACATGCAAACCAAGATGAAAACCACCAAACAGGAGCATATTCAAGGATGTATGACTTAACAACGTGAATACAGGTTCATCCATTACAATCCTTGACTTAACAACGTGACTGTTAACAAGTATTTCCAGTGACCGTCTTTCATGCTTATTGTCAGACCCCCAATTGACTTGGGTGGAAAAGGGTGTGTCTTGGTGGCACCTACATGATTCAAGGTCGCGGTATCAGGTGACAATAACTTCGTGACTCGGGATTGACTCAAAGACAACTCCGATGACTCGTGCGAAATTCGGGACTTATACGTAACATGTAATGGTATCGACTCGAAAGGTGCCAAGTTGGATACATCTCAGCCAACTTGTATTGGTATTGGTTGATATTTTGAACCTTGGGCACCTTGCACCAGGGCTGTGACGCCAAAATCCGGGGGTCCGTTGATTACCCATCAACCTGCGGAATACCCGTGGATACCGAGTAACTCGATATCGCTCCGTTATACTCCATTTATCGGGGTCCATAATTGAACAAAAATCGGGCAGAGTCTCCTTTGTACGGGGAGCTCTACCCAAAACTCAACCTGTGCAATATATATTCAAATGACCCATCCGAGGCCCAATATAAAGCAATGACCGCACCGGGTCCATTTATAAGTAAACATTGGCCACACCGGGTCCAACTATCCATACCATTATCAAAACATGCAATGTTGTATCAAAAATAGTCCATAACAGTTCTATTTCAATTCTTTTACATATACATGTCCAAAAAAACATAGTTGTCACAAGTGTTTTACATTAACGCAAAATAAAGCCACATTCGGCTTTCTTCAAACATGTGGGTCCAAATTGGAGCCATCCGCCGATGTATTTCCCCCACCTGAAATGTTTTCCCGTATAGGGTGAGCAACGCCCAGTAGAGTAATTTCTTACAGAGGCTACTCCCCACCTACGTGCACATGCAATGTTCACATTCAACATTCCAAGTAAGAATATGCAACTCCATATTGGAAACTACCATGTCATGCTATGAAATGAGATGGAACTCACTCATGCAACTTTAACCCGAGTCCTCACCGACTCCCACAACACAATGCAATGCCAATGTGTAATGAATCCGTCAATTGACGAAAAATCCACCCAATGATCGTTTGAAATAAAAGTTGTTTTATTATAAAACCAAATCATTGATGGATGTTACTCATTGAATGAGTACTTTATAAATCAAAATCTTGTGTCTTGTTGGGCAACGGATTTTGGTATCTCAACCACCGGTTCCGTAAACACCAGCACTTTTCTGGAATTTCACCGCCGGGAAGTGTCTGAACCACGTGACCGGGTTTTGTACCCGAGGGAGAGTTTAGCCCTACTTGCTATACCCGACACAAGTTTTTCTTTCTTTCATGCAACCATGTGACTCAGTCGGATTTTCAACCCAACTTTCCCGAGCCCACCCATCAATCACCAAGAATGGTGTTTGATTAACCATGCATACACACACCCACACTCATGACTCATGCCCATGAATGTGATGTCAATTCCGTGTCCATATTGCAATGCATGCCTAATGAACAATTTCTACATATCAATGTATACCATGACAATTTATATCATATGTATATAATCACCATAATCCGTTACAAGGTCAGTATATTCAAGAGAATATATCAACACTTCATCAACATGTTATCACATAATACATGCTAATATCACATTTCATTCACAAGGCACAAACCCACATGATTATTACATAAACACTTCCATATATCAAATCAAGTCAAGACTTAATATATACCATTTCAAATAATAAAATAAAAATCAGAATATATGATTTTTACATTTCCAATTATCGAAACATCCTAGAAATCACAAACTAGCAATTTCTAACTACCAATTCGCACTAGAATTGATCCTACCCATTTCCATAACACCAACCATAATGGAAAAATGTTAGAAATGTCCAAAAAAGCCCATATAAACCCTATGGACACCTTAGGTTAGAAATAAACCCGAGTAGGAGGAAACCCTACCTCTTGGAGCGTAAAACAACCGGTAGAACCTCAAAGAACAAGATTTAAGCCCAAATCTTTGATTTTCCCAAAATTCCGTCTTTGGATCTTCGGTGAAATCAGCTCTTTTTGGTATTTACGCGCAGCCCTTGTCGCGTAGATGAATTTTGACTTCTAGACTGACGAATTCCGACGGACGGAACTCCCAGAATCGGAGCGGGAAGGTTAAAGAATTTTTTTTTTTTTTTCTTTGGTCTTGGGCGGCTGAAAAGGCTGAAGTTCAGCTGATATTTGTTCAAAAAGCTGATTTTTTTAGGATATTTATAGGCAAAAATGTGCGGTCCACATCGCACCGCATATTTTCGACTTCCGGGTCCGTTTTTCATCCCGAAACGATTCATTATACCTCGGATTAAGTTCAAATTAATTTTATTTGAACTTTAACTTAATTTTAGGGAAATTTTATAAAATTCATTATTGGGGACCTTTAAAATGAAATTCGCCACGCAGTCGTCTCGAACGACGTGCAAAAATCCGACTATATCGGAATTCGACGAAATTTGACAGAATGACTAGATTCCGCGATACGAATCCAATGGCGAACTCCGTTTCCTCATCTGAGGTCTAGAGCATGAGTATTTCAAATAAACATTAGGATGGCAAATGACCATTTTGCCCTTATTCACAAAAAATTCAAAATTTCCCGGGTTTTACATTTGTGACGCCCCAAAATCCAGGGGTCCGTTGATTACCCATCAACATGCGGAATACCACCGGATCTTGGGGCGTCACAGCTTAATATCAGAACTTAGGTATACGATTTACCTAAGGCTTGAGGGGCATGGGTATAGACCATTGCATTCCATACGCATTTCATGTTATGTGCTCTACTTACTACATGTTATGTGTTACTTGTTGTGTGAATTATATACATGATAGAATGTATATGGAAAGGAGGAACACTAGGGATAGAAAACATAACCTTGGGTTCGGAAAAGGGATGAACGGGATAGTTCAAGAGTTAAACGTCTACTAGTATGTGACACATGTTCTACTAGGGGAGACAATGAGAGAATTCTCAACGTTTGTGTTTGATCCCTAACTTTGGGGTACTAAATTGTTAGTCTATTGCTATCTAATGTGTGTGTAGATGGAAAATAGAGGAAGAGAAAGAGGACGCAGCCGAGCCGAGGCCGAGGCCGAGGCGGTGGACGGAACAACCAACCACCACCACCAGTTTTTGACCAACAAGCCTTCATAGAGGCTATTGGTACTGTGGCTGCTACCATTGCACAGGCCAGTGCTACAGCTGCTACTATTGCACAGACTAGTGCAAATGTGGGCCAAGGAGGCTCAAGTCATCTCCAGAAGTTCAAGGCACATCAGCCTCCGATCTTAATGGGAAGGGCGGACCCGATGGTAGCTGATCATTGGTTCCGGCAAGTAGACAAGGTCTTAGGGGCAATGGAGATTACCTCCGATGCTACGAAGATAACCCTAGCTACTTTTCAACTAGAGGGAGAATCCCAAGTGTGGTGGGATTGGATCAAGACCTCAAGGAACTTGGGAATAATGACATGGGCAGAGTTCAAGGAACTCTTCATGGGTAAGTACTTCCCGGCAGCTGCTCGACATGCAAAGGCCCGTGAGTTCTTAGACTTGAGACAGGGAACGATGACGGTGATGGAATACATGGCTAAGTTCACTGAATTAGCCCGTTTCGCCGACGATTATGTGGCCACAGACATGGCCAAAGTACGTAAGTTTGAGGATGGCTTGAAGTTATCCATTCGGGGAAAAATTGTGGGTCTCCTTCTACAAGACTTGGACACAATGGTCACGACAGCTATGGCCATTGAGAGAGAGGTTGATGATGCAAGGAACATCCGAAAAGCGGGTGGTAAAGACAAGAAGAAGGAGGGTCAATCCTCTTTTTCTAGTGCGGGGAAGAAGCAGAGAACTTCTGCTTCGCAGGGGCATCAAGGGCAGGGCCGCGGCTATCAAGGCCAAGGCCAAGGTCAGTCCTTCCGAGGCGGGAGAAATCAAAGGCCACCTTTTCAGGCTGGCCAACAGATTTGCTATCATTGCCACCAACCGGGGCATATGAAGCAGGATTGTCCTCAAAGGCAAGGATCCCAGGGCCAGGGGGTGTCTCAGTCCCAGTCATCAGGGGGATATTCACAGTCTCACTACACTCCTCCCTACCCCACTATGGGCCAGGGAAGCCAGTATCCGTTCCAAGGTGCTGCACAGGCTACTACCATTGCACGAGCGGGAACTCCGCAAGCAGGCCAGATGGGCCAGGGTATGGGTCGGGGTCGAGGCCAGAGCTCACAGGCCGGGACTTCGGGGACCCAGGGGTGTGTCTACGCCATAATACCTCAAACTGAGGCAGCAGACCAGTCAGTGATACAGGGTACATTTCTGCTCTCTCGCTTCGCTTATGGGCTAGAATACTATGATTCTGGTGCATCTCATTCATTTATTGTTGCATCTTGTGTGAAAGACTTGGGCTTAGAGGTTGAGACCTTAGAAGAGCCATTGCATGTGAGTTCTCCCCTAGGTGCTAGGGTGAGGGTTGATCAGATATGTCGGGGGTGTGAGTTAGAGATCTCAGGGATTCTACTCACCGTAGACCTTCGGGTTATGGACATGTCGAAGTTCGATGTAATCCTGGGAATGGATTGGTTGGCGGCACACCGAGTTGTCATTGATTGTGATCGTAAGAGAGTCACTGCTTATACGCTTGATGGCGTTTGTTTCAAATTCCAGGGGGCAAAGCACGATGCTTTACCCCAAGCCGTGTATGACTCTAGATGGCACGGGCAGTTGATGGGTTGGCTAGCAAGCCTTACCCTGGAGGACGAGGCGAGACAAGAGTTGGGTCTGCCTCGGGTGGTTTGTGAGTATGAGGACGTTTTTCCGGACGAACTACCGGGATTACCTCCACATAGGGATGTTAACTTCATTATCGAGTTGCATCCGGGTATATCGCCCATTTCTATGACTCCACATAGGATGGCGCCAGCTGAATTACAGGAACTCAAGGTCCAATTGCAAGAATTGTTGGACAAGGGCTTTATTCGACCGAGTACCTCACCATGGGGCGCTCCGGTATTGTTTGCCAAGAAGAAGGATAAAACCCTTCGTTTGTGTGTAGATTATCGGCAATTGAACCGGGTTACTATCAAGAATAGGTACCCTTTGCCGAGGATTGACGATTTGTTTGATCAACTGAGAGGGGCGGAGGTCTACTCCAAGATAGATCTCCGCACCGGTTACCATCAGTTGAGGGTTAGGGAGACAGATATCCCTAAGACGGCGTTTCGGACGCGGTATGGGCATTTCGAGTTCACAGTGATGCCATTCGGATTGACGAATGCCCCGGTAACATTCATGGATCTCATGCATAGGGTGTTTCAACCCTACCTTGATCAATTTGTTGTAGTCTTTGTTGACGACATCTTGATCTACTCCAAGTCTGAGGAGGAGCATGTGGGTCACTTGAGGATTGTTCTCCAGGCCTTGAGAGACCATCAATTGTACGTCAAGTTCAGCAAGTGTGAATTTTGGCTGACTGAGGTGAAGTTTTTGGGACAAGTGGTGTCAGCTTCGGGTGCATCCGTAGACCCAGAAAAGGTTGAGGCAGTCATGAATTGGGAGAGGCCGAAGTCAGTCTTCGAGATACGCAGTTTCTTGGGATTGGCAGGGTATTACTGGCGGTTTATCTCAAACTTCTCCCGACTAGCTGCACCTATGACCAGGTTGACTCGAAAAGAGGTCAAGTTCGAGTGGAATGATGCTTGCGAGAAGGCATTCCAGGAGTTAAAGAGGAGGCTTACTTCAGCTCCTATTTTGATTGTCCCAGAAAGGGGACAGAGGTACACAGTGTATTGTGATGTCTCTAAGGACGGACTTGGATGCGTTTTGATGCAGTCCGGGAGGGTGGTGGCTTATGGTTCTCGGCAGTTAAAGAACCACGAGCAGAATTACCCCACACATGACATGGAGTTGGCGGCCATTGTCTTTGCCTTGAAGGCTTGGCGCCACTATCTATACGGTGAGCAGTTCGAAGTGTTTTCAGATCACAAAAGTCTGAAGTACATCTTTACACAACGGGACCTCAACATGAGGCAACGCAGGTGGATGGAGTATCTGGAGGATTATGATTTCACTTTGCATTACCATCCCGGTAAGGCAAATATGGTGGCTGATGCACTCAGCCAGAAGTCACGGGGAGTCTTGGCTAGTGTAGCTTCCCGAGAGTGGCAGATGCTCGAGACTGTGGGACAGTTCGGGCTATGTTATATGGGTCAGGCTCAGGGTACTTTTGGGAGTTTGGTGGCTACACCTTCCCTACTGAGCAGGGTTATTGAGTCCCAGAGTCAAGACACAGAGCTATTGTCCATCTGGGACCGTGTACAGGCAGGTACAGGTGACGAGGGTTGGGCCATTCACTCGGATGGTAGTCTTCGGTATCGAGGAAGGGTTGTGGTTCCTCAGTTGGAGGATCTGAGAGAAGAGATCCTTAAGGAGTTCCATTGCTCTCGTTTTGCGGTTCATCCAGGGAGCACGAAGATGTATCATGATCTTCGTCGCCAGTATTATTGGAATGGGATGAAGCGGCAGGTTGGCGATTTTGTTAGTAGATGTCTCACGTGTCAGCAAGTGAAGGCTGAACACCAGAGACCAGCAGGGTTACTCCAGCCATTGGAGGTAGCTGAGTGGAAGTGGGAACATGTCACGATGGATTTTGTGACTCACTTGCCATGGACATCGCGGGGACATGATGCGGTATGGGTGATAGTGGACCGGTTACGAAGTCGGCACACTTTTTGGCTGTGCGGATGACCGTCACACCGGAGGAATTCTGCAGGTTATATATACGGGAGATTGTCCGGTTGCATGGGGTACCCGTATCTATAGTATCAGATCGGGATCCCAGGTTTACGGCTTATTTTTGGGAGAGTTTCCAACGAGCCATGGGGACACAGCTGATGATGAGCACTGATTTTCATCCCCAGACGGACGGTCAGTCTGAGAGGACCATTCAGACATTAGAGGACATGCTACGGGCATGTGTCCTAGATCTCAAGGGTAGCTGGGAAGATCATTTACCCTTGGTGGAGTTCGCCTATAACAATAGTTATCAAGCGAGCATACAGATGGCACCCTATGAGGCACTATATGGGAGGCCATGTCGATCTCCGGTTTGTTGGACAGAGGTTGGAGAGAGACCTTCTACGGGTCCGGACTTGGTTAGAGACACCTCAGAGAAGGTGGGCTTGATACAGAAGCGTCTTCTCACGGCTCAGAGCCGGCAGAAGAGCTACGCCGATAGACGGCGGCGACCTCTATAGTTTGAGGTGGGAGATCATGTCTTCTTGAAGGTGATGCCTACGAGAGGAGTGGTCAGGTTCGGCAAGCGAGGAAAGCTGTCACCGAGGTATATTGGGCCCTTTGAGATACTTGAGAGGGTTGGTACAGTCGCTTATCGGTTGGCGTTATCGCCAGATTTATCGAGTGTTCACGCGGTGTTCCATGTCTCTATGCTCCGGAAATACACCCCAGATCCGACTCATGTGGTGGATTGGGGCGAGCTTGTTGTTGATGCGGATGGGACCTTCGAGGATGGACCGGTGCGTATCATGGATAGCCGAGATCAGGTTTTGCGAGGCAAGACCGTGAGGCTAGTGAAGGTGTTGTGGCAGCACCGAGGAGTGGAAGAGGCGACGTGGGAGCGCGAGGACACTATATGTGCCAATTATCCTTTCTTGTTTGAGGATAGAGGTACGTTTTTATAGTCATTTACTATTACATGACTGTAGCATATGCATGCGGTTACGTGTGTATGTGTATGTAAATTTCGGGGACGAAATTCTTTTAAGGGGGGAAGAATGTAAAACCCGGGAAATTTTGAATTTTTTGTGAATAAGGGCAAAATGGTCATTTGTCATCCTAATGCTTATTTGAAATACTCATGCTCTAGACCTCGGATGAGGAAACGGAGTTCGCCGTTGTATTCGTATCGCGAAATCTAGTCACCCTGTCAAATTTCGTCGAATTCTGATATAGTCAAATTTTTGCACGTCCTTCGAGACGACTACGTGGCGAATTTCATTTTAAAGGTCCCCAATAATGAATTTTATAAAATTTTCCTAAAATTAAGTTAAAGTTCAAATAAAATTAATTTGAACTTAATCCGAGGTATAATGAATCGTTTCGGGACGAAAAAACGGACCCCGAAGTCGAAAATATGCGGTGCGATGTGGACCGCACATTTTTGCCTATAAATATCCTAAAAAAATCAGCTTTTTGAACAAATATCAGCTGAACTTCAGCCTTTTCAGCCACCCAAGACCAAAGAAAAAAAAAAAATTTCTTTAACCTTCCCGCTCCGATTCCGGGAGTTCCGTCCGTCGGAATTCGTCAGTCCAGAAGTCAAAGTTCATCTACGCGACAAGGGCTACGCGTACATACCAAAAAGAGCTGATTTCACCGAAGATCCAAAGACAGAATTTTGGGGAAATCAAAGATTTGGGCTTAAATCTTGTTCTTTGAGGTTCTACCGGTTGTTTTACCCTCCAAGAGGTAGGGTTTCCTCCTACTCGGGTTTATTTCTAACCTAAGGTGTCCATAGGGTTTATATGGGCTGTTTTGGACATTTCTAACATTTTTCCATTATGGTTGGTGTTATGGAAATGGGTAGGATCAATTCTAGTGCGAATTGGTAGTTAGAAATTGCTAGTTTGTGATTTCTAGGATGTTTCGATAATTGGAAATGTAAAAATCATATATTCTGATTTTTATTTTATTATTTGAAATGGTATATATTAAGTCTTGACTTGATTTGATATATGGAAGTGTTTATGTAATAATCATGTGGGTTTGTGCCTTGTGAATGAAATGTGATATTAGCATGTATTATGTGATAACATGTTGATGAAGTGTTGATATATTCTCTTGAATATACTGACCTTGTAACGGATTATAGTGATTATATACATATGATATAAATTGTCATGGTATACATTGATATGTAGAAATTGTTCATTAGGCATGCATTGCAATATGGACACGGAATTGACATCACATTCATGGGCATGAGTCATGAGTGTGGGTGTGTGTATGCATGGTTAATCAAACACCATTCTTGGTGATTGATGGGTGGGCTCGGGAAAGTTGGGTTGAAAATCCGACTGAGTCACATGGTTGCATGAAAGAAAGAAAAACTTGTGTCGGGTATAGCAAGTAGGGCTAAACTCTCCCTCGGGTGCAAAACCCGGTCACGTGGTTCAGGCACTTCCCGGCGGTGAAATTCCAGAAAAGTGCTGGTGTTTACGGAACCGGTGGTTGAGATACCAAAATCCGTTGCCCAACAAGACACAAGATTTTGATTTATAAAGTACTCATTCAATGAGTAACACCCATCAATGATTTGGTTTTATAATAAAACAACTTTTATTTCAAACGATCATTGGGTGGATTTTTCGTCAATTGACGGATTCATTACACATTGGCATTGCATTGTGTTGTGGGAGTCGGTGAGGACTCGGGTTAAAGTTGCATGAGTGAGTTCCATCTCATTTCATAGCATGACATGGTAGTTTCCAATATGGAATTGCATATTCTTACTTGGAATGTTGAATGTGAACATTGCATGTGCACGTAGGTGGGGAGTAGCCTCTGTAAGAAATTACTCTACTGGGCGTTGCTCACCCTATACGGGAAAACATTTCAGGTGGGGGAAATACATCGGCGGATGGCTCCAATTTGGACCCACATGTTTGAAGAAAGCCGAATGTGGCTTTATTTTGCGTTAATGTAAAACACTTGTGACAACTATGTTTTTTTGGACATGTATATGTAAAAGAATTGAAATAGAACTGTTATGGACTATTTTTGATACAACATTGCATGTTTTGATAATGGTATGGATACTTGGACCCGGTGTGGCCAATGTTTACTTATAAATGGACCCGGTGCGGTCATTGCTTTATATTGGGCCTCGGATGGGTCATTTGAATATATATTGCACAGGTTGAGTTTTGGGTAGAGCTCCCCGTACAAAAGAGACTCTGCCCGATTTTTGTTCAATTATGGATCCCGATAAATGGGGTATAACGGAGCGATATCGAGTTACTCGGTATCCACGGGTATTCCGCAGGTTGATGGGTAATCAACGGACCCCCGGATTTTGGGGCGTCACAAGGGCACCCCATGACTTTCAACCAAGATGAAGTACCTAAGGTGTTAGACAAAAGGCTCCAGTCATTATAATTCATCGGCTCAACTGATGTCCATTCAGAGCATATATGACAATTCTTATGCCCCCCCCCCCCCCCCCCCAAAAAAAAAAAAAAACCAAAAAGCCTTGGCATTGTTGGGCAAGGCACACAAGCAAAGTCCTTATCACTGGTTGAGGCAAGACGAAAAATGGGAACGTGAGATAATTGTGGGTTCGAAAAAGTTGGGGACCCCGTAGCTACACAAGTCCCCACTCAACTGAGGATGGCAACACGTAGTAGACACTAGACACAATCGATGCAATGTTGGTGCATGACTTCGCAAGGCATGGCTTGGGCTTGGCTCAACATGCTTGATTGGTTTGTCGGGCACATGGTTGGGACAGGTCTTCTCAACGTATAGACCAAGGAATCGGGGTTGTTAAGAGCAGTTGCTATGCATGACTTGGTCATGGGCAGCAGTTGCGGGGCAATTATCAAGCATAACCTGACCATGGGCGAGCAGTTGTGGACAGTTATCAAGTCAGGTGCTGAATGGGAGTAACCACCAGCCACCTGTCAAGAAGAGATGCCAACCTGACATGACAATTTTGATTGCAAACTGTCAGTTGTTGGGCCAGGAAACCCCTAGGTAGTTAGGGGTGTCAACTGTCATCTTCCTCGTATAAATAGGGAATGCCAAGGCAGTCTGTAGGCAAGAGAGTCCTTAACCGAAATTGTGAGTTCCTTGTATTGTTTGAGCAATAAGGCTTGGGAATATTTTCCCCGTACTTCGAATGTTGATTGTGTGTGTGTGCGCATGTGCGCACCCACCCTTTTACGAATATGAGTGGCTGGTTGCTAAGGCAATGCTTTCATAGGTAGCCTCCTACGTGAAAAAGTCTGTAAATAGAGTGTTACCCTATGACACTTATCCACTTAGTTCACATTCGAATATAGCAAAATAATTACAATAGTACATATCATTTCTCTTCAAATTCTACCTACTAGAGCATCTCAAAACTAATTAGAGATGAGTGGAGACACCCTTTAAAACATATAAACCAACCTTTGGTCGTTCTATGGGATGCTAACTTTCTTTACACCCTCCCTCACGTGGGACCTAGACTCGTACATCAGTCTAACAAACAAATAGACAAAGAAACAAAGATGCTAACCAAAAAATTCAAATGGGTAAGAGGCCCATCCCACTAACGACTAAAAGTTCAACTCTAATATCATGTTAGAGCATCCAACCTGAAACCAATTGGCAACGAGTGGAGATGTCTTTTAAGCATATAAACCAACCTTACGTACTCCAAATCATTCAATGTATGATACAAACTCTCTTATACACTACCCATCAATTTTCATCACTCCCCATTTTATGTGTCTCCTACCATTTTTTCATACACCTCTTAATTCTCCTAGAGATGGATCCAGCATAGATTAGTCTTACAATAATGGAGATCTAAAATGGTACCATCAGCATAGTTATTCTTCATTCTTAAAGGTCTCAGTTCCTTTATCACATTTCCTTCATTCATAATACACTACAAACACACTGGCAAATCCATAATCCAAATCAATGACATAGACTGAAATTATAGTAACGGCAGGAACATTCAGATACAAGATTATGGGCCATTGATGAACCCTTGAATGACCTTAGACTAAGACCTAGAATGGGTGAATGAATCTAACGAAAAATATATGAATTTTAATCTTCGACCAATCCACCATGAAACTTGACAATTATATCAACAATGATAATAAAAGCAATTAAGCAATGTGATTGGAATGTAATCCAACCAACAAATACAAAAGTAAACTACCTCATGTTCAACATATCAAAGGCATATCTCATGGTCGATATAATGTAAACTACCTTATCATGAGCTATTATCTAAGCTGGTACCCAACCAACACTCTTGCCTTCCAAATCGTCAAGTGAGGTTTGAAACTGCAAATATAGAATCATTTGGATCATCAATCAAGCAATGAAAGAAGGGAAGAACACTCTGAGGTGTCCTGATCAAATAGGTTGTGAAAGAAATTGAAGTTCCAATCATCCCCCAAAAGGAGAATTTGAAGAACACAACACCCTAGTCACTAGATATTTGTGAAATCCCAATAACCCAAACAATCGGAGGAAGAACAAGGCATGAGATACTCACCAATCCAAATATATTCCCAAAAAAAAATACTTTCCCACTCTCAACCCTCAGGGTAACGTGTTGCCTATGACAATCCCTCTTTTTATTTAGATTTTGACACAACTTCCCACATAAAAAGATGATCTATTTTCTCTTCCCCATTACCTTTCCATAAAAACTCCCTCATCATCTTTTCCAAAAGCTTAGCCACTTTCTTTGGGATCTTAAAAAGGGACATATAAATAGGAATACCATCCAAAACTGTTTGGATCAAAGTAAGCCTCCCTCCCCTAGACAAACAATATTTTTTCCAACTATCTAACTTTTTTGCACTTGTTTCAATGTTAGCTCTGGATCATGGGTCGCTTTGGTACATAATATGGGTATAAATACACGGTACGATACTTTCTTAAGTACGCGGTACGATGGAGGTAAGCTTAATTGGTACGGGATTTT
The DNA here is from genome assembly GCA_951799425.1 of Ilex aquifolium. Classification (NCBI taxonomy): domain Eukaryota; kingdom Viridiplantae; phylum Streptophyta; class Magnoliopsida; order Aquifoliales; family Aquifoliaceae; genus Ilex; species Ilex aquifolium. The sequence continues at coordinate 40,727,734 of OX637397.1, read as the reverse complement.
GGGTCGCAATTCGTTTTGGAACTCTTATCTAAATCATTTTCACCATTATGCAACATTATATATCATAAAACATCCAAAAACACTAAGTTGATTATCATTTATCTTACATTTGTGCTAGAATTTCTATTATCTAAAACAATATATAATTATAAATTTATATACACGTAGTTAATCAATATGTATTTTAAATTTGTATTATATGTACAATTTAATTGAGTATATTTTGGTAATCTGGATCGCGAAGCCAACCCGTTTGGGATTGATATACCCAAATTGTGGATTGTTAGGGGTTTAGTGAATTCTATTAACTATTCCACCACTAGATTCCAAAATTGAGAAACAAAGGGCTACCCCCACCAGAAGGCCTCAATATTTTAAAAACCATTCACTCACTTTACAACCTAATCCCCTAGCCAAATCCTCAATCAAAATCCTAATAGTATTAACACCCACAAAAACTCTTGGACAAATTCACCTTCAATCTAAAACAAACTAAAAATGCTAACAATATCCACCAAATTCTGAAATTTATGCTCATCGCCCGACAAGAAATTGTATCATCCATCGCAAACTGAAGATGAGAAACGTTAATTTTGTCATTTCCCACTATAAAACATTCCATTAAATTTTATTCTAATCCCCTCCCACCAACTACTTATCCCATCACCACCAAGGTAAATAGGAAAGGTGAAAATAGGTCCCTTGCTTCAAACCGTGAGATGCATTAATTCTTCCCCTCGGTTTGCCATTCATAATAGATGAAAAATTCTTAGAAGATAAGCATCGCTAATCCATCTTTTCCACCTACTCCCGAAACCTTTAACTTTGAAAAAGAAATCCAAAAATCTACAATCCATATGTTCATATGCTTTGTTCAAAGTCAATTTTAAAAATAACTCCTTCCTTACCTTTCACTCTATACTCTTCAACTACTTCATTCACCACCAAAATACCATCCAAATTTGGCTACACATAAGTCACAACGAAAGCACTCTGACTTCTAGATATTGTATCTCCCCAAAATCACCCTCAATCTAATTGACAACACCATTACTACAATCTTGTACAGAGTAGTGACTAAACTAATCGGTCTAAAATCAACAAATTTTTAAGAATTCTTTTTTCAGACATCAAGCAAATGAAAGTAGCAACAGTGTTTACATTCACCACACCATTCTTAAAGAACTCCCCAAAAACCTTTATTAGATCATCTATAACCACTTCCCAACAACCTTGGAACAAAGGCAATGAAAAACCATTGGGTCTTGGGATTTATCTCTACCACACTCAAAAACTGCCTCTCATACTTCTCCTCAAAATGTCACTCTAACCAACTAGCTTTTTAGCTAGCAAAATCAGTCTCACTCCTTCTTGAGTCGTATAAAGAGCTTTAATATTATCAATCACTCAACCATTACTTATCACAAGTTTACTTGTCAAGTTCTTCTTTCTTCTACAAAAAATTAACCCAAGTTCCTTTTTTTTTTTTTTTTAACCTCCAACTTATCTCCTCTTTAAACACAACTTACTCAAACTTATTCCTTAATTTTGATCTCTCCTTTCTTAACATATCATTGAGCTCTCCCAATACATCCAGCCTATCAAGCTCAGAAACACAATTCATGTACATGTTTTTTTCTAACCTAACATCACCAAACACCTCTTTATTCCAAGCCTTGACTTTTCGCTTCACATGTCTAATTTCTTCATAAATTTAAAACCCTCCCAACCTTGTGCATCACTCTCTTGCCACCATCACTTGAAAATCAGCTTAAACCTATAATGCTTCAACCACATATTCTCAAACCTAAAAGGAACATGACCCCACTTAAAAGCACTAGAATTTAAAACAATGTGAAAATGATCCGATACTACTCTAACTAAAGCTTATTGTCTCGCAACTTCGGAAAATAAAAACCTATCAAGGCGGTAACAAACAAGATTGTCCCTCATATTAGCCCAATTATATGATTCATTACCTAGGGGTAGCTCTCACAAATCCCAATTAATTCATTAAAATCACTAATACTTCTAGTTCTCCTACCTCTAATGATTTTTTAGACACATATCTCACCACCTTAAGATCACCCAAAAACTCATCTAAGGCCACACAAATCGTACAACCCAGCCACCAAAAATCTCTCCTTAGCGTAGGCCAATTAAGACCATACATCCCTTGACAACCACCACTCTAATCTATTACTCATTTTAAAAAGAACATAAAGAGTAAATTCTCCCATCACAACCTTTACAGCAAGTACAACCCTAGCATCCCATATAATGACCAACCCCCAGACTTACCACATGAAGGTAAAAAATCTCAATCCTTAAATCTAACTTCCCAAATACTAGACACAATTCTTTTATCTACTATCTCCCTCTTAGTCTCTTTCAACATTGCAATATCTAGTTCCACCTTAATCACCACTTCCTTTATGGTGCTTCTTTTCTTTTTAGTTCCTATCCCACGCATATTCCAACTCACAATCTTCATAAAACTACTAAATCTCCCCTTCCCCTTTTCCTAATGCTACTCTCCTTGTAATCTAAGAAACACAAATATAGACACAGGTGTCGTATCTGATACGATATGGATACGGGGATACGACAAAATTCCAAAATATAGGACACAGATACAACAAGAATATGGCTTATTAAAATAATATTATATATTTTTTATATAAATAACAAGACCTAGCAATCATTAAGTAGCTGGTTAATATCTTACAATTGAACAGTGGACTAATATGTTACAATTGGGGTGTGAGCTAACACCAAATTGGACTGTGGACTAACACCAAATTGGGCAATGGTGGGTTAATGTATTTGACAACTAATAAATAAAATATATCAAAAAAAAAGAAAAATATTAAAAAAGGAAACATGTTTATTCAAATCGAGAAAGAGAGCTAAGAGTAAAGTCTCTATTCACGAAAGCTTGTAGAGAATCAAGAAGAAGAAGGAAAGATGAAGAAAAGGAAAAGATCGAAGACGAGGAAGAGGAAGAGGAAGAGATCGACGAGGCCAAATCTGGACGTGATGTATTGAAGAGCAAGATATTTGTGGCTGATTGTTTCTTCTATCAAGTATGGTCTTCCCTCTCCTCCTTCTCCTAGTCATTGCCGAAGCAGATCTGGAGACTAGTTCAATCGCCAAAGCTTTTTTCTCTCTATTGCGATTTTGAACTGGGAACGAAGGCAACAACGTCTCTGATATCCCCCACATGTCGATCACGTATTCGAGCAGTATCCAGTTGAAAAAAAAATCTTTTCTTATTCAAGACACTTAAAGAAGTATCGGAAACGTGTCCGGCCGTGTTCCACGCATATCCGTGTCGACACATGTTCGACACTGCCACGTCGACCCCCCGACGAGTATTCGTGTTTCCTAGCTTGTAATTAATCCCCGATTCTAAATTTTTCAACTCCCTCAAACCCTTAGTTCGCCTTAACCCAGTTCTTGTTTTCTTATTTCGACCTTTGTTTCTAATCGAAAGTAGCAAGAGATCCATTTTTGCCAAAAAATCTCTCACTCTAATCCAGCTAGCTTCATTAACCAAGTAATCTCCTTCCCCCACTCCCTCGGTTACTATGGCGCTCTCATTTTCCAAAGCCATAAGAACATCACTCCTCTCGGGAAGATTTTCAAGGGCAAGTCGCTCAAGATTACCAAAGCCCTTTAGCCAATGGATGTTCTATTATCAAAAATAATTATTTCTATCCCAATACTTTTTCAAAGTTAATCCTCTGAGACTCGTCAAAACTCCTATCCTCACCCTCGACAAATTCGCCCCCAAGATTTTTCGATTTTAGAGGAAGACTGAAAGAAATACGACAACAAAACTCACGATTCCCCAAACTATGAAACCCATTTTCCCCAGAATTGGGAACCCCACCTTGAGATGATTCCTCAGGCAAAAGATACAAAATATCTAGAGAAGGATAATTACCAGACATAGCTCCAGATTCAGCCAATACTTGCATTGACATCTAAAGTGTTGTATCAAACCCTTTTCTCGACTGAGCCCCAATGCTCAAATCATCTGACGAAGTCGACAAAGAGAGACACCATAGAGATTTTAAAGAAAGATGGTTTTGACCTAGATCCGAGTTAAAATTCCACTTAAAATGATCTACGGCTTCGCTTTAAATGGCCCGAGTTTAGACAGACCGGATGAAATTTTCTTCTTGTTAATCGGCCTACAATCCCTGCTACTAATTAATTGGGCTTCAGCCAACTCCTTAGTTAGCCTAAGACCAAAACTATTTTCTTCCCTAGAGCCCAATCCATTAAGCTGATTTAATGATAAATTCGAAATTAAAGTGTCATTATCCTTGTTTTGTAATTCAAAATCCTCCTAAACAACTCCATTATATTTGGAATAAACGTCATTAATGACACAATTACCAGCCATTAATCTCGGCCCAGAATCATATACCGGCATGTTTAATTCTAGCCCATTACTCTTAGCCTTACCCTTCGGATAACCAACCATCTGTATACCCGTAGACCTACGTGTACCCATTTGACCTAATTCATCATCTTCAACCCCTCGACCAATGCATGGAATCTCTATGCACTCAGCTGGTGTTCTCCTATTCCAAACAAAAAAAAACATCGGCCCAAAGCCTTGAAAGAATCGTAACTTTGACCCGATACATCTTACCCTCAAGTTGAATTTCTATAGTGTAACAGAGGATAAACACCAGATTTATTTTTGAACACGTTCTTTTCACCTTTATTTTGACTATAAACAAATTTTTTAGGTTGATCAGGGTCAATATAACCAATCCACCACAACAATAACCTATTTTCTTAAAAATATATTGTTTCCAGAGATGAAGGTAACCCCTCAATTCCAATTCAGCCCCCAAAACAATACTCTACTACGGATCGAATTTGATTCCACCTTCCACCTCTGGGATTTCACCGAAAAAGAACTTCTAAATGGCATTTCTCTTATCCACAAATCTCATCCGAACGAGTAGAAGTTTTGCAAAACATAAACATAATCGCACTATCAACCTCGAAGGGAAAGAGTCGCACTTAGGAATTTATCTTTTCTAGCCAATGAGTGTCTGATACCCCTCCACGAATCAAAAATGCTTTCTCTAACACAAATCATTGCATGATCCCATCTCGCCAGCAACAATTACATCATTTTCATGTTGTACAATCTGAGCAAAATCACTGCCAATTGACCCACCGTAAGATACTCTATCTTTTTCTTTCTTTGTTATGTATGTACTTTGATTATTTGTCTAGTCCTTCCATTCCCCACATCCCTAAGAGCTAAAGCAAGATGATACCATCCTTTTCCTTCCATCCCTTTTGGGACAATGACACCTATTATTTTCACCATTTTGAAGCAATTTCATAATTCTAATATCGACCACTTCCATCCACATCGAACATGCGTCACCTCGCATTTCCTAAAGAAAAATCATTTCTCTTCATCTCTAGAAGCTTCTTGAAAGCCTTTTTCAAGCCATAATGCATCATTTCTATCAACATCCAATGCAAAAACCTTTCTATGATTCTTTTCAATGAACTAAAAAAGTTGTTCCGACATTTAAACAAAGCTTCAATGGTGAACCACTTTTGTTCAATTCTAATCCATTTCTCTTCTTTCATCTCGCTAAAGTTCGAAATCCCTTATGTCATTCAATCTGGCCCGCTTCTTTAAGAGGAATCTTGCTTGTCTGCTAAAGATATGAAAATCTCCTCAACACAGTAGATTTTGGCACTAGACACGAAATCTCCTCAACTAAAAAGCAACTCCATTATCAATTTCCAACTTCCAATTTACTTATCTCAAGTATACATGTATCATGATATGCAGTTTTGGTTTTTTTCTAAAACAAGAAGTTTTTCCCTCAAAGCTCCAACAAAAACTCGTGGTTGCTTTAGCCTCATCCCTAAAGCATTCTTAGCCCTCAATTGGACATGTAAGAGGGATAAGGTAATAATAGTTCTACAAAACAAACCGTAGGATCTAAGTTATACTGGGAAAAAAACAATGATCATTGTTCATATGTAATCCAGGAGCATACGAACGCCCTCAAAGTTGTTCATCATCCATTCCAACAAGAATTTGCTCATCGAACAGTGTTCCCTCAAATTTTCACGTTTGAACCCAGCGTTTGAATGCTCATCAAATGGCCATCAAACATGGTTTTCTAGAATACTTTAAACAATTCCATAGGACGCTGTTCAAATGAACCTCAAGCTGGTTCAAACAATGATGTTATAAATTGGCGAGCTTTAGTTTAAAACTATCTCTAATAGAACTCCACCGTCAATATAACAGAAAATCACCAAATCATCACTGGGATGTTGTTCTCAGTAACCTTGAATTCTTGTAATTTCCTAAAATTTCAGTCAAATAGATTAGAGATGCATTAAATTACTCATGATTTTTGACTATGTATCTAAGTCTTGTAACCTTTTCTTGAACTGGTATGATTCCGAAGGTTAAAACACGTACTTGAGACCCTACTTCAATCCTATAACAATTCCCAAAAATCCTCCCCTTGCAATCTAGATAAGCGACTGCGCCCCAATCACAAATTAAAATGAGTTATAATGGCCGTCAAAATTACATTTTGACTTTACAAACTCGATAATGACAACACATAGACACAGACAGTGATTTTATCACATGGAATTATACCCACCACAACACATAGACATAGACAGTGATTCTATCATATGGAATTATAAACCAAAACAACACAGGCACCAACACTAATATATCTAGAATCAAAATGATTGATTCGGAGACTCCAGATGAGTTGTTTCAGCTGGGAAAGGGAACACATTCCATACAATTGGAAAGTTCAACTCCATAAATATATTCTTGGTGAACAACATCTATTATCAGTTTTGATTGTGGACTTACCAGACAGAATATAACTAAACATGGGAAGGTGGGAAGGAAGCAGAAATAAATAGGAAATTTTCATTTGTACCACATAGTATTGCGATGCCATTCTTATTTCTCAATGTAATCATGATGTCCCTTTCTTTTTCTTGCCAAGAGATTCCCGAACACTTCAACATTTAGTTTGAAGTTGGTACATATTCACCATGTATTTGGTGCACCCACAACCAGTTTAAAAATCAGGAAATATTAAAATTATGAAACAATGCTATAATATGTGAGCAGGATTGTATAATTGCTAAATTAGAAGGAAGAAAAAGTTAAATACGGATAGCTTGAAATATTTTTAAAAAGCTGCATACACACCGCAAACTCTCGTTGTTTGAGATAAGATCTGTTATCATCACTATGCCATCCAATGCTTGCTCCTCTCCTCCAACTGATATATTATTATAAAATATTAACCCCAATACCATTGTATTTTTTGTGGAACAGCAGAGGTATCAATGTTACGGGTATGAAAACAGCTAAGAGTACTGAACAGAGCTCTCCCAGGAGATTCAAGATCCAAAAAAGATGTTACTGAAATGTCAATAATGAACTCTAGATACTTGAAGAAGAAAACGAAAGAGTTGGGTGAACAGAGCAAAATCTCTACAACTTTTGTGTCAGAAGCTGCTATAAAATTCACTAAATTTAGGAAATTCCTGTTATTGCAAATTCAACCACATTTGGATTCATAAATAACCCACAGAAATAAGCAAGTAGTTCACGTTTTCCATTTTTATGGCAATAGAGTCTTTGTTCATGGTCCTACAAAATCTCCAACCAAAAGATTGAAACTGTACTCAACTTTCTGCACATATCACAGACAGCAGTGCAGGGAAAGAGATGTAGGTCCGGATAGCATAAGGAGAGGCAGAGCTGTAAGCTTTTAACAATGCCGTGGACAACTAAATTTCTGATTCAAGCATAATCAGTTGCATTCGAGAAGTTACTTGTCAAGGGGACAAGGTTAAACTAGGAAAATACCAAGGGGTTGGTGCTGACAAAATTTGTAATTCCATGCAGTATTATCAAGCTAAGATGACACAAAATTCTGATCAAACTTGACAGAAAAATGCATATAACCAGCCTACATTATAGCTTATGAAATTTCAATGTCCTTGTTCCTGCATTGTAATTGGTCTAGTCGAAGTGCCAATCTAAGCACTTGTAAAAGTCACTGGAAATATTAAAGGTTAAAGGTCACTTATAGAAAGAGGCAGACTACGTTTGTCTTAACACTTATTCTAGAGCTAGGATTCTTATTATTACAGCCTACCTGAGCTTCTTTGCAGTTTCACAGCACAACGCCTTTTATTAGCAGCAATTTTTGCAGGCCAGAAATGCTTTTATCCATCTAAAAAATCCAATTAAGAGAAGTGAGTAATTGATTACAAGAATTTCTGATTACTGATTAAATGCCTGATTGAGGATGAGGAATAAAGAGTCACTAGAAGTTGATATGCATCAGTAAATGAATGATGCGTACTTTTCGACAGTACGGATCGAATTTGTCTTGGGACTTTCGATGATCCATTCTTGTAGAATTTCTCAAGAGATCAATTGAAGAAAGAAATGGGAACAATGTTCTTTGGAAGGGAACACTTGAATTTGCAAGTCATCAATAAGTTGCTATGGAAAGAAAACAGAGTGGTCAAAGAATGGTGCCAAACAAAACTCAAGTTGAAACCCATCAATTGTCTGAATTCCAGCAGGAAGACCTGCGATTAAGTGGGAGTGTTGTAGTAGTCACAAGCCTAAGTTTAAGCAACAAATAATGTGGCAATGAAAAACCTGAGGACCAGTTTTGGGCAACCGGGTGTAGGTAACGCAGTTCAATTGGAGTGAGTTTTGAGTGCAGCCTATAGTACTTATGGAATTCCTAAGTCCTAATTCATGCATCATAATTCATAACTAAGCTAGTCTAAGAGTCAATATAAGTGATCACTTTACTCATTGGAAAAGTAAGGATGATATTTGTAATCTGTGACTCAAAATGCAAAGACTTACAATAACTTATGGATTATTGAGTCACTAAGACTACCAACATTATTTGCTACCTTGAAATTGTTTTTATATACATTAGTAAAATACAGGAAGGAGTATCACAATTTTCAGATTTGAACCAAAAGCAATCTGTTTCACTATGAAAGCAAGCATAGAGTGTGTGAAAGAAAGACAACTTGGTCGTAAAATATATATATAACACAGAGGTCAACAATATAGGTGAATACTGAAAAAAAAAATCATGTAATAACTCTTGACGAAAGTTAAAAGTGACAAATACTAAAGTGTTCCTATATCTGATCATGATGTGCAAATAAGATTTATGCCTGATTTTCACCATTACAACAAATCACGAAACAAAATTTCTTAAGCCTAAAATTAGATGGCCACTGAAAACAGCAAGTACTCCTTGTAGTTGAGAAAAAAATACCCAACAAAGCCTATTGTCTGCAGCAATTAAACATGCAAATATTGTTTCAATTCCACTGTATCTGTGTATCAAGGGCTATGTTTTCAAGTATCTTTCATCCTTTTTTCTGCTGGTGGGGTTTGGCTTAATGCCCTCCCTGTTCATTTGTTACAATAATAAACCAGCGGATAAGACTTAAAAGTCCTAGCTCTGAAAATTCCAAATGGGAAGCAATAAATAAATAAACGCCAAGAGGAATGCCTTGTACACTTTGGAAGAAGCAAGAATTGACAATGATCATAAGCACAACCATCTTTATCAACTCTGATAAGATCCTTGATTGTATGATAGAGGGAAGAAAAAAGAAGCAACGGTTTTTTCCTACTTTTGACTAAGAGCAAAAATATTTTGCAAAAGCAATAGAAGGATACAAGACTAGGAAGGATGAGAAATAATTCAAACCAAAATGAGAGAAAATATAAATTGAAGTAAAGCTCAAGAATGCCACATTTTTCTTTTCAACTCTTAAACTGTGAACTGTTGCATTTAACCAATATTCTACCTTGTTGAGATTATAACCATGTCTTCGTGTAGTTTAAGGTTTTATCAATACGAATTTTGCAGTTTCATCTTATAAAAAATTGTCATTCTTACAAACTTTAGGTAGGAAGGATAAAATAAAGAAATGTCAAATCTGGCAGTAGCAAGTAATCAGAACTTTCTAACAGTAAGCTATAAACAAGTCACAACTGAATCAACATGTGGCTGGTGACCGAAGCAAACTCACTATGCCTTGACATAGCTGAGGGAGGACAAGAAGTAATCCATTTAGAAAGCAACATCTAAAATGGCAAGTGTCAGAACATGCCCTGGGATAACATTAGACATGACTAGACCCGAAGCATTCACGACAAAAAGGAAAAGATCTCGGACCAGCCCTAAGAGGCAGAGCCCATGATCCGAGCAGAGGCTAATGATAAGGGCTGATCGTTTGGTTGTGTGTTCTTGTTAGGATGATCTTACATCCCATTCAGACTAAATACAAAGCCGAGCACTAAGATGTGTGCGCTGATCTTTCACATTACTAACAACTACAGTCACCACCTTGGTTGAATACACTTGAACTCCTGAATTGGGCTTGCCGGTTGCTCCTGTCACCATGTCCTAGCACCTTGACATAGAGTCTAGCACCCTATAGTTGCTAGGGGTAGTTCGGACAGTCCCATACAGCCAGCCAGTCAATGTCATAATATAAAAAGAGTTATAATCACTACATTGAACATAGAACATGAATGTAAAATAATTTTAGATATAAATACGAACTTATATACAAATGGAATAAACTTTTAATATGAAAGTAATGTGAGAAAAAATGAGATTACAAAATTGAGGCTCTTTAAAATTAATGAAAATTAATGTTACGAAGTGGAATTTTTTTGAAAATGAAAGTTATAGTTGTTGAATCATAGATGTTAATGTTGAATGTGTTTTGGTACATCTTATATTGTATTTTTTATGTAGTGATATCATGATGTGAATATTTAGAATTATGGAAATGATGAATTAAAAAATTATTATGATAATATTTTTATTTTATCACATAGTCACACATATACACATATATATATATATACACAAAACACACATTACTTAACGTATCTGACTATCTTCAACATGTCCTTGTCCTACTTTTTTGAAAAATTTTGTGTTAGTGTGTCAGTATCGTATCCATGCCTCTTAGACCAACGAGGTTAATGAATCCAAAGAGAGCTTGTTGAGCTAGCTAGCAAAGAATGGGTGATTCGATCTTTTCCAAAGTACTACATCAGGCAAACTAGATTCTACTACTTTTGGAGGTCCCTGCCATAAATACCCGTGGAACTCAAAGGTCTACCTATACTTTTATGCAATACTTATTTTTTTTTTTTTTAACTGCATGCAACACTTGATTCACACCATTTTCTACCTAAATTTATGCTGATTTCTCACGGATGACCTTTGATTGCCCCACCACAGGTGCTTAGTCGTAAGTTTGTTTTGCATCCAACATCGTGTCGTGGTAGCGAACACAGAGAAAACGGATTTTACTGAAAGAACGATCACAAACAATCTTGCATCCACAAGATAAATATGAGACACAATCTTGAATCCACTATAAAAATGAAAGAAAACTCTGAAATATAATTGACGAACAACTGATAGATCCATGGTGGAAAAATGTAAGTTGACACAAAATAGGAATACGAATAATTATTGAGTAAACAGAATATTCCTAACTAAAGTTTAATAGCAGGAAGAATCAAGAAAAACTAGAATAAATAAACTTCTAAATTGGTACTACATCAGTATGGTTTTTTACCTTAGACTCTGACACACATGCGCAAATATCCAAAAATCAGAAAATTTTAGTTTACTATTCTTTGCCATATTTCGTGGATTTCTCTCTTTTCTTCATAATAGTAAGATTCTTTGGAATTTAGAAGATTTTGAAACATAAAATAGATATAGAGCATATAAAAATGCATAGAATTAGCCAAAAAATAATAAAAAAATGCATAGAGGAGAAGCCAACCTGATCAACCCAGTAAATTCAACAACAAGCTCGTACTCACAACCGAAGAACTCCTCCACCTTCTCTTTTATCCTCTCTGCCATCCACACAACAAAACAAGCTTACAAACACCATATTTTTTCATTTTAACTTTCTCAGTAACCAAACAAGAATACAGTCAATGGTCAGAAACAATATCAATACCTCTGATGGGTACAATGGGCATGATCAACTGGGCACAGTTGGTGGCAATAAGATGAGAGAGAGTTGTTGAGAAAACACTGGGTCTATACCCAACTGTGCAACAGCTCTTGTGTATAAACTCTAATTCCTATCACCAGAACACGACACAACAATCATCATTTGGGTAAATGTGTTCATATAGCTTTTATAGGCATATGTAACAAATGAATAGGAACCTTGCAGAGATCTGGAGAGAGAAAGTTGTGGAGAATGAGGCGGGGATGCTCTGTGTCTGCCATATTCTGTTTGAACTTTGAAGCCCTCGAATTTCTTCACAAAGCTCTTTTTCTTCTGCAGTGAGCTCTAAACCCGGACTTTATGGGTTTGAACTTTGAATTGGAATCATATATATGGTTTTTACTTTTTAGTTATCGTCTCCTTGTTTGCCTTGCCTAAGCCTAGCAATTCTACTGCCCATTCCTAAATTCGATCAGAAATTAATAAAAAATAAATTTAATAGATTTTGGTTTATTTTTGGTGAATTTGGATACTCTAATTAATTATAATAAAGTAAAACATGTTTTGAATTTTTAACTTATCTTAAATTTTTTGTAGTTAGGATTAATTTTTAGTCAAAAATAAGTTAGATCTTACGGACTATATTTTATTGAGCTGTTTCAAAATTATTGATCACTCTCAAATTTTATTTTTCCACTCATAAGTTTTTATTTTTAGAATTTTTGAATCACGGGCTGTGTCATCGGTTTAACATTTTTTTCTGCTCTAATCTCCTCTCCCCATTACCCTTTTTCTATTTTTAAGCACCTCTATCACACGTAAAACATAAGTCACATAGATCAAGAACGGAGCGGGAGCTAAAAGACATAAAAAATTTAAAAAATCTTAAAATAGAAGCACCTTAATAACTATATAATTTTGATCTCACCAGGTAAAGATAGTTGTGATTTTGCCGACAATAGATTAGAGTAAATTCGCAAAACAAAAGGAAAACACGGAAACTGTAAGGTGCTTCTCTCATAGATACACTCAATCCGCACCCAATATATTATCATTATGTTCGCCCCCCTCTCGATCCGTTGACGTTCCGCCTTCATCTGTTTCAATGAAAACCAAACTCCAGTAAAGGAAAAGATGGCCTGCCAAAAAATGATCACATATTCATTTTCAGCATCAATCAAAACCATGTTCTGGGCAAAATTGAGGAAATCTTCTCCTCAATTACTTGGCAAAAGAAGTAACAACAAATCAACTAAAGAAAGAAGATACATTTAATAAGAGGTGAGGAATCTAATCTATTTCATCAACCTGCTTCGTTGGAAATTGACCCCTAATTTTGGTTCAAAACAGAGTCGCATAAAAGTAATGAGAACGAGTTACGGGTTTATATAATAAGGCAACAAAAAAGGAACAGGGAGCAAAGGAGCTCAACAGAGAACTGATGTGTTACTCTTTTTGTTTTCCCTCCCATGTTTGACTAGTGTAGCCTCAATTTTTTGCCGCTGTTTACAATTTGTGTAAAACTCATTGCAGTTTTCAGCCTACCACTTTCTCTGAAAAGAATACAATCCCCATGTTCGTCTCTCTCTCTCTCTCTAAACTGCCCCAGCTGTATTTGAATCAACACTTTGCTGCTGTTCTTCCTTTGTCGTCAACACTGTCCCACCAGTTCCATCGTTCATGCCATTGCACTCCTGCCATTGCACTATTTCATCTACTTTACCTTTCGGATAAGCACTGTTGTTACCATTTGGTTTTCCTGAACCATTGCCCTTTTCTGACAGGGACAGGGTCTCCATAGAAAAGCTCTCAGTTGCCGTAGCTAATGATAATGATGGAGTTGATGCATTGCCCGAACCAGGAGGAAGAAAAACACCAGTGCCAGGGACAGGTAGGCGAGGTGCAGGATGCCTTGGAGGAGCTGCAGTCCATCCAGCTGAGGCTGGTTGGAGAGAAACTGGTGCAGGAAAAGGCATGGCTGTTGCAACTGTAGTGGGCACAAATATTGGCTGGATGCCATTTGGAGGTGGAAGCTGTGGACAAGCAGCTGGAGCTGGTAATATCCCGGTTGTTGGCAATGGCCCATAATGCTTGGGACCCACAGGATGACGAATATGATTCGGTGACCTGCTGGGAGGTGGGACCCAGTGTGAGTGTGACGTTACTACAGGTGAAGAGAAGCGCTGACCATCACTTGGGGTTTTCCTCGGTTGTGACTTTGTCAATGTAACCAGTATGCGATGTTTTCGGAGTGAGGGAAGTGCATGTCTGGCGAAATCTGCAGCTCTTCCTTGCATTACAAGCATTGATCTGCATTTTCATGATAAGAAATTGAATGATGGAAACAGCTGGGAAAGAAGTTGAATACTAGCAGTTTCCCACTGACCAGAAAATAAACTATGCTTTACAAGAGGCATTACTCAGTGTTGGTCCCATAAATTATTAAGGGCATATTAACCCTTGTGACAGAACTTGTCAAAACCCAAAACAACTAAGGACAACTAACTAATGTGAGCATCTGTATGGGTTTTTTTTTTGTGTGTGTGTGAGAGAGACAGGGAGAGGAAGAAGAGAGAGGGGGGGGGTTGCGAGAATTACCCAGGTGTGAGAGAAAGCTTGAAAGAGCCTCTATAATCCCCAGGATGATCTGCCAGAATTACTTTCCCAAAAGTCATATCACATTCTGTCAAGAACAGCACACACACAGGCCTTCCAAACCAATGTGGCCACATATGAGGCTGTGAGTGGTCACCCTACATATAAAAGCAACAAAATTAGAGCTGCCTAGGCCCAGTTTAATGCACAATTTCCAAAACCAGTCAACTAATACTATTGTCAGAGACCTCTTTGAAGATGTCAATAATGCAAGAGTCTGGCTTCACAGTAACAATTTGCATAGCAATTAAGCGTTCAATAACATCCTGCATGAATCCAGGGATTGGTTCGATTCTCCGATCTGCAAATTTCAGTTCAAATTCAAAAACCTCAGTCCAAGAAAAAAACCTATTAATTTCGTCTCCTAAAAAAACAGCAATAGATAAATTACTCCATAATTTGGCTCTCAAGAAGAGCTCTTCAAAGTTAGGGCAAATTGCACTTTACACCCCAAAGGATTTAAAAATTCCCACTTTACACCCTCAAATTAAACTTCCTTCATTGCACATTCAATGTATTATAAGTGTTGCAATTTGCCCTTTCCGTTAGCTTCCGTTACTCATCCAGTCAACCCTTTCCGTTAGCTTCTATTACTCATCCTGTCAACGTCAATGGGGTAAATTTTGACGGAATATTCAACGGAAGCTAACGGAAGGGTCATATTGCTACACTTTTAATACATTGAGTGTGCAATGTGGAAAATTTAATATTTGAGATTGCAAAGTGAGAACTCTTAAATCTTCTATAGTGCAAAGTGTGATTCCCCCTCAAAACTATGAACATGCCTTTATAGATCCCAGCCGCAGCGTCATCTTCAGGAGCTGCATCTGCAACAGGGTGGCCCAATTGAATCATCTCTCTTCCATGCCCCCTCATGGGTCTCTTTGAGACTACAAATGTCTGTCCTGCTTTTTGTCAAACAACACTTCAGATAGTATGGACATTTACATGCAGGGCCCAACTCACAGTTCAATTCTATGACAGGAATCAAGTGAAAAAACTGTAACAAAAGAATTCATTTTCAAATAAGCATCCTAATTTCAAGGCTCACATCCACGCGCACACAAGTTACTAGACTTTCCAAATGGTCAAATGACTAGCCAGATGGAGGATTTTACAGAACAAATACCATGCCATCTCAAACAAAGCAGGTAAGGTATATTGAAATTCCCCCAGTTCATAATCATATACAACTGATAATGCAAATGCAGTTCTTAAAACAATAAATTAGGTAAAAATATCTGGAATTGCTAAAGGTGGTTACAAGGTTGTTTTTTATAAGTAAACTTGGATATTCTCCCCTTACTTTAAGCTGATAGACACAATAATAACTCAAGATGCACTAACCCCAAGATAATCCGAAAACTGGACTCAGACCAAGTTAGGTACACGTATAATTTTTTCTAAAACAATACGTAACTGAAGTAAAAACCAAGTTAACAATCACAAGTGGGCTCAATATGCCACTTTAACAAGGACATGCAGCAACCAGCTGCAGATTCACTTGTATCTACAGAACCAAATATACTCTTTTCTTCTATTTCTTTACCCTTTCCTTGCCTCAATTTCTCAACACTAGACATGTCCTCCACTATATGTCAGACTGAGAGAAGGCAATCACCCAATGCACATAGAAACATCTCAAGACAAAGCCCTAAAACATGTTAGGAAAGTTTCTAAACTATATATTATACTGGATGTGAGACCAAAACCAATAATGCACACAACTGACAAAGCCCTAAAACGTGTTAGGAAAGTTTCCAAACTATATATTATACTGGATGTGAGACCAAAACCAATAATGCACACAACTGACCCTCAAACATAGAAAAATAAAATCATAAAGCAGCCATGAAAAAATTGTACCTCTTCTTTTTTTTTATAGGAAACAAGATTGGATGTGAAAAACATTCATAAAAGAACAAGAAATCATCTACAAGAAAGAAGAATAAAAGAGAAAATAACAAAAGTATGAAACTGAGAAAAAATCCAAGGAAATAGAATGTACCATGTATAACACTCTTCACACACTTTAGTCCAAATGATTTTGAATAAAAAATAACAGCATTCCTAAAAATCCTTGGATGATGAAGCCCAAAAAGAAGCTAAGTATGATCTCAGTTGAGTACAAAGATTTGGGTGGGAGTGGAAAAGGGGTTACTCTTTGGCTATTTGCGGTCTTTGCAATTGTTTGGGTCATCTGGTTGGAAAGAAATTCGAGAATTTTAGAAGACAAAGAGGAAGGTGTGGAAGGTTTATGGGACCGGGTCTTCTTCTTAGCCTCCTTTTGTGCTTCGGTGACTAAGGATTTTGAGGATATCCCTCTTTTTTGCAATTACATTGGATTGGATGGCATCTTGTGGAAGATGATTTTTGAAATCTTGGTGGTTATCTTGTTATATTTTTGTTATCATTGTAATAAGATTGGACTCCTTGTCCACATTTGCTCGGATAATGTCAGTTTTTACTATTAATGAAATTTTGTTTCTTATATAAAAAAAGTATGATACCTTATCCCATATATCTTCCCAAGAAGGCTCTCTATCATAAAAAAATCCTCCTATTTCTTCCAATCATACCACCCAGAACAAAGCAACACCGCACATTTTCATAGGACTGTAGCTTTATTGCTAAAACCAAAGCCCATGTACATACAGAGAGAACAAAGTCACAACTTTTTGGAAACACCCAAGGAATTCCTAGAATCTCCAAAAGACTATTCCATATTTTAGGGACAAAGGTACAATCTAAGAACAAGTGACTCACACACTCCGCATTGTTTTTTGCAAAAAATACACCATTGCTGGTTAAGAAAACATGATGCTCTTCTTTTTTGGAGCAATTCATTAGTGTTTGAGACTCAAATTTTGGAAGAAAAGGCTTATTATCTACCAATAACTCATAGAAAAATTCACAAGAAAACTCACCAGATGATGATAAAATCCATATGTTATCCGAAGAAGATTGATTCAAAACAAGATTATCAAGAAAGCCCAAAAAAGAAGACAACTCAACAATTTCTCTACTTTTTATATTCCTAAAAAGTGAAAATTTCAACAAACTAGAGAAGAGAAGGAGTAGACCATGTTAGCCATAGAAACAATATGGGATCTTTTTTTTTGCTCATAAAACAATATGGGACCTAGACAAATGATATAAGCACGGAAACATAGAAGCAGAAGATGAATCACCCCCTCCCTCCAAACATCCTCCCAAGACTTAAACCTTCACCATTCCCAAAGATTAATTGAACATAATTGAAAAAAAAAAGAGGAAGACCTTGACAAATGAATTTCCAAGGATAATGAGAACATTCCCTCTCACTCGCATTAGGATCCCACCCTTCACCATGAACCCCCTATTTGCTTTTAACCACCGAATGCCAAAATTAGCTCTGGGGAATCTCCATAACCATTTGTCAAGTTAAGAAATATTTCTAACTTTTAGGTTACCCAAAGTAAGACCACCCTTATTTTTCTATTGAGACACCACTTTCCAACTTCTCGAATAATCATTCTTACCTTCACCACTAAGTTGTCATAAAAAGTCTCGCATCATTTTTTCAATAATTATGATCATTTTCAAACTTTCAAAGGCAATTTAAAGAGGGGCATGTAATAATAGTAATAGTCTCAAGTACGTTGTGAATTAAGGGTACATCAACAGCCCCAAACAGAAAGGCTTTTTTCCATCCATCAAGCCTATTTTCAATCTTATGTATAACCGACTCCCAAAAATAGGGATTAGGTTTTCTCACAAGCTAAGAAAGAGTTCCAGAGTAGTTCCATATGCCAAAATACAACAACAGAGTGCAATTAATGTCATTCCCCTGCTTCTGTCAACTAAAACAGAGATCAGGTTTTTTTCTCTTTTTCTTTTTTGGGCTTTTAGAGTGTCGGTTTGCTACAATGGTATGTTGTCCAAGAAATCTGTGACAATACGAACATTTTCAACAGCAATATGCATCAATTCACACTTAGAAATATCAACCTCATTTTACCCCAAAAAAAAAAAAAAAGAAAGGAATAAAAATATCCCAGCTTGTCAGAAATGTTGTAGGTATAGACGCAGTGACATCGCATAGATCCATCTTTTAGCACTTTTAGCTATGTACGTGCTTCAGGCTTCAAAGAGATAAAAGCATGCTTAGTTAACCAATATTGCTAATCTTAGTACCATAATCTTAAGCATCCGTCTCCTTGAGGCTTAAGATGTGTACAATGGACAGACTCCGAAGTTAACCTAGACAAACCATAGATATCACAAATTGGTAATATCTGGAAAAAATTCAAGGTATAGATGTCAAGGTATAGACGTCCAACTAAGGTAGCTAGAATGACAAGACTTTATTTGTTAATGTCTTGACATCCCAAGTTTAACTCTTGCAAGGGATGCCCTAGTTGACCTAATACACATGAATTGTGGGTGATTGCACATCCCCTAAATTATGTCGTCGTCACTAGTTCAAAAGGATGCGAGAATCGGGATTAAGACGATTCTTGGACTTGTCAACTAGAATCACAAACACCATGTATCAACTTATCACGGTTTTCCATTTATACATAATGGAGCTTGGCAAACAACAGAAAATATGGAATTTTCATTAACCAATTATACCTATGTCCATAGATATAACATTATATATAACAACTAGAAGCACCAATTGGATTCTCATCAACCACCGGGGTGACAAACTAATGGGTATCGATAAGGAATTCGATAAGCTTGAATTGAATAATTAGATATTATTACTTATTTTAGTATTTTTATATTAATTAGAGAATATACATTTGACTAGGACTATTTTAGTAATTTTGAGAAGTGAGAGTCTAATTAGGAAATTATTATAGAGTTTAAACAAGAGAGTAATTTAAAAGTTTGATTAGAAAACTAGTTTGGAATTTTGCTAAAGTAATTTTTGTTTTGGTACAAGACTTGGCCTATAAATAAATATTGTTATAATCCCTACTCTTTCATTAATGAAAGTGATATTAATAAAAGTGTTTCTATGTGAAGAACTTGTGTGTTTCTTGACCTAATCCTCGCGAAGGTTTAGTATCTCTTATACTTTCTTGTCCTTCTCTTTCCCGTCCTAGATCAATTGGTATCAGAGTCAACTTTGATCCATAGTTAATCTTGCTGCTTATTGTCGACTCTGCTCTTGCCGGCAACTTCTCCATCTTTGACAGTCACCATCATCTTCTCTTCCTGCAAATCAAATTTGAATAACTAAGGTTCAGAAATTTCGAACCTGATTTATCACCACCATTGATGTAATCCTTGCAGTTAAAAGCTTCCTTAAACTTGTGACTTGCTTGATTGTTATTCGCTGCCACATATTTTAAGAAAGGTATGGTTCGATCTTTTCAAACCATAGAAGTCATCATGGAGGAGATGTCCATATTCAATGTATTGGGTTATAACCTTCACCCGACCTGTTTCTTTAATATTTCAACCCAAAGCTAGTAACCCAGCTCCAGAATCCAGTCCAGAGACCTAGCCAATTTTGAGACCCAGATTCCTTAATTAACAGCCTGCCCAGTTTCTTTAAAATTAAAGAATTTGACCCAAGTCTTGCTTGAGCTAGTCTCTCATCCATATTCATCAACCTTGGCCCAACCCAAAGAAAAAGCCTTCTCCAATCCAAAAGGAAAAAACAGTGGCCAATAATAGACGCCCAAGCCTATTCTATACCAACCTAACAACACCAGCCCAAAATTTCAGAAATTCCAGATCCACCACCAACACTTCTGAAATTACTGAAACACCCCAAAACCTTTCAAAAATTATAGAATAGATGCAGACTTTTTGAAATTATAGATTTGACTCCTGAAATTTCTGAAATTACATATTTAACCCCTAAAGTTTCTGAAATTACAATTTACCCTATATTTTCAAAAAATTTAAAAAGGCTACTTCCATCAAGATGTTGACCAATGTCGAGTTAGTAGCCAAGATTGAGGCATGTGATGCAAGGATAGATTTACTCCAAACATCAGTGGATTCACTCCAAGCATTTGCGAATTCACTCTAACCATCACTAGATTCAATAAAAGAAAGTGTAACCAATTTAGTTGCCATCCTTGAAAGTGATATCGATTTATGCTCTTCATCCATTAGTTATCAACAAATGGTTGAACTATTCTATGCACCACAAGTTCCTCCAGTCCAATCCAATTGAATGATGATAAAAAATTGTGTAATATTGATGAGCCCAAAAGTTCACAGCTTACGTCAATTGTTTTTGAAAAGTTGATTTCAAAGGATGTCCCTACGGATGAAGTTACGCAAGTTTCAAAAGTGTTTTCTTCAAATGGAGTTTCTACTTTTTCACCATAAATTCTTATGCTTTTTTGGACAAAATGAGAAGGTCATAGAGATTGAAGATTTAGATTCCTCCAATAGTAATACCTACTATTATCTCATTGAAGAGAGATCTTGTTACAATGCAATCAACATAGATTATGTACTTTGCCAACTAACATCGATTCTCTTGAGTACTCTTACTATTATCACTCTTTGGAGAAACATTTTTGTTCTGCCAAGGAGAATTGATGGAGATAGAAAAGGAATTGGATAAACTTGAGTTGTAGAATTGGACTTTATTATTTATTTTAAGTTATTATATTAATTAGAGAATATTTGTTTTACTAGGACTGTTAAAGTAATTTTGAGTAGTGAAAGTTTATTAAGAAATTATTAAAGAGTTCAAGTAAGAGAGTAATTTGAGAGTTTCATTAGAAAACTATTTTAGAATGTTAGTAAAAAAGTAGTTTTTGTTTTGGTAGGAGACCTAGCATATAAATACCGATGTAATCCCCGCCAATTCATTAAAGAGAATGGTATTAACAAAAGTATTTCTCCGTAGAGAACTTGTATGTTTCTTGCCCTAATCATTGCAAGAGTTCAATATCTCTCCTCTTTCCAGTCTTGCATCACCAACTAATTGGGAACAACAAACTAATTGATTTGCACCCAAAAGCTTCTTTAAGCTCATTAACTAAACTTGATATACAATTAGAGTATTTCTCAACTCTCCATTGTGCTTTTGATTGTTTCATGACCATCATTTGTCCACTTAACAAACATTTGACCACATTTGATAACTCATTCCCCAAGAAAATTTCAACACATTGCAAGCTCTTCCAGAACAATAACGCCTATTCTTTACCCAATCTATTTGCACAAAAAGACAATCTGAGAAAACAAGAATAAAGGTGCTACCCAGGTGTACTTCAACCAAACCCTTATTTAATAATTAAAGAAGACATGATCCCTCTGATCATAGAGCAATATTTTTGGGAAGGATACACACATCGAACCACATGCAAGCTACTAGGTTCAGTTTGCATTGTGATAAACTCAGGAATCATGAATTATGTGGAATGAGGAGCAGTATTTTTGGGAAGGATATGCACATCAAACCACACGCAAGCCACCAGGTTCAGCTTGCATAGTGGGAAACTCAGGAATCATGAATTATATGGAATGAGAATCAAGTCGTAACTTGGAAAGTGTCCACGGAAAATAGGACAGGTATAACAAGCACCAAAAAGATCTGGCATCTGATATGTAGCAACTAGATAGTAGTGCAAGCACACATTGCAAAACAACATGGAATAACACACACACAGAGAAATCCTTGTCTTGTAGTCCCATGTCCTATAGATCATATACAAGACTACAAATAAATGAGAATTCATGTTTAGGAAAACATACACACATAGAATGCCATCCATCACAAAAACTGAAACATTCAGAGATTAGATATGTTTCCAGTTGAAGTTTTGCAGTTATGATGGCATGAAATGGACATGCAAGTTTCCAAGCAAATAGATCATTCCAAAATATGTTTTACTTTTACATAGTTCCATATATAAACTCAAAGAAAAAGAAAAGAATGAATGTCATGTTGTCCAAATAAAGAGATTGCACTGGTAAACTTGCCTTGTAATTGCCCTCCTCTCCCTGCAGCTCTCAAATCATTTACCAACGCAACAAGTTTTGACACTTCTGAGTCATTTAACATTTCTCCATACAATTTCATTCCATCCACTACATTAACCTATAGAGCAAACTGGGGCATCTTAGATGAAGAAAAATTAAAACAAAGGCCTAAGACTAGTGGCAATGTTTCAACTTAAATTCCACCCTATAAGAGCAAATGAATATTACCGTTTTTCCATCAAATGTCTCAGTCCCAACAAAAGTTTTTGGAGTATTGGTGAGATTATGTTTCTCATGTGGAATTTGAATGGACTGGGAACCGTTCTCCAGATACACGTTGCTAGTACCTTAGAAAGAGGAAAAAAATTAGCAATTACCTCGCAAGTCATACTGTCATTACCAACAGCAGCTCAGAGAGAGATAGTACATTCAATTGTTAAATTGGTAGATGGTAGATAAGAATGACTTTAACAAGCATTCTAAAAGGTAAAACCACCCTTTTAGTCAAGAAAACTGCCAAATAACAGCTCACATCCAAGACCCAGTCCCCCAATCAAAATAGAAACAGAAAACAAAATAGAAATATAGAAACAAAGAACAAAAACAAAAACAAAGGCAGAGCAATGAAATACCTTCTGAGGTAGAGGCGCATACATCATCCACATGCTCTGCCTCACATTCCGAATCTCCAGAAATCAATATTTGTATGTTTCCTGAAACCTTGATGCAGCTATCTGCTTGAGTTTTCGAAACCTCATCTGCTCCAGCACCAAATACAAATAATTAATTTTGTTCGTAAAATACCCCTAATGCAAGGAAAATATTAAATTGCTAGAAACTTCAGTATGCAATTTTGAGTCTTTTTATGATAGATAAAATATAATAGCATCAAAGGCAAAATTAGGAGGCAAAGTTAAAATTATATCAGAAGGGGAGTCACTATTTGCTTTTTCCGACTAGAAAAATATTATATGGCAGAATATACAGTTTCCCAAATTTAGTCTCATATCTAAGGCGCGGAGGACATAGGTCTTGGTATTCTACATGGATATGAAATCCTAAAGAAGGCATATTCCTGTATAAAATTTCAGATGGTATCATATTCCCATGGATGAATACAATGGCACAGCAATTAAAGAACAAGTGAGGCACATGCCCACCCTGAATTTTTTTCCTCTTACGGCTATATTTATGTCAAATATTTTTCGAACATATTTAATTTTGCCCAATGTATACTCTTTTCTTCATTTAAATTAGTATAGACATATTAACTTTCGAACAAGCTTCGGACGCATTTGAATATGTTTTGGATATTATTGTACTAAAATCAGGACCATTGTCTTAGAAAATATATATGTATATCAGAAATCAAGTTCACAACTTAAAATTATGTTTGGAATTAAAAAACTCAAATGGGAGCATGTTTGACTTAGAGATTATTTTTATCAGACCAAACAACCAATCAGGTAAGAGAGAGAGGAGAAGCGAGCAGTAATTGAAGGAACTTCGACATCCGTGCAACTCTTTGGCTAGGAAGCACAGATACTTTCCGGAAGGGTACTGTGGCAGTGTCGAACACGTGTCCTACACGAACACGCGTAGGACACAGCCGAACACGTGTCGGATACTGTGATAACCCAAACCAAATAATTGTGGGTTAACAAAAGAAGTGTGGTAGTAGCTTAGTGGACAAGCAAGACTGGGAGAGTGTTATATTTATACATAAAACTTAATTGGAAGCTTAAGGGTATTAATTAGAAACAAAATAATAAAACAACCTAGAGGAGAGCAAAGTGTAATTAATCTAAGCCTGACCGTGTGCCCGGTGTCCTTGTATGTATATATACTCTGTTTAATGGATCTCTTGTAATGAGAATAGTATATAGAGGCGGCTGTGTGTGTGTGTGTGTGTGTGTGTGTGTGTGAGAGAGAGAGAGAGAGAGTGTGCTTGATACAAAAACAAGGAGTACACCAGTAAAAAGAAGCAACCAGTAAGGGAATAAAAGAAAAGAAACGAGGGGAATTGCCTAGGCATGGAAATAGATGGTTGAACCATATCGGATAACAAAGAAATTCTAGAATACTGTCCAGCATATCGAGAACTCTATATACGGTATCAACCTTCGAATTGTAAGTGGTTTATCTCATAATATGCATCCATGTCTTAATCTCTTTGCAAAGAGTCATTTTATTATTATCATCCATTGTTTAATCGTTGATTTGTAATGTTCATTTAGATTTTCGTTTTTGGGTCTTTGTATTTGTTGTGTGAAAAATATTTTTGTTGGTGAAGTGCTTAAGACCTATTGGCACATGCGTCAAGCGCACTCGGTGGCATGGTTTTGTTATTGAGATGTGATTGTGGCCTCGAGGGACGTGTGATAGAATGGGATGTACCGAGTAGCGCCTAGTATATAACCGAGACGAACCTAGTATGAAACCATGAATGATTTGAAAAATTGGAAAATTGGGTTTCGTATGAATTTTATGAAGGGATTTGTATTAAATGCTCATTTTATTTGTTGATTATGCGGTTAATTGTTGGATTATCCTGTAACCTTGTGATTTCATATGTTGTGTTGTAAATTGTTTACTAGGCCTCCCAAGCTCACCCCTCATTTACCCCTCTCAGATATAAGTTGAAAATTTATGGAAAATCGAAAGATGATCGAGTCAATTGAGGAATTAGACGCTTCGAACTTTTGATTCATTGGTGAAATTTTCATAATTTTAAGAGTGATTTGAGCTATTGTAATGATTTTTAAAGACTGTGAGTTTTTCTATTTTTTATTGATTGAGAATTTTAATGCTTTGTATGAATTGATATTGATGGTAATTGAGTTTACACACCGAATTCAAGGAGATCGGATTCGGGGCATGACAAATATGGCAAGAAGTGTCCTAAATAGTGAACTCAGTTGGACACAACTAGGACATGACTAGGATACATTCAGGACACTACCAAAATACGGTCAAGACACAACCAGTAATTTTTTTTTTTTTTTATTTTCTAAAAAAAATGACCGTTAACTATTAAAAGGGAAGTGATTTTTATTTTTATTAATGTATTTTTTGTTATGTAACTTATATACTATAAATGTTAATGGATGTAATGATATTTGATGAAAATAGTGGATATTTATTTTAATCTATTTCAAAATAATCAAAAAATTAATATTTGTTAGACCTTATTATTAATATTATATAATATATGCTTTATTTTAATATTAAAACTCTATTATTATCTAAAAAATATATTATATTATTTTACTAGCCATATTCTTGGCATACCCGTGTCCTATATTTTCGAATTTTGTTGTATTTCCGTGTCCGTATCGTATCGGATATGACACATGTGCCCGTGCTTCTTAGCTCTCTGAAAACTATGTTACCATTTAATAGACTAAAACGCTACGACACTAGGTAACTCCTGACACTTTTTTATCAGCTTTGTGATTATATTATCTCAGCATTTTCAAATATGAAGATAGTGAAGCCTCGGTCATATAACTGAATAGGTGATGAGTGAAAACTCATGCAACTCAATTGTAAATTGCTATAGTTAATCTCATTTTTTATAGAGGGGTATAATTTTATTTTATTTTTGTTGTTTTTTTTGTACATTATATATATCAATGGCCCTTTGTGCTTCTTGAACTTTTTTTTTTTGATAAAAAACGAAATTTTTTTGATAAATATCAAATATTGAATTTTAAGTATCAAATATGATTTAAATAAACATAAATGTATTACTTACTGAGAGAAAAAATTAAATTAAAGTGACCATCTGAAAAAAGATTACCGATCTCTTCCCTTAGAGGAATACCTTATGAAATTGTGATAAATGATAATTGGAGTATGGGGCTCGTAGAATTTTTTTTTTTTTTTTTTTGGGGGGGGGGGGGGGGAAGGGACTTTATAAGTGGATGCAAGAATTCAGTTCAAACTTCATCCTGTTCTTCAAAAGGAAATGTGACCTTTATGAGTTAAAGGTTTAAAATTAAAGTTCTTTTTGCGTTAGTAGGTTTAAACTAGTTGGGGAAAAAGAAAACTATAAATGTGGCACAAAAAAGCCATGTATTGTCGTACACCGGAGCAAACTCAGATCTGAACCCAGATTTCGTCTGGTTTTCGCCAGAGTGTGGAGAGAGAAAGACAAAAGAGAGAGAGAGCGAAACAGAGAAAGGCAATAAAAAAACTTTTTTATAGTTGGATATGTTTTGTTGCTAAGAAGGTTTGAAGGGGAGACCTCATTAATGAAGAATGGACTGTTCTCCGTGTTCTCCCCTTTCCCTTTCTTTTGTCTGTAAAATACAGAAAACATGCTGGGCTTGTTTTCCATTTTTTGTTTTCTACATCCATCTTTTCCCAAAAATTAGAGAACAAAAACTCAAATCAAACAAGTTTCTCTTGTTTTTAGAAATTTGAGATCAAAAAACAGTTTTCAAAATTCAAACCAAACAGGCCTTAGAATTTCATCATACCATAAATACCCATCATTTATGAAGTCCAATTGCCAAAGCATAAAACTACGAGTAATAATCAATTCAGCTAACATAAACTAAACCCACATTCAGTAGTAACCTATCTTCTCTTCCCCAACTCCCACACCCTTATAATCCCCAACTCCCACACCTACTTTCCCTTCTCCTTTTAGACTCCCGTCCCCCCCTCCCCTCCCATCTTAGAACCCAGAAAATTCCCAAAGCATTTTCAATCACATTTACACAATGTGGCTCTTGTCCCGTATGTAGCTTTTCCGCCAGGCAAGATGCTTTATAATGCTATAAAGCCTATCAACCACTTGATGTGACTCATGTAAAATTCTCAGACTTAAATTACTTCAAATCCTCAACTATCCATTATCCGTTCTTATTACCGCAATCTACCAGGCCTCCTAAACTCCTTCCCACCAAAACAGCATTTCCCCACTTCCCCTAACATACCAATACAGAAAACAGACCTATTCAGCACATACAAACATGCATTACAAATCCAAAATTAGTCAATCCCTATATAAAAAGGTACAACAATCAAAATTTCCTTAACTAACAAATTCCAGTTATTTATAGGAACTATGACTTCAGAAAAACTAAGCTTATTAATAATTACCTTGCTTCTCCTCCTCAAGTGCCACGCCCTTATCCTCCACTTTCGCAGCTTCTTCATCTTTCTCCCTCACTCTCTCTCCTTTATCCAAACCCACCAAATTTCCTGAATCATTTGCAATTGCATTTGCATACCCTTCCTTCACAACCTCAACTCTCTGATGCCCCTGTCTGTTATACCCACCTCCACCACTCCTTCTAAACTCCTTCCCCTGCACCTTAGCCGGCTCAAAATATCTCTGTTGCCTCCTCCAGCTCACCTGCTGCAAAGCATACAAGACTTCCGTCACCGAAAAGTACTGCTGCATATGCAACACAGGGTTCCAATTACACCTCCTCTGCTGTATACAACCTACAACTCCATCATACTCACCCGGCTCCCCGGTCACTCTCAAGTGGTTACATAAAGCATCAATTATGGCATTGGCTGCTGCAAATTCGCCGCGCAACCATGCTATAAATCCATCTCTCTCATCTATCAGCCACGGCCTCTGGTGGTGCATCATTTCTCCACCGCCACCAGCACCACCACCGCCGCCCAGCAGTTTATCATAAATAACCGCATTTCCTGATGGCATTGCCATATATATGTACTATTTATCTGTGTTTGTATATATAAGATTATATATAAAGTGGGTATCTGTATATTAGCTCATTCTAGATCTGGGTAAGTAGATCAGATTGTAAAGAACACCGAGTGTAGGCTTGATTACGAAAGTGGGCCTGATATAGTGGGATAGATCAGTGGAATTGTGGGTTGAAAGTGTGTGAAATTGATGGATTTGAGAAATAATTTGCAATGTGTATAGGGAACACAGAGAAATTAGAACTGGGTAGTTCAGATCTGAAGGAGGTGTGAGAGGGACGTAGAGACAAGGAATTCAACAGCGCTTGAAGATCTGGGGGTTTGTACGTGAAATGTGTGAAAAAAGGACTATGGCTTGTTGAGTACGCATATATGGTCTTAAATGGTGGCTCGCTGTCTCTCTCAAAGTTTGGTTTTTAAAACTCTCTCTCTCTTTCGTTCTCTCTCTCTCTCTCTCTCTCTCTCTCTGAAGGAAGGGAAGGAGGTCCAACATTGAGCAGTGTGTGGATGGAACCAGGGGAATATTCTATGTTTGTAGGGCTATTTTTTTTTTTAATTTTTTTTTTCCCCAATGTGATTGTTCTATTTCGCTAACTTGCTTGCTATACAATGTGAAGTAGTTTTACATTTATGTTCCTAGGCAAAATTATATGGGGAAATCATGTTTTATATTCTAAAATATTTAAGAATTTTTATTTTACACCCTTAAAGATTAATTTTCTTATATTATACCCTATTTCGTTAACTTCCGAATTCTAGCAAAAATCATCACATTGATGTTGACGGAATGAACAAATAAAATTAACAAACTAGTTATATTGCAATACTTCTAATATATTGAAAGTATAAAATTAAATTTTTTGAGATACAAAAATATAATTCCCCCAAATTATATCCATTACCATCGAGGTCTATTAAACAATAAATTATTGAATAATGTCAAAATACAATAAATTTAATTGCAAAAAAACAAGACCTAATTTTTATAAAGTTAAAAGACTTGAAATTGATCTTAACGTGTTGATAAAAATCTTATATAGGTAGGTGTCACGAGGTCATATCTCCCTCGAATCTTTTGTCTCGTGATGATATTGAGATTCAACACTCAGTTTCAGTCAATGCAAACAATCGCCCACAAGAATGAACACAATAAATAGAATGTAGGCAAGCAAATAAACTCACAGCAGGCACACAAAAATTACAAGTCAAATAACCAAACATTTTTCTTCTCAGCAAGCTTAAATGAAACCTAACTATGTGTCTGCTTACAACACGTGCTCAACTATCGCTTTGTTGCACTGCAAACCCTAACATGTCTATTTATAGCATACAAAGTGGTGGTTACAAGCCCAACTGTCTAAGCAATGCAAAACAACATTCAAGTTTGCCTACAAAGCTACCCACAGCCTGTTGATCATGGCTAAGTCCCTCTGTCACTCCCACATCTGCTAATCATGGCAAGGGGCAGTTGAAATTATTGGCTAACCTAGCCAACAACTACACACAAATGTTGTGCACATGTTAGCAACTGGACAAAACCGCCCTGAATGCCATACACATGTTAGTAACCGTTTAGAACTGTCATCATCTGCACTGCACATGCCTTAACTATTTGGAACCGCGCTCACATGTTGTGCACATGCCTTTATTACGAGCCCACAACACTTGATTTTGTCTTGCCTTTGTGTCTAGCCATACTCATCTCATGGCTTGATCTTCCAAACTAACATTGCCTCACAATTCGAGCCCACCAGCTAGCCTTACTTTGCATGATTGTGCTCAACGTGCCCATGCATGAGCTACTTTCCTCAGCTATGTATGAGACTTCAATCAACCCCCTGGTTGTGGCCAGCGTGCCCATGCACGAGCTGCTTCTCTTAACCATGCATGAGACTTCAATCAACCTACTAATCATGTCCAATGTGCCCCATGCATGCGCTACCTCCCTCAGCCATGCATGGGGCTTCCACCAACTACGAGTCCCACTGATCATCGACCCCGTATCTCGGGTTTCAAACTTTAAAATGTCTTGCATTTGCCCATGACAAACATTTGTTGGGGTCGTTTCCTGGCTTCTGTGTGTCAAGTCTTAGGGGCATAGGGGTCCTTAAGAAAGTTGGTCTTGCACCCCTTTCGCGGAACACCCCCATTGACAGCAACAGCAACAGACATACTCTGAGCCAATGAATCATAATAACATGATCCTGGGGCATAATTGTTGCATGCTACTTAAGCCTTTTGTCAAACCACTTTGTAACACAACAAAACAAAAGTCCAAGCCCTTAGGAAGCCATCTTTTTACTAAGAGTTTGCTTCACCAATCAAAACCCAATTTGGTTAAAGCATGGGCGCCTTAGGGCGAGGTACCCCATGCCAATGTTGAGCCAAAAGCTAAGGGGTAACAGTAGGCTGTATAATGATGTACATAAAAAAAAAAAATTATATTCAGATCTCTTGAAGTTTGTCACTTAATCACTTAGACCTCTGACATTTGAAATATTATATACAGACCTCCTAAGGTTTGTACTCATGTAACATTTAGACCCCTACCGTCATATGTCAGTTAGTATATCCGTTAGTAAATTACACCTAAACATCTTAAAACTTTTTAAGTGTATAATATTTAGACCCCTCAAGTTTAAAATGTTATACTTAAATAAAAAATACTTCAATCAAAGATAGAATATTAATTATCTTAAAATTTACAACCAAAATTTATGTTTTATTGTATTATTTATTGAAACAAAATCAAAAATAAAAAGTAATTTTTTTTTAAATATCGTAATTAGTAGACAATTATACTATTTATTGGAATAAAATTAAAAAATCAAACAAGATGTCTATGTCATTCATAATAGAACATGAATTTTACAACAAAAATTCATGTTCTATTATGTTATTTATTGAAATAAAATCAAAAAATAAAAATATAATTTTTTCTTAAAAAATCGTAATTAATATATAATTATACTATCTATTGAAATAAAACTAAAAAAATTAAATAAGGGGTCAAACTATAATGAACATAATATATTCTAATTTTATTTGTTTTTTTTTACTTATCCCAATGTACTGGCTTTTAATAAAATCTAATTCATGGCCTAACTTAGGGAAAAATTTAAGGACAAAGAATTTTTATTTTATTTTTTAATATATCACTTCGTGTCTCCACAACCCTCCCGAAAAAATCAAGAGCAAAAAACATGAATAAAAGGTATGCACCAACCTTTGATCTAGCTATCCTTTGATTTCATACTTATCCAAATACTGTCAACTAATATTAAAATAACTATTTATTTGATCTTTGTGAGGTTTACTATACCCATTTTCCAAGTATCTCTTCATCCTTTGTTAATACTATGAATTTTTTAAAATTATTTAATCAATTATTTCTTATAATAACAATTATCAAAAAATATGTTATTGGATATGTGAAAGGTCAAATAACCATAGATATTTATGGTGTTAAAGTGGTAACGTACCTAAATTTCTTATCAATTGTAAATTTTATCTTAATTTTCTCGTTTTTGTTAATCATAAAATAATAAAACAGATTATTAATTTTTATTTAAATGTATTAATTTGTAAAAATTAAAAAATACAATACTGAAAAATAATTTTTTCCGTACCTTATAAAACCCATTTACCACTGGGTCAGAGGTGAAGTTGGTGAATTTAAGGTTGGGACTGGGAGGATCGAATCCTCCTTAAAGTTAAATAGATGTCCCCGAATCCAAACCAAACTCTGTAAACTAGAGTGGGCCTTCCGCTCCCCGTCTCTCTGATTCTCTCTCTCTCTCTCTCTCTCTCTCTCTCTCTCTCACAATACCCATGGCCGCGAATATAGCTCCTTCCCAGTCATCTCTCATGCAGCTAAAACACTCGCTCTTGCCTCCTCCGCAGATCCCAGACCTCTCTAGGGTCTCGTCTGTTCGTTCAAACAAGCCCTTTCACGGTGTTCGAAATGATAACAGTTTTGTTCCAAGAATGCCCATGGTTTTCTCCGAAAAGACCTCCCTGTCATCGGCTGTTTCAGATACGAAGAAGCCCACCAATCCAATCATTGTTATTGATAATTACGACAGCTTCACTTACAATCTTTGCCAGGTCTGACCCACTTCTTCCCTCTCCAAATACAGTATCTCTGTTCTGTTTGGTTGCTGAGAAAACTTAGAAAAAGTAATGGTTTTTTTTGTTGAATTATGGAACTTTTGTCTTCCATCAATCAGAACCTGAGAAAAGAGCCAATCTCAGAATGCGGAATGGAAATTTTATTTTCTTTTATTAGTTACTGTTTGATATTTCACCTGACTTGCGTAAAAATTACTCTGAAACGTGAAAAAGGAAATTCACAAAGAAAATGTTTGCTGCTGGGAAGTCATTTAAAAGGAAAAACCAAAAAAAGAGTTTACTTTTTTCTTGAAGAATTCATTTATTCCCGGATATAACCACATATAAACTTAAACGTATATTTCCGCACATTAATTATATGATTTATGTAACAAGATACACTCTTTTTACTTTGGAAAAATAACAATCAAATTTCTTTTCAGTTTTTACTTTAATTTATAAGAGAAAAACGGAAAGCATAGAAGTCGTTTTTTCACTTAAAAAGTTTTTTCTAACAAGCTTTTAGCTAATGATGTCTTAGTTCTCTATGACTTTGCATGGGTTCAGACAGTTTAAATATATAAAGTTAACAATCTTGCTACACTTCCCAAACGTTTGCGAAATTTCGCGTCCAAATGAATGTGGATGGTTTGATTTAATTTTTTCAATTGGACTCACTGATCCACTCATCTACATTCATTGAGATGCAAAATTTTAGAAATTTTTTGTGCTGCATATCATTATATTTTTGATTTTTCGTTTGACTACAAAGGAAAATTGTTGATAAGTATGACATCAACAAAGTGCATAATAATAATACTATATTCATTCCTTTTGAAGAACATTATAATCACTAATAAATGTTTGTTCATTTCAAATTTAAAACTTTCCACCTAATGCATGCCAATTTACTTGAGTGACAACTGTGATCCGATAATTTTAGTCTCGTAGAAAATCTCAACGAATAGTACTGTTAGGGGAATAAAGTGTCCTGTTTACTGGAGTATACGACACATGGCCTCAATCCAATATTTATTATCACCCTTGTGGGCATTAGATCTTTGCCCCTTTAATAGATTGTAAAGTTTTGCTATGTCTACATTATAGGCCATTGGCAATAAGGGCGAGCCACATTTAAGTTTGGTCGATGTGGGAGTCAGCAAATACCTGCAGAAGGATTGTAGACAATATATAATCCACTTGTATGTGGATTATATGAGCTATATTTTGCTTATTACTAACTAATTAATGTCCCTAATAACTTTTAGTGATAGAGGTAGCAAGTTGTGCAGAGAATTAGATGGTTGGCAAATTGGAAATTGCAACTACATTGAAAGGACTTGTATTGATTATTGATTCAGTGCTTTCACTCAGATGTTTGCACAAATTAGTTGACTTGTGCAATGCATTATTAGTTTGAAACTGTGTGGGTTCAGAGAAGAGAAATCCTTTGGGCTTTTGAACATCTCGTTTCCTTTTCCTTTTTGAAGGCACTCAGTAAGAAGAAGCTGAATTCGATTCATACAGAATTAAGGTGTTTAAAAATGTAAACTTTGAAACAGATGGCATCACTTGTTTCTTGAAAGCCTACCCAGCTCCCCCTTTTATATCTGTTTTGGAACATGGTTGATTGCATCTATTTTATTTTCATATGTTCGGCTTATGATTATATTTTCAATCCTGCTTTACTCCACTGACTACTCCACTTATGCCACATCAAGATTTTAGATACAATTTAGACGTTCTGTGGTGTAATCCTATTGGTAGTAACCTAGTATGTCGGTACAGGTATGGAACTACCTAGGGATTGATTATGCCTTTTGGATTCATTCATTAGCTTTCTTTGTCCTCATCCATATCAGGTTCCTTTAATTTGTTCGGATTATTACCAGTAAAACAATTAATTGGAATTTGAATCCTAAACCAAGTTATCAATTGCTTGCAACAAGTTAATGACCTTTTGTATCAATGTGATTGCTGAGGGAAAAACAACACTGGCAAATTAATGACTTGTATTTCATGTTTCTTCTGGATGACAGCATCTTGTGTTTGTCGTTCTGGGAAACTTTATTTCAGTACTTCTGCCTTAACTATAGAAATTTGACAGCAATATCATTTCCTGTCAGCAACTATTGGTGGGTATCTGGTGGCAATTCATGACTGCTACTCGAAGTGGTGCTCTTTTATGTAGTTCAACTGCACTACGTTGAATGGGAGGAAGAGAGAAGTGGTTTTTATTAGAATCTTCCTGCTGTTTTCTTTTGATTGCAGGGAGATCTGGAAAGAGGAAAATCTTCAGGAAGATTTATTATTAAAAGTCTCTCTTTCACAATTTAGAGGGAAAGTGCCGAAAAGGAAAAATTATGAAAACATTTCCCTTTGCTCAAAAAATGATCTCCATGCTTCACACCTCAAAAATTAAAAGCATTTAAATTTGTATATTATTTTGAAGATTGAAGGATGGATTTGTTGTATGGGAAACTCATTTTATTTGCAACTTGTTCTCTGTGATTCATAGACTAACATCAACCTTATAATGCAAAGCTGATACTTGTATCTTTTGATTCTGAAGTATATGGGAGAGCTGGGTTGTAACTTTGAGGTGTACCGGAATGATGAGCTTACTGTGGATGAATTGAAAAGGTAAGGATTTTTAATCTGAGTTTAAATTTTTTTGCTGATTGATGCCATTATATTGTCGCCTTTTGGGTGGTAGAGAATTTGTTCTCAAACCTTTTTCTTTCTCACACATGTTTTCTATTAGTTATCTATTAATGTGCATAACTTTTGCTGCCAATTATTTTAGGAAAAATCCAAGGGGAGTTCTTATATCCCCAGGACCAGGTAAGAACCAAAGGTAGTGGTTATTTCTTTTCTTCCTTCTTATCATTTCACACCTTCATACATTAGGTTTTTCTATTGTTACAGGTGCACCTCAAGATTCGGGAATATCATTACAAAGTGTATTAGAAGTTGGACCTACTGTGCCATTATTTGGTGTGTGTATGGGATTGCAGTGCATTGGCGAGGCTTTTGGAGGTGAGTCTATTAAAAAATCAGAACTATGAACATGGTTGTGGGCTTGTGGCAGGCAATTTTGATTTTCTGATAGGAATAATACAGATCAGAACTGGACCTATTCAATGTTCTGTCCGAACTTCAAATTTACGATATGCATACATAGGCATGAGTTATGAAAAGCAATATTAATATATGATAAAAAAAATCACTGGGCACTGCGTTGAGTTCCTCAAAATGGGGCACACTGCGCTTTACGTAATCCGGAGCGGACACTCCTATGCTAAAGGAGTTGAGTTTGGGGACTTATTTGATGCATAGGTTTAAATGCAATAGTTCA
The DNA here is from genome assembly GCA_951799425.1 of Ilex aquifolium. Classification (NCBI taxonomy): domain Eukaryota; kingdom Viridiplantae; phylum Streptophyta; class Magnoliopsida; order Aquifoliales; family Aquifoliaceae; genus Ilex; species Ilex aquifolium. Next base: position 40,691,874 of record OX637397.1, on the reverse strand, counting down.
GAGGGTGCGAAGGATACCACTGGTGAAAGTTGCCCCGCGGTGGAAAGTGAAATAATTCGGATTTATCCTCCAAAGTACTTACATTACATAGGGAAGATTGCAGCTCTCTTTTGTAAGACGGTAATCAATGCTAATCTTTTGGGTACTTTATAATGAGAATACCAAATTGTTGCTGTGAATGTAATCATACACACAAATCTCGACAGTTCTATGTGCATGTGCTTAAGAAGAAGTAACTATAACCCTTAGAAATCGGATCTCGAAGTGATATTTTTCCAAGTGTGGCCTTGATTTGTTTATATCTGATTGAAGCTAAGTAGGGTAAAAAAGAAGAACCGAACCACATAAAAAGTAAGTTCAGAGGGTAAAAGAAAAGAATTGAAAAGTTATTGAGGAGTAAAAAGGTGGATAACATGGTGTCCTTTGCCAGTCTCGTGAGTACTATGAAGGAAACTCTTTATTTTTCTCACCAACAGCTAAATTTTCTGCGAAGTGAAATTTACAATGACATTGATCACTGGGAAAACCATTGTCAGCTTTTGTTTATTCGAGTGCAAGGAGCTCCCTCAGTGAGATTTGATTTACAGAATTTGGATGAACAGAAGAAGTATCGAAGATGCATTTATCCGAACAGATAAAGAGGCTGGAGGAAGAAACACTAGTAGTAGAAGAGTTGCTAAGTTTAGCAAAAGGTTTTAGGCTTATTTCTTCTCAATATGGGGTGTCTTTTAGTCTCCAGCAGAATGAGGGGTCACAGAAGGTACCAATTAGGCTTTTTTTTTTCTTTGCATTTTGTTAATCCATCACTTGTTTTCAAAAATGCCATTCAAGGTGTCTAAGATGTTCAAAATACTTCTGAATTGCGTTGTGGCCAGCCAATTCTAGCTATACTGCCCACCAAATCAAAGTGGATTGGTTATATTACTTTGTTGAAGGAATAGTGTTCAATGAGAAGAAAAGGTATTTCGAACATCAGCAGAGGTTGTTTTGTGTTGTGCAATAAGATGCAGTGGCTTGATTAGGTTTTTTTCTTGGTAATCTACAAGTAATATAGGGTGGCCCAGTGCACCGCCACTGGGGGATCTGGTAAGCGTAAGATGCATATAGCCTTACCCCGGCATGCAAAAAGTTTATTTCTCAGTAAACTGTAAGGATATTGATCAAAAAAGCAATCACAGAACTTGGCATGGCCTAGGCAATGTGTTACTTCCATCAGGAATCACAGAGAGAACCACAAAGAATACCATTGGATGGAGAGCCTTCTGTTATGATAGATTGCTCCCCATCCAATTTTGAAAGAGCATCAACAATGTAAAACTTGATGAGACCAATTAGGAATACTGAAAAACACAAAACAATGGTCGACAAAGTGAACGGTCAGGTAAGCTTCCATTGTATTTGGAGGGGGAGGTTTCTGTCCTGTAGTCTTGAAGCCCGTCATACCAGCAATCTTGCGTCTAATGTGGTCCAAAAGGCTCAGTTAGTTTGAAATGATGTGATTCTGGTTAATGGCATTAAACTGATAAATGAAAACTTTTAAGGAGTGTGGGTTGAAGATGTAATAAATTAAGGACTTGATGAGTTGAGCTACAATTTGTTGGTTATACATTTTTTTTTTTAATTTGCAAGTGCATGCATCTAATCTGTGAGAAAGAAAATGAGTATTTGTGTTATCCCCCTACAGGATGGGAGGTTGGGACTTGGGAGCAAGGTCTACTTGCTCAGCTTCTTGCTTATGGTGTTTATGCAACTTGATAATATTGAGATATTGGTATACAGGGAAAATCGTGCGTTCTCCTTATGGTGTTGTGCATGGCAAAAGTTCCCTTGTATATTATAATGAGGGTGCGGAGGATGGATTGTTTTCAGGCTTGTCAAAGTAAGTTTCTTTCAGTTTTATGACATCCACTTGGTAGTTCTGGCCTTTATATTGTGCATTTAGATGTGAAAAAAAATGTCTTATATGAGTTATATCTCTTAGCAACTGAGTTATCTTTTCCTCTTTTGATGCAATTTTGTTTTTCTCCTTTTTCATATTCTAAAAAGATATATTCTTGTCATCTTTAGAAGAAGAAATTCTTGTGTTTTTGGTTACGTTATTTATTGAATAATGAATGTGTCTTCCTCTTCCACATCTTAAAAAATTACCCTACCAACACTTTGATTTTTCATGCTTAATCGTTCTCATCTTATTTCAGTACTCTATTTTCCTTTTTCTTATTGAAGCTAATACATTTAAGTATTTTTCTAAGTTTTTTGTAGAATTTTACTTCCCCTTACATTACTCTTATATATTTACTTTTTCCATTCTTACTTCCCTTTTGGTTTCTATGACCCGCCCCCCAAACAAAAAAATTCTTATTTATGTGAGTTGACTGTCTTAGGACCCTGTTGTCTTACTAATCATCCTTAGAAATATGTGAGTATTGATGATCTTTCTTTCTAGTACAGACCTGCCATGGGCTTACTTTAAGCAGAAAATGAAAAAAGAATTGGTTTAAGTACTTGTACATAATTGGCTAGTACAGGCCCTATCCTAATTCGCCATCAATTCCCCTTATTATGACTAAGTGAAATTCCATATAGCTGATATGTTGATATATGTGTGCTTGTTTCAGCCCTTTCACTGCTGGTAGGTATCACAGCCTTGTGATTGAGAAGGACAGTTTTCCTAGTGATGTACTGGAGATTACTGCATGGACGGAGGATGGACTGATAATGGCTGCTCGTCATAAAATCTATAGACATCTACTGGTAACATATTCTTTTTTCGTTGAATTTACTTGCACGATCTAACATGGATGGGGAAAACCACCTGAATTTGAGGAGATGATGCTGTTACAGGCATTTCTAGCTCAAACAGACGAGTTTTCATACAGGATTAGCATATCAATCTGTGGTTTTTACTTGATAAAAATAAATGGGAAAACTTCATCCACACTCCTGTACATTGCCCTCAACACCTCCTATATTATCTGAAATTTCATTGACACTCCTTGCTAGTTTTTGTTGCGTAATAAACGTGATGGAAATACATGTTTTACCCTTTTACCCATGGATTTTATGTAAGTTTATATACTAAGCAATTATGTTAACTAAGTAATATATTTAGATATACAGATAATTGGGAGAGAGAAAACCAAATCCCAGACCCACAAATTGGGTCGAGTCTGCTATTCTCTCTCCCCCCCCCAAAAAAAAAAAAAAAAAAAAAAACAAAAAATACCCATCATCAGCCCACCACCTTCAACTGGTGTCTAATGCTATAGTAGCACACCATCCTGCCGACCACCACCAACACTATTAGATTGATGATGTCGCACATCCTCTTCCACACCAGTGACTTAATCTCACAAAACTCCGTACTGTACATACTCACCATAATGATACACCTTGAACCCAAACCAGCCCACAACAAGAACAAGCTCCACACTAATAGTGATAGCACAAAATCGAAAAAGGTGATCTTTTTCCAATACACACAGAATGCCACTACCCATTTGCCAGCTCTTTCTTTCTTCAATGTCTAACAGTACTTCAACGACAATTGTTAGAGAGGACTTTATTTTGAAAGCTGTAAACAGGTGATATTAAGGAATAGTTGCCATTCATACAAAGGCTATCAAAAGAAAAAGTGATTTGTATTGGACACATAGTGAACCCAATTTGATTCAAAACCCAGACCGAACCTTCCATAAGCTGTGAACCTCAAGTGCACTGTGTGACACAACATTTTTTGGCGTCAACCTATCTAGAATCGTGTCAGATCACCTCGAGAGAGGGGCTTGCTTCTTTTCTTGAATTGGTTTTCTGTTGAAATCTCCACACATATTTTTGTAGTCTTCATGTTAAGGCTTCAAGATGGCAAAATTCTGCAAAAAGTGGTGGGTGAGATTAGAGATGTAGATAGAGATCATCGATTGTAGATGGGATGGAGGAGATGGGGACAACAGATGATAGGTTGTCCAAGTACAATTTAAATGGGTTTAGCATCAGTAATGGTTACATGGGTCAAGTGGTATGAATTAAGTAGATATAAATTAGAAAGGAGTGCAATGAAGATTTAGATAATGGAAGGAGTGTCCTTGAAGATTGGGTAATCTACAAGAGGTGTGGATGAAAATTTTCCAAATAAATTTGTGCAATTTAAATGCAATATGTCTATAAGAAAACCAGAAGTTTGTCTCGAGATAGAGAACAACTTCTACAAATCTTTACCAATACGAGGAAGAAACTATTTTCCTGTCATTTATATCATTTATTGGTGATGAACAATGGAGCTACAATTAGTCACCTTGCGCATCTCAACTAATAACTACTCGTTATTTATATGCTATTTATCAGAGATGACCAACAAAGCTTTTTCTTGTGACCCTAAAAGTACTTACCCAATTTAATCCCCATCAATGGGATGCTGGTTATGGATCTAATCTTTGGTTGAACCACAAATTTATGATTGTTACGCAAATTTTAACCACTGACTCAGTCACCTCCTATTTCCATTTAGTATATGGAACATATATACATATTGGGGTACATTGATGTTCTATCATGATGGAGGAGTTCGATAACAAATTACGGATATAGATATGAGATGGAGTTCTTACATATGCGGATATGGTGAAAAAACAAAGTTTCCAAAGAATATCATATAAATACGGTAAAAATCTATATATTCCTAATATATTCAGAAAATAAGAGTATATAGTAATATTTAATCGTGATGATTAATAGTTATATAGTTGGACAATATCCTGCAAACAAAGCTATCTTAAATTACAATGGAAAGTTATTCATGCAAACAAACCTATCTTAAATTACAATAGAAAGTTAAGATATGTAAAATAAATCCCTAGATCCTAATTCACCAAACAATTATGTCAATTTCATTGTTTGGAGTCTTTGGACATTTGTATAGCCAACTCATGGAAAACATAAAATAAATTAAATCATTTGAAATATGCAAGCCGGCCATTTGCTTTCACTTTCTATGTCTTCAATTAATAAGTGTCCTATAATTCCCAAAAAAGATCTTAAATGTATTAGTGATGACATGTTGTAAGAGAGGCTTTATCATAATTAGGGCTGCAACTCGAGCGGGTTGGGCGGGTTAGACAGTCAACCCTAGCCCAACCCTAGGTATATAATTTTCAACCCTAACCCTAACCCTACATTGGGTTGAGGAACTCAACCCGAGCACTGCCCGAGTTTAATTCGGGCGGGCTTGAGTTGAATTCGGGTTCATTGCAAGAGAGACAGAGAGAGGGGGGAATAATTACAAATTCATAAAACAATCCATATATTTCATTCATAACAGTGCATGATTATTTATCATCTGCTTTCACACCAAAAAACTAGTGATCTCAAAGCACAATCCCAGAAAATATAGAAATTAGACCCATAAAAACATTAAACTTAAAACATCACACTATCACCACTAATCACACATAACAGAGTAACAAGCAACAAGAAATAGAGGACGATGGAGTAAAAATGAAAAAAAGTGCTAATGCTTTATATATATAAAATTATTTTTTAATTTGTCGGGTTCGGCTTGAAATCGGGTTGCTGATGCTTCAACCCGAGTCCGACCCAAATTGAATTCGGGTTGAGGTTTTTTGACCCAAGCCCAACCCAAGTATTAAAAACCCTAGCCCAAGCCCTAATTTTTTCGGGTTGGGCTCGGGTTAAAATCGGGTTGCCCAACCCAAGTTGCACCCCTAATCATAATATACGAATAGATCAGTTTTAAGGTCAAAATTAAACTTTTTCTTGCATAAGAATTTTATATTTTTTGTTATGTACATATAATTATTTTATTTAAAAAAAAAAAAAAGAAGCTGCCCTGGTGTATCACCACATATCTTAAACATACTGGTCACCTATCCTCGAACTATCAAAAACGTATCCAAAAATCAATTTTTTTTTTTGTAAAATATGTAATACATCCCGTCGTATCCAATATGTATTAAGTTGTATCTGACGCTTATCTGTACCCTGTAAATATTGGACATGGATGATCTAGCTTGGTGCAATGTCTGTCCCTCGTAGATTAGAATCATATGAAATACTTTTTGGTATGATTACCTTTAGCTTCCCTCCCCCTCTTCTTTTTCTGCTCCTCCCTTTTCTAGATTGAGTTGATCACATGAGACAAAATCGATAAAATTTATAATCACCCAAAAGGTTGAGGCAGTGGGAAGGCACAGTGGAGAAGCACAAGTCTTTCTTCATAAATTATTGGAAAGCTTTCTTGTTGGTGGATATCCTCCTTGTACATGATATGTTTTGCTGGAACATTTCACTCTCCAATTAATGAAATGTGGATGTGCAATATGTGGATAAAGAAACATGAAGTAATTTTATACTTCTTGATTAAGGGATTCTCTCTAAATTCCAGAGTCTACTTAGTGGTATGACTGGAAGAGAGTATCATTACCCACAGAATGAATGTGGACAAGAATAAAAACGTGGATAAAGAAATGAAACAAAAGAAACCTGAAGGACTTGTCTGTATTTTCATTTAGGATTCTGTCCAAATTAGACCATATGGTATTTGATGTCAACCAAGTAATCTGTTTAGTTGGACGCCACAGTGTGTGAATACAAGAATGGCATGACTTTAGGGGTTACTACCTCGAGCTTGTGCCTTGTGGCCAAAAGTCTAAAGGGCATCTAGTTGGGGCAGTTCTCAGTTAGCCAAAAAAAAAAATGATTCCACTGTTTCATAGTTGCAATCTGAAGTCTCTTTGTTAGGTCCTTTAAATGGATTAGACGACCTTGTTTGCAGTCTTCATTAAGAAGCTAATGAGGAGGGAACTGTCCAGAGGCTAGCAGTTTAACTACTTGTTGTTCCCTTTTTTTTTTTTGAAAGAAATTCATCAGAATGACCCTAAAACCAACATACAACTCAGATGCCAGCACTCCCCCGGGCAGAAAGAAAAAAAATACCCATCCACACATGCACAGAAATGTTGTCTAACCGAATTGAAAATAGGAAGAGCTAAGATTCCAGTACTTACAGACCATGGTTAGGACTTCGGCGTCGACTCCCTCAGGGGACCTATTTCTCTCTCCAGACAGTTCACACAAGGAAAAGCAAGCCCATCCCTCCAGCTATCTCTCTCTCTTTCTAACTATAAACCTTTCAGATACCCCTCAAAGCCCTCATTGGTCCAGGCATGACTCAAAACCCAAAAATGCTAATAAGGTGTCCGCATCTCATCGTGTCATATAATACGGTTATTATGTAATGAACCATGACTGTTGCTTGTTGTTTTGTTTTTCATTTCCTAATTACATCTTGAAGAACATTCTGTCGTAGTTCACATCTCACATACGCGTAATGCATTCCATCCCTCTAGAGAGTAAGTTGCTACTGATTGGAATTGAAATGATACGTTGAATGAGAATGCATATGTGAATTGACAGGTAACACTTGTTGCAGCAACTATTTTCAGATTTAATACAATTCCAATAAATGCTTCATGAATACGTATTATAAACAATACTGTTCCTGTGTGGAAGGAAATGAAAACGTGCATACCCAGAAACATGGTGTTCCCATGGATTCTGTTCTATTTCTAAAATTATTGTCTTTTGGCATGTAAGGGCTGTGATCTTTCTATTCTTTAGTCTACTGTAATTTGCCCCCTTTTTTTTTATTAATACGTTTGAGGTTGCGCAAATCTCCACATTTTCATTTATATGTTTGTGAAATATGCAGGGGGTGCAGTTCCATCCTGAAAGCATTATAACCACCGAAGGCATGACGATTGTTCGCAATTTTGTCAAACTGATAGAAAGAAAAGAAGCTGAATCTCAGAATTGAAGGCTTTTTGTGTTCTGATCAATCCTACCTTAAGGATTGGAAACATCTATAACTTGCAAGAAAACCATAAAATCACAAACGTGAAGCGCATAAACCTTTCTCTATCGAGGCAGAATGTTGAAACTTTGTTATATTTCCTTGTGTAATTTTTGTGTTATGAATTTGAATAATTATGTTGTGTAGTAGTTTGTGGGGATAATAAACCTTCCTGTAATCCAGCTTTAGATCAAGGCAATGTCAAGAATTCTACCTTACAACCTGGACTGGGGCCAATTTCCGTGCAGGAGATAAGTTTCTCTAGAGGTGTCAATTGTATCTGTTGTTGTATTTTCTTGTCGTGTCATGTCATTTCAATTTGTGTCGTATTTGTCCTAATATTCATTAATAAAAAAAAATATTTATGACACCGCTATAATTCTCAATCTTTCAGCACATGAGGAAATTTCTGGTAGACCAAATTTCTGGTCGATCTTTCAGTATAATTCTCCAACGTTGGCTATATGATTGGCGTTTTCAAAAAATCGGCGCGATAAGCATCTTGGTCACTGGTATAATGGTTCCGTTTGGCTCTACTAAACAACGACCACCAGGATGACCGGTTGTTGGTAATATGTTTGATCTTGGAACAATTCCGTACCAGACCTTCTACATACTTAGGAGCAGAGTATGGACCTGTTCTTTGGTTAGAGCTTGGTTTAGTGAACACCATGGTCATACAGTCTGCCAAAGCTGCCACCGAACTATTCAAGAATCATGACCTTGGATTCTCTTACCGTAATGTTCTTGATGCTCGAACGGCCCTAGGGTACAACCAAGCAGCATTGTCTTTTAACAAGTATGATGCGCACTAGTGTATACTACGCCAAATCTATACTATGTAATGGAATATTGTCCGATGTCATTGTTTAATGTCACCGTCTGCCCAATGTCACTATCTTCTGTTACTATCTTTGTCACTTTTTATTTTACAATCTTGCTAATTATGTCATGGGTAAATTAATCTTTATGATTTAAATTGTCCTTTAGAACCCAAAAAAAGGTGTGTTAGACTTTCGGATAAAAAATGAGAAATTTGGTTGTGAGTACACTTTCTAAAACTTATTTGGCTTTAAGTATACAACTCAGACTTTTAAGCCATTAGGTCATATTTTGCTTAAATATTCGGTCATTAAGTACACATTACAGTTTTGTTTTTGTCTTTCTTAATTACCCTTATCTTATTTCATGTATAAAAGATTGACAGTTTTCTTTTTTTTTTTTCTAATATATAAATCTTAGATAAGATATATTCAAACGTTTGTGATTTTAGAAACCGTTTGAATTTTAAAAATTGATTCTCAAAGATTCTGCCATTAACAGACGACTTTCATATTATTCCGCCATTGACAATTTGTGACTAATAGCCGGAATTTGTGTTATTCAGTCATTGATGTTTCTTTGAACTACCAATTTTTTTTTGTATTCTTCAGATATTAACATTTTGTTGAACCAGGAAAAAATCTTCACATTTCTTGTTCTTTTTTCCTGTTATGTGTTCTTAAGCGACTGAAGTTCTTTTCGAACCAACAATTGAATCTATCTTCGTCAATAATTTATGTTTGTTCGAATCAGGTTGTAATTGAATCAAATCAATTTTTATTACTCATAAATTCGTTTTTTTGTCTATCTTCGTCAATAATTTATGTTTGTTCGAATCAGGTTGTAATTGAATCAAATCAATTTTTCTTACTCATAAATTCGTTTTTTTGAAAGAGGTTGTAATCGAAGCATATTATCTTTAACTTCCACACACACAATCTTTTGTTATCAGGTTTGAAGTATTCCTTTAACCATGTGTTTTATTTTTTTGTTGCTAAATTTTTAATTTTTCTTAAATTTTGAATTGGAGAATTTGAAAATTTTAATGCTAACACACATTCCAGATTCCACTCTATTTTAAAGTTTATTTCATTTCCAAGTTCGTTTTAGTTTGCTTAAAATGATTTAGAACACCCTGATCAGAATAATATGAACAATAACACTTCATTAAAGTTGGTAATATGACACATTTTCTCTAAGCAGCAGAGATTTAAGCCTCACGTTGGGAACAAAATCAGTTTAGGCAGTAACAGAAACCAATTAGTTCACCATCTACATGCCTCTTCATGGTTTACAATGCCTGCAGAGATCAATACAATGTATTGCACCTTTGAGCATTAACTGTTAGTTTTATAAACTCAATTCTTAAAGGGTTGTTTGTGTATTTTTGGGTATTGATAAGTCATGGTATTTGAAGAGGTAAACACTAGAAGTGTCCAAGCTATTTTTGGAGGTCTATTTATGGAGTTGTTTCATCAACGGTTGCATGGAAAAGTTGAATAGTTTGCTTGGGGAATAGCCGGCCATAAAGTGGCCAAGTTAAATGTGTTTTGACTAGGAAAAGTAGTTGAGTTGCTGCCCAAAATATAGTGAGGTCTCTGTACCGAAAAAATAGAGAGAAAAAGTGAAGGAAAAGAGAGTTGCTGCCAGAAAAAACGCAGCAGATTGTGAGAGCTGTAGCTCCATTTCTTGTGACTGTTTTTTGTGTGTATTCTTGCTGAAAAAATCAGTTTGGTCTATCCCTTGTATTCCTTTATATTGTGATCATTTTGATGAAATATAGATGTCTTTTATTGAGTGAAATTTGTGTGGAAGTATAGCAGATTTTATTCTCTGTTTTTGTGTTCTTTGGTGATCCATTTTGCTTCTAATTCCCAACAAAAGTGGTATCAGAGCCTGGTTGTTATGGCTACTATGAGTAATGTTCTTCAACCCCAATTTCCCAAATTGGGGAAAGATAATTATGGGAATTGGAGTATTCAAATCAAGGTGTTGTTACAATCACAAGATCTTTGGGATATTGTTGAAAAAGGTTACATCGAGCCGACTACGGAGGAAGAGCAAGCGCTTAATGATGCTCAAAAGACGGTGCTTAAGCAATCAAGAAAAACGGACAAGAAGGCTTTATTCCTACTTTACCAATGTATTGACGATAATACTTTTGAGAAGATTTCTTCCACCACCAACTCGAAACAAGCTTGGGAAATTTTGAAGAGTATGCATAGAGGTATTGATAAAACAATTCGGGTTCGTCTTCAAATATTGCGAAGTGAATTTGAAGGGTTGAATATGAATGGAACCGAGTCTATTTCGGAGTATTTTTCAAGAACTTTGATGATTGTGAATCAAATGCGAAGATATGGAGAAGATATAGATGATGTTCGAGTTATGGAAAAAGTACTACGAACCTTAACCCCAAAATTTGAGCATGTTGTTGTAGCCGTTGAGCAATCCATGGATTTCAAGACTACGAGCATTGATGAATTGATGGCGACATTGGAGATACATGAGCAGCGTATTAATAAAAAGACTTCAAGTTCTCTTGAACAAGCTCTCGAATCCAAGCTTTCTTTGAAAGATGAAAAAAGAGAATTTCAAGGTAGTACATCTCAAAGAGGAAGAAGTAATGGAACACGAGGTAGAGGTTATGGAAATCAAGGAAGAGGCTATGAAGGTCGTGGAAGAGGCTATGCTAATAGAGGTAGAGGAGGAAGAGGTCAATTCACTAATGATGCAAGAAATCAAAATTCTTATGGTTCAAGAGGAAGAGGCCGAGGAAGAGCAAGAGACAATTACAACAATCAAGGTTTTGACAAGAGGAATGTTGAATGCTTCAATTGTCACAAGTTTGGGCATTATAGCAATGAGTGTTGGGCAAGTGCAAATAAAGGCGTTGAAGAACATGTGAATTATGCCGAGAAAGCAAGTAATGAAGCGGCATCTACTTTGTTGTTGGCCTACGATGGATCCGAGGAAGAAATTGGCAATGTGTGGTTTCTTGATTCTGGGGCGAGCAACCATATGTGTGGCAAGAAGCATATGTTTGTTGAACTTGATGAAGTGGCGCAAGACAAAGTTACTTTTGGCGACTCCTCCAACATTCCGGTGAAAGACAAAGGTAAAATTCTTATTAAGCTCAAAAATGGCAATCATGATTTTATTTCCGATGTCTATTATGTGCCGGATATGAAGAATAGTATATTGAGTTTGGGGCAACTTTTGGAAAAGGGTTATGATATTAGCATGAAGAATCTTTACCTTACAATTAAAGATGCTCGTGGTAATTTGATTGCTAATGTGAAAATGTCCAAGAATAGAATGTTTCCTTTGAATATTCAACATGATGTTATGAGATGCTTGAATGCTATTATTAAAGATGATTCTTGGTTGTGGCACTTGAGACTTGGACATCTTAATTTTGGTGGCTTGAAGCTTTTGTCTAGCAAGAAAATGGTGAAGGGTCTACCCTATATAGATCATCCGGATGAGTTATGTGAAGGGTGTATTCTTGGCAAGCATCACAGATTAAGCTTCTCAAGAGAAGTCAAGTGGAGAGCCTCACGACCCTTGGAGCTTGTGCACACCGATGTTTGTGGTCCTTTGAAGACTATGTCAAATGGTAAGAATTGTTACTTTCTTACTTTTATTGATGACTATAGCCGGAAGACTTGAGTGTATTTTTTAAAAAAGAAGTCCGAAGTGTTTGAAGTTTTTAAGGAGTTCAAGAATCTTATTGAGAAGCAAAGTGGCTATTTTATCAAGAGGTTGAGATCCGATCAAGGTGGTGAGTATAGTTCCGATTTATTTGAAAACTATTGCAAGGAGCATGGAATTGTGTATCAGTTCACACCAAGCTACACACCTCAATTGAATGGAGTTGCGGAAAGAAAAAATAGGACTATTCTTGATATGGCTAGAAGCATGTTGAAAGGAAAGAGATTGTCTAGAGAATTTTGGGCCGAAGCCGTAGCATGTGCAGTATACTTGTTGAATCGATGTCCAACCAAAAGTGTTCGTTTCAAGACCCCGGAGGAAGCTTGGTGTTCATTCAAGCCAAGTGTAGCCCATCTTAGAGTTTTTGGATGTATTGCTTATGCGAAGATTCCTGAAGCAAGGAGGACAAAGCTTGATGATAAAAGTGAAAAGTGCCTTTTTCTCGGGTATGGTGATAGAACAATGGGGTACAAGTTATACAACCCCATTACCAAGAAAGTGATCATGACTAGAGATGTTATTTTTGAAGAGGAAGACATGTGGGATTGGAAAGAAAAAATTTCAGCCACCGAAGTGGAACTTATACTTGAAGAAGAAGAGTCTGAAGTACCAAGGGAAGTCCAAAGAGAGTCACAGACACCTCCACATGGATTCCCATCATCTTCTACACGTGAATCACCATCATCATCATCATCACCATCATTATCTTCATCATCATCGGATTCAAGTTCAAGTGAAAGACCAAGGAAAATGAGAAGTTTGCAAGAGATTTATGAATCTTCAGAAAATTTTGAAGGTAATTTGAATTTATTTTGTTTGTTTATGGATTGTGATCCTTTATGTTTTGAAGAAGCGGTTCAAGAAGAAAAATGGAGAATAGCAATAGATGAAGAAATGAAGGCAATTGAAAAGAATGATACATGGGCACTAGTTAATCTTCCCCAAGGTCACAAAACAATTGGTGTGAAATGGGTATATAAAACCAAGAAGGATGCAAATGGTGAAGTCCAAAGATACAAGGCGAGGTTGGTTGCTAAAGGCTACAAGCAAAGGGCCGGAATTGATTATGATGAGGTATTTGCTCCCGTTGCTCGTTTGGAAACGATTAGGTTGATGATTTCTTTGGCGGCACAAAACAAGTGGAAGATTTACCAACTTGATGTAAAATCAGCATTTTTGAATGGATTTCTTGAGGAGGAGATTTATGTTGAACAACCTTTGGGGTATGTGAAAAAGAGACATGAAGATAAAGTGTACAAGTTGAGAAAAACTCTCTATGGATTAAAGCAAGCACCGCGTGCATGGAATGCTAGAATTGACAAGTATTTTCATGAGAATGGTTTTCAAAAATGTCCTTATGAGCATGCATTATATATGAATATGGATGACAATGGAAGTGTGCTACTTGTTTGCCTTTATGTTGATGACTTGATCTTCACCGGCAATGATCCAATGATGTTTGATGAATTCAAGAGAAGTATGATTAAAGAGTTTGAAATGACCGATATTGGCTTAATGTCTCATTTCCTTGGCATTGAGGTTAAGCAAAGTGAAGATGAAATTTTTATTTCTCAAAGTAGTTATGCAAAGGAAGTGCTCAAGAAGTTCAAGATGGATTCTTGCAACCAGGTGAACACACCCGTGGAAATTGGATTGGAATTGAGGAAGACCATTAGTGGTGGAAATGTTGATCCAACTTACTTTAAAAGTTTAGTTGGAAGTCTTCGGTACCTTACTTGCACAAGGCCAGACATTCTTTATGGAGTTGGCTTGGTTAGTAGATACATGGAAACACCGGATCAAACTCATCTTAATGCGGCGAAGAGGATTTTACGTTACATCAAAGGTACACTCAATGATGGCTTATTTTATTCTTGCACTAATGATTTTAGACTTGTTGGATATTCGGATAGTGATTGGGGACGAGACTTGGATGAAAGGAAAAGTACATCGGGTTATTGTTTTTTTATGGGAGAAACGGCTTTTACTTGGTCATCCAAGAAACAAGCAATTGTTACTTTGTCTACGTGTGAAGCGGAGTATGTGGCTGCAAATTCAACGGTATGTCATGCTATTTGGTTGAGGAACTTGTTGAATTATTTGGGATTTTCTCAAGAAATTCCCACGGAGATCCTTGTTGATAATAGATCGGCGATGGCTTTGGCAAAGAACCCGGTGTTTCATGAGAGGAGTAAACACATTGATACACGCTATCATTTTATTAGAGAGCATGTGAAGAATGGAGAAGTGAAGTTGGTGCATTGCAAGACTCAAGATCAAGTTGCCGACATTTTTACGAAGCCATTAAAGCATGATGTGTTTGGAAGATTGAAAATGATGCTAGGCATGAGAACTCAAGGAATTGAGTTTAAGGGGGGATGTTAGTTTTATAAACTCAATTCTTAAAGAGTTGTTTGTGTATTTTTGGGTATTGATAAGTCATGGTATTTGAAGAGGTAAACACTAGAAGTGTCCAAGCTATTTTTGGAGGTCTATTTATGGAGTTGTTTCATCAACGGTTGCATGGAAAAGTTGAATAGTTTGCTTGGGGAATAGCCGGCCATAAAGTGGCCAAGTTAAATGTGTTTTGACTAGGAAAAGTAGTTGAGTTGCTGCCCAAAATATAGTGAGGTCTCTGTACCGAAAAAATAGAGAGAAAAAGTGAAGGAAAAGAGAGTTGCTGCCAGAAAAAACGCAGCAGATTGTGAGAGCAATAGCTCCATTTCTTGTGACTGTTTTTTGTGTGTATTCTTGCTGAAAAAATCAGTTTGGTCTATCCCTTGTATTCCTTTATATTGTGATCATTTTGATGAAATATAGATGTCTTTTATTGAGTGAAATTTGTGTGGAAGTATAGCAGATTTTATTCTCTGTTTTTGTGTTCTTTGGTGATCCATTTTGCTTCTAATTCCCAACATTAACTCCACCAATCTTCAAGTCCATCTGTACATCTCATGTCAAAACAAGCACTTACCACATGGTATCAGAGCTATGATTCCGTGAGGTCTTGGGTTGTTGGAATTCAACATCTACTAGAAGAAACTTCGAAAATGGTAGTCTTGACATTAGGCTTTCCCCTCCTCCTGGCATTGTAAACAATTTTCATCTAAATAATTACTTACAAACATTAGCAAATGGTTCATTATCATTCATTTTGACAAAACAGTATAGTCAGGGGTAGAACAACCAATGGAACCATATGAAAGTACAAGGACTATGCAAAAGGGGAAGGAAAACAATGAATGAAAGCCCACAATTTTGATGTTATGGCCAAAATTTTTATTTGAGATGTTCCAGTATACCTAAGCTCTTTTGCCAGAAATCTTATGGCAAATCCTCTTATATGAAGCAAGTTCTAGAAACCAAAAACATATAGGAAGCATAGAAAAAGCTGAGAATTACTTTTAAGGAAATGGTTTGATAAGTTTAGATGCACTTACCCCACAAGTCATTCTCGGGAGGCCTTCAGTGAAACCCAATATTCCTCTTCATTTGGAGGGTAAATACGGACCTTCAGCCCATCATTGCCCAAGCTCTGTTGCTCCTGCTGAATTTTCCTAGCAGATTTTGTGGCAGAGCTGCTTGACCAATACAACTCGATCATCTGCAGAGTAAGTATATCTCCCAAGGCTGATGGAATATCCTGCAGATGTTTACACTTATTTATAACTAGTCGCTGGAGACTAGGGAAGTGAATGTTGGATACAACCCACTGCTGTAGATCCATATGTGAGAGTTTCAGGAATTTGAGACAACGAAATCCCCCTTCACTCATATCCCACCGTGGTCCTTTGAAAAAATTGTGTTTCAGTTTCAGAACCTCAAGGTTGGGTAACAGACCAAGGTTTGAAATTTCATTCCATTCTAAATGGCTACCTGATAAAGTTAGCTTCTTTAGATTTTCCGGGAACCTACTAGGTAAAAGAGTGATAATTGGGTCCCAACTCCTATCAACCAATTTTTATGTTTCAAGGTAATGCAAACTGGCTAGATCAGGAAAGGAAAAACGGCCCTGTCCAGACAAAGGTCCTGAAAATCCCAGTTTCCTCAGATTTGGAGTTCTTATCAAGAAATCCTTGCTAATACCAAAATGCCATAGCGTGGAGATTGTTTGCAGGTTACTCAATTTAGAGGGATAAAAATCTATAGAACCAGGGTTTTCAAATTCCATTTTTGAAATACGCAAATGCCTCAGTTTTTCATTTTCCAGATGTCAATTGGGATGGTAACTCTGCCCCACAGCCCTGTATCAAGAATAAAGGTTTCCAGGTTCCAGAGTTCGGACATCTGTTGTGGTAGTCTCTGAATATGACGAACACGAAGTGCAAAGTATCTCAAATGAATCAGCTGTAATGTTTCATATGGAAAGTTGCCCAGACGGATGTAACATAAGTCCAAGACCCTAAGACGTTTATAAATGAATGATGTAGTCGGCTTACAGTGAGGATTCCACTTAAAAGAATACGATATGGAAGAGCAGATGTGTGGGGCACATGGCTTGGCAGAAACATAATGGAAGCCATGAGAATGGAAACACAAATAATCAGGAAAACTAGGACTTGAAGTAGAAGTGGTTTGTTCATACCAGTTAATTTGTTGTAGAAATTTTTTTTCCTTGGCTTTTATCAAGCACAAGTCATGTAACATATCATGAATACGACATGCTTTAATTCCACCATTTGACCTTTTCTTGGCAACCATCACTAGACTTCTATCTATTAGATCCATCAAGTAATCCTTGGCTACCTCTTCCAAGCTTTTTTGTCTGGTTTGGTGTATAAAGCCCTCAGCAATCCATAAGCAAGTCAACCTCCAGACCGGGATTTCGTAGTCTTCAGGGAACACTCCAAGATAGAGAAAGCATGATTTCAAGTGATGAGACAAGTGCTTGTAACTCAATGCCATTATGTCCACGAATTGTTGTGCATCGTCAACCATAAATGAACTTACACTTTCAGCAACTTCTTCCCACCGAACTCGTGTTTTCTCCTTTTTTGCAAGGAGTCCAGCAACAATAATAATTGCAAGTGGTAATCCTTAACATTTTTCTGCGATTTGCTTTCCAATTTCCACCAACTCTAGAGGGCAGCTTTCTTTTCGAAATGCTTTTTGTTGCAATAGATCCCAACTTTCATCTTCATTTAAAAACCGTAGACAGTGTGGAGCACAACAACTAGGTTTAATAGTCCAAGCAATGTCTATGAGTCGAGTAGTAAGCAAAATTCTGCTTCCATTGTAGTCATTTGGAAAATAATTTCTCAACTCGTCCCAAACATCAACATTCCATATATCATCCAACACAATCAAAAATGCTTACCCTTTAGGTGTCTATACAACTGTTCTCCCAATTTCTCGTCACTCATTGTGTGAATTTCCTCTTTATGATCAACAACGGAACGTAGAATGCCAAGTAACAGATCCATCATTCGATACACCTGAGACACGTATGTCCATCCTCGAACGTAGAAGTGATACATAATGAAAGGATCATTGTACACTTTTCTCGCCAAAGTAGTCTTACCAAGTCCGCCCATCCCTACAATAGAAATAACTTCTAGTTGCTTATGTATTCCAGTTAATTGCTCTATAATTGTCATTGAGTCATCATCAAAGCCTACCACAGTTTCTTCCTCTACAGTTGGACTGCTCTCTTCTGCAAAACTTCCAGTTGAAGATATTCCAGCTTTTTGTACTCCGATGCCATACAATTTTCTCTGATATATCCCCAAAATCTCTTCCTTGAGAGACATAAATTTTTCTGTAAAACCCTTGAGCTTTGTGTTTAAAGATTTTAGTTGCAAGATTGAAATTCTGGTTAGCTTGATTCCAACAGTTAACAATAACGTTTCTAAAATCTGGCTTTGTAAACCACATAGCCTCAACTCTAAAAGGTCTCAAAGAAGGAGTTAAAGGGGTACCTTTTGTTTGGATAAGGATAGGGCAGTGGTCTGAATACGTTCTGGGAAGATTCCGGACAGCTGCTTCAGGGAATTGAAGCGTCCATTCCACATTTGCCAGCGCTCGATCAAGTCTGATTTTTGTGTTAGCCATTCCTCTTCGTTTATTGTTCCATGTCAGTCTTGGTCCACTGCATCCAAGATCAATTAGCTTGCATCTGCTAATTCTCTCATTAAATTTCCTGGTCCTGTTTCCTTGATCAACATTTCTGCCCCTTCTCTCATTTTGGCTTGCGTAATCATTAAGGTCTCCTGCCACCAGCCAGGAACGACTATAATTATCACCCGTGCTACTGAGATTATCCCATAAAAGTTCTCTATTCGTTGGGTTTGGGCTTCCATAAACCACAAAGAGAAGCCATTCATTGAAATCGATACGTGCTATGTGAGCATGTATGGCTTGAGAAGTAGTTTCCTGGATACGGACCGTAACATTTGAAGGGTCCCAAAGTAGCCAGATACCACCAGCTTTCCCCTGTGGTTCCACTTTTTCTGACATTGTAAGTCTGAACTGTTCAAAGAAAACTCCCATTTGGCCACTTTGAACTTTTGTTTCCATCAGAGCCACCACATCCGGGTTATGTGCTCTAAAAAGGTCTCCGAAAGCTCTTCAAAACCTGTCGTTACCAGCACCTCTGCAGTTCCATGTCAAGATCTTCATAAAGTAATTCATAAGGAAAGAAGGAAGGGGATCTTCATCGCTGATGCCCAACACCATCCTGGCTTGATTTCTCCTCTCGGTGATAGGGATTGCTGGCATCATGGACAGTATTGTTAGTCTGTCGGTCGATGTTCTGAGGGAGCAAGGCTCGATCCTCAGTAGGATCTCCCTGATTTCCCAGTTGGTAGTAGCTAACCACTTGTTTTCCTCTCTCGCTCTGAAAACCAGATCCATGGTGTTGTTGATCAAATTGAAGTATCTTAAAGGGATTGGCTCCATTCTGAGGAATATTAAGGGTAGTTGGGTCAGGGGGTTTTGCTTGTTTATGGATATCTATCGGTATAGTTGTCTTGGGTGCTTCCAGGAGAGTAGTACCTGAGGAAGAAGGGAGAGATGGAAAGGCTGGAAGGCAATGTTTTTCTCCATGCGTGGTCTCCAAGAGGGTTCTTGACAACTTTTGAACCCTTGGATTAGTTTCTTCTATCAAAGCCTTCTGCTTATCGTTCGATTTCTGCACAAGACCCGAGGGGTCAGCTGCTTGAGCCATCCCAGATGACTGGGCCCTCCATTGGGCTGTTTGCTTTTGTGTTACTTGATCTCTTTGCCTTCTCAGTCCATTTCTTGGGCCTCTGCTGGTTTGGGTTTCCCCTTCTTTCCCTCTGGGTTGGGGTCTGTTTTGGTTGTGGCCTTGGGTCATGAATTGGTTGTCATGTGGATCAGAAGACATAAGTTCTAAAGCTTTATACCTGTTATGGTTTGCTGGGGTGTTTGGGCTGTTACTATTTTTCTGTAGCTGGACTCTTCTCCTCCTGTGCTGGGCAATCATCCAAGGCCCAAAATCATTATCATCTTCCTGTGCTTGACGCTCAACGTTCGGCTTAGCAGTCGACCGTTCTTCCATGTCAGGGATTACAGGATCCATGATGTGAGGGTCTGATGTGGAACATCGCTGGCTATCGGCGGTAGCTTGAGACTTTTTTCCGGTGGAATAGGAGCAGACGAACTCTTTGTGTCCAGCTCTACCACATGCGAAGCAGATAGAGTGAATGCATTCATATTCAACCCTAAACATCCTTCCCCCTAATCGGTAGCGGGAGATAAGTGGTTTATTTAGATCTCTTTCCACGCATATCCTAGCAAACCTTCCTCTCTCCGCTGTAGCCGTTTTGATATCTACCTTAATTGGTTTCCCCAAAGCTTTTGCAATTTGGAACAGGATAGCCTCGTCATAGTATTCAAGAGGCAGTTCTGGAAGTCTTAGCCAGAGGGATGTAGCGATTTCCGTTGCTCTAGATGGAATAAAGTCCGGCTCCCACTTCCTAACTGTGAGATAGTGGTTCATAATGATCCAAGGTCCTCATGTGAAGACTCTATAACAGTCTTCCCTCATGTTGAAATTAAACAAAAAAAACCCATTATCAAGATCAACTGCATCAAAATCTCCTTGGAGATTCCATAAATATCTTACCTTCATACACAATACCTTGTACCCAATGCTTTTCCCCAGTAGCTTGACCAACAGACCATCCTTCCACTTACGTCTGATTCTCTGGAGCATTTTAGTAGAAAGGTTGATGCTTGGACACATTTCATCCGATGTATCAATCGTGGGGATGTTCTTTCCTTTCTCTCGTAAACCTTCTTGGTTCTCTTCTTCCATCTCCTCTGGTTCATCATCATAGGTATCTCCATCAAAATAGATAGCTTTATCGTCATCCATGAGCGCTTCTTTGTAATTTCTTGGTTTCAATCCTTCTGTGGGGAGTTTATCATACATAACCAGCTCTTGAGACACTTGAATCGGTGGAGCATTAGAGTCAATCAGCATAACTTCATCATCCAGATTTGTGTGATGTTCTTTAACCTTCTTTGTACTTCTTTCGAGATGTTCCTCCTCTTCCTCAGAGAGCTTCTGCCTTTCTCGTTGATCCTCTTCCATTCTTATCAGCGCTTGAGAATTGGGTGAATAGGTGGGTGGAGAAGATGAAGCCTCTAACTTCTTTCTTCTCTTTTGATCGCTTTTTTAGTGAGAGAAAGCTAGAGAGAAGTCAGAGCCAATTTTCCCTAGCCCGCTAACTTTCTAAAAAAAAGTAAGTAGTATTGATGATACACTGCACTTTGGTAGCCCAACCCCCTCCCTTTCCTCCTCCTCCACCTCTCTCTCTCTCTCATTTTAGTGTAGTGAGCCTGTGAATTACCTTTCTGAAAATTTGAAATGATGAGCTAAATTCACATTAAAATGACAATAATTAAGGGTAGGCAAAAGGCCCATAGCATTTGATCAAATTTGATCCTACAGTAAAGTTTAATTGTTGAACATTTTTTGAAAGTTTGTTTTACTAAAACATTCTCAAGAAAATCTACAACAGAGCCTTATATCTTTCATTAATCTCAATCATAAATCTCTCTACAAAGTGCAAACTCCCTCTGCCCTCATTCAAAGTCCTAGTATAGAAGTTACTGCTATCAACCAGTCCACCAGTTCGATTCTTCTGATAGGTCCTCCTCTGTATGAAGAAAAAAGAAAAGAAAAAATTGGATTGGTTGTTGATGGAAGGATTTCGATTTCAGCTTTCAATAAAATTTCTTATTGTAACACTTGCATATTGGAAGACTACACATAGTGAGTCTTAAAACATAAATTGAAAAGCAAGTTGTTAGAATTGATATGAAATATATTTGTTCATTTCACCTGTAGAACAAATGGAGGCAGATAAAATGGATGACGACATGACAAACATATAGACTTAATAGTTAAAGGACTTGAACTGAGATGATTGAAAGTTCAAGCATTTTTTAAAATCGAATGCTAATTGTGATATTTACCCACTTTATAATGATGATCTCCTACTTCTATAAATCCTAGTTTATCATTACAACAACGTCATCGCATCGCATCCAACCTTCCACCAAACAGCCTCAACAAAACTTGCACAACGAAATTCCCAATTTCCCATCCCCACTTTAAAATACGATAATCAATACTCAAACAGTCATTTCATGATTGCATCTCGATTGTAATTCGAATTATTATACACATACATATCTGAGGTTGGCTTCAGCTTCGACTTCGACTTGGGGAATATGCAAACATCGCCCGCCAGTATTTTTTTTATCATGTGATGAATTGAACCCAAAACAAATTTTAACAACATTATATGCAATAATTTTTTTATTTTTATAAAAGCATCATCCATCTTCTTTCGAAATTCAATTTTCACGACATTCATAACCAAAAAAAGCATAATTTGAAGTTGAAATAAAAATAAGAACGTTAGGACTTGGGACCCACCCACCATTGTGTAGAAAGAAGAGTGGTAGAAGATGCAGAAGAAATAAAAAGGAAAAGCTTCAAAGACTTTTGCTTTCATAGATTCACACATTCACTCTCTCAAACAAACGGCGGAGGAGATGCCTGCCATTCTGATTGATTTCCTCCTGGAGAACCTCAAGGAGCTACTAATTAGCCGTAGAGCCGATTCAATCCTTGTTGAGAAAAATCTAGTTGAATATCTCTACAAGGAGCTTAATTTCATACGAGACTTTCTTAAGAATTCGGAGGATCAATACAATGAGCATAGCGAAGTTGAAAGTTTAGTGGAAACAATTAGATTTGTGGCTAGCAGGGCACTAGAACACCTGGACTCTCTTCTAGTCAGTGATCTAGAGAAAAAAGATGAACGAATTGATGAACATTTCACCCATGGTTGTGGTTATGGCTATGGATTTGATTATTTTTCATGGATTAGAAGTTTTGTACAAGAGATTAAGCATATCAAGGGAAAGGTGATGGCGCTTTACGACAAGAAGCTGTATGTCATTGAAGTCCCACACGCAGATATATCGTTTGATGAAAGTTCCACAAGAGATATTAGTCCTAGTGTTGAGGAAGAAATTGTGGTGGGGTTTGAGGATGAGGCGATGACCCTGGTAGAGAGGCTTACTGGTATACAACAGCAGTTGGAACTTATACCGATTGTCGGGATGGCGGGTCTTGGTAAAACAACCTTGGCAAGGAAAATCTACGATCATCCTCTCATCGTGTATCACTTTTATGTTCGTGGATGGACATATGTGTCTCAAGTGTATAGAAAGAGGGACTTGCTGATTAGCATTCTAAGTTCTATTGTGACAGATAAAGATGAAATAAACGGTACGAGTGATGAAAAGTTGGGCGAAGAGTTATACCGACGATTGAAGGGTAGGAGATATCTGATTGTCATAGATGATATATGGCAAACAAAGGCTTGGGATGATTTGAGAATATACTTTCCAAATGATTACAATGGAAGTCGAATTATTTTCACCACTCGGCTCACGGATGTGGCCTCGCATATTAGATCTGATAAACCTCCTCATTCTCTGCGTTTCCTGACCCAATATGAAAGTTGGGATCTGTTGCAACGGAGGACATTTCAGAAAGGAGAATGCCCTTTGGAGTTGACAAAAATTGGAAAGGAGATTGCCGCAAAATGTCAGGGACTACCGCTTGCAATTGTTGTGGTAGCTGGAATTCTCTCCAAGACAGAGAAGTCACAAGAATCGTGGAAGCAAATTGCTGAAAGTGTAAGTTCGTATGTTGTCGATGATACAAAGCAGTTCATGGATATACTAGGACTGAGTTACAAGCACTTACCTGATTGCTTAAAACCATGCTTTCTCTATTTTGGAGCATTTCCAGAAGACTATGAAATCCCTGTGTGGAGATTGACCTGCTTATGGGTTGCTGAGGGATTTATCCCGAAAGTTGGGCAAAAATGCTTGCAAGATGTAGCGGAGGACTACTTGATTGATCTTATTGGTAGAAATCTCGTGATAGTTGCCAAGAAACGGTCCAGTGGTGGAATCAAAACATGTCGCATCCATGATATGTTGCGTGACTTATGCCTGAGAAAAGCCAAGGAAAAGAATTTTCTACAGCAGATTCTCAGGTATGAAGAAGTTGCTTCAAGCTCCAAATCTTTGTGCTTTCATTCTCATGGTTTCCATCATGCTACATTTGGTTGTTATCCACACATAAACTCATCTCTCTCAAATTCTTTCGAATGGGGACCATTCCATTTTGGAGAGTCATTCATTTATAAAGCACTAAGGGTATTAGATTTAGGGTATATCGCCTTGAACCATTTCCCCCTTGAAGTATTACAGCTAGTTCATCTAAGGTTCTTGGCACTTTATATTTACTATGCTGACAGGCTACCATTATCCATTTCCAACCTCTGGAACCTGGATACTTTTATCCTTTGTCAAGGGCCAGGGGCTAGAGTTGTTTTGCCTCATACTTTTTGGAAGATGGTAAGATTGAGGCATCTATTTATTTCACACCAAGTGGAATTTGAAGGACCTTGCTCCCCTGATGGCTATCCCTTCATATTGGCTAACCTGCAAACGATTTCGAGTATGAGTCTTTCGAGTTTTTGCAATGATGTGTTAGCATGCACTCCCAACCTTAGAAAATTGGGATTTTTTCAAAGTTCATTAGAGTGTGGGAATTTTTCCTTTCCTGGTCTTGCCAATTTAATTCATCTACGGACGTTGAAGTTAATAGATTGGAGTAGTAACGCACTAATGTCAGGAATTTCCCAAATGAGTAAGTTCCCACCAAATCTGAAGAAGCTAACTGTATCCGGTAGTCATCTGGATCAGACGATAATGGCAACCATTGCAATGTTACCCAACCTCGAGGCTCTCAAACTAAAACGTAATATCTTCAAAAAATTCCGGTGGGAAACAAGTGATGGGGGGTTTTGTCGCCTTAAATTCTTGAAGATTCAAGATGCTAAGCTTGACGAGTGGATTGCCTCAAGTGATCACTTTCCCAGCCTCCAGCGATTAGTGTTGGACGGATGTCAATATCTTCGGCAGATCCCAACTGGCTTAGGGGATATACCAACACTAGTGATGATTGAGATACATGGTCCAAACAAAGCTGTTGTGGATTCTGCCCGGAGAATTCAGATAGAACAGCACAACATGGGAAATGATGAGCTGAAGGTCCTTATTTACTCTTCATACTGATTAGTAACCGGATCTCAATAACCCTTCCTCAGATGAAATGTGATTTGTGCACCAGAACTCATGAAATCACGTCTGTAAACATTTTTGTTTGTTTCATTTTGTGTTATTTTCTTCTTTTTTTCCTCAAGTGCTTCATTAATTGCTGAGCATTCATTGTATAACTCTGGCGAAACAATGCAGCTGTTTTTTATCTCCCCAGTTTTTTTTCTCATGATAAGATAAAAAACAAATTGACAACCAATCACATGAGTTGGTTATAACATTGGAGCAAGACAATGAGAACCCCTGAGGCACACCATGGATGTATAATTTATTTCCTTTTATTTTATGTTTTTCTGATGAAAAACCAAGATCTCTGTAGAGCTTAAGCAAAAAAAGATTTGTAGCAGGATTCGGTAGATCTGTTTTCAGAATCCACACTCTAAACAATAGAATACTGCTATCAGTCTAAAGAACATTAAAGGTAATGAAAGTAGATAAGGACGTGAAACTTTCGTCATTGTGATCTAAGACAAATCTGATGTATTTAGTTTTACCCACAATAGGAGAGACTTTTTCTGTCACTCGAACCTGTGATACCTTCACAGTGGTTCAGTGAAGTAACATTGTCTCTGCGACCTAGCCCCCACTCAAGTACACTTGAGTATGAATAAAAAACATGGATGTGCCCCTTGAAAACTATCAGCTTAAATTGCCATTGAAATAATGTAGAATGGTCGTGATTGTAACCATCTCTCATGCTTTGGCACAAAGTGCAAACTTGATTATTGCTGTTGGAGTCTGATTCTAATGTTCTGGATCTCGAGTTTGTGGTAAGCTGAAATCTTGGTGCTAAATTCTAGTGTTGGGAGTTATTCCTCCTGTCCTTATACCATATTAAATCACCGTTGTTTTTTAAAAGCTTAAATTGATAGAGACAACACAATAAATAAAACTTATATAATTTTACACACCTATTGGTTAGCTATCGAATTAGCATGGGGTAGCCGTTGCCTATGTCCAAACAATGTCGTGCCTAACTATCGAAAGATTGAAGAATTGCAAAAAAACTACAACATTTTGTCAGAATAACATGCTACGAGCATTTAGGTTTGTATATCTACCAAGAAACAAGAAAAATAATGTGAGTTTCTTTAGCATTGTGTCATTGGTATATCAGCAACCGGCTGTGAAGATTTGGCCTTCTTTGAAGGATGAGCAGCAGCATCGTTTATTTTTTGTGGAAAAAAGTTTATTATTTTTGAAACAAAGATCAAATAAAAAGAAATTTTGCTATAGAGTATACAAGCTTGCGTCGACTTCTCTTTCGAACTGGCCCCGTAACTTGAAAGATCAAATAAAATAATTCAATGGTGGCTTTCACTTATTTTAGTGATTCTATTAAGCATGAGTTTTGTCATATGAAACTCAAATCCATTGGCATTATGGCTTGAAGCATGTGCAGGTGCACTTATGGAAGAAAAATGCGATTGTGGCAGGTTTTGTCGCAAGGGTATGGACAATCTATCTCTTGGAACTGACTCCGATCATAAAACCAGTCTCCAACTGCCTTTGCCATTGTCTGCATCAGCACAATTTCATGCAAAAAATGTATTAGATTTCCTTCTCATAGAGTATGAGGCGTAATTGAGATGATCAAAATAAGCTAACAACATGTGTGTCTGTATTTGTTGAGAAAGGAATGAGAGAGAAACATTAATGGGAATGGGAATGGGAGCATTCTCTCACCGTGTTTCTTAAGTTGGAAGAGCCTTCCAACAACCAGACCTCCTGTAATTCAGATTGGCAATGAAGATAGCAAGAGTTGATAAATAGACCTCTACATGAAGAGCTGCCCAAACCTGTGATAGCACTTAAAAACTCCATCCTGAAATCTACAAAATGGAAGAAAAACAAATGTGAGTCAAGTGTCATATATACTTTCTTATTTGTTGAATCATTTATGTCCAACGGAAGCTTGAAGGGGGTTCCAACTTCTAAAGCTGAGGGGCTAATAAGACTGAGGATTGTTAATTTCATTCATTATCAGTGATAGGATTGTTCTATCATCCTTTGAGTTTACCCATAAATTATAAGGATAACCTTTCCTTTCATACATGAGATGAGACTCAAACAGGACAATTATTCATAAAAGAAACTAGTAGCTAGCACAGCAGAAGAGTTTCAATTTGTAGGTTCATTTGATAATTAACTTGAAGAATGAGGATTTCAAAGAGCGTATGGTATGGAACTGACCGTGCAAGGTTTGGAGTTGACTGGCTGAACAATTCGCAATATTGAGCTTGCACTTATACCAAAACCTATGCGGATCAGCAACTTCCGGTACCAAAATGTTCCCAATCTGAGTTAAGTTTAATCACCCAACCAAATTAGATAAATATCAATGAAATGAAGGAGTGGAGGAATTATACTTTGCATCTGTGAAGTATGCTTAGCTTCTCATATTACCGCCAAACTATTACTTAGTTTTACATTATGCTAAAACTAAACGTCTGTTATGTTATGATCAAAGGAGGGTGTTGGTACACCTTCATCCATTTTTATAGGGCCATAGGATTATGGCATAATAAAAGAATGAATCTGCATATATATATACTATCTTATAACAAGGAATGAGCTGACCTGCCATGAATCATAGGCCGGATTTAATATAAAGAGTGGTGTTTGGATATTTTGTGCCACATTCTGAGGGAAAAAACACTGCAAAAGTTTTGAGATGCATTAGCTATAAATGGCAACTTGTGAAATGTATCATGTACCACAATTATTTTAAGCATCTTCTCACCAATCCTGCTTTCATTTTTGAAGTGCAGCATGGTGGCAAATTCTTTTCTAATTCCTGCAATCAATGGAAGAAATATACCCTAAAATTACTTCATAATTAGGGACATTTGTGTGCGTGTGTGTGTGTGTGTGTGTGTGAGAGAGAGAGAGAGAGAGAGAGAGAGAGAGAGAATACATGAGTCATAACCACTTGGTTGAAGTATTCTTGAATGCGTGGTTGTCCGGAAATATCCTTCCTGTTAGGAGGCAGCATCCATGGTGCTTAGTTGAACAAATAGTCATAGTATTTCAGAAACAAGTTTAAGGTAGTTTATGCGATAGCTTACGCATTGAGGAAAAAACCAGCATCCGAAAAACATTTGACTTTCGTATTCTTGGGCAGGAGAGCTCGAAATCTGTCACAATTGAGCATGACTGCTAATCCACCAGATGAACAGCCAGAGAGAAGAGCCTGTAATGGCAGCTCTTTTTATTTTAGCAATTTAGGACATGACTAGAGAGAGAGAGAGAGAGAGAGAGAGAGAGAGAGAGAGAGAGAGAGAGTTTTCTTAAATTGGTCATAATACATTTTTGGCATGTTTCATTCCTTTTGCTAATAGTTCCTCCATGACAACACCAAAGATTCTTGCACCTCTGAAGTAGAGATTAGTGTCCTGACAATAAGTGGCATATAATTAAAAGCCAAAGAATAATAATGTAATGTAAATACCAAATTCACAATGTCCTCTGGTTTTTTGAACTCTCAATAATTCTATTTATCTATCTTGGGGGCTAAACATAGTGTTAATTTTGATGTTGAGTCTCACAAGGAAAATGAAAGGCAAAAATATTGAAGGAGATTTCACTTAGAAAAAAATGAGTTACTGGATCGACTGCTTCCACATCAGCCGTGAATGATGCTCCATCACAATATCTGATCTTTACCTTATTCCAGTTATAAAAGTCTGCAATATCAGACGGACCCAAATAAATAATAAACTCTGCTGATCCAAGTTTTATAATTGTCATTGGGGGGAGGGGAAGGGGACAGACAAGCAAGGCTGAGAGTATGTGAAATATCAAATGAAAGAAGCAAAGTTTGCGGGTGCAAACTATAATTTTCTTCAAATTTAGTCCTACTCCTAATTACCTGGATTAAAGTATGATTTATTACTCAGAATCCCCGTAAAGTTTAGTTGTGTCCACATCAGCTTTGAGGAACCCCAACCCAATATATTGCTCTTACGGGCAATACAATCCGTGACATTGTTGCACCATGCTCCTCCCTGCACACCACATATTCAAACAAAAAAGAATCATTTCCATGTGGAAATGTTTATATTCATGAAGTAGTTTTTGTTATCTAAATATGTATATAATTAGAATTAACCACTAATAGTAAAATTTAAATCTACTAAGTATATAGTATACAACCTATTTAATTAAAATAGAATGTTAATAACCATAAATTGAAATAATGCTCTTACAGTGACGCAGAACAACAAGAGTAGAAATTATAATCCAGAAAACCAGAAATTCAAAAATAATCCGAGTCTTTTGTTATCAAAATTTCTTTAAGACAAACTTGCTCCTTCTTGATGGTTAAAGTTGATAAGCAACTGTCTATTAAAATAGAACGAATTTCGTTCTTGAAGATACAACATTTCAATTTTCAAGACTCCAGCGAACACAATTCTGTGTTTATACTTAAACCGAACAAGAAAGAATAATGCATCAATATGCATAGAGAGAGAGAGAGAGAGAGAGAGAGAGAGAGAGAGAGAGAAGAAGAAAGTCTGAATACTGAATTCAGTACTTGGGATGGATTGAATATGGCTTGAAAGCAATCTATTTATAGACTCTTGATGCTTGCTTAGATCGCCGAGGTATGGGTGCCATTGTTCAAATTGAAGAGACATGCTCTTTCAAACTGAATAGACACCTCTAGAATGAACAATAGACACCTCTAGAATGAACAATGAATAGACCCAAATTTGGGTGCCAGATTCAAATTAACAGATAGAAAATTAAAAAATCTGTGTGGATTTTAAATTTCGGTTGGAAATATAATTAGAATGAACAATGAATAGACCCAAATTTGGGTGCCAGATTCAAATTAACAGATAGAAAATTAAAAAATCTGTGTGGATTTTAAATTTCGGTTGGAAATATAATTACAATCCGTGTTCGGATCCGATTGGTTTGACCTATAACCTGCACCGCATCAAATAAATTTTGTCCAAAAAAATTATACCTCCCAAGCTCAGTTCGATTGGGTCGTGGTGAGGAGGGCGAACAGGCGGCATATGCGATAACCAAGGGAGTGTAATTATTCGCTCCACTCACAAAAGTGTGATACCCTTAGGAACCAACCTATGAAGCCAACTAGGTATATATTAACTCACCAAAGTTTTGGTATTCTTCCAATGTGGGACAAGACTTATTCCACTACACTAATTTTAGTTTATTTCATCATTTCAAATGAGTCATTTTGAGATATAATTTCTCATTCAATACTTAACGGTTTTAAACAAAGAAATATACGACGTTCATTTCCTTGCAGAGGAGAACGCGTTTAAACTCGGTCCCACTAATTTCGAGATGTAGATTCCACTTTTAGTTAAGCCTTAAGTTGTTTAAATAAAGTTGTTTAAAATTATTTTTTCCAACAATTTTTATAATTAAATAGGATGTCTCTACAAACATCATATTATTTTAAAGTTTCTGAAATATAATTTGGCAATGTGATAATTGTTAGTTATTTATTGAATATGTACAATTTTTTATTAATGATATACACCACCTAACACTCTATCATATGATATATTAGCAATCATATGGTTGTATGTATTAAAAAAAAGCAAGCGTAGGTTAGAAAAAGGTTGAAAAAGAAAGGATTGGAACATGGCCAGAGAAGTGACTGAAGAACCAACCTCAAGGTTAAGCAACCAATTCTTTTTTCCTTGTCCAAATCCCTTATCAAAATGGTAAGCTGGTGGACTCCCATCCAAACAAACTGCTCGTCAAAAGAGAAAATGATGAGACAAATTGAAAACATCTATATAATAAAGTAGCTTACAATTCAAATCTCAAAAGATAAACAAAATGACTTTTGCTATTCGCGGTTGAGATCACTTTAAATTTTACTTTAAAATTAATCTAACGGCTAATATTAACACCCTAAATTTAATAGGAAAAATAGGCCCTTAAGGGTGTGTTTGAAGTGACTTTTTAAAAGCACTTATAGAAATTATTTATCATAAATACTTAAAAAAAAAAATAGTGTTTGAAACCGCTCCACCACTACCTTTACCGCCACCACCACCACCGCCACCACCACCACCATCGCCACCATCATCGTCGTAGTCGCCACCACCACTGTCACCACCACCCACCACCACCACCATCGCCGTCGTCGTCGCTGCCACCACTGCCATTGCCACCCACCACAACCATCACCGTCTCCTACTACCACCACTATCGCCCACCACCTCTCACCCTCACTACAAACCAATGCTTAAATTTTTTTATCTCTTCTCTATGTTTGTGATTTGATTTTGGATATAAATACAAATATGTTTATTGTTTACTATTTTTTATTACTCTGTGCCTTCAGGCACAGGTAATAACTAGTATATATATATGGTCACAAAGTGCATAGGAAAGAAGGGTTTTAGTTTACCCATTATACTTTTGCTCAATTTTTATTTTTATTTTTTTAATATTGAATAATTTGTAAATTTAAGTAGACTTTATTGTAAATAGTTGGATCTCTCACCAATCAGTATATGACCGGTCATCTACCGTCAATAAAAATTAATAGTGGATGATAGTATGTTGATCCAGAAACTGAAAAAGTCAAAAGTTCACCTGCTCCTTTGGCCACTGCTTTGTTGACATAAGTTATGTTCACAAGATCACCTTCCGTTTTGAGCAGGATTTGCAGGAAAACTAGTATGCACAACGACCACTGGCCTAAGCTTGAGGTCACCATTCTGCATTTTTTCCAACAAGAGACTCTTCATCAACAAAACAAACAAAAGGAAATCATCAATTTAACCTCAAAAACACACACACAAAGAAGAAAGAAGAGAGCAGACCAAAAATATATATTGTATCATCAGTAAGTAATAAACACGTTGATCAACTGAACTGGCTCGCCTTGGCCTTGAACTAACGGGGAAGGCGGCCTTCTTCTTCAGCCTCCCCCCTACACTAAACACCCCCACCCCCAACCATGACCGCTGGAATTGTTAGAAAAATAGTTGAAATCGAACCTGGTGATTAATTTTGATCTTTGAAGCTCTAGCAAACTGTACTACCAAATACCAATACAATGTGTGTTTATATACGCAAAAGTTTGAAACCTCTTGACTCTTGAGTTGTAAGTTGCCATGTGCAGGTTTCTACATACATTACAGATCTCCATCTGATAAAGAAAACAACTCTCTTCTCTGACTAGCCTTTTTCCATTAATTAATTGCCATTTCCGCCAATCCCTCCATCTTTCATTGAAATGGATTCCAAAACCTATTGACTCTGTCTCTCTCTCTCTCCAACCAGATGAAATCCAATAGACTTTCTAGTGCTTTGCAGGCCTGTTTGACGTGTAATTGCTGATCTTGACATGGCCTTCACATATCAAAGCTTAAGTCATAGACAGAATTAACAACCATATTAATGTATAATGTGAAAAATATATTAGTTGAGGGGTCAAAGCCTAATTTTTTCTATAAATGGGAAAGGGGGAACATATATATTTATTGAATGTAGGTGTTATCGTGTTCTTCCTTCTGCATCGTGACCAATCATATTATTTAATATCTCCGGAGTCTCATATGAATAGAGAATTGTTACTATGTCTGCTTCAAGTATGGAGGAGGAAGTTCAGGAATATTAAGGACATGCCAGACAGCAAATGGAGAATCTGCAAGTTGTAGTTGCAGCCTTTTCTCTTCTGCAGGTTGTAGTCGTAAATGGGAATTATTTTCTAAACAAAAATATATATTAATAAGGCAGCGATAAAATTGTTCTATTGTGACGTCGATACATCAAAGGTTCGAATAGCGGAACAATTTATCAATATGCGATGGTAAAATTGTGTATATCTACATTGTGTATATCTACATTGTGCACTGGGCCGTCCTACATAAGTCTCAAAGTTTGTATTTCATTAATCTATACTGTAAACAAAAGGAGAGGAGAGTTTGGTGTCTTCTCTTTTTTTTTTTTTGGTTCTTAAAATAATCCATACTATTGGTGTCCTCTCTCTTGATCTATACTATTGTTTACTAATAAAATATTCGTACTACCCTTTAACTACATATAATTGTTTTTATATTCTTATGAGGCTGCTGATATTAAACAACAGCAATGGTCAGTATGCAGAAGAGCACGATAACACTTACATCGTGTCTGTAGCACATATCAAACAAATATATATATGACGCCCCGGCCCCGGCCCCGGCCCTATTATAAATCGAATGGAAAATTATAATTTGACACTCTTTATTTTTATATTTTTCAAATTACGCCTTTAATTTTCATTCCCTCAATGATTAACATTGTTTCCATTAGACGACAAATTGCCTCACTACGTAACAACACAAACATTTTTCATCCGAAAGATAAGGGACATTTACTTTTAGGATACTATATAACCCTTTGAAATAGTTGAGAGGTCCAAGTGTAATTTACTCTAAATTGAAACCGGGATCTGGACAGACAGAGCATTAGATTCCTGACTCAACAAGTTGTCCCTATACTTGGGCGTGGCGTAAATATTAATATACAAAGACTTCACACAACCTCTAATCTTAGACCAGCCATTCTCATAGTCATAGACAACTTGCTATTCTTCCATTCCATTGAAACAATTAAGACATGCATGACTGACATGGCACCGTACCTATTGCAGGACATAGCAAGTGGTTATTTCTCGATTGAAACAACTGGGTTGAGTGGTATCATGGCAAATCCATCTCTTTAGAGTATGAAGAAAAATAATAAAAAGATATCCATTCTTTTCTTCCACAATCCAAAATGATACCAATTTCTTATTATCTTCCTAAAGTGTTCCAAGAACATAAAATCTAACAACAAAATACAGAGACTCAATTATTCTTGTACAAACTAAAATAGAATATCAAGCTCTTAACTCTAGAAAATCAACAACCACCTTAAACTACGTCAAGCTACACACCATGAACAAATAAACAAGGCCTCTCAATCTTTCTTAATAACGTTGTGGAAGGAGAACAGTAAGGCCAACGGATATTCCAAACAGAAGTATTAACAGTCCGGTGAAGTTCACGATTAGGGCTTCTTGACCGCGTTGTAGCTCTAAGGAAATAAATTTCTCCATCAAGCCGGTCTCAGCAGACAAAATTGCCATGAAGAAGATGACAATGCCGAAAAACACATGCCACGGAGCGAGACGAGCTCTTGTCGACCATTCTGCACCCGGGAACAAGAAAGCGGAGAATGCGAAGAGCAACTAACAAACAATTAAAATTTAGGGTTAATATTGAATTTTCAATCAGTGAAACACAAACTACCAATAGACCATGATAAAAGATTATGACTTCTAAATGTTGTGGACGAAATAACATGAGTGCCTCCACAGATTTCGGATCTAAATAAAATTACTCCTATCCATAGTGAAACTGACGACCACATTTTAAAAGATATATGATTCTTGGGCTTGGTCACAGCAATTGAAAAACCCACTACAACAAGTTTTGATACAATTAATTCTCAAATAAAAACAAAAATCACTTATGTAACTATTAAACCACCATCTCATATAAAACATTAAGTTGGTAGAAAGAAGTGTAACAAAAGTAGTTATCTAATACTCCCTCTCACGTATGCCTCCTCTTGATTGTTTTTGTTCTTGCTAGTAAAACAGGAGACACTGATGTGATTCAAACTTTGGCACTTTTTGGCTTTAAAATCATATCTATGTTTAATTACCAACTGGTCTTTGGTTCAATAGTATTCCTTATGAGGTCAATGGTTCAAATCCCCCCCCCCCCGCCCAAAAAAAAAAATGTTTAATTAGTGATTACTCCAAATGCTTAAACTATTCGAAAGGGTGTAACATAAATATTATTCAATAGTATTTAGTAACTAGTGTCAACCCATATATGTCTCGGAGTGGTCAGCTGAGTGGACCGAGTGAACAAAGTAAAAATAACACGAACACCGCTTCAACAACATAATTATATGACTTAATTTGTTGACCTAATTATTCACTGTTACAGTTAGATCACAATATTAGATGAAGTCTATTGCGAATGGATGAATCACATTAGTTTACGTCGACAAATTAGTTTAGATAATCAGATTGAAGTAGTATTATTTTAATAATGTATGCAAACTAATTAATAGGAGATCATGGTACCTGCAAACCAAATAGGCAGATGGTGGACATGCCCAGCCAGGAATGCAAGGTGTACATATCTGGAGTTCCAAGCTCATTGTGAAACTTGAAAACTGCATAAATCCCCAAAATTCCAGCGAGTAGAGCAATTAAATGCAATATGAAATGAAATCCTTTCTGCACCTTTCTTGTTGCTGGTACAGTCTTGTATGCCATTATAGCTGATTCAAAAACAAATTCAGTCAGTTTATAGTATATGGTCCCATTGGTTGCACTCGGACACTATATAGACACTTCACCAAAAAAAAAAAAAAAACACACACACATACTCACACTCTATAAACTTGAAAATTTAATTTCTTTTTTTGCAAAAAGAAAAGTAGCATTTGAAGTCTTAAAACCTTTCTACAATTTAGTCCCAAAAGTTAGTCATTCAATTTGCTGTGACATGTTTATTTCCCAGTTTGTGAGGAAAGCAGCTATTATCATTTTTTTTACGTCTTGGAGAAATTGCACTTTGACCTCTTGAACTATGCCCATGCCTCAATTGCCCCAACAACTTTCCATTTTTTGCACTATACCTCAATTTTTGGTTATTAATTTTTTGTAGCTTCAATTGCGTTATATCTATTACAAACTGGATGAAAGGCTGTTATATACCACTTTAATCCCTAAAACTTATGTCACGTTTATAATTCTAAACTCTCTAGTTAATAGTGCTTGAGCGAGAGTAGTCTTAGAAAATGAATGAAATGTGGATATTTCCTTAACTTATTTGTTAAGCGTGTTGGCTAAGAGTAGCACTAGGATAAGTGACCCTGTGAAGTCCTGGTGTTGCACTTTTAGAAAATGTTTTGTTTTGGGACAATGTAAAACCAAATCAATAATAAGGACAAATTACATTTTGATCCCATCAACTATGACCAATTTTTCACATTATGCCCTCAATTATCATGACAATTTCTATCCAAAAAGATAACAAACATAACTTGTTTGGACAGTAACCAAAAAAATAATAAAAACAGAAATGTGTTGGTGGTGGTGGTGAAAGTGTGATGGTGGAAGTGTGGTGGTGGTGGTAGTATTTTCTAAATTCTAAAAAAGTTGTTTCAAAAAATATACAAACTAGCTCCAACTTGTTCTCTAATCTACATAATTTTTATTCTCAGTTTTCAAAAAATAAAAATAAAAAATAACTGGTCAATCAGCTTTCTCTAGAAACTGTAGATGTAAACCAAACGGGGCCAATTTTTTTTTTTTTTATCAAATGAATCTAAATAACCGATGTAAAATTAAAGATGAGGTCCAAAATTCCCCTACCCAAAGCTAGATGCATTAATTTAATGATGGTTGAGGGGAACATTAACATATAAGAAGCTGAATGATAGTGAGAGTGAAGTTAGACCGGGCCATAGTGTAAGGATGCATAGTTAAAGGAGGGGAGCATGGAAAAAATTAGATGGCTTCTGCTACGGTGTGCTTTCTCACCTTCCCCTGCTATTAAGATAAACCCAATCACCATTAACAATGGGTGCACCTGTACAACAAAACAAAGCCCAAGAAATCAAAACATTGCCAATTAGAACCTAAATCAGAACAGATATGTCATTCACTATGCATTGGGGAATCACATTGAAAATCTTCTGTTTGATGTCTGATTTGAAAGCAAAACCCTCCCGGAAGTGCAGGAGCCAAACAAGAAGAAGAGCCGTCACAGCTATGGCTACCAAATGTGCGAACATGGCTACTGGTAACGCCGACAGTTGGAAGCTTTGACGACTTTTAGGTGCCATAGCTATACATCTCCAAGAGGGAGAGATGAATTTATAAGAGATTTATGGTCTTGAAATCTTCGCTATATAGAAGCTGAGAATGCATAGAGAGGCGGTCGGTCGCCATCTTCATTTCACAGTCGTGCACCAACCGTTTAACGAAATTCTTTAAAGATTTAGATACGGACAAAGTGAAATGCCCAAAACAAATACCAACAGAAATGGGAATCGAAAACCGTCTGGCCGGATCTAACCGAAAAAATATGCCCGGCTATTTCAAACCTGATGATTTGCCGTACGTTGGTTGTGGTTACATACAGTTGAGTTTTTCCATTTATATATAATATAAAATAGAATAGACTTTAATAAAGTCATCTGGCGACGTTAAATAAACTCATTAAACAGTACTAACATTCCTCTCAAAATCATTTACATTGAATTTTTTTTCCTCCTAAAATCATTACTTCGCACATACGTTACACCTCAGCCACGAGTTACCTAATTGAGTTATATACTATTAGTAATTGAGTAATACTTTACACTTACAAAAAATTTTAAAATCCTCACTTTGAGATGAAACTTTTACATTACACCTTCAATGTCATAAAATAAAATAGTAGCAATATATGGCCCAAAAGCCAGATGTGATTGGTGATTCCGCCAACACATGACAGGCACATGATAGGTCAAGAGTAAAGTAGTTCTATATGGTTCATACCTTCTTAGTACATCCCAACCTTTGAGAACAAAAAAAACATCCCCTCAGTCATCTTATACAACAACAGAAATAAAATAATTCATCAGCCAAAGTAGCAATAACAGGAAAAATAATATCAAAGGGAGAATTCCGGAAAAAAAAAATACAAAAAGGGAGAGGCAGAAAAATGCTCCCATCCATCAGTACACATCTTGCTGTACAAAGAGAACACCGCATTGAGTAACTTCTTAACATTCAAATATGAAATACAAAGAAAAAAATTTCAAATGACTGATCAAAGTTTCAAAGTAAGATCAGGTGAAGATGAATCTGCCCTGGGTGGTGGACCCATAGCCACAAAATTTATGTTCGAACTTTCGCCCAAGTCAGAACCCAGATTACTATCGACTCCCTCATCAATTTGCCGAAAACTACCAGGCCAAAACAGTGATGCTTCGTCCTCTTCCACAAACATTGGCATTCTGAAATAGCCTTGTTCAAAACTTGTTCCACCTTTTATCCCATGCAAAGGCCTCTCTCGTGGTATGATTCCTTGGTGAACTGAGGCATGAGCTTCAATGCCTAGAGACCGAAATGCAGTCCCATGAAGGGGCAGAGATGCCAAGCTGGCATAGTTATCCGATATCATTCCCATTCGCATGGCCCTCTTTGCCAATGTCCTCTCTCTCTTGTGTGCATTCTGATGCCCTCCAAGAGCCTGTGAGCTGTAAAACTTGCGCCGACAAAAATTGCAGGAAAAAACTCTGGACACTGCTCCGGATGGAGTATGGACTGCCACTTGGCTGCTGTTCTCATGCATTCCCTTCAACTCGGCATCACTGGCGTTGAAACCAAGAGTCAAATCAAGAGTTTCAAGCTCCACATTGGTTTGAAGATTAATGGGATTTGTGAGGCAAGACGAAGTAGTCGTGCTGTCCTTGGATGGATGAGTAAAGGGACCTTGGATGGATACATTGGAGACTACTTGGCTACCGCCTTCAGACTCATCTTCAGATTCTAAGTTCAAATTTGGGGCCTTCATGCTGAGTAGAGCAGTGAAGTCAAGTGTTGATTCTTTTCGAATAAAGTAACCACGGAATGTATTGATCCAACCGCTGGTAGTGGTTAGCTAAATCTTCACCTGCAACCACAATCAGAGTAAATTATTTGCCGCAACTATGTTGGAGTTCTATGTGAAAGACAGAAATAAAGAAAGTGAGACCATGAGATTGAGAGACTAATAGACTCCAAGATTGTAGATGGACAATTAGTCTTAACGAAAAACTACAAGAGACCCCTTTTGAAAAACACACAGAAACATGGAGAGGGCACTTGGTTTGTCCTACAATTTTTCTCAGGTCCGAGCAGACAAAAAATCAAAAGCATTCCGGGGTTTGATCTCACATACACTGGCAGGACTGCTTGGTGGAGGTGAAGATGTGGGTTACCAAGCTTGAGAAGACGTGTTCAAGCCTAAAGTCCGCCAATTTGCTCAATCAAAGTGAAGTCTGAAGGTTAGGTCTCCCAACACTCTTGATTAAGTACAGTAAGCAATAGCCAACAAATGTTTACAAAGAAAAAAAATTCTTATGCCTAGTGGTGCATCTTGATGCTCAAATAACATATGTACTCTGGCTGCTGCATGACTAGACATTTGTATATGCATACCCTTTGTCATACACGCACTTGGCACAAATAGATGCCTGGAATTTTAAATGGTAGGTATTAAGGTATTGATGGCAATTTGGACATGTAAAAGCAAATTCATGTCGTAACTTGTAACCTAGTTTCAATTCTAAATCTTGGAGCTACTATGCATCACCCTCTAACCGTGTCAAGTGAAAACTCGTGTTTATGCCTTCAGCTGCCATAGCATAAGAAGACCCCCTCGGGGGATCAATCAGTCAGTACTCAGTAACCCAGTGGATGATCTTATTGTACTGACTCTAGGACATGCAACTTACCATGTTGAATTGCATTGATAGGTATTTGACCTCATGGCAAGCATGAGCTATGAGCTGGCAAATACTAGCCTGGGGTCACGCTGAGACGGATCAGGTCATCTCTAGAGCTATTAAGTAATACCATATAATGTTGGTGCCAATTTCCTTTAGGCTCAATACCTTTGACTCGAAAAGGGGGCTTTGTGCAAGGGCTCATGTTTTCGTATTTTTAGGGTGTCCAGATATGTAAAACCTTCACTTAAACTCTTGCCATGCATCACCATTGCTAAGGTGCTACACATTTAAGTACGAAAAAATGATGCCACTGATGTAAGTCTTGACTCTTGAGTACAATCAGCATAGGAAAAAAATGGTGGTAACATGTCTATATCCTTCTCAATAAAAATCCAGTAAGGTAGTACAATTTCCAAAAGAAAACCAACACCATGCTCAAACCTAGATTGTATAGACTAGAAACAGTATAGCCCTTCCAAGTAATTATTGTCTTAAAATTACATTTTTCTAGGTACTCCCTGCAAAATGCATCTCAATTACCATCTGAAATTTCAGGGTTTCAATGTAGTAGATGAAACAAATTTGCTATATTTCTTTGTTTTCTTC
Organism: Ilex aquifolium; assembly: GCA_951799425.1. Taxonomy (NCBI): domain Eukaryota; kingdom Viridiplantae; phylum Streptophyta; class Magnoliopsida; order Aquifoliales; family Aquifoliaceae; genus Ilex; species Ilex aquifolium. Next base: position 40,651,655 of record OX637397.1, on the reverse strand, counting down.
TTCACCATCTTTTTCCTACCCCAGTTGAATATAGGGAAAAGGGACCACAAGTTCCGCAGAATGAAATTTATGGGTCGATAGATCTAAGCATAAGTTTTTGGGTCCAAAAGGAGAGCATTTTCTCAAAAGACTCATTTGCTCTCATTTAAAAGGACAGTTTAATGTTCAAAAAAATAGAATGTTTCAAAATTCAAAACATTCAAAACTCTTTCATTATAGGGCTTTCAGATATACCTTCTTTTCTCTCTCCCTCTCATATACGAGAAAATATGCATTACAATGGTGATACCACATGACAATGTGATGTGCTATCACCAACCAATAATATTAAAACAAATAAGTAAATGAACCCCACAAAAATTAATAACCAACAAGCCATGTAAGCAAATAACTCCCAACTCTTCCTCCATGTAAGCCCAAGTGGAATTCACCTTAACCACTTGGAGTTTTATTATTGGTTGATGATACCATGTCATCAATGGTGACATGGTATCACCATTGCATTCAATATTTACTCCTCATATACAAACCCCCCCCCCCCCCCCAAAAAAAAAAAAAAAAAAAAAACACATATACATATACATATGCGTGGCTGCCTACATCAATGTAAATTCAACGATATTTCGTGCTTATATCACCAAAAAATTAGGAATCAAGCATGACGAGCCCAAATTTGACTGGGCCAAGCCCGATAAAATAAATCGAGAAAAGCCCAGATATTAGAAGCCCAAGTCACTCAGATCCATCCAGTCGGGTCAACCCATCCTAAAGGAGTCCAGAAGGAAGCCAAATGACCAAGGGGGACCAAGGGGCGCCAACAAGAGGTCATCACTTGGGCACCGCCACTAGGGGTCATCACTTGGGCGCCGCCCACTAGGGACTCATCACTTGGACCTCATCACTTGGAGTCATCACTTGGACCTGGTCACTTGGGCGCCTACTTCTCTCCACTCCTCTTGACTCCGGTACTCCTACTCCAACTCAAGGTCCAGCCTAAAGTCCAATCCAATCAGGACTCTCCTCCGACTAAATAGGAGCACGAGGGAGAGAATGACGGGATACGGAGATCAACTCCTACCTTAATTGTGCTTGCCAAAGAGGTCCACTCTTACCATGATTGTACTTACCAAAATAGTGGGAGACCTCTTCGTCACGGCACCGCCTCACCATAGCTATATAATGTAAGCCCTCTCAAGGGTAAAGACAGGCTTACAACACCTTGATACATCTCAGACACCTAGAGACAGGCCTCACTACACACCTACTCTCTCTCTCTCTCTCTCTCTCTCTCTCTCAAAGCTCTGTAACACTCCGGTGACTCTTATTCATCAATAAAGAACACCAGGCCACCGCTGCCATTCTCGAAAGTGGAGTAGGTCATCCGAAACCGAACCACTATAATTTCCTGTGTTGATCTGTTGTTTATTGCTTTAAGTTCCATTGATTGCTATTGATTGTTTGTTAATTACATCATTATTCATACTTGACTGTTGATCTTGCCAAAGACAATTTTGTGCATCATCAAAGCATATCAAGATCCAAAAGCCAAAAATAATATTCTGCACCAATTTTTCAAATTTAAACCACAAAAAAACAAGAATCATCCATATCTGTGTCTAAAAAGACAAAAACGAGGTTCTGCAAATTTCTACAGCAATAAACTAGGGTTCTTAGCAAACAATAATAAATCAGATAATCATGAAACCTAGAGTTTCATTTTTTTTTCCAAAGAAAATCACTTTGAAATTTTTGAGCAAGAAATAAATCGATGCCAACAAAAGGAGTAATTTCTATCTTCACGATTTTCCACAATGAAATAAATAGTGAAAAAGAATTCCCAGTAAATCTTTGAGATAGTGAGCTTTCACTATTCTAAAAATTTTGGCCTATGCTAGTGGAATTTTATTGTGGTGAAATATTTAGAGAGAGAGAGTGGCAAGAAAGAGGGTGGTTTTGAACAATAAAATTTCATTGTCTGATTTCACTGTCTAGTTCAATGAAATTGGATAGTAAAATTGGTATTTCATTGTCCAAAGAATCTTTGTACCATAAGAATGCTGATTCCATTGTCCAAGCTCTCTTTCTTCAAGTTCTCTAAGATCATTATATCTATATACATGATATTCAACAGTAGTTGTATGTGAGATGATTCGAGCAATAACGGTTTCCCCTCTTCACAAACAAAAATGTCGGAAACAAGCTCCATCACACATTTGTTCAAACCAAAAAAACATCCCTTGCTTGCGCAAGAAGGGTTCCATCTAATGCGTGATACTGTCAACATAACCTTCTTTCTTTAAGCTCCACCTTTTCTATTGAAATGATTCTAGTCTTTGCAAAGTCATATTAATCATATTCATTAAAATAATCTTTGGAGCTCTCTTTTGGTAAATTGGTACAAGTACAACAAAGCCCAGAATCCCCTCACCGAGGCTCTTGATTAGGCCATACCTGGTATAATTACATCAGCAACAGATCTACATAGAGAAACCTACATGACTTAGTTGGATCCAAGGAAAAATTTGTTGGTGGATTTGAGCTACTCTCTAATAGAAGAAGAGGGCGAGTCTTTGTTTCTCTCTTTACTCCATTGTACTTCCATAAACAAGCTCTAAACCCCTTTCAAATCCACCAACAAATCAATAAATTTGCTAGAACTCCTCTTCTCTAACGACGTTCTTGGTTGTCTATCACATCATCTGAGAAACCGCATACTGCGTTCTCCCCGTCACAGCCAAGGGAAGAACTTGATGGGCCAGAGATTGCCCACCTACATGAAAGAGAGAGAAGAAAGAGACGGAGGGCAAAGAGAGAAGGGAGAGAGGGAGAAAAGAGAGAGGAATTGAGGCAAAATCTTATCTCATAAATGAGTTGGTGCAAGTAATGAATATAAGGGGTATTTTCGTCATAAAAATGACTAAAAGTAGTAACTGCAGAATACACGCCTAATACTTCAAAAAAGTGTCCTTGAGGCCTTCAAAACTTATGCCTAGAAATATTGACGGAAAAATCTGAACATTGTACTTTTCACAAATTTTCACTTGAATATATGCTTTGTAGAATAGAGAAATTATGAAGCTTATAGAACCATAATTCGCCAAGTGGTGATACAAAAGTCTAAAAGTGAAAGCAAATAATAAAAAAGGGGGGGTGGAATGGGGTTACAAATAGCATCAATCAAATAGAAATATCATGCATAGGCACAATCGTGCAGTTAGGTCAAAGTCGAATTCATATACAGTTCCCAAACTAGAAGCTTCAGAAACAAAATATTGCCATTCCTTATAAAAAAAACCATACAAAAGAATTATTCACATCCAAACCTAGCTTTTCAAAACCTTAAAGGATATTTAACCATATTACTAAAACTTCCTGCCTTCTAAACCCACATTGTAATATACAGGTTTAGTCTTGTTTTCGGTGGGGTGGGGGCTGGCAAAAAGGTTGGCATATAGCAATTTGCATACTTGTATGGGACCATCAAACAAGTCAGAATCAATGGCAGTGGTAGAACTTCCAAAGGGGTCCTCATCATAGGCGATGACCTCTGGCTTAGCTACGACAGGCAATCGGAATATATTTCCCATCATTAAACAAGGCTACAAATAAGTATACCATTGTTCTATGACCATGAGGTATGGGCTACCTTTCTTGCAACATTTCAGTTTGATCACAAGCATATATACTATAATCCTAGAGAAAACATCCATTTTCAGGAGCAATTGATTGATAGAATGGTAGAAACTCCACTTATTAAGCACGAAAATGCAAGTTCAACTTTACGGGCAATCAAATTGTGCAAATGATGTCAAAAATACGTTTATATCTAAGACAACTGGAACACCTTGTCTGAAGCAAAAGAGAGAAGAAGACTGCATATATGACCGGAATCTGGGCAACCTCTTTTGGCAATGAGGATATGGACGGGCCACCTCCTCCTTTCAAAACTGGTAAACTTAGTCAGTACTCACTCAGTATCTCTCAGGTAAATATGGATCCTTAACCGACATATAGGCAGCCCTACACACAGAAACAGGCAGAATCTCTGAAAAGAACAGCTGAAAGACCATAAACTAGTGTTGGTCCCACCAATGTGAATTGAGATAAGCGCGATGGATTGTGTACCCATCTAATTCCAGCATCATTTAGCGTGTGGCTCCCCCAAATTTGAATTATAATTCTCATGATTGACATTGTAAGCTGCCCATCACTGCACCAAAAATGGCCTCTGTTGTGACAAAGGGCATGTGGAATAAGTCAAGATATGCTGTGCTAACAGGCCATCATTCTAGTGAAATTCTTTCTTAAACTAAAAGCAAAACAGAGAATGTTCGCCAACCAAGTTGTTTTTATATGATACCAATTTAATCACTTTTGCTCAGCATCTTCATGACAAATATTGTTACTTTATGTTATCTGCGGATTAAAATTGAGGCTTAGATATATTATTGGAGAGATGATTGGCATCTCCCCAATAGAGATTGGAACAAAATTCAGGATACCAGTTCCCAGTACACATCTGGTTAAGACCACATTGATGGATCTTCGAAAATAATTTAACTACTTAAGAACTAGTAACAGAGGACATGTGATTCAGAAATTTGAAACTTGTTTCTCCGAATGACCAAAATGATTGTGAAATCCCAATCTGGTAAATTTGATAGGAATACAGGGAAACATATAAATCATAAGGTCTGAGTGATAGAGATCAGCAATTCAGCATAGATCATTTTATCATATTATTCCCATTTCTCTGATCTGCAGAAAAAAAGAGCAAGGTCCATACGTTTGGAAAAACACAAGCATGAAAAAGAAGTATATACAGAAATCAATCAAAATGTTCCGATTCCCTTCTTTTCCAAAACATGTTTTGAAAATCAATTTTGCAGTTACAAACAATAGGGATCAAGCCTAATGGACTCCTTAGCACAAATGGATATCTCCAATTCATGTATATGGTTTAGGACACTGCAGCTGAGGATTAGAACCGTTAAATTTGATGTGTATGGTATTATGCTCACCATCGTCAAACAGTAAATATGTGTTTACATGGAGTGCGAAACTCCATTGGGGATATAGTCAACAAAGATGTGGATAGTCATGACAACTGTGGTGCTGCCATTGCCAAGGGGAACGGAACGGGGAAACAATTGCCTACCTCTAGGAGCCTTCCACCAGCTGGTTGGTACAAAATTAACTCGATGGGGCATGTTTTCCAGGTGATCTTATTGTGGGTGTAGATGGTGTAGTTCAGAACTTCAGAATGATAAAGAAGAATTTGTCGTGGCTTTCTCAAGGATCATACAGGTGAAAGTTGATACTTAACAACATGAGACTTTGGGAGCTTTGGAAGCTGTCAATTTTTCTCCTGAAAATGGATATACAAGAAGTCTCGGAAGAAACATTGCCTTACTGTGATACAGGAAAATCAGTCTCATCAAGCTAATCTGTCATAGATTACATTGTGCTGCTATCAAGATTTTAATCCACTCATTTAGTCAGGTTGATATTGTTGCCATAAATCAGGCTAATTAGCAAAGCATTCTAAGAATGTTCCTGATGTTGGCGTCTGGATAGACAAGGCTCCAAAAATTGGTTATGCCACTCCTCCTCATAATCCTTCTTAATAAAATCCCATCGCATCTCCCTCCGAAAAGATAAGTGAAAGGTAAGTCGGGTGGGCAGCTGGGCAGCTGGGCATGACAGTTTGTTTCAACTGGATTAGAACATTTAGATATCAATTAAGTATCAAACTCATTGTCAGAAAACATCAGACAATTGAAAAGAAGTAAGTCTATTCACGCAACCGAGCAAGTTCTCAAGTTTTAACGAAGTTCTGTCAAAGACCATGCGAATCAACACTTTTCTTCGCTTACTGCAGCCTCTTTAGTTCACACCTAAACAACGGGTGAGTTCACACCTAAATGCCAATGGGTGAGCAAACACCTAAACGCCAATGGGTGAGCGAATCCCACTTCAAGATCGACTCTTTGGATTGCGTTAATGCCAATCAGTGAGAAATCGATTTTGAAAGCAAACACAATTAAAATGATTTATGGCAAGAATCAGCCCACAAGGAATCATGCAGCACTATCAGAACTTAAACTCAGATAGAGAAGTCCAGGAGAAACAGGATAGAGAACCTGAAATATTTTGTACCATAGATCTTCCACTTTACTAAGTTGCTTTATCTTTTATCAATGGGGATTTATGTTACATCAAACCCAAATATCTTCCCACAGATATGTACTAAGAACTTCCAGTCATAAAAGAAAACAAAACCCCTTAATCTAATAAAATCAATAGAACTAATTTGAAGTGGAAAAATAAATAAATATCAGGAATTCTAATACTCTATTAAACCAGCAAGCCAGGACCTCAAAGCTATGCAATCGCCAAAGAAAATATATGCATCTAAATACAGAGAGCAGGACCTCAACAGGAGAATAAAAACCACTAAAACAAACATATGACATAAGAACAGCATAATAGAATCCAAGCCCAAACCATACCAAGACATAGTAGAATCACAAGCACAAAAAATTCAAAATAATCCAGAATCCAAAACCACCAGTTCAAATCAGAAGAACTTAGTATCCAATGGCAAATCGTATATAATCAGAAATAGAGGTATAAGATACACATGAAGCAACCCAAAAAAGCATATGAACTAAATATCAAAATCAAATCTAGAAGCTAAAAAAGATATTAAGTATTCCTTACAGTATATTGAAACACAGGTCTCAGCTTCAGTGGACTCTAGAAGACGAGTACGATTATCAGAAGACAAGACAGGCTTGTGGGTATTCTACTTTTTGCCAAATATGGAGATAAAAAGGAATTAGATGGAGATAAGATTATGAGAGAGAGAGAGAGAGAGAGAGAGATAGAGAGGGAGGTGGGAAAGGTGGTAAGACGTCAGAGTAAGTCAGAGAAAAAGAATAATAACACAACCCCTATTTTTGTTAAATTTTGTGATCTTCAACTTTTACATATGAAAAGCATGCCATGACACAGACAGACAGAGAAAAGGAAAACAGTACTTGAGGCAAGTTCCACTTCGACAGACATATGTGTTTCTTGTATTCCTCTGATCTTTCCTCTCCCAACTTGTGAAAGCTAAGATTCTTTTTTGTTATAATTTGATCTAAACTCTTGGATTATTATAAACAAAAGTTTATTAAGTAATCAATATAAAAATCCAAAATAGTAAATTATGGATAAATCTATTAATAACTTGATAGAAAATATAGAGATTTAGTATTATTTAAATTATATTGGTTAATTATCAGATGACCAATTTTTTTGTAAATAATATATCGATGTAAATTTTTTATCCGAAAATATAGATACGGTGTACCAAAGTAGGTATGTTATATCGAATCACTTTATATTTTTGTCTCATATTTTCATTATTTTTCCTATCTTAAATTTCTATCTTCTAATTTATATGATTAGTGTTAATTATCTGTTGTGCAAAATCAACACTCATTAAACTGGTTGAATTGGCTCATTAATCAAACAAAAGTTTAGTTATAACTTCAAAAAAAAAATTATGATGAATCACTAAAAAAAATATTTTTGAAAGAATAAATTATAACTTTTAGATATCAAATTATACTACTTTTTAAAAATAATTCGTGATATTCTATCCATCCAGGATGAGGAGGACATTTGTCCTCTATCAGGTCTCCACTGCCACCTCCATTCCCACTCTGAAATGACACGCAGATTAACCATTGTAGCCCATACCATGTCACAGCCACATCCAATCCCATTTATGGGGCAGGCAGACAAGGGTATGGACCACACGCACTTCTAAAGTTGGGCCCCATTAAGGTATGTGCAATATTTTCCCTAGATTTGCTTCATTATTTAAGAAAGCTAAGGGGCCATACCATACCATACCACAATTTTTCTATCAAGTATCCCAGAGTACAAGAGTGGGCATAACTTCAAATCACTAGTCCTTTTAACTTCTTTCGGTGCATTTCTTTTTAAACATCAACAACATTTGAGTTTTGATTGATAGTGATAGAATTATATGGAGCACCTCAAGATCAAAAGTGACCAAAATTATAATATACAAATAATTGACAACTCATTTATTCTACAATTTTGAACCCATAGCGGATATTATTATTGTGCTAATATTAAAATATATCATCGGGTGGCTAAATAATTAAAAACAATCAAACTAAGAATTATATCCTAAATAATTTTTTCTTGAAAGATTAAAAATTTTACATTGCACCTGCACCTTAAATTTTGTGAAATAATAGTAATGTGTCTCAAAAGACACACCATTAATATTTTTGTCTCACCGCATCACACAGCATGCCCCAAAAACAAACCATATGCTGCATTTGGGACACATTATTGCCGATTACCGTACCTATACTTTTTACCATTTTAATAAGTATTTTTATAATTTTTGTGGGTCATTTAACAACAAAAAAATTTATCACTTTTATGAGTATTTTTTTATCATTGCTGATAGTAACCATTTTTACAATTTTTCTTCGGTACAAAAAATTATCACTTTTGTGGGTGATTTATCACATTTGTGAATATTTTTATAACTGTTGTGATAACTATTTTTACTATTTTTTCGGTACCATAACAATAATAAAAATACTTACAAATATGATAAATAAAAGTAGGAAAAATTTCATCCACCCCCTGTAGTTAGGTCTAAATTCAATGACACCCCTCCCGATTCTGAAACTTCACTACACCCTTTCTGGTTTATACTTTCAAATCAATGACACTACCTTAATAGTAACTTTTGTCTCTGTCAATAGATAAAATAATGATTTGACTAAATATTTTGTGAAAATGTCAAAATTTCGCTTTGTTATGTAAATGCCCTCAATCTTTTCTCAATTATATATGCCTCAACCAACCCAGCAAGCGTGATTTCTATATTTATATTATCCCAATGAATTTTTATCATTTTAAAGTTTTGCATGATAACTTTGTTATAATATTAGTCATCATATTATCACTCATTTGGTTGTATAATCAAGTTTTTATAATTTTTATAGTTAAAATAATTTTTCTATAGTGAAAATTACAATAGATAAAGTCAGTGTCAAAATCTCATGCATTTCTAACTCTTTTGCTATCATCTGTCATTCACAACGTCACCGGACCACACTTCACACATCACCCTTCATATATTAAATTTAAATATTATTTTGACAAAATTTAATATTAATTGAACAAATTTGGTCTTAATTTGGTAAATTTAAATATTAATTTGGTGTTAATTTAATAAATTTAAATATTAATTTAGTATTGATTTGATAAAATTTAATGTTAATTGAATAAATTTGAATGTTGCTTTAATGAAATTGAATGTTCATTTGATGTTAAATTAAAGAAATAACGTTCATTTGATAAGGTTAAATGTTAAATTAATAGAATTTAATATTTTATTTAACATATTAAATTTTAAATTAATAAAATTGAATGTCAATTTAGTGTTGATTTGATGAAATTAAATAGTAATTTAATGTTAAATTAAATAAATAATATTAATTTGATGAAATGAAATATTAAATTAATATAATTAAATGCTAATTTGATAAAATTAAATATTAATTTTGTATTGATTTGATGAGATGAAATGTTAATTTAGTTTAAATTAAATAAATGACATTAATTTGATAAAATTAAATATCAATTTTTTGTTAAAGTTAGGTATATTTATAACGGGTGTTGTTAAAGTTAGGTCTATTTATAGGGGGTATAGATAAAATTTATCCTATAAAATATTCGGATGTATTTCTGTAAATCAACCATTGTTATTAACGCCGTAAACCAACAATCACTAACAGAGGTGACAGTAAAGTTTTAGAATCAAAAAGGAATGTCATTGAATTTAAACCTAATTCCAGAGGGTGAAAATAAAATTTTCTCATAAAAGTATGATACTAAAAAAAAAAAAAATGGGTATCATAAACAAGTCCTTAACATAATAATGATAGTGTTGAATATTATAATGGCTATAGGACTGACTGAATCAGATCCTAAAAGATACTTTATCTGTCTTTGTTCTCTGTCTTTTGCTTGTTTATTGTTACCAATTTGCTCATTGCTACCCTACTTCACATTCTTTATTCGATTTCTTTTATTTTCTTTATTTAAAGAAGCACCTAGTGGAAGGAATGTTGATTTGCTTGGAGCCCCTAACCCTTTAATTAAATATGACTTAGTCTTTGATTTCTTGATATTTAACCTTTTAATGTTTTTAGACAGTCATGGATTTTGTATTCATTGTTGTTTGTTTATAATGTCTTGGATTCTCATTTCGATGAACTTTATTGGAAGATTCATTGTTGCTTTTTTTTGATACATTTTACTTGCATAGTAGCTATTTATTTATTTATTAATTATAGAGGTGTGTATTTATTAGGTTGAGTTGTGTTCAGATTCTCTACTTGGATTATGTGTGTGAGAGACATTAGATTGTGGGTGTGCGAGGGATGGTGCTATTGTGTGGTGGTGGTGATGGATGAACAGTGTATATGTGTGAGACATAATGATATGTTTACCACATTTATAAACTAAATTTTACTTTTTAAATGATGTCGTAAATTTACCACTATCAGATAAATAAGTCTCACTTTTATTTGACGGTGATTAATCTATTAGAAGTGGCGGATGATCCAAGTTTTAGTACAATTAGGCCTGAATTGAAATTATGCTGGAATGTAAAACATAAAGTTAACAAATTACTTTATCGTGTTTCATTATCTATGAAATTAAACAAATATTTACAAGGATATCCTTATAATTAAATTTACCTACATGGGTGTATTTGAAATTTACCAAATGTTGTATATTCTCTTTTCTGTTTTTCCAAACAATAAGAGTGAAATTTGTATTGCCGATTCACATGTGTGGGTAAAGTGGCAGAGACATTAACAAATAACATCAAGGTTGTGGAATCTAACTTTGATCGTAAGACTATTGTGCGCGATAATTTCCACACAATAGATGAATGGACATATCTCTCTCTTGATAATTACGAGTTTACTCGGAAAGTCGAAGGATCTGTAACGAGCGGGTGTTTAGAAATGGTATAAGGAGTGGTGATGAATCTTTTTCCGGTCCCTCTTCATTTATCAAGATGAGTCCTGTCATTAAAAAAGAAATGTTAGAAGAGCGTCGAAGTGTTTTTCGGCGTGACCCCTCCGACGATCAAGTCAGTATGTAAGAGAGGGGTGGAAAAACACTGTTCTATTGCTTGGGTGAGATTTGTGTACCTTAGATTTGAGTTTGTAAGAGCTATTTATACCTCCTTGGAGCTAATCATTGTGGACTGTCAAGTCCCTTGGAGGGAAGGGTCCTCATTGGCCCATTTGGAAGGCAGCAGGTGGTGCCCAGTCCTCAAGCAGCGAGCCTCCTTTTCGACGTGATAGAAGCTTTTTCATTTAATGCTCGGATCCTCGAGCATTTACTGATTGCCCTTCTGGGTTTTCCCAACAATAAATATGTATCATCCTTCAGAATGATCATTTAATGTTCCCCATTGCGGCTGCGCATACGTAGGGGTATTTCCGTCCATCGCCCTCCAAGAGGTCATGTTATCTGGACTTTGTACTTCGTACAGTCTCACCATTGGCGATCAAACTGTCTTCTCTGCCACTCTGACTGTCTTGGAAAGAGGAATTGATGATTAATAGCCAATCCTGCTTCTAATGTGATGACGCTATTCTTGACTCTTTTGGGAACTTGGCCATTTGGCACAAGCCAAGCGCCTGGTCGATCGTAAACACCTCAGCGGGATGGAGTCCCGAAGACACGTGTTAGATAGGGAGTTCCTCAGGGGACTTGAGGCACCGAGGACAGATGTTGAACGATGAAGGTTCTGGGAGACCTTGATGTCGAGGACAAGTGTCAAACAAAAGATGCTCTGAGGAGTCCCATGCTGAGGACATGTGTCTCTTCTTGGAGGGTCTGAGTCTTGTCACGCCGAGGACACGTGTCAGTCGAGGAGAGCTCTGAGGAGTTCCATACCGAGGACACGTGTTAGCTCAAGGAAGCTCCACGAGTCATCATGTCGAGGTCACGTGTCATCTCCTCATCAATTCATGGAAACATCCCATCAACTGTCCCCCAGACCTTGATCTTCGTACAGAACGAATGACGTGGCGGAGGGAGATGAAAAGGCCTGACCCCTGCCTCTTCAAGCAGCCACTTTCCTTTCTTTAGGTCATGTGCCCCATTTAAGGCACCTCATTCGTGCCTTGTGCGCAATGATGGGCCTAATCTTCTAATTTAAACAGAGTCTCCGCCTCTTTCTTCTGTTTTCGTCAATCCTGCAACTCAAAGAATCTTTCACTGGAGTTCTATCGAAGAAGCCTCCATTCGCCTGAAAGCCACCAATCTCTCAGATCCCAATAGAGAAAAAAGCCACCAACCCTTCCTCTGTATCAGGATTGTGCTCATTGGTGAGTAACTTCTCTTTTCTCTCTCCTAGCAACCATTTCTCTTATGTTTCTTCTCCTCTCTATCTTTCTAGCATTATACTGTCTATTTGTCCCTACTGAGTCCCCAATCTTCAAGGATCATGAGTACATTCCTTCCGAGAAGATGGTGCAAGACACGACCTAGGTTGTGGCTAAAGATGTTGGGATCCCTTAAGTTCCAAACTCAGCTCTAGTAGCCGAGACTGCGGCCCCAACTCCGGCGCCTCGGGATGACACTGCTCCAGCCCCTGCCGACGGTACTCCAGCTCCTGCCCTTACCGACACTATGTCTGTCCCTCAGGGCAATATTTCTACTGTTCATGCCGACGCAACGCCTCCTTCTCACAGCGCCGACTCTTTCTCTGCTAGTATTGATGAGCTTTTTGGTGACATCAGAGGTGGCATTAGTGGCAAGGTTACCGGCCCTCCATAGAGTAGTTCCTCCACCCTTTTTTTTTTGTAACTTAATTTTTCTTTCATCTTTGTAGGTTGAGGGACGCAAAGCCCTCCTCTTTTACAATACAAGAATCCCTTTCTTTTTCCAAGTGTTTGTCTTTTCTCTCTTTTTTTTTTTTTTTTAAGTGTATCATTCCTCGGGGCCGAGGACACGTGTCAAACAAAAGATGCTCTGAGGAGTCCCACGCCGAGGAATGATATGTTCGGGATTCTCCCTCTCCTTAGGGGGTAGTACACTCCCTCGGATTCATCTTTCTTTATCAGGCAAAATATTTGCAAGTGTTCTCCCTCAGGGGTCATGCCCTATACAGGAGGCTTCGTTCCTTGGGTCTTTTTGGGGCAAGTCTTCTTTTTCTAAGGCCTTGCCCTCGGGACCATGTCTTATCCAAGAGGCTTCGCTCCTAGGGTCTCTTTGAGGACAAGCCTTTTTCTAAGGTCTTGTCCTCGGGGCCATACCCCCATCCAGGAGGCTTCGCTCCTAGGGCCTTTTTAAGGGAAAGTCTTCTTCTAAAGCCTTATCCTCGGGGCCATGCCCCATCTAGGAGGTTTCCCTCCTTAGGTCTTTTTAGGGTAAGTCTTTCTCTACGGCCTCACCCTCAGGGCCATGCCCCTTCTAAGAGGTTTTGCTTCTTTGTTTCTTTTGAGCAAGAGTCTTAACACTTCACCTCTGGGACCATGCCCCTTTCAGGACAACACATTTAGTAAAAATAAGCCTTTCTAAAAAATAGTAATTTTTCAAATTCATTACATTCCAAGGCCTAAGTACAACATTTCCCTCTATGTCCTCTAACTTGTATGATCTGGAGTCTCCCACTGACGTGACTTTGTATGGTCCCTCCCAATTAGGTCCCATCTTTCCATCAGCCGGGTCACGAGTGTTCCCGACTACTCTTCTGAGCACCAGGTCGCCTACTTGGAATCTTCGGGGTTTTACTCTTTTATTATAGAGTTTGGACACCCCTTCTTGGTACTTAGCTAGTCTCAAGGCAGTCATTTCTCTTCTTTCGTCCGCAAGATCCAAGTCTAGGCTGAGTTGGTGATTGTTCTCTCCAGTTTCAAAAGCTTGCGTTCTTATAGTAGGGAAGCCCACCTCCAACGGGATAATCGCCTTTACTCCGAATACAAGGGCATAAGTTGTTTCGCTCCGCGGAGTCGTCCTGTAAGCCCAAAGGACATTCTCATCCACCCATTTCCCCTTAGCTTTTTCTAACATCTTCTTAATTCAACTGACGATAGTCTTGTTTGAAGATTCTGTTTGTCCGTTGGCTTGCGGGTGCGAGAGTGTGGAGTAGTAATTCCAGATTTCGAGGTGCTCACAAAAAGATTTGAAGGATCCGCGGTTAAACTGAGTCCCGTTGTTCGATACAAGTGCACAGGGGGATCCCGAATCTCGTGACTATATTCTTCCACACGAATCGTTTGGTGTCTGTGTCCATAATATGAGTCAATGGCTCAGTTTTGACCAATTTCTTAAAGTAATCAGTCCCAACTATCAGAAATTTCTTATCTCTAGGAGCCTTCTTGAGTGGTTCGACTAAGTCGGGTCCCCATTGGGCGAACGACCAAGGACTGGTTAGCGAGTGCAAATCTCTGGATGGCTGTCTAATAGTGGGAGCGAACCTCTAGCATTGGTCACTCTTTCGGACATAAGTTGTACATCCATTTGCATTCGCTACCACCAATATCCTTGCGACATGATCTGATGGGCCATGGATCTCCCATCCGAGTGCACCCCACATATGTCTTCGTGCACTTCGTACAGAAGGAGCTCAAATTTATCTTCTCAGACACAAGAAAATAAGGTCCGGAGAAGGATTTTCGATACAACTTTTGATTTGGGGAGGCCCAGAACCTCGGGTCCCTCAACTTTATTTTTCTGGCTTCTTTGGGACATTTCAAGAGCTCTCCAGATACGAGGAACTTGAGCAGCGGATCAATCCAGCTAGGGGGCTATTTCCCTTCTTGGATCGTAATCACTCCAGGGACATCATCTATGCTAGAGTTAGGGAGGAACTCCACGATAATCTTGCGCGTCATCTCAGAGTCCAATGCCGAGGCTAGACATGCTAGAGCATCGGCGTGGGCATTCTTATCTTGTGGGACCTACTTGACTTCCACTTTCTTGAATTTGTGGAGTAGGGTCATCGTCTTGTGGTGATAGGCTTTCATCCTGGGATCCCTTGCTTCAAACTCCCCATTGATTTAGTAGACCACTAGCAAGGAGTCGCAAAGGAATATTAGCTCCACGGCTCCCGCCGCGTCGGCAAGTTTTAGCCCAGAGATGAGTGCTTCATACTCCGTCTTATTGTTGGACACCTTGAAACCCAACTGAATAGCCTGCTCCATGACCAATCCCTCTGGGAAGACCAACAACACTCCGATCCGTCTATGTAGAGTCTCTAGGAGTGCACTTGGCTATCCGTGGAAGACTCCTCCTCAGGGAGAAATGGCTTCCCTTGGGTAAACTCAGCAATGAAGTCCGCTAGCACTTGTCCCTTTATTGCAGTGCGAGTTCTGTAGTGGATGTCATGTTCCTCCAACTCTATGGCCCATTTCATTATCCTCTCGGAGAGGTCTGCTTTCCTTAGGATCGCCTTCAAAGGTTGATCCATTAGGACGGTGATGGGGTGCGCTTGGAAGTAATGTCTCAATTTTCATGCGGCCGTGACTAGCGCCAATGCAATTTTCTTCAAAGACAAGTATCTTATCTTCGCGTCCAGGAGAACTTTGCTCACAAAGTACACTGGCTTCTGTTCATGTTCATGCTCGTGGAATAGTACGCTGTTTATGGCTAACTCGGAGACGGTCAAGTAGAGGAATAACACCCCCCCCTCTTAGGGACCGACGGTGTCGGGAGGACCCGGAAGTATTTCTTGATCCTTTCGAGCGCCTTTTCACATTCCTCATTCCAAGTTTCCTTCCTGGACCTCTTGATGGTGCCAAAGAAAGGCCTACATTTGTCTGATGACCTGGATATAAAGTGATTTTAAGGTGGCCAACATTCCTGTAAGTTTTTGGACGTCACGGACGGTTCGTGGGCTACATACATCCATGATTGACTGTATCTACTCTGGGTTGGCCTCAACGCCGCGCCGAGTTACTAGGTTCCCCAAGAACTTTCCGGAGCCGACTCCAAAAGAACACTTAGCTGCATTCAATTTTAGCCCATATTCACGGAGAGTGGAGAAGGCATCCTTCAAGTCCGTGATGTGGTCACTCCGGCTCCTGCTCTTGACCAGCATATCATCGATGTACACCTCCATGGTATTCCCCATTTTCTGCTTGAACATCCGGTTCATGAGCCTCTGGTATGTAGCACCCTCGTTCCTCAATCCGAATGACATGAACTTGTAGCAATAGACCCCCTTGGAGTGATGAAGGTAGTCTTCTATCGTTACCAACACTCCGCACATCTATTGTTATGGTTACCACCACCCACTTTTGCCCTCCATCATCACCACTGTTGGAATTTGACTCAAACTCTCTAATTGTTATGAAGGAGAGTTTGTTGCGTAATCAATGTAAGAATCCTATATGGAATAGGATTATATTGGAAGAGTTTTAATATACCATGAATAAGTATTTTAGACGTGATAAGAATTATAAAGATTAAGTTGTATCTAAATAGTTTTGGGTTACAGTATTTTATCCCTACAAATAAGGTTGAGTATTATGAAATCAGTTATCAAATGACCAGTTTTTCAATGAATATAATACATCGATGTAGATTCTTGGTTTGTGGATGTAGGTATGGTGTACCAAGATAGGTATGTTGTATCGAACCACGTTATATCTTTGTGTCATATTTTTTTATTGTTTTTCTATTTTTGAATTCCTATCTTTCAACAAGTATTATTTTTGTTAATTATCCATTGTACAAAACCAACAAGTGGTATCATAGTTGAATTGATGATCTTGGCAAAATAATCAGAGTTAGATTGATGATTCTGGTGGAACAATCAGAGCTAGATTGACGATCCTAGTGTAACAATCAAAGCAAGTTATTGGCGATGATCAAGTTGGAGTTTATGTTGAAGAAGACTCTCTTACCACGTATGTACAATTCATGTTTTTGTTTAGATTCACAAGGAAAAAAATTAAAGTTGGTATAAAACCAAACGGAATATTAAGTTGCTTCCTGATTGTTTGAATTTCAAAAATTACCACACGTGTTGTGTTGAAGATGTTTCTTCAGGTTTTTGGACTCTTAAAGTTGAAGTCACGGTATTCCAATGGTTTGGGAGCTATTGGGCTGACATAAACCCAATAGTGATGATATGGTATCCCGTGGGTTACGAGTTAATGGGCTTTACCTTTAAATGGTGAAGTATTGACCATTGAGACCTCTTAAGAGCAAGTAAGACGCAGACAAAGATACACAAATGATGCAGGCCAAGACGTAGGCTCTTGAAAGACAAAGAAGATTGTGACTAATCAGAAAAGCAAGTTTGCACGTAGTGTTTAAAAAATTGGTGGATCAAAATCAAGGATGCTAAGCTCGATCGTCGGCATGACCCAGGTTGAAGAGTTTGGTTCAAGGGAAGCTGTTAGAATTTGACTCAAACTCTCCAATTGTTATGAATGTGAGTTTGTTGTGTAATCAATGTGAGAATCTTATTTGGAATATGATTATATTGGAAGAGTTTTAATATACCATGAATATGTATTTTAGACATGTGATAGGAAACATAAAGATCAAGTTGTATCTAAATAGGTTTGAGTTATAGTATTTTATCCCTATAATTAAGGTTGAGTATTATGTAATCAGTTACCAGGTGACCAGTTTTTAGGTGAATATAATACATCGATGTAGATTCTTGGTCCATGGATGCAGGTACGTTGTACCAAGATAAATATGTTGTATTGAACCACGTTATATATTTGTGTCATGTTTTTTTATTGTTTATCTATCTTTGAATTCCTATCTTCCAACAAGTATTATTTGTGTTAATTATCCGCTGTGCAAAACCAACAACCACTCCACCATATCCGTCATCACCTATCACCTCCACTGATACCACGACCACCATTGTTACTATAGCCACCCACCACCACCACCACCACCACCATCCTCATTGTTGTAACTACCCATATTGCAACCGCTGCAACCACCATCATCCCCGCTGCTGCAAAATGCCACTATAATCATCGCTACTACCACCATCTCCATTGTCACTAGATTGCCACAACCTTCCTTTGCCCCCACCATCACTACTTCACCATATCCACTACAACCCATCACCACCACCCCTTGACTCCACTATTTCCATCACTACAACTACCACTGTCATTGCCACCATCACCGCTATAACAGTCTCTCACTAATACTATAGTCACCCTGACACCATAACCCCCCTTGTCGTCACTACCTATCGTAACCGTTGTCACCACTGCCACCACCATTGCACCTATCACCGTAAATGTCACCACTACTATTGTCGTTGCCACTACTGTCACTAAAACCACAACCGTTGCTACTACTACCACCATTGTCATCCCCTGTTACCACATCCCACTTTTGCCCCCCATCACCACCATTCCACCATATCTGCCACAACCCTACCTCGGATCACGTTGGGTGGGCGATGAACCGGCCACCAAGGCCTTAAGCAACCAATACTGTGCATAATAAATGTAAAATATAGCGGAAGACAAATAATAAAGTGATCCATTCCACCGACCTAATGAATTCCAGAGGAATAAACTATACATCACCACCATCATTATTAAACTAAGGAAAACCGTAATCAAACCATAAGGTTCACAACCCCAAATATAAATAATATTATTCCCAAAACAATTAAATAAATGTCTTAAAATCATAAACGACACTTATTCCTGAAGACCTATAATAAAATAAATCTTCAAATCCTACAATCTCTTGTCTACAGAATAGACTTACTTCTCATCTTGATTCTCATCTGAAAAATGTTAAATGTTTGTATGAGCACAACAGCTCATGAATAACAACCACCTCTAATGAGGTGTGAAAATAAGTCTCATAATTTATATATAAAAATAAACTTTGATATATACATAAGTACAACAAATTGTACCACAACCCCTCTCACATGATTATTTAAACAAAATGATCTCATGATCACAAATAACTTTATAAATGAAAAGACATTTATAATTCAAAACACCCACTCATTTTTCACAAATAATTTTATAAATAAAAGACATTTACAACTCAAAACACTCACAAACACATTTAGTCCAAAATACATTTGTCATATCATGTTTGTTACCACTAGCCTGGTAACTGGTCCTGTCTTTTGTCACCATTAGCCTGGTAACTGGTCCCGTCTCTTGTCATCACTAGCCTGATGACTGGCCCCTATGTGCACATCCATATATCGATTACAATGGTATACCTTCAATCTCGTTACCATTTAGACCTGATAACCCATTCTCTGTCTCATACAACATGATTTCAACACACACCAAAACTATCGTTTTAGTCCTAACACACACAAAATTTTCATTTTATCACCAAAACAATGATATAAAATCATCCCATAAATTTTTAAGATTCATATGTATAACAATTTACAATTGTAAAACATTTAATTGCAACCCCAAACATCAACATATATATCATATATATAAAATATCCACACACACGCACCCACAAGTTTAATATAGAAAATCTTCCAAAAGAAGTAGTAAACTACTCACCTTGATTCTCGAAATCCAATTCAAAAATATCTTTTCCAATCTCAATGAAATCACCACCTAATCCAAAATAATATGTAACGATCAATCCCTATTCTTAACTTCGTAATTTCGTGATTTTATATTTAATATTTGTACTTTCTACCCATTGATATATAATTTATATATCATTTACATAGAAATAACATTTTTAATATGAGATAATAGGATATAGAAGTAACCTGTGCAATTTAGAAAAAAGTTTCTAAACTTCTAGGGTCAAATCATATTTTTTGAAACTTTTGGGGTCCAAGTGTAATTTTCCAAAAATGAATTTTCCTGCTTTCGAACTGCTATAAAATTCTTAGAATAGTATTTAAGGTTATAGAGACCAATTTTTTGATAATATAACCTTACTTTAAGCTATTATGAGTAAACATTAATTTTCGGAACAAAATCAAAACTTTTTAGGGTCATTTTAGAATTTTAAAAACTTTCCAAGGCACGAGAGCTGTTTTGAAATGATAAAATTTGTTTCAAAACTATTGGGGTCAATTATGTATATTTTCAACCTAAAAAGTGGTCAAAATTAAATTCATAAAAATATGGGGTCAAAATATATCTATTGTAATAAAAAAGGGATGTTTGTATAATTAATAAATTTACTTTTCTTCGTGCTAAACTTTAGCAATTCAACTTCTTTTCTTTTTCTTTTTCAACCTATTGCTTAAACTCAATCTAATCTCAAACAATTATACACCCAAATTCAATTTAACATCTTCAAAAATTATACATACATACATATATATATATATATATATATATATATATATATATATATATATATATATATATATATATATATATATATATTTACAAATCTCATAAAATAAGTAATGCATTCACATACTTTCAATGGATCCAACTCCCCCTTTTTCTTTTTCCCCTTCTTCCTTCTCTCTCTCTCTTTCCTTGTCAGTCACAACTTTCCTTGGTTTTCTAGGGTTTTTACCTATCCAACAATACTACCATATTATAGTACATATAGACTAGTCCTAATAGGTCTCTTTAGGATCAATACTTTCTTTAAAACTCATTAGTCCCTCTATAGTTATTTTTTCCCACATATATATATATATATATATATACTAGTAATTACCCGTGCCTGAAGGCACTATATACTAAATAAAAAATCGCAAACAATTCTTTATGCTCAAGGTATTGTATATAACAAAAATGGTTAATCACAAAAATGAGAACCCCCAAAGTATTTGAAGTAGGAATGGAAACCGAGTTGTGTCATCTTATACTGTGTCATATTATTTTGAATTCTTGTCAAAAATCTCTCAAACTAAACACAACATATTTAGTTAATCGTGTACATAACCTAATGCTAACACCACTCATTTGTAAAACATTTAATTTAAACACGGCCTAGGTAACACATTGGGCACACAGGTCATGTTCAATTCGCATAGACAATTGCTTTTAATCCAATCCCACCTCCACATAAAGTAAAATATAGTTCAAAACTTCAGTGATCTAATCTAATTGTAAGGTAAAAGTCAATTAAAAGTCCTCTAGGCGCTTGATCAATTACTACTTACAATGAGCTAATCTAATTGCTATGAGACACGACAAAAAAAATCTTCATCTTCGCGCCAAAGAAATGTGAAACTAAGCAAACCTTTAGTTTAGTTTTGATGCCAAGAAAGGTCATACATCTAGGGTGAACCCGTTCAATGTCAAAAAATTTAACATTAATCAATTAATATCTCATATCTAGAGTAAATTTGTTGACGCCAAGAAAATGTCATATGGCAATACTTAAGCAAACGCTTAGTCTAGTACCAAAGAGCTCAAAACTCTTTTTTTAAAAGAAAATTAAACCTAGGCCTTGTGAAAGAGATTTTATTTATAATTTAAAGTCCTAGTGTGGGGACTTTCGGCCTTACCCATTTTTCATCTAGATTACAAAGGAATAAAAAACATTTAAAAATTCAAATGAAAACCCAACATTTGAGGAAGAATCCAGCCAAATCAGAAAACCTTCTTTCCTTGAAGTTTGTTTTTTTTGCTAAGGTTGAAGAGTAAATCTGCCAAACTTGCAAAATGAAGAGACGTGTCCAGCTTTGTGTCTTGCTGGATAAGGAGCATCTCCCTTATTTTATCCGCTACTCCCGAGATTTTTGTTGCCAAATCCATTGCCCAGTTAGTTTCCCCATGAATTCTCTCTCCATTTGGCATGCAGTGGGGCAGTATTTGCAGTTATTAAGGAGAAGTTAGGATAGGCAATCCCACCAGAACCCAATTTCTGCCAAAAAAATTTGCAACCAGCATTGCAATTTGTCAACCTCTTCCATAGTGATAAACATGTGGTAAGGTCCCCATCTTTTCCAAGATTTTTGCACTCCCTTAAAAATTCAAGGCAGCTTCTTTCTTCCAAAATAAAGAAATTTTCGGTCAATACCTACCAATTTCAATAGCCACCAAGCCATCTTTACTTGTGTAACAATAGATGATATTGCTACTATCATGGAGGTTTGATAAGAGAAGATTTTAAAAACTTAGCTCCTCCTGCCCAAAAAAAATTCAATGACTATTTTTATCCCTCCTCCATGCTCTTTCCATTTTGAAACCGATAACTCACGCATGTTGCTATGAAAATGTCATGCCCTCATCAAAAGCAGAATCCCATACTTTCCTACCTCCCTCCATAACAATCTCCTATAAATCCTTTCCTAAATAGATAAAGAAATATGTTGAATGTCCACCATTCAATCCCCCAAATCTGTTGAGAGAGAATGTAATAGATAACGAAATAAAAACATGTAATGTTCATTAAAATAGAATGTGTTTCTCACTTTTCATTTACCAAAAATTATTAAAAATATAATGCAATGAAATGAACTTTTACCTGGCTGAATCATTGCTTTAACAACTCCAAAAGGCAATGCTTTCACTTGGCTGTATCTAAGAGCTGCTTCAATCCAAGCTATACACCTATACCTGATATATTATAACAGCAATGCGAAATTAAAAAAAAAAATTAGAACAACATGAGAGAAAAATATAACTATTAACATATTATCAATTTTAGATGTGGAATTGAAGATGAGATATTTGTGTATACCTTTCTATTTGCACTGCAACATACACAAATTCTTTTTTTTTTTTTGGAAAGTAACATATAGACAAATTCGATTGCTTATTGTCACCTATATTTTTATGCAACACCAAAAACTTTCCTATCAATAAGAGTTAGGCTCAATGCATATACCCGAAATCTAATTTGAATGAATTTTAGCCATTTGAACCATTTGAACCAATTCCTAACATATCTTTAGCCATTTGAGTTAAAGCATATATTTAGGCAACTAAATCAACCCACTGTATTATATAGATTCTTTAAATTAATTTTTGACAGTCAATCAAAATTAAGGAGCTACACAAACTCATTGGGAATCCTCAATATTGATTTATGTGTTTGTGTAGCTCCTCAATTTTGATTGACTGCCTATAAATAATTGTTTACAGACTTGCCTGTAAAGAATTTAATCTCTTGCTATAATTCCTTCAAATCAAGATTCAGCCTGTTCAATGCACATAATTAGAAAAGTGATCAAATCGCGAATGCCCAACATTTTGATATTGCATAACTTATAATCCCTTCCCTTGAACATAGAAAAAGACAAAGATTTTATTGAAAAAAAAAACTCAAATATCCCAACAAATTAATAAAGACAACAAAAAAACCCAAAAACTCAAAGGCCAGTGATTACAATGCATGAAGGCTCACTTGTCGTGCTTGTCAATGGTATGGTGCCTTTGTCCACCTGAGCGCATTTGTTCTTGTAATTGTTATATGGACAAATTAAGTTGTCACTTGAGTCAGCTTAATTGTTGTCCATATGAAAAGAATTTATACATGAATGATTAGTGGTGTAAGATAAGCATGACAAGTTACAACTACATATGATAACCAAAAGTAGACTCCCAGTCTAAAGGCATTGTGTATAAGAAAAATATCCTCACACTATTGTTTTGGGAGGAGTTATAAATGTCGGGCACCCACATGCAAGGATAATGTTCCATAAACACATATCATATAGCTTTAACTATATAGATAAAATCAAGTCATACCATAAACACATCTAACAATACTTTCTTTAAAACTCATTAGTCCCCCTATAGTTATTTTTTCCCACTTATATATATAGATATATAGGTAGCCGAAACACCAATTTAAAATAATTTAATATTTCTTTTTTTGTATTGGTTATTACAACCCGCCACCACCACCCATATCGTCATTGTAGTTACCATTACAACTGTCACAGCTACTGTCACCATCGTTGCGGTAGCCACCACCGCTATTAGTGCTACCATCACCAACATCGCTATTATTGTCACCGCCACTACCATCTTTTGGTTCAACGGTTAGGAGTGTCCGGGTTAACTTGCGCGCACCTCAATTAATCTCCTCTACGATCCGGTCAAATGTAGGTCATGGCAAGACTAGAGAATTCATGAGGGAGAAATCTATCATAGCCTAACCCCAAAAATTGTTGCTAAGATTCAAACTCAGGATGTCTAGGTTTACAGTTCATATCTGTTACCACTTCAGCTACCTCTTGTGATTGCTTTTTGTATTTATGAAACAGTTTAATTCAATTAATAACTTAAATTTTAGTAGATACAAAACAATTTGTAGGTTAAAATATTCAGCATTCAACAATTAAAATACAGAATTTAATTTAAATTTTATCAAACACCACCCATGATTATCTATTATTTTTTTCTCCAAGACTTCATTATATGCGAAAATCCATGCACTAGCAGAATCTTTTGGGTGAGCATGAACCAATTAAAGACTATCATTTTACCAATATAATGCAGTTGGGTACTCTAGCGATAATAATTTGATTAAAGACAAGATATGTCTGTCTTCATCACCCCAATCGTGCTTACTGAGTGATTGGTTTGAAGTTAAGTTGGAACCAACTAACTAGTGAAGTACTTGCTCATTCTCAGAGATAAAATCTATTCCTTTCATGAATGTTCTGAAACAGGATCGTCCAACTTGGATCCTCATTACAATAATTGATGCATAGAAATGGACACTTTTTTTCTCCAGTCAACATGTGTTGCCTTTTTCATCACATAAATCAGAATCAAGCTTTGTTTTTGGAGGAAGATAACCATTTGTGTGGGCTGAAAGAAGATGGTGGAGGTGACCCAACTCACTTTCATGTATGATGATAACATAGACGACAAAATTATAAGGACTGCCTATGTTAAATTGGACAGAGCATAGGGTGGGAATATATTACAACGCCACTGATGAAAAAAATTTCTATATCGTACTAAAATAGATTTACTATCATAGTATTTTCGCATCTCACATGTTTGTCAAATTAACAAGCACGTGAGACAACGTGAAAAGAGGAAGGGTCATAATTCAACAAAAGTCATAACGTGTATCTTACGTGGCTGTCAATTTGACAAAAATCACAACCGACGTTATGACTGAGGTCTACATTGCTACAATTACTTTTATTAAGAATGTAATTTAAAATAATTAATCTTTAAAGGTATAAATTGAGAATTTTTTAATTTTGTGGGGGTGCAAACGGCTATTTGCCCAATCCAAAAACCATTTACGCTTTTTTTTTTTGGAGTTGAATCTTGTGCTAGTCATGTCATGCAAACTACGAGCGGCCCAGTATGAAATAATCTTTCCATTTGTTATTTGGCCCAAAATTGGACATCTTTAGCATTTTTACTTTGATGCAATCAACATTCAAAATAGTTGAAGCAGACCGTGAGAAAACTACTTTAAAAAACAAAACCAAAAAAAATAAATAATAGTGAGCTTAAGGAGATCCCTTCAATATACATTTTTTTTTTATTTCTCCGTTTCAAAAATCACCTACCATGTATTGGTAGGATTTAGATTGAACGTATTTTATTTAATGGGAACCTATAACTAGTGGGGTTGGCCAAGAGGAAAGGAAATTGAAGTCCTATATTTTTCTTTCATTAGTTATATATGTCGATCCGAACATAACATGATAAATAACCACATTATGTTAGTGTCAAGTAATCTAACACTTGTAAATTAATTAAATAGATCAAGCTAAAGCTGACTAATATTCGATATAAAACCAAAATAAAATGATCTTAATAGACATGGGATTTGGACCTTCTCATTTCTCCATTCTCACCTATTTAATTTAGGAAAATTTGGAAACCGATACAAGAATTTGAACTTAATTGAGCTAAACTACATTAAGGAAACCAATTTGGCCTTAAGTGCATTTTAAAAAAAAAAAAGATTACAAGACCATTCATTACTCCATTACTCTCTCACTCTCTCTTCCCTATTTTCTCTCTATCTATCTCTCTCCCTGTTACTTTCTCTATCTATCCCCTATTCTCTCTCTCTCTCTCTCTCTCTCTCTCTCTCTCTCTCCCATTGATAAGTTATTTTCTTTTCAAATATGTAAGATTTGATTTGATTTTTTTATCTCTCTCTCATTCTTTTCTCTCAATGTTACTCTCTCTCCTAATCCTCTCTCTCTCTCTCTCTCTCTCTCTCCCTTTATATCAACGTTACAATAACACAATTACACCAATTAGTTACAATTACCCTATAATACATCAAACCATTACTTGTGTTCTAATAAACCAAACAGTTATAACAAACAATTACATAAAATTACAACACCAACCCAATTTTTCATTAAGTTGTTTACATAAACCAAAGAGTTATACCATTTAGTATCACGACATGGTTACACCAATTATATACACCAATCATTACACAAAAAAATTTACCATTACACTAAATTTGATATATATAATTGGTGTAACCATGTCGTGACACTAATTAAATGGTGTAATTATTTGGTTTATGTAAACAAGTGAATGATAAATTGGGTTGATGTTGTAATTTTGTGTAATAGTTTGGTGTAACTATTTTGTTTATCAGAACATATGAGTAACTGTTTGGTGTATTATATAACAATTATAAGTGATTGGTGTAACTTATTAGTGTAATTGTATTGTTGTAACGTTAATGTAATGAGATAGAGTAATAGTTAGAGAAAATAGGGGAGTGAGAGATGAAAAAAAGGATAAAATTATGTTACCCAAATTTATTTACTAAATCTTGTATCTCAATTGCTATGTCAATATCTTATGCATTGAACGTTTGCTAAAGTTAGTAGACCTTACTGATCCAATTAGCTATACTGATTTAGGATATAAAATTTGGTAAACATAACATTGCTCATGAAAAAATCAAATCAACTCTTTAAATATTTGAAAAGAAAATAAATTATCAATGGGATAGAGAAAAAGAAAATAGGGGTCAAATAGAAAGAGTAACGGAGAGAGAGATAGAAAGAAAATAGGGAAGAGAGAGTGAGAGAGTAATGGAGAAAGAGGAAAAAAAGAGAGAGAGTAACGGTGTGAGAAATAGGAGGAGAGAGAGAAAGTGAAAGAATATAAATAATGCATAATTTAAGGAAGAGTAAGTAAGAAAAAAAATTTAAATGTCATTTGAATTTTGCACCTAATCGAAAAATATTTTATTAAAATTAAACTTAATCGAGTAAAATACTTATTCATATATTTTCTCTCAAATAAATCTAAAAAAATATACCAAAAAAAAAAAAACCCCTTTAATTTATCCACTAATCAAATCATTGAGTCCAACCCACAATCTCACTTGTGGCTGCCCCATCCAAATTAGTGATCAATTTTTAAGTTTTCTATAGCATGATTTGACTAAAGTAAACAACCCAGGAAAAACAAAACACAACATCAGTCATCAACTTTTCTGTAACTTTATAATGTCATCCATGAAGTAATGTAATAGCAATTTTACTAGTAAAAAATTATGGAAAAAAAAGTGGAAAGAGATTAAGGTTCCTCCAAATAGAAAAAGAATACACCATTTTTAGCACTACTGAGAACAAGAAGATTATGAACTGCCTTGACAAGCTAAATGAGGAGTAGATGTATTCCATTTTGATTTTGACTACCACTTTAGAGAAATTGGCCATTGAAGGAACTAAAGGGTACCTAGTAGTGTTCATGTACCTAGCATTTTTGTTTTCCTTTATTTCTTTAATTAATTCCATATAATTAGATTGCATCGAGCGATAAGATACATACGTCCCCCTCTTGCTAGGTGTAATTTAATTTTGTATTAATAAAACTTTCTCGTACCGTCGAGGTTTACCAAAAAAAAAAAAAAATGTTCATAATGAAAAGATAGAATTTTAAAATGCTAGATATTGATTGGATCAGGAATCTGAACTGGGATGCCTATGATGAATTGACCTAGTTGAATAATGTCAAAGAATGTGTCTAGTAAACATTAACAAACATATTCCTAATAGTCGTGTCTCTTCATGGCATCTCTTGTTTACCGATATAACAAAAATGTAATTTGCTGCGAAATTACTGTTTTACTTACATTAAAATAACGGCGCCCCTTCTTTCACATTGTTCTTTAAACTTTTTGATTTCTCATATTATATCTTAAATTATTATTTTGAGTTTCACAACACCCCCAATCAGTAATTTCTATCCAATGTTTTATAGCAAATTAAGGCAAAAAATAGAATTTCACCCAAATATGGAGGAAAATACCACATCTCATAATATTATGAAATTTTATTTTTGACCTAATTTGTTATATAAATTGGACAAAAAAATAATAATTGGGATAATATAAAACTCAAACCGATATCAATATGAGAAAGTAACCAGTCTATAAGGCAATATGAAACGACGGACATAATTGAAGGGCAAAAATACCAAATTATACAATAGTTGGTGAGGTAAAATCTGGTCAATAACCAGACTAAGTGATTTGATTTCATATTCTTGGAGTCTTATTCATAGAACAATATATACTTCTTAGATATTGTAGTTGACTAATCCAAATGTGGAACAGAAGATACGATCAGATTATGTTCCAACCTTAAAATCTTGACTTGGAAAAAAAAAGGATTTTCTATGAGACATAAAGTCACAGGATTGAAAATTCCATTGCCATACACATGCAGTGGGTTTTACGGTGGGATACTGGAATCATGCCAATTGAATTCCTTATTGTTTAAATTGAAAATTGTTTAGCACAGATATTTTCATCCAAGATGCCTTTTCTCTTATTTTTTTTATTTTTTTTTTGTCATTCCAGTTGAATCATATCGAATATTGTCATTCACAATGGTAGTAATTATTCTTTTATCCATATTTACTTTGTCCGCCACTCCGCGCCAACTAAATTGGAGAATATTTCACTTTCTTTTATTATTACAATTTTAAAAATATAAGGATAAAACAAAGAAAAATTGAAGTTAAGGAGATAAATTAAACTAAAATCAAAGTTCAAGAGATATGTAATTTTTTCATCCTTTCTACAAAATTCTTTTTTTTTTTTTTTGCAAAGGATTATAAGTCATACTAAGATAAGATTTTAGTCTTAAGCCTCAAGTGCTAGTGGGTCGGGCCTGCCAGGCATGGATCAAAGCACAAGTATTGTAAGTAATTTGGATCAAAAGACCAAAAGTGGGGACCATGAGAACATAGAAGAGCAAAGCATGCAATGGCCAACAGGGGCTTGGACCCACAACCCAGGATCCTTCTGGTACCTATCCATCCACAAGCATATCTGCCCCATGTGAGGGAGTGATGGCAGGTTATGATGATCATTAATTGAACAGAGAAACATAAGACTTCTGTTTGGAAAGGGATGGGTAGCTTGACTATCCACACATGGCCGACACACACAAACACAAACACAAACTCTCTCTCTCACACACACACACACACACTTTGGGTGGCAGATATCAATCAGATAGGCAGAGTACCCCCATCGGGAGGAGAGGAGTTTGCTAGGAGACAAACCAAAGGCTCACCAAGGGTCTGTGTTGGTTGTTTATATGGTCCCCATGCAATCTTTTGCTTATTCCATCAAAAGATACCACTTTTCTAGAGAAACCAACGTTTTAATTTCTTTGTCAAAAAATGGTCAATTTTTACTCATTAGCTTGGCTAACAGTGCGAATGATCAAATGGAAGGGATATTGGTTAATGGTTAATAGTTAATACTACCTTGTTAAGATAGCTTATCTTCTTTTTTATCTTCTTCACTGTTTAAAATTGGGCAATAACTTGGTTAAGTTAAATTAAACACCGTCAAGGTTTACCCCTAAGTAAACAATATACTCGGACCGACATTTTCAATATTCAACGCAAAAGCAAAATATCCCAATTTGAGTAAAATTTAGGTAATACTTAAAGTCTTGAGCTTTTGGAATCTAAACCTGACCCGAATTAGTGAACTTGTGTTTTACCCTCCATAGAGAAGAGAAACTAAGAGTACTCTAAGAAACTCTTGATTTAGCATGCAACACATAATGTTGATTACTTTAGGTTTTATTTCCACCAACTGCATGCGGCACTTTTTTATAGTTTTTATTTTCTCAAATATTATTCGATTTTGTTAAATTTATAAATTGTGAGTTATTACAAAAAATCAGAAATTATATTTAGATTCTCGATGTTTTTTATGCCAGAGCACAGTTGATAGAGACAATTTTTAATTGGAGGGAAGCAGGTGGAATTGGCTTAGTAGAATTGGTGCTATGTAGCAGGTTTGAGTTGGCTTATTCTCAAAATTATCGATGATCATAAACAAATGAAAGCTTGGGCGACCTTTCATTGCAGCCAAATTTGTAGTGGAAATGGGACACCAATACATTGTTTGGAGGGTGATTTGAAGAAGATATTGAATCTTTAAGGAAGAGACCATGGCATCTTTAGAACATTGGACATTTATGTAGATAGATTAGCTAATTCTGTTTAATATCTTGAATTTGTAGATCCAGTAATGTTGTTGCTCATTGTTTAACCAAATATCCTATTATATGGATGGAGCATGTTGTATGGAGAACCGCTGTTACCCTTTCTCTAAGCTGGTGTTTCAAACTATTGCTTAATTGAAAAATTACAATCTCTAATATACAAAAAAAAAGAAAGTATTTTCTTCCATATTTTTACACACAACTTAGACTAGAAAATGGTCTTTTTATATACAATGACGTGTTATTACAATAATAAAAAATCAATTATTACAACAAAATCAATGCAAATAAAACACTTAAAGAGACGAGAGAGAATGAGATCATATGGTGCTAATATCCTTCCTTTATATGTTTGCATAGAATAAGTGATTATTTAACCTAAGAGGTATTGAATGAAGAAAATAATGGCCTCTAGTGCTCGATTATAGATGAGACAATGGGGTGTACTAATTATGCTTAGCATAATTGCAAGATAAGACTGCAAAAGATCCAAAAGGAACTTTTCAAGGCCGCGTTTGGCGGATCATATACAAGGTTGGATTTGACTATAATACCACATAAAATTTAGGGAAAATTTCATTTACACTCCCTTATAAAATATTTTATCTTCAAGAACATCCCCTAGATTACTTGAAATTTTATTGCACTCCTTTCTAGTTAATATGTTTATTTCATTCACATCCCCCGCCGTCAATAAAAAACAAAAAGGAGATGATATCATGTTGAATTCTTTACAAAGTACTCTTTTTAACCTTCTCCAAAATCTAGCAATCTGCTTTCATCACCCACAACTCTCTCTTTCGTAGATAACTTTCGGTCTATCTTATCAAAATTCTTCTTCCACTCACAGCCTGAACTCACTCCATAGCACCTACCATCAATCCTTGCGATAGATCATCTCCTAAACCTATCCGACTTCCTTGGCTCCCTCTTAGTTACATACATTAGCATCTTCTTCCTCCCTCACACAGAAACATGTTACATCCCAAATACTGCCACCAACGATCGTCACCGAAATTCACACACACACACACACACACAGATATACAGAGACAGAGACAAAGAGAGTACACGCTCCATCATCAAACACCACCTAAATAGTCGTCACTAGCCCATCACTTCATGCCTACACAAATATTCTAAAACCCCTAATTGGACCCAAATTATCGTCATCACTGTGAAATCAATTCAATTGAGAAAAACTAAGCAAAATCGTAACCAATTATTTACCTAAACATTACACAGATATACACATAGAGCGAGATAGGGAATTGTTCATTAGCCCCCAAATTCTTTACATCCTTACCAACCAATTTGTCTGCATATTCACCATCAAAATCTCTATTTATTTTCTCTCTCTCTCTGTGCCAACGGGGATGGTGGTGGTGGTGATTGACAATGAGGGATAATGAAAGTGGGTGATGGTTTGGTGATAGCCGATGGGGGTGAGTCTTACGGAATGAAGATAGACTATGTAGAAGGATTGGGCTAAGCTTAGTGGTAGAAAAAAATCGACTATGCAAAAGGATGAAATTGTACATACATTATATATTAATATCTTTTGTACTAGCGTCTTGTGATGCACATATATACTTTTTTTTTTTATTTTTTTTTTTAAAAGATAGATAAAAAAATAATACCAAATTATTTATTAAAAAAAATTAAAAAAATTATGGATAGTTAGTAAGGAGTTGAAAGGTGATTATAAAAGACAAATAATAGAATGTAATTGGAAGAAGCCTTAGTATGGTAATTAAAAAAAATTAAAACTCTAGAAAATTAAAAATATTTTAATAAATAATAAAGTAACTTACAATTCAAATCTCAAAAGATAAACAAAATGACTTTTGCTATTCGCGGTTGAGATCGCTTTAAATTTTACTTTAAAGTTAATCTAATGACTAATATTAACACCCTAAATTTAATAGGAAAAATTGGCCCCTAAGGGTGTATTTGGAGTGATTTTTTAAAAGTACTTCTAGAAATTATTTCTCATAAGTACTTTAAAAAAAATAATAGTGTTTGAAACTGTCTCACTACTACTTCTAACACCATCGCCGCCGCCACAACCACGGCCACCACCACCGCCGTCGCCACCACCACAGTCACCGCCACCACCACCACCGTCACCATCATCACCACCGCCACCATCACCGCCACTACAGTCATTACCACCCACCACAACCATCACCGTCTCCTACCACCACCACTGCCGCCCACCACCTCTCACCCCCACTACAAACCGATGCTTAAATTCCTATATCTCTTCTCTATGTTTGTGATTTGATTTTGAATATGAATACAAATATATTTATTATTTATCATTTTTTATTACACTGTGCCTTCAGGCACAGGCAATAACTAGTATTTTAATATGGTAAAATAACATGTTAATTGTTACCTCCGTCAGTCGACAAACTCTTATAGAGAGTATCAGTGAAATTTTAGGTAATGGACGAGGTGTGCTTGAAGATAAGGTGTTCTACAGGTAATGTGGGCGAAGGTTTTCCAAAAATTTCATATTATATCTCGTATTGCTTTTTTAAAATATTTATATCACTTTTTGGGTGTAGATTATTAATTTTTGGGGTGCCCTCACTTTTTTTGTTTTACTTATCACTTTTTGGATAAAGTTTATTACACTTTTTAGGTATAACTTATTATATTTTTGAGTTTTTTTTTTATAATTTTTTTAGTATATATACGTATTATACATTAAACGGATAAACTCATTCTCTTTAATAATTTTCTGAAACAGTTATGGAGAAGTACTTCAAAAAAAGTTCGAATCAAAAATATCACCTCCTACCAAAATAGGTGATTATTTTTCGAAGAGAAGTCAGACAGATATCAATTTGGCAGATTTTCCATCGGATCCTAGACTACGACCTCAGATTATGGATTATAATCTTAATGATCGAGATCAAATTCGCAGAGCTTATCTACAAAGAGGTCTTTGTCAGCCTCGTAACCATACTTTTCCCCAAAAAAGATTTGGTGTTAAACTTTCGATGGTTTAACCAAGCTTGGTATTATCAGTTTGGTAACTGGCTTAAGTATAGTGTAGCAAAAGATGCAACATTTTGCCTATAATATTATCTTTTCAAACAAGATGTGGGAGAACAAGCAAGTAGTTAAACTTGTGTTAGTGAGGGTTTTTCAAATTGGAAGAGGACAGAGAAGTTTCAAACTCATGGAGGAGGTATTAATAGTTCTCACAACCAAACTTGGGAAAAATGTTAAGATTTAGTAAATTTAAAGTAAAGTATTCAAGACATGTTTTTCAAGCAATCAGACCAAGCTTGAAGTGAGTATAGAAGCCGCTTAAATGCATCTATTGATTGTATTCGATTTCTTCTAAACAAGAGGTTGCATTTTGTGGTCACAATGAATGAGAATTCAAGTAATCAAGGAAACTTCCTTGAGTTTTTTAGATTTCTTTCTGATTACAATAAAGATATTAAAGTTGTTATGTTGAAAAATGCTCTTCAAGTTATGAAGTTAACATCGCCTGAAATTCAAAAAAGACATTGTAAGTGCAGTTGTTGTTGAAACGTGCAATGCTATTGCTACCCGTCTTTGTGATCAAAATAAAGATATTAAAGCTATTGTATTGAAAAATACTTCTAAAAATCTCAAGTTAACAGCGCCTGAAATTCAAAAAGACATTGTAAGTGTAGTTGTTATTCAAACGTGAAACGCTATTGCTACACATCTTGGTGATACAATTTTTTCTATTCTCATTGATGAATCACGTGACGTATCAGCAAAGGAACAAATGGTTGTTGCATTACGATTTGTGGACAAGAAGGGCATGTAGTTGAACAACCTTTAGATTTTGAACATGTTACTAATACAAGTGGTCTCTCACTTAAGGCAGCAATAGAAGACTTATGTGCTAGACATGGGTTGAGCTTATCAAGATTGCGTAGGCAAAGTTACGATGGGGCTAGTAATATGCGAGGTGAGTTCAATGGTCTCAAGATGCTTATAATGAAGGAGAATGAATGCGCATATTATGTCCATTGTTTTTTTCATCAATTGCAATTAGCTTTGTAGCCTTGACAAAGAATTATATTCAAATCGCAAATCTCTTCAACTTGTTTGCTAATGTTGGGAATGTTGTGGGAGCCTCATATAAATGACGAGATATTTTTAGGGAGAAAAAAATTACTATAATTATTGAATTATTCAACAATGAGGAGTTTCCAAGTGGACAAGACCTAAATTAGGAAACTAAATCTTAAACGTACTTATGATATACGTTGGGGGTTCACATTATAATACTCTGATTTGCTTGATTGATATGTTTTCATCAATAATTGATGTGCTTGATATGATTTCAGAGGATGATGTAAATGCAAAACAAAGAGGAGAAACAAATATTTTTTTGGCCTTGCTACAAACTTTTGAATTTATATGCAATCTTCATTTGATAAGAAGCATATTGGGGATCACAAATAGGTTGTCACAGGCAGTACAGAGGAAATATCAAGATATTGTGAATGTTATGACATTAGTTCAAATATCTAAGTAACGATTCAAATGATGAGGGAAAGTGGTTGAAATTATTTTCTTGATGATGTCTCATCTTTTTATGAAAAAATATGAGATAGTTGTTCCAAATATAGATAATATATTTAAAACTCAAGGGAGGCCAGGGCGTACTCAAGAAACAACAAATTTTCAACATTAGCGAGTCATGTTATTTTATACCGTCATTGATTTGCAATTTTAAGAGCTAAATAACCATTTTACTGAGTCAAACATTGAGTTGTTTCTTTGTGTGACATGTTTGAGTCTTTTTTATTCCTTCTCTACTTTTGACAAGGAAAAATTGGTGTGTCTTGCTCAACTTTATCTGAAAGAATTTTCTTCATTAGAGCTCATGATACTTTTTGATCAGCTGAATATTTATGTTATTGATATACGTTCTAATATTGAGTTTTCAAATTTGTTAGGGTTTGGTGAACTTGTCAGTTACGAATGCCACTATAGAGAGATCATTTTTGGCTATGAAAAATTGCGAAGAATCGATTGCTAGTCGAATGAGTGATCAATGGATAACAAATAGCTTGATTTGTACATAGAGAAGGACATTTTCAATTGCATTGAGAATGAAGTTATTATGTAATGCTTTCAAAATATGAAAATCCGTTGGTATATAATTTTCAACCATAACCCTAATCATACTTCAACCCGAGTACTGTCAAAGTTAAATTCAGGCGGGCTCGAATTGAATTCAAATTACTTAATTCGGGCTGATTTCGGATTAGAATTCGGGTTACTTAATTCGGGTTGGATTCGTTCAAACCTGAAATTAGCCTATTTTTCTAAACCTGGTACATCCAATATACCACAAGAAAGTTAAATCAAAACACCACAGCCACTATCCACTACTATAAGAAATTTTATAAAATCTGAAAATGAACCACGCCACACCCACAACCATTGCCCATGCAAAATTTGAAAATGAAGTTTTACAAAATATGAGAGATCGATGAAGGTCAGAGAGGTACAAATCTGATGAAGGTCTTTGCTGAGAGGCGCATATTTGAAAGATTGAGAGTGAAACGCAGATGAAGGTAGATTGAGTGTCAATGACTATGAGAGAGGCTAAGAGACGGAGTGAGTGAGGGAGGCGTCTGAGAGAGTGAGGGTCTGGGTGAGGGAGGTGTCTAAGAGGGGGAGGCTGATAGAAGGAGACGTCTGAGAGGGACTGAGAGAGTGAGGGTCCAAGTGAGGGAGGTGAGCATTGAAGACTAAACCTAGTTGATTTATATATTTATTTTTCAATATGTTTGGGTTGAGCCCGATTTATATATTTGAGTTGAACTCAGCAACTAGAAGTTTCAACCTAAGTACTACCCGAATTCAATTCGAGTTGGTATTTTTTTATCCAGGCCTAACCCAAATATTAAAAATCTCAACCCGAACCCTATTTTTTTAGGGTTTGAGTTCGGGAGGACCACCCAAGTTACACCCCTGACCGTAAAAGAGGTAATGGGGAGAGGATAGACTCTTTGACTTAACCAACTTGAGCCCAAATTTAACCCATCACCCATGTGGGTTACAATACTAAGTAAGCTTGTTTGAGTAATTGTGATAGATAAATTGATCTTAGCCTGATCTATTTGTTAATTGTGTCACTTTGAGATTAACACGTATAATTACCGAATCTAAAACCCACAATTAGTGCTCCTCTCCTCTCTCAAGTAGATTGGCAACTAATAAACTTTTTGCAAACTAAAAAATCACTCAATTGAGATGTTTACCAAATTAGATTTTTTTTTAATTGTATAAGTATTCACTTAATACTAGATCAAGAAATAAAAAAATCAAATGAAATTATTAAAAAAAATTATATTATATCGACTACTAGTGTTTGTCGTATTAAGATAAAATTATTCATGTGTAACATTAATCCTTCCCATTCATGACACGTGTTAGGAATTTATCATTTTTTAGTTTGTGTTGAAAATTTGTTGATCATAACCTACTAATTTTATATTAAGTTAATGTCTTATTAATTGGATGCAAAGGCCAATTATTTTATGGTCTAAAACTTATATTGGATCCTATCAAACCACTTAGTAATTCTCACCCTTTTGCCTAATAAGCAAAGTAGATGGGTTTTTATACATTAAAAATATAATTATCAAATAGAGGATGAGTTTCTTTCTTGTTCCCTCTTCCTTCATTTGTTTGTATATGCTTATATTTCTCATATAAAAGAAATAATTTATTAGAAAAGAAGAAAGAAGAAAAAAAGGTTTACTAATGTTGGCTTATTACCAAAAACCTTCTTTATTATAGGAGTGGACCGAGTGGTAGATAAACAAATGTGAAGGTGGATGGATATAAGTGCTCCTCATTTCTATTATGTAATCATGTCAACTTTGACTAATGTGGAATTGATGATTTCATATCGCCCTCACCACAATAATAGTCCTATTCTCTTTAAATTGCATTAAGTCTAAGTAATATCTTGTTAAAATTTATTTATTTATATTTAATTTATTTATTATACTATATAACCGAAGTTTTATATTGTAAAATTTAGACACGAGCGAGAATAAAACTTTGAACATCTGAATTTACGATTCGTCTTAGACAACTTAGTTAACTGGGTTCCAAACAAAATTTCAAGTTTTTTCCTAAAATGGAAAAAGAAAAAAGAGAAGAAGGGATCAAGTCAATTAGGAGGGTATTAAAAAAACAAAATGTAGGGAATTACAGTAAATAGGTACATATAATATTGGGCAGTATAGTAAATTCAGTTGGAATGAGATCTGCGCCTTGTCGCAAAGTCATTATCAACAAGATTTGTGAAAGTGATTTTTTCTATAATTTTATACGACGAAATCATTATATATATATATTTCTATACAATAAGAAAACATAGAAACAACACAATTGGTTGGGATTCCTCAGTTTTAACTCTCTCTCTCTCTCTCTCTCTCTCTCTTCTCCCTCCGCATACACAAATTTTAGAGAGACTATAGGGAGTGAGAAAGCATCTCTCTCTGCTCTGCAGTTCTGCTCCGCCCTGATCTCATCGAATTCGAATGCGCTCACTTTTCCAACAAATTACAGAAAAGTCCAACTTCATCAGCTACACTTGTAAGCTTGAGCTTTGTTAATGTCCAAGAATAGCATCAAGAAAACAAGACGACGAAAAGTAAAGAGAGAAAATAGCCAAACGGGTAATGTTGAAAAAATGTATCTTTAGTGTTAGTGAGAGAGAGAGAGAGAGAGAGAGAGTATTTTAAGCAAGAGAGAAACGTTTGTTTATGCAGCCAGAGAAGCAAAGTTAGAGAGAGAGAGAGAGAGAGAGTTTGAGAGAGAAGGAGGAAGTAATAGTTTAAGGTATAAGGGGGACAAGGGCGTATCTGCAAAAATCCTCAAATTCGATTCAGTTGATTTAAATATTAAGGTAAATAAGATATTTGATATCTCTATCATTAAAAAAAATACTTGAATCCACAAGGCTTAGAGGCAAGACCAACATAGCCACATACAGTTCATTGTATCCTAAAACAGGTTGGCTTTTAGTATTAGTTTTGTTTCTCTCTTTCTATACTCTCTTGGCCAGTTGTGTGTATGTGTGTGCGTTTTTGGTGGTCAATCTCTTGATTTCGTAGCACTATTTTATGTGGGATGAACAGAGAGAACAGTGAACGTGCTCTTCTTTGTCTGGACTCTTCAACTCAACTTCACGCTTGCAGATAAATAGAGAGAGGGCATGATTAGAGTTCTTGTCATTTTTTATTCCATTCAAATGTTCATCAGCCCCCATTGAAGCATATTATTAGAGAGAAAAAGAGGGTTTTCCTTTGGAATTTGGACTGTGTCCACCTTTTGAGGGCTGCAACAAAGCCATGCTTGTTCGATGATGGTAGTGAGAAACTTTTCTTTTTGGGTTTCTCTTCTCTCTCCATTCCCTTCTCTCTGAAATGCAGAGAGAGAGAGAGAAAGAGAGAGAGAAAATGTTTGTGTGTTCATTTCTCTAGATGGGTTTTGGGTATCTGATAATTTGAGTCCCGAAAAACAATGCTGTGATGATGATTTACTTTGAGTCCAGAGGGTACCTTTTTCTTTGTGTGGCTTAAAAAGTGCCAGTCTTTTGGAGAAAGTTACACTAATAGCTCATGAGAGGATATATGTTTTCTTGGATCTTTGGCTTTTAGCTTGGAGATCAAGTGGGAGAGAGTGGTAGAAGAAGAAGAGAGAGAACAGAGAGCAGCAGCAGAGGAAGCATTGCGTTGATGGGTGTGAAGAATCAAAGCCACCACATGGTGGCTGTGAGGCTGAATGAGCAATCGGGCACAAAGAGAAAGAATACATTTATCAACAGATTTTGGCTCCCAAAACTTATTGTGCTTTGGATTTTATTTGTGGTGTTTGTTAATGGAATAATCTACAATAGAATGGATGCTGGTAACAAGGAGAGATGGAAGGAAGTTCTTGTGAGCATGTGTGATCAAAGGGCTAGGATGTTACAAGATCAATTTAGTGTTAGTGTTAACCATGTCCATGCCCTTGCAATCCTTGTCTCTACTTTTCATCATTACAAGAACCCATCAGCAATTGATCAGGTTTGTGCTTATTAATTTTTTATCGCGCTTTGAATTTTGGTGCATAACTTCTTTTATCTCTCTCTATTTTACTTATTTATGTTATAATGGGCTTTGTTTTTTGGTGCCTATTTGGCTGATTTGTGCTATTGGGTTTTGATAATTGTTGTTCAAATGTTTGTGTTCTTTGTGAACTTTCTGATTGTTGTCTCGTTTGGGTATGGTTTATTGCAAGCAATGCAGGAAACTTTTGCCGAGTACACGAAAAAAACAGCTTTTGAGAGGCCTTTGTTGAGTGGAGTGGCATATGCACAAAGGGTTGTGAATTCGGAAAGGCAAGAATTTGAGAGGCAACATGGGTGGACCATAAGGACAATGGAGAGACAAACGTCACCTACCCGGGATGAGTATGCCCCAGTGATATTCTCTCAAGAAACTGTTTCCTACATTGAATCGCTAGATATGATGTCAGGGGAGGTAATTTTTTGATTTTATTCATTATATGATTTTTCTTTCTGTTTATTTTTTTTTGAAGTTTGCTTAGTTATATGTTTAGGTCAAATGAGTGTTTCATTTCTATCTGTCTATATTTTCCTCTGCTTGATGCAGGAGGACCGCGAAAACATTTTGAGGGCTAGGACTACAGGAAAAGCAGTTCTTACAAGCCCTTTTAGGCTGTTGGGTTCTCATCATCTTGGGGTTGTGTTGACATTCCCTGTCTACAAATCCAAGCTTTCCGAAAACCCAACAGTGGAAGAACGCATTCAGGCAACTGCAGGGTAAGAGTTAGCGTTTGCCTTTCACATACGATATTTGTTTGTGTCAAGTTTCTGTTTGGAACATTTCATGGCCGGTTTGGAGATTTTTGTTATTCATTCCATGCAATTTCATATACATGTTCAATCGAGAATGGAATTTCATGGGTCAACTAGATTATCTGCAAATAGCAATTGAAAAAAATCCTAGGGAGAAGATATTTAAGAAACTTTATATTGGACTACTATTACAACTTCTGTTGGATTAATTTTGAACAATGGGTTAATTTTTCTTTTTCACCTTAGAACGCTCTTGCGGACTGGCAAAGTTAGTTGCTTGAAGGTTGTAAGTGAGGCAGGTGGGACATTCCTGTCCTGTTCTTATTAGCCCTTGTTTCCCTGATGGTCATTGGTTTGGTGATTACACATTAAATATCTGTATTGTGAAATAGAGTTTTAAGTCACATTATTTTTTCTCTGCATTTCTTGTACTCTTAGCTGAATGTTCTGCAGCTAAAACATTTCTTGATCCTTGAGAGCTCCTTGTGCCAGTTCCTCTTTTAGCAATTACCTTAGTGTTCTAGTGAAATCACGTGATAGAAAAGAAATTGATGTTGGTGAGACAGTTTTAGTGATTTTGGGCTTGGACATGGGCTTCTCTTTATCTAATTCACTATTTCTTTTCCCTTTTTCATTCCAGAATGCGTGACTTCTTAAGCTCAATATTGCCACATTTCTGAATGTGAAAACGCTAACATCGGGCAATTCTCATTCTGAAGCTATAAGCCCAAGCTTACTTCCCTCTTGTCTGGGTTTTTCGTGGGATTTTAGGAATGTTTTAAATTTCTTTTTCCTTTTTAAATATTGACCTGTGCTTAAGGCCACCTGTTTTATAACCTGTAATACTTGCAATGCTAAAATGTGGTACTGCAAAATGCTTCATTTTTTTATTAAATGGAGTGATATTTACATTTCTATTCAGATGCTAGGGGGAAAACAACCTTTCTTGCTGATGTTATCAAACACCCATTTGAAATTGATTTGTCTTCTGGGTACATCCTGTTAGTTCTCAACTAAACATTCATGCTCTTTTTTGCTTCCTCTGTATGTGTTTGCAGTCTGTTAGAACTAATTTAGTTCTCTTGTGGCTATGTTGGCCATTGTTTGTATGTTGATATGTTGAGAATTCCATGTGATTCAAATATTTTGCCCATCATACTTCTGGAAGGAATGGAATATGATTTCTGCATATTTGTTTATAAGTGCTTGGAATTTTGGCAAAGGTTACAGTATGAGGTTGTCTATCGATGGTTAGAAAGTAGAATCAAGGAACCCTCACTGTTTACTGTTTGATTTTTTTCTCTATGTGGATCTCTTTCGCTAAATTCTGCATATGGCTAAAGAAGTTCTCATTTGGAAACAGATACCTTGGTGGAGCCTTTGATGTTGAGTCCCTTGTTGAAAACTTACTTGGACAACTTTCTGGGAATCAGGAAATTGTGGTTAATGTATACGATATCACTAACTCTTCCGATCCCTTAGTCATGTATGGACATCAATATCAAGACAGTGACATGTCCCTAAAGCGTGTGAACATGCTTGACTTTGGGGATCCATTTCGGGAGCACCAAATGATATGCAGGTTAGTGCACCTGTGTTTTTTCTCAGTCCAAAAGCAAAGATTCAAGAATTCTGCAAGTGCATATGGCCAGTGATTTTACTCTAGCAACGATATCAAAGTTCTCGAGGTTGAACATATAAATGCTAATGATTGAGGTACTTGGCAGGTATCTTCAGAAGGCACCTACATCTTGGACTGCGATCACCACTGTATTCTTATTCTTTGTGATTGGTCTCTTAGTTGGCTATATGATGTATACTACATATATTCACATTTTCGAAGTTGAAGATGATCGTGACAAAATGGAGCAATTGAAAGTCCAGGCAGAAGCAGCTGATGTCGCTAAATCCCAGGTTTCATGCCAAACCTGTTCTGAAAGCTCCATTTTATTCTAACATCAAAGTTCTACTTTTTATCTGAACTTTCATTTGTTTTTTAATGCCAGTTTCTAGCTACTGTGTCTCATGAAATCAGAACTCCAATGAATGGCATCCTTGGTAGGTCCTGGATCATGTCTTAGTTTTCGAGTTTACGGATTTCTGGAACTTAAATTGCTCCTAGTCAGCAAATTCCATCTATTTACATGCTTCATTCCAGGGATGCTTGCTCTGCTTTTGGATACGGAATTGAGTTCAACCCAAAAAGACTATGCCCAAACTGCCCAAGCCTGTGGAAAGGCATTGATAACCTTAATTAATGAAGTGCTTGACAGAGCAAAAATTGAAGCTTGCAAGTTAGAGCTGGAGACAGTCCCATTCAACCTTCGATCCATTCTAGATGATGTACTCTCTTTATTTTCTGAGAAATCTAGGCACAGAGGTGTTGAGGTAAAGTCTACTGAACTGCAATAAGATTGACCAATCGTATCCATTCAACTATTGTTGGCCATTACTCCTGATGCTAAAGGGCCTCAAAACATTTGCTATGAACTGTGGATTTCTTTTCTTTTTTTTTGGATATTCCTTGTTGTGGCTAGGCCCGTCAACGGATCGGATATGGACCGGATTCTGTCATATCCGAATCCGATTACAATTTACGTGATCCGATCCGATTATCCGACGGATTTGAAATTTGCAATCTATATCCGAATTCATTAACTTTCAGATATCCGGTCTGAAAATCCGATCCGATCCGTTTATGTACAAAATAAAATCAACCTACAAATATCTCACAAATTGTAACAAATTCAACTCCGTACAACAAAAAAATTATAATGCTTACTCATTTGAAGCTTTAACAAGCGACATAAATTAAATATATCAACCTCAATTTTAGTTATAAATAGTGAAGAAGACAAGGAAAAAAATGTGGGAGATGAAAAGATGTTGATGGATATAAACTCACGGGATATAAAATATAAAAATAGAAGGTATATATACAATTTGGATCGGATTGTTAACGGATCAGATTTGATAAATCCATATCCGAATCCATTAAATATAATATAACGGATTCGGATTCGGATAATCGGTAAAAATTATTAATCCATATGAGACTAATCGGATTCGGATCAAAATCCGATCCATTGACTAGCCTAGTTGTGGCATTGATTTCACGCGCTTGAACTAACTTTCGGCTTTTCTTCTTATGCTTCCATCTTTGCCTTTTCTCCCCTCCTTTCTGCTGGTTCTATTAAATGACTGGTGGCCTTCATGATGCATTCAAAATTGATCTTCTTGACACAATCCTGTACAATCCATTGTGCAAGTGAAGCTAGCCTTATTTGTTTCTGATGAAGTTCCAGAAATCGTTATGGGGGATCCAGGAAGATTCCGACAGGTCATCACAAATCTTGTGGGCAACTCTGTCAAAGTAAGTATGCGAGTGCTGCTAGTTTCACCATATTATGGGAAAGAATTGTGTTTGAAGTGTTATTTTTGCTTAAATAGTCCATTGTGTTGGAGCCTGATGTATTTAAGCTTAGCCCCTATTGCCTTCCTCCACCAACAAAATAAGAAATCGATGAATTAGTAGCTTTTGTTTTTGCTTCTTTAACTTTTCTGTCGAATCTCGACTAATAAAATGATCTGTCCCTCGACTAGTAACTATACTGGCACACTTCTACAAATGTTCCATTCTCACAAGATTCAGCTTTTGACATGACAGTTCACTGAGCGGGGACATATATTTGTTCAAGTCCATCTTGCTGAACTTGCTAAAGCTGTAATGGATGCAAAACATGAAACCTGCCTGAATGGAGCATCTGAAGGTATAGTTCGATCTGGTGGTTGTCAGTTTAAAACCTTAAGTGGTTCTGAAGCTGCTGATGATCGGAATAGTTGGGATACCTTTAAGCATTTAATTGCTGAAGAAGAGTTCCGATACAATACCTCTAACAGAGTGATGAATACAGATGAAGCTTCCCAGGATGTCACATTGATGGTATGTGTTGAAGATACAGGTATTGGGATTCCTTTACATGCGCAGGAGGGGGTTTTCACGCCGTTCATGCAGG
The DNA here is from genome assembly GCA_951799425.1 of Ilex aquifolium. Classification (NCBI taxonomy): domain Eukaryota; kingdom Viridiplantae; phylum Streptophyta; class Magnoliopsida; order Aquifoliales; family Aquifoliaceae; genus Ilex; species Ilex aquifolium. The sequence continues at coordinate 40,607,269 of OX637397.1, read as the reverse complement.
CAGACAGTTCAACTTCTAGAACATATGGAGGAACTGGTATTGGACTGAGTATTAGCAAGTGTCTGGTTGAGCTGATGGGCGGTCAAATAAGCTTCATTAGTCGTCCTCAAGTTGGTAGCACTTTCTCATTCACTGCTGTCTTTAGAAGGTGCGAGAAAGATGCAGTTGGTGATCTGAAAAAATCTCTCTCTGATGTTTTGCCTACATCATTTAAAGGATTTAAAGCAATTTTAGTTGATGGAAAGCCTGTTAGAGCTGCTGTAACTACATACCATCTGAAGAGACTTGGACTCCTCGTTGAAGCTGTAAGTAGCATGAGGATGGTAGTCGCTGTAAATGGCAAAAATAGTTCCATTAGAATAAAGTAAGCATTTTTCTTTGTGTTCCTTTTCCATCACTCATTTACCTTTATTTTACTTATAGGATGCAGATTCAAAGTTTTGTAAAGTCAAACTTTCACTTTTGTGCCAGTGCTGGAATTTTTATTGTTGATATCATTCTAGGCCAAATTCTGGCATAATTACTTCTGGTTTTGCTGGGCAATGGGCAGTGAGTACAATCTTTCTAGGCCCGTGCCCGAAATGCAATCAGTGTTTATACCGGGGTATCCCTATAGTGTATTCCGACATGCATTTCATGTACTTTGAATGAAGTGAATTTAATTTCTTTCCAAATTTGTCTTTAGTATAACTCTCTCCCGACCCTGAGGTGGCGGGACACTCTTGCATGGGTTTTCTTTTTGTTATTGATTTGTCATTGGTTTGTTATCCTTGAAAGTTTGCATGCTATTTTTTTCGACCTTAGTGATCGCAGTTCTATATTTCTATAGAGATATTCTCGGTGGACGAATTCCTTTGTGTTTGAGTTTCAATATTTTATTTCTATTATTATATTTTCTACATTTACACCTACTATCCTTATAATGGAAAAATGGGGTTTGCAACTTTGCACTCAAAGCATGGAGTCTGTTGCTTTTTAGTAGAGCTTTTGAGAAATTGGGGAGCATTCCTGCTGGATTATTTCCCCACCTTTTTTTTTTTTCACAAAATGAGCACTCTCACACACTTTTATGGCATCTAATACAGATTTCAAAAGAAAGTATCACACTACTTTTTATCACCCTAGAACTGCACCCGCTTGTGATGCCATCAAACATATCTCACCATCACAAGATTAATACTTATCATAAACAGAGAAAAGGCAGTATTTTCAACACAATCACTCAAAACCCTTCAGTTCGACTCACAGACTATGTTAAATATAAGCTTTGTGTGCAAGGGAAGTCTCTAATCTAATTGCTATTAGTTTGTATGGAGTCCTTAACTGAAGTTTTATGGGTGTGTACCGAATTTTTGTTCCCAAAAGACACGTCTCAAAGAAGTTTCCGAAAAATATATCTTGAAGAATCTTATAGAGACAAGATTTAGGAGGGATTAAGCTATCCAATATGTATATGCTTATTGTACTTGATGGTTGATATATTGCATTTTCTCATCGCAGAAATGAAAGGCAACCAGATATGATTCTGGTTGAGAAGGATTCATGGATATCTGGGGAAGATGGTGGCTTGAGTATACGGCTGTTGGACTGGAAACAGAACGGCCAGACCTTGAAACTGCCTAAGCTGATACTTCTTGCAACCAATATTACGGGTGCTGAGTTTGACAAAGCAAAAGCAGCAGGTTTTGCAGAGACTGTGATCATGAAACCTTTGAGAGCAAGTATGGTGGCAGCATGCCTTCAGCAGGTATTGGGAGTGGGAAGTAAGCCACAACAGGGGAAAGATGTGCTTAACGGATCTGCTTTCCTTCGTAGCCTTCTTTGTGGCAAGAAGATTCTGGTGGTTGATGACAATTTGGTAAACCGCAGAGTTGCTGCTGGTGCACTCAAGAAGTTTGGGGCTGATGTAGAGTGTGCTGATAGTGGTAAAGCTGCTCTTTCTTTGCTTCAGTTACCCCACAATTTTGATGCCTGCTTCATGGATATTCAGATGCCGGAAATGGATGGGTATGTTTTAAACCTTTCTTTATCTTGATTTATTGATATGCAGTTCATATTTTATTTCCTTGAAGAATCATTAGATTTCTACTTAAGAACTCGAAATTGTCAATTTTTTATGGATTATGTACATTTTACGCTGTTGTGGCTTTAGATTTCTTTTATATGTTCTTTTAGGTTTATTCTGTAATATTGAAGATAATTTAAGAATCATTTTGGTATCCATACACGTAATATGGGGATTTGGAGATGCATTATCATAGTGCACGGATACTATAGTGTTATGTTTTTTCACTGTCTTATATGACATCTGTTACTAGATTATCTGGTCCCATTTTGATTAAAGCATATTTTTTCCTGACACTATGAGGATTTCCCTTTCTGTACGTTAAAAATGCAATTCAGGATCTAATGGAACACATTCCTTCAAAAATGTTATTATTTTATAGCAATCAATTGTCGTGAAGATGTCATACTGTCAGTGTCTCATTTTTTCCTGGAAATTTAAATGCTTTGGGGAAATGGACTTATTGAGTTTTACATACACATCATAAACAAATTGGAAGAGGCGTCTTTTTTGTGGAATTTGTGGAAATGTAACTAGAAATTATGAGAGTCGTCCACACTTGTGGTATGGAGGCCATATAGTCTGCTCCACTTGTGCTTCTGCTTTGATGGGAACGTGGAAGCTTAGCATGGTTTGGGTTATCCTACCTGGGTCTTCGAGTCCCACATGAGCTCATACTGTCCTAGGGTATGGATTGTGGCAACCGAGTCCTACATCGCGTGGAGAAGTGTCTGTGAGCTTTGAGCATCCAATGATTTATGCATTTTATAACTGAGCGTAGCCCAAAACAATCACTATTGAACAATGCTGGCCTAGGGTATTGCATATATTCTCGTAGTTTTTTTTTTTTTATTGGCTGTCTTAACTGAAAATGCATTTTGTGTGTTGGGGGGGGGGGGGGGGGGGGGGGGGTCATCTTGGTTATTCTTGGATGCTAACAATTTAAGTGGATGCCCAGTACTTGATATTTGTGTTTTACTGTTCTGTTGGTATTTTGCCAAACTTGCATATGCCTCTTAGTGCTGTTTATCATTCCATACTTATTCTCACTTGACAAATGAGAAATGAACCTCTATGGTAATGCTCATATTGATATTTGGTCTCTTTCCTGCTTGGCATTCCTAATTGCATCATATGACCCTCCCCCTCACACACTCCCCAAAACCAAAAGAAAAACCACCTCTTCCTTTTCCTGTGTGATACTCATAGATGAGAATGGGTGTCATGGACATTTATGAAAGTCTCGTCTGTGGACAAATTATCAGCATTCCACGATTTGATCATTACAACAAATCTTAAAAATTGAGATTGGCTGCAAGAATCCATTTTTGCCTCTCAATGTGTAGTGGATGGTGGGACTGCAACTGTTCACCACCTACTGGATAGTTTCCCGGTCTAACTTCAATTTTGTGTACAGTACAAGCTTGTTTAGTTGCCAATTATTTTGATGTTAGCCACAATGAACTGAGACTTTGTAGACAAACAGCTATTTCTTACTTTGTTCCCCCTTCCCTGCTTCTTATGCAGCTTTGAGGCAACTCGTCATATCCGGATGATGGAGAGCAAGGCCAATGAGCAAATGAATGGAGGTTGCACCATTGAAGGACCTACAAGAAAGGCAAAGTGGCATGTGCCTGTATTAGCTATGACAGCCGATGTAATTCATGCCACATATGATGAATGTCTGAAATGTGGGATGGATGGTTATGTATCGAAGCCCTTTGAGGAAGAGAATCTCTATCAGGCTGTTTCCAAGTTCTTTGAATCCAAAACCATCTCGGACGCATAAAGCTTTCCATCTGATCACCTGGGAACCTTTGAATTAGAAAAGCGCTAGAGGGTCAACCAGTACCAGCAATTTTTCCATATTCTGCTGGTGTGTTTAGTTTAATAGTCCAATTACAAAGGAGGTGGCGGCTCTCTTTGGATCCCCATGGTTGTTGACTGGCATGGATACAGCTTTGGACAAACCTGTTAGGAAGGTGTGAAGAAGAAAGGGATCGAAAGTTAATTCTAACCAACTTCTAGTTAACTTTATTAGCTTCTGGAATACATGTATACTCTACAGAACTCCCATCCCATCCCATCCCCACTTGTATGTACAGATCTCTGGGAGGGGAGAGGGGGGGTAAAGGTGTATAATCTGATTTTCTTGTATGGGGTTCATTACACTTGGCTATTGAGAGGCTTGCCCTAATAGATTGAGTTGTAACATTGTCTTCCTCAAGACTACCTGTTTTCTTTGCAAGGCCAAGAAACTTTTGGTACAACTGCTACTTCAATTGGCATTGCTGTTTCAGTTGTGTATTGAAGCCATTATTTGTACTAAATTTCAATGCAATTTGATTGAGTTTCAAAATATTTGTACTAAATAGGTATTGTAACATAGAAATAAGAGTATAAATGAAAAAGCTTAAGCCAATTAGTAGGTTGCTCAAACTTGGTTTGAAATTCACATGAGCTCTTAGTAAGTTCAATATAATTATATATAAGGGAAATCTATATCTATAATAATAAGATAGAACCCAATTTGAATTTTTTTCAACTTCAAAATTTAATTTAATTTAAATTCATTTGGGAAAGCACAAGGACGGCTCAGATTCATTCTAAATTTAACTCAACGGTCTAGATTTTATCTAATTCTTCTAATTGAATCTAATGACCCACATTTCATCTCACATAAAAAGGAAATCCCGCCCAAATGAAACCCAATCCTTACACGTTACCCACCCTTGCAGTCTACCCAACCCAGAGCAACGGCTCCCTGCAATGCACAGAGCAACCCAACCATCATTTCCCCAAATCCATGACGAAGACAGGGAGCAACACAACCACTTCTCCAAATCCATGCCGAAGACGCAGAGCAACACAACTACTTCAAACCTCTTCTGCGCAAACACCCTCCAGCCCCACCTCCTTAGGGGGTCTGAAGAGCGAGTCTAGAGAGAGATAGAGCGAGTCAAGAAATGGGTAAGCTGCAGACTTGGCGAAAAGCGTATGGCGTTGCTAAAGATCAGACCAATTCTTGGAGTTCGTCATTGATGTTTGGATGGGTTATCTATAATTAGGATGTGGATGTTGCGATCGTTTTTATTCGTGGAAGTTTTTATGTAAATAATTTGGTGGGTCTCCGTTTTATTTGTGTTTTTCGTAGAAATTTTGGCTGTCACGTCTGCAATTCGGCCTCGAGCAAAAATTAATGGTTGAATTGGGATGTTTTGTGGTTGAATCAGTGGTTCACCATTAACGGGGTTGAATTTGGGTGGAGTTATCTCTATCTCATTCTCTCATTAGGTAATGTTGGGTGGAGTTATTGGTTGTGGTGGATGATTTTTTTGTTGTCGGTGGAATGGGTGGCAGAGAAGGTTTGGGTGGTGACTGTGTTTGTATGAAGTGGGTGGTGGTGTTCATTTTCTTCGCCAAATTGTTCCATTTTTTTTCGGGTTTTGCTGCAAAATTATATAACCATGTGTTTTTGATTACTCCACATAAACTTCTTTAGTTTTTTCTTGAATGTCAATGATTTTGTTGTCCCAATTGCTTAGGTGGGATCTCATGAATTTATCTATTTTTGGCAGAAGTTGGTCTCTGATCATGGTGGGGCTAACAAGAGCAAGCAAGGACCCTCTCATGTTTTTGTGAGTGGAACCATGAATAGCTGCAATGTTGCATTCCCCTAAGATGTCAAGCATGGACTGTGGATAGCCATGTACAAGTCCTTTTGCTTCATTCATGAGGATATATCTGTTGAGCTCTGGATCCATGGAAACAATGCTAGGGCAGCCTAATATGTGGGATTTGAAGAATAGTAATTTCATTAGAAGATTACACCAAATTAGATTATAAACTATTAGAATGTTTAGTCATAGATCAGTAAGTTATAAATCCAATGTTACTAGAAAACCAAGCACATGTTTTTTAAAGCCAGAACTACCCAAAGCCCCACTTAAAATCACATATCAGTAGAGCATGGAAAATGATAGAACTTATATTAGATGATGCAATATACCATAACCAATTACATACCATTACAAACAAAAGCCTTCTAGACAAGAAGAGAGAGAAGAGACCCTGTAACACGAATCTACCCGAAGCAAAACTCAAAAGAAGGCCGACCTTGCTCTTTGTTTTTTTCATGAAGCTTGGACCTTACTTTAGAAACTCAGTAGTCTCCCCAAAAAAAGGCCAACCCATGGTACCGGGAGGCAAACCTTTCTTCCTGTACCTCAGCTCATTCCATCTCAAAAGAGCAATGCTGCAGATACAGAGCACCAAAACCATCCCAAAAATCACCGAGAACATAGCCATTGATGCTCCCTAGAAGCTTCAACCACTTTAGAGAGAGATGTAAATGGTATGACTTGAAACAGGTGTTCATTTTCAGTTGGGAAGCTATTTCGAAAATTTCCTGAAAATTTTCTGGGTTTTCTTTTGTATTGTTTGTGATGAATTTTTGGTATACTTTTTTTTTGTTGTTGTTTGGTTTGGTTCAGTCCTTGCTTGGAGGATTTGGTAAGAGTAATCTTTAATCGAGGATTATTTTAGTTAAAAATGATCAAACGATTTTTAGCTTAATGCATATTTATATTCATTGTTTGATTATTTTGTGCTTAAGAAATATGTACAGTGCCTTCAGACACGTGATATAGGACGAGTTTAGGCTTTCAGTTTAGTACGTGTTCGAGTTCAAAACTCAATTAATTCCCGTTCAAATTCAATGTTCAATATTTTTAGTTGCACCGTGCCTTCAGGTAAGGGTTATTCCTAGTATAATATAAAATAAAACGGTTTCAACAAGTTGATCGGACGGTCTCAAATCATTTCATCTAATCACTTACCTTTCTTCAATTCCCCCCCCCCCCCCCCCCCCCCCCCCCCCCCCCCCTCCCAAACTCATCCCCTCTGATTATTTTTCAAAATCAGTGGGCGTACTCTCTCCTTCTCTCTCACCTCTCGCTCAGACCACCCCTCTCTCTCTCTCTTCTCACTTTGTAAGCCACCAAGAGAGACAGACCCACTAGAGCCGAAACCACCAGCGCCACCCACCGGAGTCACCAACGCCAGTCGCCAGGTACTTTCTGTTTCCCTCTCTCTCGGTCCTCTCTGCCACCACACACACCCAACTCAGTTTCTCTCCTCCCTATCTCTTCTCTCTCATGTGTCTGTTAACCCATTTCTCTTCCCCAATCTCTATCTTATTTTTCTCTCTCCACTCTATCTTTCTCTCTTCACCCTCTTATCTACTAGCTTGAACAACGACCACCACCATGGAGACCCACCAACGACCCCGCTAGCAGCCACTATCACTACCCTCTCACTCTTGACGCTTTCCAAAGCCCTTAACCCATACATAAACATAGATACATAAACATCAGTGATGCACAATATACACACCCTCATAGCCCACACACACATTGACGAAAACCCACATAATAGCATTATCAGTGTAGACCTATAAGCTGTTCGATGAAATGCTCCAAAGGTTTTTGACACACACTCACATCGCAGACCCTCTGAACACCCAACCCAAGTTGGCTCCCTTCGACACATCTCTCTCTCATCTCAGTCTTTTCTCTCTCAGTGGTTCAGAGAACTCCGAGGTAAATATATGGCTGTAAATATATGGCCAGCAAGCTTAAAGTGGATGAACTCCGAACACAACTCGCCCAACGTGGACTCAGCACCACCGGGACCAAACCCACACTGGTCTGTCCCCCTCTCTGTCTGTCTTTTCTTTTTCTTTGTCTCTGTTGACTGTAAGTGAGTTCTAGCAGGTTCAAAGACTTGAATCAGCTATTATAGATGGAAAACAATCGATTGATTCAATTGATGGTTTGAGTAATAAGAAAAGGCAAAGGCATTCTGAGAATGGGGATTCTAATGGGTCGGAGAAGATTAAGGCCATTGACAAGTTTCGACACATGGGTATCAAAGAATTACGAGAACAAGCCAAGATTAGAGGAATTTTAGCAACTGGGTCCAAGAAAGAATTTCTTGAGAGGCTCTGTTCTGATTCAGAGGAGAACTCCAACGGCATTCTTGGAGGTATCAACGTTCAATTTATACAAGATAGAAGAATGAGTTCATTCAAGATTTTCTTGACATATGTGTCTGTGTGTATGTATTCTTGGAGTTGTGTATTACATTATGGTGGGTGGCAGGCAGGGAAGAAGAAGCAGATGCAAAGGAAATCAAAGAGGAGAAACTGGTCACTACCACCAAGAAAGGTGGGGCCGTATTGGATAATTGCCTTCCGGATGACATTAAGGCCCATTACCATGTCCTGCAACTGGTAAAGATTTTGATCAATGTTGGACGCACTTGATTGATATTTGCTTCTTCAGATATATGCTGTCTATTCTGATTATTTTTGTTTTCTAACTTTCTTTACAAATCTTTATAGCAAGATGAGATTTATGATGCCATGTTGAACCAAACCAACGTTGGGGAGAACAATAACAAGTTCTACGTCATTCAAGTTCTAGGTCACTTCTAAATTCTAATTCTTTTAATACATGTATCTCAATTTTCTATTTGATTCGGGAACCTGTACATGGGCTGACCAAAATGAATTAGTTGAGATATTGTTCATTTGGTTTATTATAGGACCGTCACACCATTATGGCAATCTTGTAGAGTTTTTATGTTTGTTTGGAGTTAATAGATATCGCTCTATTTGCCTGGCATGCAAAAACTAAATTATATTTGAGTCATGACATGTGTTTTCATTCTTTTGACATCTTGGTCTGTATTCTTACATTTACTAACTACAGAATCTGATGATGGTGGAAGATTCATGGTTTACAATAGATGGGGCAGAGTTGGTGTAAAGGCCCCTACACATCACAACATGATGCCCTTATGGAGTTTGAAAAGAAGTTCTATGCTAAGACCAGGAACAAATGGTCAAATCGTAAAGAGTTCATTTGTTATCCAAAGAGCTACACTTGGTTGGAAATGGACTATGATGAATAACTTGGTTTAAAGTGTCAAATCGTACACTTGGTTTTGAATAACTTTTTTTCTAGATACCCTGGAAAAGTTTGCCCCACATATTTAACAGGTTTGTTTAACACAGCTTTCTGCTTGAATATTATTTTGGAATCTTTATCATAATACCCTTAAGGCCTTCCAAATTTAACCCAATTTAGGTTAGCATGGAGAGTAATGGGAAAGGAGTATCGATTGACGGTCTTCCTCTTCCATTTGAGGCTGGTGAGATTGATTTTGGTGAACCAGGAACAAATGGTCAGCATAGCTTTTACCAATTGATTCACCAGATAACGCATAAGTACATAGAATATGTTAATTTAGCCCGAATGTGAAACGCTTTCTTAAATTCCTTACTCCCATATTGATTAACTGTGAGTATGTGCTCCTGCCATTTCATTCCTTGCGTGGTTAATTTGTTCATGGTGTGTATGAAAGAGGTTTTTTTTTATTTTTAATGGATGGAGAACTCAAGCTTATTCTTTCTCATCATAGGTTCCAAGTATCTCAGTTAACTGTTTTCTCTTTGCTAAATATTTTATCACATAAGAATTATTTCTCTTCATTGGTTCTAGAGCTTAAACTAACAATAGAGAATTATATTTGTTTGTCGCATAAGTAGGGTATTTATCTAATTTTTTCTAAACTTGCTTAAACTATGTGATACTTTCTCTTTCTATGAAATTGTGTTACCTATTTTCTCTTTCATGCTTAAATGATGATCTACACGGTACTAATATGCCTATTTGTTGAGTTCTCATAACTGTCCATGGTTTGCTGCAATCTTGCTTTAGTTTTAATCTATTGTGTTGAATTTTGTTGTGATCTTCTGGGCATTTGTTGCAGTGGTGCTAGGTGGTGATGGTTTTGGAAAGATCACGTAAGTGACTTTTAGTTCTTTTTTTCCTTTAACTGTTTGGTTAGTTGTGTAATTTGGAGTATTCCTGATTTAATGTAATTTGTTTTTTGAATTTAAGTGGTCAAATTATTGGTTGATGACAACTGTTGACGGCTACCCATCTAATATCTCAGGTAACCCACTGAATGGAATAAAATTTTGAAGGGAAAAAAGAATGGAATAAAATTTTGAATTCTTTGGTTTATGTTCAGTTGATCTTCCAAGAAACGAAGAATGCTTACCGAAAGAAAAGATATGAAGAATATGGTTGTTAAGCAAAGTATGTGTGATCAAGCTGTTTTTTCTCCCTCAGTTTGTGTTCTGTTTAATTCATAGGAATGGAATTTTGCGTTATGTTTTCCAGTGTTTTATCTATTACTAAACGATGAGTTACCGTTAGATTTCTATACTATTTGTTTGACAATGACTGAATATGTTGTTTGTGGGATAATTGGGATGTAGGGAATTTAATTCGCTGTGTTTGAGCTTATGTCTTGTGCTTTGGTAAAGAGTTCAAGTAGTTGACTCCTGATTGATTTTGTTCACTAAGCCAAAAAGTTTCATTAATTGTACTTCGATGGAGTATTGATAAAAATATTGGGGTAAATATCATAATTCGTCCCTAAATTTTGTCAATGGTTTCAATTTGGTCCTTGAACTTTCAAATCTCTCAATTTAGTTCCTCAATTATCAATTGTCTTAATTAAGTCATTTCGTCCATTTCCACCATTAGATAAAAAACATACGATTTAACTCTTACTAGATTATTTTGCTTTCAAATTTAATGTTCGATTTTTTTTAGTTGCACCGTGCCTTCAGCCACGGGTTATCCCTTGTTAATGTTCACACTAATGATGATGTTGATTTTTAGGCATGCATTTGTTAATGTTAGCAATACATTCTGAGCAATGCTTATAAAGTTGTGTAAGTATAATCCGTTCACTGCTTTTATATTGATAATAGAAATTACCAACAATTAGCACAGAGATACGCCATGTAACATTTGCGACATCATTACAAGATATTTTTCTTTTCTTTTTTCCTTATCTTTCTTACTGTGTTCATATTATCTATATTACAAGCTCTAGCATAGAGCTTGCTTCGCATTGTCTGCATTGCACGATGTCTCTTTGCACATGGCACGTAAATGTACTCACAATTACATTGGATGATTTTCAAGAATAGAGCAGATATCTTTATTTTACCTATGTCTATAAGACCAATGAACCATACAGAATTGTTTGACCCCTCGATTTTTTTTTATGCATTCTTTCATTAATTTGTGCTTTGTCCTTGATGAGCAGTTCAAATGGTGGCAATTCTACACAGAGACACCCTTCCTTTTCATCCAATCAACACACACCACCATACCATACCCCTCCATCAGGCATCACTCATGCCTAACTATACAAATGATGCCCACGTATTTGAAGATTTGTTTCAACGAAAATGCTCAATTTTAACTTCCGGTAAGTGATCCTTTTCTGCCACTTTTGTTAATTGGCAATTTATGGTGGTGTGGTCGTTCATTGTTTGTGCAATTCGGAATGGTGTTTTCCGAATTTTATGGCTTTCAATCTAACCTTCTATTCAGTGGGTTAACCCTTTTTCTTATTGACATACTTGGTTTTTAATGATAGTAATCCCCGTTAGTTTCCTACGCTGCGAAAGGAATCCTCTTATCTTTGTTTTCCAAATTTGCTTGGTTGCAAATTAGTTCGAGTTTTGTTCTTCCGTTTTTTTATTGGGGTTTATATGATTTCTTATATGCTTCAATTTTCTAGAATTTGCTTCAATTTTCTAGAATTTGCTTTATTGGGTTGGCAATTCCTATTTGGTAGTTTATGGGTGTTTGCTAAAATTTGTATAGATTTTGAAAAAAAATCTGTATAACCAGTAATACTCTAGATTATATAGTTAAGGCTATGTGAAGGGTTTGGACGGGTGGGTGATAGAGTATAGCGTGAAGTGGAATCTATAATATAAAACAGGGCGGCTTCAACAAGTCGATCCAACGGTCTCAAATCAATTTATCCAACGGTCACAGATCCTCTTATTTCCCCCCCAAATTCAACATTTTTCGCCCATAATTATTTTCAAAAATTTGATCTACTCAGTCACTTCATTGTCAGATGGCCTCAGTCACTTTTTTTTTCGGTACAACGGAAAAAATGGCCTCAGTCAAGCCTTCTTCAGAGGTCATCTCACTCTCACTCTCTCTCTCTCTCTCTCTCTCTCTCTCTCTCTCTCTCTCTCTCTCCTCTGTTTCTTCTTACCAGCAACACCACCACCACCGCCGAATCAGCAACACCACTACCGCCCCAGCGACACCACCAGCAACACCGCTGAAGTCATCTCTCTCATCACCCACACTCACCCACGCACAAATTGCATGCACACACAAACAAACCCAGACCCATCACACACACGCCCAACACAGACCCACCACACACGCACCCACAGGCTGTCGCTTTTTTTCTTTTTTATTTTTCTCTCTCCCCCAGCCTCGAGTTTCTCCGGCAAATAGCTCTAGCTTTTGATTACTTTCTGCTTAATGGAGGGACCTTAAAGCGCTCTCTCTCTCTCTCCTTTTCGTTCCTCTACGTCTTCCTGCATGAATACCCCCCCCTTGAATTGGCCATATGAGGTTTTATTCTTTTGATTTTTTTTTATGCACAGTTGTCATAGTCACTAATCGATCTTCATATTCTCTGCAATTGATAAGCTACACTTGTGTGGCTGAGGAAACATTCAACTACTGCTCTGGTATGTGTTTTGAATCTCTATTTTCCTTTATTTATTTTAAAATTTATGATAGGTTTATGATTTTTATTGGTCTTTGTTTTCGCGAAATGGAGCTTTGTTAGTTGAGATCTTAGTTATGCTTGAATTTCAATGCTTTAATCTGTGTTTCCGCTTAGCTAGAAGATTGGAAGACAGTGAAAGCACGTGGCCAGCTCGAAAGCATGTTGTTGCATGTGCTGGTGTTTGCAAGTCATGGAGAAGTATGTGTAAGGAAATTGTTAGAGGTCCAGAGTTATGTGGGAAGGTTACTTTCCCGGTTTCCCTAAAGCAGGTGTGTAATGTGCTTCTGTTTTTTCTCAGTTTTTCTATGTACTGACATCATTTTATTGTAGAGTTAGCCTAAATTGTATGAGTTGGGCTTTCATGGAAGTATAGAATTTGTGTTCAAAGAGTAGAGAAGAGTATTAATTCATTTTGTTTGTTTTCGTTTTCAGCCAGGATCTCGTGATGGAACTATTCAGTGTTTTATCAAAAGGGATAAATCTAATTTAACATACCACCTTTTTCTGTGTCTTAGCCCCGGTAAGCATTTTGTTCATCCCTTTGGTAGGTTCAAGTTTCTTGATACTTGTGGTTTATTAGTTTTCCTTGATTGTTGATTATTCCAAGATGGCAATTTATTCCCTTTTTTAGTCTAAAGCATATGGAAATCAATTGTCGTCACGGTACAGTTATATTTATAAGTGATATCATCAAGTGTATTGGGCACCTGCAAAAATAGTCAAGTGTATTGGGCATTTTTTATCTACAGCAAAACATGGTGTAAGATAATATCCATCATGACATTGGACTGGTTCAATGCAATTAGAATAGGCAGCTTTTGAGTATTTAACTTATACCATATGAAATAACACGTTCCCCCCCTTTTCTATGTTTAGAAAGAACCTTCAGCCTTCCTGTGGTATGACACCTTTCTGAATAAGAAGTAGCTAGATATCTGGTGTTTTGAAGCTTGGAGTTTGCAGGGGGCTACATTAGTGTTGCCACGTCCCGATTTTCACAAAAGCATGTGTGTGTGTTAGTCGCATGAACTGGGATGTTGAGTTGTTGATTATTCAGTGTTTATTTTATAAAATTTGTAGGTTAATTTTAGTAAACTTTTTTGATAATATATGTGTTTACACGTATAGTTAATTTTTGGTTGATCTCATTCAATTTTTTCTCCTTCTTCTCGCATCTTTCTTTTCTCATTCTGTCAGTTAATTGTTAATTTGGGTGATTTGTAGGAATTTGGTTGTTAAGTTTTATAAGAAGATCAGAAGACCTCACTCCTCTGCCATGATATTTGTATTACAGGCAAGAATAACCCACTATATTTGTTTTCTCTTATTTGTATTTAGTACTCACTCCTCTGCCATGATATTTGTTTTTTTAATTTCTATGATATTTGTCATGTTGGTAATCTTATGATCATTCTTTGCTTTGCTTCCTTTCTACCTCCCACATTGACTCTACCTTTTGGGATTTCAAGCATTTTCTTTTTCCTTCTTTTGATGTGTTTTTTCTCACACCAAACAGATAATTTTTCTATTTCTTGGTTTTAGTCTATAATTGCTGATCTGGGTTTGACCTTTCTCTTGGAAATGAATGTATAATCGATTTGTCTACAAATTAAGCATAGATAGGCATTTTGTTCTTGCTTTCTAATTCTGTTGCTGAATCTAGGATACCTTGAATCCGGTTAACTCCATTCAGGCATTTTGAGCTCACGCTTTTCATAGGTGGTGAATGATTACTTATCGTGGCGCAAGCTTTTCATAGGTGGAAAAACCAAAACAAGTAGTGAATGATTACTTATTGAGCTCACGCATGCACCATATAAATGGTTCTTATTCAGACAGTGGGTTTGTCCCATTATTTGTAGTCATTCATCAGGTTCAACCCCCTCTACTATAAGTTAATTCTATGCATAAGTTTCTCTACTGTAGTCGTGCATCAGTTTCTTAATATTGTAAGAAAAGTAATTTGCTACCAACATAGGGTCATTGGTAACTTAAGACATCAGTCTTCTAGCAAACATAGAGTAATGTCAGCTTGCTCTCACGTGGGTTTTGACTTTTAATTGATTGCCTTATTTCATTCCCATTTCTTGCTTCTTGCTTCTTGCTTCTTGCTTCCTTTTTTATTTTTTTGGTGATCGAACAGGCAGTTCTCTGTTTGTGAGCGAACGGTTACTTGGGGAGTATTATTCTAAGTTGAGCAAAAAGAATCCACCCTTACCAGAAAATATGAGTGTTATGCTGTATGCATCCTTTTTGGTATGTTTGGTTTCGTTTTTGTTATTTTATTTTTTTTGTTTAATAGTCTTAATTTTGGTTGATAGTTTTGGATTTAATATTGCTAAAAGATAGACCTGAATGGAGAGAAGATTGGATTCTGCATACTTCATACGACTACACGGTGAAAAGTGTATTTTTTTTTTTGCTAATTTCTTTCCAATGCCTTAATTTACATGATCCTAAGCGGGGAAATTGTATTTTTTTTTTTTTGTTGGGTTTTATTTGTTGACTTCCTGACCTTGGACAACTTGGTTTTGCTTTAATTTGGAATGATGATTTCCTTTATGGGTAACTTATTTGAATAATAACTTTGCAAAGTCCATAATTATTGTTGCCTTTTTTTATTTTTGTTTTTTTTAGTTGCACAGGTTCAAAGCAAGCTGGTTGTTTTTATGAGAAGTTTTAATTGTAAGTTTGTTGTACATTTCATGGCTTAAGTTTTTTCAGGCAATTTTTCATGTCTTGGGGAGTATTGTCCTAAGTTGTTTGGCTTTCAACTTAGTTCATTCCCATGTTCAGTCTTTAATTTTTTTGCATTTATGATCGATGTTTGATTTCTTTGAATTATAAAGTGCCTTCAAACACGTGATATAGGGCGAGTTTATGCTTTTAATTTAGTACGTGTCCGAGTTCAGTGTTTTATTATTTCGCGTTCAAATTTAATGTTCAATTTTTTTTAATTGTACCGTGCCTTCAGACACGGGTTATCCCTAGTAATTATATATAAGGGAAAATTATTTGTGTAAAAGTATCTCAATATAAAACATGTGTATAAGTACCTTTGTGTGTAAATGTTTGGTGAGGAGATATACTTTTGCTAATTTTTGAAATTTTCTTTTATGGATTTGCCCTTCCTTTATTAATGGGAGACAAATCTAGCAGTTATATTAGGGATTCAATTTCCTAAATTTATGGAATATCATTTTTTAATTTTAAATTATATCTTCCTCTTTTATTCAACTGAAGTTATTCAAATATTCATTTTTATTCAAACATTTATGTCTTCTCCACATTTGTATAATTTTTTTTTTTGGTTTTTTTTTTTATAAATCGTAATGAGGAATATATGTTTTCACCTTATATAATACCATTGGTTGTTATGAGTGTTTTTTTTCATGAATATTTTAAATTTAAATTTATATGTATGTTATTCGATGTATTTATAAGTAGCAATGATACATGTCGCATTGGCACAGTGGTATACGACAATGTCACAATGCTACAAGTCAATGTCACACTGATACCAGCCTATATCACACTGTTATAAACCAATGTCACGTTGCATACATTGACATGACACAGGACACAATGCACATCATGAATAACTAAATCTAATGTAAATAAGATTACATAATATCACAAACAAACAAAAGAGGGCGAATTGTGTGTTGTGGGTGAAATTAGAGTTGTGAGAAGGTGGTTATGTTGGTTGGGGTCTCGATCAAATAGTGTATGTGGGGTTTGAAGGTTTTGAGGGCGGTGATGACGGGTAAGGTCTGTTGTGAGAATGTAATTGTATATGGTCTCTTTGGTTTTTTTTTGACAAATAATCCAACACTTGGTATACATGTAGTACCAAGCACTAGAAGCAGAAAGATAGTTAAGGGAAAAAAAAAAGTAGAGAAAATAAAAATGTTGGGAGAAACAACGTTTTTTTTTGAGTTATCAACTTCTTTTCTAAAAACTTCAACGATCTCAACTGTCGTTCTTCTCCACAATGCACTTTTTGTTCTTCACTGATTGATGCTCTATGTGGTATTAGTAGTTTGATACCGAACTTTTCACTTCTTCACAGTGAATCCATCAAAAAAAAAAAAAAACCAATTTCAACAGGACGTTTTCAAAAGAATTGTGGTTTTAGGGAAGTTTTTCTCATCCATCTTGGAAGAACCCACGTTCCGACGATATTGATGGAGTAATGGGTAACAGTATCTATCCCTGCCATTTCGGATGGATTTTTTTAAAAAATAGGCAAATCTTTAGGAAATTGTTCCCCTTCTACAGAAGAGGGTGGTTTAGACATTGACTATGTGTTGGGTACTTTTTGACTGATATTTTTAAATATGGTACTTTTTGTCTTATATTTTCAAAAAATGGTACCGGCCCCCTGAAATCCTTATATAATACACACCGCATGTCTAAAGGTCACCTAGTTCTCTCTCTCTCTCCCATATCATAATCTTGCAAGCCCTAAAAAAATCATACCTAATAAAGCAAAAATTAAAGCTAAGCTACAGCCCCCCCCCCCCCCCCCCCCCCCAAAAAAAAAATCCCTCATTTTTTTTTTTCAATAGTTAAATTATTTTTAGATTGGAAAAGGTATCGTATTTTTTTAGTTAATATATTTTTTATTTTTATTAATATTATTTGAAGTAATCAAATAATTTTTTTATGGTGAAGCAATGAAGGTTACTGCTAGAGGTGGCAAATGGGCGAGTTGGATTGATTATGGATTGGTTCAAAATAGGTTAGGTGCAAAACAAATCTAATTCGTTTTCAACCTGCTTAATAAATGTGTTATAATGAATTGAATCATAACGGATTGGGTTAAACCATTAAAACCAAAACACACTCTTGATATAAACACATACTAATACACCAAATAAAACACAACTTAATACCCAAAAAAAAAAACCAAAACACACACATTAATATACAAAAAATACACACAATACACCAAAATACACACACACACATACAAAATACAAACACATTTAATAAAATACCAAAATACACATACACATACATTATATAAACACAAAAAATATAACCACATTTAATAAAACATCAAAATACACACACACATACATTATTCACCAAAATACACACACATACACTACTACATCAACACACACACACACAAACAAAGTCGAGGTCAAGGTTGGGCTCGGGGATTGGGTCTGGGTGTGTGTGTGTGTGTGTGTGTGTGCTTGTTTTGGTGTACTAATGTGTATGTGCTTGTTTGGTGTACTAATGTGTGTGTGTGTGTGTGTGTGTGTGTGTGTGTTTTGGTGTACTAGTGACTAGTGTGTGTATTTGATTTTATTTATTTTGTTATTTAATAGAAAGATAAATACTCAACCCAATGGGTACCCATTTGTAATCCATCTTAAATCGTTTTATTTAAATGAGTCTTATTACCCAACTCATTTAGAACACACATTAATTGAAATAGGTACCCAACTCATTTATTTATGGACATGTTGGTGGGTTCAGATTGCCATCTCTAGTTACTGCAATTGTACAATTTGGGAGACGAACAAGGCTCATATACAATCTTGTACATGCCAGGTATTAATGTTCTATTATTAATAACCTTCATGATATAAGTAGATTTTTATGTTTGAGTAACCATATATTTTTTTTAAATTTTATTTTGTTAAAAAGATTATTTTATATTGCATAAGCCAATTAAAAGTACGTATATGGATGTGAAAAACGAAAGAAAAAAAGAGAGGAAAATAAATGAACTAATTCAGACGAATTAATTAGTAATTTTGCTTTACAAAAAATAAGAATAATCATTCTTAAATAAAATTAAGGTCATATTGTGTATACTCATAATAAATTTTTGAAGGTTCCGTTTCAAACTTTGGCTTAGGCCCCCCAAATTTATCGAGCCCATCTTAGCTGCAAGATAATAACTCCCTGACGGATAATTATTTTATCACAGACCTAAAACTTTGTCCCACTATTCTAGGTTGGGTTCTTCATCCAAGCTAGCTATGTTTATATTACACAATAGCATTGAAAATGAATCGATATCTAAGCATAAAATACGAAAAGACAACGTTTTTTGTGAAATCAATAGTGTCCATATTGAAATTAGGATTGGACGATGGTATAAAAAAAAATCGGTATTGTACCTCTAAAATTTATTATTTTAATATGTATTTTTATAACTAACAAATTTATCATTTTTATGGGTGATTTACCACTGTTGTGAGTGATTTAACACTGTTATACTAACTATTTTTACCAATTTTCTTCGATACAAACAAAATTACTATTTTTGTGGGGGATTTACCATATTTGTAGGTATTTTTACCATTGTTATGATAATTATTTTTATTATTTTTTTCTATACTCCAACACCGGCAAAAACATCCACAAATACAGTTGTCTTTTCCTATTCTCTAGAAATACAGTGTGTGCGTGTTACTCCTACAAAGAAAGAGTGATTTTTTAATATTTTTTATTTATCGTGGTGTTAATTTGATATCAAAACTTTGACTGACCTGGTATGATTTATAATTAGAGAAGTGGTGACAACTTTCCCTTGATTGTAATTATGGGGGAAGAGTTATTTGGAGAGCCTTATTCTTGGATTTTCAAGAACACTACAAATTGTAATTCCAACAGTTCTACCAATTCTTGCAAGAATTGTGGGTTATGGTTACCCAGTTAACCTTGAGTTCGAACCAGAATTTTAATAGAGAGAGGGTACAAAACGACAATAAGGCTCGTATTCAACCCGCTCGAGATTGTTTTCTTGACTATCATGTGAGACCCATTAACCCGTAAAATAATTAAAACTCTAAATATAAATATATAATAATATATCAAATAAAACACACACTAATACACTAAAAAATGCACACACTAATACACCAAAAAAATATACACACACATTAATACACCAAAACACACAAATACACACACTAATACACCAAAATAAACTGACACATACTAATACACCAAAACACACCATATACACACACCCATACTTATACACTAAGGTCGGGTCCAGGGTTGGGGTCAAGGGTCTGGGTCGGGGTTGGGTCCGAGTCTAGAGTCGGGTTCGAGTCCGAGGTGTGTGTGTGTTTCGGTGTACTAGTGTGTGTATGTGTGTATTTTTTGTATATTGGTGTATATGTGTGTATTTTTTGGTGTATTAGTGTGTGAGTTTTGGTCTACTAGTGTGTCTGTGTGAGTTTTGGTATATTAGTAAGTATATGTGTGTGTGTGTATTTTTTGGTATTTTACTATGTGTATTCGATTTTATTGTTTTTGCTATTTAATACAACGATAAATACTCAGCTCAATGGGTACCCATTTGTAATCCATTTTAACTCGCTTAACTAAAATTAGTCCTATTACTCGTCCCATTTAGAACCTACATTAATTAATATAGATATTGTTTGGATATAAAATACAAAATTATGAAAGCACTCGATGTATGTGTAGTTAGCAAGCCTAAAATCATTAAATGATTATCACGTGTAGTTAGGAAGCAACCAGCCACAACTCTAGTTTGAAAGAGGAAATAATTGCTTGTGGGTTACGAAACCAAATAATCGTCGATAAGGGAGAAATTGTCGAGAAGAGTGGCTATAAAAGAAGGAAAGGAGGAAGACGAAGTACAACTCAAATCCCCCATAAGATCAACAATTAGGGCATTTAGGAGTAGTGCTAGAGTTAGTTTTTAAGAAGTAGTTAGTGCTTTAATCAAAGACTATCAAATCAGTCACTCTGTAACAGAAACTCATTCGATTGAATTAATAAAAGAGTCTATTTTTATTGATTCGTTACTCTGTGTGTCTATCGCTTTAAAGATTCATCCAATGAAGTCCTAAAACAAGGCATTACAAACCATTCACAAGCAATCGCTTGAGAACTGTCTATTGATTGAAGCATTTCTGTCGATCCAACAGATTTTGGAGCAACAATATTTTGGCACGCCCGGTGGGACATCATTACTAACTTGGATCAAGGGAGATGGTGCAAACAAGGAAACAAGACGATATCATGTTTAGGACTAACGAAAACTGTAGAAATGACACCAGTTGATGACAATCATGAAGCAAGTTCGAGTACCCATCCTTTGGAGTCTACAAACCTAGCGAATGGCCAATCCAATAGCCAAGAAAATGTGCAAATGAAAGAGTTTGTGCAGAACTTGAAACTGTTATTGCACAACCTCAATTCTGGCGTTAGGCAAGAGTTAGTTAATGCCATGTATGAATAGTTGAATGTCCTAACATCATTGTTAGGACCATTTAATCAAAAATCAAACATTGTGACTAGAAATCAAGTGGTAGATGAAGGAAAAGTCGGTCCTGTGGTATTCCTTGTAGAAAATCAAAGACCACCGCCAATGGTTTCTAGTGAAAGACCAGGTCTCCTACACCAAAATCACTTTAACATGATGTTCGATGGAGAACCTATGAAAGTTTTTCTAAACTTTTTCTCAAGAAGAAATCCTAGGGGAAGAAATGGACCAAGAATGGTCCCTAAAAATCCTAGGAGAGGTCGTGAGAGGTTTGTTATGCCTCCATTAGAACCCATGGATAAATTCAACCTAAGAACAAGGACGCAACCCTTTGATCAAGGGGAACACATCAATGGCCACTAAAATGTGGTTTTCAACAGAAACCAATTGGTGGAAATGATTCAAGACCTAAGGGTGTGTGTTAGGTAGTGGGTTAAGGTGGCTTAACTCCATAAGGATAGGGTAATAAGGCAATGGGTCCCACAAAACCTTTGTTTGGGAAGTTAAAATTGAGGTAGGATATAAATCCCGGGTCTATCCTTAACCCGGATGCTACAGTGATTTTTAACCCTGCTACATAGGTTAAAGTTAACCCACCTCCACCCTGGGTTTCAATCCCAGCCGAAGGGTTACGAAGGTAATGACATATTTACCCCATCTTCCTCTCTTGAACTCTCTTGAGCTCTCGCTCTGTCTGTCTCCACTCTCTCTCTCTCGGTACGAAAAGTCCAGATCTTCGCTCTGTCTGTCTCCTCTCTCTCTCTCTCTCTCTCGGTTTGAGAAGGCGACGAAGTCCAAGCCTCTGTTATCTGCTGGGATGGGTTTGGGTGCCGGAGTGGACCGAATGGGTTTGGGTGGTGGTGGCGTTGGGTGTTCTATTGTGGCAGTGGTGGTTCTGTTGTGGCGGTGGTGGCTTTGTTGTGAGTTCAGATGGCGGTGGTGGTGGGTTTAATGGTGGCGGTGGTATGTATATGTGTGGGGAGTTGCAGACCACAGGTAAGGCAGATGAATGGTTCTGCTGGGTTTGATATATTTGATATAAAAAAGGATTTAAAATTACACTTAGATCCCTTTAAATTTGTCACTTAATTATTCAAACCTCTTAATATTTAAAATATTATACACAAACTCTCTCAAGTTTATACGTGCGTAACACTTAGACCCCTCAAAATAAATATATTTGTTAATAAATTACATTTAGACTCCTGAAGTTTGTAGTAGATATATAATATTCAGACACCTTAAATTTAAAATATTATACTTTGACCAAAAATACTCCAATCAAAAATAAATATCAAATATTTTAAATTTTATAATCAAAATTCATATTCTATTGTATCATTTATTAAAATAAAATTAAAAATAAAAATTAAATTTTTTTCTTAAAAAATTGTAATTAGTATATAATTATACTATCTATTGAAATAAAAAAAAAAATTAAACAATGGATCTAAGTCATATATAATTTTTAGTGAAAATTGGAAGTGAGTCCTTCAAGATGTACTTGTTTGGAGATAAGTCCTGTAAGGAAACTTATAAGGGGCTAAGTCCATGTTTAAAATTATATGTAATGACTTAAGTCCACTTTTTTTTTTTTATCTCAAAAATACCCATCCTTGAAAGGAAGTTAAATTAATTTCCTATTTTAGAAATTGTTATCTCTTAAATCAAGGTCAATTAAAATATGCCAATAAAATCTCCATCATAAATTTAAAATTCAAATTCAAAGCTCTCTCTCTCTCTCTCTCTATATATATATGTATATATATATATCAAATTCAAAACTCTCTCTCTCTTTCTATATATATATATAAAATCTCCATCATAAATTTAAAATTCAAATTCAAATTCAAATTCAAATTCAAATTCAAATTCAAAGCTCTCTCTCTCTCTCTCTCTCTCTCTCTCTCTATATATATATATATATATATATATTCAAATTCATGTTACTATTTATTTTTATTATGTTACTGTTCATGTTACTGTTTTTGTTGAGTATGTTACTGTTCATGTTACTATTATGTTGAGCATGTTACTACTATTATTTTACTAAATATTAATATTCAATGTTATTATTTTTTTTGTTTTTGAATATTACTATTTTTTGTGTTTGAATGGTACTATTTTTTGCGTTTGAATTTGAGAGAAATAATTATCGTTAAGTATGTTACAGTTTTTGTTAAACATGTTACTATTTTTGTTGAACATGCTAATATTTTTGTTGAACATGCTAATATTTTTGTTGAACATGTTACTGTTGATATTTTTTAAAAATATTAATATTGAATGTTTCAAATTTTTTTTATGTTTAAATGTTACTATTTTTTTGTGTTTAAATATATTATTTTTTGTGTCCAAATGATAACTTTTTTTTGTATTTGAATGTTGCTATTTTTTAATTTTAATGTTACTATATATATATAGATAGATAAGAGAGAGGTAAAATTTTAATGTTAGTCAAACTCTTAACCTATATATGAATATAGATAGATATGAGAGAGAAAATATTTTAATGTTAGTCAAACTCCTAAGATTTAGGAGTTTTAAATTTTTAGTTTTATTTCACTTCTAAAGGGAAGGGATAGTATGGTAAAATTGACAAAAAACGGACTTCATAACAAATAAGTTTCCTTGACGGACTTAAGTCCAAACAAGTCCATATAGGGGGACCGGCCTCCAAATTTCCCTAATTTTTATATGTTTTTATGTATATGTGAAAAATGTATAATTTTATTAGGATAATCCACCAGTCCAAACATAGGATAGGATTGGAATGGATAGAGTCATGGGTAAAATGGTAAACTATTACAAAATTATTTGTGTAATCTATGGGGCCCACTAAATTTTACATTGATTTTCCAAACAAAGGTTAGGATTGGATATAATCTTGGGTTAGAGTTTTAAAGTGGATGAGTGGGTTTGACTTGAATTGGTTAGGATATAAAAAAAGAAAACCTACCCTATCCTACCCCATTACCCAAACACACCCTATATGTCCCCAGTCTAAGGAAGACTGAGAGTCCTGTGTTTAGAAAACCATACCCTCCATGGGTTGATTACGAAGAGTTCCCAAAGGGTTATAAAATCCCAAAATTCCATCTCTTCTATGGTGAAGAAAGTCAATCCACAATAGAACACGTACAAAAATTCACTTTTCAGTGTGGAGAGGTTAGACACAACGAGAATTTAAAAATGAAATTGTTCCCATAATCACTTATGAAAGCTGTTTTCGCTTGGTTCGTTAATTCTCCTGCTAATTCAATTCAAACATGGCAAGAGATGGAGGAGCAGTTTTATGCTCAACTTTTCATAAACGAACCAAAAGTCTCGATGGCAGATTTTTCTAGATTAAGACACAAATCAAATGAATCTGCAAAATAGTATATCGACATATTTAAAAAGGCTAGAAATAAATTCCATGTTTACTTGCCTGAAGTAGAACTAGTGAAATTGGCCAAAAACGGTTTAGACTTCGAATTGCGAAAAAAATTCGAGGGAAGTTCAGGGACTTGTTTGAACTCTCAACCAGGGCTACTAGATATGAAATGTTGCTTAGGAAAGAGCAACAAAGGAAAACTAGTTCATTTGTAACTTATTTCCAAGACTTCGACGGAGAAGTTGAAATAGGTATGGCACAAGTCATAGGAAAATCACCAATCATGTGTGATACCCTAAAAAAGATTGAAAACCCTATCAACATGCCATCTAATCATCCTTTTAAGAAGGATAAACCCCAGACCTCTAGACAATACTCATTTGATATGTCGATAGTTGATGCTCTCTTCGATGAGTTGATCAACCAAAAGCTCATAGTTTTATCTCAGAGACATAGCATCCCACTAGAGAAAGACAAGAAAGGAAATGAGTATTGCAAGTGGCATAATTCATTTAGGTATTCAACTAAGAATTAAATCACCTTTAGGAATCGAGTGTAAGACCTAATACAAAAAGGAGTGCTTAAGTATGCCACAAAAGAGAAAGAGACCATGAAAATCGACAAGAATCCTTTTCCCAAGGAAGTAAACATTAATGTGGTTTCTGTTGATATGCAGGGAAGTAGAGAATCTGCCAGCTCTGTGGTTGGCAGAGAGAGAATTGTTCCCAAAATGAGAGTCCCAGTGCATAGCAGACTTGACCCCAAAGAGGAGGAGTCACTGGTTATGTGTTTCAAGTGTGCAGAAGAAATAGCCAAACTTGATGCAATCCCACTGAATGATATAGTCAAGGAGTTCACTGATAAATGACTCCAATTTAGCACCAGAGGTGAAGAAGATATTCATATTTACAATGGCTATGTAAAAATCTTTGATGGTGCAGACCCAATAATATTCCTAATTAAAGAAAGATATCATCTTGGCCCACACTATCTTCTAGAGATCAGAATGGATGCAAGGGGAACCAAGTACAAGGACCAAGCAAGAAGTGGAAAAACACAAGGAATGGATCATACTGTTGGGTCATTGATGACCAAAGAGACTGTTTGAAAAAAGATCAAGAGGCAAGAATGCCAAGAGTAGTAGTCCCAGAAGAGAAAATGGAGATTTGAGATTATCTCAAAGGGCGGATCAAGAACAATGAATCCCCTTAAAGTCCATGATGATAAATGGTACCAAATTCAGCACCCAAAATTTTCATCTAGAGCATGATATCAAACACTCAACAGGACTCTTGAGAGAACAAGGACGTTTGCCACCTGGATGATCAGACAAAATCCCACTCCTTTAGAGGTTTACTCAAGTCTTAGTTTATCGATGGGGAACAAAAACCCCACTTGGACAATGGAACATCAAAAAGAAATCAAGGAGGTCAGATCAAGCAAAATATCTTGGACTAGAAGATTGCTGAGTTCAAAAAG
This sequence comes from Ilex aquifolium, assembly GCA_951799425.1. Lineage (NCBI taxonomy): Eukaryota > Viridiplantae > Streptophyta > Magnoliopsida > Aquifoliales > Aquifoliaceae > Ilex > Ilex aquifolium. Next base: position 40,581,385 of record OX637397.1, on the reverse strand, counting down.
ATACTAGATATATCTGAAGGGGATACAAAGAAAATATATGTAAGTTCATCAGCAAAAGGGAAAGAAAAAGTGGAAGAAAATGATCTCTGATGAAGAGTTAATGGACTTTGAAGATATAAAGTCTTTCCTTAGAGATGATGGACCATGCAATATGATATTGGCTCTGTCTGAGGCATTCAAGGCTATGCCAGGACAGCCAAGCCAATTGACAAGAGATGTGGAAGACAACACTGGGTCTGTAGTAGTATTTGCACAAACTATGAAGCATTTTAGACCTGATAGAAGGTCTATAAGCATAGAATAAGGAGACTGGGGACAGATAGAGTGGTATTACACCCTCCTAGGAAAGAATTATCTAAACATCTAAGGCCACTATACATTCGAGCACACATTAATAATCAGTAAAATCTTGGTTGATAATGGTGCAGTGGTAAACATCCTCCCTTCGAGGATGCTGAGAGTCTTGAATAAAGATGAGAAGGATTTACTTCACACTGACATTATAGTTAATAATTTTGCAGAAGAATCATCTTTTGCAAGGGTAATTCTGCCTGTGCAACTTCGGGTGGGTAATAGAGACACCACAACAACATTTTTTTGTGGTGGATTCATCAACAAACTTCAATGCTCTTCTTGGAAGAGATTTGATACATGTAAATGATTGTGTGCCAACATCCCTGCATCAAGCCTTGATCTTCTTATCAGAAAGTGATAATGAAGACAGAAATATGATGGAAGTGCATTGGGCAAATGCTAATCTTTTCATTGCAGATGCACACAATGTAGAGACCCATTTCTATCACAGGGATTTAATCTCCATAGTTAGAGGCAGTGAAGTAGAACAGGTAGAAAAAAACCTTGATAAGCCTACATCAGATCTTCCATGACTTAACACGATTTGAAGACTTTCTACCTAAGCTAGGGAAGAGCGAAGATGGTTAGTAAGACCTGCAAAGAGGTCTTAGGGTGGCCAGTTGTTACCAGAAAATTTAGGAAGTCTGGGAAATGTTAGAAAATGCTGGAAGCATGCCAATGCAGGAGTTCTCAAGATACAAAGGCAGTGAAAATAAGGGCATTAGATGGCTATCTATGTCGATGACTTGGAGGTCACCAAGGGGACTTTATTGAATTTGAAAGAAAAAAAAAATTGTGATGTGGTTTTGCCATAATAAGAAAAAGATAGTGCAAATCACGATGTAAAGAACACATGTGAGCCACAAATAAGAAAAGACAGAATTTTCTATTAGATGGATGAAACAGTCAGACCACAATGTACAAGAAAAAAAAAGATATGTATACAAGATTACAAAAGCCTATAAAGAAAAAAAGAGCTCGAAAGTATTCCATTCATTCGACAGCAAGAGTAATTGCTACTAGGAATGCCTTAGACCCTTAGCTGCAGCCAGTAACTTGCCACTTCCATCTTGGTGGGTGGCTAGCTATTCCTTAGTGTGAAGGAGCAAGTTTTTTCGTTCTTGTCTTATCTCAGACCTTTGCTCCATCACTCTTGATAATTTTGCCTTAAGCTCTATTTCCTCTTGGAGCAACAGAGCATCTCTTTCCCTTAACTTCTCCTCTTTCTCTTTATTTGAAATAAGTTGGGGAGCAAAGTCTTTAATAGAATTGATGAAATCCATCTTGATCCTTGCTTCTTTTTTGAAATAGTTGGCTTGGGAGATCATTGTCTGCAGTTAAGTGCTCATGAAGGCCACTTTCTCTCATTACTGTTCATTAAATAATGAGGCAGCAGATATTTTGGTCAAGCATGCGGTCACGGAGGCTAGATTAGTTTCAACAAGCTGATCAAAGGATAGCTCCAGTAGTTTGAAGAAGAGGGAAAATTCTTTTTGCAAAACCCCGTCAATAGGAGGAATAGAGACGCTCAAGGTAGAAACGGAGTCCACTTCTTTTAAAAGCTCATCTGTTTTTTGGTAAATAGCATCGATATTAAAATCAGAGGTAGAGGTATGAGAGACAGACTCAGGAATTAACTATCAAGAGAAGGGAAAGATCCATTAGTGAGTAAAGTATGAAGAAAAAGAAAGAGAAAAAAGGCACTAGATCGAGGAGATACCTGATTAACCGAAGAGGCAAATGGAAAAGATTTATTCAATGGATCCAATCAATGGTCAGGATCATTAGTGGGATCATTGGAAGGCATTGTTGCAGCAAGAATCTCGCGAGCAGTTTCCTCAAGAGCTGGGCTAGTTTTATTGGAAGGTTGTTGTTGAGAGGTGTCCAGGTTGGGAGAATTGTTTAGACCTTCAATTGCAACTATTTGAGTGAGGGTTGTAGGATCTTTGTTGGTCTTTTCTCTAGAGTCAGCGCCAATAGCAGTTGGGGAGCTTTGCTGATGATCGATGGACGATCCTCAATAGGCAGAGGGGGCATGAATTGGCTCACAGGAGTGGCTACTACTATTGCAGCCATCGTGTCTTATCCTTGGCCTGCGGAAGATGTAGTACCCTCAGGCATGGAAGAAGGTGAGGAAAAGCATTTAGGGTTGTTGTGTTCTGACGACATAGGGGTACCCCCTTTCTGTGAAAAGGAAAAAACAATGGGTAAGAATATGAATGGTTTAAAAGAGAAAAAAGGCAAAGGAAGTTAAGAAAAATGAGTCGTTTACCTTAGCCCCCACCTTGAATCTTTTGTCATTTTGTTTGGTAGAAGGGACAAGTTGACTTAGTGGAACATCTTCACTATCAGATAGGGAAAGGAGTGGTTTCTAGACCCTTTCCAAGATGACTGGCAATAGGGCAGTTTCTATAGAAATTATTTTTGGAGTATTTGCAGAGGTGGAGGACTTTGTCTTCTTATGAATGAGAGGGGTTTCCTCTGTATCTGGCTCATCAACAGTCATAGCCAAAGGCACATTGACATCTGCCTAGGAGGTCTTGGTTTTCTTGGAAGGTTGAGAGGCAGAGTCATGAGTATCTATGGCAGATTACAACAATTTTTGAGAAGAGGCTCTTTGCCTTTTCTTTTTTCGTTCCTCTAACAAGACGGTTTTCCCTTTGTTAGAAGAAGTAGGGGGAAAGGAAGTGATTTCAAAAGTTTTCTTCTTGCGACTGGAAGGAGTTTTAGTAACGTGTCTATTGTCGAAACAGAGCCTAGACAAATACTTCTCTAGAGGATCAACAAAAAGCAGTGTTGAAATATTCTGCCACCACTCCAAGAAAAAAAAAAAGAGATGAGGATGGGTTAGAACTAAAATGAAGAAATTGGAAAGTCCGTAAAAATTTTTCAGAAGCCTTAGAAATCTGGGTAATTAAGGCGTTAGACTTTTTTTTAGCCTCTCACCTGCAGGCTCATCGATAGAAAGATGCATGTAAGGGAAATGAATATTTTGAGTTAAGCCAAATTGTCTAACAAACGGGCTAGGATTGTAGCTTTCAAAGATGCACTTAGAAAATTTAGAGGAAGACACATAACCCCCGATATGAAGGTATCGGGGCAGTGTGATTCTCTAGCCTCTTCTAAGGAAGTATCTGGATCATCAAAAAAGGGCCTAAGAAGGGAAGCAAGACATAGAAAATTAGACAATGGAGTGTACAGAGCATCATCTCAATCTAAAGAAAGGTTGAAGAAAGTGTTGAAGTGAGAATTAAAAGTCTTTTCAGTATAAAGAACTGAGATAGAGAGGATCGATGGGCATAATTCAAATGAATGAATTTAGGATTAGGCAAGGTAGCAGAGGGCCAAACCTCTGGGAAATAGGCATAGAGCCAAGCTTGAAAAAGCCAGAAATGACCCTCATAGCTAGCAGTGATCCTATTCTCACCAAGGTTAAAGAGGCACCTATACAATGCACCTAAGAGAAAAGGGGCTAAGGCAAGTTTTTTATTTCTAGCCAATTGGATGGCTATACCAATATACTCTCAGGTTACTTTGAAACCAGGGACACGTAAAACAAATCGACACTACCAGTGAAGAAGAAAAAAAAGTGTTCTGCAAATGATGAAGTAGAGGATTGAGAAGCGAAAAAATGGTTGATGAGATCATTATACCTAGGCCTGTCAAAATTCGACACGACACGATTAGTCGACACGAATCGACACGAATTAAGCGGGTTTGGGTGAGATCTTAACGGATTTGGGTGGTAAACGGGTTGACCCGCCAGACACGTTTAATAAACAGGTCGTGTTCGGGTGAGACTTGTCAAACTTTTTATCACACGTTTACCCGTTTAAATAAAATTAATATAATAATAAATTAATAATTATTCTAAAAAATTAGCCAGAAAAAAAAAGAAGTAAAGAAATCAATACAAAAAAAAAAAGTCAAGTAGTAGTTCAAAGACAAATGAGGGGAGATGGGAGCAGTTCATGACAAAGGCAAACCAACTCCTTTTGTTTTTGTCCCACGTCGACAAATGAGGGGAGATGGAGAGGGCTGTTGTAAAATCCCGGCAAATTTGAACTTTTTTTGAAAAAGGGCAAAATAGTAATTTTCCACCGCTATACGGATTTGAAATAAGTATTTCTCTAGACCTTGGATGAGGAAACGGACTTCACCCTTGGATTCGTATCGCGAAATCCAATTACCCTGCCAAATTTCGTCGAATTCCGAGATAGTCGAATTTCTGCACGTCGTTCGAGGCGACTGGGTGGCGAATGACCTCACAAAGGTCCCCAAATATAAATTTTATAAAATTTATGTATAATTGAACAAAAGTTCAAATAAAATTAATTTGAACTTAAACTGATACGAAATAAATCGTTTCGTGGCGAAAAACGGACCCGAAAGTAGTAAACGAGCGGTGCGATGTGGACCGCATATTTAAAAATATAAATAATGACTTAAATCAGATTTTTTAGCAAAATATCAAACTTGTTCAACCATATGGCCGGCCATAGAGAGAAGGGAGAGAAAAGAGAAGAAAAAGTTTGTCTTCAAGCTTCTCCCACCGATTTTCGAAGTTCCATCGCTCGGATTCCGTCGAGCCAAGAGAGAAAGTCGATCACCGCGACGAGGACTACGTCTACGTACCAAGAAAAGTGGATTTCACCGAAGGTCCAAAGAAAAGATTTTGGAAAAATCAAGTTCTTGGGCTAGTTTTTGGTGTTCTTGACGTCTCTACACTTCAATCTACGCTACAAGAGGTAGGGATCTTCCTATTTTGGTTTTACTCCTACCTCAAGGGGTTGTTTTTGTGGCTGAAATATGAATGATATGTGGTTGTTTTTGTGGCTGAAACATGACTGTTAGATGGCTGTATATAGACTGTTATATGGGCTGAAATATGGACTGTTTTGTGCGCAGGTTAGGGGCTGTTTTGTGCACTGCCGTGGGGCTGTTTTGTGCACAGTTTAGGGGCTGTTTTGTGCACGGTTTAGGGGCTGTTTTGTGCGTTGTTTAGGGCCTGATTTGTGGCTGAATTTGGGACTGTTCTTGGACTGTTTTAGTGGCTGAAATGGGGCTGTATGTAGGCTGTCCAAATGGACTGTTTTGCGGACTGTTTTTAAGCCATTTAGCGGACTGTTTTTAGGCCATTTTGCGGACTGTTTTGTGTGTGGTTTAGGGATTGTTTAAGGGGCTGCTTAGTGGCTGAATTGTGGGCTGTTTTGTGGCTGAATTGTGGGCTGCTTAGTGGTTGATTTGTGGGCTGCTTAGTGGCTGAATTGTGGGCTGCTTGGTAGCTGAATTGTGGACTGTTTTTGGGCCGTTATGTGGTTTGTTTAGGGGCTATTATGTGGGCTGTTTTGGTGGGCATATTATATGTTTACATTATGCCTTGAGAATTAAGTGTGTTATTGCTTGAGTATGTAGTAACATGCTTAGGGATTGTGTTGGAAAGAAATGTTGATATATGCGTATTAATATATTGACATTGTGATGAGTTTTTGGAGGTTATATGCATATAATATAATTGTCCATGATACATGATGAAATGTGTGATTTAAATGGTTCATATGACATTCAATACATATGAGGCATGACATTGATATGCAATGACATATTACATTGCATTTGCACGGAGGCATCCATTTCATGGGCTTAGGCATGAGTGTGGGTGTGTGTGTGTGTTTGGGCATGGTTCATTCAAACATCATTTTTGGTGGTTGAAGGGTGGGCTCGGGAAAGTTGGATTGAATATCCGACTGAGTCGCACGGTTGCATGCATGGAAAAACTTGTGTCGGGTATAGCAAGTAGGACTAGACTCTCCCTCGGGTGCAAAACCCGGTCACATGGTTCAAACACTTCCCGGCGGTGAAATTCCAGAAAAGTGCTGGTGTTTACGGAACCGGTGGTTGAGATACCAAAATCCGTTGTCCAACAAGACACAAGATTTTGATTTATAAAGTACTCATTCAATGAGTAACACCCATAAATAATTTGGTTTTATAATAAAACAACTTTTATTTCAAACGATCATTGGGTGGATTTTTCGTCAATTGACGGATTCATTACACATTGGCATTGCATTGTGTTGTGGGAGTCGGTGAGGACTCGGGTTAAAGTTGCATGAGTGAGTTCCATCTCATTTCATAGCATGACATGGTAAATTCCAATATAGAATTGCATATTCTTACTTGGAATGTTGAGGTGAATATGAAATGTTGAATGTGAACATTGCATGTGCACTTAGGTGGAGAGTAGCCTCTGTAGGAATTACTCTACTGGATGTGGCTCACCCTATACGGGAAAACATTTCAGGTGCGGGATATACGCCGGTGGACGGCTCTCATTCGGGGCCGCAAGGATGAAGAAAAGCCGACTTGTGACTTTTAATGCATTGTTTTTGTAAAACAAACTTGAAAAATTATATTTTTGGACTTGTAATTTAGTTTTGGGCATGTAATGTGTAAAAGAGTTGCAATCGAACTCTTATGGACTATGTTAATGTAACATTGCATGTTATTATATGAGTAGGGATAAATGGACCCGGTGTGGTCAATGTCTTGCTTATAAATGGACCCGGTGCGGTCATTGTGTTATATTGGGCCTCAGATGGGTCATATTAATGTATATTGTACAGGTTGGGTTTTGGGTAGAGCTCCCCGTACAAAGGAGACTCTGCCCGATTTTGTTAAATTATGGATCCCGGTAAATGGGACGCAACGGTGTGATATCGAGTTACACGATATCCATAGGCATTCCGCGGGTTGATGGGTGATCAACGGACCCCCGGATTTTGGGGCGTCACAGCTGCCTTGTCTATAAAAGGCAGTGTGACCTCTTGCCTTTTTTTTTAGCCTTCAAATCTGATTTTTATGTGAAATTTGACTAGAAATTCCTCTTTTTTGAGGTAAATACAATTGACAGTAAAAAAATTGTGTATTAAAATTTGTTGATATAATTTTTTTTTAAATTAAACGGGGTAAACGAGTCGTGTCGTGTTACCCGTTTATTAAACGAGTCGTATTCGTGTTGAGATTTGTCACCCGTTTATTAAACGTGTCGTGTACGGGTTTACATGTTTTTCACCCGTCACCCGTTTAACCCGACACGTAACCGTTTAACCCGACATGTTTGACACCCCTAATTATACCCTATGCTAAAAAGGATAGTGATTAAATCGCGACTAGAGTCAGTAGAAAGATAGGCATTCACCTCTACACCTGTCAATGCAAGCCTAGTTAAAAAGATGGTGTTACACAACTGGGACCAGTACCATACAGCAGCACCAATCAGCCATCGGTTCATATGCAGGTCTTGGGTGGAAAGCTTGATCATTTCGAAAATACCCAATCTTCGCCATTGAGGGGCATAGAGAGCTTCCATCTTAGTGACCCCATCGACCCAGCGCTAGTCAGGGTTGATCCAGGATCGAAGTGAGTTGGTTCCCTGGTTCAATGACTTCCACGAAAGTTGCGATTGATTTAGCATTAGGGTTTCACCTTCGTGAACAAGATAGTAATCAAAAAACCCCTCACAGACATACGATTTAAAGGAAGGACCTAGAGCAAAAACCCCACTGGAGTTGGGGGTAGGAATTAAAGCCCTTGGGTCTGCAGATTCGTTGGTAGTTTGCTTAATTTCAAGGAAGAACCTCGGCGAGAAAGGAATCTCAGAGGCAATTGAAGATGAAGAATTTTGCTTCTTGGGAGTCATTAAGGATCAACAAGAATGAAAGAGAAAAATCACTAGAGGCCGTTTTTGTAGACAAGAAGGAAAACAGACAAAGGAAATTCAGTGAACAGTTCAACTGCAAAAAGCTTTTAAACATATGTTTAAAGAAGGTAACAGTAATGACTGTTCATTTACTTGAGTTAATTAAGAATAAAACTCAATTAAATGAGGGGGGCATTGTTTGGACATAATGAAAGCATTCGATGCATGTATACTTGACAAGCCTAAAAACATTAAAGATTACCACGTGCTAAGGTTTGAAGAAAAGGTAGGAAGCAACCAGCCACAACTCTGGTTTGAAAGGGGAAATAATTGTCTTGGAATTACGAAACTAAATAACCGTCAATGAGGGAGAAACTGTCTAGAAGAGTGGCTATAAAAGAGGGAAAGGAGGAAGCCGAATGACAACTCAAACCCCTCCCCAAACAAGACCCACGATCAGGGCATTTAGGAGTAGTGCTAGAGTTAGTTTTTGGGAAGTAATTAATGTTGTAATAAAAAAACTATTAAATTAGTGACTCTGTATCTGAAACTCATTCGATTGAATTAATAAAAGAGTTTGCTTTTATTGATTCATTATTCTGTGTGTTTATCGCTTTAAGAATTCATTTAAGGAAGTCCTGAAACAAGGTATTAGAACTCGTTCAGAAACAATCACCTGAGAACTGTCTGTTATTGAAGTATTTATGTCGATTGCAACAGATTTTGGAGCAACAGATACCTAACCCATTTATTTATGAACAAATTAGACGAGTTAATGGGTAATAGATTAAGATTGCCACCCTTAACGACAAGCAAACTGGTTTTGGATTAAACAAGTCTGTGAAGTATGGTTTAGCCTTGTTTTTCCTTACCTGAAAGTATATAAGTCCCACTAGCTATAAGCCAACCTTTTAATTGATCACCTTACATTCTTTGACGGAGTAAAATGGTTCCAATTGGTATACCACATCAGAGTGGCTACTATCTTACGAGGGTGAAGATTAAACAAATAAGCAAATATAATAAAAATACAAGTAGTGAGAGGACAAGTAGCGAGGTCTCAAACACTTGTGTGCAAAATCTCTGTTTCGATTTTTGCTAATTTTGTTGTATCCAATGGAAGCTTTTGAGCCTGTGATTCCACATAAAGATCCAATCATATATGCCATTCTGCATAGGCACAAGTGCAAGAATATATATTATGTCCATTCATTCTCACTTAAACAAAGACTAGTACGTAGTCGTCCACATATCAGTGACTCATGTCAAAATGAAGTTTCATTCTGTCATATCATCCCCTTTTACAATTTTGTTTGCCTTCTTTCGTTCTTATGCATTAGTCTCTAGTTTGATTAAACAGTTTCAACACTAACTTCTCTCATTGTCGTCGTCTTACGATTTAAGAAGAGTCAGATGTATCAAGTTTATCTCTATTAATAGATTAATTGTTTTTGTACTTTGAACTTGGAATGTCCAAATTATAATTTTTTTTCTCGTAGTCGTTGTCATGGGGTTGAGGAGAGTCAAATTTATGCACTCTTATCCTCATTAGCGGAAAAACTGATTCCATACTTTAAATCTACAAATATTCAAATCATAATAGAATAATCTTACCCACTAAATTATAATCCGCCCTACTCAATATATTTGCCAAAATTATCATGTTTGTTTAGGTGAGTGAGTTCATTAATATTGGCATTAATAGGGGGGCGTCTTCAAACACAGTAAGATTAAAGTTGCGTTTGATAACGTTTTTGTTTTTATATTTTTTTTAAAAAAAAAACAAAATCAGTTTTTGTTTTTTTCTATGGAAAAAAAAGTAAAACTGAAAATATGTTTGGTTGCAATTTTTGTTTTAAAATATCAAAAAATTAAAATAGAAAACATGTTTGGTAACTACTTTAATTTATAGTATACATTTTATATAATTTATAATCAATTTCTATTATTGAATTACATAATAATCCCACTGGGGGACTACTTCCTAATATATACTTCATAATTCACAATTCATACTTCATAAATTCATAAGCATAATTCAATTCACAATTCATAATTCAATTGAAATTCATAAAGCATAACCTAACTATTGCTCTTGCATTAATATAAATTAAAAATATTAATTCAATTGAAGAACTTCTAACCAGTATAATCAATCTAATATTAACACACACCTCCCCAGATGCACACACACACAACCAGATTCACACACACACACACACACACACACACACACACACGTAGATGCCCAGATGCACACACACAAGCACAAATGCATACATAGAGAGAGAGAGAGAGAGAGAGAGAAATGTTAAAATCAACAACAATATACCCTAGATCTGAAACAATAGACTGTAGATCTACAAAAATAAACAGTAGATCTGAAACAAAAATCATAGATCTAAAAATCGTCAAAGATAGAGACCTTCACTGGATATGACAGAGGCGAGAGGCGATGGAGAAGTTGATATGTTGTGGAGAGGCATTAAACTTGCTGTGCACATGGGCTTTTATATGGTAAGGAAAAGGAGCAATTTTTTGCTGTTAGGAATGTTCAAATTGGAGACCTCATTAAATGAGGACCGGGGAGTTTCGCGTGTTTTGTGTTTTTTATGTTTTTGAGAACATCATTTTGGATGTTTGCATTTTTTGACCTTGTTTCCAAAATATAGGAGCAAAAAAAAAAACGAAAACATTAATCGAACGTGTTTTTATTTTTTTTATTTTCAAAAAGTGAAAACAAAAACATAAAAAAAGGAAAACATCTTGCTACCAAACGCACAAGTCACATAACCCCAATGAGAACATATAACTACCTTGATTCTCTTAAGAGTCTCTCGGTTAAGAAGTCTTAGGTGAGCTCATTGTCTCTTTCTGTTGGGTTTTCCGTCAACCATTTGAAGGTGATTTTTTTCTCAATTATAGATGCATTATTATAAATTATAATAACTGTTATTTAGTGTAATAATATATATAAAAATATATATAGCCGTCCACATGATGTAGCCCATAGAACATATATACTTGTCGTACTGTGCATTAGACTTTCTATGAATAGCTCTTTGTTATGCCAGTTTATTCCAAATCTGCACTGCTCTTCATTGGTAAGCTTTCTTAGAGAAGAAACTAGCTGATGGCACCCCAACCACATCCCTCTCTTATAGCCATAGCATTAGTCTTTCTCTTCTTTCCACTGGCGGCAATTGCAGATAAAGGGACTGCGACCTTCTACACACCTCCATATGTTCGTAAGTCACTTGCAATTTTCAGCTGTCGAGAATTAGGATAAAATTTTCTTGTCCTTGTAAATGTTAAGAGTTTCGAATTTCTACTACTTAAAAACTTAAGCTGTTAGAAGATGAACCCGATACAATATATCACACACTTAGTAATCTATATCCCTCATGTGTGTGTGTGTGTGTGTGTGTTTTGCAGCTGTTTGTCTGATCCTTTCATACACGTGAAGGAGTTAAACAACTCGATGTTGCACAAGCAAGTAGAATCAAAACCATGTGCAGTTGGAGAGACTTGGACCCTATACTTTAAGAAATTAAATTTTTTATACCATGTCAAACTAATAGTTATGACTTCAGTCATTTTAGAGAATAAATCCGATAATACATGTCATATTGGTCTAACTATGGTATTGAAGAGTAATTTTTCGGTATCATACGTCCATTTTTTAATACTAAAAACATGACACGTGAAAAAGTTTTATTTTATTTTTTTGTTTCACTTATTTTACTAGTTTTATAATTAATCGTTGCAAATATATCAAATCAAGAGATCTACAGCCACTAATCACTTTCAGTATTGTAGAATTTTTTTGTGGGTTATTTACAAAATGTCCCCTTAAATTATGGGTCTCGTTTCAATTAGTTCCATCCGATTTCACTTTCCACAATTGGCCCTCTTTAAGTCTTGATAAACCCTGATTGTTTGGGTACCACAGACTTATCCATATATATGATACGTTGAGTATAACATATGGTTTATGTCACTCATTTTATGTTGTTGGATAGCTTAGAAGACCTAATCAAGTTCCATCAATCACCTTGAATGAATGAGTCCAACAATAATTTACAGACTTTACTAAGTTGGAGAGAGAACCTAGGCTATTTTCATGAGATAAAGCAAGTACATTTCTTATGTTCAATATCCATTAGGGTTAGAGCAGAGAATCAAAGATCACATAATCTTTTTTTGTTTTTGTTTTTGGTCACCATTCTCTGGAATTATTGGCGATGCAGCTTCTTCCTGTGATGGAAATAAAGATGAAGGCGTGATGATTGCTGCTGCAAGCGACGCAATTTGGGACAATCGAGCTGCGTGTGGAAGAAGGTACAATGTTAAATGCATTGGTGCAACCAACAAGGGTGTCCCCCACCCCTGCAATGGCAACTCCGTCGTCGTGAAAATTGTTGACTACTGCCCATCACCTGGATGCCAAGGCACCATCGACTTATCAAAAGAAGCTTTTGCTTCCATTGCCAATACTGATGCAGGCAAAATAGTGATCTCCTTCGAGCGGTAGGTAGTTTTTGTTTTTCCCCCTCCTGTACATGCCCTTCATATTTGTTTTACGAGGACTAGAAGAAGAGAGAAATTAATTAAGAAGAGCAAATCCAAAGATTTATTGGTTAGGAGTAGCAAGAAGAACATGCCAGTATATATATATATATATATATATACATGTTCTTTGGTACACTATAAAATATAGATGTAATGTTTGTATGTATGTATGTCGGATTATTATTCATATATGTTTTTTTTTTGGTTCTCTCATGCAGCGCATGAAGTGCCAAAGAATGGTTATGGTCATGATCAGACTGGGGTAATAGAATGTTGCTTCATGTGGACGTATTCATGAAGTTTTCCACTGAAGCGTTTAAATAAATGTTATGTCTTCTACTTATCTTGTAAAACATGTCCGTTTTATAAAAGCTTTGAATGTCTTGTACTTGTGATGAATCTTCTCTCTTTATGAATACTAAAAAAACTCTGTGGCTTTGGTTTTGTGTATGTGAATGTGACTTTCTGTATCATATCAGTTTAGTTTGTAGAATTTAATGACATTTATGCATCAATAGGGAAGATTATAATGTAGATAATTTTTAAAAATAATTACAGATTATTCGTGGCGCCTTTCTTGCCAAAGGCAAATATGTTTTTCCCATGCAAAACCGTAATAAAAAAAAAAAAAAGCTTTTTATAATAAATATAATGGATTGCATAATTATTTGGAATTATTCTTTCAAAAGTATGACTTATTAGTCTCACTCAATATTTATAATAATTAATAGTATTCTAGTCTTATATTTAGACTCATTGACTATTTTTATCATTTATCATCGAGTCCATCGAGAAAAAAAGTCTTTTTTTATAAAAGAGATCAACGGACAAAATAACTATTGAAAGTCGTCTTTTGTATTACGTCAACACAGAGTGGAATATAAGAAAATTTGATGCAATTTCAAAGGAAAGTTTGCTCGACATTTAAACTTGGTCCTGTCCGTATATGTCCAAAATAATGGCCAATCATAGTTGGTGAAAACTCAGCAAATCATGAAGACAGCTCCAACACAGCCAAATAATTAGTGTATTAAGGTCTAGTGCTGCTCAGAATTGATTGTCCAGGCAGGAGCTAGCTTGTGAAAAACGTTAGGAGATTGTTACCAAATATGGAAAAATCAAGGTGGTTTCCCAGTTTGGTGAGATTTTAATAAATCCAAACTGGCATGTAATAAACAGAATTGACAAGGGCATATTAGTCAGCATGCAAACAGAGATTATGATGTCTTGTCTTTAGTTGATTCACTATAACCAATGCATGGGTGGGGAATGTTAGAAGAATCACACTCAGCACTGGGGTCCACTTCCCTTTATTCTCTTTTATACCCCTCAGGCTTCTCCGCCACGCCAGCATATCTATGTTCAACTGGTTATTGATAGCAACCACCGTTATTTATTTCTCTCAAATGTCCCAAATTAATAAAAAAATATATTATTATTTGAAAATTACGAAATAAAATCTTCTGCAATACAAAAAATCACATAAACTTTTAGAACGTTTCTTTTAGTTACAAAATATTTTGAGATAAGAATGGAACGCAATGTTTATTCTTTTCTACTCCCTATTTTTTATTATTAGATTAGGACATCAGTTTCAGTTCCTACTTTCTACCCATGTGTCTCTTGAGAATAGATTTTCAACATCGCAAGTGTACTTTTTTTTTTCCTATTTTATAAACACCAATGTGACAAAATTAAAGCAAAAATTGAAAAAAAATGAAGAAAAAGATATTATAAAAAGCAACCGTGAATCTCATTCGTTATAAGTTTTTACATAATAAATTTTGCATTATAAATTCAAACAGAACAAATGAATTTCTATATAACTCTCCACCTAAGATTATGGCATGTTGGCATGTTGCACTGTTAAAAAGACCTTTATGCCCTGGCTTTAAAAACAAAGTGACCCCACAGGGCCCACACACATGTGCCAACTGTTGCCTGTTGTATTCAATTTCCAATTTCCTTGCCCTCTTAGACTCCCTCGCAATGGAAAGCTACGGCCCTTTCACCCCTCCCCCTCACCCCCTCCCTCCCTCCCTCCCTCTCCGCCGCTCTAGCTGCCCCCATAAAAAATAAAAAATAAACTTATTCTCCCACATTCTCCTTCTGCAAAAAACACACATTTTCTTCACCGACCATCTTCCGCAAATGCCCACTTAAAACCCTAACACAACACCCAAAAAATACTCTATTTTTGATAATTTACTTTCATTTTTATCGACGATTTTCTTGCACTGTCTTGTGAAAATGAACAAACCCCATCTGGGTTTTGTCTTTGTTTGTATGTTCTCTGTTTTTCTCTCTGTTCGCTCTCAGTCCAGTGCCACAGATGCTTCAGTAATGCAAGACCTCAAGAGAAGTCTCAACCCATCGAGTTCACTCGGCTGGACTGATACAGACCCATGTCAATGGGAATATGTTCAATGCTCGAACGACAAAAGGATTACGAAGATCCAAATAGGGCGTAAAGGGCTCACTGGGTCTCTCCCTTCAAACCTCAAGAACCTCACTGCTCTGCAGGTATTGGAAGTTCAAGTGAATCAACTCACTGGGCCACTCCCAAGTTTGTTCGGGTTGAGTTCACTCCAAAGCATTGTCCTCAGTGACAACAATTTCTCAGTCATACCCTCTGATTTCTTCAATGGTATGACTTCTTTACAATCAGTTATTCTCGACAACAATTTCTTTACTTCATGGGCTATACCGGAGAGTCTCAAAAGTGCTTCAACTCTCCAAACTTTCTCGGCCATTTCGGCTAATATTTCCGGGAAAATCCCTGATTTTCTTGGCCCTGATATATTTGTTGGATTGACAAACTTGCGTTTGTCTTTCAATTATCTTGAAGGTGGACTGCCCTCGAGTTTTTCAGGGTCTTCCGTTCAAACTTTATGGTTAAACGGCCAGAAAGGTATTTCTAAGTTGAATGGCACAATTGATGTTCTACAGAACATGACACAATTGTCTGAAGTTTGGTTACATGGGAATTCATTTTCTGGCCCTTTACCGGACTTTTCTACCTTGAAACACTTGCAGAATTTGAGTTTGAGGGATAATAGGTTTACTGGTCCAGTACCTGCCTCTTTGGTAGAGCTTCCTTCGCTTATGGTTGTTAATCTAACTAATAATATGTTACAAGGACCAACTCCAAAGTTTAACTCCTCTGTTCAAGTAGATATGAATAGTGGGACTAATAGTTTTTGTTCAAATGATGCTGGTGTTGCTTGTGATCCTCGTGTGAATATTTTGCTTTCCGTTGCGGAATATGTGGGTTACCCAACTACGTTTGCGGAGAACTGGAAGGGTAATGATCCTTGCACGCCCTGGTTCGGGTTAGCTTGTACTAGTGGGGATATAACTGTGGTGAATTTTCCAAAAATGGGTCTTAGCGGTACAATTGCCCCTAACTTCTCCTCAATCGGATCATTGCAAAGGTTGATTCTTGCTAGTAATAATCTTACGGGTACTATTCCAAATGAGCTTACCACTTTGCTTAACCTTAAAGAATTGGATGTTTCGAACAATCAGCTGTATGGTAAAATTCCATCATTCAGGAGCAATGTGCTTGTGAAAACTGATGGCAATGTCAATATTGGGAAGGATACTCCTCCTCCAACAGCACCAGGGACACCCACGGATAATAAACCAGGCTCATCTGGGGGTGGTGGTACAAATGCTCCTGGAAATGGTGGCAAGAAATCTTCTCCGGGCGTGTTTGTTGGTTCAATTGTTGGTGGTGTTTGTTGTGCTGCTGTTTTGTTTGTGGTGTTATTTGTCTGGGTTTACAGGGCCAAACGTAAGTGTTCTGGTGGTGTACAGTATCAAAATACCATGGTGATTCATCCCCATCATTCGGGCTCTGATGATGCTGTTAAGATCACAGTGGCTTCAAGTGTTTATGGTGGGTCAAGTGAAACTTACAGTCATGGAAGTAGTGGACCAAGTGACATTCATGTTGTTGAGACAGGAAACATGGTGATTTCCATCCAAGTTCTGAAGAATGTGACCAACAATTTCAGCGAGGAGAATGTATTGGGAAAAGGTGGATTTGGAACTGTTTACAAAGGCGAGCTGCATGATGGGACCAAGATTGCTGTTAAGAGGATGGAGTCTGGGGTCATGAGCCAGAAGGGTTTGGATGAGTTTAAGTCTGAAATTGCTGTCCTTACTAAGGTTCGACACAGGCATTTGGTTGCACTTCTAGGGTATTGCTTGGATGGAAATGAAAGGCTACTTGTTTATGAATACATGCCTCAGGGGACTCTTAGCCAGCATCTGTTTAACTGGAAAGGAGAGGGGTTGACGCCACTTGAATGGACAAGAAGGCTGATCATTGCGTTGGATGTGGCCAGAGGTGTTGAATATCTACATGGTTTAGCCCAACAAAGCTTCATTCACAGGGATCTGAAACCATCAAACATTCTTCTGGGAGATGATATGCGGGCTAAAGTTTCTGATTTTGGACTTGTGCGTCTTGTTGATGGTAAAGCTTCAGTCGTGACAAAACTAGCTGGAACTTTTGGGTATCTTGCACCTGAATATGCAGGTAACATGTTTTAGCTCCTATCTTAAATATAGCTTTCACAATTGCTGTGCTTTTCCTTTACATGCTTTGAAATAATTAGGAAGTTAGTTGTGCATGAAATTACCAGAACTTGAAATCTCTCAGCGATAATGAACAGGATAACATTAAGCAGAACCAGTGAAACGAGATACTATGCAGTACATACCATCAAAAGCTGGGGGCGAGCAGCAAATTTTGAATATACACTTGATTTTTTGAAAAACTGTGTTAGCTTCTGAGACTTAGAAAAAGCTTGAGAGGGTTTTATGTGCATAGTATTAAATGGTCTCTTTCCCTGAAGACATTAATTTGATATAATCTGTGGAATAGTCTTTATAGAATCAGAAGAGAATGAGATGTTGACATTGTAAGCAGAGATGACGAGATGAAATGCAAAATATGAATTCATATCACCAAATTATGACCTTCCCGCATCTTCCATCTGACCAAATAATCTGCTCCTTTTCTTAATTGTTTCTTTGCGGATTTTTGTTGCACTGTGCTGCATTCAACTTATTTTCCACTGCACAAACCTGAACTACTGAGTTGTTATCATTGTGTTTGTCGATCAGGTTTCGGGTGTGCGGTTACTCACCTTATGGATGAGACTGTTTCATGCGTCTTAAATGATGTGGGCTTAACTACAGAGGACTTACAATTTCAATGACATTGCATTTCAAAATATTGATTTTGGCTAGTAATAGGGACCTTGTCGTCTCGTTAGTGTTTCATATCTCTGCTTTGGGAATTTTTAGAAAATGCTGTAGTGGTTTATGCTTTTTGAATGTTTAAGCTATTTGACTTTATTGATCATATTTTCTATTTCAAGGTTTACCAGATTCTCATCAGACATTCAAGCATATAGAATATAGTATTTCTAATTTGTCATACTCAATAAATGAATTCTCTTCCTGACTCTAAGATTGAAATGTACTTGTGGCTGGACAGTGACGGGACGAGTGACCACTAAGATTGACGTGTACAGCTTTGGAGTGATTCTAATGGAGCTGATTACAGGAAGAAGAGCGCTAGATGAAACCCAGCATGAGGAGAGCATGCATCTTGTTTCATGGTTTCGTAGAATGAACCTCTACAAGGACTCATTCCAAAAGGCCATAGACCCAGTGATTGATCTGGATGAGGAAACTTTTGCTAGTGTCACCACTGTTGCTGAGCTGGCTGGCCACTGCTGTGCAAGGGAACCCTACCAGAGGCCCGATATGGGCCATGCTGTCAATGTGCTGTCATCTCTCGCTGAGCTCTGGAAACCAGGAGAACCTGATCCTGAAGACGTTTATGGAATTGATTATGATATGACATTACCACAAGTGGTCAAGAAATGGAAGGCTCTTGAAGGAGTTAGCGGCATTGATGGTTCTTCATCTTATCTTGGAAGCAACAACAAAACCCGAGTTAGCAGCATTGATTGTTCTTCATCTTATCTTGCCAGCAGCGACAACACCCAAACCAGCATACCTACTAGACCATCTGGTTTGGCAGATACATTTGCATCAGATGATGGACGGTGAAGAAACAGGATCAATGGACAGTAGGGTTCTTGTTAATGGCTGGCTCATCAGAGGTTTGTTTTGTTAATTTTATTTGTTTCTGCCTTGCTTTTCTCCTTTGTGGTGGTTCTTGCAAGGTTTATTAACCTTTCCCATACTTTTGGGGTGGTTCTTTTGCCGTTGTAGATTGGATAGCTTTTACTTCCCTCCTTTTTCTGCCTAGAACTTCAGAGGTGCAAATAGATAGAATTTTTTTCAAGAGAGATGTTGCTTTGTTGATTGCTTTTGGTATTGCATTATAACTACCTTGCTGCTCTCTAGGGTTTGGATTATTGCCATGGTCAATTTAGGAGATAAGTTTTTACTAAAATCAGTTTGATTTGTGTATCTGATAAGCCCAATTGTTATGTCAAATTTGCGTTAACTGTGTAGCTGAGCATGACCAATCATATTTGTGGCATATGGTGTGGCCTTATTAGGCAGGAAAGTTTAAAAAAAAAAAAAAAAAGAATGGTGGGCCCACATTTATTTATGATAATTTGGAAGGGTATTGAGTCAACCATAAAAACATAATCAAATGCTAAAAGGATAAAACTATGTATTCCATTGTTTAAGGATATTGGTCTTATAAGCATGTCCAAATGATGCTAACCAATCCCAAAGTTTATTTTGTGAGACTCTACAGCTTATCATCACCAACTGAATGTCTGCTAGAATAATATTTATTTATACACTAGATGTATGACTAGACGATGTAGGGCTTGGGACTCAAGTACTTAATTTTCACATTTGTGAATTATTCATTAAAAAACAATTATCTCCTTTAATAACAATCTATTTTATGTTTTATGTAACTACTCCCAACTGCTTTGCATTTAATTTTCTAATAAAATGTATTCAACACAATAATGATAATTTTTTTTTTCACAATATTAAGGTGATGAAAGTTAGAGAGAAATTATAAATTCTGTGAATAAATAAGATTGTAGTTAGTGTATATTATATGTTGATAACCTCACGACTTGCAGGATGACATTCGGTTTTCTTTGTATCCTAGTCTACTTAATCTCTATGAGCTACTTTAAGATTTTAGATTTAGACTAGGTTGAGAATTTTCTTGTATAGCCTACGGGCGTGCATCAAGCCTCGATGCTTGATCATATTTTGTACTTCTTTTTTCCTTAATCTCAATTTATATTTAGCCAAAAACAAAGGACTGGTGGTTGATATGGTTGCCAGCAAGATTTGTTGGCTACTTGAAAATCATTGAACGCTCTCTGCAATAACTACCTGGGGGCCTCCACCACATGTTTTTATCATCCATTATATTAATATTATCACTAATGCTATTGAGACATAATTTGAGGACATAATGAGTTGTCACCAATGATAGTCTATTGCGGATTTGGTGCCGATAATTTGTAGTATGGTTCACAATGCTGATTTCTTTTTTCTATTTTGCTGAAACCTAGCCCAAAATCTGGATCTTTTTTAATCACTTTGAACTGCCCCTAGCTCAATGACCAAAGAAACCCTCATTCTGTTTTTTATTTATTATTTCTGAACACACATAAAGGGATACATGCATATTTTGAACATACTTTATTCAACATTATGCTCACAAGAGCCGAAGAAGACCAATAAACCCAGGTCCAAAACACTACCTCTAAAATGGCCTAAACTTTAGAGGAGTGGATGAGAGCTAATCAATCAACCTGAAACTCTTATCGTAACCGATGTGCAAGGGCGGAGCCACATATGGAGGAGGGTAGGCACTTGCCTCCCTCAGTTTTTTAATCTTTTTATTTATGTATTATTAAGGGCTGATAGATTAATTATTTTAATACATTTGCCCCCCTTGATTTTTGAAAATGTTTACAACGGTCCTAACTTATTTTTAATTTTTGGCAAGTTAGTGGCCCATTGCCTCCCCCCCCAAAAAAAAAAAAAAATCAATGTTTTAGTTTTTGGATTGAGTAAATCAACAAAATAAATGATGATTTCAACTAGTTTTCGCAATATAAAATGAATAATGATTTTGTCATGGATAATGTGATTTTGTATATTAAAGAGAATTTTTAAAAATTTAGTTTATTATCAATACATTATAGATGAATTTTGAGATTTGAAATAACATCATATTCTACTTTAGTATGTGATTGAGTTGAAATGTAATACCGTAAGTTATTTTATAGTTTGTTGTTCATATTTTCTAAATTTTATGGTTTGTTGTTCATATTTTCTTTAATTTAAATGGAAACTGATTTTACTGTTTTAATAGTAATCTAGTGTTGAATCCTAAAATATTTTTTCATGTTTAAAAATGTTTTGTATAAACTGATGAAATTTTTTTCTATAATAGGTTGCCCCCTCTAGTGGGAAATCCTAGCTCCGCCCTTGCCGATGTGGAATTTCAGTTCATCTTTTTTTTAATGAACACATATAAGGAGGGGATATATACATATTTTAAATATAATTGTATTTTTTATTATGACAATTTTTTTTTTCTTTTGGGACGATGAATTAGGGGTTAAGTGGAAGCAATCACAAGTTCACGGATCAAGATTCTCTCCATACACTTTTATTTACTTTCACTCAATAATAAATAACACTTATATGAATTCAATGGAGACTCATTATCATACAAGATAAGTGATTTATCGTTGAACCGAACAAAAATGTAATGAAAATGATCTAAATAGGTAGAAAGTAGCCAAATTTTTCAGGGATTGTACACGTGTTGCACCCTTGTTTGGGTTGAAGTAATTTTCTATGTTTTAGTTGACGAATGCATTCCTTCACGTGGCAGATGGTAACATGCGACTCTACTTTTCAATAGAGTTGTTACGAGTGGGGCAAGTCTGTCTCTAGACTCCTTTTTTTCCTTGGAGAGAAAAGTTTCAAATCCATCAACGTTAGTTTAACATGGGTTTTCATATATTACCTTGACTTCTTTTCCCTGTTACAATGTGCGTCCCTCAAGCCTAATATGCTCTCTCTTAGGGATTTCCTATCTTTCTATGAACCAGCTTCCTAACCATCAAATTGCTATACAAACCCTAATTTCCTAAGTCTATTAACCCTCAAATGCCACACAAACCCTAATAGCCCAATATTACTACTGCCCTTTCTCTCTGTCTTTTTTTTTTTTTCTCTAACTCCTCTGAGTCACCTCAACAGTGAAAAATTTCATGGAAAAGGATATAGAGGCCGAATCCAATTCTATTTACCATCTCCATATCTCGTTTTACACAAATCCTTCCACCTCTAAGGATGTCCAAAATTTTTGCCTAGTGGATTGATTCATTACAGAAACAAGCTTAAACAAACAGGGTGTGTGCAATGTGTTGTAGAGTTCATGGAAAACATCTAAAGGTTTCTCAATCACCTATTGGGAAAGAAACAAGTATATGTTTATGTTTAAGGACGAGGAAGATCGAGACAAGATCTTGAAGGAAGTCCCATGGTATGTTATGGGGGCTTTGCTGGTTCTGAAGACGTGCCAACCACAGAGTATTATAAGAGATTTTCATTTTCATTTTACCGATTTCTGGTGCAGATATGGGGATTACCACTGGATATGATGACAAAGAACAATTCGTGGAGAATAGGGATGATTGTTGGCAAACCAACACAGCTTGAAGATTTTGAAGGAGAGATTCAAATCCAATGAAGTTTTTTAAGGGTCAAATGCATTGAACCCTTGAAAAAGGGTTTCTACTTAACTCGCGAAAAGCAGGATGATATTTGGACAAATTTGAACTATGAGAGACTTTCCGATTGGCCATTCACAGAGCCAATGCATGGAGAGACGGTCATCTGGACCCAATGGTCACTATGGTCCCGAAATGAGAGCACAGAGCAGCCAATCGTCAGCCTTCTTTAGGGAAACCTGGTCTCTGAAAGCTCGAGAAGCTATGGAAAAAAGGGAGAAGCTGAAGGAAAAGCAACAGGCAATCGGAGATGACAAAGTTCTGACGGTGCGTGTGAGTCCAAACAGCAGTACGTTACCACACGCTAAAGAGACTGACACCCACTATGACCCCATAGGCGACGTGCCAGTCCCTCAAGGTACGGATCCTGTACGACGTCTCTCCTATCAAGCACGTGGTCTCAAGCAAGCTATCCCACCCCTCTCTATGGTGCCAATTTTGATAGTGGATTAGGAACGAGACCAAAGCAGCTATTAGTCTGAACCTCAAAAAGACCCAATTACGGATGAAGAAATAAGAGAAGAGTCTTATTTTGTAACAGAGCCCACCGAGAATATGGAGCCTCGAGGGCCAAGCCCAAGGGAGGTCCAATCTATCACATAAAGTTGTAATGAAGAAATAGGAGACAAAATGGAGATCCATTTCTAGAATGTCGCTGAAAAGAAAAGCCCAGATGGATTATACTGAGATGGAAGCCCAAACATCAAATTGGAAAAAAAAACAAAAAATCCCTGAGAATTGGATCGGGGGATATTACACAATACTTCCCTCAACTAGGGCATCCGTTGGCACTCACCCTCTCCCTTTCAAATACTGGGGAGAAGAATGTATCAAGACACCAGTCAAGGAAGAACAGTCTCAAGAAGATAAGGGCACCAGATACAAGGACTCATGCTGAAATCTATTTTGCATACATGGAGGAGACAGAGGAGACGCAAAATAGGAGGAAGACGCAAGCAAAGAGGGAGAAGGTGAGAACAACCTTAATCTTTGTATGTCTGAATGGGTCTCTCAGTTACCCAATGTTATGCCAGGATGGGGGGAATCGCTTTGTTTAATGAAAAAGGTGGTGGTGGCTGACCTTAAATAGCCACACGAGCCATGTTAATTCTATCTTGGAACTATCAGGGAGTGGAACGACCCCGGACAGTCCGAAATTTGCAAGGGTTAATTGAATCCATCGTCCCTCAAATGTCTTTCTTATGGAGACTAAAAACAAGTCCCATAAATTAGAATGGTTGAGAATATCTTTGAATTTCCATTACTGTGAGTATGTGGAACCTGTGGGTTTATCGAGAGGTTTGGCTCTTTGGTGGAAAGAGGAGATTAATCTTCAATTGGATTTAAAGAATAAGAATCTGATCAATGTCAGATGCAGTTTCCAGCAGCAACCAGCGTTGTGACAATGTACGTTCATTTATACAGATACATATTTTGAGAAGAGGCAAAGGATCTAGCAGTGTCTTATGGCTATGGCCAGTTCCATCTCTATGGCATGGATGGTAGCAGGGAATTCAATGTTATTGGGTCCCTGGATGAGAAAGAAGGGGGGTTGCTAGTGGTGCAAAGAAAATGGAGGAATTGCAACAGCTGATCTCAGAGTGCAATCTCATGGATTTGAATTTTAAAGGGCCTAGATTCACCTGGTCCAACAACAGACCTGGGCCAGCTAATGTGCAAGAACGGATGGATCGAGTCCTTATTAATACAGATTGGAGAAGCTTCTTCCCATCCACGCATGTGAGTCACAAAGCCAGAATGGGATCAGATCACTGCCCCATCATTATTGACTTTGGTTTGGCAACAAAAAAGGCTCCTCACTACTTCAAGTTTGAGTACATGTGGTTAGAGGACCTAACATGCGAGGAAGTGGTCAAGAAAAATTGGAATACAAGGCAATCAAGCTCTGCTATGCTTAATACCATAAACAATCTAAGTACATGCAGACTTCGACTTTCAGCTTGGAGCAGACAAAAATTTGGCAACAACAGGAAAATTATACAAGAGTTGGGAAAAGAGTTAGTTCGTGTCCAGATGTTGGAACCTTCAGAGGAGAACCTTATTAGGGAAGCAGATTTGTGTTCTCAAAT
The DNA here is from genome assembly GCA_951799425.1 of Ilex aquifolium. NCBI lineage: Eukaryota > Viridiplantae > Streptophyta > Magnoliopsida > Aquifoliales > Aquifoliaceae > Ilex > Ilex aquifolium. The sequence goes on along the minus strand of OX637397.1, from coordinate 40,556,882 downwards.
GGACAATATCAAAAGCAGAGAGGAAAAATTTTGGATGCAAAGATCCAGAATTAACTGGTTAAAAAAGGGTGACCAAAATACCAAATTCTTCCATCTGGCTACCATGCAAAGATGGCAAAGAAACCAAATTTTGAGGCTCAAGAGTGAGGATACAACTTGGCTCAAAGGGGATGAGGAAATTAACATTCACATCAAAGACTATTTTCATAACTTATTTAAGACATTGGGGGAAAGAAGTTGTTTTGAAGCATTGAGTGTTGTGCAAGGCAAGGTAACGGAGGAGATGAACCAAAACCTCAAGAGAATCATCACTGAAGTAAAGGTACAGAGTGTTGTGAGGCAACTGGGGGCCCTAAAAGCTCCTGGTCCATATAGGTTTTCAGCCATCTTCTATCATAAATTCTGGCATATTATGGGTCAAGACGTCTATCATACGGTTAAGAACTTTTTTGAAGGAGGCCAGATGTTGACAGAACTTAATCACACCAACATTGTTCTTATTTCGAAGGAATCTGCGCCAGAAACTATTGCACAGTTTAGGCCAATTGTCTTATGTAACTTCCTGTATAAAATGATCTCAAAGGTTATGGCGAATAAGATGAAGGGGATTTTAAGTTCTACCATCTCTCCTAACCAGACTGCCTTTGTTCCTAACAGACAGATTCAGGATAGTATAGTCATCGCAAATGAAGTTTTCCACCACCTAAAAGGAAAGAAGAAAGGCAGGATCCCTGAAATGGTGATTAAGATGGATATTAGTAAAGCATATGATCAAATTGAATGGGATTTTCTGGAAGCAACAATACTTAAACTGGGGTTTGATTGTCAGTGGGTGCATCTTATCATTCAATGCGTAAGTATAATGACTTTCCAAGTATTGCTGAATGGGGAAAGAAAGTGTGAGATTAAGCCGCAAAGGGGAATTAGACAAGGTGATCCTATATCCCCGTATCTCTTCATTCTTGTTGCTGATGTTCTATCTTCCATGTTGCAAAAAGGAGTTGAAGACAAAAGGTTTATGGGAATCAAGATTAAAAGAAGAAACCCTTCTCTTTCCCACCTCTTTTTTGTTGATGACTCACTGTTCTTCATTAAAGCTAAGGAGGAGGGAGTTTTGGAACTCATAAGAATCCTCCAGATTTATTGTGCAGCGTCAGGGAGTGTGCAAACCACCAAAAGTCAAGTATCATCTTCTCAAATAATACTACTTTGGATCAAAAGAATTTCTTCTGTAGTCTTATGGGAATGCATAGTCTTCCACAAATTGCTAAGTACTTGGGAATCCCCACTGCCTGGGGAAGCTCAAAGAATGAAGTCTTTGGATACATACTTGAAAGAGTTGTGAAAAAGCTGCAGGGTTGGAAAAGTCTTTGTCTCTCACAAGCTGACAATGAAGTATTGATCAAGGCAGTCATCCAAGCCATCCCAAACTATGTTATGTCAGTGGTGGATTTTCCTAAAAAAATTTATGAGAAACTGAATAGCTATGTGACGAATTTTTGGTGGAAGGGGAGTGAGGAAAGAAATGGAATCTATTGGAGAAAATGGGGAAAAATGGCAGAACCAAAGGCATCGGGAGGAATGGGTTTTAACAACTTTAAACTACTCAACCAGACACTGTTGGCAAAGCAATGTTGGAGACTAATCCAAAATCCTGATGCTTTCTGGGCTAAGTTTCTTAAAGCCATTTATTTCCCTAATGAGGATCTGATGAAGGCGAAACGTGGGGCCAGACCATCATGGATCTAGAGTAGTCTGCTCCATAGGAGAGAGCTCCTTGAGAAAGGCCTAATGTGGCAAATTAGGGATGGAAAATAGGTTAATTTCTGGGAAGACAAATGGATCCCCCAACTCCCAGTTTTGGCTATTCAATCATCAAAATCTCAGGATAGTGTTATCATCCAAGTTGCTGATATTATAAAGAAGAATCTGAAAGAACGGAATTCTCAAATTCTCCGAAGTAACATGTCAAGGGAGGAAATGAAAGTTATCCAAGACATTCCACTGCCAGTAAGAGGAGGTAACGATAAGAGAATCTGGTGGCCTAATAATAAAGGAGAGTACACTGTAAAATCAGGTTATATGGTGGGAAACAAAATGGGCCATTGCCCAATGGAAACAAGCTCTTCTTTCTCCCCTCATCCCAAATTATGGCTGGTTATCTAAAATATGAAAGCAATGCCAAAGGTTAGACACTTTTGGTGGAAAGCTTGTCACAATATTATAGCATCACAAGAGAATCTGTACAAGAGGAAATGTACCTCATCGCCTTTGTGTCAAATTTGCAAGCTTGCCCCAGAATCCATTGAGCATACTTTATTTGATTGTGAATGGACCAGTAGAGTCTGGTTTGGAATGGACATGGCATATCATCTGGAGAAGACATCCTCTGCCTCTATTGCCCAAAGATCCTCTCAGATTCTGGAAACTGTGAAGGATCCTCAAGGCAGATTCAAAATTTTGGGGAAGATGGCCATTGTGGGATGGATAATCTGGAAGGCAAGGAACCATAAATTTTTTAATGATGAGGGTCCTAACGCCTATGCCACTTTTATTCGAGCACAGGAAATGTGGAATGAGCTTTTCAAGGTGGGAGCTATGGATAGTTCAATGAGGCAAAAGGATCCAGTGGTCAGGGAGGAGAAATCGCAAGAGACAGGGCCAACTACCCTTCTTTGCTGTGATGGTGCTTTCATGTCAAAACCAGCAAAGGTTGCATGTGGGGTTGTGGTCTGTAACTCAAGAGGAGAGCTGGTGGATGGAGTTGCAAAGCCCATTCCAGCAGTGTCTTGCCTCCTTTAAGAAGCAGAGGCGGTGCGACAAGCATGCCTTCTTGCTGATGCACGAATGTTGACAAAAGCCACAATCATGAACGACTGTCTCAATATCATCAAACTGAGCTCTATTGAGGATGTTCCCCCGTGGGAAATTAGTGTTATTGTGGAAGTATTAGATCCTATGCTAGGTTACATAAACTTAGCTTTCTACACAAGCCTAGAACCTGTAACAATGCTGCACATTGGGTAGCAGCCGCTGCTATGAATAACTCGTTTTCGCTGAGTTGGGTAGGCTCCCTCCCTCTCGAGCTTAAGGCTTTTATCTTGACTGATTGTAATCTCAATTTCCCTACTTAAATGAAATCTTTACATGTTGGCTGATCAAAAAATAAATAAATTATTATATGATTTTTTTCTCCTCGGGTTTTTTTTAAGTAATAGATCACACTCCTTTTATTGGCGATGGATGTACTGTTATGCATATTATAGGGGATCAATAAGTAGGTTTCACTTAAGTTCATGGTCAGTGGTCTTAATACGGATGTCAATCGTGTCGGGTTAAACGATTATGTGTCGGATTAAACGGGTGACAGGTGAAAAACATATAAACTCATACACGACACGTTTAATAAATGGATAAAAAAATTTAACACAAACCGTTTAATAAATGGGTAACACGACTCGTTTAACCCGTTTAAAAACAACAACAAAAAATATTATTTTAACTAATTTTTACACTCCATTTCTTTGCTTCCAACTGTACTTTCCTCAATTGGAGGAGTTCCAACCAACAGTCCACGTGAAAGCCACGCCACAAAGGTTAGCTAAAATGAGAAGGCCCACTACCTTTTTTTATAGGCAACTAAAGTCTCCCCTCTCCACTCCTCTGTCGATGTGGGATTCAAATAAAAGGCAATTCAATGCCTCAACGGCTCAAAGCTTCTTTTTCCTACTGATTTCCTTACTCTCTTTTTTTTGAAATGTTTTATTTACTTTTTTTTCTTTACTCATTCATTATTTTATTTATATATATAATAATTATTAATTTATTATTATATTAAATTTATTTAAACGGCTGATAAACGGGTTGACAGATCTCACCCGAACACGACCCGTTTATTAAACGTGTTTGACGGGTCAACCCATTTACCACCCAAACCCATTAAAGTCTCACCCAAACCCGTTTAATTTGTGTCGGTTAATTGTGTCATGTCAGACTTTGACAAGCCTAGGTCTTAGGGGCGGTCTGACACAAAATGAGGCCTAAAGCAAAATTTTAGAGTCCGTTTGGTAACGGTTCGGTTTTCAATTTTTTTTTTTTTTTTTCAATTTTTTAGAAAACCTGAAACTTAAACTCGTTTGGTAACCGGTTTAGTTTTTTTTTAACTAAAACTATTTTCAAAGTTGCCTCAGATTTTGGAAACGAAAAAAAGTCGTTTCCAAAAAAAAAACAGAAACGGGCGAAAGACATTTAATGAGATCCTACCATCGAGTCTTGTTAGCAACAAATTAAGCCCTCTACCAAAAAACCCTCAAGCAAAAATATTTAAACCCTCATCGTCTCTCTCATCTTATCGTCTTTCTCATCTCATCGTCTCTCTCATTCCCTTTGTCCAGCAAATGAGTTCCAACAGAGGAGTTCCAGAAGTAGCTTAGTCTCTCTCGTCTGAAGCTCTCTCACCAAGGTAAGTCCTTAGATCTAGGGTTTTCAGATTTGTTTTTCCTGTTTTTTGGATATCTCTTGATTTCTCTCAATAGTTAGATTCCTTAGATCTAGGTTTTTCCTTTGTGCTAGATTTATTTATTAGATCTGTAGGTTGTTTCTTTGTGTTAGATCTAATTTTTTTTGGTGGTAGATCTATTTTTTTTTTTTAAATTATTAGATCTGGTTCTTGTGTTAGATCTATTTCTATGTGTTTTTTTTGTTTTTTTTCTGTGTGTTAGACTTTATTATGTGAGCCATTCTATTACATGTGCATCGGATTCTATTACCTGTGAGCCATTGTATTTTTTTCTGTCATGACTAGCTGCAGCAACCAAACTATAACTTTGTGATACCGCCAAGTCATCGGTTGGTTCTTTGAGAAGAGTCAGCACCTTGTTCTCAGCCATGTTCCAAAGCTCCATAGACTGAAACTCGCAGAATTCACATAAATGGCAACACTTAATGCTTCCTTCTAGGAAAAAAGAAAAGAGAACAAAGACATCATACCTTGGCTACACCTAAATTGATTTTAGAATAAATTAATTAAGGTTGATTCTAGCAAGATACACCTAAATTGAAACTCAATTTTGTTAAATGATCAGTCAATATAATTATTTATGTTATACATATTTGCTTTACATTTTTTGTGTTACATTATATAATGTATTAGATCCATTCGGATATTTTTTTTGTTACATTTTTTTTTGTGTTAGATTTGATTTGCTTTAGGTTGTACATAGGGTTGGAAGTTGAAGATTATGACATTTTCAATGATCTGATCATATTTGTTTCTGTTTTTTTTAATCCATGATTTTGCCTCTGAATTTATTGTCCATGCACTAAAAATATCTGATTTCATCAATTTTTTCCATACATATGATGTTACTGGAATGTGTGGTTGTAGATGGCGAATACCAATGTAAGCAATGTAGGTAGTGACGATGTGGTTGAGGTTCAATCCACCAAATCTGATACCCCATAGCCTGCTAAGAGTGAGGCAATTTTTATAGATTTAATGGATGAGCAGGTTGCAAAAGGAAATAGATCTACTACTACATTCAAAAGAGAAGCGTGGAACTACATTCTTGATGAACTGAAAAGCCGAACTGGGTATTCATATAACCATGAGAAACTTAAGAATAAGTTTAATAATTTGAGGCGAGTATGGAGTGATTTCCACAAACTAGTTAATGAAACCACGGGAGTTGGTTGGGATCCAGAGAAAGGGACAGTGACTCTGCCAAATGATGTGTGGAAAAATTTGTTCAAGGTATAAATTTTTATTGTGTTCAAATGTGATATGATTTTTATTAAATGGTCATTACTGGAATGTGTTTCATAATAATCTTATATTGTTAGGTCAATAAGCATGCCAAAAAATTCAAGAAAAATGGTTGTCCACATTATGCGGCATTGTGTAGAATCTATATGGACACAACGGCAACTGGTGAACATGCTTACCCTTCAACCAAGCCTCCCTCTGATGATGAACATGACCCCAATTATGAGCCAAAAGTTGATGAGGGATATGGAAATGTGGATGATAATCCAACTGTTACCAATCGTAATCGAAGCCGCTCTATCACTCCTAATTGTAGTCGGCGTACGAAGAAAGATTCTTGTACTCGTGCCCTTACCAATGCACTAAACATGTTAGCTGAATCTGAAAAGGTAAGGTCGGAGTTCTACGAGAAAAGAATGGCAAGTGTTGGTTCGTCATCGACTTGTGCATACTCTATGGTTGATTCGGTGACTACGATTGACCCACATCCAGACTTGTTGAAAGACTGCATCAAATCTTTGAACTCTCTTGAGGACATTGATGATGCGACTTATACAAAAGCCTTAAAATTGATGCGTGATGATGCGGTGTGGCGGAAAGTGTTCTTGGAGTTGCCTGATCATCGGAATAGGGGTGTAGTCATGAATCTATGATGTGTTAGGTCATGGCTGTATTTTTTGTGATGACTTTAAACCATGTTTTGTACATTTAACAGACTACTTCTAACCTTTGGTTATTGGTCAATGGGTTTTTTTTTTTTTGTGATGACTTCAATGTTTTGTGGAATAGTATATCGTTGGTTTGGTTTAATCATTTTTTGTTGTTATTGTATTAGGTACTTTATGGATATGATGAACTCGAATGATGTCATTCAATTGATTGAGAAGGACGAGGAAGAGTATGAGATAGTTATGTGTGTAATGTTATTACTCGTAGAGGAACTTGATAGAATTTTTGATAAAAAAAACCATGTAGAACCTCTGTACTTAAAGGTCATGAGTATGTTCTAGAAATATTACATGGACATGAGGACAGGTGCTATGATCAGTTTCGGATGGACCCCCATGTGTTTATTTTGTTTTGTGAAGAAATAAAAAGTAAGGGAAATTTGACAAACTCTAGGTATGTGACAGTTCAAGAACAAGTAGCTATTTTTTTACTGATAATATCTCACAATGAGAGAGTCCGTTTGGTAGCAGAGATATTCCAACATTCAGGTCACACTATTTCCACATACTTTCATCATGTCTTGAAAGTAGTTTGTCAACTTGGAGTGCACATTATCAGACCTCCTAATTTCCATATCGTTCCACCTCAGATTCGACACAATCCTAATTATTATCCATTCTTCAAAATAATGTATCTTCTATTTCTTATTATTTTTTATACACATCATTATATATATTAACATTCTATTATGTTTTAGAATTGTATCGATGCTATAGATGGAACTCATGTTGACGCACATGTACTTGTGAGTAAGCAAATCCCATACCGTGGTAAGAAAGTTGAACCAAGACAAAATGTCATGTGTGCATGTTCGTTTGACATGCGATTCACATTTATTATGAGTGGTTGGGAAGGAACTTCGAATAACTCGAGAGTATTTATTGAGTCCATTAACAATCCAGAAAACAATTTCCCAATACCTGAAGGAGGTAATATTATTCATTGTAACCTTTCTTTCCATTCGTAGAATTTATAACTTATCACTTACTTTACATGTGTACCATTTGACAGATAAGTATTATGCATAGTTTTAAAACCCGGCCTGGACATCAACCCGGCAGAGGGACCGGGTCAATGGGTCACTGGTTCAACCGTTGGGTCACTGGTCGAACCGGATATATAATAAATAAATAAATAATAATTATAAATAATAATAAATAGGCTAAAAAATGCAATAATTATAATAATAGCAGCAAACAAGTAGAAAAAAATCATCAATCAAGTATCTAATGCATTTAATTTCTAATACAATTGGTAAATCTAAACGTAAGTAGCAAAAAAATACCTCTATTTAACTTCAAGACTTCAAATCTAAGTATCCGACTATGCATCAATCATTCAATCCAAATATAATCAACGTAATTTGCACTCTTTAAAGTATAAATTAAGATGCATAAGGCAATAAATCCAACATCATCTCATTTCACAGCATAAAAAACCACCATCTAAAATCAATTTCAAGCCTAAAAAATTATAGTATCAATAACATCCCCACAATATTGTAACCCACAAAAAAAAAAATGCAACCCACAAAGTGTACATGTTACTGTTAGATAAAGTAGAGAGACCGAAAACAAACTGAGATCAACCCCTTCAAATTCCAACCCACAATACAATGCAACCCACAATGTATGCAATGCAACTCACAGAGACAGATCGAGAGAGAGAGAGTATGAATCAGTAGAATACCTGTTGCAGAGCCTAATGGTCATCGTCGATCGGTTGTCTCGATGTCAATGGAGCTCTAAAGTAGTGAAGGTGAAGCAGCTTTCTCCTTCAAAAATCAAAATCGCAGCGAAGTAGAGCGAAGTCGAAATCGAAATTGAAATCGTAGCGAAGTAGCTTTCTTCGTGCTCCCAGTGCACACTATACAGAGACCAGAAGTAGAGAGAGACTGAGAGATTGAGGAGACTCTTTGAGTGAGTGAGTGAGAGAGAGAGAGAGAGGGGGGGTTGTTGCCGCTGTTCGCGAAGAAGGGGGCTGGAACGATTAGGGGTTAGGGCAACAAGGCAAAAATGCAAAAAGGGCCCCCAAAAATCAACGTTTTATAGTAAATTAAATGACCCGCCCGGTTTGATGGAACCCGTCCGGTTTGACGGTTTTTTCCGGTTCACCGGGTTGACTCCGGTTCTTATGCATAAACGGTCCAATAGATGAACCGGCCCGGTTTAGGCACCGGTTCACCGGACCGGGCCGGGTTTTAAAACACTGGTATTATGTTGTTGATGTTGGATATACGAACATGCCTGGGTTTTTGTCACCGTATCGTGGTAAGAGATATCATTTACGTGACTATAGAGGTAGTGGTCGACGTCTAAGGAGTAAGATAGAGCTATTCAATTATCGTCACTCATCACTTTGGAATGTCATTGAGCGTTGCTTTGGAGTGCTAAAGGCTCGGTTTCCCATTCTCAAACAAATGCCCCCTTACCCTATAAGAACACAAAAATACATTCCAATAGCTTGTTGTACAGTCCACAATTTCATTAGAATGCACACTGCTCAAGATCAATTATTTTATGAGTTTAGTAATGAAGAAAGGGTAGATGATAATGCAGAATTGACTTCACAGAACCCAATTGAAGTAGATATCAGTCAAACTCAGATTCGTCAAATGGCTCGTGTGCGAGATTGCATTGCCAATGAGTTGTGGGCAAGTGTTGGACATTGATACATATGTTTTTGGTGTATATGGATTATTATCTTGGATGTTTGTAAATTATGGGATATATTTGTAGTATGGATGTTTTATGAATTATGCTATGCCTTAATATGTTATCCTTATATTCTATTATTTTTACAGTTAAACTAGCATGGAAGTGTATGGTGTAAATAAGTTGTTCATAAAATAATTTAGAAGTGTTTATCAAACAAGTTTTCTGTTTCTGTTTTCATTTTTTTTTTTAACACAAAAAATACAACCAAACAAGTTTTCGGTTTTCATTTTTTATAAAAAGAAAATCAAAACCATTTCAGTTTTTATTTTTTTTAAAAACTGAAAACCAAAAACGTTACTAAACGCAACCTTAAATGAGGCACTATAATTTTTTAAAATAAATTTTACAATTTAACTTATTACTTATATTATTATCTTTTAAGATACAGAAGTATTTATTAGATTTTTGTATTCAAATAGTATGGTTAATTCAAACAAAGTTATCATTCCTAATATAATTGTAAGATCGAATTTTGCTAGATTTAATGTTGATATAATCAATAAAAAGAAACAAAATTATAAATAATAAAAATTAAGATAAATATGATGGACTCAAATGGTGTTTTATGTTGTCGTTAACAACATAAACAAATTCTCAACAAACTCGAATTAAATCTAAAAAAAAATATTTTTTATTTTTTTAGGTACTATAATAAAATTGAACTTAATTGAATATGTATTTAAAAAATAATTTAAACATTAGACTTAATTAAATCTCTATAAAATGGAGCCCTAGAATTCGGGTGCTTAAAGCAACAGCTTCAGTGGCTATGCCATTGCCAAGTGGCATGAAAGGTTGGGGGATAAAATGCTCTTAAGGTCTTTTATGTATAAATTTGTCAGCTAAATTAAAATGTCATAGTATCAAAGGACGTTTATCTGACACCAAACACGATCTTAGAGAGGAAGAGTCACAACTCACATTATACCACCTAACCTTATGAATTTCATTATCCATGACTATATTTAGAAATGGATTGCATCTGGGTCCTGTTTGTAAGGTTATGTTTTTTATCAACAGGATTAGACTAGGTATGTGTCTTGTCCATGCTATTGAAATTGTGAATACTGATGATGGGACAATTTCATGGGGTCCATATGCTTTGACCTGTTATGGTTTGTTGCGGCACATATATGTAGGATAAAGCCACTGGGCTCTCATGGCAGTACTCTCTCTCCTTTTCACCTATTAATTTTTTTAATATACAGTAAGAACACGTTATTATTGTCATATAGTCTTATTATTTAATGAAATTATAGCTAAATAAATAAAATACACCCCACCTTTTTTTATATGAAGTGTTGATTATTTCATTGTGTCCAATCTGTTTTTCATCTATTATTCTTTGTATTCTTGGATTTGGGCAATAAAATTAGGGTTTAAAATTAGAGACAAAAGGGTGGTGTGGAGGCTCAGGGTGGTCGTATGTGGGGGATTGAGAGGCTATGGAAAGAGAGAGGGAGACAAAGAGTTGTAGAAAAAGAGACAGAGACACAGATGAAGAAACACAGTTCATTCTATGTATTCTTGGATTTGGGCGTGGAGCTAGAGGGGTGGGGTGGAGGCTAAGGGTGGGGGTAGAAAGATGTGGAGAGAGAGGAAGACAGAGAGTTGGAGGAGTGTAAAGAGAGGAGACAAAGATCATGTGGAAGATAAAGATTACTTGTTGGGTCTCACCAGTGGTTCGCCTATGTCGATTCGAGGGTTGTTGGCGAAAGAGCAAAGATGAGAAAGAGGTTTGTTGGCGATGGGAATTGAGAAAGACATAAGAAACGTGTTTGAGTGGTCTCCGGCTCACGTCTCTCTCTGTAATGTTTTGGGCGAGGTAAAATTATACGGGCGGAAAAATATATTTCAGATATTTAATTTTATTCGTTAGATTAAAAATAAATATTTACCAATTAATTTGAGACATTCGAATAATTTTATAAGTTGGGGAATTCAAAATCTCTTATACTTTTATTATATAATTTTTTTTTTAAAATAAAAATTCTATTTATTCACAAATGGCAAAACCATTTACAAGAAGCAAAGGATAAGGCACAAACACCCTTCCATAACAAGACAAAACAAAAAAGTTCAAAACCTTAACCAAAAGACTTCAGCAACAAACTTCAGCCTTAACAAATCTTAAAGACTTTCAGCATAACAGTAACACCTCACATCAGCAAAACAGCCAGAATAAAACAGACCCTAGCATAGCCCAAGGCCTTCAAAACAGCAAGTCTTCATTTATCCCCTTTTCAAACAAATCAAATATTGCTCCTTAGCGATTATCATAAAAAACAATCCTCTTCCACTTACGCATAATTGGAAATCCCTGCTGATCCGAAAACAACGCTAAACGAACCTCACCAGGCAGAATCACATTCACTGAATAGTCCACAAAACTTCTACTCAATACTGTCCTTCCAGCAAGTCTATCAGCAACACCATTAGCCTCTCTAAAAATATGGACCATTTGATACTCCAGATTGTCCAGGCAAGTTGTAATTTGCCTTAAGTAACCCAAACAAGGCCATGGACAAGCACAATTGCCCAGAACTGATTTAACAAGGACCAACGAATCACATTCAATTTCAAAACTATAACATGTCAAACCATAAGCCAAAACCAGTTGTAAACCATCACATAAAGCTCTGAATTCTGCAACCATGTTCGAACACTCACCATAATAAAACGAGGCAGCAAGCACCATTTTCCCCCATTCATCCCTTACAACTGCTCCCCCACCTGCAATCCCTGAATTATTCCTGGAAGCCCCATCTGTATTAAGCTTTAAACACCCAGCAGCTGGACTCAACCACTTTACCCAAATACATTTCATTAAGACTCTACAAGAAACATCAATTTGCAAAAAACTTAGCAAAGCCTTTCCATTTTCATCATCTAAAACTTTTGGTTTAATATTTCTAACTTGGTATCTGAGTATACTGCATATTTTCATAAACATTGAATAAGTAATCTGCTTCCCCTCATCAGCAAGCCTTCGACACCTCTCCTTCCACAATTGCCAATAAATAGTCAAAGCCAAACTCCTAATCAAACCATGGCTCAATGACTTCTTCTTAAAAATTATGCAAAGTCTCTGAAATCTTTCCAAAGGTCCCTCTCCCTGAATAAGCACAAAACCACCCAAAGTTGCAAACTTACACCAAATCAACTTGGCATAAGGATCCACAAATAAATGTTTTTCATTTTCTACATCCCTAAAACATAAACAACATCTGCTCACAATAGCCACTCCAACCCTCACAATATTTGAATCAAGGGGCAAAGCTTTCCTTAAAATCTTCCATCCAATCAACTGAGCACTTGGGGCAGCAACAATTTTCCAAAGCAGAATAAACAAATCATTAATCACACCCTGGGATCTACATTAATACAGATCGAGCCCTTATTAATACAGATTGGAGAAGCTTCTTCCCATCCATGCAGGTGATTCACAAAGCTAGAATGGGATCAAATCATTGCCCCATCATTATTGACTTTGGTTTGGCAACAAAGAAGGCTCATCACTACTTCAAGTTTGAGTACCTGTGGTTAGAGGACCCAACATGTGAGGAAGTGATCAAGGAAAACTGGAATACAAGGCAATCAAGCTCTGCTATGCTTAATACCATAAACAATCTGAGTATATGCAGACTTAGACTTTCAGCTTGGAACAGACAAAAATTTGGCAACAGGAAAATTATACAAGAGTTGGGAAAAGAGTTAGTTCATGTCCAGATGTTGGAACCTTCAGACCAGAACCTTATTAGGGAAGTAGATTTGCATTCTCAAATGGACAGTATCAGAAGTAGAGAGGACAATTTTGGATGCAAAGATCCAAAATTAACTGGTTAAAAGAGGGTGACCAAAATACCAAATTCTTCCATCTAGCTACCATCCAAAGACGACAAAGAAACCAGATTTTGAGGCTCAAGAGTGAGGATACAACTTGGCTCAAAGGGGAGGAGGAAATTAACATTCACATCAAAGACTATTTTCAGAACTTATTTAAGAAAATGGGGGAAAGGAGTTGTTCTAAAGCATTGAGTGTTGTGCAAGGCAAGGTAACGGAGGAGATGAACCAAAACCTCATGAGAACCATCACTAAAGCAGAGGTACAGAGTGTTGTGAGGCAACTGGGGGCCTTAAAAGCTCCTGGTCCATATAGGTTTTCAGGCATCTTCTATCATAAATTCTGGCATATTGTGGGTCAAGACATCTGTCATATGGTCAATAACTTTTTTTAAGGAAGCCAGATGTTGACAGAACTAAATCACACCAACATTGTTCTTGTTTGAAGGAAACTGCGCCAGAAACTATTGCACAGTTTAGGCCAACTGCCTTGTGTAACTTCCTGTATAAAGTGATCTCAAAGGTTATGGCGAATAAGATGAAGGGGATTTTAAGTTCTACCATCTCTCCTAACCAGGCTGTCTTTGTTCCAAACAGATAGATTCAGGATAGTATAGTCATCACAAATGAAGTTTTCCACCACCTAAAAGGAAAGAAGAAAGGCAGGATCCTTGAAATTGCGATTCAGATGGATATTAGTAAAGCATGTGAACAAATTGAATGAGATTTTCTGGAAGAAACAATGCTTAAACTGGGGTTTGATTGTCAGTGGGTGCATCTTATCATTCAATGCGTAAGTACAGTGACTTTCCAAGTAGTGTTGAATGGGGAAAGAAAAGTGTGAGATTAAGCCACAAAGGGAAATTCGACAAGGTGATCCTATATCCCTGTATCTTTTCATTCTTGTTGCTGATGTTCTCTCTTCCATGTTGCAAAAAGGAGTTGAAGACAAAAGGTTTATGGGAATCAAGATTAAAAGAATAAGCCCTTCTATTTCCCACCCTTTTTTTTGTTGATAACTCCTTGTTCTTCATTAAAGCGAAGGAGGAGGGAGTTTTGGAACTCATAAGAATCCTCCAAATTTATTGTGCAGCATTAGTGCATGTTCAAACCACCAAAATTCAGGTATCATCTTCTCAAATAATACTACTTTGGATCAAAAGAATTTCTTCTATAGTCTTATAGGAATGCAGAGTCTTCCACATAATGCTAAGCACTTGGGAATCCCCACTGCCTGGGGAAGCTCAAAGAATGATGTCTTTGGATACATACTTGAAAGAGTTGTGAAAAGCTGCAGGGTCGGAAAAGCTTTTGTCTCTCACAAGCTGGCAATGATGATCAAGGCAGCCATCCAAGCCATCCCAAACTATGCTATGTCAGTGGTTGATTTTCCTAAAAAATTTTGTGAGAAACTGAATAGCTATGTGAGGAATTTTTTGTGGAAGGGGAGTGAGGAAAGAAATGGAATTTGTTGGAGAAAATAGGGAAAAATGGCAGAACCAAAGGCATCAGGAGGAATGGGTTTTAAAGACTTTAAACTGCTCAACCAGACACTGTTGGGCCTGTTGGCAAAGCAATGCTGGAGACTAATCCAAAATCCTGATGCTTTCTGGGCTAAGTTTCTTAAAGCCATTTATTTCCCTAATGAGGATCTGATGAAGGCGAAACGTGGGGCCAGACCATCATAGATCTGGAGCAGTCTGCTCCATGGGAGAGAGCTCCTTGAGAAAGGCCTAATGTGGCAAATTAGGGATGGCAAAGAGGTTAATTTCTGGGAAGATAAATGGATCCCCCTACTCCCAGGTTTGGCGATTCAATCATCAAAACCTCATGACAGTGTTATCATCCAGGTTACTGATATTATAAAGGAGAATCCGACAGAATGGAATTCTCAAATTCTCCGAAGTAACGTGTCAAGGGAGGAAATGAAAGTTATCCAAGACATTCCACTGCCAGTAAGAGGAGGTAACGATAAGAGAATTTGGTGGCCTAATAATAAAGGAGAGTACACTGTAAAATCAGGTTATATGGTGGGAAACAAAATGGGCCACTGCCCAATGGAAACAAGCTCTTTTTTCTTCCTTTATCCCAAATTATGGCAGGTTATCTGGAATATGAAAGCATTGTCAAAGGTTAGACACTTTTGGTGGAAAGCCTGTCACAATATTTTAGCATCACAAGAGAATCTATACAAGAGGAAATGAGCCTCATCGCTTTTGTGTCAAATTTGCTAGCTTGCCCCATAATCCATTGAGCATAATTTATTTGATTGTGAATGGACCGGTAGAGTCTGGCTTGGAATGGAGATGGCATATCATCTGGAGAAGACATCCTCTGCCTCTATTGCCCAAAGATCCTCTTAGATTCTGGAAACTATGAAGGATCCTCAAGGCAGATTCAAAATTTTGGGGAAGATGGCCACTGTGGGATGGATAATCTGGAAGGTAAGGAACCAAAAAGTTTTTAATGATGAGGATCCTAACGCCTATGCCACTGTTATTCGAGCAGAGGAAATGTGGAATGAGCTTTTCAAGGTGGGAGTTGGGGACAGTTCAGTGAGGCAAAAGGAACCAACGGTCAGGGAGGAGAAATCGCAAGAGACATGGCCAGCTACTCTTCTTTGCTATGATGGTGCTTTCATGTCAAAACCAGCAAAGGCTGCATTTGGGGTTGTGGGCTATAAATCAAGAGGAGAGCTGGTGGATGGAGTTGCAAAGCCCATTCCAGCAGTGTCTTGCCTCCTTTTAGAAGCAGAGGCGGTGCGACAAGCATGCCTTCTTGCTAATGCACGAATGTTGACAAAAGGCACAATCATGAACGACTGTCTCAAAATCATCAAATTGAGCTCTATTGAGGATGTTCCCTCCTGGGAAATTAGTGTTATTCTGGAAGTATTAGATCCTATGCTAAGTTACATAAACTTAGCTTTCTACATAAGCCTAGAACCTGTAACAAGGCTGCTCATTGGGTAGCAGTCGCTGCTATGAACAACTCGTTTCCACTAAGTTGGGTAGGCTCCCTCCCTCCCGAGCTTAAGACTTTTTATCTTGACTGATTGAAATCTCAATTTCCCTACTTAAATGAAATCTTTAAATGTTGCCTGATCAAAAAAAAATTTTAATTATATGATTTTTTTTTTCTCCTCAAGTTTTTGTTTAAGTAATAGATCACACGCCTTTTATTGGCGAGGGATGTACTGTTATGCATATTATAGGGGATCAATAAGTAGGTTTCACTTAAGTTCATGGTCAGTGGTCTTAGTAAGGGTGTCAATCGTATCGGGTTAAACGGTTACGTATCGGATTAAATGGGTGACAAGTGAAAAACATATAAACTCATACACGACACGTTTAATAAATGGGTAAAAAAATTTAACATGAACACGAACCATTTAAAAAACGAGTAATACGACACGACTCGTTTAACCCATTTAAAAACAACAACAAAAATATTATTTTAATAAATTTTTACACTCCATTTCTTTGCTTCCAACTGTACTTTCCTCAATTGGAGGAGTTCCAGCCAACAGTTCACGTAAAAGCCATGTCACAAAGGTTAGCTAAAATGAGAAGGCCCACTACTTTTTTTATAGGCAATTAAAGCCTCCCCTCTCCACTCCTCTGTCGATGTGGGATTCAAAGAAAAGGCAATTCAATGCCTCAAATGCTCAAAGCTTCTCTTTCCTACTGATTTCCTTACTCTCTTTTTTTTAAATGTTTTCTTTACTTTTTTTTCTTTACTCATTCATTATTTTATATATATATAATATAATTATTATTAATTTATTATTATATTAAATTTATTATACGGGTGATAAACGGGTTGACAGGTAGGGATGGCAATGGACCGGGTAAAAATGGTTATTCGTCCAAACTCGTCCCGTTTAGACCGGGGATGGACCATACGTATTGGACGGTGGACGTATACAGGAATACCCATATAAACCCGTGCGGAGATGAAGGCGGGGATGGACTGACACTTACCCCCTCCTAGCCCCTGCCCCGCCCCTCCCTGCCCCCGCTTTACCCGTTATTATTATTATTATTATTTATATACATGTTGTTGTGAATATAAATCTACATATTATTGAATGATTTTTTCTTTTGAAAATTGTTTTGTTTTTTGACTTTTTTTTTCATGTTTTTGGCTTGTAAAAGTTAGGGGTGCAACTCGGGCGGGTTGGACGGGTTGAGAGGTCAACTCTAGCCCAACCCTAGGTATATAATCTTCAACCCTAACCCTAACTCTAACCCTAACCCTATCTCAACCCGAGTATTGTCCAAGTTTAATTCGGGCGGGCTCGGGTTGAATTCGGGTTACTTAATTCGGGCTGATTTCGGGTTAACAATCGGGTTGAGCTTGAGTTACTTAACAATCGGGTTGAGCTTGAGTTACTTAATTCGGGTTAATTTTTTGAAGTGTAGATTTGATTTTTTCAAGTGTAGATCTAATTTTTTCAAGTGTAAATCTAATTTTTTTCAAGTGATTTGAGATGAAGGGCGAGACGCAGATGAAGAGAGAGGGAGGAGTGATGAGTGAGAGAAGGAGGCTGAGAGTTTAAGACAACTCAGCCAAGTGATGATTGAGAGAGGGAGGCTGAGAGAGGGTGGAGTCACGAGTGAGAGAGGAATCTAGAGTGATGGAGGCGCAGGGGTGAAGACTTGAAGTGAAGTGAAAGTCTAGACTCTAAAAAGTGAAGATAAATACTGACTCTAGTTAAATATATTTATATATTTATGTATATTCGAGTTCAACCCGATTTTAATATTCGGGTTGAACCCGACAACCCGAGGCCTCAACCCGAGTCTTGCCCAAATTCAATTCGGGTTGGGGGTTTTTTGCCAAGGCCCAACCCAAGTATTAAAAATTATAACTCAAGCCCTATTTTTTTCGGGTTGGACTCGGGTTGAATTCGTGTTGACCCGCCCAAGTTGCACCCCTAGTAAAAGTGTAGATCTTTGTATTTTTGTATTTTTTATGTGGGATTATGTTATGTTACATTATGTTGTGTTGCATTATATTGTGTTGGATTTATATGAGAGACAAGGTTTTAATTATATTATGTTGGATTATGTTGTAAATGACAAACTTTTAATTATATTATGATATTCTATAATTATGTTGAATTATTTAAAATGTTAGATTTATTTAGAATTTTGGATTATGTTGGCTTGGGCTTGGGCTGGAGCGGGTAAGGTGGACAGAGGCGGGGGCGGGGGGCAGGAGTGGAGGCGGGGGCGGGGATTACAAATTTACCTGCGGACGGAGATGGGGATGAAAAATATACCCGTTAACGGGGGTGGACCGGGGATAGACGAAATTTTTTTAAGCGGGTACGGGGATGGAGACTACACCCCCCGCCCCCGCTTCGGTCCACTGCCATCCCTATTGACAAGTCTCACCCAAATACGACCTGTTTATTAAACGTGTTTGACATGTCAACTCATTTACCACCCAAACCCGTTAAGGTCTCACCCAAATCCGCTTAATTCGTGTCGGTTAATCGTGTCGTGTCGGACTTTGACAGGCTTAGGTCTTAGGGGTGGTCCGACACAAAATGAGGCCTAAAGCAAAAATTTAAATGAGGCACTATAAATTTTTAAAATAAAGTTTACAATTTAAATTATTACTTATATTATTATCTTTTGAGATACAAAAGTATTTATTAGATTTTTGTATTCAAATAGTATGGTTAATTCAAACAAAGTTATCATACCTAATATAATAGTGAGATAGAATTTTACTAGATTTAATGTTGATATAATCAATAAAAAGAAACAAAATTATAAATAATAAAAACTAAGATAAATATCATGGACTCAAATGGTGTTTTATGTTATCGTTAACAACATAAACAAGTTCTCAACAAACTCGAATCAAATCTAAAAAAAAATTATTTTTTATTTTTTGGTCAACAGGATTAGACCAGGTATGTGTCTTGTCCATGCTATTGAAATTGTGAATACTGATGATGGGACAATTTCATGGGGTCCATATGCTTTGACCTGTTATGGTTTGTTGCGGCACATATATGTAGGATACGGCCACTGGGCTCTTCATGGCAGTACTCTCTCCTTTTCACCAATTAAAATTTTTAATATACAGTGACAACATGTTATTATCGTCATATAGTCTTATTATTTAATGAAATTATAGCTAAATAAATAAAATACGCCCCACCTTTTTTATATGAAGTGGTGATTATTTCATTGTGTCCAATCTGTTTTTCATTTATTATTCTTTGTATTCTTGGATTTGGGCAATAAAAATAGGGTTTAAAATTAGAGACAAAAGGGTGGTGTGGAGGCTCAGGGTGGTCGTGTATGGGGGATTGAGAGGCTATGGAGAGAGACAGGGAGACAGAGAGTTGTAGAAAAAGAGACAGAGGCAGAGACAGAGATGACGAAACATAGTTCATTCTATGTATTCTTGGATTTGGGCGTGGAGCTAGAGGGGTGGGGTGGAGGCTAAGGGTGGGGGTAGAAAGATGTGGAGAGAGAGGAAGACAGAGAGTTGGAGGAGTGTAAAGAGAGGAGACAAAGATCATGTGGAAGATAAAGATTACCTGTTGGGTCTCACCTGTGGTTCGCCTATGTCGATTCGAGGGTTGTTGGCGAAAGAGCAAAGATGAGAAAGAGGTTTGCTGGCGATGGGAATTGAGAAAGAGATAAGAAACGTGTTTGAGTGGTCTTTGGCTCACGTCTCTCTCTGAAATGTTTTGGGCGGGGTAAAATTATGGGAAACACTATGTAACCCAAATTTGCAACCCAAATTTGCATCTCAAATGAAGGGGGGCTATTGAATGAGTAGGTCTCATCAACTCTTTTAAATGGGACCCACTGATCCAATAGTTCCCATTCATTTGGGATGCAAATTTGGGTTACATTACATTGCTCTAAAATTATACGGGCCGAAAAAATATATTTCGGATAGTTAATTTTATCTGTTAGATTAAAAATGAATATTTACCAATTAATCTGAGACATTCGAATAATTTTATAAGTTGGGAATTCAAAATCCCTTACACTTTTATTATATAAATTCTTTGAGTAATCAGACTTGATATCAATTTGTTTGCCAACCCAAATGAATGTCCTAGGTAGGGGTGTTAAACGTGTCGCGTTAAACGGTTGCGTGTAGGATTAAACGAGTGACGTGTGAAAAACATGTAAACTCATACACGACACGTTTAATAAACGAGTGAAAAACCTTAACACAAACATGAATCGTTTAATAAACGGGTAACACGATACTACTCGTTTAACCTGTTTAGTTAAAAATAAAAAAATTTATATATTTCTATGGCTGTTACTAAAAACAAATTTTTTTTTTTTTTTTGTGATTGTCACTAAAAAAAAATTGGCTAATTTTTTAAAAATAATTATTAATTTATTATTATATTAATTTTATTTAAACGGGTTGACATGACTCACCCGAACACAACTCATTTATTAAACGTGTCTGACGGGTCAACCCATTTATCACCCGAACCTATTAAAATTTCACTCAAACCCGCTTAATTCGTGTCGATTCGTGTCAGTTAATCATGTTATGTCGGATTTTGACAGGCCTAGTGCTAGGTTTATGACTATTGACCTGCGAAAAAATGGTAAGTATTTTTTCCCTTTTTTTTTTTACCTTGCATAATTAAATTGTTAGGTTTCTTTCCATGGAATCTCAGTGTAATATCATAATTGAATGGGGTTGAACTACAATCGCTTACCGAAATAAATAGTGAGAATTTTATCTACATTGACCTAGGCTGCGAAGCCCTTCTAATGTTATAAAACGAAACCCCCAAACCCAAAGCCTTGTAAAATCTGAAGATAATAGGGTTTTTTGGGTATTGGTATAATTTTTTAGACTTATTTGAAAAAAAATGTATAGATAAGTTGTTTACTATCTTAAGTGCAATTTTAATAAAACATCTTGTGTTTAGGTACAAAATTCAAATGAAATCAGAATTATTTTACTTAATTACCCTCCCTCAAATTATGCATGATTGATTGGCAGTTATGTATCTAATCAAATATGTGAAGATTTTATTGGATATTTCTTTTGAATTTTAAACTATATTTTTTGTATTCATATGGTCTGAAAATATTACACTAAACAGTCATTGATTATATCCGACATCAACCAGTTACAATTGACTTATGGAACACTAATAATTTATTCATGGTTTCTAAAAACAGTTAGATCAAACAGTTACACAAATCAGTTAAAATTGCCCTGTGATATACCAAATAGTTATTCATGTGTTTTGAAAAAAAAAGTTATATTAAACAGTTACTGAAATTATACGACGTCAACTAGTTACAATTGTTCTATGATACATCAATAATTTATTCGTATGTTCTAAAGACAGTTTGACCAGGCAGTTACACCAATTATGAGACACCAATTAATTACAATTACCATATAATACACCAAATAGTTATTCATGTGTCATGAAAATAGTTACACTGATCAATCCATTATATCATTCAATTGTTTAGTTAGACCAAAGAGTTACACTATTCAGTATCACTACATAGTTACATCAATTATACACATCAAATTGGGTGAACTAATAAATTATACCAATGATGTATATCATATAGGGACACCAAACTGATAAACTAACGGCATGTAGTATTAAACCAAAGTGTTACACCTGACAGTCGTACCATCCAGTGACAACAAATAGCTACAACAATAACATATACCAAATAGTTTCACCAAAAAAGTCACAAAAATTTTTGAACCTGAAATGTAGAAAGTATTTTTTGTATTCATGAGAAATGCGGAAAGTAATCAAATTAAAATTACAATCCTTAAATGACATCCCAGAGTAAAACTTTCTTGTCTTCCAAATCTTTGCAATATTTTTGAATTTCAAATTTTCCAAAGACCAAGAAATATGATCTATGCTTCCTAGCTTTCCGCCTTTTTCCTTAATGGAACCGAAGATGACGCTTGGGATCAAAATCGATTTTGCACTATTTTCCCTTCAACTTAATGGCTTTTTGGTCATTATATAAAAAAATGCACTTGAGCCTAAATAAGTTTTCATGTTGTAATTTAACTCAAATAAATCTAAATTTTTGTATCGACTTCCGTTTTTCCCAAGATAATAAACAGCTAGCAAAGTCCACAGTGAATATAGAAGCTAGTAAGATTAGGTTTCCCACAACCTGGCCCAGTTAGTTCTTGTCAAGCAAAGCCCATGATCAACCTATAGATATTAGAAATTGGCCCAGTTAGTTCCTGTCAAGCAAAGCTGGTTTGTGTTTTGAAAACAGTTTTTAGTTCTCAAAACACAAAATTTTGTGAGATGATGTTTGGACAGCAATTTTCAAAAATAATTTTTCAAAAAAAAAGGGAATTGAGAACAAAAACTAGAAAACATCATTTAGATGTTTTCTAAGTTTTCAAGCCAAAAATAGAGAACAAGGAAAACAATCCCACTCTTTAATGAGGTATCCCCTTTGAATCCCCTTAACAACAAAATTAGCTATAGTAGGTTTTTTTTTTTTGCCTTCGTCTCTCCCTGACTTTCTCTCTCTCCACTCGGCGAAACCAGCAGGTGTCTTCTATGTCACTCTAACGACTAGAGAGCTCCGACGACTGAGAGTCAAACAAATCACAGGCACGACTAAACCTGCAAGATTCTCCGGTGAATCACCGGCGTAGCTCTGGCAAATCACAGGCGCAGCTCCGGAGTCCTGTAGCCTTCTATCTCTCTCACACAACCCATCTCCTCTCTCTCTCTCTTTGCAACAGATCTATATAGATCTATACATATTTGAACATAGATCTATATATATACACAGATCTATGTGTATATATATATGTGTGTGTGTGTGTGTGTGTGTATTATGCAATGTATGTGTGTGCGATGACTGTGCGTGTGTGTGTGTGTGTGTGTGTGTTTGTTGTACGTGTGGGTGTGTGTGTTTGTGCTGTGTGAGAAGAAAACGAAGAGAGAGATGATGTGAGAAGAGAATGGAGAAAGAGAGAGAGCTGTTGTGTGAGAAGATAATGGAGAGAGGAGAGAAAGAGTTGTTGTGTGACTCCAGAAGACTTACTGCCTGACTGGAGAGAGAAAGATTTTATGGTGATAAATTTTTTTTTTTGGATTAGAAGTGATAAGTTAAAAATTAGTTTTATGGATCACTGTCCAATCAGGTTTTACTATTTTCTGTACTTTAAAACTATTTTCAAAACCATATAATCAAACAAGTTTTGTAATACAAAAATATCAAAAAAACACTTTTTTAAAACTCTTCTCAAAAATTGTTTTCGGATATTGTTTTTAGATATACAAACCAAACAACCCACTATTTTCTTAGGAAATAAAAATTGTCCATAACACCATTATACTAAAGGCAAAACAAATTGAAAACAGTATTTTAAAGTTTTTGAAATTCGGTGCATGCAAGCTTTATGGCGGCCCTAAGCTTTTTGGTGATGAACTGAGAGAGAGGAGATGTGTCACTGCTGACTGTTGAAGGCGTGACTGTTGGGGATTGAGAAGTGACGCAGATGAAGACATATACATATTAGGGGGTGTGTGTGAGACAGAGGAAACTGAACGTCTTATTTCATAAAGCACATTTTGGGGAGAGAATAATAAGATTTTGGGGAGACACGAGGGATAGAAAATTGAGCATTAGAGAGCTCAATTTCGAAAGAAGAAAATTTTCGTTAAACAGAGCATATTTTGTGAGAGCATTATGGGGTGACTAAAGACGTGAATCACGGTAAACAATATTAGAAATTTTTGTGGCAAAACAACATAATCAAGACTCATTTTAATATGTTGAGTCAATATATTCTAAATGATATAAGCCATTTTATATATTGAGTTAAAATGATATATTAGATTGATCATTTATTTATCTCAATATGAGCCATTTTTTTATTTATGTAGTTCAAAAATAGTTATACTTTATTAGATAAATACTAGCAATGCACCACGTGCGTTATACGTGAATAGTTTTCGTGTATAAAAATTAATAAAATATATTTTTATATATGCGAATCTGAATTAAATATCATCTCAAATTTATCAAACCTAATTTTTCATTACTCATATTCTATTCTAGGATTATGAAAATTTTGTACGTCCCCAAAATTAGTTGTTCTAATTATAAGAAGAAAGATTTAAAAAAATAGTTAAATTTCTATTTTTGTAAAATTTTGCAATTGAGAATAATTTTTTAGTGGTGCTTGAGAAATTATTTTTTTTTAAATTCATTTGACTTATAATTACTTGAATAAAATAAAAATAATTATCAATATACTAATCATATTGGAACTCTATGGTAATTAGGAATTAGTTAAGTCAATTGGGATAAAATTTAATATACTACTCTATAATATATACTATAAAGCATATTAAAATTCTTAAAAATTCAAGTTTTACTTAAAAAATACACCACAATCTATTTTTACATAAAATCTTAATACAACTTCAAAGTTTACTGTGACAGAAGAATTATATTTATATAACCTAAATTGATTTTAAATACTATATATAGAATTATTTTTTATCTTAGAAATGAATGGGTTAAACTTTTCGATGAAAAAGAAAATAAACATATGTAGGCATAATGTTATCCTTGCATATGAGATAAATAATATTTGATTGATGTAGTTTTTAAATATTTTTTGAACACTTCATTAAAAATATAATGATGCATATTTTTTTAACGGTAATATAGTCAGTTAAAAAATTCATAGAAACTTATATTTATCTATCTATATAATAAAGTAGCTAGATTTCTTTGTCTTTAGTTTTTCGCGGCTCAGATTGCTTAAAGAAATATTGATCCGACGGTCCTAATAAGAAATTTGCTCTCCCCCTAATTTTTTGAGCAAGACTTTCATTTTTTCTATAATTCTAATACTCCTATCTTTCTTATAACTCTCTATCTCTCTCTATCACATATTACACATTGTATATCATATTTTGTATTGACATAAAAATACTATAATATTCGAATGGTATTAATAGGCGAATAATATATATGTAATGGGATATACCTATATACTAAGGGAGCTAGCATTATTTGTCTTGAATTTTTCACGGCTCAGATTGTTTTAAGATTATTGATCAAACGATTGAAATTCCTCCTCTAAATTTCATTTTACTCGATTATCAGTTCGAAGTGATTATGATCAGGATTCGAATTGAGTTGAATTTAATTGTCGAGTATAAAGTATATATTCTTATTTAAACTTAATTTTGCTTGAATTTTACGAATATTCAAGTTGAAGTCAAATTGAAATTGACTATAAAAGTAATAAAGAATAACCAAATTAAAAAAAAAAAAAAGTTTTGGCATTACAGTGAATGAAAATATATAAGAATTAGTTTGTAGGTTTAAGATAGAAGTTTTAATTGAGTCGAACTTAAATTCAATCCAATAAATAGTATAATTGTATACTAATTATGATTTTTTTAAGAAAAAATTGAATTTTTATTTTTGATTTTATATCAATAAATTACAAAATATAACATGAATTTTATTTTTTGAAATTTAAAATATTTGATTGAAATATTTGATTGAAATATTTTTTTATCTAAGTATAACATTTTAAACTTGAAGAGTCCAAATATATCTATTAAATGACCAAACAACCCTAATTAAAGATAGAAAATATTGTGTCAATTATAGGTTGGTCCCTTGTTAATTTTTTTAGTTTTATTCCAATAGATAGCATAATTAGATTAAAATAAATTAGATTTTTATTTTTGATTTTATATCAATAAATGACATAATAGAACATGAATTTTGATTATAAAATTTAAAATATTTGATATTCTATCTTTGATTAGAGTATTTTTTGTTTAAGTATACAATTATACTATATAATATTTTAAACTTGATGGGTCTAAATATTATACTCATATAAATTGTAGGGGTTTGAGTATAATTTATTAACAGATATTCATATTGAAGATAGGGGTCCAAGGGTGTGTTTGGGTAATGGGGTTGGATAGGGTAGAATTTTTTTTTTTATATCCTAACTCATCCAAGCCAAATACACTCATCCACTTTAAAACTCTAACCTTGGAATATATCAAATCCTAACATTTGTTTGGAAAACAAATGTGTAATTCAGTGGGCCCCATAGATTATACAAATAATTTTGTAATAGTTTATCATTCTACTCATGACTTTATTCATTCCAATCCAAACCAATCTTATCCTATATTTGGATTAGTGGATTATCATAAAAAAATTATACATTTTCCACATTTACAAATACATATAAAAATAAAATAATAATTTTTATTTGTTAGGAAAGCAAAAAGACAATCAACAAACAAATGTCACGAGGTCTGGATATAATTTATTAATGGACATATTTACGGGGTCTAAGTGTTACGCTCATAAACTTCAAGGGATCTGTGTGTAATATTTCAAATATCAGGGGTTTGAATGATTAAGCGACAAACCTCAGGGATCTGAATGTAATTTTCCCTAATTTAATTCAAAACAACGAGTAATATCCTTCTCCCTTTCTTCACCAGCACCGGCAACACCAGCAAGTTGCATAGAAAAGGGAAAAACAAACCCACTTCAGTTTCTCTCTCTCTCTTCTTGCTACATATTTATCATCATCGCCATGGATAGGCCACCGATTGTGCAAGTGATGTCTCTGGTTGTAGCCATCGCGATTTGGTGATGGGTTTTATGGTGGCGATGATGGGTCTGATGGTGGCGGTGATAGGTCTGATGGTGGCCATGGTGGTGCAATCTGAAGTCTAGGGTAGCGACAGAACACACACAAAGAGACAGGGATTCGTCGCTGGCTGTGAGTGGGTGAAGAAAGAGAGGGGCAAATACGTCTGTGGGGGTGTAACCCATTGCCTGGGTTTGTAACCCATGAGGGGGGGTGGGTTAAGTGTGACCGGCGTAAGGTGGTTAAATGAGACTGTAGCAACCGGGTCAAGCATTGACCCAGGATTGGTATCCTATCTCAAAAATACTTCTCAAACAAAGGTTTTATGGTCCCACTCCTATTTTATGCCATCCTACGGTATAACCACTTTTAACCCACTATCCAAACGTCCCTAAGTGTTTCGCTTGTATAAATTTTAGGGAGTTTATATATAACTAGTAATTATCCGTGCCTAAAGGCACAAAGTAACAAAAAATTGAATTAAAACTTGAAAAATACTACCATGCCTAAAATAAACCATCAATTTGAAATAATTTTTACATCATTTGCTTCAATTAAATAAATTGAAATCAATCTAGTCCCCACTAAATTTTCAAAAATTTCGGCAAAATTCTTCTACAAATAGGAGCCCAAAAAAATTTCAACATGTCTACAAAACTCACAATCATACATAATAAGGCCTCGTATCACTACAATTCAATTCTATTTCCACCACAATCATCATACATCACAACTCAATTCCATACCCAACCATTAATTCACATCAAAACCAAACATATTCTTATAACCATGTGTAATTAGTTCGCCGTATTAAACACGGAATAAACAAAACACATGCAAACTACACTCACGTATAAAAAGACAGAAATAACTTCTTTCAACATCATCTTCTTTGGAGCTTGGAGTTACCACCACACAAATGTCTGATTGGAATGAACTTTAACTCGTATCTGAAAACACGATGTAATTCAAAAAGAGTGAACATTGATCTTGAACACAATAAAAGAAGAAAAATAAATACCGTACATCATCATTGATTCTCAATCTAGTTGGTCGGTCGTAAACATCAAGGAGAGCATACAAAAATTCATGTGTGAGTAGTGGCGCCTAAGTATTTCTAAGTTCTAACTGATTTAATTTAGGTTGTGTCTTATTATTATAGATAGTGATTAACTGTGCCCAAAGGTACCATACAATTCATAAAAAAATCGAACGTTGATTGTGGACTCAACAAAAATCAAACACTGAACAGGGACACGAATTAAGCTGAAAACCTAAGTTGCATCCTTAACACACCCACACTTTACATACATACTCAACCAAGTATTACCACTATGAATATTCTCGTAAAGGCACTATGCTGAATAAAAAAATAGCCAATATTTAATTAAAACATGTTTTTCTTCTTTTACACAATTTTGACAAAGTTCAAAAGTTTTTCCTAAAAATAGGACCTCAAGAAATATAGACAACCTATAGAATGCTAATTACACGTGTTGTGTGAGTGTGTGTGCCATTGGGAATAGAATGACTCAACTTCTATTCACCACATCACTTGGTTCACCGATTTGAATAAATATAGACAACCTATAAAATCAATGATTGCAGTTTTGAAATCGAAGCAATACAAATTGCAAAGTTAGTTTCACCCTTTATCAAACACGATCCAAAAATAATAAGTTAGAACTCAAACTATAAATTCAAGGAAATCAATAATTCAAGTTATGAAGTTGAAATTTCACCTGAAATGGTAATAACCAAGGTCATGCTTGACCCTATGCTTATGTTCCCATCAGAGCAAGTCTGAATTTCAAGATCAAGACTCTACCCAAGAAAACAAATCATTAACATCAAGGTAAAATAAAAACTTGCCCAAACTTTATTTTCAGTTGCAATGAATCCTTTAAACTAAAAGAAATAAATCTATAGCAAAACTCAGTTACCTGTCTCTAGATCAGTAGCGTTCAAATCTTTTCTTAGCCCAAGTGAAATTCAGTTTTTCTTTTAAAACTGCAAATTTAATTGAAAAGAAACAAACATAATCCCCAAAACTTCAGCAAATAACCACAATAAAGAACCTAAAACTGAATCAAATGCAAAAATACATGCAACAATCTGATTAGACAACCATAAACTACATATTTAGTTTTACACAAACTTAAATTGAACTCGAAAAGACAATTTTTAAAAAAAAAAAAAAAAACTAAAATTCATATTTAAAACCACAAATAAGATGTATATCACTAATGTAAATAAAATATTCAGTAGAGCAAACCAAAAATCTCACTTCAAACCACCAAGGTGGAGTAGTTGTATAACCCCAGACTGAATCTTGGTATTGAAGAGGGAAACCTGTAATTATGAGAGAACCATAAATTTAAAAGAGCATAAATAAAAGCACAGTCATTCACATAATTAAAAAAAATTTACCACTCAGTACGTTGCCTAGTTCTCAGGCATTTCAACAAACACGAAAAATGTATAGTGCAAAACATGAAGAACATGAAAACAATTAACAGTGTTAGTACATGAAAAATATTCAATTTAGTCATCAAACTTGAAAACAATTAACAGAGTCAGTACAATTAATAGTGTTAGTAAATAAAATACTCAGTCATTCTCCATTCAATTTAATCTAAGATAAAACAAATTATCATTACATGAAAAACATGCAAAACTAACAGTGTTAGTACCGTCAATGGGATATCTAAATGTCCAAACATTAATCAATGAATATCTAAATTGCGTATTTTACCTTGTTAACCAAAATTCACAACAGTAACATTACCAAAGCTATGATGGCAGTAAAATGTCAAAGCTAAATTGCATATAATAACCCTAAAATACATTAAATCAAAACCTTATAAACATCTTTCATAAAAAAACCCAATTTATAATTGCACAAACCCTAATCCATAAAAAATCCCATTTTGAAAGCCCTAACATCCAATTTCAAAACCATAACATTCAATCAAATACTACTAATAACTATTAACATTTAATTAAAATACGACTAACAACTATAACATTCAATAAAAAACTTACAATCCTATGAAAAAACCTAATTTGAAAATCCTATTCTTACAAAACTTATCAAAATTATTTGAAAATATAACATTCAAAACACCCAAATTAACACTCAATATGAAAATAAAAATCATCGAAAACTATAAAACCCCCAAACAATTTGTGTTGTGTGTACTGCTGTGTATTTGTGTGCGTGTGCTGTTGTGTGTATGCGCGAGGTGTGTGTTTTATATGTGTGCGACGTTTGTGATGTGTGTGTGTTATATAGATATTCCAAGTGTCTGAGTGTTAATTCTCTCTTATTGTTTTTGACCCGAGTCACCCGATATAAAGTAAGAACCCGAGAAGAACGACGGCTCTTGTTTCCAAACCCTCACTTTAAATCACCTCTGAAGCCCCTGAGAAATCAATCTCTTTGTCTGGCTACCCATGATAACCTATTCGGTCACCGCTATCGCAGTATTCGTTCACCACTACAGCAGTATTCGTTCACCACTACCGCACTATTAGTTCTGAAATCCCCAAATCCAAAAAATCCTACGCTTGTCCCAGTTTTTTCGGATTTCAGAAATGTCTCAGCAGCCGAGTTATATAACCGACGACTGTATCAAAGAATGGAAGAATGGAAACTATAGCTTCAAACTTCCAAACCCGGTCCCAATGCTCCGTTTTCTCTATGAACTTTGTTGGACTATGGTATGTGTTAGGATAAAAATATGCATGTCAAACGGGTTTTTGTTAATCTTGGTTTTATCGGGCTTATGACGGATTAAATTGTATATTTAGATTGGTTTGGCTTTATTTGGATTTTCCGTTAAATGGTTTTGGGTTAATTTTTGAGTTTATTAGGATTTGGGATTGGGTTGTATGTGTAATGAAATGGGTTTGGGTTAGTTTTGTGTTTTGTTGGGTTTTTTTGGTTTGATATCTGTTTGTTTTTGTTCATTAGGTCCGTGGAGAATTGCCGTTTCAGAAGTGTAAAACGGTTTTGGAGTCAGTGGAGTTTTTGGATGGAGGTTCAGAGGAAGAAATGGGTTCAACTTTCGCGGATATTGTTACCCAAATGGCACTAGATGTGAGCATCTCATTGCGTGTCTGTGTGTGTGAAATTTGAATTATGCTAACCATGTTTTACCGTTCTTTATATATTTTTGTTCTTAGTGCCTTGGCTCTAGTTTAATCTTTGATGGCATATGGGATTGGCTTATGTTTATGTTTTATGCTTCTTTGTTCTTTTGCTGCAATCCAATTGATGGAGGCATGGAGGAGCTTCATGCCTTTATTACTGGGAATATCCTGGATTGGACTTTGGAGACTTAAGAACAAACTCTAACCATCAAGACTAACTGTGTACTGATAATGCACTACTAAGAAGGCCTTCTTTGATGCCTTACTATCACACCTAGTTAAGCTCTAACCACCACAGCTAATGGTGTGCTGATGATGCACTGCAAAGATGTGTATAATATTGGGAAGACCTTTGTTGATGCCTTAATATCACACTAGTGAAGCACTAGTTATCTAGCCACCCTGTTACCTGAGGAGGTTTGGCGTTCTCTTTAATCTTAGTTGTATTCTTCCGTTGAACTCTTACAAGTTAAATCGTATTCCTGCCTATATTACTGAACCGGTACTAAAAAAATGCACACTCAAGAACATCTTGACAGCTCAATTTTTGACCACATTAAAGGCAATTGACCGATATCTTTACAAACTTTCAGCTGTCTAAATCGAACAGTAATCACTGTGATTATCTTCAGGCATCAAGATGAATGCAAAACTAATAGAAGTGGCCCGCTTAATCTAGTATAAATAAGGACTGGAATCTTATGATAATTGAAATTCATTATGCACTGTATTGGGTAGAATTAAATTTTCTATCCAGAGTAACGATAGGAATCTATAAACTTCTGAAAACAAGTAATTTACCGCAAAATAGATACTCTTAGATTAACCAAAACAGTCCTAATGAAGGTAAAAGATAACAAAGTCCATGTTTGAATACTTCGAACTTGAATACTAAATCCCATGATTCAAGTTTGCTATGTACCATGGGTTTAAACCTACTTTGGTATCTGTTCAATATTTCCTTTCTAAAGCAAACTTCTAATTTGTGCCCGGAATAGACATTTTAATTGTTCTTGGTTAGAAATGATGTGACACTGTTTTTTGATACCAAAACTCTTGTGAATATTGTCTTTTACTTATATTTGTGCATTCATCTATTTTGCAGCATACGATTGTCGGAGATTATCGCACTCGTCTCATTAAATTGGTTAGTATTCAGTCAAAATAAACAGTTCTTGTTTTGAAGCAATGTCATATATATGTCAATTTTATTGTGTAATAATTGCATCAGAAATTGTGCGATTGATATATCTTGTTCGGTACAAGTCCACTTTTGGTCTATGACATGTTGATGGGTTTCCAAATCTATATGCTTCACATTCAAGTTTTGTCTGGGGTTTTGCTGAAATAGGTGAAAATGATCTTCTGTTAGAATAGTCTTTGTCTTTTTGCACAAATAGACACTTTAGTCAAAGGAGTTACTTGTAATCGGTTGGTAGATTGACTAAATGGTGACAACAAAAGTAATTTTATGTCATTTAGGAATTCCCTTGTCATAATGTTTACTACATCTTTGCTCTCGGAAATCGTTCTTTAGCTTTATAAACATGGAGATGGTTGTGTCTAATGTGTCACTCCCTCTGGCTTGACAGAATGTTACCTATTATTTTCTCAATTATCTCTATTTTATTTGGATCAGTAAACCAAGTACTTACTGTTTTTGGTTCCTGTAAATTATGTTGTTCTTTCGTTGCAATTCTTGCGGTTACATATTTGTTCCTCTTGCTTCCCACTCCGTCGAATTTAAGAAACGAAATGTAGGTTCCATTCCCTTGACCGTACAGAACCTCCCTAGACCTTGTAGTGGTGGGAGCCTAGTGCACTCAACCTCCTTTTCTTTTGAATTCTTTATTTGTGGGTCGCACTTTTTATAAGAAGGGTGACCCAATGATCGAAATTTCATTATGGTCTATTATATAAGTCAGCTCGGACAAAAGAATTAGAGGAATAGAATGGAAACAAATAAATAATTTGAATGTATTTCCAAAATATTTGTTGATACATACTGAAACATTTCGAAACATAGGAATTGCATTGGAGTACCGAAGGTAATGAAGAGGAAGCTATAGCTCCTTTTTAGCCAAATACCTTTTGATCTTACCATGAACTATTTGGTGTTTCAAAAACATCTCTGAACTCTACTCATTTTATGTGGTTATTTATTTATATCTTCTTTTGATGATAACCCCGTTTGTACTTTTATCTGTTGGTTATTTTACTGTTTATGGTTTCTTCTCTGTCTTTCTGTGTGTGCGTCTCTTCCCCCCTCTGTATGTATGTATATTTATATGCATTTATATTTATATTTTGCTTTTGTCCTGATAATTTCTGCTTTTGTCTTTGTTGTAGGCAAAATGGCTAGTGGAATCTACCTTGGTTCCACTCAGGCTTTTTCAAGAGCGCTGTGAGGTGAGTTTTATTTGCTGTCTAAAATATAAACTTTTATTTCATCTATCCTGGAAAAGGGGAAAAAAGAAAAAAAATTTATATCTCTTCTTCATACTTTGCAGGAAGAATTCTTGTGGGAGTCAGAGATGATCAAGATAAAGGCTGCAGATTTGAAGTCAAAAGAGGTATGCTGTTCATAGTCCTAGAGTTACACACTTAGTTATTGTGGCATGAGTCAGATTATAGGCTGACACAAATCGATGCTTTTGGTATTTTTTGTTTCCTTTTCATCAGTTGATGCATTTTATACGCATGTTAATGATTTCTTACATGGATAGTAAGCCATTGAGTTGCAAAGGAGGAGTCTTTCACTGAAGGTACAGGGACTCTTTTACTGACCGTACAGGAATTCCGTTTGCTGAATTGGCAAGTCAAAGAGTCCCATATCTTGATATCTGTCTCTAAGATAATGAGATGTATAGAACATGCTCAACTTGGTCCTTGTTACTCCTTTGTGTTGATGATTCATTGCTGTTGATTTCAGGTCAGAGTAAACACTCGCCTTCTTTATCAACAAACCAAATTTAATCTTCTTCGGGAAGAGAGTGAGGGCTATGCCAAGCTGGTAGGATTATGTTTTAAATTAGTTTTCTTTTCTTGCTTGTTAGAATTTGTTTTATGTGTGGCAGGGTATGATCACATTCCTCTTGCAAGGGGATTACATAATGGGCTTAGTTTTTTCTTTTCACCCAATGAAATAGAGGTGTTTTTAACTCTTAAGGAAGAAGATGATCTCTCTGCACTTTATTCTTATCTTTATTTTACCAATATTTGAATCATTATTAGAAAAAACTATACAGTGTGATGGAAGGTCCCCCCCCTCCTTTCTACCCCCAAAAAAACTGCAAAAAGGAGGCTGCTACATGATGTTTTCATAGAGAAACTGATATTATTCAGCTTTGGATTTTTGCTGATAAATAAAAAATTCGGCTTTGGATATTTCAATTTGTGCTTTATCAGTTTTGGCATGAAAGCTATCCTGCATGAGGAGGATTCAATTACTTTGTGCACATGCTATATCAGTTCTTTACAAGTTAGAATACAACAAACACAATAATTGCCTTTTTTGTGTGAAGAAAACTTTGTACTTTAATTTCTTAGTGGATTTTCTCCTCGTTCAATGTACTGGGGTGTAGCTTTCAAAGCATAATCGTGGGGGCTGTTGATGCTAACTCTGTGTTTTGTGTCGAGGGGTGTTAGTTGTCCTCTATTAACCCCTTTTTGTACACTATTGACAGTATTCTCTGTCTCCTGTGGTTCAAAAGTATCGTTTTTAATCTCTGTACTGGTTTGTCCAAATGACTTGCATTAACCATATTTTGTATACTTGAGCAAATGGCGAGTCTCTGGTACATTAGAAATAATTGGACTTCATTGAAAGCAGAAATTGAAATGAGGGGTATGTGAAATAAACAACTTGGATAGTTGCATTACATAGGTTTTCAAAAGATCCAATATGTACAAAATGGTGATTTGCCATACTTCTTTAGTCGATGGAGTTGACCTTGGGATCTTTTATTGTTGGATGCTGGTTGCTTGTCTGTCCTTTAATTATGTGCCAGTGCTATGTGGTAAGGGCTTTTCCCTATCAAAAAAGAAAAGGCTTAATACTGAATGTCATTCTTTGAGAATCACTTTGCTTTCATAATAAATTTTTGGTGTACAGGATGTGTGTAGATGTTATGCAGTCTCTTTTGGGCACTCTACAGGGAATCTCATCTATCAAAATTTGAAATAAAAAACTTGTGAAATTTATGAGATTTGGTCTCTGATATCCCAAGAAAGTGAGGAGTTTAGACCCTCAATTCCAATCTTGCTATACCGCTAATATTTGTGCTAATTAAGAAACATTAATAGGAAACATGACCAACCTTTGAGTTAAGGTGACTAGGTGTCTCAGATTCTTGTACTGCTGTGGATATCTAGGTTACCGTCCTCTGTCGGGGTTCCGAAGCTTCTGCTAAGAATGCATCGGCAGCTACAGTCGGCATAATTAAGGTTGTAATTTGAACTTCTTCCTATTCAAATACATGTCCGTCTTTTTTATGTACAATTTCTAACTTTTATATAAAGTGCAGTCTTTAATTGGACATTTTGATCTGGATCCAAACCGTGTTTTTGATATTGTAAGTAGTCCTTCTCTTTTATACTGATTAACGTGCCCTTTTTTTTGGGTCAAAAGACTGTTTAGAGTGGTTGATTTGGTGTTTATTGGTAGTTACTGATAAGTGTATCATTGTTCAGGTTCTGGAGTGTTTTGAACTTCAGCCTGGTAACGATGTCTTTTTGGACCTGATTCCCATTTTCCCCAAGGTGCAGGAATATGTATAG
The DNA here is from genome assembly GCA_951799425.1 of Ilex aquifolium. NCBI lineage: Eukaryota > Viridiplantae > Streptophyta > Magnoliopsida > Aquifoliales > Aquifoliaceae > Ilex > Ilex aquifolium. The sequence goes on along the minus strand of OX637397.1, from coordinate 40,521,218 downwards.
TATTTATTAATATTGTACATGGTCCTGGTTGACTGTTGTGTGTTTTAGATGTTTATACTCAATGAAGGCCCCCCTTTACTAAATTTTCTATATTGTTCAAATTTTGCAGTCTCATGCTTCACAAATTCTTGCATTCAAGTTTCAATATTATCAACGCGTGGAAGTCAGTTGTCCTGTACCTTTTGGGCTCTATCAGCTTACTGCTTTACTGGTGAAGAAAAACTTCATTGATCTTGATAGCATGTTAGTCTTTTGTCTCTCTCTCTCTCTCTCTCTCTCTCTCTCTGATCTTCTCATGGTGTGGTTCTTTCAAGGTGTATTATGTTGTTGCAGTTTTAAGTGACCAATTATCTGGATTACATTCAAACATGGGTTTCTTTCTAGGAAAAGAAGTTCAGGCCTGGGATAGGATAGTCCTCTCCTGTCTCTGCCATAGAGGAGTATTCTCCTGCCCCATCCTGACATGCCCAAGACAGGCTATACCTTCCCCAATCCCCATAGACATTTGCAAACCTGTTTCCAGCACGGCGAGTATTTTGCTTTACACAAGCAAACCCCGGCAGATCTGAGAACTAGATATTAAACCTTCTGGTGCCAAGGCATGCAAGGATCAATGGATGCGTGGCTTTGCATGACATTGAAATTTAAATCTCAATGAAATATAGAACATTAACATTTTCAATACTGGTTATATATATCTATATGTATGTATGTATCAGTAAATAGGATATATATAGCCTGTACTTCTCTAGAAGGAAAATCATCTGTACATGATAAGATAGGTACTATAGAGTCATTTTTCCTGATGAACATTTCAACCAGTTCTTTCCTGTATAAAGTTTGACGAATTGGTATCTCATGGTTTATATGGAAAATATGACCCAGAGCACAATGGAGAAGTAGGGTTCATGTAGCTGACCCAGGTGGTTGGGAAAAAGGCTTTTTTGAGTTGAGGTAATCTTTAAGGATTTCATTTGCCCACCTCAAGAGGTCATAACTTTTGATGAGATTGATAGGACAATGCTAACTGCTAAGTTACAATGTCCACAGAGAGAAACCTTAAGATTCAAATGAAGACAGGCATTTAGTCTAACATCTTATTTTGGCTGGAGGGAAGAGTGAGAAGAAAGAATGGGAATGGATGGTCGTGTTTTCATTGTTTGGTAAGAAGGAAAGGGAGGATAAAAAAGACAAGAAGGTGAGAAATGAAAAGAAAAAAAGGGGGGAGGGTTAATTCTATTTGCCAGAAGTGTGCTGAAAATGAGAGGAAGCCCCCCCTTCCCCCCCCCCCCCTCCAAAGAAAAAAAAAGAAGGGGGAAGCTCATTGCATCCATCCACCCGTTCCATTATTCACAAGTCCTCGTGTTTCCCACGAAATGGACTAATCGTGTGGCTGTATCTGCATTGGAGATGAGAAAGGCTGGTGCTTGTGGCTCTAACAGTTGGAAAGGAACGGTGGTCATATGAACTCTTGACCATGGCAAACCTTAATTCTATTTAAATATGTGAAGGAGGGCCTTGTAAAGTAAAAAATAGATTATGTTATTTAGCAAATTATTACTAATGGCCTTTACTTTTTTCTTTTTTTTTTTTCCAGAAGAAAGGGGGGGGGGGGGGGGGGGGTGGCTGGTCTCCTCTAAATTTGACTCTCCCCTGGACATGGGTGAGACTCTTGTACTTCTCATCAAGCCCGCCAACAATAACATGTTGACTCCCTCCCTCAACCTCCCCTTGATTGTTTGTTTTGTCCCTCAAAAATTGACTAGCAGTGGGTTGCCCAAGAGTTCTAGTGTATTGTAATCTGTAATCGTGGTGCTTTTATTTTTTAACAGGCTGCTTCTTCTGGGATTGACATCCAAAAGTTGTAACATGCAGTTGAAGAATAACTTATGTATCACTTTATCACTCTTGTGCTATGTTTATTCCTAAATATATTAGTTTCTTAGGTGAATTTGTTGTGTGTTGGTGAACCTTGAGGTTGGTTTATATGGTTCCGATATTCGAATGATGCTAAGTGATGGTGATACATTGTCAATACAATGGACTACTCATTTAAATTGGTTGTGTATCTTGGAAGACAGGATATAGCATTCCATCTGTTTGCATGTGCTAGATTAACCATTGTTCTTCTTGGGCGTCTTGTCTGTTGGAGTTGAGCAATTTTATTTAGTGGGGATGAACAAAAAAAGCACTATAAAAGTACTATTCAAATCCACGGGCTTAGCTAAGAATTCCTAGATGAAGAATGGGGAGGGATAACTGAAGTACTATATCAGGTTCAGATATGCAAATCTATGATATCTGGGGATGGAAATTGGTATTGGAGAGTGCAAATCTTATTCTCGTGTTTGGGGTTGGAATTTCTCCCTTAGTATGAAAATTTTGCTTTGCTTTTATGATGGATAAAATGGAGTGATTTTCAGATTCAAATGCTTATTTGTGAATTTCTTGTGGCGTCAGAGGTCTGAGATTGTTTTTAGGATTAATTACAGCCAGCTGCTCCCACCGAAACTACTGGTTGTATCACTCAACCGTTTTGTTGTATTATACTCGACAGGTTAACCCCTTAAAGTATGCCGTTGTGAATGTGCTGTTTGGAAAATGATGCCAAAGTGGACCCGTTGAATTATATGATCAAAAGGACATTCCTTGGGTATATTACTCACCACCTGTTTTCTTGTTTTTCTCTCTCAAACAGACAAGCACTTACATACGAATAAATTACTCAACAACTCGTCAACCCTTGGTTCTTCTGTGTTCATGCATTCATCTGTGTTCATGTGTGTGTGTTTTTAGGGGATGTATGTCTTCATGTGTTTCTGTGTGTTCCTATGTTCTTGTGTGCATGTGTGAGATGATAGATAGAGCTAAGAGGGAGATGAGAGAGTTGAGATTCTTATGTGTAGGTCCTTCTTCTTTCCCAATTGTTTCCTCCCTCTCTCTCTCTCTTGGTGTTCTTGGATACTTTAATGAAAGGCACGTAGGAGTTTGTCGCTAGGTATTTGGCCAAATAGGATTTTCCGGTTCCTATAGAACCTATCACTAAAGGACCCCCTAAGAGGGGAATGAGGCTAAGTGGAGCGAAAAGGATTGTCCATTGAGATGGGAAATGAAAGCTATTAACCTCACACGAGGTTTGTGAATAAGTGATTTTTTGATAATGAGCGAGTAATATTCACCATTTTGCTAAACAAGATGTAATGAACTCATAATTCAGTAGATACTTTGTAGGAATGCCAGCTAAGTATCGTAAATAAATTGCTCTCGATTGTTCAATCATTTGATAACCGGAGTCCTTCTTTGATCAATGATCACTAGAGTCTGACTAAATAGAACTTGATCAATACTTTTTTCTGTTATTAAGGTGGAGAACAGAACCAAAAATTTTCTTTCTTCATCCTTAATCAAATCACTTTCTGTGACCCAGGACCCTATTTTATCATCAATCCAATCTCCTTTCCTCATCACTATCCAAATCCAAGATGACCACTCCCCTAATGTTGTGGAGATAGAAAGAAAAGCTTCCAAAGAACCAGAGAAAGAACGGAGATATTCAGATTGAAAGTCCATTGTGATTTTTAGAATTCTTTGAAATATAGAGAACAACGAAGAGATACGATGTAAGAGAGGGAGAGAGAGAAATGAAAGGAGAGACCATTTATGCTCTTAATGTGATGCATCATAAGAAATCGACGTCCAATCGAAAAAGAAAGCGGTGGCATCTTTTCCAATTTCAATGCTACGACCCTCTTCCCTCCAATTAATCAAAACATTCCCAACAATCCCAAAATTTTCCCGCAGCTCTCTTCACTAGTACCCAATTCTCACTATGTAAATCAAACCATTTTCACCTTTTCTCATTTTATCTTATTTGCTGGTTCTTTTCCAAATAAGCTTTTTTCGTCAACCCAAGTGTCTAGATCACCATTGCCGATGTTTTGGTCTATTGGGTCAAGACCAAAATTAGAAAAAAGGGTTGTGATCACCAAACCACCATCACTAGTACCACTAATCATTCCAAAATAGCCGGAACGTCTCGGCCATCTCCAATCACCAAACCACCACAACCATTGCCCCATTGACACCAACACCAGCACCACCACAAGTGTCACCACCCTCAGACAAATACTGCCAAAATTAATCAAAACCCATGACTTTCTAGTCAATCGACCTCTGTAATACATATTACATCTAATCTAATATTACAAAGTTGAATCTTCAACTTATAAAAGCATAACCACGGTTAAGATTGATCAAGTTTTCATTGAATGGTACAAAATTCATTTCAATTTTTTTCCCCATCATCTTCTCTACACGCCCCTAATGTCAAATAACTCAATCAACACATCAAGACCCTCCCCAATGCTAAACAATCTCATCAATCCACACCTAAACTCTCTTTTCTCTTTCTTCATTTTAATTTTCAATTGCGTAATTATAAAAGAATAAATTGCTTTTTAATATATAAATATTGTATAATCAATGTTCGATTTTTGAATTGTATAGTGTCTTCATGCATGAGTCAACCAAAATTAATTTAAATCCACAAATATTTTTTTTTGGGGGGGGGGGGGATGTGAGACAGAGAACCTTTGCAAGACAGAGAAACAATTGGTCACATAGGTGGGCCAGTTGCGAGTAGACCGCAACGGCAACATAGAGAGGGGGAGGGAGGTATGAGGTAAGAGGGAGGACACGGAGGAGGGGAGGAAAGAGCTGCAGGGGTTGCAACAGAGAGCAGTGGAGATTACAGAAAGAGTTTTGGTGTTTTCCCTTATGTGCTAGTTACATGTGAATATCCATTTTGTCAATATTTTTTTTTTTTTTGCGTCAAATTGCCCCTCTAATACACGCACTTGATGGGCATGTGCATCAGGTTTGTAAATTTTTGCTGCTGTCTGGCTGAGGGGCTGCATAATTCAGTACCTCCAAGACCAAAATGAAGCAGCTGATGTATTGGGGTCCAAAATGACACAGGGCATATGAGGACCTTCAGTGTAGTTAACTCGTGGTTATAATTTCCTATATTAGCTGTGGTGTTTTTATAAATTTGCTACTGAATAAGCACCATCTGCGTAATTCAGATTGCCATTTTTAGGGGTTATTTATTATTTTTTGTCTGGGGGTTAAGTGATACTGCCCCATAGATGTGGGCTCTCTGTGATTAACCCTTGGTTTTATGAGGGTGCTTTTTGGGTCAAAATATGAGGGGGATTACAAAATTCGATAACTAAGAAATTGAGTGAACGAATGAAGAACTCTATTGCCCACTAACCATGGTGCTACTGGTCTTGCTAAGACTGTCACCTATAACCATTGCAATATCTGTCCTCGACACTAATTCACTGCTACAATCACTACATGCCACCCACCACGCATCACCCATCTTCATTCACCTGCATCCATACTATTGTCCTTCCTACTATATTTTAATATCAGAGACTTCCATCACCACCGGTGTTGGAACCAGTTCTGCTCTCCTCACCTGCCAATCCCACTGCCTGCACCACGACTATCTGACAACCATTGCTAAGCAAATGCTGCTTAAATGATATTTTAACTTGGTCAACCTTCCAGCCACAGACAATGGTCAGGTGACACATACATTTCGGCCTGCATACCAATGCCTCCATCTTCATGCCATCGTGATAGAGACCTAAATTTTTTAACAGCTCTTTTGACGATTAGAATTCAAGTTGTATTCATTTCCATTAAGAATAGGGGACCGTGTATGTATTTGGATCAAAACGCCTTCGTTAGGATTTTATTTCCCATAAGTCAAACTTTTAATAACTTTTGGACTGCACTCCTTGGTCAGAATTGTTGTCTACTTTTCTCGTTTAAAAATCCCTTGAAAGAGTTAACCATTAGCATATATGGGGAGTGCGTTTATTTTCTTGTCCTTTTCTTCTATTATTTTTTTCTTTATTTTTTGAGGGGAGGGGAGATATATGGTGGGCGGGGGTGGATGGAGGAAAATAAGGTTCTTTTGATGGAAATTCTTGAAGCACTGTTTGAACATCCACACCGGTGTGCTTATGTTTCAACATCTGATGCATTGAATGTTAGAGAAACAACGTGTGTAACTTTTAGTATTTCAAAATCGGTGTTTCTGTGCTTCTTTTTTGTTTTTCATTTGAAGAAAGAGGGGGGAAGGGGAGGCGAAGGTAGCTACGCTAACTACTTGCTTGTTGACTGTAAGTTTTAGATATTGCTTCATGTTTTACCTGCTGAATTTTCTGTTGCTCTGTTTTTTTTCCATATCCTTTTTGTCGTTGAGCTTTTTTTGATGACTTTCTCTCTTGGACCATATTTTTCTGCTGCTTTTTTAATCAAAATTCTCACATCTGTTGCAGATATGCGCACTTACTTCCCAAGGATGAGGAGGCATTTGAGCATTACAATGCTTTTTCTGCTAAGCGACTTGATGAGGTACATTAACTTTTATAGTGTGTGGAATGATTTCCCGATTCTTTTGTCCAATTTGCTTAGAGCTTTCTCCATCCTCATCATTAGTTCATGTTCTTTCTCATGTAAGCTCAAACACATTGATGTATAGATCATATTTCACGCTAAAAGGTTCAATTAGTGTTTTTTTGATTGTGCATGTTATTAGTGGTACATAAAATTCTTGTTTTTCAGTATATGTCCACAGGTTTTTCTAAGGGTTCAAAGTTTTTTAGGGTATTCTAATACATGCATATTCATTTTGGTATTGATATTTCCAATTTCTACAGGCAAACAAAATTGGCAAAATAAATCTTGCTGCTACTGGAAAGGATCTTATGGATGATGAGAAACAAGGAGATGTGACAATAGATCTTTTTGCAGCTGTAGACATGGAAACTGAGGCGGTTGCTGAACGATCTTCAGAGCTTGAAAATAACCAAACCCTGGGTTTGCTCACTGGTTTTCTATTGGTGGATGACTGGTAAGTTGACTTTTGAAATTCTGTTGTTCTGGTATCTTTAAAGATGTTTTAGTTTTCCATTTTTAAGAGGAACTAGATATTAGAATGTAGCACAATATCTCCATTTTAAAATTGCAATAGACAATGGGGAGAACACCACTAGAGTAACTGTTCAATGTATTGCCCAAATTTGCTGTTAACTGGACTTGCATGGAACCATACCCTGAAAATCCTAGATGCACTAGTGTCTTATTTTGGACAACCTTTGGAATATTCAAAACACCAAGTCAGTTCTAGGCTAATTCTCTCCAGCAAAAGATGTGAGTTTCTCTATTTAGTGCCATGTAGCTTCAAAGTCAAAAATATATCTTTTGCTTTTTCCTTTTCCTGGTCATTCGTTTGTTTGTTCCTAAAAAAAAGTGGGTACAAAAAAAAGGAAAAAGGGGGGGGGGGGGGGGCTTGTGTGCACACGCGTGCTTAGGAATATCTAATAGGAATATAGTTATCAAAATTCTAATTTATCTCTTCTAATTAGATTTCTATGCTTTTTATGTGTTGCATTGATTTCTCGATTTAAGTTTTAGTTTCTCTGTGATTCCTCTGATGTTCTTTTAATACATTTTCGTCTTAATGTCACAATACAAGTTACTGGTTCCTTGATGGTGATGGGAACTGTGTATTTTCGAGCATTCTCTTGTTCATTTTTTCTTGTGTCATCTCTCCTACAAGCCACAAATGAGCCTGCAGATGGCTTTTCACTTGTATTCTTTCGATGAAAAATTGTGAAATTGCCATTATTTTCTTTTATTTTGCATTGTTAATTATATCTATACTATACATATCTATTTTAAATATACGCATGTGGATAAGTAGGAATGACATGATATCAAAAGGTCCAACAGTGTAAAATGCTTACATATTAAAGATCAGATAACTTGACCACATTTTTGTGTTCTGTTTGTAATAAATAATTTGATGTTCTATGATGCTGCACTGCATGTAGTACTGCAAGAAGCTGACTTTGTACTTGTTTCACAGGACATAAACAAAAATTGAGCATGTCTTGTGTAAAGCTTCAGTTTTTTTTTTTTTTGCCTTTCCCTTTTGTGTTAAGTCATTATCCAACTTTTTATTACATCCCACCAGTGTTTGATACATGTGACTTTTTGTTTGGTAGGCATCACGCCCGCATACTATTTGATCGCCTCTCATCACTTAATCCGGTGGAGCATATTCAGATATGCAATGGATTGTTCAGGTAAATCTCCGGGATACAAGTCCATGCAGGGATTCTTCTAGTTTTTTGCTGCCATTAAGTTCTGGTTTCTAGCATTGTTAATTTTCATGTTAAAACTTTACCTGTCTTTCCTTTTCGATAACCTTGTCTTTTGTACATCCAGGCTTATTGAAAAAATAATCTCTTCAGCATATGATGTAGTTCGTGAAATACATCTTCAAAGCTTCGGTTTGCCTTCAGGGGCTGGCTCTGATTCCATGGAGACAACAAATTCATTTATCAATAAATCTTCCATTGACCTCCCCAAGGAGCTCTTTGAGATGCTTACCTGTACTGGATCTTATCTATATCGTGATTCTCTGTTGTTGCAGAAGGTACATTTTTCTGGTCTCTGGCAGTTTTTTGCATGCATTTTTTTTTTTTTGAATTTTTTTTGTCTTTTTGCTCACAGAAATTGGCTTAATGAGGTTTCTGAATTGCCAGGTGTGCAGAGTATTAAGAGGCTATTACCTATCTGCACTAGAGCTCGTCAGTACTGGTGGTGCTTCTAATTCTGAAACTGGTAGTGGTGGAAATCGTAATTTTTCCCTGAAGCAAGCCAGGTCAAGGATTGAGGAAGCTTTGGGAACATGTATACTTCCTTCGTTACAGTTGATACCAGCGAATCCGGCAGTTGGACAGGAGATCTGGGAAGTAATGAATCTCCTTCCATATGAGGTTGGCTCTACATAAGAGACGTTGATATTTCCATTTGAAAATTCATTATGTACACTTGGGAAATGGCTAGGTAAATCTTGTCTGCTTAGGTACGGTACCGTTTGTATGGTGAATGGGAAAAAGATGACGAGCGCCTTCCAATGGTTTTGTCTGCCAGGCAAACGGCAAAGGTATAAATACGTTTTGTTACAATATCTTTTTCTCTTCACTTTTCCACATTGGGACATTGTGTGCCTATCTCCTAGAATTTACTAATCTGATGATATTCTGCAGTTGGACACTAGAAGGATTCTGAAACGGCTCGCAAAAGAAAATCTAAAGCAGCTTGGGCGAATGGTTGCAAAACTAGCTCATGCCAATCCAATGACTGTGCTTCGAACAATTGTTCATCAGGTACGGTGTTTATGAAGGGGCATAACATTTAACATCCTGGCAGCTATGAATTTTTCTATTAGAAAACATTATGTTCTGTAACTGCAATGTGCAGATAGAGGCTTATAGGGATATGATTACTCCAGTTGTAGATGCATTCAAGTATTTGACACAGGTGTGGATCATTATTTCCTCGTGTTCCTTTTCATATTCTTTATCACCTTTCTCATTTGCGCACGTGCTTGTGTATATGATTGCTTTTGATTACTATGGCATTCTGAAGGATGGGCAGTGGCCTTTATTCAGTTGTGTATGCATTGTAACTTGCAATTCTGTTTTTCTGTGACTTGATGTTCTTTTTTGTAAGCATAACTTATCTCGGCATTGCTCTTTGTTTTTTGGCGTGGGGTTTGGTTAGAGCAGAACAAAAGATACTTAAAAAAAGATGTGGATTGGAAAAGTCAAAAGCTTTAATAAGAGAAAGCGAACATGGTCACGGAAATCAAGCTTGATCTGTGGTGGGCATGCATGGTTGGGCCTTTGAAATAATTGGAAAATTAAGTTGCCAAAGAAAGCCAATTGCACTAGGGTCTCAATTACAAGGCGAATGCAGTGAGTATGAATTTACCCGATCAGCTTTAAGGTTCCTGTCACTATTGTCCCAAGGTTCGTCATCGGCTTGGTTTAACAAGAATTTACTTTAGTAAATTTGATATGAAGTTGGTGAAACCTTTCGGGTAAGGCCTTGTTTACTATGTTCAATATTGTTGACTTTTTAGGGAGCTTGGGGTGTCAATTGTATGTAGCTGTCCTTTTTGCACGCGAGATACTGTTTTTCTTCTCATCCAAAAAATAAAAATAAAAATTGAAAGCATCAACATGTTAAAGAAGCATTTGACATGTGACCGGGAGTGTCTCTAGGGTAGTGGTCTCCCACACATGCCCAACATTGGTATGACTACTACTTATATGTGATCGTGCTTCTTAGGTTTTGGAAGCTCTTTGATGAAATTTGTTAGGGGAAAAATCATGGGATCATAAAATCAAATAAGGTAGTTCAGAGGAAGTACGCACATATCAAACGTAGTATTTGAAGCGAGTTGTAAGAGAAATGACCCTCAGACCCGGGAGAAATTTCAACTTTGTGCTTTAAGTGAAGCTTATGTTGATTAACAAACAGAACCCTTGGTTGTTAATTGTTGAAGGGTATTGACTTTGATTAACTGATGATAATTCAAATTGTTGTTTGTTAGGTGTTCAGCATGTGTCATTCAAGATGTCAACTACCCTTGAATTGTGGGCACAATGTTAGTTGAATTTTTTTAACTGATTGCTCGTTATTTTAGCAAGTTGGTTTATTAGCACCACATTGTTGGCTTGTAAATTACTGCTCTTTAGTATTTGCTGCTGCCTTTGCTTCTGTGGAGATTGAATGAATTGCATTGCATAGTTATGTACTAAACTATACTGCTTTTCTTAGTATATATAAAATTTTCATCATACTTTAACATGTTATGAAATTGTTAGATATAATTTTTTTGTGTTCTTACTTCTTTTTACAGCTTGAGTATGATATTTTGGAATATGTTGTGATTGAGCGGCTGGCGCAAGGTGGGCGAGAGAAGCTTAAAGATGATGGCCTTAATTTATCGGATTGGCTCCAATCTTTGGCATCATTTTGGGGTCACTTGTATGTATTGTTTTCCTCTTTGTATTGCTTTACATTGTTGGTTTTAATTTTCATATCCCCCATGAAATCAAGTGCTAATGTGCTAGGAACTTTCTCTACTCTGTTTGAGTAAGTGCGATCGGTCCCATGTTCACAATCTGAATATTTTTGCTTTTGTAGGATTTAGATAAATTATGTAAAATTTTTAATCCAAATATAGTTGATTAAGAGGTTCCGATCTTAGGTCTACTTTACCTGGTGTTTCCTCTCTGCTTTCAGCTGTCTTTGCACTTCTAATTCTTATACTTGTAACCTTCTCCATTACCCCCACCCAGCAGGGCGCGGCAGTTGTTTCTTATTTTATTACCTGCTGTTAATTCGTGTCGGTCAAGCCATCTTGTGGTTTTGCAAGTGCTTATACAGAATCTACTATAAATGCCATGTGCGCTGATTAGTTTCTGTGAAAAACATCGATATTCATGAAATGGTTTACCCAGGTTCTGGGTTGCAGATTAACCTCAGAAGAAGCGGGGTGACTGTGGCTGTGGATGTAGTGGATTTTGCTGATTTTCCCCCCGAGCACCTTGTTTGATTTGGGCTTATCTTCAGCCTTCTTATTTTTGGATTGCCACTTGGGCAGATATCAGATGGCTCTACAAGATTCAGGGACTTTTTGATGAAAGGTTAGCAGAATGGGGACACAAGATTTCTATTGGATGGGGAGGAGAAGTGGCCAAGTGAGGAGTACTCCTACTAAACCCCGCTGCCTAATTTGTTTCTCTTTTCCTTTCAAAGTTCAAGATCTCTTTTGAAAAGATTTGAATTAGATGGAAGGCTTTCTCTAATCCAAAACCAGGAGGTTTTCTGGGAATTTGGCCTTGGACATCTTTCACTTGGAGGGAAAATGTTGAATTTTGTTTTCAAAGATAAATAATAGCTCGTGGAGATGAGTAGGTCGAAAGCATGTCAACAGTACCGATGAACTACGAAGTACATAGAAAAGCATTCTGGTGTACAGCCTTCAGGTGCTTAAGTGGTTGTGGTAGGCAGAGATTTTATTTCCACTGTATTCATCTGGTGTGAATTTGGTAATGAAGAGGGAGGGTGGGTGAATCCTCAGAGGGCTTGTGTTTTTGAGTGTTGGAGAAGGAAGATGATTGAACAACTATCAGACTGGAATGCTGCAAACCTGGACGCGCATCCTCCAATATGTTTTAAATCATTAGGGATTGCTGTCCATAGTCATTTTTTTGATCTCTCATGAAGCTTAGATTTAGTTGAAAGGATGAAGATAAATCTCTTGGGTAGGATATATTTTTTGATATGTTTTCTCTTCTCGAGGCTCCTACCATTTTTGTGCAGCTTAATTTTTCGCTGCATGTGACTGGAACATTGCTGAAAAGTCATCTTTATTGCGAAAAATTGGATGTTGCTATGATGTTTGCACTAATAATAAGTTCAATAATGAAGGTCTGTGCTTGGATATGAGATGCACTACTAAAAGGAGGTAGTTGATATGGAGCTATATTTTGATAGTTGTAGCTTCATCAGTGTGACTTTGCTGATGGTTCTGGCTTGTTCCAGATTTCTGGACTCTTCATTGTACAATTCCATGCGTCACTGGCTGCACTTGCATTTTATTGAAAGGATAGGCTTTTTGTATTCTTCATCCGCCGCAGTATGAGTGGTATAGAGTTCCTGTTGAAGCAAAATTCAGTCTCTAGAGGTGATGCTTGGAAAGTGAGAGACAGTTGCTTTCTGGAGTTTCATCTGTCAAAGCTCCCGTGTATGCCAGTGCTGTATGGCTGTGCAGAAGTCCTTCAGCATCTTATTTAAATGGATAATCACTTTTCGGCGATGTAATGGTGCTGATGCTTTTCAGTTGACATTATAAAAGTAGGCATTTTCTGTTGGAAGAAAGAAAAGAAGTGGTTAATATTAATATTTTTTTTTTTTTTGGGGGGGGGGGGGGGGGAATTCCTTGCTCTTGTCACATTTTGCTTTGTACAGTATTGTTACTAGTCTTTTTGGCATTTGTAAAGATTAGGGGAATGTGTAGAAGCTCATTATTTGTTCGTTTGTTTCTTCTTGGATGCATATGTTTTTTACCTGGGTTGTATATTTTATATTAGGATTATTAAGGCTTACACCTTTGAGATTTGCTCTTGTATGCCACTAAACTAATGGGCTTGAAGGGTTTTTACAAGAGTCAACTGATAGATGAACGCTTACCTAGGTTCTGTTTGGCTAAGGATTGCTAGATCCCTAAGCTGTGCATATAGTTAAACAGATTCATAAGAGGGAAAGAGAAGTGCATTATTCTGTCTTTTAATTGTAGAAGATGTTGCTAATAATGAACTTTTTTGACTTTTACCTCCTGTAATGCATTTAAGGCGTGATTTTCTCTCCCTGTCATTTTAACAAAATTTTTACTTCTGAGTAGCGGAGTTACGTGAGTAATGCATTAAAAGAGAACTAATGGATGAGAAATGGGGTTCATTGACTTGTTAATGCTTTTCTAAAGGTCGGTTAATTTTTGTACCATTGTCATGAGTGTACTAGTTGCGAGGGCCATGCGATGCATGTTGTTGAATTGAAGTAAAGTAAAATAAAAAAAGATGTATCCACTTGTAAAAATTCTCTTATAAACATGTTGCATCTTGATTGTCCAACAATTGTGTTCTCTAATGATATGATAGAAGTTTGCTTTGATTTTTGTTGGCTCACGTTGATCACACTTCTTTTCAGAGCTTCTCGCACTTCATTTATCTGCTCTTAATACTTACAATAATCCTGTTTATCCTCTGCGGATGATTGAGCAAAAGTAATTCCCTCGCAGTGGAGAATTGTGTAGTGCTAAGTTGATCCCTTCTTGTAATTGTACCGTGGAACCCTCTTATCCAATTGTCACATTGATTGTAAGTTTGGTGTACATGTTAACTGAACTCCCATTCTTGGCTGAACCCAGTATTTATGCTGGCATATTCTTGTTCTAGGTTAATGGAGACCACATTGATCGCAAGTTAGTTAAAATAATGGGTAGAATGAAACTTGTTGATAATGCTAGCTTGTGCTATAACCACCAAAGATTTCCCCTTTTCTTCTGTGTTTCTTGTATCAAATACTACCCTTAACAAGAAATCTCATCTCTTGACCATATTTAACTATGTCATATCATCCATGAGTCTCTCTGTGACAGGAATCTGAGAAATAAGAATATTGAAGGGGAAGGCTGAAGAAATAAAGTGCTGGCAGTGTATTGATGTCATATGTTTAGATGCATTGGGGCTACTTATTTTCGTAAAGTCTGCATCTCTTATAAATAATACTAAATTAATATCCTGATTGTGTGGCAAACCCTAAGTTTCTCAGACTTTGTATTTACTCCCCTTTATGGAACTTCATATTTACAATTTTCTGAAATCACCATGGTCATGGCCCCCCATCAACGACTCGCTATTTGAAAATTAGCTGGAGAAGGAGATCCTTACGTTGTTTTTTTTCTTCTTTTTATGCATTTGTTTTGCTTATTCATTTATGTAGCAGTTTGGTTTTTTAAACCATTGTAAGATCTACGTGTGTTAGTGTTCACATGTGGTAGTTGATCTGGTGAATTTTTTTCCTTGAAATTCTTGCTTAACTTCCCCCCTCCCCCCCTTTTGCCTTCTGCTACATGTTGGTGGCATCAGATATTTTTGTATAAGTTGATCAGTGGGATGACTCATGTTGTGAAAGCTTCATTAATGGTTTGTCTTGGATGATTCTCTTTTAGTTGAGCACTTACATCTGCATTTAAGCGTGTAGTATACTTGCTTTGAAAGACAAAGCGGGAATGAAACCTATAACGAGTCAAACTAACTGTGATCACTTCGTCGAGTCTTCTGAAAGCCATTCACATTGTTTGCAGGTGTAAGAAATACCCATCCATGGAACTTAGGGGTCTATTCCAGTATCTTGTAAATCAGTTGAAAAGGGGGAATGGCATTGAGCTTGTTCTCCTGCAGGTACATTTGCAACTTAATTGTACAAATTGTGACATACCTTTTGGCACAAGGCTCAGTGATGTAAAGCACCATGATTGGTACAGGAACTTATTCAGCAGATGGCAAATGTCCAGTACACGGAGAACATGACTGAGGAGCAATTGGATGCCATGGCTGGAAGTGAGACTCTTCGTTATCAGGCTACTTCATTTGGGATTACTCGAAACAATAAGGTGCCTCAGAAAGTTTAAGCATATTCTATAATCTATCCCCAATTAAGTTTCTGAAGTTCTCTGAAAGATGACATTTGTGTGAAGTACAACATCTCTTAAGAAAATAATCAGCTCTTATGTTATTGATTCTGACAAATATAATCAGCTTCTGTGGTTCATGATTTATTGTTTATGAATCAAATTGTTTAGGTTGACATCGGTCTGCATTTTAGGTTTTGGATCCTAATAAAAAAACAACTCAAAGGTTTTTACATGGTTTGGTCCCAAATCCCTATGAGTTGAGTGTGCTGGAAGAGGTGAGGGTTAGATTGAGTGCAGGCCTAAAGATTTGCATTTTTACATGATGCGACTACCTTGGGATTTAGATTCGCAGTCTTATGTTTGTTAGCTTTAGCAATTACTTCTACTGAAACCCATTATTAACATTGTTCTAATTTGTATTATTTTTTATTTTTGTACAGCATCCAATATCCACCTTAATGTGTTTAATGATGAAGATATAATTTTACAGTTAATATAATTCTTACCTTTGTGTTGCTTAACTGCGGTGCACGCTTGTGTCAGTGGTGCAGTTGAATTGATAACTTCAATGTATTTTCACCTTTGAAATCCAGAAGGGGAAACTATGGATTAACCCCGTATAGTTTGACCTAGTAACATATTGCCTCTTGATAGTTTAAAAACCTACACATAACTCCCCTTTGGGTTTAAAAAAAGATGAAAGGTATTATTGTCTTTTTGTACTAAATAGTTAACTCCTTTAGTTATTGCACTTTAGTCCTAAACCAAAAAGGGTTATGTACAGGTTTTGAGTATACACAGGCAAAATGTAGCTGGGTTAAACCATGGGAGGTAATCTGTAATTTGCCCCATTCAAAAAAGGGTGATCATGCCGAAACATAAGTCAAGTGATTTGTCACTGGAAGATTATTGGCATGCATGAAATGAGACCATCTACTACCTGAAGAAGTCAGCTACTAGTAACTTAGGAACAACTTTCCTTTTTTGTACTCTCTCTCTCTCAACATTCAATTGTATGAAATTATGCTAAACTAGAAATGACCTATTAGTGTTAATATCATATGATTCATGTCAAAATGAATCTGACATGACCTGTTTTGTTGGTAAAACATAATGTTACTGATATTGACGAGTCTCTTGTTTGTACAACAACAATTTTTTTTAAAAGAAGCCTAGGACAATCAGAGTCTGAAGGATATAAAAATTAGAGGCTCTCTTTTCCTTTTTGATGCTCTATATGGTCATTTGCTGGGGAGGGCATATTTTGAAAACTTGGAACTTGTAAATCTGTTCTTAAAATGCAAAAATGCTACAAATTTCAAGTGGATTTATCTCATGTATGAATTTCCTGTTTTTAACTTTTAAACTTCACCAATTCTTGATGTTTTAAGTGCTCACCATTAATTAATGCACTGAAGTAAAATGTCATGTACCGGAAGATGAATATATATATACATATATACAGTCCTGTTCAAGCACCCGCTGTCGTGTTTCTAATTCCATCCGCGCATTAAACGAATACCATTGGATTCATCCAATGGCTGTGTAATTAAATGTTTAAAAAAAGCTTTTTTACCATTTCTTGTCATATAAGTATGTCTTTATGTCAGCTTTCTCTCTTTTTTATTTATTGCACTCATTCATTACTCTCTCTCTCTCTCTCTCTCTCTCTCTCTCTCTCTCTCTTCCAGCCATGTCCAGCCACCATCACCCAACCACCAGTGACCAGCCACCAATTTATAGGATAAAATGTCCGTAGAACTTACATGATATATATATTTGTGCATTAATTTCCCTTTTTAGATTGAAGGAATGGATACATGATACTTGTCATGGTGATGAAACTTGCATTATATTGTTCAGTTGCTAGTTATCATGGATTCAGGTTTTGAAAATTTAGATGCATGCGATATAATGCACTTTACATTTTTTCGTGCACAATTTGACAAGTAAAACTATGCCTTGGCATTGTTGTGGGACATGTTCCAAATCTAGACCTACACATCTTTTGATTTTTCTGTTTGTGTTGAAGTTTGTAGAGATTAACATTCAACCATTGTTGCAGGCATTGATCAAATCCACTAACAGGCTAAGGGACGCATTGCTTCCAAAGGATGACCAGAAGTTGGCAGTTCCTCTTCTGCTACTTATTGCTCAACACCGTTCTCTGTAAGCTGTTCAATGTTCTTCTTCTAAAAGCCTTTTGAAATAATACATCATAAACTATTTGAAAATTCTAACAGCTGTATTCAGCAAACATTGGAAGTTTATTTATGTTGACACTTGTTGGAAGATGTGGCAGGAAATATCATAGGCACAAACTTTTTGGTTACTTTTTTTTTTTTAATTTTCTGGGTATTGATGTGTGCTTGAATGATGTGGAAACGTAAACCCTGCTGATTTGTGGCATGTTTACCAAGAACTGTGGAGTTGGGATACCATTTGTCTGCTCCAGTCAATTGCAATAAGAAGGGTGTTAATTCAAGTTTAGTACTTTTTAAAATTTCAGCTTATTGTGTTATGTTCTGCAGGGTTGTCATAAATGCGGATGTGCCTCACATTAAGATGGTTAGTGAGCAGTTTGATAGATGCCATGGAACCCTTCTTCAGTATGTGGAATTTCTGTGTAGTGCACTGTTGCCTACAGCAGCTTATGCTCAGTTGATTCCTTCTCTTGATGATCTCATACACCTATACCATCTTGATCCTGAGGTTTTCACCATCTCTATCTTTGGGTTTTTTTCAAATCCCTTCTCCCTTGTTCTTATAGATTTGATCAAGATAATATAGTACTTGAGCACCTTCTGTACATGGTTTGGAGTCTTTAGATACAGTATTTTATACATTTTCATGATTTGGTGTTTTCTGATTCCTGATTTAGGTTGCCTTTCTGATTTATCGACCTGTGATGAGGCTATTCAGGTGTCAGAATAGTTCTGATGCCTTCTGGCCTATAGATTGCAATGCAGCAACAAATATCTCCAGTGTCGAGAAAGAGTCTGAGCCTGCTGACTCATATGGAAAGTTGGTTCTGGATCTCAGTCCTCCTCGGAAGCCTATTATGTACTAGTCCTTTTCATTTTCCTCTGCTTTTTTATTACTTTACAAGCTTGGTTTGAAATTTTTGATATTTGTAAAAGTTTAGATATTCAGATCTACATAATTTTTTCTGTTGTATGCTGTGATATCTTTTTTCTGGTGCCCAGAGTTTATAATTTTTGAGGTTCTCTTACATTTATTATTCATATATCCTTACTGGCTGGTATTTTGTGCTTTCTAAATTCGTTATCATTCTATGCAGGTGGGCTGATCTTCTTGATACTGTTAGATCAATGTTGCCTGCAAAAGCCTGGAATAGCCTCTCTCCTGATTTATATGCTACCTTTTGGGGTCTTACACTCTATGATCTTTATGTTCCTCGAAACCGTTACGAGTCTGAAATCTCAAAGCAGCATGCTGCTCTTAAAGCTCTAGAAGAAATTTCTGATAATTCTAATTCAGCAATTACTAAAAGGAAGAAAGACAAGGAAAGAATTCAAGAATCTCTAGATCGACTCACTAGCGAATTCGAAAAGCATGAAGACCATGTGGCATCTGTTCGTAGACGGCTTGCTCGGGAAAAAGATAAATGGTTGAGTTCCTGCCCCGATACTTTAAAGATTAACATGGAGTTCCTTCAGCGCTGTATTTTTCCACGCTGTACTGTCAGTATGCCAGATGCTGTTTATTGCGCCATGTTCGTACACACTCTTCATTCCCTTGGAACACCATTTTTTAACACAGTCAACCACCTTGATGTTCTGATATGTAAAACTTTACAACCTATGATGTGCTGTTGCACTGAGTATGAAGTGGGTAGACTGGGAAGGTTTTTGTATGAGACACTGAAGACTGCTTATTATTGGAAGGTAACTGTGTCTTGTATTCTGTTTGTTAATTAATCTCAAACAAATTTTAGTTGTGTTACATTCTTGAGTCTTTTTACATTATAAAGTTTGTGATGGCATTAATAAAGCGTTTGATTGCTTTCATGGTTTTCTAGTGTGATATTTATGTGGACAATTGTTTTATTTCTAGAGTGATGAATCAATATACGAACGCGAGTGTGGAAACATGCCAGGGTTTGCTGTTTATTACAGATATCCAAATAGCCAGCGTGTTACGTATAGCCAGTTTATTAAGGTGAGTTCCAGGACATCTTGATTGCTAAATATGCAATATTCAACTCAAAAGTTCATCTCAGCAGCTCTTTGGGTCATTTTCCCAGCAAAACTTGAGAACCCAAAAGACATTTGTCTATTGCTGCTTGTTCTTGTTGTTTTTATTGCTCTGTATATTAATCAATATTTCGTGGGTTTTTTGGTTTTATTGAATCCTTGAATATTCATGCTGTCTCAGATAGTTATAACTGCATATGTGCATCTTCTTCTGCAAAGAACAGTTAGCTTGGCACTGTTCAATTATTTTTTACACCAGAGTAGAGTGAAAATTGTTACAAGACAGCTTCAAATTAAAACAACCTTCAACTGCCAAATATTCTGTATTCTTTTGATTGATGCCAAACTAATTCTTTTCAAGGTGTTTATTAAGTTTTTGGTGTTTACGAGTATGAAGCAATTATGTGGTTACCATGTACTCTTTTGCCTCTTTGAAAGGCGAGGGAATGATTTCAATGTGTAAAATTAGATTTATTATTGACTATCCCCAATATGGTTGGCATCCGTGATTTGATGTATCACATGATAATTCCATTGTAAACCCATGACCCATGGTTCCTACTCTTTGTTCCCACGTAACAACTATTGACTAATGTATATTTGAGTCTTACTAAGGTCTTCTAGGAGTCGCAGAAAGCATAATCGAATGGATCTTACCACTAATATTCCGCAAAATCTGTGAGGAAATCTTATTATATAAGAGAATCAGTAGCAGCACAAAATAGAAACCATTTAACATGGGAATTGTTATTAGATAAAAAACTTTCTAAGTCAAAACAAGACTGAATCCGTAAGTTCTCAAAAGGCATCTGATTATGGGAAATTATACTTATTTGTGAATCTAAAGGTAATGGAATCATATATCTTACCCATGCCCATCCAAATACTGTTCCCAATATCGTGGCACAATTGTTTTTGTCCATTGGTAGCGCCTCCACAAACATTTTTGTCCTCCTCTTTGCCAAGCATATACTTCAGGTCTTGCTCCCTAGAGAACTTTTGCTTAGATCTTTGTTGTTTTAGGTTTTCTTTCCTTTTTATTTATGAAAAAGAGAACAGATCAAAAAGAACCTTGAATACGCTTGCCTCTATTCTTGGATTGTTGATGGTTTAATGCAACCCGAAGGCTTTTAAGTTCCACATGAGAACTTTATTTGGTGTTGAGGATAGTCCCTTATAGAAGGTTTGTGTTACAGGATCTGGATTTTGCTTGCAACCAACATAAATATTACTAGCTTGCCACATGAGCAACGAACTGTAATTGTAATTGTTGCATCAGGTTGATCTCAGTGTATTTTAATTTTGTGCAGATATTCCCCATGAAGCACGGACACTCAAAAAAAGTGACGTATCTGTGTTGAATACGTATGGGACACCGACACTCTTTGGACACGTGTCCGATATCCTTTTATTTGTGTCAATAATTAAATGATATAACTTTTATTTTGAACACATGTCCGACACTTTTTGATGACGTGTCCGATACTTAATCCGTGTCTACTACTAAATAATAAACATGTGTTGTCATGTGATTAACAAAACTAAAAAAATTGATTAATAAGTATTTTATACTATGAGAGAACATATAATTATCAAGACCGGATATTTTAAAGTTGTACTCAAAATATAATAATAAAACTAAAAGATATATAGAAGATTTAGAAAAGAACAATTGAAAAAATGAGAGCAATCATTTAAATGTTTGGTACACGTCTATGGAAAAATTGATGATTATTAACTATTATGATGTTAGTCTAAAAATTCACACTAGATGACTAGATATAATATTTACTCATACATACGGTACTAATTTTTTTATGAATAATATATCATTATCATTATCTTTGTGATAAATTATATAATTTTATATATAAAACACAATTATATATAGCGTGTCGGACGTGTCCCAACGTATCCGTGTCTTATTTTTTTGAGAAATACTGTGTCTGCGTGTCTGTATCTCGTATCCGTGTCCATGCTTTTTAGGTTGTTCCTCAAAAACACTTTAAACGCACATGCATATGCACACCCAGCCATACTGACAATTTTCCAGCACAAATTATTTTTCACTTCATATGCTCCTCAAGGCTTTGCCCTGGATGAGAATGCTTGTGACAGCAAAAAGATATGAACACCCTTCAATGGTGAATTCCACTCACTGGTTTAGATATTATTAGGTGTAATTGTTTTTCAGTTTGCTTCAATTGGTGCTCCTGTAACCAGGATACCTAATTAATTATTTTATTAATTATGCTATTAATCATTCCTGGTTGTGTGCTCATATTCAGTCCTTCATTGTATGCTAAAAGGTACACTGGAAATGGAGTCAAAGGATCACAAGATTACTGATTCAGTGCTTGGAATCAACTGAGTACATGGAAATTCGAAATTCTCTTATTATGTTGACAAAAATCTCGAATGTCTTTCCTGTTACTCGAAAGAGTGGAATCAACCTTGAAAAACGGGTAAGAATGGTTTGATTTACATGGGCATTTATCTTCTTTGGTCAAGTGATTATCTAATTTCTTACCTTGTTTTTCCATTTGTACAGGTAGCTAAAATCAAAAGTGATGAAAGAGAGGACCTCAAGGTGTTGGCTACTGGTGTTGCTGCAGCCTTGGTTGCTAGAAAGGTAAAATACATGATAACACTCCAGGGTATTCCTCCCCACCCCACACACACATGCACACAAAAACAAAAAAAAAAAAAATCACCAAATAAAGAAACAAACAAAAAAGCTCCCCTAAAATGGAAAATAAAAATA
This sequence comes from Ilex aquifolium, assembly GCA_951799425.1. Lineage (NCBI taxonomy): Eukaryota > Viridiplantae > Streptophyta > Magnoliopsida > Aquifoliales > Aquifoliaceae > Ilex > Ilex aquifolium. The sequence goes on along the minus strand of OX637397.1, from coordinate 40,499,095 downwards.
GGAGGGAGGAAGAAGGGAAATTCTTGTACCAAAATTTAAGAAAATAATCCTCAATGTTAACTGACTTGTATTGTGACTTTAGATTCACAGAAGTATTGCTAAAAAGCAATACATTTCCACGTCCTTTCCCAAATAAATCCATTGTCATGTGTTTGTTGGGTCATATGTGATCTTTTTTATTTCATATTTGCAGGCTTCATGGGTAACAGAAGAAGAATTTGGTATGGGTTATCTTGAAATAAAGCCTGCACCAGTGCTTCCTTCAAAACCTTCAACTGGTAATTTTGTTTCAGTACAAAATGGTTCTGGCCTCAATATTTCTCAAGGTGAATCTGGTGGGGGAAGAACGGTTGCCACAGGAACCCAGCCTTCGGATTCTGGGAATTCTGCCAAAGATCAGATATTGAGAACAAAACCTGCTGATGGGAGGCTAGAAAGAACAGAAAGTGCTTTGCTGAAATCCGATCCAGGTCTTGTAAAAGTGAAAGGTGACTCATTAGTCAATGGTTCTGACACCCAGTCATCCATGCATTCTGGTTCTGTACAACCTGGGACATCCAGATCAGTAGATAATCCTAAACAAATGGATGAATCTGCAAATAGAACATTAGAGGAGAACACCGCAAAAGTTGCTGCCAAGACATCTGCAGAACATGAGGTGAGGTATCATCTGAATTGGTTAAGATGATATTTGGACTCTAAAATGAATTTTTGGAAACTTTGCATTTTGGTGTTTTTGTCACCTTATTTTAAGGATGGGAATTTTAGACACGTCACGTAAACATGATTCGAAACCAACACAAAATTAGTGGGTTAGGGTTGACCATTTTTCAACATGAACTCGTAAATAATTAGACAGGTTAATATGAATAATAAATGGGTGGAGCTAGTGTCAAACACTTTATCATAAAATTGACACGTTTAACTAGTATTGTAGGAATAAAATGCCCGATTTTTGTTATTTTTATTTCTTGTACAATAAAATGATTTTGTACTTATATTTAATAAGTTAATTTTTTGTTTATAGAAAAACTATGAGCGTGAGTTCGATTAAGAGACAATGAAATCTTAGATTTAAATTTTAGTGTTAAAATTTTGATTCAAGGGCTATATGGGTCAACACGAACGCAACATGAAAATAAACAAGTCGGGTCGACACGATATGATTAGTTGAAGGGTTTGGATTAGGGTTGACTAGTGCTTAACATAAACCCTTAAATTGACACAACATGAACATGACCAACACAACATGATTACCACCCCTACCTTATTTGAAGGTTCATATAGCATATTTGTCATAAGAAAAATGGCATCTTGACCTCTAAGCAATTTCTTTCATCAACTGATAGTGGAGACGGGGAGTTCAGCACTAGAGCAGGTTCCTTTGAAATCGCAAACAAGAGCAGAAACTTGAGATCTCTCTCTCTCTCCCTGCTATTGTTTAATGGGGCTTACCGCACTTATATCATTGACGTGTATTGATAAGTGATAAAATTATTGACCAACTACACTTGGAGGGTACTTTAAATAACCTTGCATTTGTCATAATGCAGCTCTACACGGCTTTCTATTCATCCTTGAAATCACATTGTCTGCGGGAGGTGTAGAATTAGGATCTGTTGTACTGTTGATGATCACTGATTCTGATTTTGAAAATATTGTTTTGAGCTTGCACATTGCTGTTTGTTAATAATTGTTTATGTTTATACTTGTTTCCTCTACCTGGATTTGTCTGTGAGCATGCAGCTTTCATTTGGACACAATTTCTCCGTTGTTGCTCACCTTGGTTGATGGCATGCTGATAATTTGGCATCTCTTCTGCAAAATAACTCGATCACTGAAACTGCTGCTACATGATTTTACTCTTAATTGTCATCATTTATGAATCGGCAGCAGAGATTTTGGACAGTGATTTTTGGTTGTGATTGTTGTTAAGTTGAACTTCCTTCAATTTCTTTTGTTGACAGGGAAGAGCTGCAGGAAAACGGTCTGTGCCTGCTGGATCTCTTTCAAAGCAACCAAAGCAGGATGTTGCAAAAGATGATAGTAAATCTGGAAAAGCTGAGGGCAGGCAAGGTGGTCCTTCTTCTGCAGTTTTAGGAAACGGGAACACTGTTGCAATTTCAGGCAAAGGCTTATCTTCTTCTACAAGATCTTCAGATGCCCATGGCAGTGGTGACCTGAAGGCAGATAGTGGAGCTGCAAAATCTTCTGATTTGAGGGTTTCTGCCGTAAAAGATGATGGCAATGAAGTTTCTGATGCGCCCAAGCTGTCCTCTTCTCGACCAGTTCATTCCCCAAGGCATGACCACTCTGTCAATGCTTCGAAGCCAGGTGATAAACTGCAAAAAAGGGCCAGTCCTGCTGACGAACTAGACAGGCTAAATAAACGTCGTAAAGCGGAAGTTGATACAAAAGATTTAGATGGAGAAAATCGATTCTCGGATAGAGAGAGGTCGATTGATCTTCGTGTAGTAGACAAACTTCATCCTGTAGATCTTGACAAGCCCGGATCTAATGAGCAAATTAGCAATAGGGCTACGGATAAGACTTTGGATAGATTAAAAGATAAAGGCAGTGACAGATATGACAGGGACTATAGGGAAAGAGTGGAACGTCCTGATAAGTCACGTGGAGACGATGTCTTATCTGAAAAACCAAGAGATAGGTCAATTGAAAGATATGGAAGAGAACGTTCAGTTGAAAGACTGCAAGAGAGAGCTGTTGATAGAAGCTTTGATAGGGTTATTGAAAAGCCGAAGGATGAAAGGAACAAGGATGATAGAGGTAAATTACGTTATAGCGAAGCAGCTGGAGAAAAGTCTCATGTTGATGACCGATTTCATGGGCAAAGCTTGCCTCCACCACCACCCTTACCTCCACACTTGGTTCCACAATCAGTTAATGCTGCTAGAAGAGATGAAGATGCTGATAGAAGGTTTGGAAATGCCAGACATGCTCAAAGACTTTCTCCAAGACATGAAGAGAGAGAACGAAGACGATCTGAAGAGAATACTTTAATTTCATCAGATGATGCAAAACGTAGAAGAGAAGAAGATTTTCGAGATAGAAAGCGGGATGAAAGAGATGTACTATCAATAAAGGTATGTTTGAGCATTTGTTATTTGACTGATATTGTTTTTGTTTTACCTGTATGTGATGTTACAATAGCTTAGACATTTTATAAGCATTTTGGTAGTTTATGTTTGGAACTTGCTGCTACAGATATGACTTTGTTGTTTCTCATCAAATAGATCATTGATATACCACTAGGTCCACATGCTTAATTTCTTTTTTGATTGTTTCTAAGAGTTGGTTTTTAGCTGTTTAATAATGGGCAAGTTATGCTCATAATGTATTAGCTAAATGATCTCAGCCACAAAGCTTGATGAAAGAATTATAGTTCAATGGTGTCAATAAGCTGATCACGCTTTTGTTTTGCGTCTGTGACGATTTCTTGGAAAGAAGTGGGTCCTAAGAGAGGGGTACAGTCAGCTATGGGTTGAGGTTCCGGTACTGCTACTAGTGTGCTCCCATTTTTTATGCGTCCAATTTAAAGCATGTCGTAGAGACTTGAGTTATGGCTCTCTTAATTTGGCTTTTTTTAATTCTTTTTGTCTTCTTGGTGATTAGCTCGATGGAATGCTTATTCGATTAATTCTAAAATGTCAGTTTAGTTCATGCCTGTCTACTTGTAATTTGGACGTCGACTTGATATGTTAAGTTTTTGTGAATTCTATGAAGATGAAGAAGTGGTAGTAAATTGTGAATTCTGTGGTGATGTATCCCCTTTAATCTTTTTTTCTGAAACATGACTTGTTAGTGAATCCATATTGCCAGAGAAGGAAAAATAAAAGGTAATGAGTCTAATGTGATATTCAACCGGTGGGAATGCTATAACATCATAAATCACGGATTGGGGTTGAAGCTTGAGATGTTTCAAGAAATGCGGGGGTATAATGTAGGGTTTATAACAAAGATTATTTTTCTGAATACCATGAGTGAAACAAAGCAGCTACTCTATGTACACTGGAGTTCGCAGTTTGTCTGATGGTTTTCTCATCATGTGCCTGGCTTATGTGTGGTTAGTTCTCATTGCCCACATAGTACATTCCTCATGAAGGGAATTGCTAATGTACTATGTACGTGGAATTTTTTACTTCCCAAATAATTTAGATTTTCTACACCTTATGTTGCAATATGATGTTTAGTTTTGTGTTTTGTTGCTGAGTCTGGAAATTGACACGGCCTTATGACAAAGGCTACCAGAAGGAATAAAAAGAATTTGTTTTGGTTGATCCCAGTTTTTACTTTACTGAAAGAAGTGCTAAATTTGACGTTAACAGGACCTCTTACCTATCTCACATTACATAAAACATGATGGAGGTTGCTTTTATTTTCTGACTGATGTAGGTGGAGGATAGGGACAGAGAAAGGGAGAGGGAGAAAGCAAACCTTTTGAAGGAGGATATGGATGCAAGTGTGGCCTCTAAGAGGCGAAAGCTCAAAAGAGAGCATCTGCCATCTGAACCTGGTGAATATTCACCAGTAGCCCCTCCCCCACCTCCTCTTTCAAGTGGTATCCCACAATCATATGACGGAAGAGAAAGAGGTGACCGAAAGGGGGCAATGGTCTCACGTCCAGGTTACTTGGAGGAGCCAGCTCTGAGGATGCATGGCAAAGAAGCAGCCAGCAAGATGACCCATCGCGACACTGACCAGTATCCTTGATATTGAATGCAATATTAAATGTTTCTATTTGCATTAGTCATTAACTAAGTTTGTTATTTCACATTCTCTTCCTTAGTCTGTTGCATATCTATTTGCAGAAAACTTATCACTACCTTACTAAATTATATTTCATCTCATTTCTCGTCATGTCAGTTTGGAGGGGTAGTTGGCTTCTGCTGTTTTGTTTCTTTCTTTGTTTCCTTTTCTTTTTTGGGGGAAGGAAAAAGAGAAAAAAAGAAGAGGGGAGAGGGAGGGAGAAAAAAAAAAAAAGGGGGGGGGGGGGGGGGTTGGCTTCAAAAGTAATAGTCAGTTTACTGAACTATCTCCACTGCTCTGCTGAAAGGGCTGTGGCATCTCTCAATCGGTAGTAACATTATGATTATAGCTCGGGGGCCTTGAGAATACTTGAAATGCCTGGCTTTATCATGTTATTTGTGGCATGAGATGTCCATTTTGGCCAGGCTTCCATTTTACTGGTAAATTATGTACCAAAAATGCCGACTCCTTAACTGCATAATTTATACTGTATGATAGAGAGTGGGAAGACGAAAAGAGACAGAGAGCTGAACCAAAGAGGCGGCACCGGAAATAGTCTCCGATGAGGAAACTTGATGTTTTTTGCTTTTCAACTGCAGCATGGATCGCAAAACTTTCCGAGGTTATAACCAGATGCTTGTTCCGTCTTGTTATTGTATTGGATGATTAAATGTGGTCCACTATGGGGTCTTAGCTTTGTGATCTTCCTTGACATGGGTAACTTAGCCCTATCAATTTCGCAATACGCCATTGATTAAGAGTTCATCCTAAAGAGGCAGTCGATGGCTGTTTGTTGACAATTTTTTTTTTCTGCCCTACGTATAAATATTACATGTAAATTATCAGCATGTCTGTGCTCTTCTGTAAGTTTAATTACTTATGAAGTACACTTTTTGACAAGAAATGTCCAGGGGAAAATATTGAGGTGGTGTTGCTTAATTGGTTAGCTCGTTTGCCCTCTTACGAGGGATTGCAGAAAGTCATGTAGCCAAAATCACATGCTATTAAGTTCAGATTTTTGGAGAGCATTTACCGGGTTGTCTATATTTCCATTGTTCTTGCCTATGGATCGAATCGGTCTATTTATTATAAGGCTGTTTATATTTGGTGCATCTCTCGAATACCCTTGGGATCCACCAGTTGTAACTTTTACAAGGGGTATTCAATATGGCAGGGTTGGGACTTGGGAGATGAATTGAGAAGCATTGTCCCATGTGCAGGGTTGAATGTTGAAGTAAAAAGACTAGGCATGCGATTTCCTGCTCATCCCAAGTTTTAATTGCTATGTAAGGATTTCAGGATTGCTTTCAATGGATCAATATGATCTGTGACTCTCTAAAAGAAGCCCGATAGTGTAAGGTAGGTTGTCGGATCCCAAGAAGCCAGGTTGGGATAAATTACACGTAGAATGGTAAACCCAATAAAATATACGAAGATTGTTGGGATTAAAATGATACCAAATTGCGAGACATTTGTCTCCAATACCACACAAATGAAAGGTCTCTATAAACAATGCAAAGCTAAAGGAAAACGGAAAGGGTTAAAGTACCTATACAAAGATAAAAGTCCTCATTAGATAATGGTAAACAAGAAAAAATTACAAAGTAAATTACTTGGAAGAAAATACAATCAAGGTTCCAACCTAAGGGATTTTTGAAAGACGTGGTGGTGGGTAGTTTACAATTCTTATTTTCAGCAAACTATTTTCAGATTTAAACTCATTGGACGACTGTCTGTACTTCTATCTTATTGCTCTAATATGTAGAAGGCTAGACACACTATTCTATTCTAATACTTATTCCAAAGAATCAAGGAAACTGCCGCCAGAAATTAACCCAGTTATGTCTGTTGACTGTTGCTGAGCATCAAAGTCCCCATGGGTAAGTAGGGTTACTAGGGAATGATCCATTGTAATGCTGCTGGTAAAAAGGGTTCAAGGCACAAGGATTATATATCTGAATCTGCCATTGATTCACCTCATCTATGCCTCCATCTACTGAACAATGACCATATCCATGGCTGTTTCTTGGAGCTATGCATGATGAACTGATTGAAGCTTCTAAAAGGGTCTCCCAACAAACATTATTGTCGGCTTCCAACTGTATCAATGGCTCCATCTCTTCTTCATCTTCCTCCAATTTCTTGAGAGCACCACGTTCTTCGACTTTTGAGAAGTTGATCAGTTGTTTTTCATTGTCATCTTCTGTTAAACTTAATGGAGATTGTATTGTTGATGTTAAAGGAGATGTGGTTGAAGAAGATGACTCTGTTAACTGCCACATCCCACTGAGAAAAGTTCCGAGAGCTCGAATCTGAATCTCCGGTATCCGATCTATGAAAGGGTATTCATATGATCCACACAGTCCCATAGATTTGCACCAGTCATAGAATTCTCCAAGTTGATCAGCTTGTAAAGCTGCGTTTTTGTAAATTCGAAAAGCTGCTTCACAGTTCCTGCATGGTAACTGAATAAGATTGTCTAAAACGATAACAATCTCTCTCCTAAAAGTTGTATAACACGTAAAGCTATCACGAATGATGTGTTTCATTGTTGATTGAACGACAAAGTTCCGAGCAGCCGCTCCGGTGGGCCGACAATCCATCACTCTATCAATTAGGCTTTGAAGCTGTGGTAAGACCTCAATCATGCGACCCAGTTCTTTCATTTTGTCAGGTAAGCTCTCAAGCACTTCTTCTTCTTCAATTTCTGCACTTTCAATTGACAAACAGTCGAGAGCTTCGTCGAGTAACCGAGCATATGATCTTATAAACATGGTGTAATCTTCGCCGGCTGAGGATGAATAGTCCCGGAATTGACATGGATAGAGAGATAGCATTCCGTTTGATCGAGCCCATATGAGTTCGATCCGAAACGGACTGTTTTCCGGCAATGATCGGATCAATCGGTGGAGGAGGACTAGACATTTCACTGCAACTCGCCAGCACTGTGTCTTGCTAAACCGGCGGGTGAAGCTTAAGGCAAAGGCCCGGAATGAACAAGGAGAAATGGAGAAGATTTTCAAGAGCTCATGAACGTAGCGGTCCGGCAAGGGTAAGTCGTCCGGCGATGTAGCTTTCACGATCACAAGATCAAGGTCGCAGAACCCTCCAATGGTGGCAATCTTTGCACAGCTAACGCTTGTGTGCTCTTTTACTGATGTGAAGATTTGCCTGAATCTCCTTTGCATTGTGACAACAAGAGAGAGAACTATGCATAAAGATGGCCTAGAGAGAGAAAGAACTGCCGTCCCTTAGCAGTTTTTCATCCAAAACTGTGTGTGTGAGAGAGAGCTTTGTGTAAGAGGGAGGATTTGAGGGGGGGTTTTGTATTTTTAAGCTATGAAAACATAAATAATATCGGAATGAGTTGGTGGGAGGTGGCATATATTTGTCCATGCATGATACCAATCTTAGCATTTGGAGTATTAGTTGGAACGACGGCTACAAGAAAAGCTTGTTGGAATAGCTGGAGAATTAAAGAATCCATTCTTCTCCTTGATATGTACTATTTGGTTGATCCATATATTGTAATATGCATGTGGCTAAGCCAGTTTTACAATTTCATACCAAAAAATTAGATTCAATCAAATCAAGTTATAACTTAACTATGACAAGTTACGATTCCAACTTTTTAGGATTGATTATAAATTTTTGAGTTTCAGGAAGTTATAACATTGAACTTGTTGAGCGGCAACTTAATCTCATTCAATCATAACTTTTATCAATATTTTCTTAGTGTGATACTTACATCAATACCGTATATTTGTTATGTGACAGAAAAATGAGTAATTTTGGAGCAGGATAGGGTATGGACAAATGTTCTAGATGCCATTTCGAATCAACATGTAATTGTAGGGTAATATACCACAAAGACATATACACTAATTATAAATTTTAATATTAGCCGTACTTGGTAATAATTTTTGATACAATACCAACAATTAACTCTTTGATACCATAGTCTTAATCATATCTGTTTATTAAAGGTGACTAATTCCCCCCGGGGGGGGGGGGTGTCAAGAAACTCTTGTCACTTAATGGAATGTCAGGTACTGGTATATCAAGGTGCAGAGAGTTGTTTGTTTCCTGCAAATGGACTAGAGTGTTTGATTAGTCTACCTCTAAGACTAAATATCTCAATAAACTTGTCTTCATGGCCAGAAAGTTGATAAACTAGCTTCCAAGTTCATAAAATATCTCAGCATTGGATGGTGGAAGCCCTTTAGCATTGACGACATGTGAAAGCTAGCAAAAAAATTCTATCCCCAAGACTTCAATAAAAGGGAGAAAGTGTTTTTGAAAATGCAATCTTATTTCTTTGAGCATGGCATATTTATCTCTCGAAGGTTTCCAGGATTTCTGCGGCCTTCCTGGTAGTCTTGCAAACAAAGACTTAGACTTTCTCTTGGGCCATCGGGTCTTGACGTGTTGGTGATCAAACCATGCGTCTTACAATTGAATGATGCCCCTCTCCAACTTTAAATTATTGGCTGTTAACCTTCTGCTTTAAATCATTTTTTTTTTTTAAATAACAGAGATTTGTAATCACTTGTATTTTGAACTCATATATAATTGTACTATTAATGTCACATATACACAATTATTCACTAATTATACATATCTATTAAACCCGAGTTTAATATGATTAATGAAATTCAAACTCGGAATGTATTGTTTTATATGTTTCAAATCCCTAATTCAATCACTAAATAGAAGGATGTGCCGATTTATTTACATTGAAATTTACCTTTGTTCAAAGCATTGTGAAGAATTGTTATATGACTTGATATGGATTTTCCTGTTGAGTTGTCTTAACATAATTGTTATTTGCCTACAGATTTTTATATTCCACTTTTGACTTGGCCCCATTCTATGATTTTTTTTTTTTTCATGATGAATGATAAAGTTTAAACTTTGGATTTTAAGTCTAATAAAACGATAATCACTACCCTCCATTCTATGAATTCCGGTGATAATTTATGAGAGGACAGGCATATTCAATGTTCAAAATCAATTATCATATATTTGAGTCATAATCTAACTTAATCAAATCGTATTTCCTTCCATTTGTTTCATATGACTTGTGCATCTTTGACTTTTCCTTGGCGTGAATAGGGGTGTTCACCCTACCTTACGGGTAGGAAATATACTCTTCCGTCTTCCTACCTGATACTTTGCGGAAGAATTTTTTCTTGGCCTACCCTACCCGACAGGTGTGGTATTCCTACCCGACTTCCTACCCGATTAACCGGGTAGGAAGTCGGGTAGGAAATCGGGTAAACACTTTTGTAACTATTAATTTTTGACTGCACCAATTTAAAAACACAATAAATCAATAACACTAAAATATAAAACAACTACAACAACAATTATAATAAAACACAAGAAAGTATGAACATCAATACACCATAATTGTTACACAAATATAATAACAATTAATTTAAGTTTAAACCATATGAAATACATTAAAATCATATTAATTAATTAATGCTGGTAGGGTAGGGTAGGAATGCGAAAATGGATAGCTCTTCCGCATTCCTACCCGATTTAATCGAAAGACCAAAAACTCTTCCGCATTCCTACCCGAATTTAACGACTAACCATTTAGTAAGGTAAAATAAGATCGGGTAGGATAAGAACTTGCGGCTAGTGTAAAAAATAGTTTGGCAGAGACTCACTTGCAATTGGCCCCTTCCCCCCCCCCCCCCCCCCCCCTATCACCACACGGCAAAAGTTAACCTAATGGGGAGGGAAGGGAGAAGTCTACAACAACAGCAGAGCAAACTGTGGGGGTATCTATCTTCCACTAGTCAATGGTCAGCGTCAGCGCAAAACCAGTCAATCAAAGCCGCCTTTAATACCCCCAAACCAAACCCAATCTCCTCCAATGCCACGCCCCACCACCACTAACAATCATGTCTCTCTCTCCCTATCCTTTCTCTCTCCTCTTCTTCATCCTCCTCTGTTCAATCCCTCCGCCATCATCCGCCCAACAACCACCACCAAATAACATCTCATCCTTCTCCTCCTCGGACCTCCCATGGCGTCCCGACCAGAACCAAATCCTCCTCTCTCCCAATTCCTCATTCGCCGCCGGGTTTCAACCCCTACCCACCTCTCCAAACATGTATACCTTCTCCGTTTGGTTCCACAACATCTCTCAAACTACCATAGTCTGGTCCGCCAACGATAACTCTCCGGTCAACCGCTCCGCCACCGTCTTCATCACGCGCTCTGGCGAGCTCCGGTTAAGCTATTCCTCCGGCGAAAACTTATGGCCTTCAAAGCCCACCGGAAACACAAACAGCAGCAGACTCATTCTTCAAGATGATGATAACCTAGTGTTTGGCAACTGGGAAAGTTTTTCTCATCCAACAAATACAATTCTTCCCAATCAACAGATCAATGGAACAACATTGTCTTCAAAGAATGGGAAGTTCAGATTTGTTGACTCAAAACAACTTGTTTTTGGTGCAAATGAGACTTACTATTCTAATGATAATTCTTTTGTGCTCTTGGATGATAATGGAAAAGTCTCACAAGAAAACGGAGCTTCATTCATTTCAGCAGATTTCGGAGCTACCCGGTTGAGAAAATTGACTCTTGATGAGGATGGGAATCTCAGAATCTACAGTTTTGATCCCAAATTGGGTCAATGGATTGTTCGTTGGCAAGCAGTTTCTGAGCTGTGTACAATACTTGGTACGTGCGGCCCTAACTATATATGCATGTATGATGGTTCAAACTCTACTTTTTGCATATGCCCACCGGGCTTCCGGCGAGTTTCCGCCGGCGGCGAAGAATCATGCCAACGGAAAACTCCGATCACCGACCTAAGAAACAGCAAGTTTTTGCGTTTTGACTATGTGAATTTTTCCGGTGGGTCAAACGGAACAGATATTAAAGCCCAGAATTTTTCTACTTGTGAAGCCTCATGCTTGAATAACCCGAAATGTCTCGGGTTTGGGTTCAAGTATGATGGTAGTCGTTATTGTATACTTCAATTGGAGAGGCTGCTATTTGGGTATTGGTCTCCGGGTACTGAAATCGCCACTTTTGTTCGGGTGGATAGATCCGAACCGGATGAATCGAACTTTACGGGTATGTTAAATTTGCTGGAGACGACTTGTCCGGTTCGGGTCAGCCTTCCCTACCCACCAAAAGAGTCCAGCACCACAACCAGGAATATTGTGCTAATATGTACTCTCTTTGCAGCCGAGCTCTGTAGTGGAGTTTTTTTCTTTTGGGCATTTTTAAAGAAGTACATAAAGTATAGAGACATGGCTCAGACCTTTGGGCTTGAATTTATGCCTGCGGGTGGGCCAAAACGGTTCAGGTATGCGGAGCTTAAAGCTGCTACCAATGATTTCTCTCGCAATAACATTATTGGGAAAGGTGGGTTTGGTGATGTTTATAAAGGAGAATTGAGTGATCACCGGGTTGTAGCAGTGAAGTGCTTGAGAAATATTACTGGTGGTGATGCTGAATTTTGGGCTGAGGTCACAATTATTGCCCAAAAGCACCATCTCAATTTGGTAAGGCTATGGGGTTTTTGTGCTGAAAAGGGTCAAAGAATGTTAGTCTATGAGTATGTGCCTAATGGTTCACTAGACAAGTTCCTATTTCAAAGGGTAGGATCTTCAGAGACCCAAGAAGGAGCGAGTTCGGATTCGGGACAAAAACCGTTGCTTGATTGGAACATTCGGTACCGGATTGCACTAGGAGTAGCAAGATCAATTGCTTATTTACATGAAGAGTGTCTGGAGTGGGTGCTGCATTGTGACATCAAGCCAGAGAACATACTTCTGGGGGAAGATTTTTGCCCCAAGATATCTGACTTTGGGTTGGCCAAATTGAAGAAGAAAGAGGACATAGTGAGCATGTCAAGGATCAGGGGGACCCGTGGGTACATGGCACCCGAATGGGTAAAAATGGATCCAATCACATCGAAAGCTGATGTGTTCAGTTTTGGGATGGTGTTGTTGGAAATTGTTAGTGGGGCAAGGAATTTTGAGATTCAAGGATCAAAAATAGATAGTGAGGATTGGTACTTACCTAGGTGGGCATTTGATAAGGTGTTCAAGGAGATGAAGGTGGAGGATATTTTGGATGGTCGGATAAAGCAGAGTTATGATAGTCGGGCTCACTTCGACATGGTTAATCGGATGGTGAAGACGGCTATGTGGTGCCTTCAAGACCGACCGGAGATGAGGCCGTCGATGGGGAAGGTGGCTAAGATGCTAGAAGGGAAGGTGGAGATAGAAGAACCAAAAAAACCCACAATTTTCTTCTTATCAGATGATTAAATAATAGTCCACAAGTTTCTAAAGAGTAATAATTTCCAATGTATTTAATGGTATCTGTAATTTAGAGTTGGTTAAATTTGATGCAGCATATGAATGCACCTAATAATATAATTTGGGGAACTCTATTTTTCTTCATCTTTAGTTGAACATTTTTTTTCCTTCAAAAGTTGTACCTGCAGAGAATGATGTATTGGTATATTGTTATAATTGAAAAATGTTTTTGATGCAGATTCATGTGTCCACACACTTTTACCCTTGAATTGAGTTGGACAGTTACAGTTAGGGTTAGAATCATCGATTAACATGCTCGGTAGAACTGGAGTGTTATAAAAGTTATATCAGATTACACTTCTTTCTAAACAAGCATTGATCACTTTTGAGAAATCGATTAGGCCTATCGAGTATATTAGAACTCTGAATACATTTAATTGAATTAAGGAGTCATAATTTGGTATTAGATGAGACAATTACATCTTCGTGAGAGGTGAAGCGTTACAGTTACAGTGCACATTCAAAAGCGCAACCTAAAGTGACAAAGTGATAGTAAAAGCCAAATAAAAATCGGACTTTGAATTAAGCATGATCAATGTCATTTGGTTCAGATCTGGTCAACGATCAATTTCAAGACTTGTCAGTTTGTCACGAGCTCTTTTAGTTTCAGGAAAGATTTTGTAGGCATGCTCTTTACTTTTTAGCTGTGGCAAACTGATAAGTCTTGAAATCTTTCTCATCAGTTAGACCCTCAAAATTTTATTTTTTACTATTTTGTCAAAAGTAATAATATATCGTAGAAAATTCCGATTTCAGTATCATAATTTCTATTAGGTGGGGCTAATCCCACCTCACAATATCCATTTTCACCCCATTTAATTTCTTATTATGAAACTACTTAGTTCACATCTTCTGTACTCGTCCTATTAATAATTAAACACACTCCATGCTATATACATCCTTTTAAGAGCAACTCTAACCCTGCTCAACAAAATAGCTAGTCAAAATATACTTAAATATTACATTCTCTACTTTAACTAGCTATTTTTTTAAATTCACTCAAACCACGCTCTCTATTTTAGCTAATTACTTCAACTAACTTTAACTAACTTTCAATAATATAATTCAAAAATGTCATGTGGCCTAACACGTAAGCGATATAATGATGACGGGGCATGATAACGTGTCGGCCATGTCATCAAAATTTTAAATTTTACAACGATCATATTTTTGAAAATATATAAATAGAACCTCCCCATTCTCATTGTATATTTCAAATTTATTTTACTGGCATTGCATTCATACATTGTTTCTTTGCTATGGCTCGTGATGGTAAATTAAAGATAATTCTTAATGATTCTGACTCTAATGATGAGTTGGAGATGTTAACGGTTGCTACTGTGGCAATGGAGAAACTCAATATCGAGAATAGCTGCGTAATACGTCGTGGTTCTATTCAAGACCATTATGTTATTTTTTGTAGTTGAGTTGAAGGGCATGAGAGACTTTATCGCGATTATTTTGCTGAATTGCCTACCTATCCCTCAAATTTATTTCAGAGGAGGTTTCAAATGAATCGATCTCTTTTCATTCGTATTCTATCTATGGCGGAAGCTTATAATCCATACTTCGTCCAAAAAAGGGAATATTGGCTTGTCTCCCCTTCAAAAGATGACTGTCGATATACGAATGCTTGCCTATGGAGTTGCAACAGATGCTGTTGATGATTATGTGAGGATCAGTGAAAGCACCGCAATAGAAAGTCTGCAAAGATTTATATCGGCTATAGTAGCAATTTATTTTGATGAGTACCTCAGGTCACCAAACAGCGTAAACATTGCTAGATTATTGGCAATTGGTGAGAGACGTGGGTTTCCTAGGATGCTAGGTAGCATTGACTGCATGCATTAGAGATGGAAAAATTGTCCAACAGTATGGAAATGTATGTACTCTAGTCACGTCCATGAACCAACAATTATTTTAGAGGCGGTGGCTTCATACGATCTATGGATTTGGTATGACTTTTTTGGGTTACCTGGATTCCACAATGATATAAATATGCTAGAACGCTCTTCTGTTTTTACTCTTCTTTCAAAAGGTAGGGCTTCTCCGGTCAATTACTCCGTCAATGGAAACGATTATACTATGAGATATTATCTTACTGATGGTATATATCCAAAGAGGGCCACATTTGTCAAAACAATTTCATCTCCAAAAAGCAATAAGCAAATACATTTTGTACAAGCTCAAGAGTCAGCTAGAAAGGATGTTTAAAGAGTTTTTGGAGTGCTCCAAGCACGATTTATTGAGAGATCTTCTTTGCATCACGGATTTGCAAATTGTACAATAATACTATGTATCATAAATGAAAAATGCGTTATTTTCACACTCGTAATTAAAAATGCACTCATACCTTGTCTTTCTCAGTCACACCACTTTGATTCAACCTTTCAATTTGGTCAAAGTAGTAACAAAATTTATTGGTAGTTATCTGAATTATCGACCAATGATTCATCAAAGAAACCTGATTGCGATTACAATCTGACTGAGATTTGTATTCGTTGAAGTACTCCCAAACCTTTCGTCAATACGTTTTAGATTTTTGCTCATTTCCATGCACGGTATCCACGCTAATATTAAGTCAAGCCGAGATTAAAACTAAATCCTCCTCAACTGTAAAGTTGTCGCCTTGCACTTTTTTGGTGGTGGATTCTATTTGAAGTGATATTGGTGAATAATGACTTATTTGGTCCACTAATTCAGTGTTAAACTCATCTAAGTTTGTTCCGTCATTCAAGAGATTGATGAAGTAATATTCATATTCAAATGGTTCCATACGAAATGCTTAGAATTCAACCCAAAACATACATTATTCATGTAATTTAACCCAAAACATACTATAACAATAATTCTAATCAAATTTTAAATAATACAACTTAATGACAATTTAACACCCATCCACTTCAAATAACAAAAACCAATTGATAATAATAATTCAACCATACATTGTATAAATTTAACCACAAATCAATAGCAATTTAACAGCCTATTTAACCCAAAAATCAATAGCAAATTGACCATCCATTTAACCAAAGATTAATACCAATTTGATCATCTATTCAACCAAAAATCAATAACAATTTAACCACAAATCAATACTAATTTAACCACCTATTTAACCAAAATTGTTATTAACCACAAATTAATACTAATTTAACCACCATTTATCCAAAAATCAATACCAATCAATAACAAAAATCAATAAATCAATAGATATGAGTTTTTAGCAGCAAAATAGTGGGGAGAAGGAGGGGATTTCAACAGCAAATTAGTGGGGAGGGGGAGGGGGAGGGGGAGGGGTTTTGGGCAGCAAATCAGTGGGGAGGGGGAAGGGGTTTCGACAGCAAATCAGTGGGGAGGTGGAGGGGATTTCGACAACAAAACAGTGGGGAGGGGGAAGGGTTTTCGGTAGCAAATCAGTGGGGATGGGGAGGGGGAGGGGTTTTCAGCAGCAAATTAATGGGGAGGGGGGTTTTCGGCAGCACATCAGTGGGGAGGGGGAGGGGGTTTTGGCAGCAAATTAGTGAGGAGGGGGAGGTGGGTTTCGGCAGCAAAACAGATCAGTAACAACAACCAACAACAACAAAGAGTGGAGGGGGAGATGAATATCTGGTTGTTCATAGTTGAAGAAGTTCACATAAGCCATCAGCAGCAACGAGCAGCAAGAAGTGGCGAGCAAATCTGGCATCTCAAGATTTGGCGAGCATGAAGACCTCCTAGATTTTGGCTAGGAGGATGGCTAGTGGGTTGGAGCTAATTTGTAGAGTGAAGCTCGCCAAAATAGCTAAAAAATGGAGCATGGCTAGTGGATTGGAGATGCTCTAATAAGTTAAGTCCACTTTATATCTTCTCAAAATTAGGGTTTTATTCATTATCTCATCTCGTACACTCATAAAAGTATTTTTTCAATATAGATTTCTATAATGAGATACAATTTAGTATTACTTCACGATTTAATTCTATGTTTGATTTTATATGTGCTGTGTGAATTTCCATTATTGTTATTGTGTTTTGGTAATTTTGTCAATTTTAATAATTTGATTTAGGGTTTATGTGTGTGTGTGTGTATACAATTGTATGTATTTACATTCAAATTGTTTTAAAAAATGGCAATAAAGGCTATTTACAATAGAAAATTTGTTTCGTTTGGCAAGCTTGTGTCGTTTGTGAATTAGTCTTTGTGACTTAGAAAACTTGTTTCATTTTTTATTTTTCCGACGAAAGATTTTTTCTTTTGTTTTTTTTAATTTTTTTTTCTTGTTTTCTTTTGGGTTTTTATAAATTTTTCTTTATGATTTTTAAAATTACTTATTAAAGGGGTGTCTATAGTTTAAGGTAAACTTAGTTATTAATGAGGTGGATATATAAATGGTGGACTTAGTAGTTTATTAATAAGAAATTAAATGAGATGAGAATGAATATTTTTGGGGTGAAAAAATGTCACGTGATTTTATATTAGTTAGATTCTTATTTTTTATTTTTGATATATTTGGTGTTATTAAGAATTTTGCTTCCAATTTCAAAATGATTAGACTTTTAACGTTCTTATTATGTCCTATAAATTATTCAATCAATAATGCATATCTTTGTAGTTATTCTCAGTTTTATATGTGGATTTAGAATGTGTGCATATACTCCTATAAAAAAGGGGTAATTTCTTTGTCCCCTTGTTTACCGTTGTGTCATTTTTTCATTTTAGATGAGTATTTGAGCAATAGCCTATGGAAAATTTTTTTGTATTTAATTTAGTGACCTTATTTGTTGAAATGATGAATCATAACCATTAAATTGATAATATGTCTCAACTAATAGTGGGGTTCACTGTCATTAGATATGACAGATAATAATAAAGATCACTAAATAAAGTCCATATAGCATTGCTCATAGCCAATACTAGCTTATAATTTAGGAAACAACCATGAGATATTAACTAGAATAATAATAATAATAATAATAATAGAGAGAGAGAGAGAGAGAGAGAGAGAGAGAGAGAGAGAGAGAGAGAGAGAGAGAGAGAGAGAGCGCTTAACCATAGAACTAATAGAAAAAGTTAGTTACTAGAACATACAATTAACAAGATTCATATACAAATGCAATGCAGTCGCTCTGGCTTCAACCTCTATCTTGATGGTATATCAATATCTTCAATCCATCATCTCCGAAATTGTGTCGCTCTTCATTAATTTTCCTTGCAGATTCCACGACAGAGGGTCTTGGCCGGTATAGCTCAATCATTAGTAATGTAGGTGTATTACACAAGCCAGACGGAAGCTCCTTGAGACCCCTACATCCATCCAACACTAATCGCTGAAGGCGAGGAAATGTATTACTTGAGGCAATCCATTGTTCAAGATCCATATCTTTAAGTTTCAAAAATTTAAGTCGACCAAACCCGCCTTCAGATGTCTCCCACCCTTGTCCTTTGAAGGCATTATATGTTAATTTGAGAACCTCAAGGTTGGGTAACATCCCAATGGTTGACATTTCCTTCCAGTTTGCATGGCCACCTGATAAAGTTAGCTTCTGGAGATTGGGGGGAAACACACACATTTGGGGAATGCTTGATGGTAAAGGATTCAACCTCCAATCTTCTAACTTCAGTGTCCTAAGGTGAACCAAATGGGCTAGATCTGGAAAAGCAAAATTCCGAGAGTCTGATAAAGGTGTAAAAAGCCCAAGTTTCCTAAGATTTGGAGTCATTTCCAAGACATCCTTGCTTAAACTAGAAAGACATAAGGTGGAAATGGTTTGCAGGTCATTAAGTAGATAATACCACCAATTACAACAAGGGTTTTCAAATTCTAATGGAGCTGATATACGTAGATGCCTCAATTTTTGCATCCTCCAAAGATGAGGTAGAGTTACTTTGCCCCCTGCCCTTTTACGGAGAATAAGAGTTTCTAAGTTCCGGAGATTGGATATGAATGTTGGTAGGCTCTCAACAAAGTAAACTTGAAGTGCCATGTACCTCAAATGAACCAATTGTGATACGACCACAGGGAACTCTTTCAGAGTGATGTCCCACAAATCAAACACCCTAAGATGTTTATAAATGGATATTTTATTTAGAATACGATGTGCATTCCAACCAGTTGTATCCAAGGAAAGAAAATGATCAAGTTCGACAGAGGGCATCCCAAGAATATCAGGGGCATCATGAGAAAGAAAGCACGGATAGTTAAACGAGATAGAACCTGATGAAGAAGTGACTCGTCCATGCTGGTAAATCGGCAATTGAAGTTCTGTCGCTTTTCTCAGGCACAAATCATGCAATGTATTGTGGATGCGACATGCTTTGGTTTTGCCATCAGAACTTTTCTTGGCAGGAATTACTAGACTTCTATCAATTAAATCCATCAGGTATCCCTCTGCTACATCCTCTAAACTCCCTTCTCCGATTTGTGGTATAAATCCTCTAGCAATCCAAAAGCAGATTAACTTCCATACAGGGATTTCATGGTGTATCTTAAAAGCTCCAAAAAAGGTAAAACACATTTGCAAGTGATAAGGTAAGTTCGAGTAGCTCATTTCTAGTATGTCCATAAAATTTTTAGCATCACCAACAATATTCTCTCTTACTCTTTTTGCAAATTCGTTCCACAGCTTTCGCGTCTTCCTTTCCTTTGCAAGAAGTCCAGCTGCTACAACAATTCCAAGCGGAAGTCCCTGACAACTTTCTGCAATTTTCTTTCCAATATATCTCAACTTCAGAGGGCAGGGATCTTCTCCAAATATCTTTTGTTTCAGTAGATCCCAACTTTCAGCTTTAGTTAAAAAACGCAGGCGATGTGGAGGCTTACAAGGTTTCATGCCCAAAGCCACATTTTCTAACCGAGTTGTGAGAAGAATTCTACTTCCATTGTTGTCATTAGGCAAATATAATTTTATATCATTCCAGGCCAACAAGTTCCATATATCATCCAGGACAATCAAATATCTCATACCCTTTAAACACCTGTACAATTCTTCTCCCAACTTTTCTACTCCAAACTTTTCTTCCTCGCTCATTAAAAGAATTTTATTTTTACTCTTGACAAAATAGCTAAGAAGGCCAAGCAATAAATCCCTTATGTTGTATTCTTGTGACACGTAGATCCATCCACGAATATAGAAGTGATATGCGATGAGAGGATCATTGTATACTTTTCTAGCTATTGTTGTCTTACCGAGTCCGGCCATCCCGACTATTGGGATGATATCAAGCTGCCTCTGTACTCCTGTAAGCCTCTCAATTATGACCATTGCATCATCTTCAAAGCCCACCACAGTCTCTTCCTCTACAATGCTTTTGCATTCTCTTGACACTGTTGACCTGCTTCTTGTGGTAGACGTTTCTACTTCTTGAACGGAATGGCCGGAGAATTTGTCATAATCCTCCAGCACCTTTGATGTTGACGAACTTCCTGTAATTAGGGGGGACCAATAGAAATAATAAATACAACACTACACAAAGAAATTTATATATAAAAAAAAATCATTGCTTAGGCTGCCAATATGCATGATATTTGTTTCTAGTACTATCTACACTTATGTATTATTCATCTTAATTGATAGTGTCATTTTCGGTGTTGTGTCATAGCATGTTCGTGTTGTGTTTTTCTTACGGCGGATAATTATTGACACTTACCTGCTTGTGGTACTGCGGTGCCATAAGACTTCTTGTCATAAATCTCCAACACTTCTCTCTTGATTGACTTAATCTCAAGTATCATATCTCTCAGCTTTAGGGAATGATCAAATACATCATGGAATGGTGTAGTGACTTCATCATCATCATACATGAAGCTAACGACTGTAAACAAGTCGAGGTCAACCAATGCCTTAGAAGCCGCATCTCCAATATATGTCACTAAGATCTTCAATTCCTCATCCTCGTTGCACTTCTCTTTGTAATCCCTGAGGAAATCTTTTATAAATTTAAGATCCTCACAAAGAAATTTAATAGGAACTGTCTCCTCAAGATTCAAATTAGTGCCAATGCTTAATATCTGACCCAGGTCCTCCAATAGACAATCTATGAGAGTTTCTTCCATTTTCTCTTAAGAACTTCAAACTACTAAGTAGATTGGTTTGTGGTTTTCAGCTTGTGGGTGTTGGGTATCAAATGTGTGAGAAGATTTATTGGGTATCAAATATTTGAGGGACTCTGATCACATGGAATACTAAAAAAAGTGGAAGTTTCTAACATACTATGAATGAGCTCGTTGTCTACAGGTTTAAACTTTTAGGTACATATGGATTCTAAACATGTATACTTGGGCTTGTATTACCTATCTCCTGACAAGATTGAATTGGTAGCGTAGCAGAGATCAAGAACTTGAGTTTTCATTCACCTTGCTAGCTAGTTTATCTTTGTTGGGCAACAGTGGGAGTATGGAAGAGATAGAGAGAGAGGGAGATCAACTTGGATTAGAAAGTGTTCCATAAAACAAGATTGCTTCGTCAATTATAGAGATTTCCAAAATGAAAAACCAGATTTGAACTTTAGAAAAAGGTTGAACAAAAACGCATTTCTTAGAAATGGGAAGGCCAACCCCAACAATTTTAAAATCTTATATTTGGATAATTTTTATGCAAAAATATGAAACTCATTGAATCATTGGAATTGACATCATAGCTATGTTCTACAAAGTTGGCTTGTCCTATTCTATTGTGCCTGGGCTTTTGTTTTTGTCCATGAAATTGAAGGCGGGCATGTCAAGAAATTCTTGGGGTGAATATTACAAGGATGGTTAAAGCTAGGTTAGGTTGAAAGTTAAACTCATCGAATCATTGGAATTGACATCATAGCTATGTTCTACAAAGTGGACTTGTCTCATTCCATTGTGCCTGAACTTTCGTTTTTTGTCCAGGAAACTGAAGGCGGGCATGTCAAGAAAGTCTCGGGGTGAATATTACAAGGATGGTTAAAGCTAGGTTAGGTTAAGGAAGTTAATTCCTAACAAGATGGATTTGTTCACCATCATGATATAACTAAACCCAAAGCTGGGAAGAAACCTTAGTATGGTAATCAAGCTAGCACAGTAAAAAAAAAAGAAAAAGCTAGCACATGAAAATACAAGACAATTAAAATTAGTTTTTGAATTCAACGTAATAGCAATGCAGTCACAAGTAATGGAAGTCACAGTGAATTTTCAAGTAATGGACATATTACCGTCAACAAAGAGATATCTTTTAGTAACAATATTCTAACTTTTTTTTAATTAAAAAAAATTGTCATAAAAATAAAAGGTATTTGCTCACTATATGATAAAAGTGATCTAAATGAATTTTAATCTATTAATATTATTTGTGATTTGCATATATACTATTGCACATGTTATTAAACTTGAAAGAAGTGAATAAATCCAGATAAAGCCAATAATGGGGAAGGTGGCTAAGATGCTAGAAGGGAAGGCGGAGATAGACGAACCAAAAAAGGCAACAATTTTTTTTTTTTACTAGATGATTAGATAATAGTCCAAAAGTTTCAGATTTCTAATATATCTGCAATGCCAGAATTAGTTAAATTTGGTGTAACATGTGAAGGCACCTAGTAGTATAATTGGGAACTCTATTTTTTGATGTACTCAAAAAATAATGTATGGTTACAGATATTCCAAATTCTCAAGTCTCTTGATGCTTGTGTTTCTACTGGTTTGAACAATCGATAAGAATGATACAACTCTTCTATGTGTTGTGTTTGTGGATATGATAGTTCTGACAGGCCGAACTCACGTAAATCTGTGTATTCATTATCTTGTCTCATTTCAGATATTTCATCTCTCCATTCAAAAACTTAAAATGGTATTAAAGTGAGTGATCTTTAATATAACAATAGTTTAACCAAAGAGTCAATAGAAATAAGCTAGGTTGATGGGATCGTGTAGGAATTGGATAGATATTATAGATTAATTATGATAGTTATTTAAATATTTTTAATATTTATCTTTTAAGTAATTTCTTTTAACTTATGAGGATTTATTTGTCATTATTTATTTCTTTTAGAGTTCTTTTAGGATTTGTGCTCTCCCTATATATATAGGGAATATGATATTTGTTTTAGACTAGACTTTGATTATTGATTATTGATATTGAATCCTGCTATTGTTTCTTCCTCAAATTCTCTCTCTATTTTCATCCCCTTCTTCTTCTTTTCTCAGCCCCTTCTTCTTTCATTCTCATCCCTAATTCTTCCTTAATACGATCTACTTCAATTTGGTATCAGAGTTATTACTATCTACATCAATTTGACATCAGAGCTGTTACGATTTACATCAATTTGGTATCAAAGCCCAACTTCGATTCGTACAAATCACAAAAATCTCAACAACACTGTTCATCGGGAAAAAAAAACTGTTCGTCGAAATCACTGTTCACCCGCACTGTTTCGTGCGCACTGTTCATTGTTGACTCAGGATCGATTTCATCGCTGATCGCTACCTCTTGTGTTTGACAAAAACACCCCAGAAAAATTACAAACACACTCCAAGAAGTTCTAGAATTGCAAGAACATCCCAGAAATCCCAGAAAATTACAGAAGTATCACCCCAAAAGATACAAAAAATTGCAGCAACATCCTAGCAGTTCCAAAAATTACAGAAAAACCTCAGAAAGTTTCAAAAGTTGTAGAACCACCACCAAAAGTTCCAGAAATTACAGAATCTTTCCCTAGAAGTTCCAGAATTACAAAAACATCCCCAGTAGATTCAAAAAATTACAGAAACATCACCCAGAAGTTCCAAAAAAAACTACAAACACATCCCAAGAAGTCTTCAGATATTCCAGAACTGCCCAAGAAGTTTCAAAAATTACAGAGTCCTCCCCCAAAAGTTTCAGAAATTGCAGAATCATCAACAAAAAATTTCAGAATTTTTTCTTGATTATGGTATGCATACTCCCATAGATTTTGCGACTAATATTTTTATTCATTGGGAAATTAGAGAATTTGCAAATAGTCCAAAACATATTTTCTTCTATTTAAGTTTTCTCACTTCTTGTAATTATCAATTGCATTCTTGAACTCATTCTTATGTCATTCTCACCTTTCAAAGTCAATCATGAGTTCATATGATCATTATGATGCCTATTCATATACTTATCCAACATTAAAAATGTCTCAAGTTCACAGTTTTCCACAACTTCATCACTCTACCTATTCCACTCCTAGAGTTTCTCGGAGTCATCATAAATTCCATAGTAAGTCTGAGTTTTATTATGAAGATTATCTAGAATACTACACTGGGACACTTAGGTCACATAACAGTTACCAACGTCATGGTTCCCAAAGTCATCATCAAGGTCAATCTGGATCAATCTTCAATGTCATTAATGACCATTCAAAAGTTCAAACTGTCCTAGAAAAAAAGGTTGAGATCTTTGAAATTGGAGTTGCCAATACTAAACATTCACTCGGCCAATTACGTGAAGAATGTAGAGGGATGAAAAACCAATTATCTGAATTAACAAGTCAACTTTCCTACTTGAATAAAATTCTTGCAAGTCAGCAAATGGAAGAAAATAAGGACAAGTCTCCAGTTTCACCTAATGTCGGACACCCGCATACTGATAGCCATATTTCTGTCCCATTGGACCCTCATGCTTTACATCCTTCAAAACATACTTTCAATCGTTTAAACATTGATACTAGTGATGAGATTATTTTTAATCCTATCATGTTTCCTACCTCATCGGAGCCAAAAGTTGAATCATCACTAAGCATTGAACTTGAGGAAAAATCAATTCAGTTGGTTCCTATGCAAAATGTTGAGCATATTGAGCTATCTATTTTACAATCTGTTGGCGATTATGCTGTGTTTACTATTCCGATTCATGATGGCATTGTTGTGGATTCTTCTTCATATGAGATTGTTGATTTTGTTTCGGATTCTTCTCCACCTGAGATTGTTGACATTGTTCTGGATTCTGCCCCACTTGAGAGTGTTAACTTTGTTTCTTTGCCTACTGTCAAGTATTCAACTGAGTCTGTACTTTCTTATTTTCAGCACTAGGGTGTTATAATTACTCATTTGTCATTGATGTATTGTCCCACGGAATACCTTTTGTTCAAATCTAATGGGAATTGTTTTGCTATTCTTGAGTTTGGATCTAATGCTTATTTGCTTAATTTTTCATTAAATGTTAGTATTAGTCCAGATTTTTATTTGGGGGACATGTTACTTAATCAAGGTACTCCAGAACCTCCTATTTCGTTATCCAGTGTTTCTACAGGTGGAATTGCTTCTTCCTCAGCACTAGCTCCAGTTCTTATCTTTCCACTTCCATCGCATATTTCAAGCCAAATAGATTATGTGCTACATGACCAAATTTACATTGCTACAGATGGAGATTCTTGCATTTATTCTGATCGATGGAAAGATGTTGATAATTCTTTCATTCTAGATGAGGCGTTCTGTCATCTTCATGCTGCTCTCTTAGGGTACTTCTGCTTTGAAGACTCTCCGGATGAGAGTTTTTTTCAATCGGAGGAGAATGATGGAGATCGTGTAGGAATTGGATAGATATTATAGAATAATTATGATAGTTACTTAGATTCTTTTAATATTTATCTTTTAAGTAATTTCTTTTAACTTATGAGGGTTTATTTGTCATTATTTATTTCTTTTAGAGTTCTTTTAGGATTTGTGCTCTCCCTATATATATAGGGAATATGGTATTTGTTTTAGATTAGACTTTGATTATTGATTATTGATATTGAATCCTGCTATTGTTTCTTTCTCAAATTCTCTCTCTATTCTCATCTCATTCTTCTTCTTTTCTCATCCACTTCTTCTTCACTTTTCATCCCTAATTCTTCCCTAATACGACCTACATCAATTTGGTATTAGAGCTATTACTATCTACATCAATTTGGTATCAGAGCTATTGCGATTTACATCATAGGTACTACAACATCCAATTAATAGAGAGATTCATATACAAATGCAGTCCAATCTTTGTCGCTTCAAACTTCATCTTGATTTTATATCAAGATTTTCAATCCATCATCTCCGGAGTTGTGTCGCTCTTCCTCAATTTTTCTTGCAGATTTCATAAAAACATGTCATAATCCTTCAGCGCCTCTGCTAATATTCCTGTTATTGGAGGAGTCAATAAAGTCATTGTTATATCATATTCGTATCATATCATTTCAGTTAATTGTATGTTCAAAAATTATACCATACTAGATCAAGAAATAAAAAACAAAAAAAAAAATTATTTTTTTCTTCTTACACTACCGGTAAACATCTTATTCATATCTAAATTTAACCCAATTCATTTAGTATTTATGTTAATTGGTCATGTTATTTTCAAGTTTGTATCGAATTTGTACTAAAGAGTAAAATTGACACCCCTTACCTGCAATAGGCTCTTGTGCAACGATAGTAATATGCTAGAGTATACCCTGAGGCGTGAGTTGTAATGGACGTTGAAAGGGCTCTTCATTAAATTTTTCATACCAAAATGATTTATTTGATGTTTGGGTTTGGGTCGATTCCTTTAATAGATATAACACAAATTTATAAGATGGACTTCAAATGACGAGCCCTTTCAACGTCAAATAATTTTGTGTTAATTGTGTGTTGTATTATAAACTGAGACTTTTATCATTGATAGAACTAACTTTTATGTTGAATATTGAAGGTGAAAGTTGCCAATTTTTTGCACAGAATCTCAAAATTAAGGAAAACTTTAGGAGGTATTTTTTAATACTGCATTGTTTTTTACGATTCTCCATAATATTGTGAGTTCTCTATGGAATTCTAGAATTTGTGTTGGGTTCTTTTCGTTTGAACAGGTAATTGGATTGACAGAGAAAGTGATGGAGTACTACACCGTGGATTTGTTGTAACCAATAGCTTATTTATATTTGCTATGTGATTTGAAGAAATTTATGTTTGCTATTCTAATATTAGTGTGAATAATGTGTTTTCCTTCTACCCATTGATATATTTGCCTCTATGTAAATGGGTTATAGTTGCATTCATGTATTTGTTTGATTTCTCATGTATGAGTTACAGTTGTGCCATGAATCTGTATAAATGATGTCACTAATTAATTCTTTCTTTTTCTATTTTTTAATTTACAATTTTTTTTCATTACAGTGTCGGTGTCTTAAAGATGTAGTTTATACTTTCATTTTAGTGCATATCTATGTTCAATACTATTTTTTTTTTTGTCCACGATTAATGTTTTTTTTTTTTTTTTTGAATTGCGCAGTGTCTTCAAGCACGGGTTATTACTAGTAGATAGATATGAGAGAAATGTTTTTAATGTTAGTCAATCTCCTAAAATTTAGGAGTTTTTAATTTTTAGTTTTATTTCACTTCTAAAGAGAATGGATAGTCTGGAAAAATTGACAAAAAACGGATTTCATAACAAATAAGTTTCCCTTTTAAATTTCATGAGCCCATTTATTTCTTGTTTTAGAGGTAGGCCCAATTTTCCTATCAATAGAGAGCCTAATCTAAGAGGTTTTCGATTTTTATCTTTTCATTCTTAGATAATTATATTTCCTTGATATAAACATTTTATATAGTGTTTTACTTTCAATTTTATGGACAGTTTCGATTCTAGTCAACTTCACCTCACCTTCTAGTGAACACGACCATTGTAAATTCAGCTATTTTGAGACAATAATTATACATCTCTTATATTCACAGTTCAACTCAAGTCAATTTATTATTTCTTTATTAATTTTCTTAAAATCACATGTAGCTAGGTTATACTTGCATGCTATAATTATAGTGATCTTTAATATAACTATAGCTTAACCAAAGAACCAATAGAAATAAGCTAGTTCTACAACATCCAATTAATAGAGAGATTCATATACAAATTCAGTTCAATCTCTCTCATTTCAATCTTCATCTTAATTGTATATCAAGATTTTCAATCCATCATCTCCCAAGTTGTGTCGCTCTTCCTCAATTCTCCTTGCAGATTCCACAGCAGAGGATCTTAGCCGGTATAGCTCAATCATCAGTAATGTAGGTGTATTACACAAGCCAGACGGAAGCTCCTCGAGACCCCTACAACCATCCAACACTAATCGTTGGAGGAAGGGAAAGTGATTACTTGAGGCAATCCATTGCTCAAGATCCATATCTTTAAGTTTCAAAAATTTAAGTCGACGAAACCCACCATCAAGTGTCTCCCACTGTTTTCCTTTGAAGGCATTATATTCCAATTTGAGAACCTCAAGGTTGGGTAACAACCCAAGGGTTGACGTTTCCTTCCAGTCTACATGGCCACCTGATAAAGTTAGCTTTTGGAGATTGGGGGGAAACATGCACATTTGGGGAATGCTTGAAGGAGAAGAGTTCCACCTCCAATCAACTAACTTCAGTGTCTTAAGCTGAACTAAATTGGCTAGAACTGGAAAAGAAAAATTCTCGAACTGTGATAAAGGTATAAAAAGACCCAGTTTTCTAAGATTCGGAATCATTTCTAAGACATCCTCGCTTAAACTAGAAACACATAATGTGGAAATGGTTTGCAGGTCATTAAGTACATAATGCCACCAATCACAACAAGGGTCTACTAATTCCAATGGAGCTGAAATACGTATATGCCTCAATTTTTGCATCTTATAAATATGAGGTATAGTTATTTTGCCCCCTCCCCTTTTACAAAGAATAAGAGTTTCTAAGTTCCAGAGGTTGGATATTAGTGGCGGTAGGCTCTCAATAAAGTAAATTTGAAGTGCCAAGTACCTCAAATGAACCAATTGCAATATGACCACTGGGAACAATTTCAGAGTGATGTGCGATATATCAAACACCCTAAGCTGTTTATAAATGGGTGACTTAGTTAGATTAGGGTGTGCATTCCAACCAGATATATCCAAGGAAAAAAAATGAACTTGTGGGACAGATGACTTCCCATGAATAACAGGGCCATTGTGAGAAAGAAAGGTCGGGTAGTTATACGAGATAGGACCTGAACCTGAACAAGAAATGACTCCTCCATGCTGGTAAATCGGCTCTTGAAATTCCGGTGCTTTTCTCAGGCACAAATCATGCAATGTATCATGGATATGACATGCTTTGATTTTACCATCAGAACTTTTCTTGGCAGGAATTATTAAACTTCTATCAATCAAATCCATCAGGTAACCCTCTGCTATATCCTCTAAACTTTGTAGTCCATTTGGCCGTATAAATCCTTGGGCAATCCACAAGCATATCAACCTCCATACAGGGATTTCATAGTGTATCTGCAATGCTCCAAAATATGTAAAGCATGGTTTCAAGTGAGAAGGTAAGTTCAAGTAGCTCATTTCTAGTATTTCCATGAATTTTTTATTGCGATCACCGAAACTACTCCATCTTACTAGATTTGCAAATTGATTCCACACCTTTGGCGTCTTTTCTTTATTTGCAAGAAATCCAGCTACAACAACAATTGCAAGTGGTAGTCCCCAACATCTTTTTGCAATTTTCATTCCATTTTTTCTTAACTCCGGAGGGCAACTATTTCTCAAAAATACCTTTTGTTGAAATAGATCCCAACTTTCAGCTTTAGTTAAAAAACGCAAACAGTGAGGAGGCTTACTGGCTTTTATGTCCAAAGCAACTTCTTTTAACCGAGTGGTGAGCAAGATTCTACTTCCATTGTTGTCATTAGGAAAATATTGTCTTAAATCATTCCAGGCCAACAAATCCCATATATTATCCATGACAATTAGAAATCTCATACCCTTCAAGCGTTTGTATAATTCTTCCCCCAAGTTTTCTTCTCCAAAGGTATCTTCATTGCTCATTGCAAAAAAATCATTTTTATTCTTGACAATAGAGCTCAGAAGGCCAAGCAACAAATCCCTTTTTCTATATACCTGTGACACATAAATCCATCCACGAATATAGAAGTGATATACAATGAAAGGATCATTGTATAATTTTCTAGCTAATGTTGTCTTACCGAGTCCAGCCATCCCAACAATTGAGATAACATCTAGTTGCCTCTGTACTCCAGTAAGCCTTTCCATTATCGCCATTGCCTCATCCTCAAAGCCCACAAGAGTCTCTTCCTCTACAATGCTTTTGCTTGCTCTTGACACTGTTGATCTGCTACTTGTGGCAGACATGTTTACTTCTTGAACGACTGGGTCGTAGAACTTGTCATAATCCTCCAACTCCTCTACTCTTGATATAATTCCTAGAATTACAGGTGCCAGTAAAGTCGGTGTCATATCATTTCGTATCATATCATTTCAAAACGTGTCATTTCAGTTATAAGTTATGTTCGTGTCATAATTCATGTTAAAAAATTACTTCATTCTAATATAATTTATACCATATTAGATCAAGAAGTAAAAATAAACAAAAAACTTTTTTCCGTGTTACACTACTAACATGTTATTCATATCTACCATTAACCCAACTCATTTTGTATCCGTGTTAATTGATTATGTAATTGCCAAGTTTGTATCGTATTTGTACTAAAGTGTAAAATTGACATCTCGTACCTGCCATAGTCTCTTCTTGTGGTACTGCGATGCTGTATAGCTTCTTGTCATAAATCTCCAACACTTGTTTCTTGATAGACTTAACCTCAAGTATCATATCTCTCACCTTTTGGGAACGACCAAAGACGTGATGGAATCGCTCAGAGATGTTTATATCCTCATACATGAGGCTAATGATTGTAAACATGTCAAGGTCAATCAATGCCTTGGAAGTCACCTCTCCAATATGTGTCACTAAGATCTTCAATTCATCACTCTCATTGAACTTCTCCTTGGAATCCCTGAGGAAGTCTTTTATGAATTTAAGATCCTCATAAAGGACTTCAATAGGAACCATGTCTTCAAGAATCAAATCAGTGCAACGGCTTAACATCTGACGTAGGTCCTCCAGTAGAAAATCAACCACAGCATCAGCCATTTTCTCTTAAAACTTCCAAGCACTTGAACAATCCACCACAGAGGTTTGTACTTTTCAGCGCTACAGCCGAGGAGTTAAAAGGATTGTGGGTTACGGTTTAGGATTCAAGGTATAGGGTTTAGAATTTGTGATTTTCAATTCAAGGTGTTGGGTTAAGTAGACAATTGAAATCCCTAGTTGAAATTGAACGATCGCTCTTTTTGGGTGTCCAGTTGTTGGTGAAGACACTAGTTTGAATTTAGAAGGAGAGAGAAACTTGAGTTGGAAAATGTTCCATAAAACTAGATAGACTCGTCAAACTATATAGAAATTTACAAAACCAAAAGTAATCTTGTATCATTATTCTACCTCCTATTGGAGACTTAATACAGTAAGAAAAGCACATGTTGTGGCTTCTAGTTCCAGCGTTTTTTGTGGGGTCTGTTGATTCGGAATCAAGCCCCACTCATTCAATAATTCCTTTCATTTGAGATATTATTTAAGATTCAAATTTAAATGGCATAGGATTTTCCTTATTTTTTAAACGGTAGTTCTAGGAAAGTGTTGCCTAGAAAAAATGGCGCCAATAATTTTAGCTTTATTGACCAAAGACTTGACATTGAAACCGTGTTAAGTTACTTGCTTATTGAAACCGTGTCGATGTAGCGTAGTCAAGTCTCTTGCGGAGTTGACTACGGTACAAAGAATTTTTTTTCGGTACTTATATCTCTATTTATCAATGTTTTTATCATATTTATCGTTTTTTTTATCACTCTTATGATATCTATAAAAAAGGTAAAAAAAGTTACCACAACAGTAGTAAAAATATCTATAAATGAGATAAAACACCTACAAATATGGTAAAACACTTACATATGTGATAAATCATGATAATTTTTTTTGAAAGTGATAAAAATAGTTACCACAAATATAATAAAAACAAGCACAACAGTAGTAAAAATATCCACAAAATAATGATAAATTTTTTTATTGTAAAATGACCCACAATATTTATAAAAATACCTATTAATTTAATAAAAAGTAGAGGTACATTACCAAATTTTTTCTTCCCGTAGTCAAGTCCCTTGCTTATAGGGCTGAGATGATACTCCAACAGCGAATGATCTAAGCAGTGACGCAGCTTCCTGTCTTAAACATAGGCGCCCAATTTCCCTATCAACAGAGGGCCTTGTTATGTAAGAGGTTTTCGATCTTCTATATTCTCATTCTTAAATAATCGTATTTCTTTTATGTACACATTTTATATGGTGTTTTACTCTAAATTTTATTGACAATTTCTATTCGAGTTAGATTCATCTCGCTTTTTTTAATCAAATTCAACTCTAATCGTATTTTCTTACTACTACGACATACAATGTTGAACACGTTTTGTTAGAGATTAATTTCTTTTTTCATTTTCTTTTTGTACGCATTATATATATTGATCGGTTTTGGAGTCTTTTGTATTTAGTGAATTTTTAAGTATTAAACTTGATCAAATAAACATAAATGTTTTATCTTCTATCGATGGACACAAGAAAGCTTAAAGTTTACTAAAAAATAACTTTCTAGTTCAACACCCAAATTGTGGATCAATTGTGGAAGCATAACTGTATCTATGAAAGAACCATTCTGATTTGAAACAAGACATGAGGTAAATTAATTAAACACTTCCACCACAGCAGAAAAAATCAGTGTCATCATGGGAACTAACTCAGTTAAGTAAAAAGAGAAACACTCAATCACCAACATTTCTTTCTTCTAGCCCATTGCCCATGACAGAAGTATCCAAACTACTCTCTTCAGCAAACGAACCTTTACTCTACGTTTCTTCCACTTGATTGGTTTGACACCAATGACAACCAATCGGTTATATTCTTTTTGCATTGTACACACTCTTTTAGGCGATTATAATCCTCCGGCACAGGTTTCTGTATAAATTCATAGATTATTGACGACTCATGTGAGTTGATAATAAATAACGTTGGCAGCCAACCAACGAGAATCTGACACGTGGCCATCTGTAGTCATTGAAGCACGTGCGATTCATCAGAAAGATGATACCAAGCAAGTAGAGTACTCGGGTCCGAGAAGTAAACGTAGGACCGATCATTAAATAAGGTGTGATAGGTCATTAATAGGGATTGCATTGGCGTGACAAGTCATTAATAACTAATTAATCCTCGAAGAATGTGAAAGCAACCGTCATTATGCGGCTATATGATTAACTCAAATTAATGCATAATTTAATTAAGTTAATAGGACAATTGTGTTAGTTAAACAAAGTTAAACTAATCAAAATAAGTCAAACTAGGATTAGTATGTGAATTAGGGATAATGCATTAATTGTTGTTCTTTTCAAGGTTTTCTGCGCCAAAACTACAAACTATAGGGTGCCAATTATTAAAGCTCAAAACAAAGAGGAATCAAAGTATAATTCAAGCTCTTCTTGAAGCTTGTAAAGAGTATCTTCTTGGGATTTGTAAAGAACATCTTCTTGGGGCTTGTAAAGAGCATCTTCTTGGGACTTGTAAAGGGCATCTTCTTGGGACTTGTAAATGGCATCTCTTGGTTGCCTATAAATACCACCCATTGGGGCTTGTAAAGATCATCTCTTGGTTGTGGAAAACCCTCCAAAAGTTATTGCTTTCTTTGTTATTACTTTCTTTGTATTATTGCTTTCTTTTATTGTATTATGACTTTCTTTTTACTTCCATTGTTTGAGCTTCCTTCTTCCCTTAGAGGAGTGAAACTCTTCCACTTTTCTAGAGTTTTACCAAAGCCGTGAAGGGTGGAACGTGATTCACTCATTCTTTGTCGAAGATCGGCTCCTTGTGTAATATGTTTTTACCTTGTAACTCCTCTACTTGAAGGGATGAGCATCACTCACTTTTCTAGTTTTACCAAAGCCATGAAAAGTGAGTAATTTCTCATTCACTATTTAGTAAGAGGTAATAGACATGTATAAATTATCCTGAAGTTATATTGGTGCATTTCGTTTATGCTTATCTCCAATTTTCATTTTTTCATAATGTCTTCTCATTACATTGTTGTCTTTATTTTAAGTATGAGTAGCTAAGTCTTTAAGTTGGCTAATCCAAGGAAGACCTCCTCTTGGGTATGTCATTTCAACTCATCTTCTTTCCTCCCCTCGGTGTACGATGGTTCGGTTTAACTGGGTTGAATGAGGACATGGTGTGAGTCTTTGATATCCCGTAGACTTGTCACGGGTTATGCTTGGATCCTCACTTCCATCTCGTCCTTCACTTCCCACGAATCAATCGTTCATCTATGCACCATTGGAGGAAGGGTTCGAATCGACTTGGTATTCCCATTGGAGTGAACCATTCGGATTAGCTAACACTTGTTTCCCATTTCAATTTCATCACAACACAAATCACAAACCAACTTCAAACAACAAAAAAAATTTACACTTTTCTTTCACCAAAATTACCTTCTACACGATTCACCTCCTTCCCTGAGGAGAAGACCTTGGAATACGATTCCAAGTAAAACACGACATACAAAAGTCTTCTTGCGCTTGTTAAACATTTTTGTTCACACACACACACACACATTTCATTCATTCCACCATTCCGTTGACATTTCTTTTGACATCATTCCAAGGGAGAGTGACACTCCCCTCCACACATAGACTATACACATTGAGGAATGATGTTAGGAGATTAGGATATACTACAACGGAAACAAACAAGCACTATACAGGCATCTAGACCAAGGGGGAGCCCTCGGGAGCTCCCGTGGGGTTCTAGTAGCTACTTATAAATGCTCGGCCGTAGGTTCTGAGCATTTGTTTAGAGCACTCGATGGTCGGGGAGGGAGCCATGAATGCTCGGCTTATTTCTACTTGCGAATTCAAACACCCAATCACTCAGCATTAATGAGATGTGATGTAATGACACTTATTATGCTAGATTATCTACGTCCAAATTCAATTCGAGTACTACCCGAGTTCAATTCGGGTTGATATTTTTCTACTCAGGCCCAACCCAAGTATTAAAAATCTCAACTCAAGCCCTTTTTTCTCGGGTTGAATTCAGGTTGGCCCGCCTAAGTTGCACCTCTATCCTAGCTCGAGAAATAATGGAGCTCATGGAAGAATAGTTGGGTGGCCGTTTGAAACGAATTGAACGAGACAATGTCAACGTCCTCAACCAACTCAGTGACTTCGAGCGATCGGGCGAAACTAGTTGGTGAAGCAAAGGACATGGGAACAGGAGCTACTCTCGTGATCCTCCCCGAGAAATCTCAAAAAGTCATCGGTTGGATAAGAAGCATGATTCTTGTCGTCCCATGAGAGAGCATTCTCCTAGGAACGACCCCTGGGGAAAGGGAAAGTGCAACCAAGTGTTGTCGCATGGAGATCTCTGCAGAAGCTCTGTGGGGGTGCTGAAGGGGAAGAATCGTGCACGTGGTCAACTGTTTCTATCAAGGAACTGGGAGCCTAAATACCCAAGAATAAAGGGGCCTGGGAGAATATTCGCTCCCACCTTGAAGGCAAGTGACAAAAGACACGATGGGAGGAGATAGACGACACAAAGGATAAACAGATCGTGTCGCCCTTCGTCCAAGACATCAGGGAAGTGGGGATGCCAAATAAGTTTATTGTTCCCCGCTTTAAGGTTTATGACAAGGGGACAGACCCTGAGGGTCATTTCTGGTAGTATAAGTAACTCATGTCCATCTATGACACCAACCATAAGCTACTATGCTGAGTGTTCCCAATGAGCCTTAGGGACACTGCCATGAAATGGTATGAGAGTTTGGCCCCACCCTCTAATAGTATGCAGTCTGATACTAGGAGGAGGTCAACAAGGTCAAGGGATGTGCTGAGACTATGGTCGTAGTGACCTTTAGACTCAGGCTATCCCAGACACTGACCTATACCGATTCCTAACCAAGTGGACTTCAGTAGATATGAAGGACTTAATGTCATGCATTAACAAGTATTCTAAGGTGGAAGAATAGGTCGCTGTCATAAAGGCTAAGGTGGTTGCGCCTAAGAAAAAAGAGAAAGAGGTCCCGAGCAAGAAAGGGACATCGTTCCCAGCGTCGACCCGTATGTCCTCCAAGGGAGTGCACATTGTCTTCAAGGAACCCATCTATAAGATGCTCCACAAAATCAAGAATGAGCCTTTCTTTAAGTGGCCACCTAAGATGCAAGGGGACCCCTCTACCAGGAACTCGACTTCTAGGTGCTCGTACCATCGGGACACAAGCATTTGACCGAGGACTATAGGGTCTACAAGGCGTTCCTCGAGCAACTTGTACAAGACAGCCACCTCGACGAGTTCATTGATAATGCCAATGTCAAGGGCTCAACAAAAGGTGCAGAGGGGACAAGCCGGGGGGCTACAACCATCATAGAAGTCATTCATGCTTGTACGGTCGAACAAACCACTTACAACTCTCTACGAGCCGACATCCAAAGGGTGGTGCAAGCTATTAAGGTGGAGGAACAGAAGGATGAGGGGCAATCATCTAAACGAGCTCGACATGAACTAGAGGCGATCTCCTTCTCAAACGCCAACCTTACTGGAATAGTCCTTCCCCACGAGGATACCCTAGTTATCACCCTACGGATTGAAAAGTACGATGTAAAGAGGATCTTGATAGACTCAGGAAGTTCATCTAAGGTCATGTATCACAGCCTTTTCCAGAAGATGGGATTCTCGCAGGAAGATTTGAAACCTGTAAAGATGCCCCTAGTGGGGTTCAATGGCTCATATGCATTGCCCTTTGAGAAGATCACCCTCTTGGTTACCGCCGGAATCATCACCACTCTTGTGGAGTTTGTGGTAATAGATTTCGACTCGCCTTATAATGCCATAACGGAAAGTAC
Source organism: Ilex aquifolium (assembly GCA_951799425.1). Taxonomy (NCBI): domain Eukaryota; kingdom Viridiplantae; phylum Streptophyta; class Magnoliopsida; order Aquifoliales; family Aquifoliaceae; genus Ilex; species Ilex aquifolium. The sequence continues at coordinate 40,462,262 of OX637397.1, read as the reverse complement.
TTGGCTACACGCCCTGAAAGCGGTGCACTCATCGTACCATCAAAAGATTAAGTTCCCAACCCTGAAGGGAGTCATGGAGATCCATGGCGACCAAGCCTCATCTAAAAGCTATTTTTATGTCGCAGTGAAGACCGGGGCCAACAGAAGGCCAAGGAATGAGACCCTAAGGTAGTTGTGGCTAAATAGCAATCACAGTTTGGTCGACTAGGGGTCGACGAACCTATGGTCAACCTAGCCGACCAATCAATGGAGGACCTGGTCAAAGTATACCTCTGTCCTGGCGATGATGAGAGGTTTTTTCCTATAGGGGCATCACTGGGAGAAGCCAAGAAGTGATTAACCCTAATTAGTATGTAAATTAAAATAATTAAATAAGTGAATTTTGTAAGATAAAATAGTTAAAAACTGTAAATTAGGGTTTGTACGTAAGCTAGGGTTTTATGTAGGTAATGTCTGAAATTTCAGGGTTTTTGTGCGGAATTGCCGAAAATCATGAGGAGCAATCTGTCAAAACTTGAAACAACAAAGGAAGCAAGTGTAAATTAAACAAAGAATCTGCAAGAACATTGTGGAACCTCCACCACATTTCCAGCAAACCAGCACCGTCCAGACGGTAGTGGTGGCATCCGGACGGTTGCTCTAGGCGGTTCATCATTATCTTCCACCTCCAGCTTCCACCTTTTGCCTATAAATAGGCCTCCTCATCTTCTTCAACCGAGAGTAGAGAGCTTGGGAAAGAAAGGGAGTTCCAAGGAGAATCCAAGGGAGAGAAAAAGAGAGAAAGTCATAGAGAAATTCAAGAATCCAAAGGAGGATCCTATCCGACCTACTTTCCAGCGAGAATTCTATTATGGGTAAAATCCAGTTTACCCCCTTGTGGTTTGGACATTTTGCACATGACCTCCCTGTGGTTTGGAAATCAGCACATTACCCCCTTGTGCTTTTGTACTAAAGTGCTACCGTTAGCTTTTCCGTCACATTAGACGGTCTGTGACATACACGTGCCTAACCAGAGGTCTGATATAACCAAAAGTATTTCCCACCAAAAGCAAACACAATAAAAGTACAGTAATACCCTTCCTCATATTCCCAAGCTGCTATGTTTTCTGCTTCTTCTCCAAGTGTCACCCATTATCACCACCAATCCGAATGCGTACACCACAAGCTCCATTATTTTACTGTACAACAACACCAATCCACCTCCAATTAGGGGTGACAATTTTTGACACAACACGATAACTCGATACGAACACGACACAAATAAATGGATTTGAGTTGACTATTTTTTGGTATAAACCCGTGTATGACACGACCCGTCAACACGAAATGTTAATGAGTCGTGTTCGGGTTCAACCCGCTTAACCCGAATTGACCCGTCAACACGAAATTTTTAACTCGAAGGAGATTGACCTGACATTTTCATTGCATGTATGAGTTTTCATGTTCTAATGGCTTGTTTTTTCCATTACTTCTGATGTTTAATTTGGTTGCGCGATGTACGATTAGCATATTTAATTAGTATTATAGACATAAAATATTAATTATTTGTAACTGTTTATCAAGCATTGACATAATTATTGTATAAAAAATATATTATTATTCATTATTCATTATTCATCATTATTATTATTATTATTATTAAGTTAATTTTTAGTTTGTAGAAAAAGTATGAAGAGAGATTCAATTAAGTGAAAATAAAATCTTAGCGTTAAATTTTTTATTCAAAGTTTATGTGGGTCAACACGAATATGAACACGAACACGACACGAAAATAAACAGGTCAACTCGACACGACACGATTAGTTAAATGAGTTGGGTTAGGGTTGACTAATGTTCGACATGACACGAACTCGACACAACACGACTCGATTGTTACCCCTACCTCCAACAGTCTGACTGTGCAACACCACAACCTCCGTCATTTCTATTGTGCAACAACACCAATTAATCACCCACCATAACCTTTGTACACATCCACCACCAATAAATCTCCACCCTACCGTCGGCCAACGGCTCCACTAAATTGCCCCTACTACGCACAACTGCCACTACCACAACTTCAAAATCAAATTCAATCAATCAAGCACAATAACAGTAATAACAAAGATGAACAGAGACCAAGAAGGAACCGAGGAAAACAGGGCTAATGACATTGCAATAAAATCGAATTGATATCCAAAATGGAAAATCAAAATTGAATTGAAATCCAAAATGAAAAATTAAGATCTAATTGATAACAGAGATAGAGGACAATGTTAATTTCGTGTGACGAGAAAGAGAGAAGGGATAAAGAGTTGCTGACGAGAAGAGATGGTGAGAAAAAGAGAGGGGGCAGTGAGGTTGTTACACAGGGGGGGAGAGAGAGATAGAGAGAAGGAGGGGGGATTGCTGACCTGGGTGTGATTTAGTGTAACAAGTTCTACTAGAACTTGATTGACCAGAGTGCTTAGTCAATGTCTTAGGTCATTGGGAAAGTGACAAGTATTTGGTAATTGGAGGGTGTGAAGTATGGGATTAAACAAGACTTGTTACAAATGTGGCATCAAAGTGTTTTATTTGATAGATGACCCGTGACCTACTTTAGGATTTAACGGTTGAGATTTTGAGGGTATTAAGGTCATTTTATTACTTTTGTTAACGGTGTTAATTGTTCAAATTGGTCCAAAAGTACAAGGGGGTAATGTGCTGATTTCTAACCCATAGGGGGGTCATGTGCAAAACACCCAAACCACAAGGGGGTAAATTGGATTTTACCCTTCTGTTATTTCTACATTTCTGTTATGTCTTTCTACTTGGAGAGTTGAAGTTCCGCCACCTTTGTGTGTTACCTGATATTAAGGGTGGTTGTATTTCAATTATTCCTTGGGAAATGAGTGTTAGTGTCTGTATTTTATTTAGTATTGTAATGAAACTCACCCGCATTTCTTGCTTGTTTATAGCAATGGGGTGTGAGTAGTTTACTTATACCCTTCAATGAGGGGTGAACATATGTATAATATTGGTTAAATTATGGAAATGCCGATGTTTAATTATGCTTTATTGATATATATACCTCCCTTAACTGATGGATGGTTATATTTATAATATGCTCATGGCTATGAACACCGAGCGGTACTTAATATTCTATACCATACTATCTACTTATGTACTTCATGCATGATACAGTGATGTACGTAATTGAGTGTTACGTAAAAGTCGATTGATTGGTTATAGACGGGTTAAATCTCGGCATAGCCAATGCTTTCCGTTCAATATGTAGCCCGGAATTATGTCATCAGTGAATCATTAACCTGCCGGTGGAATATCTATAGTGTTCCATTTGAATGGCTTGACCTTCTGGTACACTAAGAATGTTTAACTGTTGCATGGTATAAAGCTGTCAGATGAATAATCTAAGTGATCCTCCTGAATGGTTTGACCTTCTGGTTTACTAGGGTTATTTAACTGATACATAAAACTGTCAATTGAGTAATTCCAGTATTCCTCCTGAATTACTTGACCTTCTGGTTTACTTGAATTAGTCAATTGTTGCATATACCTATCAGCTAACCTAAGAAGTTGTTGTGTTATGGTTTAATATACATCAAACCTACCGGTTGACTTTCTAGTGACCTGGAAGTTAATTGTTGTAAGGTGGCATTTTCAGCTCTTAACCAATATAAAGCATATGAGATCCTTAAACTGAAGGATACATTTTATATTATTAACTTTCACCAGTTTATTTACGCATTTTATTTACTTAGTCTAGTTATAAATCTACGTTCACATCACAAGCTATCTTATGTTATGTTGCTTTAACAACAACTTTACTGTTCTTATTTTAAATTCCAATTATTAAAACTCTTCATGGGATCGATCTTGGACTTAAATCGAGTAAACTATAATTCGACCACTTATACTTGGGTGTGTGATATAAAGCAGGTCACGAAACAGGTCGAATCAAGTTTTTGACGCCGTTGCCGGGGAGTTACGATAATTTTAATTTGAATGGGGAAGTTGTTTACTTGTATTATATGTTTATAGATTGTTTGTTTTCTTTTAATAGTTTATGTATGTTCATTCATCAATAGGTTTTGTAAATCATTCATCTCTTTTGTCTTCACCATCTTCATTTTCACAAGCATCATTTGATTTAAGTATGGCTCAAAACATTCCTAGAGAGCAAGATCCTAGAAAGCAAGAAGTAGTTCAAAATGTCCGACCTTTAAGAGAGTATTTGTATCCTACACATACCAATGTTCCATCATGCTTTGCTTTTCCAACAGACGCTCCAAATCTTAATATTAAGCCAGAGATAATACAGTTATTACCACAGTTTCATGGTTTGGAAACTGAAAACCCTTATGTACATATGAAAGAATTTGAGGAAGTATGTGGAACTCTGCAGGATAACTCTGAAATGGCTCGATTAAAATTTTTTCCTTTTTCTTTGAAAGATAAAGCTAAACAATGGTTTAATTCTTTAAGAGCTAATTCTATTACAAGTTGGCAAGCTTTGCAAACTGAGTTTTTCAAAAAGTTTTTTCCTGTGCATCGTACTAATACATTAAGACGTCAAATAATGAATTTTTCTGTGAAAAAAGGGAAATTTTTTTATTAATGTTGGGAGAGATTTAAGGATCTTCTCCAAGCTTGTCCACATCATGCATTTGAAAACTGAACTTTAGTTGGTTTCTTTTATGATGCTCTTCCATCTGCAATGCGACAGTTTGTTGAAATGATAGCCCAAGAGGAATTTATGAGTAAAAACCCTGAAGAGACATTTCAATTTTTTGATACTATTTCTGAGAATTCCCAGATGTGGGACTCAACTTCTTCAAATATTGTGGAAACTAAACCATCTACATCAGAAAGAGGAAAATATGTATTAAAAGAAGATGATGATTTATGAGCTAAAATAACTAATTTATCTTGGAAACTAGAAGCCTTAGAGATGAAAAAAATTAAGAAAGTCTCTGTTATTTCTTCTACTGACCAAATATGTGAAATTTGTGCGTTGTCAGGATATCCTACAAGAGAATGTCCAACTATACCTGCATTTAAAGAAGTTTTAATTGAACAATCTAATGTTATTCCAACTTATACTAAGCCTTATCCAAACCCATATTCTGATACTTATAACCCAGGATAGAGAAATCATCCAAATTTTAGTTGGAAAAATACACAACCTTCAAAACAAACACAAGGTTCACCCCAACCACAGACTCAACAACAATATCAACCTTATCAACCTCTACATAGAAGGACTCTAGAAGATACTATGAATCGATTTATTCAAAGTCAAATGAGTTTCAATACTCAAACAACTCAAGCATTTAATGAGTTTAAAGCTCAAACTTCACAAAGTATTGAAGACATCAAGAGTCATCTAGCTAAGTTGACTCAGTCCTTGAGTACGTCAGAGAAAGGAAAATTCCCATCTCAGCCTAAACCTCCACAAAGTCAAAGTCAAGCTAATATTGTGTCCTCTGAACCTTCTCCAAGTCAAGTACAAGCAATCACAACACTGAGAAGTGGTAAGGTGATTGACAAAACCATTAAACCCAAGATTTCTAAAAAAATACGTAAGTCAATTCCTGTAAATGAACCACTTGAACCTGAACCTTCAGCCGAAAAACTACCAAAAATACAAAATGAATAAGATCATTCATGTCCTATTCCTTTACCTTTTCCTCAGAGAGTCAAGAAGCCATCATCTATAAAAGATCATTCTGAAATTCTTGAGCTATTTAGACAGGTAAAGATTAACATCCATTTGTTGGATGCAATTAAACAAGTTCTAGCTTACGCCAAGTTTTTGAAAGATCTTTGCACGGTAAAAAGAAAAATCAATGTACAAAAGAAAGCATTTCTAACTGAACAAGTTAGTGCTATAATATAGCATAACACTCTTCTTAAATACAAAGATCCAGGTAGTCCTACAGTCTCATGTATCAGTGGAAATTTCTGAATTGAACAAGCTTTGCTAGATCTTAGAGTTAGTGTTAATTTAATGTCATATTCGGTATATACACAATTAGGGTTAGGTGAGTTGAAACCTACCAATATTACACTACAACTAGCAGACCAATCTATAAAAACTCCACGAGGAATTGTGGAAGATGTTCTTGTCCAAGTTGATCAATTCTATTTTTCAGTAGATTTTATTATTTTAGATACACAACCAATTTTTCATGCATCTGCATATATACCTGTTATTTTAGGTCGACCATTCCTAGTTACATCAAATGCATTGATAAATTGTAGGAATGGAATCATGAAACTTTCATTTGAAAACATGACTTTAGAATTAAATATTTTTAACATTGCAAAACAACCTAGAGAAGAAGAAGAAGTGCATGAAGTAAATTGTGTTGAGTTGTTAACTCAAAGTTTATTTGAAAATACTTTTATGAAAAAGAGTCATATACATTAGAATCTATACCTGATAATGACTCTGAAGATATATCAGCATGGAATCCAAAATGTGAAAAATTGTTGCCTAAATCTGGAGAATCTAACGTCAAAGTTTTTAAGCCAGAATTAAAACATCTCCCAACTAACTTAAAATATGTCCTTTTGGGGGAAGATTAAATTTATCCAGTGATAATATCCTCAAAATTATCTGGAATTCAAGAAAAAGAATTGATAAAAATTTTGAAAAATCACCAAAGTGTTATTAGATGGACAATAACAGATATAAAAGGTATAAGTCCAATTTTATGTACTCATTGTATATATTTAGAAGAAGATGTTAAACCATCTCGTCAAATGCAAAGAAGATTGAATCCACACTTAAAAGAGGTAGTCCGTGCTGAAGTACTTCAACTATTAGATGCTAATATTATTTATCCTATATCTGATAGTAAATGGGTTAGTCATACACAGGTAGTCCCTAAGAAGTCTGGTGTTATTGTAATAAAAAATTAAGAGAATGAATTAGTTCCTATGCGTATAGTTACTGGTTGGCGCGTATGTATTGACTATCTAAAGCTAAATTTCCTCACCAGAAAAGATCATTTTCCATTGCCTTTTCTAGATCAAGTTTTAGAAAGAATATCCAGTCATGCATATTATTGTTTTTTAGATGGATATTCTGGTTATAATCAGATTGAAATTGTAATAGATGATCAAGAAAAAATCACATTTACATGTCTTTTTGGTACTTTTGCTTATAAAAGGATGTCTTTTGGATTATGTAATGCTCCAGCTACCTTTCAGCGTTGCATGCTAAGTATATTTAGTGATATGGTGGAACGATATCTAGAAGTTTTTATGGACGATTTCTCAGTATATGGTGATTCATTTCATTTATGTTTGGAAAATCTTGAAAAAGTTCTTATTCAATGTGAAGAAACAACCTTGTTTTGAATTGGAAAAAATGTCATTTCATGGTTGCACAAGGTATTGTTTTAGGTCATGTAGTTTCTGAAAAAGGAATTGAAGTTGATAAATCTAAAATTAATTTAATAGTCAATCTTCCTTCACCAAAAATTGTAAAAGATGTTCGATCTTTTCTAGGTCATGCAGGATTTTATTAAAAATTTATTAAAAAATTCAGTTCAATATTTAGACCTATATGTAATCATTTGTGTCAGGATATATTATTTGAATGGAATGATGCATGTTAATTAGTATTTGATAAATCTTATTTATGTAGCTATTATGCAACCTCCTGACTGGTCTTTACCTTTTGAATTAATGTGTGATACTAGTGATTATGCAGTAGGAGCTGTATTAGGTCAAAGAAAACATAACAAACCTTATGTTATGTACTATGAAAGCAAAACTTTAAATGATGTACAAATGAATTATTCTACTACAGAGAAAGAATTACTTGCTGTTGTATTTGCATTAGATAAATTTCGTTCATATCTGGTTGGATCATCAATTGTTGTATTTACAGATCATGCAGCTTTAAAATACTTACTTACTTAAAAAGATACTAAGCCACGTCTCCTACGTTTTACTATTACTTCAAGAATTTGATCTTATCATTAAGGATAAGAAAGGAGTTGAAAACGTAGTAGCAGATCACTTGTCAAGGCTAAATTAGATATAAAAAAAGAACCAATTCTGATTAGAGAAATTTTTCCAGATGAACAACTTTTTGCAATAACTGAAGTACCATGGTATGCAGATATAGCCAATAATTTAGCTATTGGTACTATTTTTTCTCATTATACATGGACTGATAGAACTAAGTTTCTGAGTGAGGTACGTAATTTTTTCTGGGAAGATTCTTATTTGTTTAAATATGGTAAAGATCAGATAATAAGACGCTGTGTACCTAATCATAAAATTGGTCAGGTAATTCACTTTTGTCACTCTGAAGCTTGCAAAGACCATTTTGCTTTCAAAGAAAACCGCTGCTAAAATTTTGCAGTGTGAATTTTATTGGCCAACTCTTTTTAAAGACGAACATATCTTTTGTTTAAATTGTGACGGATTTCAAAGAATGGAAAATATTTCAAAAAGAAATATGATGCCTTTAAACCCTATTTTAATCATTGAAATTTTTGATTGTTGGGGCATCAATTTTATGTGACCATTTCCCCCATCCTTTGGATATCTGTACATTTTGGTTACAGTCGATTATGTCTCTAAATGGGTAGAGGCAATTCCATGTAGAAATAATGATCACAGAACAGTGGTCAAGTTTTTAAAAGAAAATATTTTGTCCAGATTTGAAATTCCTCGAACCATTATCAGTGATGGTGGATCACATTTTTGTAATAAAGTTTTTGAAAATCTTATGGAAAAATATTCGATTTCTCATAAAATATCTACTCCGTATCATCCACAGACAAGTGGACAAGCTGAATTAGCTAATAGGGAGATAAAATACATTTAAAAAAAATAGTAAATCTAGATAGTAAGGATTGGTCTTTGAGATTAACTGATGCGTTTTGGGCTTACCGTACTGCATATAAAACTATTTTAGGAATATCTCCTTATCGGTTAGTTTTTGGTAAACCATGTCACTTGCTTATAGAATTAGAACATCGAGCATATTGGACAATCAAAATGATGAATTTTGATATGGATAAAGCTGGAGTATCTCGTAAACTTTAAATTAATGAATTAGAAGAATTAAGAAATGAAGCTCATGAAAATGCAAAGATTGCTAAATCTAGAACAAAAATTTTTCATGATAAAAATATCATGCGGAAGTCTTTTGAACCTTTTCAGAAAGTTCTGTTATATAATGCAAAACTTTGTTTATTTCCTGGAAAGTTAAGATCTAGATGGACAGGTCCTTATATTGTTAAACAAGTTTTTGATTATGGAGCAATTGAAATTGAGAATCCATTAACCGGAAATATTTTCAAAGTGAATGGTCAAAGGGTTAAACCCTATTATGATGGATTCACTCAAGATGTAACTTCTATACAACTGTTAGAGCCAGTTTATGTTGATTGATTGTAAATAGTAGTACTAATTGTTTGTTGTTTGTTGTTTGTTTTACAGATTAGGTTTTAAATTATCAGTTATATTACATTCCACACTTTGTTAGCATTTCTATATTTTCAATGTTTTATACATTATAGACAATGTTTAATTTAAGTTGGGGGGGGGGGGGGGATATCTTAAATTTATGTCTTTGTCATTTAAAATTATTCGTCTTTGTGACTGACAGACGTTAAAAAATCGAATAGTGAGTCAATTTTGAGTCATTTTTAAAATTTTTCGAAAAATAATTGTACAATGGACGAGAAACTGTTTTGGTTAAGTTTAATTCTACTGCGCCATTTTCCAAAAGACATACATTCGTTGATCATGGCAAAAGCTAGATTTGTTAGAAATTTCGAAATCTTTGAAAGTCAAGCAAAACCCTTGTGAGGGAAAAGTTCATTTGTTAAACGCCGACGACCAAATCATCTCGGTGGTTGTGTGAGATGTGGTCGTTTAATGCATTTGAGACAATATAATCAGTGTGCGAAACCAATTTCAGGACGAGCGTTAGATCATCTTCAGTGGATTAGGTATGGGCAGAGTAAGAAATATCCTGAGACGCCATCCTATTCTACTCCTATGTTGTCAAGATACGTGTGAAGTGAAATTAACCGTAACACTGGTATTGTTGATTTGCAAGATTCTGATTGTGATTAGTTGTGATCAAATGATGAATAATTTTGGGAATGGTACATAAAATGTAAATAGCTATAGAGTAATTAGGAAAATGAGTAAATAATAAATAACAAATAAATAATTAATAAAACCAATTTTTTTGAAAAAAAAGAGTGGGTAACAAGTTATGTAGAATATTTAAAGTTGTAATTAATCTTGTAACTGCAAGATTTCAAACTGAAGAAGGTAGAACGTCAGCAGTCAGCAGCCTGTAGTGCAATGCAAATTCCAGTGTTCCAGCACCGTCTGGACGGTGGTATTGGCGTCCGGATGGTAGTGCAGATATAAATACCCATCAGCCTCCATAACCGATCAATTCCAATTCCCTCACAACCTGAAATACGAAAATAGCGCTATTCTTCAAGGATTTCTTCTCAAATCTGCTACATTTAACCATTTTTCTTCAAATTTTCTCCGATCATTCACTTACCCATATCATTTTCAAGGTTTTTACCAATTGAAATCAATTGAAAGCAAGTATTTAGAGAGAAATCAGTCAAAAAATGAATCCAAGGCAAAGAATGAGATGTTCTTCGTGTCGAGCAAGAAGGGATCAACCTCCGCAACCTGAAGCACCTCTACAGCAACCCCAGTCAGGAAATGTCTACAATGCTGAGGTATTTGAGAATGTTGAACAACAAGCCTGGTATGATGCTTATTTCATGACTAAAACTATCATTCCTGAAAGGGCCAATAATTTATGAAGATTTTGAAAATATAGGAGTTAGACAAATTCTTGTTGCACGTGGATGGCTAGATTATGTTAGATTTGTTGCTCCTGCCTATGACTGTTTGGTCCTTGAGTTTTATAGTAATGCAGAAATAACTGGAGAAAGACAATTTCGTGTGTTTGTTAGGGGTAAAGCTTTTCAGGTTACACGACTACTATAGCCGATATTTTTCATCCTATGCAAAGACCACCAAACCCCGCAATTGCCTGATTAACTAACGTAGGGATAGAATTAACGGGCAATCTAGATTATGAATGGGGAAGGCCACATAAATACATAAAGCAAGGGGACTTGACGGACAAATACCGAATTTTGAATTTGATTACAGTAAATAGTTTGTTACCCCGAGCCCACAAAAATCAAATTTACACTGAGCAGGCCTACTTCCTAAATGCCTTTGGGATGGGACACACGATTGATCTTCCGAACCTCATCTTGGATCAAATGTTGATTACTGTGCAAAGAAAGAAGCCTTCACTCCCATATGCTATGTTAGTTTCTCAGTTATGCTGGGACAAGGGAGTGATTACAGATCCCTCGTGGTAAACGGTGGAGCATTTTGCACCGTTAGACAAGACTTCTTGGAAGAAAAGCCATGGAGTACAGCCTAAAGATCAACCTGAAGTACCACCAGCACCACAAGAAGAGTCATTCCAAGCACCTGAAGAATTTTTCCCACCAGAGCAGCCTCCACCACAAGATGATCAGCCATATATACCAGTGGATGACAGGACCGACAGACAAATCTTACTAGGGTTGGAGACCATTGTTACCCAGCTCGGTACCAGCATCGCCCAGATCAATCGACGCATGACTGATTATGAGCAAAACCAAGCAGAAAATATTGAGGCTACTTAGAGAACGTTTTGGTGGAGGCCCATCTACTTCTTAAACACTGGAGATTCTACAAGAGCTTTGTTATCTTTCACTCATCTTTTATTTATGCACTTGAATTTACTTTATGTTTTGAACTTGTTTTTGGTTTTAAACTTGTTTTTGTTAGTGAGTTTGTTTTTATTAGTTAATGTGGAACTTATGTTTTTAAGTTAGGAGGATTATTTCATATAATTCACAGTTAAATTAGGTTATTATTCTCATGTTTTGCAAGAATAGTCTTAATCTGATCACGCGAAATTTTCATATTTTAGTTGTATATTATCTTAATATTTTTGTTTAAACTTATTCTATCGAGCACAAATAGATTTCTTTATTTTAGAAACCTTGTGAAATATTACACTCGTTACATATATAGTGGAGATGTAATACCAATTGTAGAATTTGAGCCAATCTTTCTTGGAGAGATATTCTACATCTACTCAAATAAGAATCTTCGATTCAACGGTAAATTTTCTTTGAATAATCTCATTAGTTTTGTTTTGATTAACACTTGTTAGATTGTATTATTAGCATTATCCTTAAAATTCTTTTACTTAAGAATTATGTATATGTATGATTTCTGGAAAATGATCTTAGGCCATTTTTGATTAATTTTGAGCCTTGACCATTTCTTTTACAAAATTATATCCTTAGTTAGCCATGATTGAGCCTAAAGAGTATAAATTATTTTCATGAAACCCGAAAAATACCCGAGCCACATGAAAATATATATTAAACCTACGTTTGCTATCTAATTTTCTTGCACCATCTTCTAAATCAGTATGATACAGAAAAGCACAAGATAAAGAAATAATAGAAAAGAGCAAAGAAAAGGAAAGTAGGGAAAAGAAAAATCTGTGGAAAAAAAATAAAAAGAGAAAGAAAGAAAGAAAAGAGCCAAGAAAGTGAAAAATGGAAAAAAATAAAAAGGATGAATATGCAAAGTCTTAGAAAGCTAGGAAGAGGTGTGCCACAATATAAATGGTAGCTTTTGAATCCCATTAACATCGTTTCTTAAACCCTAAACCAATGGCCACATTACAACCCTAAGAAAATCCTTTTTGATTCCAGAGATCATGCATGTGTATTAATCCTATTAATCCAAAAACAGGGAGAATGTTGATAATATGTCTAATGTAGTGTTAATATCCTTTCATGAGATTATGTCAAATTCCAGTTCTTTTCAAAAAACCGTTCTTTTATATTACATGTAATATTATTTGCTTTGTTAACAATATTCTAATCACATGTAATTACTGAGTGAATAGTCACTATAACATATGTGTATTCTTTGTTGAGTGTATCCCAGGGGAGGATTGACATCAAGACTACCATAAAAGATGGTAATATTTCCTAAGTGATTTTTGAGATAAAGAAATCATTGCACACACACATAAGTTTTTATGAAAATATATGGATAATGTTACAACTAACGTGTGTTACTCTTAAAGTGATCAGAAAAAGGAAGTATTCTAGCAATGTAGAGAATATTGATTTAATTTTATTTGTGAAAAGTATGAATTATGAACTCCTAACTATCGAAGTTTGTAGGTAGCTCCACTGAAAACCTTCACGAGACAAAACTCGTCCACTAGGGATCACCAAGGGGTTTAACGGCTTATTGCATATGCTAAATGCAATCGTGAAAATCTACGAAAGTGATTAATTTTATTTTATTTTGTTTTGTTTTTATTTACTAGGGACTAGTAAAATTTAGATTGGGGAGTGTGATTAACCCTAATTAGTATGTAAATTAAAATAATTAAATAAATGAATTTTGTAAGATAAAACAGTTAAAAATTGTAAATTAGGGTTTGTGCGTAAGCTAGGGTTTTATGTGTGTGATGTCTGAAATTTCAGGGTTTTTGTGCGGAATTGCCGGAAATCATGCAGAACAATCTGTCAAAGCTTGAAACAACAAAGGAAGCAAGTGTAAATTAAACAAAGAATCTGCAAGAACACTGTGGAACCTCCACCACATCTCCAGCAAACCAGCACCGTCCGGACGGTGGTGGTGGTGGCGTCCGGACGGTTGCTCTAGGCGGTTCATCATTATCTTCCACCTCCAGCTTCCACCTTTTGCCTATAAATAGGCCTCCTCATCTTCTTCAACCGAGAGTAGAGAGCTTGGGGAAGAAAGGGAGTTCCAAGGAGAATCCAAGGGAGAGAAAAAGAGAGAAAGTCATAGAGAAATTCAAGAATCCAAATGAGGATTTTGTCCGACCTACTTTCCAGCCATAATTCTGTTATTTCTACATTTCTGTTATGTCTTTCTACTTGGAGAGTTGAACTTCCGCCACCTTTGTGTCTTAACTGATATTAAGGGTGGTTGTATTTCAATTATTCCTTGGGAAAGGAGTATCAGTGTCTGTATTTTATTTAGTATTGTAATGAAACTCACCCGCACCTCTTGCTTGTTTATATCAATGGGGTGTGAGTAGTTTACTTATACCCTTCAGTGACGGGTGAACATATGTATAATATTGGTTAAATTATGAAAATATCGATGTTTAATTAAGCTTTATTGATATATATACCTCTCTTAACTGATGGATGATTATATTTATAATATGCTCATGGTTATGAACACCGAGCGGTACTTAATATTCTATACCATACTATCTACTATTATGTACTTCATGCATGATACAGTGATATACGTAATTGGGTGTTACGTAAAAGTCGATTGATTGATATATATACCTTTCTTAACTGATGGATGATTAGATTTATAATATACTCATGGGTGTGAGTACTTCATGCATGATACAGTCAGCTCCCCATCATGTTCAGGCGGTTGACGAGGAGGTGGATCGATTGCTCGAGGTGAGGTCCATCAAGTAGGTCAAATTCCCTTAGTGGTTATTTAATACCGTTTATGCTAAAAAGAAAAGTGGCAAGTGGCAAGTCTGCGTGGACTTCACAGACCTCAACAAAACATGTCCCAAAGATGACTACCCACTTCCGAAAGTCGATCAGCTGGTCGATGCCACCGCTAGACATGAACGCATGACCTTCATGGACGCCTTGACAGGCAATCACTAGATCCCATTACATGAAGCCGATCAGAAGAAAACAACCTTTATAACCCCACAGGGGATCTATTGTTACAAGGTGATGTCATTCGGCCTAAAGAATGCCGGTGCCACATATCAGCGCCTGATAAACAAGATGTTTAAGGAGCAACTTGGCAGTACTATGTAAGTTTACATCGACGACATGCTAGTGAAGAGCATGGACAAGCCGATCACCCGAGGGACCTCGGAATGACCTTCGACGTACTCCAAAAATACGGTCTGAAGTTAAATGCGTCCAAGTGTGCGTTTGGGGTAAGCTCGGGTAAATTCTTGGGTTACCTAGTCATTCACCGAGGAATTGAAGTCAATCTTGACCAGATACAAGCAGTACAACGGATTCAAAGGCCAAAGACCACCAAGGATATTTAGAAGCTTATTGGGATGTTGGTAGTCCTTAACTGCTTCATTTATAAGTCATCGAATATGTGTAAAAAAAATTTCTCTATTCTTAAGGGGGCAGTGAAGGGCCCCTAGGACGAAGACTGTGATTGGGCCCTTGAGGGGATAAAAGAGTACTTGAAGTCACCTCCCACCCTCTCCGTTCGTATTCCTGGTGAGGCTCTAAACCTCTAACTTTCGGTTTCTGAGTGCGCAGTCAGTGGAACGCTGGTGAGAAAACTTGACACCATCCAAAGACCAGTGTATTATTAGCAAGACCCTGCTTGATACAGAGACAAGGTAATTGCCGATGGAGAAACTCATACTTGCACTGGTCACATCGGCGATGAAACTTAGGCATTACTTCCAGGCTTACCCCATTGAAGTCTGTACTGACCAACCCTTGAGGCCCATCCTCCAAAAAGCCGATATATCGAGGAGGGTCGCCAAGTGGGCCATTTAGTTGGGAGAATTTAAGATATGGTACAAACCTCGCACCTTCACCAAGGGATAGGTCTTGGCTGACTTTATAGCTGAATTATCTACGTCCGAGTCCCCTATCAAAGAGACTCATGAGAATCCTGACTCAAGTAGCTTGTGGGCTCTACACATCGATGGGTCCTTGAACGCAAGGAGGGCAGGAGTAGGTATAGTCTTGACCAATTTTGAAGGAATCATAGTGGAACGAGCCATTTAACTTGGGTTTACAACATCCAACAACGAGACTGAGTATGAGGCATTAACATTGGGACTCGATATGGCATTATCCATTAAGGTCACACGCCTCCATGTTTTCTGTGACTCTCAGTTGGTGGTCAACCAGGTCAATGGAGACTTCAAAGCCCGATATGACAAGATGAAGACATACTATCAACATGTGAAATCCAAAATGGGAGGGTTTGAGGAGATTAAAATGTCCCAGATTCCTAGGGATCACAACAGCCACGCCGACGCACTAGCATGCTTGGCCTTGGCCTTGGCATTAGACATTACTCAGAGAATAACTGTAGAACACATGGATAAACCGAGTATAGAGAACATTGATGCCAAGAACATACTTCCTATGGACGCTCGGGACATACATTCAAGCTAGATGAACCCTATTGTCAAGTACTTACTGATTGGGGAACTTCTTGGAAATGCCAAAGAAGGCAGGAAGATGAAACTCAAGGCTCCGAGATTCTGGGTATCCCCCGACGAAAAACTATATCGAAAATCCTTATCGGGACCCTATCTGTTGTGTATCCCCGAGGACAAGGTCAAGCCATTTTTGTACGAAAATGCATGAAGGGATATGCAACAGTCACATTGGCAGAAGGTCTCTTTCACACCGAGCCATGTCTTAAGGGTATTGATAACCATACATGCAGAGAGATACTAAGAGATATGTTCAAAAATGTGATAAGTGTCGAACCTTCCCATAATTCACCAGCCAACAGGTGACCTTAACCGACTGACGATGTTCTCTCAGTGGGGTATGGACATAGTGGGCCTGCTACCGAGAGCACCTTTGAATAATAAGTTTTTCATAGTGGTTGCGACTTACTTCACGAAATGGATTGAAGCTGAGCCACTTAGTCGCATTCAGGATGTCGACACCAAAAAATTCGTATGGCAAAATATTATTACCCAATTTGGGATTCCACGGTCCCTCGTGTGTGCCAATGACACCCAGTTCAATAGTGGCTCGTTCAGGTAATTTTGCTCGGGATTTGGGATCCGTAACTACTATTCCACCCCAGCATACTCACAATGCAATGGGCAAGTAAAGGCATCAAACAAAATGGTGTCGGCGAGGATCAATAAAAGACTAGAAAAGACAAAGGGCAGATGAACCGAGGAGTTACTCAATGTCTTGTGGGCATATAGAACCACTCCAAGAGCATCTACAGGAGAAACCCCTTACGCTATGGCATATGGGGTGGAAACGATCATACCCTAGGAAGTGGGGCTCCCGACCATACGAAGTTAACCTTTCGATTATGGAAAAAATGATCAAACTTTAGCCTAGGATCTTAACATGGCCGAGGAGAGGAGGGAGCTAGCAACCATACAATTGGCGAAGTATCAAGACGAATTATCTAGACAGCATCAAAGGAAGGTCCGAGCGAGGAGCATTCAAGTGGTGGACCTGGTGTTGAGAAAGGTAGTGGGTGGCACAAGGGAGCCAACCGACGAAAATCTTAGATCTAATTGGGAGGGTCCGTACAAAGTTACCACAGTGGGGGGCACAGGGTCATACAGACTCGAAGGTATGGAGGAAAAGATGTAGCTCGTCCGTGGAATATATCAAATTTGAAGAAATATTACTACTAAGTAAATCTTGCAATATGTATGCTGTCAGGCAAAATGAACAAGAGCCTGGAGCTCGGTCGTTGGGGCACGGCCCCGAGAAGGGTAAGCCTTCACAATTGGAGCATCACCCTCAAAAAAATTAACACGAGCCTGGAATTTGATCATTTGGGACAAGGCCCCGAGAGGGGTAAGCCTCCACAATTGGAGCACTGTCCTTGAAAGAACTAACACGAGCCTCGAGCTCAGTTGTTAGAAGGGTACGGCCCCGAGAAGGGTAAGCCTCTGTAAATGGAGCACTACCCTCGAAAGAATTAACACGAGCCACGAGTTTAGTCGTTTGGAGCATAACCCCTAGAGGGGTAAGTCTCCACAAATGGAGTACCGCCCTCGAAAGAACTAACATGAGCCTGGAGCTCGGTAGTTAGAGGCACGACCTAGAGAGGGGTATGTGCTTATGATTAGGTAAAGGCATTACCCATGAATAAAACGGAGGCTTTGAGTCCTCCAGGCTTACAAAAAAAGAAAGGAGATCGAAGGCCTACATAACAAGAGCAAGGTTAAAGACCACGGGTTATAGAAGCTTCAGGCGATTGTCAAAGTAGTCATTGTGGATGGCCATGTTGGCCTCAAAATGCAGGGCCACACTGGCCATTAGGGCCACATCAGCCGAGTGGATGACGGAGTCCAACAACAAAACTGCCTTGTCTTTTCTTATGACAATATGGGGGCCCACTCCTTAGTTTGGGCGGGATGAGGTGGGGAGTCATGCTGACGTTTCACCCGGCGCTCGGTGGTTGGGTCATCTTCATGCCCTCGGTGTTGCCCTTACTGACAGTTGGATGGGTCAGAAGGAGCCACTTATCTGGAAGGGGGAAAAGGTTCTCTGCGTTGTTGTTGTCGCTGCTGCTGCTGCTGCTGCTATTGTTGTCGTGGTTGTTGCTAATGTTGTTGCTGCTGATGTTGTCGCAATTGGGAGGGGGCAACTGCCATGGTCCCAGAGGGCCCACCGGGTCCAGATGCAATGTCCCCATTTGCCTCTGCGACGACCTTTAAGTCCTTGGTTGTGATTCGGGGAAAATGGAGCATCTCGAATTCAGAAGGGGGAAGGGAGTTGGAAGCAGAGAGAGTGGCTTCAGAGTCTCTATCATGGTCACCCTTAATTTTAGCATTTTCTTCTTCTCCCAATGAACGGTCTAACTAGACGAAAGGGTTGAAGGGGCTCAGGAATTTGGAAAAAACAGGTGTAGTTGGGTCGATACCCCAAAAGTATGCTTGTAGCCCGAGCAAAGGGGTTCTTCGGCTCAAGGGTCCAAACCTTCAGAGGTCACCAAAAGCAATAGAAGATTATATAGGTTGTATGATGTCCCTCTTATAACCCTCTGCAAGAAAGAAAGAAGACAAATTAGTACCAGAATATCTCTCGAGAAGGGTGGGACATGGTGAAAATAGACGCACTTGACCCCCTTGGTTCCTTGGGGAAGTAGAGACCATCAAACTCAGATCCTTCACCCGTCTCCCATCTACCATTAATCATGATGAGATCCCGGGTGTAGCCTTTGTCTCAGTTAAGCATGTGCGTCACCAAGTACATGGAAGGGTCTCGAGACTTGATGTAGTACTTCTAATTGTTGGCTATCTTTAAATCATAGCAAAAGAAGATCTCATCTACCCTAAGATCCATCCCTAGCCGAGCATTAAGGGTGACTACGCTCATTATTATCCTAAATAGACTAATGCAACACTGGAGGGGGAAGAGTCTCAAGCGCATCAGGAGCTTCAAGAGAAGATGAGCGAGGGGGAACCTAACTCCTCCTTCCATAATGGCCTTGGTGTGGAAAAACATAAGATCATTAGCTTCTATCTCAATTCTGTGGAAATATAGGGTTGAAGATGATGGTGAAAATGTTCTTGGGGATGCTATAAGCGGACCTAAAGTCATCTAAATTGAACTCGGTCACATGTGTCCTTCTCAAGCTTCCCCACTTTTTTGGGCCTACTAGTGGACCTAGAGGCTATGTTCTATGTATCCTAGCCATGGAAGTACTATAGAAGAAGGAGATGAAGAAGATTTCAAAGGGAAGATACTTATAGTCACTGTTAGTCTGTCTTTGTCGAAGAACTGCTCGGGAGATCAAGGGGCTTGAGAGAATTGAGTGTTTGAAGAGTCTCTCGCTTGCTGAAGTCTTTCCTATTTATGCCATTTGTAGGTGAAGGTGGAAATTGAAGAGGCAAGACAATTGATTAGAATTCAAAAACGTGGGACAAATGTGCAAGTAACCACCCCAAAAAATCAGGCGTGCCAAGGAAGCCTCTATTCTCCGTGTAACCCCTGTCCCGTGATGCAAGGAAAATGGAGCCTGGGGACAGTTGACGGGACATTGGCGGCCAACCAATGAGAATCTGACACGTGGCCATATGTAGTCGTCGAAACGTGTGCAATTCATCAAAAAGATGATACCGAGCAAGTAGAGTACTAGGGTCCGGTAAGTAAACTTGGGACCGAGTATTAAATAAGGTGTGATAGGTCATTAATGGGGATCGCGTTGGCGTGACAAGTCATTAATAACTGACTAATCCTCGAAGAATGTGAAAGCAACCGTCATTACGCGGTAATACAGACATCTAGACTGGGGGGGAAGAGAGCCCTCAGGAGCTCCCGTGGGGGTCTAGTAGCTACTTATAAATGCTCGACCGTAGATTCTGAGCATTTGTTTAGAGTACTTGATGGTCGGGGAGGGAGCCATGAATGCTCGGCTTATTCTTAAGTGCGAATTCAGACACCTAATCGCTCAGCATTAATGTGGTGTGACAAAATGACACTTATTATGCTAGATTATGAGCACAAGCTACTAAAGTATAGGATGAGACTCTAAATGGGAGAGACATCATTGCATCATGAGGTATAAATATCCCTCTAGAAGCAAAATAGAGGTACACAAGCTTAATCTGCTCTGCATTATGCATTTACTCCATTCTTGAACACCGACTGACATAAACATCGAAGGGGATACGTTAGGTGCACGCCCGACCCCTTTCCTGACCTTGTTGATTCTCTACAAGTTCGCCATCCAAGATCATTCGGATGATCGCTATTTCAATCCATTGTAGGAATTTTCTCATGCAAAATTCATATTTTTAATATACAAAACAGTGTCAAATTGATTACAGACGAAGTTTTTGCAGTGATGAATATATCTCATCCTCTTGCCAGAAGTACTTGCACATTACATCTTTTAATTTATGACAAAAAATTGAACGATAGTCTGAGTCAATTTCATATTACTTCCAATTCATAACATTGAAAATACAAAAAAAAAGATTTTGAATATTTTGGGAATCGAAAAATCTTGTTGTGTGCAAAGACCAAAAAAAAAAGTATTTCACTGCAAGAGAAACATGGCTTTTTTTTCATTTGGGAAGCTCCCATATATTATTTTTCTGTAACGCCCCCAAAACCACCCTGGACGGCATTACATACTAAAACCATTTACATCATGAGAGCACTAAGATAAACCATCCATAAATAAGACTTCATAAAAATCATTCATAACATTTACATCATTATCCCAAAAGAATATGTCATCTTTGGCCTTTACATTCCCAAAAAAAAAATTAACTATTATAGCGCAGCGGAAATTACAAAAGAAATCTAGACTACACAGTGTTTCAAAATAATATTCTAGTCTAGAACAAAAGTAAACGACATCTCTAGATGTCCCACTCGGGATCCAAGTATCCCTCTAGTGAAGCCTCTCCATGGCCCGGCTCGTTAGCACCGAGCTCATCCTCTGGCACAAAATCTGAAAAATGTTCAACTGTAGGGGGTGAGCACGAAGCTCTGTAGAAAAATCCTCCCAAACCCAAACAAGGTTTAGAAAAGTATATAAAACGGTCGGTCTCATTTCACAAATAAAATATATAACATTTGAAGTAAAACGAGGACATTTAAACAGATCTCAAGTTTAGATAGCAACAGTAATTGAAATGGATAAATAAACACAATATACCATTGGTAATCCATTCTACCATAAACCGTTTCCAACAAGTCCTCGCGGAATCTCATACTTCCCGAAACTCTTGTCGAAACCATTTCTGGTACAATGCACGATAACCCATACTGTATGTCCGACACAATCCATGTTACTAATCCGTGATCATTAGTGATAGGAAAAGTTCATACCCATACGGCGTACAAAGGCGTCTACCCACTCCATGTGGTAGGAAAAGTTCATACCCGCGTGGCATACAAAGACGTCTACCCACTACATGATACCCGGTCAATAGTAATCCATGTTCGTATCGTACAACCACGCAAGAGATAAAATACCAACAAATATCTCACATACCCAACAATACCATAAACCCCCAATTTTTCAAGCAAATTCCATAAAATCCACAAATCCATCATGAGACAATTTCAAATAAACAATGAAGAAAAATACAAGAGATCATGCACAATAGCATTTCAATACTCAACACAAAGCACTATAGTTTTCAAAGCCAAATTTGAGTGAAGATAGAGAGAGAAATCCATGTTTCTCACAAACTAAGGTTTTTATGGCTCTCCACCCATAACTTTTCTCAAAACATAATAAAGTTTGCAATAATACCAAGAGACAAGGAACCCATAGCAAATAGATATGATTAGAAGTCTAAATCATACATATATAATAATCCTAGCCTCAATGTAAGTGAATGGAAGGAAACCCCTACCTTGTATCCTTAGTTTGTATGAAGAACTTGAGCTTTGATCTTGAATCTACCATTAAATCTCTTGTTTTTCCTTTCCTTTCTTCCTCTCTAATGCTCTCTAGGGTTCCAAGAGGTGTGGGGGTGTGAGTGGAGTGAAATAAATTAGGGCAAATGGGATGAAAATGAGTTTAAAACATATCAGCCCCGAAATTCACTGTTCATGGACTGTTTTGGTCTTCTCCGAAATTACGATTTTGCCACTAAGAATCTCCAATTTTATCCATACGACTATCCTAAGGTTTTTCGACATTCCGGATTCATTTTTAATGTTATTTTAACCTAAAAACATTTATTTTTATGATTTATCTCAAAACCAAAGTCAACGTACACCCGAAACACTAAAGTTTCTATTTTTCTCATCTGAACCGGCTATTACTGAAGTTTTTGCGATGTTTGCAAATAAAAGGTGATAAAGGGTGCTTCTTAAAGCCTTTTATACTTATTTGAAGCCTAAATGTACTCATTATTCTTATATTTTGATTTAGGATGCAAATGAAGACATTAAATACAAAACGAAGCTAATTAGACTATTTCGACATCGCTTCGTTATCTGGACATAACTCTCTCATCCGAGCTCCGATTGAGATGATTCAAGATGATATGGAATGATAAGAAAGATCTATACAACTTTAATGTTTTGAGTTTTGAGAGATATTGATTGCATTAAGGTCAAAATCGCGCTTGAAGTTGCAGCCAGTGCACTGTTCACAGCCTGTTTCATTCATTTTCCATTTCCAATCCATTCCTAAGCCAACCAAATCCATCACATACATGTTTAACATGATTTTCCACCTAAAACTTGATACCTACAAGTTCTATTACACCCCATTTCATACATCTACAAATCAAAACCAAGTTCCAACTACTATTTACCCTATTTTCACAATACGAACATTTTTTTTTTCTACGTTTACAATCTACCTAGTCCATGCATACATCCTTATACATATTACATTTCAAGGAAATTATGAATTTCTCGCTATATATATATAATATAAAAGTGTGGGGGTTTACATTTTCTCAATGACATGAATTTCTTCATCTATTGCTTTCACCCATTGTTTCTCCCTGCAGGCATCACTGAAAGATACAGGATCACAATCTGCATATAAAGCAAAATTTATCAAATCCTCTTCTGAAGGATCACTGTTGGTGTCAATCACATAATCCTCCAATCTAGCTAGCATATGTCGTTCATGCTGTGAACGCCTAGATGACTATGGCTGCGGGGATTGAACAGTTGAAAACTGTTCAACTAGCTGATCACCAACTGAATCATCAACATCAAAAGGATTCCTTTTTGGACCAATCCCAAACATCCTGTTCATCAAAAGTGACATCCCTGCTAATAATTACTTTTCATGTGATAGGATTATAAAGCTTGTACCCCTTTTGTAATTGGATTGTACCCAAGAAAAATACATTTTTCAGCCTTGTCCTCAAGCTTTTTTCTTAGAGGATCAGGAATATGGGCATAGGCAATACAACCAAATATCATCAAATGTTGAATACCTTGCTTCTGACCACTCCAAATCTCATAGGGAGTTTTTCCCTTGAAACTTCTGGTAGTGGACTTGTTCAAAACATAAACAGCACAAGCAACAACTTCTGCCCAAAAAAATTTAGGCATCTTTTTAAATTTCATCATTCATCTAACCATTTCCATAATAGTTCTATTTTTTTTCTCTGTCATACCATTCTGTTGGGGAGTGTACCTGACTGTCAACTGATGCTTAATACCATAATTTCTCAAAAAATCATCACAAATCATATATTCCTGACCTCTGTCAGTTCTCAAACCTTTAATTTTTATCCCACTTTGCCTTTCAACATAAGCCTTAAAATACTTAAATGTATTACAGACATCCGATTTATTTTTTAAAATATACACTCAAGTCTTTTTGCTAAAATCATCAATAAAGGTAATAAAATACCTACTCCCACCATTGGAAGGAACTTCAGTTGAACACAAATCAGAGTGAATCAAATCAAGAGGTCTTCTTGATTGCCAAGCTTGTTTATCACGAAAAAGATCTCTACATTTTTTTCCCAAAACACGAGTCTCATAAACTTGACTATGAATATTAATAACAGGCAAACCAAAAATTAATTTTTTTCGGGCAAGTAAATTTAAGTTATGAAAATTTACATGCCCAAACCGCATATGCCATAACCAATTATCCCCAGAAATTTTAGAACTAAAGCAATGTATTTCTAACAATTAATATGTAAAGGAAACAAACGATTGGGTGTCATATTTACCTTTGATATTAGTCCCTTGAGGCTGTCACTGATTGTACAAAACACCATTAAAAATTCTCATATCATACCCCTTTCTGACAACTGCCCCATACTCAATAAATTGTGGCTAAGATCAATAACATAATAAACATCCGAAATAGCATTAAAAAGACCTATTGTGACACCCCAAATTTCCGGGGGTCCTTTATTAACCGTTGACCATCCGTCAACCCGCGGAAATACTCGTGATAGTCGTATAACCCGACACCACGTCATTCACATGCTTTTAATCGGATTTACCATCATCAAGGTCAATTATACCTCCATTTATGTCCATTTATGTCATAGGAACCAAAGAAAACAAAGCCCAAAAGCATGGCTAAGCATTTTGAAAATTTCAAATTTTTGGAAAAACCTTCTGGAAGGTCGACATACACCTACCAGAAGGTCGCTGAAAGAACAGTTAAATGAAAAGAATCAATTGCAAGAACTTCCGGAAGGTCTACATCCGTAGCAAAAACCTTCCGGAAGGTCCATTCCAGTAGCCAAAACCTTCCGGAAGGTTCATTCCAGAAAACAAAACCTTCCGGAAGAATTTGGCAGTCAAAAAGAAACCCAAGGCAAAACCTTCCGGAAGGTCCATTCCAGTAGACAAGTCCTTCCGGTAGGTTTTACTCCAGTAGCTAAAATCTTCCGGAAGGTTCATTCTAGTGGGCAAAACCTTCCGGAAGGTATTAGCTGTGAACAAGGCAAGCTGGGGTTTTTAGCAAAACCTTCCGGAAGGCCGACACACACCTTCCGGTAGGTTTTCAGACTGTGAGCATAAAAATGGATTTCTTTCCCCTCCAAACCATCCTTAAAGCTACCCCAAACACTCCAAACTCATTCAATACATGTTTAATGAGATTTTCCATATAATACCCAACTCATACAATCTCTATTACAATTCATTCAATAATATATATATACATCAAAATGGAATTTTGTTAAAGGTTTTACAAAACTTAAACTAAGGCCACAAGCCGGCCCCCTTCATGCTTGATGCTCTCCAAATGAGCCATCCGCCGGAGCAAAACTCACACCTGAAATGTTTTTCCCATAAAGGGTGAGCCACGCTCAATAGGGTATCTCCTAAAGAGGCTACTCCCCAACCTAAATGCATATGAAATGTCACATGCTATCAATCAACAATCCACAACAAGAATATATTCCATGTTGAAACATGTAATGCCATGCTATGAAATGAGGTGAGACTCACTCATGCACATCAACCGAGCCCTTCCCGGCTCCTCTACACATGCAAGTGCCAATGTGTACCAATCCGTCATTTATGTTCCACATCAAATGACATTTCATTCTAGGGTCTTTGTAGGGGTGGATGTTCATGGACTCACACCAAAGGTCACCCAACCTACACGGAATTCATGGACTTCCACCAACGGTTCCGCGTACACCGACACACTTTATGGGCTCTTATACCAACGGAGTGCGTATCCAATCACCGGGTCTCTCACCCGAGGGATTTTCTAGCCCTTCTTGCTACCCCAACCCTATCAACATATAAACCATTCGACTCGACTAGGTCATCGACCCATATTACCCGAGCTCACTCGTCATCCACCATGTGTGGTGAAGACAAACAACCATGCACACACACCTCCTAAAATGCGATGTTCCCGTGCATATGAAATGTGGTGCTCCATTGCAACACTAATACAATGTTCGATATGGTATGAGTGACATATGAACATTCTCAACACATTTCTCATATTCCATGGTAAAATCATATCAAAAACATATAATTCCCATAATACAAATTCCAAGCATGTTATCAACATACTAAAATTTCAAGGCATATATATAAACACATAACACGCCCACAATTTCATATAACACATGAATTTACATTGGGTTCATTTCACATATCCAATCATAGAAATCACATTTAGTAACTCGTAAATCTCCATCCAAGCTAGGATTTCCTTTACCCATTTCAATACCCAATTCATCCAATTTCACAACAATAGGCAAGAGATACATAGGTTATCATCTTACCCATTCCATAAAAACATTATAGGCTTGGAATTGAACCTTAGTAGGAAGAAACCCTACCTCTTGAAGCGTGAGGAACGACCAAGGGAAGTTCCAAGACCCGATTCAAGCAAAAATCCTCACTTCTCGAAAATCCCGTACCTTGATCTTCGGTAAAACTTGCGCTTTTTGGTATAGCCGCGTAGCCCTCGATGAGTAGAGCGACTTTAATTCTTGGCTTGCGTGGATTCGAGGTCCGTAGCACTGTAGATCGTAGAGAGAAGGTGAGTTTTCTCTCTTTTCTCCCTCTTTCTCTCTATCGGCTGAAACCGGCTGAACAATGGGGAAAAATCTGATTTTTTCCCCCTATTTATATTTTAGAATACTTGGCCCACAATTCGCCACACGTCCTATTTAATTTCGGGTCCGTTTTAATCCCGAAACGATTAAATTTCGCTCCGGTTCAAGTTCGAATTATTTTTATTTTAACTTGTGTCTAATATTTCCCCAAACTTGAAAACTTTATAAAAATTTCGTGTACAGGGTCACCCGGGGCCCGTTCGTCTCGTAAAACGCGAAAAATCCGACTATCTCGGAATTCAACGAAATTTGACGTGGTAACTAGATTTCGCGAGACGAATCCAACGGTGAGGTCCATTTCGTCATCCGAGTTCTAGAAAAAATCAGGTTTACAACCTGTACCGTAGTGGCAATTTACCGTTTTGCCATTTTTCACAAAGGTTTAAATTTTCTCGGGTTTTACACCTATATTTTAACTTGATAGAAATTTTACATTTTTCCTTTATGGGGATGGTTGAAGCATTCCCAAATTTAATGTCTGATTGAACAGATTCATCCAATACAGGAAACATCTCTTTGTAACCACACATGTGATTACTGCAGCCTTAATCTAGGTACCACTTGTTCTTTTGAACATCATCCACTACACTATCAACTAAAAACAAAGCCTCTGAATTATCATCATTGCCCTCTGTAATTTTAGCATGATAATTATTATTATCGGGTCTCCTTAATTTGTAGCACTCATTTTTATAGTGCTTTAATTTTCCACAATAGTAGCACTTTATTTTAGATTTATCACGTTATTCACCCAATTATTACCTTTGTTTTTTTGTCACGTACCTTGGTTATTTGAATGTTGATAATTCTGATTTGATTGAGATTTATTGTGGGACTCATCCTTCTCTTGCTTAAAACTCGCCTAAGTCTGCAAGACTTCTTCTTCTAAAATCTCAGTTTTTTAATTCAATCTTTGTTCATGGGCTTGCAGAGAACCTATCAACTCATCAATTGTCAGAGAATTAAGATATGTTGACTTCATGATAGTTGTGACAATATACTCGAACCTTATTGACAAAGTTCGAAGAATTTTCTCCATAACCTGGAGATCCTTCACATCCTTGCCGTTGGCTCTCATCTGATTGATAATAAGTAACGTCCGCGAAAAAATAATCAGATATACTCTCTGATTTTTCCATCTAAAGAAGCTCAAATTGTCTGTGTAGGGTCTACAACCGTATCTTTTTCACCTTATTTTGTCCAATATAACAATTGATCAAGACATTCCATGCCGCATTTGCTGTCGAAACATGAGCAATCTTGTCCTAAATTGACGAATCAATTGCTTTATAAATATGTATCAATACTCTACTGTTTTTCTTACGATTAATTACCAATTTATTTTTTTGGGCTTTTGTGTGACTTCGTAGATCTCTGGGATCTGTGAACCTATTTGTCACAATATCTAAAAAAATCCATGACCTTAAAAAAAAACTTCATCTGTGTTTTCCAATGTTAAAAATTTGACCTAATCGGGCATTGAATGAACTCGTTCCTATTTGTCATCTCTAAAATTGGCTCTGATACCAGATGTAGGATCTCAAAATAATATCAAGTACTCAAATATCTCACACACACACACAAAAACTTAATCAAAGTTCAAGAAAATAAAATAAGAAATCAAGAAACAAAAGAACTGAAAAAGGCCGACATCAAAGGTTCACATCAAAAGAAAAAAAACAATTTTCCAATATCAAAGATTCTGCCATTACATGGTAAAGAAAGACTCTTTAATGAATAAAACAATTATAATCCTATTTTATTTTTAATAAATCACATCAAAGTTAACTAGAATACCCTATGAGTCAAAACTTTTAAACTCATTAAAAATAAATAAGAAATAAAATATTTAGAGAGTTTGGATCAAATTCTAACAACAATTTGTGATTTTCAATTTAAGGTGTTGGGTTAAATAGACAATTGAAATAGTTTTACAGTGATGGACATATCTCATCTTCTTGTTAGAAGTATTTGCATCTTACGTCCTTTAATTTATGACAAAAAATTAAGTTATAGTCTGAGTCGGTTTTAGATTACTTTCAATTCATAAGATTGAAGATAAAAAAACAAGATTTTAAATATTCAAGAATATAAATTGGGAATCGAAAAAATCTTGTTGTGTGCAATGACAAAAAAAAAAAAGAGTCTTTCACTGTAAGAGAAACGTGGCACGCAATTATTTGTCGTAATACGTCACTCCTTTCCCACTACCATGCGCGAGATTACCCAGCTTTTCGTCTTCATCGTGAAACCATAGCTTTCTCTCTCTTGCAAACCATGGCGTTGAGGTATGGTGGACGCAAGCTGTCCTTCGACGTCCTCACCGCTAGCACCTTCTTTGAAGACGGCGACGACGATGAGACCCCCATCTACAGATCCAATTCAGGGCCTCCAATTCACCAAAATGGCGTCGCATCAAATCCTAACCGCCGAAAACGGAAGAAGAAAAAGAAGCAGCTGATGGAGTGTTCGATATCCGAAAATTCAGTCACCGATGGAGGCATCGAGGGGGTTATGGATGATTCTGTGAATCAGAGGGTTTTCGAGAACGGTAATTGTACGAAAGAATTGGAATTGGAATCGGATTGTAAGGGTTATAATTATAGTGTTTCCAGTGTTGTATGTGAGGAAGTGGTGATGACGGAAGGGAGTGGTGGTGGAGAGAGTGTGTGCACAGTGAGTTCGGTAAATGGACCGGAATTTGGGAATTCGCATGGTTGGGAATTGAGGCAGAGGAGTGTTGCAAATGGAGGAGGAGGAGGGAATGAGGAAGCAGAAGTTTTGGATTCGCGGATTGATAAGAATGCGAAGGAAGAGGGTAGGAGTAATAGCGGTCAGGAATTTGATTTGGCGATGGGGAAACAACGGGTGGAGCAGAATGGGGATGCTGGGAGGAGATTGGGAAAGGAAGAGTCGTTGGACTGGAAGAAATTTATGGAGGAAGATCCGAATTGTAAGTGAATAATCTCTTCTTGCGTTTCAGTTTTCAAAGCATTGATTTTTCGACATTGTCGGAATCTCCATGATATTATTGGTAAGATTGGTAGTTGTTTGAAAGAAATAACTTGTACAAATGAACAATTTCCTAACAATTTCCCCTTTGGCAATTCTATGATAAAATATGAGAATAAGAAATTCATTATTTATAATTGACTAATTCTATGAAGTCACAACTTGTAATGCTTTAACGTTCGGAAAGAAAAAACTTGTAATACTTTGCTGAATTTGAAATTATATATAAATCCCCATTTAAAGAAGATACTGTAGAAGATAGTAATGAAGTTGAAATACATAAACATATTGTTGCTGAGGTTGATATTTGTTTGAAGGAAATGACTTGTAATTTGTAGTGCTTTGCTGGATTTGGGATTATATAAATACTCACTTCAGGAAGAGACATGCCTGCAAAACTTTTTTGTCCTGATACTGGTGAAAGTAGTCATATCTTACATGACATTTTTTAAGCTTTGAAATAAGTAGCTTAGTGTTGTTAAAAAATCATTTTACATTTCTTGTAAACAAATGGTTTCCGGGGACACCTTCTATGGCCAGCATGTGTCCTTGGGTTGACTTGTTAGTTTGCCAGCTGAAAATGGTGTTGGTGAATCTACATTATTTATATGTTAGGGCTGAACTAGATGAGGAGAGTTATGTGGTTTTGAGATCAAATTAAGGAAACAGTGTATGCCTTGTAGAACAATTCTTGAGCATGAAAGGGTGGTTGGGAGTTTTGAAATTATTGAAGAACTGTGGAACATGTGAAACAAGGTTATAAATGAGAGGAGAGAAAATACTTTTTCAAAATTTTTTAGATCTTGTGTAAGATCCATGTTGACAAATCCTTATCATTAATGTTTGTTGAGAGTTGGCCTGTTTGGGATTCTAGACACACAGCATGAGTAACCTCTAAAAAGTATGAAAATTAGTGTTTGGCTCAATTTCATATCCATGAATGGTAATGCTGATTGATCTTTTTGTTGGTTGTTGTAGGTGATTTATTTATACTCGAGTAATCCATTTACCATTGACATTCTTATGCATTTCCTAAACTCATCTCCTATTTTCCTGGTCTCGCAAACACATTATTTTTCCATCACAGGCACCATAGTTGTCACGCTCCAAATTCTGAAGGTTGATACAGTGTAAATATGATAATTAGATTGCACTTTAGCACAAGCCATTGGAAAAGCAAACTTGGATTCACAAGTTACATACTACATAGTGACTGAAAAACAGGTCATAGCGACACACTGTCCTCCATATATCAACCACTAAATTGTACCATTGTACGCAAGTCTCCTTGAAGTTACCACAGGACCACTTGAGTATATACATCTACGTTTCACAGAGTTCTTCTAGAAAAGCACTGCAGTCGCTCACCTGAAACAGCCCTTAAAATCCCATGAAATAACTAGATACCATTACACACACATGATATGATACACATCACTGGTCAAGCAATAAGCTTTGAGATAACTCAGGAACTGGGTGGCTTCCTTCACCGCCATGCCTTTGACATGAAAATGTAACGAATGAGCTCACGCCCAATAAATCAAACTCATGTAACAATTCATATCATGATATCGAGCGAAAAATGAATGACAATGTACCATAAAAGCTAAAATTTTCGATACAAATGCATATCACAGGATTGATCTTTGTCTCTCAAATATCATGATCATTTGACATAATGATTGGTGCAACATAAAGAAGTATCTATAGTCTTTTAACCAAGGTCACGACAGCTATCTCGTTTTAGGTGCTTTAACAGTAGGGATATGAGTGACCCCATGTCCCAAGGGTGCTAAAAAAATCCCGGCAGAGTTTCTTTCACCAAAAGAGTCACAATCCCTGTGTATATAGTTCACCACGGTTCCACAAGCAAGCATACACACTCATTTGCCACATATTGTCAACACTATGTTTCAAGAAGATTGAATAACAACCCAATGCATAATCATTTCAATTTATCTATTTGTAACTCTTTTCTTTTTTAAAACTCGTCATATTATGTCCTTAGGAACTCGATCATATGCTTACTCTAAGTCTATAAATAGCATATGAAGATTGTTTTTTTTCTCCATAACCCTCTATTAGTCTACTAAGTATATAGTTTTAGTTGTTGATCTCCCAAGCGGAAATCCAAATTGATTCTATGATGCCATTGTTTCAAGTCTTAATCATTGCTTGATCACTTTACCCAAACTGTCATTGTATGGCTGATTAACTTAATATCTCGATAATTTGTGCAACTCTTGATGTCCCATTTGTTTTTATAGAAGTATTAAAACACTATTCCTCCACTCATCTATCAACTTGTTAGTTGTTATAATCTTATTAAATAGTTTAGTTAAGCACGATACCCCTACATCTTCTATACACTTTCAAACCTCAACCGGTACACCATGTGGTCCTAAGGCTTTTTGGTTTTTTCATTTTCGTTGATGCATTATTTACTTCAAACACATCAATTCTATGAAAAAACTTATTTTCGCTAGTCTCACTTTGATTATTATATTGTTCAACCTCTGAGTTTCCTATATGATCCTCATTTAATAATTTCTCAGAATAAGTTTTTCCGCTTTCCTTAATTTCCTCATTTTTTTATCGACACTCTAAATCCTTATTTAAGATATACTATGTGGTTAACATTCTTAGTTTTTCTTTCTCTTAATTTAGGAAGTCTATATATATTTCTCTGTCCATCCGTTGTATCTAGCTTCAAATAAAAATCAGTGTATAATTTATACTTGATTTTTTGTTACTGTTTTTTTAACTTCTTTATTTACAAGCTTATATTGTTTAAAAGTTTCTTCGATTCTAGAAGCTGTTTTTTTTTTTTTTTTTATTGCAATGGTCATACCCTTGTTTCTTCTACAGAAGTTAGCTTTAGGAGTGCTAAAATGTGATTTTTATTATACTGATTATAGAATGATTTATTTTCCAAAGACTATCTCCTGTGATTTTGTGATCAAGGACAATTTAGATTGGAATACTGTCATATTATATTTAATTTCAGGTCCATTTGCCATTGATTTGTTCACTGTAAATTGCAATTGTAAAAAATCCAATATCTTTTCTTTCTTCCTGCACTATGTCAGACACATTTTCTGTGGAGAAGTTACCTGTGAAATACTTCATGGAAGAGATGAATGGTGGAAATTCATTACGGAGGACTACGACTCTAGGGAATGAGAAAGAACGGGAAAGAGTGTACGATACGATATTTCGCTTGCCATGGCGATGTGAACTGGTGAAGTGGCTGTCCTATCACAACTTTATGAAGCATTACATACTTTTGAGTCATATGCTTACTTGTTCGTTGTCACAAATATCCATTATTATTTTTGTTTTGGTGTTAGATATATGTATGTATGTGTATGCATGTTTTTTTTGTCTCAGCATGTAGTTTTTTGGTCCTACATTGCTATACAGAGATTGAGGGCTGGACCTCACCTTTTGCTCAAAGTGTCCTTTTTTTTTCGCTTTAGCACTTGAATAAAAAAAAAGAGGTGTCCTTTTTCTCTCCTCCAAGTATTAGAGAGCTTTTGAAGTTTGAAAGGGGAATCCATATATAATATATTGTTCTGGCTGTGTAGTTTATGAATTGAATTGATTTACACAAAATAATTTCTTTATGACAGATTCTTAAAGATGACAATGCTTTTGCAGCTTATAGATGTTGGCTACTTCGTCTGTTTCGATTCGTTTCTGTCACTGTTGACTATGATGCCAACAAGGATTCTTATGACCTTTTGGAGGCTTCTTAAAACAAGGTTAGTTTCTTGTTTATTTAAATAATTCTTTCATGGAATATAGTAGTAGTAGGATATCACATGCCAGGGTATTACTGTTTGACCCTCTAACTGCATTTTTTGTCATTTGCATACTCTTCGATTAATATGCATTGGATTTTTTTTCCCCTGCTTTACCATTGAAACCTAATTGTGGAACTGGTCTAATGTGGACTGTTCTGATCAACTATCATGGATTGGAGAGGTTTTTCTTGCACAGATAGTAGTAAGCTTTTAGAACCTGATGTTCTTAGTTTTAATATTTTGGAGAAGTGCTTGGGCAAAAGAAAAGATGGGGGTTTTTTATTAATGAATCACATTTATGGGCTTGTTCTAACTATTTGTTCTCGCCACAATTTTTTCTTCCTGCTACTGTACAGGAAGAAATTATTTGTTCTATCATTCTCCTCACAGCACTTTCTTGTGTCATTTGACATTATAGTAAATGCCACATCCTTATAAAGGAGATTATAGCATGTAAAATTTCCAATTTGTTAGCAGGATTACAGGTCCGAGGAGGAGCCCGGAAAATAAAGATAGAGAGTGAAACTTCATCAGTTCAATGTAGCACCTCATACATGAATAAGATTCCAATTCTGATTTAATTTATTATTTTCTCAGAAAAACTTTGTGGTCCTAGTGCTCTGTTAGGTAGCCGTGAGGAGCATTGGTGGAGTGATTTACTTCTCAGAACAAGAGATGTTATTGTACTTGAGTTTTATTTCCTTGAAACTTAGATGTATCGAAAACAAATTGGATGCTTTACGCTAGTTTGAATTCAAGTCTACCATTTTATTTGTCATTCCCTTAGAAATCATAGTCACATAGGCTCTATACTTTGCTCTCTGCTTTATTTTCTTGACTAAGTTAATCTCAAGATAAAGCCAGGAGTCGGCTAACATATCAAAAAAGCTCATGTCAAATTACAAAGAAGAAAATTGTGCAAAGGCTTCTAATTCTGCGAATTGCGCCAGTTCCCATTTTTATTTGCCCGCTACTTGTTTCATGGCTTTTAGTTGAGATGCAGACCCCACTCTGTCAGGCCTGCCTTTCTTTTTTCTAAAAGAAAAGGGACATATGAACAGGAGATTAATAGGTTATATGCTCTTACCAAGAAAGCTAAAGAAAATGGATGGTTTTAAAAATTAAAAATGAATTTGCTCAAGACGAGATGTGCATTACACTCTTGTTGATTCTTCTGCAGAAGTTAAACTTTCATTTTGTTTTCTATTAGGATGGTTAAATGTAATGCAAAAGCTCAAGCAGTCAAGCAATATGAACCTGAAGATGAGGGATGCTGGTAGACTAATGTTGCCCAATAAAAACCAGCTTTTAAATTTCAAGAGACCCATTTAAATCCAGCACATGGGCATAATATAATTTCCTGCAGTGGATTTGTCCTTTCAATTGATTCTGTTATTGTTATTCGGACTTTACACTGTGGCGTTCTAGGGGTTTTAACTTATGAGTTAATTAAGAAAGATGTTCCCAACCTATGACTCCTTGTTAACACATCCTCCATCTACCCCCCAACCCAACACACACATGCACAAAATATAAAGAAAAAGGCATGCCAGAAGAGGGTGCTCAGCCATTGACTACAACGCTGAGGAGGGAACCTAGTATGGGGTGCTTTCAGAGCCAAACATGAAGATGAAACAAAATATGTTTGTGCTTTTGTAGAGACAATGGTAGACCTGTAACATAGACCTAGTACTCTCCTAAGCAGTCCAGAAAAAGTCATGTAGGTGCTGCTTTTGAAGGGTTCAAAAGTAGAATGTGGTCCAAAACGAGCTAACGCGAGTTTTCGAATGACGGTTTTCTCCTTTTTGAACATCACCGAGATAGGCTTTTCCCCGAAACATTGACCCTTGTTTGGGAGGGAGAAGTTGATTCATTCAATAGAGCTTTATTTGTTTGATCTAGTAAGGGGGTGTTAGAAATAAGCCACCGCCCAACAAAACAGCGGTTTACAAAAGAGCGACCCGGGACATCGAGCCAAGAGCTCCAATGCGCGTAATTGGAGCTAAGCGGATGCCGGGAGGCAAAGAAGTAGTAGAAAATGTTGAAGAGGATACAACCCGCTCTTGGACTTAAGAATATGCGCATCGCGTGCTCGATCTAGCAATCTTGGACAATTCTTTTGATGAACTGTCACTAAACTAAAAAAGAAAGAAGAGAAAGAACTGGGAGTTGGCGACTACATGACTGCTTGCTTGCTTACCAAGCTATTCGTCCTTTCAAACAAGACTACGTTGCCAATCAGAAATCCTTCTTCTAATAATGAGAAATTATGGATAAATTATCAGACTGGTGTGATAAGATTGTGAAAAGGTGTTAATAAATCAGGGAAGGGGAGTTAAAGACAATGGGAAGCCAGTGCCATAATGGCTCTATGGCCAAAGTGCCCACATGACATCTGTGAGGGAAGTTTGGAGGTGTGGGTTCAAATCTTCTTCGTTGTCATCTAAAGAGGTTGGAATGGTCGAAAGGTTGAATGCAAACTTCTAAAGACTCTTGAACACAACGAAAGCAGATAGAACATGTGGAGTATCTTATCAAGCCAATATGAAACTGATGTAGGTGAAAAGATTGAAGAATCGAAGAAATGGAAAAGAGAGAAGTGGAAGAGGAAGAGCATGAACTGGGCTATTGGACATGATTTTTCCAGGTGATTGCCAAACTTTATAGAAGCTGATGGGTTCAATTCATGGTTGGAGCGTGTTTCTGTTAAATATTTCAAGTAGAAAACGTTTTCAGGGAAAGACCGTACAGGCATAACAAAAAAGGAGAAAATAAAACCTGCATATTGCTTAGATGTATTGTGCCCTACAGGAAATTGGCTTGGAAGAAAGGCAGAAAATAGTCCTGTGCTAAGCATTTGACCACGTATTTTGTCACCTCTGCATATGCATGTAACTGGAAACCAGTCCTGAAGGGAAAGTGTGGAAAGTTAGCTGAAACTATGAACATAAATCCCACATTGTGTTCCATGTTAGTTTGTCATGGGATCTTTAAAAGCTGGCAATTTTTCCAATAGTTATTTTCTAGATTTCTTTATACTACTGTTTATTAGAGGACCAGTTGCACCAATCTGTTTCGGTTTTGGGCCTCAAGTAGGAAGAATTTTTTTTCTAGTTTTATTTCATTTTTTTTTTTTTTGTCTTTTGCAAAATGCATTTGGGTGGAAAAAGGAAGAACTAGAGCCTCTACATTTAAAGGACTGCTTTAACATCAGGAGCTTGCTTTCACTTGCTGATTTTACTTTTCTTTTTATTATTTTTTCTTGTGGTTGTCTCTGTGTGCATCTGCATTTGTACTTGAGTTTTGGTAATTTGTAGTATTGCAAAATAACCTAAACCAATGTTATGGCAGGCAGTTCCAGAGGCTTTCAGCTGCAGAGCTGTCTGATTTTGGCTGTTTTATTGTGCTTGCTGCTGGAGTCACTCTTTTACAACTAACAGGTCCATCAACGAATTTGACCTTTTTAGTTTTACCACTTACAATTTCCTACCACCATAGGATATAGTAGCCTGCTTTGTTTTGTATGAAGACATGAATTTGTTAATTAGGTTTGGTTGTATATTAACCTTATATTCCCTGTGTTTTGCTGCCTCAGATATCAGCCTGATATATCACATGATTCGTGGTCAAGGCACAATCAAACTATATGTGGTGTACAATGTGCTGGAGGTAAGAAAATAATTTGCTGGCTCTTGAAGGATGGACAAGCCCAAAAATTTATAGAATTTTCTGGCTACAGAGTTGAAATTTTATTCTCAACTCAGATACATTACGCCATTGATGGAAGATGTTGCTATCCATGAAAAAGTATATGAATAACTATTGTTTATGCATTTAATGAAAGAATGACAGAGATGGTGTGCATTAAGACTTCCTCAGTTCCGTTAGGGTAGTGTCCTCCAATGCAACATATGTAATGGAAATACTGGTCTTCTTATCTCTCTCTTTTTTTTTTTATTGCTTCTCTGTCCGCATGCGCGTGCATTTACTTATCTCTTTTCTTTACATTTTTTTTTAGTTTAATCTATGCAGTTTGACTAACTCAATTTGTTGTTAAAGCTATTGTTTTACTATCTTTTAGTTTTTATACGAGTAAAATGGTCTTCATGATACCCCTATATATGCATATAATGGGATAGATTCTATCACAAGCTATTTCTTTCCACCATGAAGTGTCCAAATAAATCATTAGAAATGTTGTTTTAAAAAGTATTTTTCTAAAGTTGGATTCAATATAATGGATAGATTCTATCACAAGCTATTTCTTTCCACTATGAAGTGTCCAAATAAATCATTAGAAATGTTGTTTTTGTGATTTTTTAAATGCAGTTCGAAACTCGCTTGTGTGATCAAGTCAATAACAAAGTTAACCGTGGCAAATTGCCTCTTCCACATGAAATTTTTTGAACCAAACATTCTGAATTTTATTTTTGGGGCAGCTTTTTGGGAACTAGTTGACTATAAAATTGTGGTTTAGCACTGAAAAGACATAATTCTAGACCAAAGAGAGGAATTGAAAAATGAGGCTAAGAGAGTGGAAGCCTTGAAACATTTAACCACTGCAATTTTGTTGCTAGTTTAACACCAGTGTTTTGTTTAACTTAATTTTACGGGTATATAACTATACTATACCCTCACATTACATAATTTTTTTTGAAATTGCTACTTTCCCGCACCTGGTCTCTCTCTCCTGCGTCTACTATGCACACTATTATCCTAAGATTTGAGCCTTACATGGATCACTCTTACTTGGAAATTATGCAATTGTTAATCGTTGAGGTGTAACTGGATGGGAAGTTGGGAACACACAATTGTGATATACACATTCCCCCCCCCAAAAAAAAAAAAAAACAAAAAAAGAAGAAAAAGAATAATAGAACATGGGCGTAATGAAATTTGTTCCTATGTTTAACGATAAAGACATGAGAAATTTCCCAAGGCTTCACAAGCCAGGTCCTAGAAGATGTTTTTTTTTTCCTCTATAAATGGTTTCCATGATATATGTTTCATTATAACAACCGAACCATAATATTGAGTTCTGCTCAATGTTACCTAGACCGTGGATCGATTTGGTACGTGGTACAGGTATGAGTGTGTGGTACACTACATCTTCTGATACGCGATGCGACGAGGTAGGTTTAGTTGGTACGCCGATTTGGGTCATGGCTCGTTTTCTATAGGATCGCTTTTGTGATTATATATAATTATATATTCATATATAGTTAACTAGTATTTATTTTGGGGTCGAAAATTTAAGCGATTTAGATCGCGAACCAACCCTGTTTTGGATAGTACAACCCCTTTTTGTGGGACGATACAATCCCGGTATCCATTGACTTTTGCTTTCTAAGTGCTCCGGAAACTCTTAATATGGTAATGATTATGACCGAATTTTGTCAACATTACAATCCTACACTTGCGAATTTATGGGCTAGAGTAATGTCATTTTTTCAATCCTTTCTTGTTACTAAGCCTTCGGTTGGGTCTTGTAAAGAGGTTGGGAAAGTAAGATGATAAAAAATGCCTTCCTTCCTAGGTTCTCTTAACATTGACCTTTGTTTCCAACTTTCCTATATCTAAAGAAAACCTAGGGAAGGATTATTAGCAATATATTTGTATTTTTGATGAGGAAGCCGACAAAAATCAAGGCAACCAGTGATTAATGACTGAGGATACAAGTCCAAGTCAGTCCTCGAGGGGTGAATGAGTATACGATTACTTTGAATTTGCAAAGGCCCTTGCCACCTGCAGAGACACTAGTGTTCTGCATATATTACGAAGCAGAGAAAAGCAGTCCTTGAGGGCGGAAAGGATTTGACCGAGTATCATTCTTGGTTTACTCAGTTGACACGGATGTGTAATTGTATCCATGGATGCCACGACCACATCTGCTGTTGTCAAAATAATGACGTCTAAAATGGAAGAGTGTTGTGTTATACTGAGCTATATTAGTGGTTTATTAATTTTAGGCATGATCCTAGCTATGTAAAATTCTGATTGATGTCAAAAACATGGGGTCTGTTTGGTTTGATTCTTCAAAATTGTTTTTTTGTACTCAAAACTCTAAAAACAATGAAACAATGTTTGGTTTGAATTTTTGTTCTCCAATTTTCAGAAAAAAGTGGGAATTGAATCATAAAATCAGAAAACAAGTCCAGCTTGTTTTAAAGTCTTTTTGCGAAAATTTTGGAAACACGGTGACAAACCTCTTTAATGAGGTCTGTCATTTGAGTCCCCTTAGCTGCAAAAGGCTTCCTCTTTTTTTTTTTTCCTTCCCCTCTCTCTCTCTCTCCACTTTGCCCATCAAAAAGAACGAACACCACAGAGGAAGCTTCATCGTCTTCTCTCTCTCCGGCGTCTTCTCCAGCGTCTTCTTCTTCACACTGAGGAAGCTTCAGATCTGCCCCTCTCTCTCTCTTCTCTCTTTCGCAACAAGTAAAGATTCAGATCTGAGCACAGATCTGTGTGCGTTTATGTATGTGTGTGTGTGTGTGTTTTTTTTTGTGTGTGTATGCGTTGTGCGTTTATGTATGTGTGTGTGTGTGTGCGTGTCTGTGTGTGCGTGTGTGAGTGTGTTTTGTGGAGACAGAGAGAGGGGAAAGAAAGAGAGATGTGGGAATTGTGGATTATTGTCCAAATAGATTTTATTAATTTTGTTCTTGGAAACTATTTTCAAAAATATATAACCAAACAGGTTTTGTAATTTAAAAATTTTTAAAAACACTTTCTTAAAATTCTTCCCAAAAATAGTTTTCGGATACTGTTTTTTGACATACAAACCAAACAGGCCCATACTCTTTCCTGCCAACATTGATTTTAGAACCAACATAAAAAAGATGCCCATAACAAATAAAGTCTTTGGTTGGAAGAAGAAATCAAAAAATATGTTATGAAGATCGAGGTCTAGCAAATTAAGGGTAAATTATATTCTCTCCCATAGAAAAAACTACAAGACAGCAAAGACCATGCAATACCTCACTGTAACTATATATTTTAGGGATGATCTTTTATGTCTGTTTTTTTTTCTCTTGCACATAATCCATATGCCAAGGAAAGACTTGTGTCTGTTGAGGCTTAAGTGATTAAATAAGTATATTCTACTCATATTGAAATTTAAACTTTTTATAATGGCTTGTTCAACCAGAAATCTTTTATGTTGATGTGGCACCAAGTAATTTGGAAAGTAATACGTTGAATCTACTAAAATATTTGTAAAAAATATCAGAAAGAAACATGCTAATAAATGCCTAAGCTATCAGAAAGTTGTTATCTCCATGTTTAGTGCCTTCTTCTCTATGCTTATTCATTGCTTTCAACAAAGTGCTGTGTTCTTTAAGTTATTGTTATTTTCATGCTCTTGAGACTGATAGGCCGGTCTACCATTGTAATTTAGATTGGGCCTAGTTGACCTATGTTTAATGGGCATGGGTTCTTTTCAAGTATCAGTTGTGAATCGTATTTTTCTTTGTATTTGTTTGGCTTTGTTAGACATCTTATATAAACTGATGTTTGCCCCTTGGTGACAGATATTCGATAAACTATGCCAAAGTTTTGGTGGAGATGTAATGCAAACCCTATTTAACTCAGCTGAGGGACTTGCAGATTCCTCACCAGAAAACATGAGATATTGGCTATGGAGATTTATTTCAGATGAAGCATTAGCTATGGCTTCATCAAATATCCTTATGTGGCAATAGTTTTGTTCTTGTCAGTGCTAGAGTATCTACTCAACCTGTTTGCATTTTGGCACCT
The DNA here is from genome assembly GCA_951799425.1 of Ilex aquifolium. NCBI lineage: Eukaryota > Viridiplantae > Streptophyta > Magnoliopsida > Aquifoliales > Aquifoliaceae > Ilex > Ilex aquifolium. The sequence continues at coordinate 40,420,841 of OX637397.1, read as the reverse complement.
TAACTCTTCATACTTTTGCATTCGTTCATCTTATTGGCTCAGGCCATTACCTTGTCAACCTGTATAGTTGCTCACAATAATGCGTTGCTGGCTTTGCTAGTATCAAACAATTTTGCTGAGATAAAAAGCAACGTGTTTAAACGTTTTAGTAAGGAGAACATTCACAGTATGGTATATTATGGTGAGTTATCTTCTCCCTATTAGTTCTTCATTATTTGTTGGAAGACTTACTAATGCTATTCTTTGCATTATCATGAAACCTTAAATTTTGATTGCTTTCTGACTTTACCTTACAGGGACCCTTTCCCTTAACATTGCTGAATTGACCTGTTTAATCCTGCTCATTATGTCATTTGTACTCTTGTATGATCTCGATATGGCATTGCAGATGAAGAACAAACAAAGAAAGTGATAAGAATTGAACATCATGCATATACATCCTTATGCTAGTGGCTTGTTAGCTGTCTAATTGAGATATTGGATGCATGGGAGAGTGCAGGTCATAATTATGTCTGATAGATTATCTGAATTTTAAAAATTGACTACATAGTGTTCTAAAAAGGTCTTCTTGAGTGATTCTTCCCCCCTCCCCCCTTTCTCTCCCCCCCTCCATATATATATATATATTGTCATTATCATTAAGATAACAAAAAGTCTGAGGCTAATGGATCCACACATGTTGATTAGTATTTCAACGGATAAGTCCTAGGAAGCACGGATACGGACATGGGTATCGTATCCGATACGATATGCACACGAGGATACGACAAAGTTTAGGACACGGGTACAGTGAGAATACGTCTATTAAAATAATATAATATATTTTTTAAATAATAATAGAGTTATAATGTATTAAAAATAAAGCATATACTATAACAATATTAATAATAAGACCAAGTAAATGTTAATTTTTTGATTAAAATTGAAATAGATCAAAATAAATATCAATTATTTTCATCAAACATAATTTCATCTATTGACATTCATAGTATATAAGTTACATGACAAAAATTATATTAAAAAAAATAGAAATAATACCTCTTTTAATAGTCAACAATTGTTTTTTTTCAAAAAAAATACCTCGTCGTATCCTGGATGTATCTTGACTGTGTCCTAGATGTATCCTGGTCGTGTTATATCTGTGTCCGACTAGATTCACTATTTAGGACACTTCTGGTCATGTCCGACACGTGTCCGGCCATGTGTGACGCGTGTCCGTGTCGGACAAGTGTCCGACGTGTGCTACAGCACCCCTTCGGGAAGTATCCGTGCATCCTTGGATGAGATGTTAGCAAATTTCTTAGTCTTTGTGGTTGGGACAAGGTGTTGTTGGTTTGAGTTTAGCTGGGTGTAATTATCATATTAGTCTCTAACATTTTGTTCTCAATGTTACTGTGTGGCCTGTGAAATGGAATTTCTGCTTGTAATTATTTTTAGTTATAATCTCTCATGTGTGCAATTAATTCCATTTGATTTCACATTGATGTATATATTTTCATTGCTAATGGCCAGATTCAGTGGAGAGGTTCCATATTTCGGCATTTATCTTATTCGTTTTAGCTCAAAACATTCTGGAGGCTGAGGGCCCTTGGTTTGAAAGCTTCCTCTTTGTAAGTTCACCTGATCTTTGAAAACACAGTGATTTTGAAGTGATACAATAAAAGATTGAAAATAGAAAGTAACAGTGGTTTCAATTATATGTCTCGTCATTTTCTTATATATTTTGTTTGTGTCACAGAATGCTCTTCTTGTTTATGTATGTGAGATGATGATTGACATAATCAAACATTCATTTATTGCTAAATTCAACGACATAAAGCCTATTGCATTTTCTGAATTTCTTGAAGACCTCTGCAAACAGGTATAAGTCTCTGGTTGTGTCATTTCTCTTTATAAATTTACCCTCAAGTTCTTTCGCAGGCTGTACCATGTCTTTATTATTGTGGATTCACATTTATATTTCCTAAAGTGATTAACATATTCAGTTCTGTTGTCTTGCATGTTCACTCCTGCATTTAGGCGTCGTCCTTTGAATTCCCTTTGTAGGTCATAGGTTTCCTTGAAAGGGTTATACACCAAAATTGACCATTCATTTGGTTATTTTGCAAATATAATAATTTTATTTGCAGACTTATATTCTGCATCTACATTCTTGCAATGTGGCATGCTTGAATTGGGTGGTCATTACTTGGACACAGCAGAAGTGCAGTTATTTTGTGCGTATATATCTCCCTGTGCGTATGAATTGGGATATGCCATAAATATGTCTCATTCTGGAGCTTTTGTATCGATTCACTTGTGTATTCAGGTGGCCCTTTACTTTTCTGTGCTGATCTGCCTATACTCATCTACATTGGGTCACATCGTAGTTTCTTTGACGTTCACCGTGGGTCACATCGTGTTAGAATATTAATACTAAGGGTAGTTTAGGCATTTTGAAATATAATCGCGCTGATACCATGTTAAAATTGATCAATGAGAATAGAGAAGACAAAGAGAGAATAAATTATTCATAAAGCAAGTCTGTAATACACAACTTAAACCTAGAAATACACAAAGTAAGTCTTATATAGTAGGGCAACACAACATAAAGAAAATGCCTAAACTACCCTTAGCATTAATACTCTTAACACACTTGTCGTTAAGGCTACCAAAAGAATTGATTTTCTTGTTATTAAAGCTTGTTTGACCTTGTTCCTAAGTAATATCAAAGATCTAGCTTCAAGATCATTTACTTAAGAGGTCTGACTAATTCCAGTTCGACTTGAGTAGGCCTATGAACATTCCACGGACGGTTGACATGGTTGTAGTAACCAAATGGCTTGTGCAAGTTACTGATAGGTGACACATTTTACAAGGCAAATAGTAATGTGACTGAAATTACGTTTTGATAATTAAAGTCAATACTCCCTGTTTATGACATGCATTTTTAACTTACAATTTACAAATCATCAAGGGCGGAGTCATAAATATTTTCTTGTGTGGGCACTCTTGGTCGGTTGTTTAACTACATGTCTTAGTTTCTGTTTAATCCCAATCGATGAATCTACTTAAATTTATTTACATCATAATTTATACTAAAACATTCATTAAACACAAGGGGCTAAAGCTGGTATACATAGCGTAAATAAAAAAATAAATCAAAAAGAGGCCAATTACAACCCTTTACAAGGAGAGCAATGCTATTGAAACCTAAAAATCTAATCTAATTTGTTGATCTAATGATGTGACAGATGACATAGTCTAATATATTTATTGTAACAACTGTTAAATTGTCTTCATCGGGACCACATCACTTGGCACATCATTAGGGATTTTTAGGTCCAATTATTAACTTCAAAAAATGACACTAATTACAACTACTAAAAATTATCCTTATAAGTTTTTCATATTTTGAAAACATTTTGTGATAACTCATTATAAATGCTATAAAAAAAATAAAAAAGACTTCCTCTATATTAAAAATCAAGCTCTCACATGTAACCTTGATTTTTATACTGTAACGAAAGGATCCCATAACTTTTATTGGAAAATTATAAAATAAAACTTGAGATCTCCACAACTATTTTGGATGTGTCCAAAAATTTATAATCCTTTGGGTATGAGCCTATACAAAGTGAGAGTACAAAAATATAAGTTGAGCACAACTAAATATGTTTACACGAAAGAATAGTTTTTTTTTTGAACTATATGAAAGAATGGTTGAAATATATATAGGTATTGTTTTTCAAAAAAATTCTACGGTGGGCCGGTGTCCCTTGGATACTTACTGGTGGAGCCAGGCAAACCATAATATCCATTAATCAGCCATGTCACAGAGACAAAAATATAACCGGGTATGGCCTCTGTGTAAGTGTGTGTGTACGTCCATATCTGTTATGTTTGGTTACACATAGTTATAATAGCTTTCTTTGGAATCTATTTCTTTGATAATACGGACAGCTCCTTTGCATGTTAAATACTGTCAGGGCCGGCTCAATAGAAATTGGGGTATTAAGCAAAAATTTTAACCAAGGACCTTTGAAAATTTAATTTTAATCAAGGGTCTTTGAAAATTTATTTGTCAGTAATGTTCTATAAGTAATTCATGCATTTAGAAAAAATATTGCTTATTCAGTAGTTTAGTGTTTCGATTGGTTTATTTCTGTAGTTTGTTTATAAAATTCTTCTAAGACATTATTTAAAAAAAATATATAATCTAAAAAACTTGGTCATGTTTTTTAACAAGTTCTCAGATAATGATAATTCGCAATTTATTTGAGATTAAATTAAATTATGTTCATGTAAATTAGAGTAAAAACTATCAATTAAAAATATTCTTTACTACCGTCAATGAGCTAATATTAGCCGCATATGGGTTTCCACATTTAGTTAAATTTAGACATAGGGAGGCATTACATTCATTACTTTTTTCCAGTCGATTGCCTACAGTGGTTTTTGAATGTTGTATTTTTCTTATTTATGCTTGTAGTGAAAGGATGACATTAATTGCGCGCGAGAGAGAGAGAGAGAGAGAGTTGCGCTGTTGGTATATAGACCTTTTTATTTCAGTGAATCAATCGGTGGGCAGAGCTTTATGGAAGATTGCATTAATGAGGACTAGGTTTTTCTATTTTTGTTGGCTTGATTTTTTGGGTCAATCTGCACTTCCAAATTACATTTTACTCCACTTCTTTTGGGCCTTTATTTTTTCATTGGGCCCCTTCTCAGTAGGGGGTCTTAAGTGGCCGTTTCAGTGGCTTTGCTAATGGCTGGCCCTGAATACTGTCAAGCTTTTTAGTGAGGTTTATGTAAATTACTTGTTTAGGGTGGGATTTTGTCATCATTAATCAGAGGGCAATGGACATCCGACTTTACAAGGAATCGTTGGGTTCAAGCCTCCCTGATTATGTAAATATGTTTTTGCCATTATCAAAAACAAAAAATAGTAGAAAGAATAACAATAAAATTAAAGAATTCTCTGATCAATGTTTGACCATCTAGATGACTTGGAACCATGATACGGTTCTTAGAAGTTCTAAGACATTTTATTTTATTTTTTTCGTGGAGAAGTCCAAATCTGTTAATTCTTTGCTCTGGTTCATTTGTATTAAGAGATTGATGAGTTTATATTGTGTGCATTCCCTGTTAAATATAAAGGTTAACCTAGGGAGCTGTCAAATGATGTAAGTACATCTCCAATCTATTCAAGTAACCCATTGTAGAGAGACTGGATTATCTTGTTGTAGGGACATGAACCCAGGGAGTATGCATCAAATTCTGGTTTAGATTGCCTGCATGTAATTTTGTATCCAGTGACGCCCATTATGATCCAGTTAGTCTCAATTACAGCTATATTGTCTGGTTGTCTTGATTTTTAGAATTAAGATGGCATCCTCTTTCATGGTTTTTCCTTTGCTTCCACATTGTTCATCTTATTAGCCAGTACAATATCATGCAAAATTTATAATTTGTGTTTTTTTCTAATTTATTTACTTTGAACAGACCCTGAATATTCAAACAGAGAATGGGAAGAAAAACCTCACTTTTATACCTTTGGCGCCAGCTTGTGTGGTAAGCATAAATTACTTTGTTTAAAACTTCCTGCCCTCCCAAACCTGCAACACATACACATGTAGCAATCATACCCATCCAAAAGTAAAGCAAGCATGTAGATGAAATTACCCTTTATTGTAAATATGGATCAAGTCTATGAGGGTGAATGCTCAGAATCAGTTCATTATATGTGTATTCATCATTTTGATTTGATATTGACACTTTTTGGAGCAAGTAATTTTTCTTTTTGTATTTCAGGTAGTTCGGGTACTGCGTCCAGTTTTTGCTGCCCATCTCCCCTACGGTTCCCTTCCCTGGAGGTTCTTCTGGATTTTCTTCCTGTCTGTCACGACCTTTGTGATGCTTGCAAGCCTGAAAGTGATGGTCGGCATGGGCCTTAAAAAACACGCTACTTGGTATGTCAATAGGTGCCGGAAGAGAAAACTTCACTCTGACTAACAAATAATTTGCTGTCGAGAGTGAGGCGGCTTAATATTCACATCGCTGCAACTGGCTATATAAGATTGGCTGTTAAATAGCAGAACTTGGTTTCATGTCTACCAGCAGGCGATCAACTGTGGGTGTATCTGTTGCATAAGTCAGAGCTTCCTCCCAATTTTGTGATGGAAAGAGGCCACCTAAAGTTTCCGAAACATCGAAGTGAGAACTTACAAGGCTACGTACATGTAGTTAAATACAAACTTTTCTTTTTCTCTTTTCCGATGTTTTCAGGAATGCGCGAGTGTTAATAAGTCATACATATACCTTCCGTAATAAGTCATACATATACAAGCAATAATCGCTAGTCATTAAGCACAGATTAGTTTGGCCATCGTCACTTCTTTTCTTACTGTATTCTAGCAATGTATAAGGACCTTAATAACCTGCAAATTCTCGATATTAATTTCTAAGGGATTAATATTGAGAATTTTTAATCAATGCAAGGGTCCTTAATTTTTAGGGAGAATTATACTTAAGACCTCCTAAGGTTTGTCACTTAAATCATTCAGACTTCTTGACATTTGAAATATTACGCACAGACTCTTAAAGTTTGTACGTGTGTAACACTTAGGCCCTTGTTATAAATATATTCGTTAATAAATTCACACAAACTTCCTGAAGTTTGTAAACATATAATATTTAGACTCCTTAAGTTTAAAATGTTGTATTTAGATAAAAAATATTTCAATTAAAGATAAGATATTAAATATTTTAAATTTTACAATTAAAATTTATATTCTATTGTATCATTTATTGAAATAAATTAGAAATAAAAATTCAATTTTTTTCTTAAAAAAATTGTAATTAATATACAATTATATTGTCTATTGGAATTTAATTTAGTTGTTTAAACGACCAAATTAAAATACCAAACTATTCCAATTAAAATTAAAAGATATTGTATTCATTATAGTTTGACCTCTTGTTTAATTTTTTAGTTTTATTCTAATAGATAATATAATTATATACTAATTATGATTTTTTTTTTTAAATTAGATTTTTATTTTTGATTTTATTTCAATAAATGACATAATAGAACATGAATTTTGGATGTAAAATTCATGTTCTATTATGAATAACTTAGACTCTTTGTTTGATTTTTTAATTTTATTTAAATAGATAGTATAATTGTATACTAATTACGATTTTTTAAGAAAAAATTAAATTTTAATTTTAATTTTATTTCAGTAAATGATATAATAGAATATGAATTTTGATTGTAAAATTTAAAATATTTGATATTCTATCTTTGATTGAAGTATTTTTTATTTAAATATAATATTTTAAACTTAAAGGGATAAGTATTATATACTTACAAACTTCAGAAGGTCTAAATATAATTTATTAACGGATATATTATCAGAAAGGGTCTAAGTGTTATATGTGTATAAACTTTAAGAAGTCTATATATAATATTTCAAATGTTAGGAAATCTGAGTGATTAAGTGACAAATCTCAATGAGTCTAAATGGAATTGCCCCTAATTTCTACTGCTCAGAAGTATCCTTTTCAATGTCAACCATGTTGCACGGAACGGAAGCTTAGGAAAGCTGGACAACCGGTGGATTTAAAAATGCCCCCTTGTTAGCGGTGATGCAATGGTCAAAATCCTTCGGAAGGTACGATAATAAGCACAGGACAGGATGGTAATAAAAATATATTTATTACTTAATAATGTAAGTTAAATGCAGAGATTATTATTAAACAGAGGGACTTCTAAAAGTGACAATTATCATGGCAGTAAAAAACAAAGAACTTGATGAATCACAACCTATGAAGCACGGATACTTCGTTGAGGTTGACGTATCCGTATCGGATACTTTACGGATACGATACTCGTCGGATACTCGTCCGATACGTATCGGATACACCTTCTACGTATCCGATAATAATTAAATATTATGATACTTCACGGATACTTTTGTAGTCGACCAACATATATAATATTTTAGTTGAACTTTTAACATCTCTTTTCGAATTTACATACCATACAATACATTAACAACAAATTCATATTACTTCAAAGGTACATGAGTGTTTTTTAAGTATTATCTAAAATTACATGTCAAAAGAGTATAAAATAAAGTTATTACATTATAATTTTAGCAAAATTACTTCTAAATACTAGGTAAATATTAGCTTTGATTCCTTTAATTTGTCACTTCACTTTGTGAATATACCACAGCGATACGATATATATTTTCTTGAAACTAAAAAGAATTACTAATTTTTCTTATTATATGTTAAAGAACTACCAAAATATATAAGTATTAAGTTGGTTGAAAATAATAAAAATATTTTATTATAGCCGTATCTTGGCCGTATCCGTATCCTATTTTTTTAAGTTTTGCCGTATCGCCGTATCCGTATCGCCGTATCCCGTATCGCCGTATCCGTATCCGTGCTTCATAGATCACAACTGAAGGCTGTTCATAAGCTTACTGGTTTACCACAAAATCCTAACAATCACCTATTTTTTAAAATAAAGCAGGAAAAAAATTAAAAAGCCTAAGGACTAGTCGTCCACTATAAACAAAACCCTAAACGGAATTCAATCAATGTAAGCAAAATTAATCTTCCTCTACTCCTTCGAACGCCCATTCGTGTTCCTTGCGGATTTTCGCCTCTTCCTCGGCGGTGAAATCATTCACAATGTTGAATGCCCGGCGAACCCACTCCGGCGATTTATTCTTCATCACATCAGCAACTCTCTGACAGCAAATATCCAGCAAATCCTTGATGTTCAAATAATTCGCAGCCAAGATTATATCAAAGATCTCCGACAGTTCCTTTTCGACAAAAGCAGAATCGAATTTCTCCATATCTTCCTTCGAAACCGATGAGTCTACGTGCTTCTTCAGATATTCAATGATTTGAATCATAATTTTGCTGTTGACGTTGGGCAAGGGAATCACGTTGGAAGCGCAATCGTCTTCGACCATGTTCCTGATCGTCACGGCCTGGAGAGCGATCTTCTCTTCGATCTGGAATTGTTGCTTGTCGGACGTGCACAATGTGAGCATCTTCGTCTCTGTTGTTGTCGTTGCCATGATTGATAGATGGAAAGAGAGAGAAACGTAGAGAACAAACTCAGAATTAGAACCCTCAGAGAAACCCTAGACTAGAGGAAGAACTGGATGATTGATTATGGATTGTATTGAATAGGCGGAGGAGTACTGTGGTATATATACGTGTTAGGGCTGAGGATTCCTTTTAAAAAACGTTATCCTTTGTAAAGTAGGCTGAGGAGGAGAGATTAATTTAACTTGACAAGTTTGCCATCTTCTTATTCTAACAAAACACCTCCATGCTCATCTTCACAACAATAATAAAAATAATAATGCTATTTATACTTAATTTAGGGACTTACTGCATTGTAGTTATTAGATTTTGTTGGTAAATTTAGGTCAATATTGATACCAACCGATAATTCATTTGTCATAATAAATTAAATAAAGTCTCAATGAGATTACTCTCGAGATGAACTCGACAATAGTCATAACCGTTTGATTCCTCTATTCCCCTCTTTAATTCTCTTTTTGTACCTTCTTGGGTAAATATCATATCAACTCTCGGGTTATTCTTTCGGTTTTAAAATGTCGTTCAACTTCCATTTCACTTAGTTTAGTTCTTAAACCATATAAAATGTATTCATCAATTTTTTTGCTTAACATATTGTAAAAACATATAAAAAAAAACATAAAAAAAAAAAAAAATGTAAGGAGTAAATGAAACCAGTTTCAAGAGATTTTCCATTTGATTTAATGAAAAGTTGGAATGAAGAAGTGGATTGTTAGTTTATCTCCATTAAACCCTAAATTTCGATAAATTGGCTTCTTCATCACAGCAAACATTGAAACTTAGTGTTGATCCGATAATTCTAAATAAAATTATATCATTAGGCCAATAAATTAAAATAAATTTTCAAATCCAAATAGCATTACTCTTAAAAAAATTAACGGCAGAGATCTCTTCACCATCCGCCACTGTAGGTCGCTTTCCAATACTACGAGACTCTGAGCATCTAAGTAGCTTTCGATAAAGATTTCTGTGTCCATCTTCAATTTTCTCTCTCTCTCTCTCTCTCTACTCTTCCCTTTTCACTCTCTTTTACAACTCTTTGTATCGCTCACTTCAACCAGATCAGACCCAAGTCAGTTCCATTCCATCAAAATGGTTAGCATGAATTCCTTTGACCAAATGCCATCAAATTTAATGTTTTCTTGGCCTCTCTTGATATATGCATGCATGCAGATGTATACAAAACACAAACACGCACACCTTAAAGAACTTTTAGCCTTATTTTCTTGCACTCCATTCAATTTGATTAATCAAATTGGGTAGAGTGCGAAAAGAAAAAGATTAATCAAATTGGGTTATGCTTAGGATTATAAATCGCATTTTTCACGTTGTCATTTATAATGTATGCGCGTTACATATGTGATGTATTGCTCGCGAAAAAACCGTGTAGAATTGTTTCGTTCCACTTCATTAGATTTCATTGTTCAAGTTTCTTTATGTTCTTGATTGGAAATGAGTTTTTTTTTTTTTTTTTCTTCACATGATTCACTGTTATTGATGTGAATTTATGGTGGATTTGGTTCTGAAGGTGGGTCCCGCACTACCGATGAATAAGAGAAAACCAGGGTGGCTGAGCAATTTACTGCAAAGCAAGTTCTTTGATGCTTGTGCTGATCACATTGATCTTCCAAAGAATGAAAAGAAAATATTTTGCATTGACAGCAATCTTTGCTGTTGTAAGCACTGCATCTCTTCTGTGACTCATTTCCTTCACCGATATCTTCGAATCTGGAAGTGCACATATCAAGATGTTGTTCGGCTTGAAGATATGCAGAAACATCTTGATTGCTCCAAAATTCAAGTCAGTACATCTCTATTTTCTCTCTCTTAGCTGTATTTATCTGATGTGCCAATTATAAATGAGGTTTTAATTCACTTGAATTGTTCTACCCGTATGATTGAATTTAATGAGATTTTTTCTTTAGTCATTGTTTAAATTCCTTGTTTGGTTTAGAAATAAAATTTATTTACAGATATAGATATGCTTTCACAGACATTCAAAGCCAATGGAGAAAAAACCGTGCATTTAAATCCTGCCCCTGGATCAAAACATAGCACACCATTGAAATCAAAGAGTACTACTGCTACTGGTGCATCCTGTGAAGCTTGTGGGAGGAACATCCAAGACTTGCCTAACTGCTTTTGCTCTGTTGCTTGCAAGGTAAATAATGATGATGAACACATTTTCACAAGTTCATTGATTACTTCATCTCCATTTCCTACATAATAGTTCGAAGCTTGTCAACGTGTCATGGAAAATTATGAATATTTAGGTATTGATAGATTCATCAGAGATCTTGTGTAAAAACCAGAGTCAAGAGATGATTGCAATCCCGGTTCTTGAATTTGATGGCCTGTCTGAGAAGCAAGGCTGTGACTCGGAAAGCGATAAAAATGAACATGAATCATCCAGAGAAAACCAAGCCATTGTGAGTTCAGCATTGAAGCCAAAGGGGCGATTGCGAAAGAGGAAGGGTGTCCCTTGCAGGGCTCCTTTCAGTTAGCCCAAAAGAATCGTTCTTTTATTAGTTTCTAACAGTAAGAAAATCTTTAATACACCCACATTCTTTCCTTTAGATTACACAAGGTATATTCCCAATAAGACAACATTCTAGTATTCTTCATATATGATCTTTTATTTAGGTATACCACTCTCAATTTGCCCCCAGTTTTGTGATTTTTAGTTGGGTTAGTTGAAGAGTGACCCCTCTAATTGTTTGAGCATAGGGAGTTTTAGTAGTTGTAGTTGTACAGCATAATGGTGGTTGTATTTGGCAGAGGCATTGGCCATATATGGTGGATAGTATTGGCCATCTATGATGCTATTGTTTGGCCCCCTCAGTGTAAAATCCTAGTTCCGTCTCTGTTGCATCCACATATAAAATTAATCTAATAAACATAATGGTAATCTAAATTTAAGTTACGAGTATAAAAAGAGAAACATCTTCCATTAAATCAAGTCTCATTTGTACGAGAATTGAGCTGACTCTACTTTTTTTTTTTTTTTTCCCAAGTTCATTTTTTGTACTAATCAATGCTCAAGATTGTCAATGACTGCTACATGCTTGAAGGTGGTTGATGTTGGGTCAATCTACACCTCAATATTATCACATCTCTCTAACGATTTAGGCCAAGAGGATTGCGATGATCTTCCTTCATCAAAATAATGAGTAGGAAAAATGATATTTTCTATCGTAAAAGATCTTTAAATTCTCAATTTACACACTAGGATTAAAATATCCACATTTCACCCTCAATCACATAAAAAGATAACAACGCGCTCTATTTTAATAGAATTGGGTATAAAACTTGAATGTAAAATACTTGAAATTGAGTATTATGCAAACAAATTGTGGATAAAAAATATGATAATAAAACAAATACAACAAAAAAATTTGTCAAAGAAGGTAACAGACATTTGGTTTTGGACCACATTATTACTTTTTGACCTGATTTAGAGTACTTGCAATACAAGAATTTTAATCTTTCAATGTGTAAATTAAGAATTTAAAAATGTTTTAGGGTGCAAAGTGTCATTTAAGTGGACATTTTTGGCAATTTAATAGTTCTCTCTTCTACAATGGCCTCAAAGTTAAGCCTTGAAGTAATAAGTTAATAACTTAAATACTTCTCATAAGTCACGGGCAAGCCCAGTGGTCAGGGATTCTCTTTCAACGCCTGTAGCTTGTAATATTTCGAAACAAACAAATCTGTCCACATCAATGAGAAAAAGATAACCATTATAAGTTACTAGAAAAAGTATAAGCAACATGCATTAATGTTCAAGACTAACCATTTGATAATTTAAACGAGCTGGAATTTCATACTAGTATGGATCTGATGAAACCTTCCACTCAATTGAGTTTGTTTAAAAACCAGGGAAAAGAAAAAAAAAACATGAGTAAAAAGAGTCAAGCCTTGAATTCATTGGGATTCCTATGAGGAAATTGATAAGGATTTTCAGCCACTTGTGTCTCTCATTCAACGAAGCCCAACTTGGCTTGGATATTCCACAGTTTTGCAGGATCTCTAATCATGCTCAACCTTGAAGTCAAGAGTGATCCTAAAAAAAAAAAAAAAGACAGACAAACAAACAAATAAATATGAAGGAACAACTTCATTTAAAGAGATAGAATGCATCCACTCACATGTCATCTCAGGGGATCCCTTCATTTGGAGGGTAGATGGTGATTTTCAGCCCATCATTACCCATGCTCTGTTGCTCTTCCATAATTTGCCTGGCAGAATTTGCTGCAGAGTGACTTAAATGGAGTATCTCAATCATCTGTAATGTGGGTATATACCCTAATTCAGAGGGGATCTCCTCAAGCTTCTTACATCGTTCCACCACTAAACGCTCAATGTTCGGAAAGTGATCGCTGGAGGTTTTCCATCGTTTCAAACTTGCTATGTACAAAAGCTTCAAACACTTGAGTCGACGAAACCCACCATAGCTTGTTTCCCACAGCGGTCCTATGAAAGCATTATGTAATAGTTTTAGAACCTCAAGATTGGGTAACATTCCAAGTACAGACATCTGTTCCCACTTCATCACCATAAGTGATAAAGTTAGGCTTTTAAGATTTGGAGGAAACTTGCACGAGGACAAATGGCACTCGGTTCTGCTAAAGTTCGTGCTATGTAACTTCAATGTTTCCAGATGCATCAAAAAGTCAAGACGAGGAAACCACAAAAATCCAAACTCACTCATAAAATCTCCACAAAATCTCAGATTTCTAAGATTGGGAGTCCTTGCCAACACTTCCTCGCAAGACTTGGAAGGAAATACCTGTGAGATCGTATTAAGATTGTCCAATACAAAGGAACCATCATTGTTCATTGTTTCCTCAAACCTAGGGTCTTCAATAAGATTTTCCCCGGAATTAATATAAAGATGTCTCAACTTGACCAACTTCCAAACACTATTAGGTATAGTAATGGGTTTTGATCGTACAATTTGTACTACAAGGAATTCTAGGTTGAAAAGGTTAGATATTGAGTTTGGGAGAGACGGTTCTTCAAACTTAAGCGCCAAGTATCTCAAATGAATTGGCCACTGCACGATTTCTTCGGGGAAGAAGGGCATAGCGATGGACAACAAATCCAACACCCTAAGATGTTCGAAGGATTGATAGAAGGATAATGTATCCTCCACAGAAACCTTATTTGATTCAGAGGAAAAGCACAACAAAGAGCGTATGTGAGATCCCGCTGGGTTGGAACATAGATAATTTAAAATGTCAGAATGGATGCACAGACGATGAATATTATTCGTAGTACGACTCGACTGAGAAGAAACATCTCTATTCCGGGAAATCAGCTGCAAGAATCCCTCTTCCTCAGCTTTTATCAAGCATAGATCGCGCAACATATCATGAATATGGCATGCTTTGATTCCACCTTTGAACCTCCTTTTGGCAACTAATACTAAGTTTCTATCAACAAGATCTGCCAAGTATTCCCTTGCTACATCCTCTAAGCTCTTTTGTTCAATTTCTTTTACAAATCCTTCAGCAACCCACAACCAGATCAACTTCCACACAGGGATATGATAATCTTCTGGAAATGCTCCAAAATAAAGAAAACATAATTTTAAGTGATCAGGCAAGTGATTGTAACTCAGTGCTAGAGTGTCCATGTATTGATTTGGGTCACTAACAATGTATGAACTTACACTAGAGGCAACTTCCCTCCACCGGTTTAGTTTCTTCTCTGTCTTTGAGAGAATTCCAGCTACTACAACAATTGCGAGCGGCAGACCATGACATTTTTTGGCAATTCGGTTTCCTTCTCCAAACAACTCTGGATAGGGACATTCTCTCCGGAATATCTTATGTTGCAACAGATCCCAACTTTCATGCTGATTTAGAAAACGTAAATAATGAGGAGGGATGGTAGGCTCAGCTTGCAAAGCCACGTCTGCGAGCCGACTGGTAAACATGATTCTACTTCCGTTATTGTCATTTGGGAGAAATATCCTCAAACCACTCCAGGCCCTAATATCCCATATGTCATCCATAACAATCAGATATCGTTTATCCTTTAAGCGCCTGTACAACTTTCCACCTAATTCTTCTGTTGTTCCCATAGGAATTTCGTCATCTTTGAGCTTGAAAACAGAACGAAAAATG
The DNA here is from genome assembly GCA_951799425.1 of Ilex aquifolium. Lineage (NCBI taxonomy): Eukaryota > Viridiplantae > Streptophyta > Magnoliopsida > Aquifoliales > Aquifoliaceae > Ilex > Ilex aquifolium. The sequence goes on along the minus strand of OX637397.1, from coordinate 40,405,593 downwards.
CCTCTTAACAAATCCTTGATTGTGTATACTTGAGATACGGTGGTCCAACCACGAATATAGAAGTGATAAACAACGAAAGGATCATTGTAAACCTTTTTAGCCAGAGTTGTTTTACCAAGTCCAGGCATGCCGACAATGGAGACAACTTCAAGCCGCATTCTAACTCCACAAAGCCGTTCAATAATTTGCACTGCCTCATCTTCAAAGCCAATCACTTGTCCTTCCTCTCCCCTTCGAACACTTGTCCTTGACGAAGTTCCCTCAGACGACATTTTATCTCAGGAAACTTCTATGCTAATACATATGCTTGTCATGAATTCCTCTGCCTATATAGCCTGTGGCAATAACAAAAGGACAGTTCATACCCTCTTTTGTGTCAAAATGATACCAAATCCAAACAAGCAAAGCAATCAGGTAATCAAAATATGAACAAATAAATTACATCAACCACTACATCCACAATGAGAGATCTAAATTTTTACCTAAACTCCCACAAGGAGAAAACCACCAAACCAAAGACTATTCCAATCCACTACATCAAAATTTATCTCATAAAGTGTGTTTAAAAGATGATTACTAAAGCAACCAGTGAAGAGATTTTATTTCCATTATCGAAGGCAAAAGATAGGAAGATTTATAGATTCCAGGAGCAACTACTATGCAGCACTCTAAGATCTCATCAAAATCAAACTTGATTCATCATTTGATCTTTTGGCTGAGTGAAGTTTTCATCATTTGATCTTGGGTCTGATACTGCAACCAGATTGAATCAAGAAAGGAGGAACCTGCTTACTTCCATTGTTCAGAGAAGAGTCTCCAACCAGCAAGCGGCAGACATGATTAAAGAGATTACCAGTGAGGAGATTAAGGGAGTTTTCTATTCCATGAATGATCACAATGCACCTGGGCCGGATGGCTTTAATGCATATTTTGTTAAGAAGGCATGGCCTGTCATAGGGCAGGATGTGGTGAATGTTGTTAAGGAGTTTTTCCACACTGGGAAGTTACTTAGAGAACTTGATGTAACAATCATGGCTTTGGATCCCAAAGAGCCAAACCCAACTTCAATGAATGATTTTAGGCCCATATCATGTTGTAACACAGTCTACAAGACTATCTCTAAGCTCATCGCTGTAAGGATTAAGGGAGCCTTACCTGATCTGATCACTCAAAATCAAACAGCCTTCATACCAGGAAGGAGGATTGGGGATAGTATCCTGTTATCACAAGAGCTTATGAAAGACTACCATAGAGACAAAGGAACCACCAGATGTGCTGTTAAGGTTGATCTGAAAAAATCTTACGAGTTGATGCAGAGATACATATGGCTATTATTCAAAGATAAACAAAATCTATGAGTGAAATGGATTCATGCTTACCACTTGAGGGGAAGAAGCTTCTGGGAGGTTAAGGCTTCCCAAACTAGCTCTTGGAACTGGCAGAGTATACTTAACCTCAGGGAAATCACTAGACCGCTTTTGGTTTATGTTATTGGTAATGGAAATGACACAGAGTTGTGGTGGGACAACTGACACCCTCAAGGTCCTCTTCTCCGAAAATATAACTTTGTTGTCACACAATAGGTTGGTTTGTGAATGGATTGAAAAGTATGTGCAATCATTAGCAACAACCAATGGAACTGGCCAAACTTTTCTTCTTCAGAGATGCAAGAAATTGTTACCACCATGGCCAGCTATGTTCTGAATCAGGCAAATGAGGATGTTGTTAGATGGAAACTTACTACAAATTCTCTCTACTCAGCTCACTCTGCTTGGGATCATGTCAGAAGCAGAGGTCTTCAAGTATCATGGTATAAGCTGGTGTGGTTTGGAAAATCAGTTTCTAGGATGAGCTTTATCTTGTGGCTTGCCATTAAATTCAAACTCAGCACATTGGATAGAATGTAGTCATTTGCTGCTCACTTGGGGCTTGGTTGTTTCTTGTGTAGAGAAAGTCCTGAGTCATACCAACATCTCTTTTTTGGAATGCCCTTATTCAACAAGTGTCTGGATATCTATCCTGTTGGTGAGGGTCAAATATGGCAAGGCAGGCCATGGGGGAAGTTCATTGAATGGGCTGCGTCTAATTGGAGGGGTAAATCAATGCTTAAAGTGATTCTCAAGCTCAGTCTTGCTGCTATCACCTACATAATTTGGATGGAAGGGAACAATAGAAGGTTCGAGAATCAGTTCAGGGACTTCATTACTGTCAGCCACCTTATTCAACAAATCATCAGGAATAGGTTGGCATCTCTTTTCTTCAACTGGCTGCTTCCAGCCCACTGCATTGTTTAGCAGAGTTTAATATTGTCCTGTGATCTGTTGATACTTTTTGTTCCATTTTGTTTTATCATTTTGCAGCGTGTTAAGGATGGTCTAATTATGGATGAATTTAGTTGGAATTTTTTGCTCAAGGCGTCTACTTCCTCCTAAATTCTGTTGTTATGGATCAACCGGTCATGTCCTCTTTTGTAAGGTATCAAGAAAGACCTCCTTGCTTGTAAGTTGTAACTATTGGTTTTTTCAATTACAATTTTACTTTCCGAAAAATAAAAACTCTCTGTATCAACAATGTCAGGCTCTTTGTTAAAGTAGGATAAAACTATACTTCTCAAATTTGTTTACCAAATGTTATATTCCAAATAATGTCAAAATCCCATGCATGGAATGTTTGGTAAAAGTTAGTAAACTTCATTGATCCAACCACCACACTGACTTGGAATACGAAATTTGATAAATGATTTGGTAAGCATGGCATTACGACTTCTTTGAATTTGGGCCTATAACTGACAAAGGGTTTTTTTTTTTTTGAGGGGGGGAGGGGGGGATGAGACATTTTAATCTCATGGGACTTCTATGCTATACATTTCCTTGCCATAAATTCCATTTTTTTTTGCCTTTGGAGCCGAAATCTCATATCCGACTGTGTCTACAGCAGCATGTATAGTAAGTAAAATCATACAAAGAGAAAAAAGAGGGTTGCGAAATTCATTGGATGGACGTCAAGTGATTGACCTTATCTCTCCAGGATTGGAGCCTCACTAAAATTACATGTAAAATTTAATTCCAAAGATTAATCACTTCCTCATGCACATTACGTTTCTCTCTTAAGCATGGTTCTGGCAAGGACCCCAATAACAATAACAAAATGACAGTTCACTTTCCTTTTTTGTGTATTGAAATGAGATCAATTCCAAACAAGCAATTCAATCAAGTAAACAACATATTCAGAAACTAACTAACTATATCAATCAGTACATTCACAATGCTAGACTCCAAATTGTTACATATAATTGGAGAACAGCACCGGATCAAAGACTATTCAAATGCACTACATCAAAATATATATCACAAAGTGGGTTTAAGAGAAGATTACCAAATCGAAAAGTGAAGAGATGTTGTTTCCACTGGTGAAAGCGAAAGATGTGAAGATTTAGATTCCAGGAACAACAGGTACGCAGCAGTCTAAAATCCGATCAAAAACGAACTTGTTTCACCATTCGATCTTCTGACATATGTGTCGAGGTGCTTTCATTATTTTTTAAGTAGGAGCTGGTCGTTGAACCACTTCAGGGAGTAAAAAATTGCAGAAAATATGGTGGAAGGTGCAACTTTCCATCACCTTTGAAAATAAATGTTGCATTATTGAGTTTGACCCACAAACTCAGCCACTTGACACATTTTTTAGTTTAGATATGATGTTATTTTAATGTATAGACACATTGATTCAACAAAACTAAAATAAAATAAAGCAATGTTACATCAATCTCTATTAAGTTTTTAAACGAGTAGGTGGTAACACATGAATTTCAATATGATGGTTTTGCTGTTTTCACATTTGCCTAGATTAATCACTTCCTGCTGAGTTCCTAACTTGAATTTCCCAATGTTGTGCTTGAATGCTTCCGAATTTGGCCGGGTCAACTCAACTAATACTCATTAAAACTCAGCAATACTTTCCATGTCAAAGTCATTTGTTGGTATTAGAGCATATTTTGTACTTATCTATTCCACTGGTGATCAAAGCTAAATTTGCCAGAACACATTCACTCGTGTAACCTTCATTGCTCTTCAAGGTATTAGAGTCAACTGTAGGAGTCGTTTGAATTTCCTCCTGCTTAACCGCCTGTTTTCACCATGTCCTCTTCAAGTCTTTTTTACTCCTCTGTCAATGCATCACCTTCAACAAGTATCACTAACTCTTCATATTCCTTTTCATCATCTCATCCAGCCCATGGAATATATATCTACATCAAAAACTATATTTCAATAGTGTTGAATAAGAAAACCTTCTCAAATAAGCCAAAGTCTTATGTGGGTATTTTTTACGTGAACCATCAGATGATGAATGATCTAACAGTTACTAGTCAGATAATGGAAAGCTTAAAATTCCTGGTATAAGTGATCTCACACAACTTATATATTTTTCCAAATTAAATCTATTACAAACAAATATTTATATATATTTTTTTGACTCTTATCAATCTGAACCAATGACTCGGCCGGTTCCTCTAGAAGCTTACACAGGATTGCTGAAGACATGCTTCATTAACCTCCAGAAAAGTAAGAAAGTGGTGAAGTGAAGGAGAATTTGAACATGTGTCAAATCACTTGTAAGAAGAATATTAGTTTTTTCATCCTAGACGGGCATAATATATTCGATGGGTTTTATTCATTGATCCAATTGGGTCAAATTTAGAAGTATCCAAAAAATATGTTTTCTTTTTATAAAATATTTGATTTGAAAACAAATGAATACACTTTTGCAATAAGGTTAGAATTCTAATTAATATGTCATTGAAATTTCCTATTTAGTAAATGACTTAATTTTATAGATCTTTAAAATTAATTTTTTATTTCTTTAATTAATATCCGTTAAATTATAATCTAACAATTAATGTATAAGGTATTCGCCTATGACTCTAGCATGAAGTTTTCATGATCACACCATTTCATTAATCATATACCTATTTTTTCAATCAAATCCTGACCGTTCTTTTGCTTTTTTAAATTGAGAGGGATGATTTCAATTTGAAAAGTTTGAAATTACCTCTATCTTATTAGTATAGATACTGCTATTAACGGGTTAAGCACCTAAAAAGAATAAGATTCTCTTTCGAAAATCGTAAAATCAAATGTTTTACTCATTTTTTACAGTTTCTAGGAGAATCTTTCCTCTTTTAGAACCTTAAGGGCACTGGTTAACATTTTTCCTGTCTCTATGATTTTATGAGAAATTATCTAGTGATTTCTAGGGCTTTTTGGGAAAGCTAGAGGAAATGCTAGCATAGTGTGGGATTTGGTGTGCCTAGCCCCAATTATAAAAGAGGCCTCACGAATGGGCATTTGATCTGATGGTACTCCTCACTTTATAAAGATTTTGTCTTCTTGAGGTCAAGGGTTCAAGTTCTCCTTCCCCCTCCCATTTTCCCCCCAAAAAAAAATATAATAAAAGAGGTCTCATATTCTTTATGTCTATGATATATTGAGACCCAAACTCTAAATCCATAATATTTTAAATCAATATCTAAAGAACCTTATAACGCTTAAACCCAATAAGAAAATTTTATGTTCAATGGTCTAGAGTCATCCATAAATCAGCCCACAAAATTCAAAATTCATATCTCTCCCCGTGTCCTAGTGCTTCCCAAAATTAATATCTTCAAATCCACCTAAAACTAGTCCACTTAATTTTGATGGCACGAGTGATAATCTAAATTTGATCGAGAGAGAATCAAAATATTAAATTTTAATCTTTTAAAATAACATTGATAAATTAAATTTTATTGTTTCATGTTTTCAGAACTTTTGTTTAAATTCAAGCTTTTTTTCTTATTATTATATATCATTTTTGATCATATGTATTTAATTTGATTATATATTACAGACAACCATCCGAATATAAAAATATAAAAATAAGAAAAATTAAATTTTATTTTGATAAGATATGATAGCAAATTTTGAGAATACAATAATTTGATTAAGAATGTACATTTGAATAAGCGATAATTTTTTTTTTATAAAACAATTTTATTAATATTAAAAAATTTCAAAAGCCCTATTCAAATTTATAGCTTTATGCCTCAATATGTGTCGGATTGCCCCTGGTTGTGAGGATGGAGTAAATATTTAATGCAACTGTGATACCATATCAATATTGTTACATGAGATTAGGGGTGTCCATTGGTCGAGCCGGGCTAGGCCCGCGAAATTTTTTTCGGACCGGACTGGGTAGTGTAGGTTCATGCCCTTACCCAAGTGAGTTATCGGGTGGGCCGAGCTTCGAGTAGAGGTAGGCTACCCGCAGCCCAATCCGTGAGCCTATTGGGCGGGCCTGCTGGGCGGGTCTGCTTGCGGGTTTTTTTACATACATCTTTATTTAAAAATAATAAATATTTTGTAACTTAATATTTGTGTAAATTATATTTTTAAATCAAAAGTAAAGTCAAAATGGATAAAAATAAAATAATGAACTACATCCAATAGAATGAATAAATCTCAACTAGGTTGACACCTAATAACTTATCTGTTGTTTGTATTACTCTACTATTTAAAACTTATATGCTTAATACATGGAAAAGAAAATAATGCATTATTTATAATATCTAAATTTTTAAAATTTAAAATTTTGATATTGGGAGACTTATTTCAAAATTTCAAATTTAATGGTCTAAAAGTATAATTTTTTTTTCAAAGGAAGGGTGAGTGGGCTGGGCTTACGGGTGGGCTTTTGGGCCGGGCTTCGGGCTGGATAATGGATTTGGGGGCAAACTCAAGCCCTCTTTTTAAGAATATTGGGCTTGGGATTGGGCGGGCTAACTATCGGGTTTCAGGGCCTATTTTTTCGGGCCGGGTAATGGGACCCGTGGGTAACCCGGCCCATGGACACCCCTACATGAGATCACTAATTAATAATAAAATATCAAATGAACAAGTTGAGCCTCACTTGAATAGTTATTTGATTACAAGAAGAAGAGTGGACATTTAAAATATGTAGAGTACCATGTGTTCAATTAAATAATAAAAATATAAAATCATGTCCGTAGTTTAGGAGAATAAAGTATAATGAACTCCTAGAAAATGTTCAAAAAAAAGAACTCCTATGCCTTTTTTTTTGTTCAAAAGTTAGGGGTGTCCGAGAACTCCTAGACTTTTATGTGCTAACTAATGGCAAAATATAAGATAGTCTGGGATTAAAAATTTTAGGCTGTTAATCTTGAAGATTTAGAAACTCTTCGTAATCCATGACCAGCACAATTGTGTAGAACTTCGTTGCAGTTTACTTTGTTGATGTGTACTTTGATAGTTTCACCGCAATGTGTACATACGAATAATCTAGAAGTGTATCAACCTTTTTTTTTTTACTATTTAACATGTACTTATCAATTCAAACAACATCATGCAGATATGAATTTCCGAATTAGTCTTTTTAAAATGAGTATAAATAGTGCAGCCTTTATCGTTCCTAGGTAATATAAAATGCACATAGTCTTAAGAGCAGACAATTCCCTTTCTTTCTTCATAATCTTCGTTCAACATCATGTTACAACTTGTTTCAAAAAAGATGCTGACTTTTTGGAATGTTGTTCATGTTAATCCCCCCATCACCATCAATCAATTTCCTCTTTCAACAAAAATTTCCTAATAAATACAAATAAAATTTGCTAAATTGTCCTGCGTGTCATACATTCCGAGGGAGCGCAGATTGTTTTCAAGTCAGATAAATAGGTGCTCCTTTGAGACTATTGATTACTCCCTCCGTTCCTAAATATCTGTCGTTTTTTCCATTTTTGTTTATTCCATAATATCTGTCGTTTCATGATACCAAAGCATAATTAATATTTTTTCTTCCAAATTTACCCTTAACTCTTCAATGCATTAGATTAGGTGTAGGCTAAGTGCATTTCATATTCCTTTCCTTCCCAATACGTATTGAATAAGGGTATTTTAGTCTTGTGCAATTATTTTTTACTCATATTAGAGCTATTTAATAGCTTCCTTAATCCCTGTGCAAAAACCTTAAACGACAGATATTTAGGAATGGAGGGAGTATCATTTTTTGAACGGACAGAGACGAACCCGTATACCAATATTTTAAAATTGTCCTACATACCATGCATTCAAATGGTTCCCCAGTTGTATGTGTATCATCATCCACCCATTTTCGCAACCATGACTTTGAAGTTATTTGATAAAATTAAATATTAAATTTTAAATAGGGAATACTAATATTAAATTTTAAAGTTGTTCAAGCAAAAGAAAGGAAAAGACTGTGTGTGAAGTAATACGATTTGCTCATATCGAATACATATCTAATTAAAATAACCACGTTTAATTTACGTTATAATTTAATATTTGTAGGATTGGTGTGAGTTGGCTAAAGAGATGAAAAAAAATAAATACAACGGGACTTCACCGATGGGGATATCGTAATAAAGTAACCTGATCCTTACATTGTTACAATGAACTGTATTTTTTAAGTAATATATTCCACTAAGATTTATTTTTCTTTCTTTATGTAAAACTAGGTTGGTGTGCATTCTTCTAACTTAGGATTTCACATATGTATTGACATAAGAACATTCAGGAAAAATGATGAAGAGCAAGTTCAATAAAAAGAAAGTTCAATGAACTTTTTGGAAGAATGATCCATTAACTACATTATTTTATACTACATACAAATATAGTATTCCGTAAAGTTAAATCATATGTTTGATGTTTGATTTTGTTTGGATTATTATATTGAATTGGTTGATATGGAATGGTATTACGAGTATGATTGTAGCATGAATTGATATAAGTTGTATTTCTTTAATTAAAGGTCCAGTTATATAAGTTATGTGCATATATTAATATTGTTCGAGGGTTATATTTTTAAGGAAAATTTTGTTGATTTTTTTATAAAGGGCTCATATTGATTTGCGATTTTTCTTAATTTTCTTGATCGATTATTTTGTGTAATACAAAATATTGGGGCGTGAACAATTCCTTGCGATTTCTTTTTTGCCTTCAAACACGGGCAATTACTAGTGTATATAATAAAGTAGAGTTGAGTTTAAATCTCAAAACTTATCTTGGCTTTTCGCAGTTTTGGTCAATTCTGAACAAAATAGAAGTTATATCCAATGAGAAGCAACTACATAATGTACAAACAGTATAGGAGTTTTTTCTATTTTGTGTAATGATTTTCTGTTTAGTTGCTCAACTAACTTATGCATAGTTGTTTTAATTATGAGTCGTGTTTCTTGATATAAATTACTAATTTGATTATATAAATTGTGTGTATACAAGTCGATGTTGTTTAGGGTTGTGTCTTTAGAGAAAACTTTATCATTTTTTTTTTAAAAAAAATATTGGATCGACATTAATTGATAAATTTTTTTCGTTACTTTGTGCCTTCAAACACGAACAATAATTAGTACATATATATTAGTATTAACTGGTTAAGCACCTAAAAAGAAAATTAGTCTCTTTCAAAATTTGTAAAATCAAAATTTTTACTCAATTTTCACAGTTTTCTAGGAGAATCTTTCCTTTTTTAGAACCTTAGCATTAGCAGTGCTTGGGGCACTGGTTACCATTTTCCCCGTCTCTACGATTTTCTAAGAAATTATGCAGTGATTGCTTTCTAGGGCTTTTTGGGAAAGCCAGAGGAAATGCCTAGCATCATAGTGTGGGATTTGGTGTGAGCAGGGCCGGCCCAACAGTGTGTGTGGGTTTTAGGCCCCACTTGCAAAAGAGTCTTTTTATTTATAACTAGTTATTGTCTGTGCCTGAAGGCACAGAGTAAATAATAAATATATTTTTATTCATATCCAAAATCAAATTACAAATATAAAGAAGAGATAAAAGAATTTAAGCATCAGTTTGTAGTGGGGGTCAGAGGTGGTGGACGGCAGTGGTGGTGGTAAGAGACGGTGATGGTTGTGGTGGGTGACAATGACCGTGGTGGCGGCGGCGGTGGCGATGGTGGTGGTGGTGACGATGGTGGTGATGGTAGTGGTGGCGGTGGTGGCGGGGGGTGGTGGTGGTGGTGGTGGTGGCGGCGATGACGACGATGACAATGGTGGTGGTGGTGATGATGATGGTAGTGGCAGCGGCAGCGGCGGTGGTGGTGGTAGAGGTAGTGGTGGGGCGGTTTCAAACACTATATTTTTTTTTTAAAAGTATTTATGAGAAATAATTTCTATAAATACTTTTAAAAAGTTACTCCAAACATACCCTTAGGACCCTATTTTTCTTATTAAATTTAGGGTGTTAATATTAACCGTTAGATTAACTTTAAAGTAAAATTTAAAGTGATCTCAAACGCGAATAGCAAAAGTCATTTTGTTTATCTTTTGAGATTTGAATTGTAAGTATATATATATACTAGTTATTACCTGTGCCTGAAGGCACATATGCACATAGTAATAAAAAATGATAAACAATAAATATATTTGTATTCATATCCAAAATTCAATCACAAACATAGAGAAGAGATAAAAGAATTTAAGTATCGGTTTATAGTGGGGGTGAGAGGTGGTGGGCGGCAGTGGTGGTGGTAAGAGACGGTGATGGTTGTGGTGGGTGGCAATGACTGTGGTGGCGGTGATGGCGGCGATGGTGGTGGTGGTGGTGGCGACGGTGGTGGTGGTGGTGGGGTGGCGGCGGTGGTGGTGGTGGTGGGGTGGCAATGGTGGCGGTGGTGGTGGTCGTGGTGGCGACGGTGGTGATGGTGGCGACGGCGACGGTGGTGGTGGTGGCGGTAGAGGTAGTGGTGAGGCGGTTTCAAACACTATTATTTTTTTTAAAGTATTTATGAGAAATATTTTATAGAAGTACTTTTAAAAAATCACTCCAAACACACCCTTAGGGCCCTATTTTTCCTATTAAATTTAGGGTGTTAATATTAACCGTTAGATTAACTTTAAAGTAAAATTTAAAGTGATCTCAACCGCGAATAGTAAAAGTCATTTTGTTTATCTTTTGAGATTTGAATTGTAAGCTACTTTATTATATAGATATTCATGATACAGTTGAGGCCAAACTCTAAATTTATAATATTTGAAGTCAATATCTAATGAATCATATAAAGCTTCAACCCAATTAGAAAATTATATGTTTAATGGTCTATACTCATCCATAAATCAGCTCACAAAATTCAAAATTCATCTCTCCGTGTGCCCTAGTGCTTCACAAAATTCATATCTTCAAACCTATCTAAAAATAGTCCACTTAATTTTACTGGCAAGAGTGATAATCTAAATTTGATCCAGAGAGAATCAAAATATTAAATTTTAATTTTTTAAAATGACACTGATAAATTAAATTTTATTGTTTCATATTATCAAGACTTTTGTTTAAATTCAAGATTTTTTTTTCTTATTATTATAAATCATTTTTTATCATATGCATTTAATTTGATTATATATTATAGACAACCACCCGGATATAAATACTTAAAAATAAGAAAAATTAAAAAATCTTTTGATAAATTTGTTACAAGTATCAAACAAAAAGATATATATGTAATTGATAAAATATCTTTCCAAAAAGTGTAACCCAAATGAACATCATATTTTGGATAAGTGTTGAATGAGTGAGTCTCACTGAAAAAGTTGATGAGACCCGCTCATCCAAAAAAATGATATGAATTTAAGTTACAATTTTTTGGATTTCATTTGAGTTGTGTAGCATTATTTAAATGTCCCTAAAAATTTCAGTGAAAAATATAGAGTGACATTCACAATACCATATACACAATGCCATAGAAATAGTGACAAAATAGACATCAAACCGGTATCAACAAAAACAAGTGCATCATAACACACAATAATAGTAACAAATATACAGTGATATATAGGTAGTGACAATTGCATATAAATAGTGACAAATTAAACATTGAAAATCCGGGACTCGCTTTTGCCAAAGACGGGGCTTAACTTAACCCACAGGCATTGACATACTTACAATGAATTGCAGTCTCTTTTCGCCAAATGTTTTCATGCAACACTCACACACACGAGGAGGGGGAGAATGAGACTACCCATGATCGACTGAAGGTTGGGATGATTTCATTGCCACTTGGCCATCCCCCACATCTTCCTATGTTAATTGTGTTGTCGGTAATATTAGAATTAATAGAAATAGTTTCTTAGAATCAAATATAGATAAGACCATAAAAAAGCTCTTTGGGGAAATTAAACCAACACCTGCAACTGTGTGTCTATTTAACCGAGATATGTACATGATGATGTTAAACTCAAAGGAATGCGCTAAATGTTTGAACTGAGGAGCTCAAGGTTTGACAATGATGAGATCAGGGAACGTGCGATCAGTGAAATGCAGAGTTTGAGATTTTATTAGGAGAATATTTGACCGTTAGAGACTACATTTTCTAGGTGTGACGTGACTTTCTAAAATATGTTGATGTGACATCGTGATCTATCCTCACATCTGAATATACTATGGTCTTCCATGTCTATAAGAGGTCGTGAAGGATTACAGATTATGGTGCCTTGAATTACAAAAGTTTGTAATCAGTAGGAATATGACATTATCTCTTATGCTAACTTCCATCAAGCATAAAAATATTCAAATGGAAGAGGAAAAAGGTGATCCTGTGGAGGTGGAGCTTGGTACTCCAGGAGGCATTATCTATATAATAGTGTTGTGCAATGTATAACAAATTGCCATCAAACTTAGTTTTGTCTACTTTCCAAAGTCTTGAATTAGTGTTGCTCATTTCATCAAAGACTTTGACTTGGCTACCTGCCCCAGCTAACCTAAGTCCTACAAAATGTTCACAAAACTTGTACTTTTCTTCGTTATTTCTTCACCAATTCTTAACTTCTTGGTCAATTTTAATTTATTTTTAAAAAATAAGTATAAGGACTGCTTCGAGATGTATATTACTTTATAAGATAGTTGAACAATACTCTAGATCCGCTATTTAGAGTAGGAATTTTGTAAAAAAAAAAAAACATGAGGACTTATTGTTCAAATAGAAAATTGCTAAGTTTCAATGATCTATATTAAAAAGTTTGACGTCATTCATGCATTGTATGGAATTGTTTCATTGATTTCGTTTCTAAATGGTACCAGAACTTTTACGATATTGCTCATTAAACAACACCAGGAACCTCAAATTTGGGAATTTGAAATGATCAGGAATTTTTAATATAGTGGCCGGATCCCAATAATATTTTTTTTTTTTTTAACATAATCTACTTATCTAAGAGTCTCTATTTATTTGAGGTCCAATGTATTTCTCATACTCATTATGTTGCCTCATTATTTTCCTTGCCATCATTATTTCTCATCATACTCGATTTAGGCTAGAAAGTGCTTGGAAAAGTCCTATTTTCTTTTAATTTTAAGTTATTTAATAAAAATGTATTGGACTTGTCCTATTAACAGGTCCCTGATACAGAAAGACAAGGATTAGTAGGTTTTGTTTTGATTAAATACAGTTTACCAACTAAAATGGTAGGTAAAGATCACATCACTCATGAATAAATGAATGTCACAATTGATGGGATTTTCTTTAAGAAGTCAATGCCTGTTTTAGACCTCCAGGAGTACTACAAGTTAACTCAGTTTTTAGGCAATTCTTCTTCGTCTATAAATAACTGAAACACTTACAGTCCTCAGCATCACTACAAATTCACTTGCATAAGAAAACGAAAAACCATGGTAACGCCCACTAGTGTTCTTGTGTTATTATTTGCTCTTCTTTCCATGCAAGGACTTGGGTTTGGTAGTTGCAATACAAGTTACTCTAATGGAAGCTGCATCGAGAGTGAGCGAAAAGCTCTTGTCAAGTTCAGAGAAAGCCTTGTAGATAAATCAAATCGGTTGTCGTCATGGATCGGGGAAGACTGCTGTAAATGGAATGGAGTTGTCTGCAGTGAAAAAACAGGCCATGTCATAAGGCTTAATCTTCGTAATCCAACACCTTTGGTAATGGGTGGTTATGAAAATTACAGAAGAAGCTGCTTGGGAGGTGAGTTGACCCCGTCTTTACTTGATTTAAAGCATTTACGTTACTTAGACTTGAGCAGGAACTATTTTTCGGGAATCCCAATTCCTGAATTCTTAGGCTCCCTTGAAAATGTAAGGTATCTTAACCTCTCTAATTCCCAATTTGGAGGAAAGATTCCACATCGTCTAGGAAACCTCTCGAGCTTGAATTCCCTCGACTTTAGAGGGAGCTTTGGATTGATGGCTGATAGTCTTTGGTGGGTGTCTAAACTTTACTCTTTGAAACAATTAGACATGACTGGGGTCTACCTAGGGAATGCTACAGATTGGTTACAAGCAATAAATAAGCTATCTTCTCTGGTGGTATTGAACTTAGCCTTTTGTGGTGTTCTCACCATCCCTCCTCTTTCACATGTTAATTTCACCACTCTTGCTTCACTTGACCTCAGCTGGAACCAAATTCACTCCACCATCCCTCTCTTTTTGAATAACATTAGTGGCCCTGTGCATCTCCACCTACAAGGTAATCATTTTTACGGGCCAGTTCCTGATACTCTTGGAAGATTGACCTCTCTCACTGACGTTGATCTTTCTATTAACTCCTTCAATGCTTCAATTCCTGATTCACTTGGTAACTTGAGCAGTCTCGTTCATTTGGATCTCTCTCTGAATGAATTTCAAGGCAATATACCAATCACCCTGAACAATCTCTGCAGCTTACGCGTACTAGATTTGTCGTTTAATAGGTTTAGTGGAGAGATTCCGAGTTTTGCTGGAACACCGATTGGTTGTCTCAAGAATTTAGAGATCCTCCGCCTTACTTGGAACTCATTCCATGGTTCAATCCCAGAGTCATTTGGAACACTTTCACAATTGAGAGAGTTGGATGTTGGTGGTTCTCACTTAAATGAAACTGTTCCCTTGAGTATTGGACAACTTTCAAAGCTAGAAAGGTTGGATATTTCTAACAATTCTTTTGTTGGAATCGTATCTGAATTTCACTTTTCTAAACTGATCAGTTTGAAAGAATTGTGCATATCCTCAAACTCGTTCATTTTAAATGTGAGCTCTGAATGGATTCCTCCATTCCAACTCCGAATCATTAAAGCGATGTCCTTTAAATTGGGACCTCAATTTCCTCAATGGCTTCAAACACAAGCACATGTTGAGCGGATGATCATTTCGAATGCAAGCATCTCGGGTGCCATACCTGATTGGTTTGAGAAAGTGTATTCGCGTATATTCTTCTTAGATCTATCCCACAACAACTTCAGTGGAAAACTGCCAAAATTTGAGGAATCCAATCCTTCTGATGGTAATGGTATATCAAGGAGGGATATAATATTGAAATCCAACAGATTTGACGGACAGTTGACACCGATCCCTTCAGATGTTTATTTTATAGATATCTCTAATAACTTGCTTTCTGGACATATTCCTCCAATTCAAGATGCTGGGAGTTTGACATTGGAGTATCTGGTTCTCTCCAATAACTATTTGTCCGGTGAAATCCCACCCTTTTTATGTCAGGTAAAGTCGCTGCAAGCTATTGATCTCTCAAAAAACCAATTCTCAGGAAGACTCCCTTGGTGCTTGGGGGATTTGCAACAATTGAAGATTCTAGATCTGACTGATAACAACTTTGAAGGTGAAATTCCAAGTTCTTTAGGTTCTCTAAGGTGGCTTACTTCCTTACACTTGCACAACAACAAGTTTTGTGGGAAGCTTCCATTGTCTTTACATAATTTAACTGGGCTGAGAATCTTTGATCTAAGTGGAAATGCATTCAATGATATTATCCCTCCATGGATAGGAGAAAATCTAAATAATTTGAAATTTCTTAGTCTTCAGTCAAATAAGTTCCATGGCGATATTCCTCTCCAGCTCTGTTGGCTCTCTGCGCTTCAACTGCTAAATGTGGCACATAATAGTATTACTGGTAATATTCCTCACTGCTTTGGAAATTTTACCGCCATGGTTGTGGACCACATTGCAGATGCAAATGGTGTCAGCTTGGATTTTAGTAGCGGAAATTATACGGGAGGATATTACCAGTTCAATGTTATAGATTCTATGAAAGGAACAGAACTTCAATTTACCACAACAGTGCCACTTATTGCTTCCATAGACCTTTCAAACAATGACATAGATGGAGAGATTCCGGAAGAGTTAATGGATCTCTTTGGGTTACAATCTTTGAATTTGGCTGGAAATCATCTAAACGGGAGGATTCCTGAGAAAATTGGCAACTTGACGCAATTGGAATCTCTTGATTTATCTAGAAACGAGTTTTCTGGTTCAATTCCTCCAAGCTTGTCAGATTTAAACTTTCTAAGCCGTTTAAATCTGTCATTCAACAACTTATCAGGTCGAATACCGATGGGACATCAACTACAGACCCTGGATGATCCATCCATTTATACAGGCAACAGTAATCTTTGTGGACCACCACTCTTAAAGGGTTGTCTAAATGGAAAACCAGTCGACATTCATAAACCTGTTGACACTGAAGGTGGAGAGGGGTCTGTAATTTTGTGGTTCTATGCAGGCGTTGGACCTGGTTTCGTGGTTGGCTTCTTGGTCGTGTGTGGTGCCTTGCATTTCAAAAAGTCCTGGAGATATGCATACTTCCGGCTCATCGAAAACGTTTGCAACAAAGTACTTTTAGCAAGTGCATTGACTGCTGCCCGGCTGCGGAGGAAGTTCCACAACGTTGAACTACGAGGATGAATGTCATATTTTCTAAATGGTCTCTCTCTCTCTCTCTCTCTCTCTCTCTGTACACACAGCCTTATTAGTAACTTAGGTCCAAGTTGTATTACTTTTTGTTTATAGACATAAAGAAATGTTGGTATCATCCGAGCGCATAATCAACATACAATCACTCACTTACCCAAAACACAGTAACAGAAAACTTTGCTCCGTGTAGCATAATCATTGCATCATTTCTATTGTAACAGAATCCAGTGTATGTAACAGCTCTAATCACCTCAGCCACTTCTAACGCCACCTTTAATTCAGTTTGAACTTTATTAGGCCACAACAGTTCTGTTAGTGAAAGCGTAGAAATACACACTGAACTCTAATTGCAGATGTATGGTTAATAGCTTAGTTGATTAAGAAATCTTTCTTCTTCTTCTTCTTCTCTCTCTTTCCTTTGGTTCTATCTGTTTAAATAAATGAGTTTGTTTGTTGGTAGTTTTACCTGCTTGTTTCTCTATCTTTTGCTTTTGTGTATAACAATGAGCCCCAAAACCAACGGTGACGGTGAAGGTAATGGTGAAGGCAATGGTAATGGTTATGTAGGATTTTCAATGGATCATGTCATTTTATGTCGAAAAGTGTTTAAATTATTTTATGTCAAAATTTGTTCACATAAACACATAAAATATGATAATAATGAATTTCATGTCGTGTAAAATTTATATTGCCTATAAAGTCTTATTTAGCAAGATTTTTTGTTGTATTTAGTTGGATTAATATCGATCAATTTACATGATAGATGCGATGGGTCAATTTGCTTATCACTTAAACCCACTAATATTCAACTCAAATTCATCTAATTCTGTTTTTGTGTTGGGTTTTCGGATTGTATTTAGAATTAATAAGCTGCACATTGTCTTATGTAATTATCTGACATATTTTTTTTTCATGTTTAAGGATTTAATTCTGTTAAAATATCAATTTAATAATGCTTAATCATGACTCTTGGGGGTGTTAAACGTGTTAGGTTAAACGGTTACGTGTCGGGTTAAATGTGTGACAGGTAAAAAACATGTAAACTCATACACGACCCGTTTAATAAACGGGTGAAAAACCTCAACACGAACACGAATCATTTAATAAACAGGTAACACGACACGACTCGTTTAACCCGCTTAATTTTAATTTATTATTAGTTTATTATTATATTTTTATGGCTGTCACTAAAATTAAAAAAAAAAAAAATCTATGGCTATCACTAAAAATTATATATATATTTTATGTGGCTGTCACTAAAAAAAAATCTGTTTAATTTTTTAAAATAATTATTAATTTATTTTTATATTAATTTTATTTAAATAGGTGATAAATGAGTTGACATGACTCACATGAACACGATCCGTTTATTAAACGTGTCTAACGGGTCAACTCATTTACCATCTAAACCCGTTAAAATCTCACTCAAACTCGATTAATTCGTGTTAATTTGTGCCGGTTAATCGCGTGGTGTCAAACTATGACCGGCCTAATGACTCCGCATGTCTAACTATTACGATTCCAAAAAGCAAGTTTCCCTTTAAAAGCCACGGTTAGCCCAAGATTTGCGATAAGTTACAGTTTACCCCCTTAAAAATGGTCCTAATTTCACTTTGTTCCCTCACCTATTGATTTAAATACATTGCACCCTCATCTATTAAAATTTGTGACAATACCCATATATTCTTACATTTTAGATGGAAAATAGTCGAACTGTCAAGTCAAGAAAATTCAAAATAGTCCTCATATATTATTTCCATCTAAAATTTAACAATTTGTCTTTTAAGTATCATGTTTTTAAAATATGTAGAGTACAAGGTGTTCAATTAAACAATAAAAATATAAAATCATGACCGTAGTTTAAGAGAATAAAGTATAATGAACTCCTAGAAAATGTTTAAAAAAAAAAAAAGAATTCTTACACCTTTTTTTTTTTCAAAGGTTAGGGGTGTCCAGGAACTCCTAGACTTTTATGTGCCAACTACTGGCAAAATATAAGATAGTCTGGGATTAAAAAATTTAGACTGTCAATCTTGAAGATTTAGAAACTCTTCGTAATCCATGACCAGCACAATTGTGTAGAACCTACTTGCAGTTACCTTTGTTGATGTGTACTTTGATAGTCTCACCACAATGTGTACATACAATAATCTAGAGGTGTATCAACTCTTCTTTTTTACTACTTAACATATACTTATCAATTCTAATGGTGCTCGAAATTACTCGGCCCAAGTGCAGAACAGCAGTTATGAGATCCAATGAGGGGTAGTGTGAATATTTAGGTTAACGGAGAAGTAAGAGATGAAGTTGGATCAAAAACAGTATATAAGTGGTTCACCTTAGACCAAGGACTAAGGATACATCCACTGCAATTGAGACTCTTGCTCCTTGGGGTTTATATTGCTTGAAGAAGAAGATTACAGTGAATTTTTTGGCTTATAGTCTTTTTTGTACAGTGTCTGGTGAATACAAATTTCTAGAAACCCCTTTACACAGTGTGATAGTGTTCTATTTATACAAGTAATCATCTAGGTTTCTTGTGATTTCTTATTTCCTTTGGTTGATTTTGTGGTCTCATCCTCCTTTGTCTTGTAGTGGTACTTGTCATCCTGGCGCAAATCGTGCCAACGATTCTTAAACGGAATGTGCACCAATATTCCTTTTTATCAGAGAATACGTGTTCGTTAGTGGCTCCAGAAATTGTACCCTTGTCCTCTAGACACGTGGAGCGATGGGAGACACTCGGGATCTAATGAATGCCGAACTCATTGTTCCCGAACTGATTTTCGTTGAACTCAATATGGCCGAGCAAGAACGTATCGATCTGGGTGTTGTTGGACTCTTTTTTTTGGGTTGTGGCCAAGTCTTATTACGGGGTGAACAGATTGCGAATGGGCCATTTGAACTGCCACGTAACCAATGAACCCATTAGATGCTCTGAGTTCTAGGTGGGCAGGTCAAGCCGAAATCCTACCATCATTAAATTCAAACAACACGATACAGATATAAATTTCAAAACTAGTCTTTTTAAAATGAGTATAAATAGTGCAGCATTTATCATTCCTAGGTAATATAAAATGCAGAGTCTTAAGAGCAGACAAGTGCCTTTCTTTCTTCGTAATCTTGGTTGAAAATCATGTTTCAAAAAAGATGCTGACTTTTTGGAATGTTGTTCATGTTAATCCCCCCATCACCATCAATCAATTTCCTCTTTCAACAAAAAATTCATAATAAACACAAATAAAATTTGCTAAATTCTCCTGCATGTCATACATTCACATCTAGTCCAGCAATATGCCAGCTCATCTCCCAGTCTTGATGTACAATTTTTTTTAAAATTGTCATACATACAATGCATCCAAATGATTCCCCACTTATATGTGTATCATTATCCACCCATTTTGGTAACCATTCAACTTAGATGCTATTTGATAAAATTAAATATTAAATTTTAATAATAAATATTAGTTTTTTTAATTTGAAAATTGTTTGGTATGTGCAAAAATTCAATTGCTTAATTAAATATAATTACTTAATTTGTATACATAGCTGAATCTTAATAATTGTTGATTTTTTAATTTTGTCCATTTCTCACTGCCACCACCACCCCCAACCCCCTCACAATTGATGCCACCATTGCCACAACCCCAAATAGGCCACATTGTCGGCAACGTCATCGTGCCACCACCTCCACCATCCCACCACATTATCCATCATCATTCCAATCGCCACTAACCAACATCTTCATCATCCAACCACCACCATTATGTAGGGGTGATAATCGAGCTGAATTCGAGCTTAATTCAAGCCTAATTTACACATAAACGAGCTGGCTCATTTGACTATTTACACATAAACGAGTCTAAAAAAATGTTCAAGCTTGGCTTGTTTAACAGCCCTACCATTATGTACCGCTATCATTTTTGTAGTAAATATTTTAAGTTTTTGAATAAAAATTTCACATTTTGAGTTAAAATACTACTTTTTGAACAAAAATATCAAATTTTGAATGAAAAATCCACATTTTAAGTGAAAATATCAGTTTTAGAGTGAATATTCTATTTTCGAGTAAAAATGTCACTTTTTGAGAGAGAATTTTACTTTTTGAGTGAAAATACTAGTTTTTGATAGAATATCTCACGTTTTGAGTGAAAATACCACTTTTTAGTGAAAAATTCACTTTTTGATTGAATAGTCCACTTTCTGAGTGAAAGTATTACTTTTTGAATTAAAATACCACTTTTGAGTAAACATACCAACTGAGTGATAATTCCACTTTTGGAGTAAAAATACTAATTTTTAAGGGAAAATACTAATTTTTAAGTGAAAATACTAGTTTTTGAATGAATATTCTACTTTTTAAGTGGAAATACCAACTTTTAGTGAAAATTCCACTTTTTGAATAAAAATACTAGTTTTTGCGTGAATATACCAGTTTTGGGAGACAATTTCACTTTTTGATTGAAAAAACAACTTTTTGAGTTACAATTCTACTACTTGAGTGAAAATAAAAAAAATTTGAGGGAAAATACCACTTTTGAGTGAAAATATCAAATTTTCAGTGTAAAATATCTAGTTTTTGATTCCACTATTTTTGAATGAAAATACCACTTTTGAGTTACAATTCTACTACTTTAGTGAAAATAAAAATTTTTTGAGAAAAAATACCACTTTTGAGTGAAAATTTCACTTTTTGAGTGACAATTTTAGTTTTCAGCGAAAATACTAGTTTTTGAGTGAATTTTTCCCTTTTTCAAAAAAAATATCAGTTTTTGAGTGAAAATATAAGTGTTTGAGTTAAAATACCAAATTTTTAGTGAATATTTCACTTTTTGAATAAAAATATTAGTTTTTGAGTATTTTTTACAATTTTTGAGGCAAAATACTTGTGTTTTAAGTGAAAATTTCACTTTTTCAGTAAAAACACCAGTTTTTGAATGAAAAAAAATCAATTTTTGAGTAAATATACCACTCTTTTGAGTGAATGTTCCACTTTTTAGGTGAAAATACCACTTTTGAGTGAAAATATCAATTTTTGAGTGAAAATACCAGTTGTGAGTGAAAATGCTACTTTTGAGTACTAATTTAATTTTTGGAGTGAATATTCTACTTTTTGATTGAAAATACCAGTTTTTGAGTGAATATACCATTTTTTGAATAAAAATTCTATTTTTTGAATAAAAATACCACTTTTGAGTAAATATTCAATTCTTTGAGCGACAATTCTACTTTTTGAGCGAAAGTATTTGTTTTTTAGTGAAAATATCAGTTTTTAAGCAAAAATTTTACTTTTTGAGTGAAAATGCTAGTTTTTGAGTGAATATTCCAATTTTTAATGAATATTCCACTGTTTTAATAAACATACCAGTTTTTGAGTGAAAATTCCACTTTTTGAGTTTAAAGTTCATTTTTTGAGTGAATATTCCATATTTTTGAGTGAATATTCTACTTTTTGAATGAAAAATATCACTTTTGAATTAAAATACCACTTTTCAGGGAATATTCTATTCTTTCAGTGAAAATACCATTTTTTTGACTGAAAATACCACTTTTGAGTGAAAATTCTACTGTTTGAGTGAATATTTCATGTTTTACAGTGAATATTATACTTTGAGTAAAAATACCATTTTTTTAAAGCGAAAATACCACTTTTTAGTGAATATTTTAGTTTTTTGCGTGAAAATATTACTTTTTGAGGGCATATTCTACTTTTTTGAGTGAAAATATCATTTTTTTTAAGGGAAAATACCAGTTTTTGAGTAAAAATATCACTTTTGAGGGGATAGGAAAATATCATTTTTTGAGTAAAAATTTCTCTTTTTGAGTAAATATTCCACTGTTTGAGTGAATATTTCACATTTTTAATGAATATTCCACTTTTTAAATGATAATACTATTTTTTGAATGAAAATACCATTTTGGAGTGAATATTCTATTCTTCGAGAGGAAAAAAAGCACTTTTTAAGTGAAATTCTAATTTTGAATGAAAATACCAATTTTTGAGTGAATATTCTATTTTTTAAGTTAAAATATCACTTTTGAGTGAATATTTCATTATTTGAGTGATAATATCACTTCTTGAGCGAAAATACCACTTTTGAGTGAATATTCTACTTTTTGAGTGAAAATATATTTTTTTTAATGAATATTCCACTTTTTCAATGAAAATACCAATTTTTGAATGAAAATATCACTTTTGATTGAGAATTCCACTTTTTGAGGAAACATATTGGTTTTTGAGTGAAAATACCACTTTTCGACGAATATTTCAATTTTTGGGTTAAAATACTAGTTTTTGAGTGAAAATATAAATTTTTGAGGAAAAATACCAATTTTTAAGTGAATATTCCTCTTTTTGAGTGAAAAATACTACTTTTTAAGCAAAAATATCACTTTTCAATGACTATTCCATTCTTTGAGTGACAATACTACTTCTTGAGTAAAAATTTCACTTTTGAGTGAAAATATCCGTTTTTGAGTTATATTACAATTTTTTGAGCAAAAATACTACTTTTGAGTGAATATTCCATTTTTTGAGTGAAAAATACCAGTTTTGAGTGAATATTCCATTCTTTGACCGAAAATATCACTTTTAAGTGAATATTGGGAAACATTTTTATTTTTTGAGTGAAAATACTATTTTTTTTTAAGTGAAAATACTAGTTTTTGACTAAAAATTACATTTTTCGAATGAAATTTTTTTTTTTTTTTTGAGTGAAAATATCACTTTTCAGTGACAGCTTTACTTTTTGAGTAAAAATACCAGTTTTTGAGTGAAAACTCTATTTTTTTTTGAATAAAAATACTAGTTTTTTGGTGAAAAATTTCATTTTTCAGTGAAAATACTAGTTTTTTGAGTGAATATTTCATTTTTTGAGCGAAAATATTAATTTTGAGTGAATATTTCACTTTTTGGGTGAAAAATACTAGTTTTTGAATGAAAATATCACTTTTTGAGTGAAAATTCATACATTTGACTTATAATACTTGTTTTGGGGTGAAAATATCACTTTTTGAGTGAAAATTCATATTTTCGACTTAAAATACTAGTTTTTGAGTGAAAATATCACTTTTTGAGTGACTATTTCATTTTTTTTAGTGAAAATTTTATTCTTTGTGTGAAAATACCACTTTTGAATGAATATTCTATTCTTTGAGTAAAAAAATATATTTTTGAGTAAAAATAACATTTTTTGAGTGAATTAAAGTAGGTGGGTGGTGGCAGCTATGACATTAGGGTAGTGGAGATTATGGTGGGGATGATGGTGGTGATGACAGTGGGGTTAAGTGGGTGGAGGTGGAGGTGGTGTTGATGGGGGTAGTGGAGATAGTTGTGGGTGATTGTGGCAATAGTGGTGCCGGGGTTGGGTGGTGGTGTGGAATGGTGATGTGGTGGTGATGGGTGTTGGAAAGTTGGGATGTAAATTCAAGGGCATATTGGTCAAACACAAAAAAGTTTGTAAATCTTTATTCATTATTATCGTATTAAACATTAAGTTATAAAAAAGTAAGTGATTTGTCATTTAAAATTGTAGTTTGTTTCTCCATGTACTTAATGAAATTATGTTTTAAAAAATAACAAAAAAATATTTCTCCAAGTACTTTTATTTTTATAAGTAGTTAAATTTTTAAGGAATGTGACTTTTTGTTATCAAACACATACAATGTTTTTAATTTTAGTTACTGAATTGAGTTTATCCAATATCACCTTGGATCATCTCCGTAAAGCCCCAATATCTGAACCATGTAGAGAACTTATCATACTTTTTTTTTTCTCCTGGTAAGTAGCCCATTACATCTAATGTCACATGGATCAAAAGTATAATTTTTGAATAATGTAACAACTTTATGGTTTAATTTACAATTTTTTTGTGGATCACTTACAACTTGTGGGATTACATAGAATCGATCCAAATATTATAAATAATTCTAAAAAATTATAAATGATATAC
The DNA here is from genome assembly GCA_951799425.1 of Ilex aquifolium. Taxonomy (NCBI): domain Eukaryota; kingdom Viridiplantae; phylum Streptophyta; class Magnoliopsida; order Aquifoliales; family Aquifoliaceae; genus Ilex; species Ilex aquifolium. The sequence continues at coordinate 40,380,938 of OX637397.1, read as the reverse complement.
AAAATTTATTAAAAAAAAACTACCAAAAATATATCAAAAAAAAAAAGTTTGGTACTGTCACCAACTTTTATCAGAAAGACTCCAACAGTTGACGACTATTTTTCAGATCTTAAGACTGATGTCAGCCGCACGTGCAGGGTGACAAAGATTGGCCTATATTGGTCCACATTGATTTTCTTTCTCAAGAGAAGAATCAAATATCTAACCTTCTCTTTGGAGATATATGGGTATGAAACCATTAAAAAAGGTTCGTCAAAAAAGCAGATTGAAGGGATGTGATCGATCTTGGTTTATCTCAATTCTTTGAACTAATCTCCAATTTCGTCAATGAAAACATGTAGTTTGGTAGCTGTACCCGAGATATGTAAACATGAGAAATTTAGATTCTATTTTTTTTCCATGGTTATAGCTAGGATGAACCTGATTAATCCTAGCTCTTTGGAACATGTCCTCTTGTTCTACCTACTTCGGGCAGCTACTTCTATAAATAAATGAATGTTGCCCAATAGTAGAGACTCAGATTCGTAGCGATTCCAAAGAATAATAATTTTTTTTAGAGTAACGATTTTCGAGTTCGAACCGGTGAGCTGAACAAACAATAGTTCTTTAAAAAATACCATTCATACTAAAAGCAACTCAATTTCCTACATTCCAAAGAATATAAGAATGTCCTACATGAGATATATATATTTATTAACATAGGCCACATCAATCTATCAACCCTTTCATCACCTAGTCTTGCAGCTCCAGCTATGTACCGCCATCAGAGTTATCAGCCCATCAAACCATCCGACTATCTCGCCTACGCCCATCTGGCTCATGTGATCCAACCCATTAGACCTTTTTTTTGTTCTGTAAATATGCCATTATACTTTGACTAGTACTAGTTTTCAAGTTGCTAAGACTAATGACACCTCATGGGCATAGGGACAAGTAGATTTGATCCGTGGGTTAGAACTTAGAAGGGCTACTGAAAGTTCATGAACATGTCCTGCATTGGCCACAGCTGGTCAGTGTATTGCATTCTTGAAGCAAAAGGGTCATCTTCAAACCCATCCATGTAATTGATCGGGAAATCGAGGGTATTCTCCAACTCACTCCATTTGGGCTCACTTTGGACCTCGCACGTGAATTCGGGCGACACCACGTGCTCAGACCCACTCGAGTCCGTGTTTAACCTTGGTGTTGAATCCGACGTGTCAAATTGCAAGTAGTCATTCATCATCTGTTGGGGAATGTTGGTTGGTGGTGGTGGAGGCAGTAATGTTACTCCATTATGAGCAAATGACATGATCTTCGGCTTTTCTTCTTCTTCTATCTCTGAGAAATTCGATATATTTTGATCGTAGTGCTTCTCGAGGGTACCTTTCTTGTTATATATCCGACATAATACCCAATCATCAAGCTGCAATAAAAATATGACAACAATGTTTAGGCCAAAGGTTACATGTCACAAACTTTTCTTTACGCTAAGAATTACATTTTCTTACGACAAGTACTTTCCAATTCCAATATTCTGTGAGCAATCCTAACTTTTTTTAACATCAGTTTGTAAAGTTGACAGATTAAATCACAACTTTTCTTAATTGTTTTTTAAAATTGGGTAGGGCAAAGGGGTTTGAGGATGAGAGAGAGAGAGAGAGAGAGCAAGTACCCTCAAATTGGTCCTCTTGCCGGCGGACCTATCCACGTTAGCTAGGCGATACTCGTGCATTATCCAATTGGTTTTCACTCCTCTAGGTGCTTTACCGGCGTAGAACACCAGTGCCTTCTTTATTCCGACAGCTTTCGGCTTCCCAATTGGCTTATCAGCTCCGGTGGCCTTCCAGTATCCGCTTCCGGCGGCCCGGTTCGGCCGTGAACCGTTTGGGTACTTCCGGTCCCTTGGAGAAAAAAAGTACCACTCTTTTTCACCGTAAAGAGCCATACCTGCATTCAATTTCAAGAATCAAATACCATATCTACTAATATAAAAATATCCCAATTTATAATCACAAAAAATAAGTAAAGATCGGTGATTCAGAATAAATTTCAAAAAAATTTCATTTTTAACTTTTCTGGTAACTCAGAATAAATCACAATTTCTTTCGACCCAGATCTCCAAATTAAAAAAATCCCAATTTTTAATCACAATAAATGAAAAAAAAAAAATTTGATGGTAAGTTTTCTATATTTTTAACTCTCTAATCACTCAAAATACATCGGAAAAAAATATCAAAAAAACCTTAAAAAGCAAGTTCCAAAAATTGTTCTTGAATAACACAGGAAATTGTGCTTGGAGGGTCGGTCGGGTTCGGAGAGAGAAGGGGTGGGTATTGAATTGATGAATAAATGGCTTACCAGGAAGCTGCCATGGATCAAACTTGTAAAGATCAATCTCAGCAATAATCGGAACAGAAATACTCTGCGAAGCGCATTTCCGGCACAGATAATGCATCACCAGCTCCTCATCCGTCGGATGGAATCTGAATCCCGCAGGCAATTCCAAATTTTGACCACTCTTCATTCACAAAACACACACTCTCTTACTAAAACCCTTCACTTTCCTTATTTCACACTCTTTTTCTTTCTTTCTGGGTTCCTCTTAACCACTCTGTTTCTCTTTCTCTGCACCTGCTTTTTCTCTGTTCAATTGCCCCAATTCAAACTGAAACGAAGAACCCAGATGAGAATGGAGTATATATATAGCCCAAAAAAGTTGAAATTGACACGTGGTGGATTGGACCAGTCGTATCTAGAATTACAACGTGCTTACTGTGTGTGTGTGAGAGAGAGAGAGAGAGAGAGCCTATTACTTAGGTAAGAAGGGAAAGGTGGGTACTGGGGTTGTGCTGGACTGACCGCAGCCAGTAAATGAGATGAGTCGACTGTCTAATGTGGGTGTGCCACTTGTGGGTAGGACCCCCGCCCGTGTGGTTGATATGTCACTGCTTGCATCATCTGCTTTGGACGGAAGTGAAAGTCGGCTGTGAAAATGTGATGATCGACGGTCTTTTGTGGAATGGTTGACTCGTGTGGTTTCTCAGTCGGCTTGACGCCCACGTAAATCCTCTACTCTCCTCTTATTGTGTGGCTATTTTATTAGCCAATAGCATAAAGCCATGTTGGTGTGCGACAATGGACTGAGTGGTTAGAATTAAATCATCTCTAATAAGATAATTTGGACAATTAGAGCAAATGATTATTTAATTATATTTTCTTAATTGGATACCAAATTGATTAATGTAAACTGAAATCCATGAAATATAAAAATTTGAATTTGAATAATTGGAAAAAAAGATTAATACATATCTTATTAATGGAATTTGAGTTCAAATTTGAATTTAAATTTTATTTTTAATTTGATTGTAATTTAATATCTGATGTATTGCCAATAAAGTGTTGTTTTTCTTGTCTCCTCTCGTTTTTTGGATTGAATTAGAAGGTTTGAGTGTGTGTTGTTGAGCAGTGAAAGTAAAAGTGGTTTCGTAGAGGATTTTAACTTTTCTTAACGTAGGATTTGGTTTACACGTCAGCTTTCTTTTTCTTTTTTGTGTGTTTTCGTAAAGTGTCAGTTTTTCATGTCGGCTGACAAAAAATCTCATTGTGCATCAAAACTTATCCACCGAATATACCAGCTGCCAGTTCAAAAAAAATAAAAAATATACCAGCTGACTTGGAAATGTTATCATAATCTTATCCTCGGATTACTCCCATGTTCTTTTTCATTTATTAAATGGCTATGACATTAATTAATTAAAAGTGAGAAAACTATTTTTATAATTTTTGTGATAGTTTACGATAAATCTTAATATTTATTTTATAATTGATCATAAATTACTACAAAAATGATAAAAATAACTACTATAAAAGTGTTAGAATTACTTGTAAGTTATCATAAAAATAATTACTATAAAAATGATAAAATATTTATAAAAATTATCATTTTTTTATAAATATTTTATAAAAAATAGTCAAAAAAAATATTAATGATCTATTCATTAATTATGTGATGTTTGAAATGACATAATTAACTTGTAAATTGAATATTTAAGATTAAACTCTCATTTTTTTTTCTCAACTAAATTTACCAGGCCTGCATACCTCATATATACTAAAAAAAAAAAGGAAAAAAAACCCTTAATCTAAATATCACCAACATCAAGTATAAAGAAGCTTGCAAATTTCAGTTAAACAGATCAACAAAGAAAAAAACTAATAATTAAATAAGTTTCATATAATTTCAATTAAACAAAGTCATTGAGAAGGAAAAAGAAATATGAATCTAGAGGTTTCCCACTACCCCAAAAATTAATCATAGTCAAAGTGGATAGGGCTAGAAGACAGAGACTAAAACTCTTTGGAATAGAAAAGGGTTCCATTTTGACTGACCCCTACTACTAATATGGAAAAACTCCACAACTCATTGTTTCTTCTTCACATGCACCATGGGACAACCTACCAAATGAACATGACAAACAAGGTGATGCTATTTTGCCCCGGTCATGACGTCTTGCATGACATTTTCATGAAAACGACTTTTTCTTTTTCTTTTTTTTTTTTTTTTTTTTTGGGGGGGTTTGGTGGATAAAGGGAAAGGGAAGCTTCGAAGCTACTAGGGCTTGTCTGTGGACTAAAACCAACCTTGTAAGGGTCCTATCAAGGTCTTATTCCTTTGGACTAATTACAATGAAACCCCTTGATGTTGCTAACATTTTCATTGCACCCCTTCCTATTTTCTAAATTATACTAAAACCCTTGGACGACGAAAAATAGGCAATCCAAATGCTGTTGTTGTAGCAATTGAATCATCGTATTCATCAATTTTTATAAAAATAAAGCCTAGTAATACTAAGATTTACTTCTTTATTCACTATAAAAAGATTGTTAGAAAAATATGCCTACAATTTTGGCAACCAAATTTACCAAAAAACCTTTCCAATAAGAAGTCATTGAGGATTTTATTGTACCCTTTTGGGGGTTATGTTTTGCTCTTTTTTTGGGCTTGTGGTTCATTCAAACTTCATTGAAATAGTGACGTATGAGACTTATCGTTGCACATAAATTTTTGTGATTCTCTCACTTAAGGATAAAATGGTAATTCGGTTAATAAATTAGATTAAATTTTGATTGAATGGGAGAATCGATAAACAGTAGTTATATATTAAGGAGTTCAATGTAATTTTCTTTTTTACAAAAAGGAGGGATGCAGTGAAAATACAGAAAACAACAAGCAGAGTAATTGTAATTTTCTCTATTCCTTTTTTCTTAAAACCCACTTTTCCTTGTCCAAGTGGATGAGGTTCTTTTTTCTTGTAATATAAAAATGATATATATATATATATTCTAGGGGTCAAACCGTCCAAGTGAAATGAATGTATTGAACAACTTTCTATGTTGGTTCCTCTTGAGCTCTGCAGTTCCTGTATTTTATTCTTGGTACCAATGAAATGACACTGCTGTCATATGTCTTATTATTAAATTCATAAAAATAAAAGTCGAAACAAACAAACTCCAAAAAGACGAAAATTGATGAATCTTGTTCAAAGACATCACATCAGTACCATAAAAAGTTGTCCAGGTAAAATGAACTCAAGTCTCACTGTTCTTTAGGCCACTTTCTGGGAAGGTTCTTCTGAGGGGTTGCAATTTTTGACTAAACCTCACCTACACTTTTATTTGCTGGATAAAATTTTTTTAGTGTTTGGGTCAGATTTAGAGAAAAATTATAATCCAATTTAAATTTTAACAATAATTGAGTTAAGGGTTTTCGAATTTTTGGCATCCAACTCGAATAAAAAAAAAAATGAATCGAATTAAAATTTTAACCCAAATTATGTATTTTAACAATAAAGCTCAAATTGAATCTAATTTTAAAATATTATAAAATTAAGAGAATGTAGAACATAAAAATATAAAAAGACAAGAGAAATAGAAACGCAAAATTCATGTGCTCAACTTGCCTATCTCATTATGGTCAAGAGTAGACAGCAAGTGGGGATGACATGCTCTGAATTCTTCCCATCTATCTCTGGATTCGAAATTTTAGCTCTCTTTTGTGATTCTTTTCGGTGTACTCTGTTTTCAGCAATGCATGATAAACGCAGGAGGTCAAAGAACTAACTATTCTCATTAGAGAAAATAACAAAACGTATGCTCTTTTTTACTCCTCTTTTTTTTTTTTTGCCCCTGGTGCAATACTGGAGGTATGCTGCCTTTAATATAGAAATGTAGAATCTACATATCGAGAGGGTTTGACTACAAAAATGAAGAGGAAAATGACTTCACAATGTTTCTCTAAATTATCGCTATTTCCTTTTGAACAAAATTGTAAAAAATATTTGATTGCTCACGGTTTAGCAGAATATATTGTAGTCCCACGCCCACAAGTTTTAGTATTCCAAGATAACAAAGAAAAAAAAAAGGCAAACATATCATTCCATTCTAATGAGGCAAGATATGATTAGAATAGACAACAAAATGGTAAATAAAAAAGAGAAAAAAGAGTAACAAACAAGAGGCAAAAGGGTTTAAGACTAACCACGTGAGGGTTCTCATCAAGTAGAAAGCTTGGGATTCCGAAAAAGTGTTTAAAAGTTATATTGTTTAAAAGTTACTAGGAAAGAAATCCTCAAAAACTTGAGACGACCAAACTCACCATCACTTGTTTCCCACTGCGGTCCTGCGATATAGTAATTTTAGAACCTCACTCTTTCCACCTCCTCTCCGTAAATGATAAAGTGAGCCTTTTGGGTGTGTTTGGATAATGGGTTAAGATGGGTTAAAACTCACACTTAATAATTTTACAGTAATGCTATACTGACCAAATTTTAGGACCAAGTTAAGAGCTTACCTAATGCTTCTGCTGGCGTCTGAAGAGTCTCATCATCTTCTTTAACGTTGAAAGTGGAACGAAATAATGCCTATCAACAAATCTCTGCTTGTATACACTTGACATACATTGGTCCAACCACGAATATAGAAGTGATACACGACGAAAGGATCGTTGTACACTTTTCTAGCCATTGTTATTTTGCCCAGTCCAGCCATGCCAACAATGGACACAACTTCTAGCTGCCTCTTAACTCCACATAGCCGCTCTATAATTTGAATTGCCTCATCATCAAATCCAATCACAGGTTTTTCCTCCACCCTTGGAACACTTATGCTTGACAAAGTTCCATAGGAAGACATTTTAACTAGTGTGACTTCTATACTATATTATCATTCTTGTGAAAAATTTCATCGCCTTTGTATTTAAAGCGGCAATCACATCACCGACTCTCCGGAGCCTTAGTGAAGAATTAAAGACATGACTATTGCCTCAGCCAACCACATGTCTAATTTACGACATAAGATTATTCACTTTCTCATGCCCATAGCGTATCTCTTGTGAATCTTGAGGAACGTGTTGGGAAAGATGACCAATGACCACAAACCACAACAAATTGACTGTTCTTCCCCTTCTTTGTGTAAAAATTAGATCAATTCCAACCGAGCACACAATCAAGAAATCAAAATATCCACCGATTTATTCTATCAATCAACACATTTACAATGAGAAGCTTCCAATGTTTAGATGGAAATATAGCTCACAAAGTGAGTTTGGTAGAGGATTACCGAATGAAGCAGTGAAGAGATGTCATTTCCACAATCGAACCCGAAAGGTGTTAAGAATAGCAAAACACTAAATTCTCATCAAAATCGAGCTTGATTTCATCATTTGATCTTCTGGTAAGTCAATTTCTCTCTATTTTCTTCTTCTTCTTCTTCTTAATGAATGCAATTTTAGACTATGAAAATAAAATTCATCGAATAATCGAATCGAATTCGAATCAATTTTTTTTAATTTGATTTAGATTAATCGCAATTCAATCCAAAGCTTTAGTGACAACAAGAAAGAGGGTAGTTGGGCATGGGTTTAAGGATTTCAAAGCTGTTAGTGCAGTTTTGGTAGCAGAACACAATTAGTGTTGGATGCTGAAGATAAGGCCTTCCTCCTTGATTCAGGAGTCTGCAAAGCAACAAAAGTTAAGTATCTCCTCATCAGTGAACTGAACAATAGGTAAAATAGTTCAGGGACTTGGCAGAACATTTATGGCAACGAAGATGGTTCAAATTGAAAGCCAGATGGAGAATTGATTAAGGGAGAAGAGTCAACGCTTAAGAATCATCCTTGGCTAGCCATTCTTTCTTGTATTCGACTTGTTTCATAAAAGCAAAAGATGATATACTAGGATTTGGAAGGTAGAGAAAGCTGAATCGGATTAAAAACTCAAGAAGCTGAAATTAAAACTGAGATACCACTCCCTCAAACAAATGAGAAGGATTGGCTGTTTTGGCAACAGCCAACACATACCAAGTTCTCTATGTTGTACCAATCCTTGGCTAAAAGATTTCTTAGGAGAATAGCTAGGTGATGGTCTATGCTGGCAAAGATTTTGGCAGTGTTTCAAGGCACAAAGGAGGTCAAAGGTCAGAAATCACCTGAGAATTAAAGACAACTTCCATCCCGATTTGCTAGCTAACTATATAGCTTCTCCAGAGGTCTTGCCATCTTTCAAAGCACTCTCGAGGGGATAGTTAGTCTCATAGGCAGAAGCAGGTGAACCGAAGCTTCTATGTAATCACGTTCCGGCCTTCAGCCCCACCACAGAAGTTGGAAGATAATAAAGAAAGAAAAGTTCCATCTTAGCAGAATCGAGAAAGAGTCAAATGGGAGAAGCTGGCACTAGCTTTGACGAGGAAATTTAGAGATAAAAGATATATGGAGACAACTTTGGACAATATGAGTTAAATGCCTAAAGAAAATTTCTGATACTAGAGTTTTTAGTTGTTTCCAGTGAGAGAGATGTTATGTAGCATACAAATCCAGATTGATCCTGCTCTTAATGTTTCTGCAGAAAGGGACTCAATGAACACTATCTCTTTCAATATTCCATTGTTAGAGCACAATAGTTGCTTTTACCTTAAAATATCTGAAGAGGTGGATGCAAATGAAGATGCTTGGAAAAAGAGTAATAAATTGTTGAGCACAGAAGGCACAATACCTTCCATATGATGGCATCATTGGACGGTCCATAATCACTATTTGCAGTCGAATAGAATAGCATTCCGAAAAAGTGTCCAGAAGCCACCATATCAGCAATTCAGCATGATAAACTCTTTGTAGGTATGGTGTCACTAAAGCTGTTGCTAGGAAGAAAAGATGGCATGTCAGCAAGAAGCACTAGTTCCTCCTGCTCCTGAACTCGTATTTAATATGGACCGAGAACAAAATGCAATAACTAGTTTAGGCATTGTTGCACTGAAGCCTACCAATGGACCAGTGGCATGGTAGGCAGAGCTGGTGTCAGAATAACTATGAGTTTAGAACCCCAGCAGGTGGAAGCATTGGCAATGTAGACCTTTCTCTTGAATGAGAATCATAAGACAGTCTCTTGGATGCTGTAGGCATTAAATCTCTCCACAAAGAGAAAGAGTCTGCCAGTCTCTCTGCCTTATTCACCCAAATTTTTTCAACTCCAACTACACATTTGAATCCAGTTAAGCCTCTCTCTCTCTCTCTCTCTCTCTCTTGCTCTGTTTTATTTTTTTCCCATTGCATGATTGTCATAGCTATGCTGATAATTAACGTATTATAGGTACCCATAAGGCCATAACAATAATATTATGGGGGAGTTGAGGCCAAACTATGCTACACTTGGTCAGAAACAAATAGATTATTCATCCCATATGCCCCACTATACCTATTATACAATCAACAAAAGCACAGACAGTTTTCGTTGGAACAAGATATCGGAGACTTGTCCAATGGACTGATAATTTTTAAACCACTGAAATACATAACTGTGAACAAGAATGAAAAGTAGTCATAAAAAAATAAAATAAAATAAATTATTCGGAGAGATACAACAAGGCATAAAGAAGAAAAACAGATTTACGTCAGTTGAATAAATTCTGATTAAAAAAAAACTAACGAGAATTGGGCACCACCCAGACTGGGGGAGGCGAAACCAGTATTGATTCCCTGGCAATTGCTTGGTACTTCCATCTCCCATGTCGAAAATTCCAATGTCAAAACCACCTATACCACCCCGAAAGTGATGTTTATCCCTATTATGTATAATAAATACAATTGCCTTTCAATTCTGAATTTTTTTTTGATGAGGAATTATATCCCAAGAACAAGATATCATTGCCCAAACTCTTAAGCTCAGACCATATTTTTCTAGTATCTAACTTATATATCTTGAATCCAATTGTTCTGTATTGGGAAACCTGTCCGTACTCCAGAAGATCAAGACCTCTCCCCTTATAACACCTTTCCCCTAGCACCAACCCTCCAGCAGTCCCAACAAGGTATAACCTAGAACTAGGAGTAAGTTTTGGCTGCTTTACCTAGATATCTACAACAGTTGGCAGGCAATCAGCGTCACAAACGACAAGCTTACCAATGTAAGTTACAGCATAGAATTTTCCCTCATAGAACAAAATATCCGAGAAGCATTTCAACGTTGAGGAGACAGATGTCCATCCCTCATCACCATGTTTGCAGAAAGCCAATCTATCGAATTATCCGTAGATAGCCATGGCCACAAAATCATTAGGATGCTCAAATTTCCAGACGAGAGAACAACTTTACTTATGAAGTGGTCTTGCATGTACGTCCTGCCAAGATAAACAGTACTTGGATTTCCTTCTGGTCGAATAATAGTATATTCTTCATCATGCCTCCCCGCCTGATACTCCCTTACATTTGGAAAAGTTAATATTGGTGGAAGATCAATTTCAACCCTCGTAAATGGATTGAGGAGATTCAATCCTCGACCTCCGTCAACTGCAATCAACCAACCATTGGAAGATCCACGATACAACTTACCCCGTGCTTCAGGTAGCTCCAAAGGGAAAACCTTCTTCTCAGGAAGGCCATACACATTGGAATACATCTCATGATCATCATTAGATGGTAGCATTAGCCAAGGGATTTGGCAAACTCGGAGTTTGGGCCTATTCGACTGCACAGATTTCCAATGCACACAGACAGTAGAAAACCGAATATAATCAGCATATGAAAACCGTTTCTCAACTTCTTTCAATAAATCCTGAGGAAGGTTGGTCACTGCACACCAACAACAGAGTAGAGGATATTTTAAAACACTCAAATTTTTTCAATTGTGATCCATCGACATTAGATAATTATGTTCATCATACAGTCAGTCCATCATTCTTCAATTGTGATGCCTACTAAGATTAAGGAGTGGTCGTAACGTGCTATCTCTAATCTAAGCAACGTTGCTAATAACGCTTTTTAAGTGCGTAATTAGTAGGAAGTAAACAACTTTTGAATTGACCATAAAACTATATTCAGAGAATTGCAAAGGAAACAGAGCACAGGCCCCTCAACTCAGCAGCAGAGCAGAACGAATTTCCCCAACATGAACATGAACATCCACACACAAAAGTAATCAGCGAAGATCCAAAAAAGGAAAGAGAGTAACTTACAGTGCTTTCTTTCTGATTTTCATTACCAGTGGAGTGCTCCATGTCCACCGCTTCCGCTTGGGTACTGTGAGACAATCTCTCTGCTCTTCACCCAAACAAATCGCTCTGCTGAATCTCAACAAAGACACAGAGAAAACTAAGATGTGTTTTTCGGGTGTCGGTTGGGTTTTTATATTAATGGTTCCGCTCTACGTCGATGCGATTTAGGAAGTAAGAGATAGATCTCCTCAGCTGACACTACTGCAAACTCCTAATAAATATAGTTTTTCTCTTTTTTTCTTTTTTTTTTGGGTAAGAGAAAGAAAACTCCTATAATTTGATCGGTGGACATCTTAATTTATTATCCATTAAGCCATGAATTTGCGCATAAATAAATTAGATATCTATATTAATTAATTCGGATTCTAAAAAAATTAGATAATGTGATTTATTTTAATTAAGTCAATTAAGATGAATTAATAGTTAAAAAAAAAAGTTAAGATGAATTACAAATCTCATTAGGTTGAGTATTTATATTTTTATTAAATAAAAAAAATAAATATATACATACTATTATACCAAAAACACACACATATACACTAATACACTAAAAAATCAAAACACACACTAGTATGCCAAAACACACACTAGTATACTAAAACACACACATACGAAACATATGAAGCATAAGTTTTGGTCTTCATACATAACTCTAGACTATTTCCGGCTGTTGTCAGTTATAAAACATAACTCATGTACTCTATTTTTAACAGCTGCAGACGGGGGAAAGAAGCTTCTTAAAGTCTGAATGCAGAAATTTGCAGAGACTATTTTTTACTTTTCATTACTTGGTAAAGATTAGTAGATATCATTTGCTTTACCTTCTTTAATGTTCTCGCCAATCGTTCAGCAAGTTTGAGGTTGTAGATTGCCTTCCGTTCAAAAAACAATGATGACCACAAGTTTTTACAAATTATACATTGATTGGTGGCGAACAAACAATAGGTATAGGATTGATGAAGCCAAATACAGGGAAAATTAGCTTAAATGAAATGAGAAGAATGTATAGAATGATTTCGTGGATTGCATTTCAGTTGACTGTCTACAACTTCTGGTAAATGATAGAACATGCAATTCCCTAGCATAACCTTGAAGGTAGGACTATGATTTGGCAGTAGAAGGGATTAGTGGCTGATCGCTGATGATAAGGTTATGTTCAGAGAAACCAAGATTCTTCTGATAAGGACGAAATTAACCCCCAGAAAATATGATCATCTAGAGAATGAAACAACAAAGGATGACTGACACTGCCGATGGTTGGAAATAGAGTGAGTTGAGTTTGTTTTGGCAATTCTCAAAACTGAAAGAACCTGTAGAGCAGGTAGAACTGCACTGTTATGAGGGTACGAGTTCTTTGCTTGGTGAGTACAATATAAGTTTGGCCTCTATAAACTGTTTATTTTTGTTTTTGTATGAAAATCATGAAGGTTTGTTATTGATGATGTCATCTACAGAGGATAGTACACTTTGGTTTCTATTGATCTGTACATCTTCCTTTCCCATTTGGATTCATTGTTCTAATTATACCATTTCCAATCTTTACCCTTAAGTGGTAGAACTGGAAGAGAATTTGGGGTACCGGGAGAAACAATGAGCCAAAACTCACAAGCCATATGTTTCACCTCTGTTGCAAAAATATATTTGGACCCAATAGAATAGGTCCACTCCAAAAGATAGTGCAGGTCACGGTTATTAGCCAGACACATTCACCACTGTACCACAGAAATACTGAACGCGTGCAATCCATCAGCTAAAATTGCTATTACAACAAGTGCTGCTGTACTGTTACATCTGGGAGAAGAAGAGGTTTGTGTTACCACCTTCATCAAACTTCTAGAACAAAGTTACTGATGTCTTTGTGATGAATCAGAAGAATGCCAGTGAATGAAAGAGCTGCTCGTGTTCATCTCTTGCTAGCATATGTACTTTACCAACCACTCCAGGCTCTGTTAAGTATGAATAACTGTCAGGGACCTTCTTTGCTTACTTAAATGAACAACAGAAATATATAAGTTATATATGTTTGTATGCGCGCGTGTGTGTGTAATAGCTGGTGCACTAGCAGTGACCATGATTGACTTATTTCCACCACGGATCTTGGAGGGAATTTTATTATGAGAAAAAATAGGAAATGAGAGAGTTCTTTGGCATGGTGTTATTGCATACCTTTATGCATTGAGGTAGATCATCATCTTTTGTTCTGGCATGAATCTGTGCACGAAAATGATAGAATTGGATCATAAAATAGCTAAAAAGATTTTTCTTGGAGATATTATCTCCCCAGAAAGACCAACAAATACTTACTTGGGCAAGGCAGAATTATCAATATTTCGTGGAAATAGAACAGGAATCGAATTGTAATATATAGTGCTGTTCCAGATGCCTACCTTTGTTACCAGTTGGCAGGATGCATCTTGATTGGCCGCTAGGGATGCAAGGATTACTAAGCCAGCAGCTACAGATGAGGGCCAGTAGCACAGTTGCTCGTGGCCCAGCAGAGCTAGCACTGCCAGGTGCTTTGAAGTCTTCTCCACCTCTTGATTAGCTTTTGCTGCTTCGAGGTAGAACCTGTCTCATTTTAATTCGTAACTTTAAACAAGTAGTTGGAGCAATCGAATAAATTCGATTAGCAGAAAAGTGGCCAGATGCCCAAACTTTAAGATTATACACATTAAAAGAGTGGATGGGAAACTGTGTAGTACCATAAGAAATTGTACATGGTGGGCAAGAAGCACTGGAAGTTGAGGACTTCCTGCACCAGCCATTCCATGGCTACCACCTCACATCTGCTATACACATTGCTTCCGATGTAAAATGACTTTTGGCGCACGCTGAAATGGTTAAAAGTTCAAATATAGAGTTATCTGAGTTCCCATACTGAATAAAATTGGAGGAAGTTAAGTTACTATCGAGGCAGCAAGTTAATCCATCATTTAACCAAAATAGGCAAGCAGCTGAGAATTATAACTCTCACAATCAAGGAAAGTAGTGATCCACTATGCCTCACTAGTCACTCTAAACACGAAGTCATTTTTCTACCTTTCCTACTCTCCCGTGCCTATTTGGTGACATGGCAAACTTTCTCTGCGGCTTCTTGTGGTTAATATCTTGCCTAAGAATTTTTTGTTAGATTTATATCTCGCTATGTCATAAACTATCAGATTGGGTATGACTAAGACTTGAAATTTGCAGACTTAATTGGTTGCGATATGGATCTTACGAGATATGTGGACAAAATCAAAGAGTACATGGACTTGTAGAGACTATCTAGTCTTTATGTAGTTAGTCTTTCCCTCCCTCCTTCCCCAGTAGTATGTACTGCTGCCGCTAGACAAAGGTTGATGGTCTTTTGTAGTTTAATGCAATTTGAAATCATCACTGTAGTATGCTTGCCTTTTGTAGCAAATGACTACAACCACCTCAATTTAGTCACGTGACTGACTTGGATGTATTTGAAGGTGTTTTTTCATATCGCATATTGACAAGTCAATGTTAGTGGTTCATCTCTAAATGTTATTATGTGGTTTTTTCCTTTTCAATATCTTATACATCTATTTGGATAGGAATAATGATTACTCTAATTCGAGACAAGCAACTGCAACAAATAAAGACCAAAATACCTGTTGAAGGGCTGATTTTCTTCAATCCTGGTGGCCAGAGTGAGACAAGCAATTCCAGCAATTTGGAGATTCCTCTTGGTTTTGAAGTATCCTTTACTGAGGAATCGGTCCAGAAGGCAAACACCCAGAAACATTGTCTCCCTTTGTAACTCCTTGTTAGTAGATTGCTGCTTGATCGATTTGAAGAGCAGAAGAGACAAATCAATCAGTAGAACTAATGAAACAACGTGAATTGAATAGTCAATTATTGTAGGCCACCAAGCTAAATTGATTTTCGATTCCCATGATACAGGTACATATTCCCCTGATTCTGCAAACCCAGAATTGCAAATCTAAACTATATGCACCGGGTCATTCCCCATCTCCCAAATGCAAGGACTTGTCAAATTGTGACTTATGCCACAAGCGTAACTAACTGACTTACTCTAGATGCTATTGGACCGCTCAACATTCTCTTCAGCTTAAGGGTAGGTTCATTAGAACTACACGCACAAGGGAGCAAAACCGACCATCTTAGTCTAATTCCATTGCAGGGGCGGCCCAACCTAATTTAGGGTTCTAGGCGAAAATGTTATACAAGGCCCTATAAATATTTACTTAATAAGACCCTTTTGTACCAGGTCAATGCGCTGGCTGAATTCTGTTTCAAAAATGTTGTAGTCTATACTGTCTTTATAAAAAATATGCTACAATCTTCAATTATCGTTCTGCCTTCTATGTATGCCTTCATGGTCGTTAACAGGAGCAAATGAAGAGGAGTACAAGTAATATTAAATACTTAATAAAATATGTTTATTTACAAATTATTTTTTTTGTCTTTTGAGATATCTAATTCAAATTTTAAATTTAAATTTTACAAATAAAAATTGTGTTAATCGAACTCAAATATGAAGATCAAATACAATGATACATACTATTTGTTTAAGATAAAAAAGAAACATAATTGAAAATTAGTTTGACTAGTAAAATGATTTTTTTTCTAAATGCATATAAAAATAGAAATTTATACAAGTTGAGTAGTCCTAAAATAAATGAGAAATCTATATCTATAATATAAAATAGAGCAAGTTTCAATAAATTCATCCGACGGTTTCAAATAGACTTATACAATTGCCACCAACATCACTCTCAAAATCATTCAAATTGAATTCCCCCCTAAATCCATCACTTCTCATTTACGTTGCACCGTGTCTTCAGGCATGAGTTACCCTCTAATTGTTAGATATCATAGAGAAAAAAGAATTATTTTTAAATAAAAAGAGATAACTAGTGCACTACTTCTACTCACTTTATTTTATAGTTATCTTGTGCATCGTAAACAAATTTATTAAAAAATGACCTCAAATTTAATTTATACAAATGTAAAATTATTATTCATACCATCATACGATAAACAATTGATTTTAATAATAAGACTGATAAAGTGATAATATATAATATAAATATCGGGAGAGATAAAAAAATACGTTGAACTTTAGGGCCCTAAATTCTTTTGAAAGAGGTTCTAAAATTTTTTACAAAATAATGCTAGTTGCACTTAATTTGAGGACCAAGTACATTAAATAAATAGTGAATTTTATTTAAAGTTAGCACTTACTATTAATTCAATGATTAAAATATATTGAGTATTTAAATTATATTCTAAAATTTTAATTATATATCATTGTTTATTTTATTTTTAAGCCCCAATTTTTTCTTCCGATTTGGAGGCCCTAGGTGATGGCCCAAGTGACCTAAAGGTCGGGCCGGCACTGTTCCATTGTTGCTCATGAGATTGAAAAGTCTCTAAACTGTCATTGCATCGTAGCCAAATTATCATCTCAATTTCATCTTACAGAGTTTTGATCAATTTTAAACATCCATAATAAATAAGTGGGACTTCAATAATAAAGTTTAGAATAATGGAATACTAATTTTGATGTGACACTGTAATAATAATTCTTTTGTTTCATCTTTTATTCATTTAATATTCAAATTTTAATTACCACGTCAACTGCCATATTATTTGCAACTCTATCTTTTTGTCCATAAGTACCACACGTTTGTAGGAACTTTTGGTGGACATGAAAATTGAAAGCCAATAGGGAAGAAGTGGAGTCAAATGTTCACGAAACAGAAAAGACTTCATGAGATATTCGAGGAAAGTACATGAATGATAGAGCAGTTCCAGTAGGGCACTCCTCAACAAGCACACACGTGGTGAGATCCAATCAGAGCGAAAAAATTGTAGCAAAAAGTAACTGTGCAGAACATACCTCAACGATCCAGTGGACCATCTGTAACCGTTGCTGAATGACGAGCTCGCCGTGGTCCGTGCTGGAGCAGTACTCCTCGGCATAGTCGTGGAGATACACTTGCCTCCTCTCTCGCTCTCTCAACATCTTGTAGCTCTCTTCGTGCTCTTCTTCTTCAAATCTCGACAGCTGAAAATCAAAATTCTGACAAAATAAACAATTGCACCGAACAGAAACTTACATATAGGCAATCAAATAAAAATTAAATTATTTTTCCAGAGACATAATTTTAAATAAAAAAAACAGAATTGTAGCATGCTAATAATGTCACATAAATAATTAAATTACAGCATAAAATGAATGCATGTGTATAGAAATATAGTTGCACAACCGAAATTCAAAATAGACAAGAGTCACAACTGTGGCATGAAATACGCAACTCGGAAGAAAAATAACACAAAACTCAAATACTAAAGTGGATTATGCAAAACACACAAAAAAATGTTTATAGCATAAAGATAAAAATATTTTGATGCTTTTATTTAGACGAAATGAATAGAGTGAAAAGAAATTACTACGAAGTTGTGATCACAATTATCTTCCTCATGGTGCGAAGAGAATTTGGAGGCCGTAACAGGACATGTTGATCTGCAGAATTGTTGGCGGAACTGAAGGAACAACTGGAACGTAGGTGAAGGACTAGAATCATCGATTGATCGCTCAGAGAATTGGCTTCCAGAGTCACACCAAATGGACGAACTGTAATCGTCTGAGAAATCGAACGAACTGTCATGGAAAATCTCCGATTGGAGCTCAGTAAAAGCCGACGGATAGCATGAAACGTCATCATACGAGTACGATATCTGCTCTGAGCAAGCGAGATCAAAATCGACTGCAATCAACTTCGGAATCTGTTTTACACTCGATTCTGAGTTCAAAATTTTCAAATTCGACTCGGCGCAATTTCGTGAAATTTCTGATACTACTTCATCTCCAGATACTATGTTTTCACGAACATTTCCAAATTTTGGCTGAGACGGCGAGTTGGAATTCAATTGAGAAACTACTGAAGAGACTTCGTTTTGATTGATATCCAGTGAATTTTCAGTTCGTTTCACTTTCACTGCTCCAGATTTAAACATTTTGCCGGAAAATTGCTCAACGCTGGAAATTTCTTCTATTCGTTCAATTTCCTTTACATTTTCGATTCCTTTTCCAATTCGACTTTTCGTATTCGAATTTCTCTCTCCAGAAACTTCAAAAAATGCTCCAGAACATGATTCAACACAAGACGTTTCCGACAATTCAACTTCACGATCGCCAAAGTTTCTTTTCTCACTCTGTTTCTGCTTGTAGTACGATCTCGTAACTCTCCGAAACTCTTCTCCTGTACTGAATGCATCAAAACCTCTCTTCTTCACCGAAATTCTTCTCGAATCGCCCGAAACTTCTCCAGTCGCAGTTAACAAGAGAACCGGAGATATCTGAGAGCGTTTCCGGCGAGGAAGCTTCGACCGGAGCTTCTTCATGGGCAGAGGTACGGACTGAACCTTGAGCTTCATTTCAAACGACTTCGTTTTGGAATGTATAAGTTCAATGGAGTTTGTGGTTCGAGAACTGTGATCTGAGTTCGAGTGTGTTGTGTTTGTGTGAAGAGTGTGAAGCGGTTAAGAACGTTGGAGGGAGAGGAGGCGTGGTGGTTTATATATGCTGTGGCCAAGTGGGGCCACTTAGCGTCACGTCAGTCAGTCACGTTTAAACAGAGAGACAGAGAGAGAGAGAATAACGGAGTAAGTCTTCTTAACGACCGTTTATTTGGCGTTGCAACAATCGTGTTAGCTACGACATCGTTTCGGAATTTATAGCAGAGTGCACTTTTGCACTTCTAACTAACTTATAGGAAGAGCGAGGCGGTTAAGAACTTTTTATGTTCGGACCACGTTCATACAGGGTGAAGTATATTGTCAATCACATGACAGCACTTGATTAATTCAGCAGGTTTAGATCATATTATAAAGGGCGAATTACAAAATTTTTTAATTTTTTAATTTACACTCTCAAAAATTAATTTTTACAATATACTCTATGCTATAAAATAGTTTCAATGTCATCACTGTACTAACTTTCGTAAATGTTTTCATCAAATTCATGTGTTACATGTGCAGCAAGATTTGACAAAAACAATAATAGAAGTTAGTAAGAGAGTCATATTGTAATTAATTTATAATATTAAGGGTATAATGTATAAAAATTAATGTTTAAGTGTTATAAATTGGGAAACAGTATTCTTGACAGCCATAGATTTTGTTGATTTTTTTAACATAAAATACACCCGATTGTTTTTATGAATTACATATACATGTAAACTTGAACCTTTTTTGAAGTACAAATAATAATAATAAAATAAAACAAAATAAAATAGAAATTATATCTGTCTTAAAAAACGGATATTTGATTGTGGGTATTTTTTTTAGAATTTATTTGGCTTTAAGTATTACAACCAGACTTATACTCAATTAAATCCTACTTTTTATTAAATTATTGTCATTAAGTACATATTTTAAATTTTTTTTTGTATTATCAATAGTAACATCAAATAGTAATATACTCAATAAAAAACTTAAAAATTTAATCATCGCAATATAGTGACACCATATGTGAGTACTTAATGCTAGCACAATTACCAAGTTATTTTTTTACATATTAAAAATTGAGTCGATTAAAAATTATATTTTTATTAAAATTTGGGCTAATTAAAAATCTATTTGAACCAATTAAAAATTATTTTTAATCTACTCAAATCAAATTTTAATCAACTCGCATTGAATTTTAATCAGCCCAAATTTTAATACATAAAAAAATATAAATTTTAATTGACTCAAATTTTAATAAATCGCATTTTAATTGACATGAATTTTAATAAGTAAAAAAGATATAAATTTTAATCGACTCGAAAACGAATTTTAATCAGCGTTAACAATTCGGGTAGAGTTCAAATCGGTTCAAATTTTAATACTTAAAAAATAAATTTTAATAGGCTCGAATTTTAATACGTTAAAAAAAATAAAATTTAATTAGCTTCAATCGAATTTTAATTGGTTCAAATTTTAATATGTAGAAAAATAAATTTTAATCGGCTTCAATTTTAATAAAATTTTATGTAGAAAAATTGCTTTAGGTTTATGTAGGTACATTTTTGGTATTTTAGATGAATTGTTTTTGTTAGAAATGATAGTTTAATGGTAAGGTGTGTTATTGATGTTTAAATATAAATTAGAAGGGAGTCAGTGATGTTTTTTATAATAGATGAGGTATTCTTGAAGATATAATAAACTAGGAGAGATGTGGCTGAAATTTTTCCTAATTTTTTCAAACAAGTTTTGATTAAATATAACTATTGATGGTATTTTGGATAATAGATATCAAAATGAACTTATTTTCAAATAAGTTTTTGAGTATATTTAAGTCTAAATAAATCTACAAAAAAAAGACCGGTCTCGAAAAGACCCTTAAAAAAAGGGTCAATGTTAGCCCAAAACAATAATATGCAAACCAAAACCCAAACCCAA
Source organism: Ilex aquifolium (assembly GCA_951799425.1). Lineage (NCBI taxonomy): Eukaryota > Viridiplantae > Streptophyta > Magnoliopsida > Aquifoliales > Aquifoliaceae > Ilex > Ilex aquifolium. The sequence continues at coordinate 40,359,992 of OX637397.1, read as the reverse complement.
ACCCCAACCCATGTTTGAGGTTTCCATACGAAGCAGCTTGAGGCCCAATACAGCATAAAACCCTAGCCCCTACCTAGCCACAAAGGCTTAGGGTTTTGCAATCACCACATTATAAATACAGCTAGCATGCGCTTCGATTTCATTTCAAGCCACACCACTGCATCTCGTGCCCATTTCCAGCCAGCAGCACAAGGTACTAAGCTTCGATTTCCTTCCGTTCTTCTGAGCATATATGCTTGTGCTATACTTAATTTATCGTTGAATAGCTTTTGATGAATGCTTAATATTTTGTTTATTGATTTTTGAGGTAGAAATGTTGAATCCAGTGCAGTCATTTTGCATGAAAAATCCAGTGGTCATTTCAGAAACCAGATTAAATTGGGTAATGATCCACTTGGCATACAAGTGAGTTTTGTGTCCATTTCCAAGATGATATTACAGATGTACTTGTGAAGAATTTTTTTACCATTTTTTTCACTTTCTTTTGGGTATCAATGGTCTGATCTGTTTTTTAGAACCGGGTCTTGGAGTTCGGTGCTTCTTTTATTTTTATTTTTTTGCCTCTAATGATGATAGAAACTTTCGTTCTTCTGAGAAATTCCATGCGGAAGATTTATGGAGACCTGAACTGAAGAGGCTTAGTAAGGTCATAGTGATTCCCTATTCTGATGCCTTTCATAATATATCGGCTATAAGTGTAATTAAAAAAATAAATGCAAAAAAAATTATCATTAGTCAAGCTGAGTTATAGCATAAGACTGTTGAGTGGAGTGTTTGGATTTATTTTTAACTTTTTCAGATTTTATTCTTTGAATTTAGAGTTAATAGTTTTTTTTCTTGCTTGATTTTTCATGGCAACGAAACAGAGATTGAAGTTATGGCTGTATTCCCCGGATCTTCAATTTCAAATTTTGCCCATCGGTTAAGTCTGTCAAAATAATAGCCCAACTATTGGGTTGTTAGGGGATTTACTAATATCAAATTAAGACCAAGTAATTTTATGGTTGATGAAAGAATTTGGCAGCAATTGGCATATTTTGATATTGAGAGGATCCACATTAATGGTTTACTGCTATGATGTTTAATTATTTTTGTGTGGGATTTTACATTAAGGGCTTGATAAATCCTCTACCTCATCACAATTACTAGCTGTTCACAAAATTCCTGCAGAGTGTTTTGAAAATTCTTGCAAATAAACAGTTTTTAGTTCAAATCCCATTCGCAAAGCTGCAAAATTGGCAAAGCATATAATCCTTTTTCTACCTCATGCTGCCTTGGTCCAAAAGGTTTCTTCTAAGGGAGAAATTCAAAAAACTAATTGCTGAGACCAGCACAATATAGTCATTTTGGTACCATGCTCCGGTTTGCTAAAATGTATTTTGGTGCAAATCCCATTTGTTAAGTTTGTGTTTTTTGGTTAAAGATCACTTTTGTCTCTGGGGATGAGTACAGTAAAACTTTCGTTCTTCTGAAATCATTAATGTGGAAAGTTTTGGAGACCTGAACTGAAGAGACAAAGATCTTTCATTACGTCAGTATTTTTCCTTATTTTTATCAGGAAAGTAATTGTTTTGCTTTTAATATTGTAGTTCTTGTAATCCAATATGTGGACTTGTTAGGTATGCATGAATTTTAATTTGAGTTTCTCCTACCTAACTGTAACTCATTGTTTGTGCCTATTGTGTTAAGTGTCTCATTCCTGGCATATTTTTGAGTTTTGTCCTTCGTATGTGAACCTGACCAACTTTTGTCTTATTCGAGTAGAAATTGAAGATCTTCCTTTATCTCTGATGATGTTCACTAGAAAACTTTTGTTCTCCTGAGTTCTATTATGATGAATATCTGTGGAGACCTGAGCTGAAGGTTCTTTAGGAAGATCTTTCGATTCATGTTGATATTAGTTAAAATTTTGAAATGAGTTTCCCTGTCCTCTAGCTTTTGTATTAGCCACAATCAAGATTATGCCTTCCCACTAACTGATTTGTTTTGGTGTCTATGTTTTTCTAGGAAGTCTTTCAAACATTGCTTGGTTGAACAAAACTTCAGGGAGCTCTAAGATTGTTGAAAATGAGGTATTTTCTTAGTGTTTTTTTACTTTTTCGTTGTATTAAGTAGTAGTTCATACTGAAGGTATTACTGTGAAATACAATTTATTCAAGAAGCTGACGGTTGTTTTCTTTGTTTTGTTTGTCTATCTGCCTCCTTTTTCTCCATCCCAGCCGGCCAATGGAAGAGGATGTAAGTTACTTTTGTATTCTACCAATGTTTTTGTTATGATGTTTTCCATTAATCTATTGTTTGACGATATTATCATTTTGCCTGAGTGTGGGTGTCGTGGCGTGTTTCCACTTCAGTTTTTTTAATTTATGTCTGTGTTAAACCACTAGCCTTCATATTTGTCACTCGTCAGTGTCATGTTCCAACTATGAGGACACTCGAGTTGGTGTCTTCTTTTGTATCAGTAAATTTAGAAAAAAAATGAGTTATTTCTCAGAGTGCATTTTGGGAAACAAAACAAGGCTAAGGTTGATGACAAATGAAATGTGCATTTATAAAAGACTACATTCTTAGTTGAAGTTAAAAAATATTGGTATGATGCCCACTGTGGCATTCTTCTTCTTGTTGGCATTATACTTGCTCATCCGAAACTTGAGAGTTTATTTACTTTGATTAGAAAGAAACTGTGGCATATGTGATGAATTGATTTTGTCGCTTGTTCTACTTTTACAGTTCCCCCTGTTCTAACTATCATTTCTCTTGTATTGTTATCTTGTACCTTTCATAACTAGGGAAGCAACATGTGAAGAGATGCTATAATTTTTCTCAGACAATTCTCAAATGTTCATATCTGTTAATTTGCCTTACTTCCAAGTATACCGAAATCCTCTCTCATATTCAGGCTTTTTAAGGGGCAATGGTTTGTCTGGTGGTCTGTAAAGACATCGTAATGTTTCCAAGGAGAAGTTAAAGAAAGCATTGTCTTTTATGTAGACTGCCATTGGTCTATTTGGATTTTCTGGGAAATGACAATAAGACATTTTCTTTAATGTAAGGTTCATTAATCCTTTAAAATTCTAGTGGCACCTAATTTTTACCTGAGCGTTTTATGGGAGTTGATGAGAAGATCTCATTTTGGTTTTTACCTGGGAATGTGGTGATGTCCGCATAAACATTCTAGTTGTTAAAATGTTGGGAGGAAAGACTGCAATTTTCATGGCATATCTAAAGGCACCCAAGTTATCTGTCTTTTGTGCAAAAAGTATCTGCATGCCATATCCCTTTACCCCTTCTCATTTTATTATGTAGTTGTAGAAATAGTACTTGGTGGTTGTTGTTGATAAGCATGATATCTCAATAGCTTATTAGAGCTTTTTGTTGCAGGGACAGGTTGTCAAGAACGAGGAAGAAGAATTTAACACAGGACCCCTATCTATCCTGATGATGAGTGTGAAAAATAACACTCAGGTAATTCTTTTTTGGTCTTTTACCTTGGGATTACAAGTTGTGACAGAATTGTCTTCATCTAGTTTCTTGGTTCCTGGGGTTTAAATTCTTCAGCAAAAGTATATTTGCATGTTTTAATCCTTTTGGTTTTATTGTTTGCACTGATATTCAGGTGCTTATCAATTGTCGAAACAACAAGAAGCTTCTTGGTCGTGTGAGAGCCTTTGATCGGCACTGCAATATGGTTTTGGAAAATGTCAGGGAGATGTGGACTGAGGTTGGTTTCATATCCTCGCCCTTTAACTATTAGTAGTCCAGCAAACACTTTGTTCGCTCGCACCTTTTTATTTTTGCAAACAAGTGACAGCCATGTTTCTGCAGGTACCAAAAACTGGGAAAGGCAAGAAAAAGGCCCTTCCAGTTAACAAGGACAGATTCATTAGCAAAATGTTCCTCCGTGGTGACTCGGTGATCATAGTTCTGAGGAATCCCAAGTGAAGCTAAATTGGAAGTTCTGGTATCTAATGTTTAAATGTTTAGGTAGATGAGTAGTTTTGGGACCTCTATTGATATGGAATCATCAATGTTGGCTTTTGAGCCTTCCGATTGAGTCCGGTGGTGCCTGAGCAGTAGTTGGTGTGCAAGTTCTAACAATGATCATTTTCATCATATATTTGGTATTCTGTTACTTACTTCTCTTGTGAGGAGGACTTGTAATGTGTCTGTATAGCATGTAAGTTGCCAAAAATTAAAGATGTGGACAATTAATTTCCGAGCAATGTTATTGGGACATAATTTATGGACATAATTTGAGGACATAATGAGTTGTCACCAATGGTATGATAATAAATTTATTAATACTATAATGGGACCCATTATTAAATTCATTTCACTATCATATCATTAGTGACAACTCATTATGTCTTCAAATTATGTCCCTCAATTATGTCCCAATAGCATTAGTGTTAATTTCCCGTTTATATGTTATGCAAACATCTCCATCAAACAATTTGCTCTTTGAAAAATTTTCCTAATAAACACAAATAAAATTTGCTAAATTGTCCTACATGCCAAACATTCACATCTAGTCTAGCAATGGAAAACTCTATAGAGCCACCACCTCACAATTGCTACCACCATTGCTACAACCCCAAATAGAACACATTGTTGGCATTGTCATCGTGCCACCACAACCACCATCCCATCACATTCTCCATTATTATTGCAATCACCACTAACCAACACTGCCACTATCCAACTACAACCAATACGTATACCGCTATCACTTTTGGAGTAAATAATTCATTTTTTGAGTGAATTTATTTTTTTAGTGAAAATACTATTTTTGAGTGAAAGTAGTATTTTTAGAGGGAATATTCTATTCTTTGAGTGAAAATATCACTTTGAGTGAATATTTCATTTTTTGGAGTAAAAATGTTACTTTTGAGTAAAAATACTTTTTTTTGAGTTAAAATATTACCTTTAGAGTGAAAATACCTCTTTTGAGTAAATATTCCACTTGTAGAGTTTAAATTTCACACTTTCAGTGAGAATCAATGTTATCAGAATGGCCCGATCGATCATGCTGGTGAACCAAGGCCTAAACCGGTCCGATTTACTTAAAAGCCTGCACGTGTAATTGGCCCGCTAAACCAGTCGATTTACATTAAAACCTGTGAACTGGATGATTTTTTTAAACTGGATTGTTCGGATGTCAAGTATAGTGGTGTTCAAATTTTTGATTACCCATAAATTTCGATCATACCCTACCCTATCCGATCTTACTGGTTGACTACTCGAAAGAATCAGGTAGACCAACGAAAGATCTTTCGGTATTCATTTTTAATTTATTTAACAACAATAATTTTATTGAACATCGTGAGAATTTTTACAATAAATTAAAAATGAATATCATGAGAATTCAATTGCATAATAAAATGGAAATCAATGAATGATTGATAACTTGATTAAATATAAAGAAAAATATATCATTGATTTTAATTTTTTTGTGTTCAATGAATTTTTATATATCAATTATGATGTAATAGATATAATAATATTATTTTATTTTTATAAATTAGAAGACAAAAATTAAACCTTATCATTAAAGTACCCACTCCCAAAAAAAAAATGACTCTACTTGACAACACGAAACAATACCTGACAACACAAAACGACACCGTTCACAATTCGGAGACCCTAAAACCGTTGACCAACAGAAGAGAGGAACCGTATGCTTTTTGCATAAGAAGTAAAAATAATATGTTTTTTTTGACGTTTTGCTGGTAAGGAATTCAAATGAGGCAGTACAAAAGATGGAAGGGAGTCTGTTGGGGGGTCCATGCCAAAAACGGTGCCGTTGCATTAAACAGCACTGTGTTCTGTTAGCCGTCAACAGCAGAGGAGCCGTGCCCTCGTTAATCAACTCTATTATCTTTTTGTACTTTCTTTGTAGGAATTTTCTGGTTTTCATAGAATCATAATGTAACCTTATCTTATTAAACTACACCACTTGAATAGAAAACATCGGGACCCGCTTGTCATTTTTGTTCAGTTAACAAGTGTAATTTTGATGTAAAATCTAAAACCAACGCTTGAACTTGTGATATACATAGAGATAGAGCTGTTAATCGAGCTGAATTCGAGCCTTTGTCAAGTCTAATTTACACATAAACGAACTGGCTCGTTTAACAATTAACACATAAACGAGCTTTAAATAATGTTCAAGCTTGGCTTGATTAACAGCCATACATAGAGACACACTTGACACCTCGTTAATCAACTCTATTCTCTTTTTGTACTTTCTCTACAGGAATTTTTTGGTACTTGTAATGTAACATTATCTTATTAAATATGTTTGGGCAATGTGTCTGGCATACGCCACCTAAACAAACAACGTTGGACCCCCTTATTTTTTTTGTTCTGTTCACAAGTGTAATCTGGATGTATCCAAGTAGTGACGGATGTGCCAACCAATTAAGGAATCAAAGTCCAAGTAAATACAAAATCTAAAACCAATGCTTGAACTTGTGATATACATAGAGACACACTTGACACCTCATTAATCACAACTCTATTATCTTTTTGTACTTTCTTTGTAGGAATTTTTTGGTATTTGTAATGTAACATTATCTTATTAAACATGCTTGAGGCGTGTGTCTGACATACGTCATCTAAATAGACAACATCAGGACCCCTTTGTCTTTTTTGTTCATTTCATAAGTGTAATCTGGATGTATTCAAGTAGTGGTGGATGTATCTAGGAGTTACGTGCTCACCCTCAATTTTTTTTAATTATATATCTATATAATAAAGTAGCTAGATTTCTTTGTCTTTAGCTTTTCGCGACTCAGATCATTTTTAAGTTTTTGATCCAACGATTCTAATTAATCTACATTCCTACAGGACTCTACTACATTCCTTTTATCTCTCCTCATCCCCATTCAAACCATTGGAGATATATCTACATCCTTACAAGACTCTACTACATTCTTTTTTATCTCTCCTCATTTCCATTCAAACCATGGGAGAGATTGACTTGGACGGTTATACACACACACACATATATATATAATAAAAATAAAATATATCTAAAATCTATTAAAACTCTAATAATAAGGATTATCTCTAAAAAAAATATAAGTTCATTAACATATGCCGTCATATTTATATATTTATATTGATATCTATATCTATATATATAATTCAATTTATATAATAAACAGTTCAAACGCGTAATTTAAAATTAACAAAATAATAGTATAATAACAAGGATTATCGCTAACAAAGTATAGGTTTATTAACATATGTTTAATAAACGGGTCATATTCAGGTGAGATCTGTCAACCCGTTTAAATAAATTTAATATAATAATAAATTATATATATATAAAATAATGAATGAGTAAAGAAAAATAAAATAAAAAAAACATTTAAAAAAAAAAAAAGCATATCAATAGTAAGAAAGTGAAGTTTTGAGCCTTGAGGCATTGAATTGCCTTTTGGCCCTTTTCTTTGAATCCCACATCGACAAAGAGTGGAGAGGGGAGACTTCATTTGCCTATAAAAAGAGTAGTGAACTTCTCATTTTAACCAACATTTGTGGTGTGATTTTCACGTGAGCTGTTGACTGTAATTCTTTCAATTGAGGAAAGTACAGTTGAAAGCAAATAAATGGAGTGTAAAAATTTATTAAAATAATATTTTTTTTTATTTTTTTGTAAATGGGTTAAACGAGTCGTGTCGTATTACCTATTTATTAAATGGTTCGTGTTCGTGTTAAAATTTTTTACCGATTTACTCAATTATCGGTTTGACGTGATTATGATTAGAATTCGAATTTAGCTGAATTTGATTGTCAAGTATAAAGTATATATTTTTGTTTAAACTTAACTTTGCTTGAATTTTACGAATATTCAAATTTGAAGTCAAAATTGAAATTGATTGTAAAAATAATAAAGAATAATTAAATTATATAGTAAGTGAGAATACGCTATGCTATGAAAAAATCTGTATTTAAATTATATGGGTTAAAATACAAATTTTTAAGTTTATATACAACAAAAAAATTTAGAATTTAAGGTCAATTTCATGTTGGTTTAATCAACAACAAATAATATTAAACACGAAATGAACCTTAAATTGTAAATTAATATATATTTTTATCAGAAATTGACATTTAATTTTGTTCAATTTATATTCAACTTTGTCAAATTAATATCAAATTAATTTTTATTGTTATCAAATTAATATTAAAATTCATTCAATCAATTTTTTGGGGGTACTAAATTATATCAATTTTTTGGGTACTAAATCAAATCTTATTTTATTTTATTAAATTTTTAATTTTTTTGGGTACTCAAGTTGGAGAAAGGCAATTATAAAAATAATAATTTTTTTGGGATAAAATCATCACTTTACGTTAGCAATATTGAAGGAAGGGAGACAAAGGGGTCTCTGTGTAATAAATTTTAAATTTTGGGGATTTCCGTGTTATTTATAAAATATCAGGGGGTGTCTTCATAATATTGTCAAAACTCAGAGGAAGTCCGTATTTTTTTCCTTATTTTTTAATTAGATATTAATTTATTATTATTTTATCATAAAAACTTGAATTATTATATTTTTAATAAAATCAGTTATTAATTAGGAAGGTTTGTTGGTAGCCAAAAAAAAATGTGAGAGTATGTTTCTGTGTATATTTATATGTGAAGGATTGAAAATTTGGTAATTAAATTTATAATTTTGTTGTGCCATTTGGGGTTGAATGGTGATAGTGGTGATAAATTCATGAGTTTTATAAATGAGTAAGATTTGGTTGATTTTATTTATCGCTTAACGATTGTGAATTTAATTGTGTTATGTTAGTAAATTTTTTTTTTTTTGCTTGAGATATATATTAAATGGAGATATGGTGGATTGAAAATATGGTGATTAAGTTTATAATTATATTCTATTATTGGATTGAGTGGTGGTAAATGTGATAAATTATTGAGTCTTATAAATGAGAAAAAATTTATTTATTACTTAAAGATTGTAAATTTCAATGGATTATGTTAATATTTGTTTTTTTTTCGGAGGCATTTGTATATATGGTGTTGTTTTGAAGAGTTGTATATATTTTTACGACAGTTCTATTAATATGGAGGATATGATCGGCGATATATTTTGAGTCATTTTAAAAGAAGAATTGGTATGAATATTTTTGGCCCATTCTTTTTGAATTTGGACAATTGTGTAAGAGTTTTTTGTTTGTTATATAGTGCCTTCAGGCACGGGTAATGACTAGTATATATATAATTTAGCTATATTTTTAGATATAATAAGTTGTGTCCACCCTTAAAATTGGCCTTGATTTATATATTTGTAAGTTCTTTTGTTTATAAATTCGTAATTCAAAATTTAAATTATTTGTAATTCACCTACAATTGATCTCTAATTTTCTAATTTGATAATTGACTTATTTTAATTGAATTCTAGAGGTATTATTACGCTTACTTCTTGAATTTTTATTTAATAACTTTACGGTTTTGATATAAAATATAAAAATATGACAATGCCAATTTTTTAAGATCAATGAGAAATAGCTTAAAACAAATTTATTGTTTAAATCGACTCTCAATTGGAAATATAATTTACTTATTATATCTCTACATGTGTATGACTTGAAGGTAATTAACGGTTGACCTTAATATGAACATTTGGTAAAAAATAATATTATTTGGTAATTATATTTTTTATTTACATTTAATTTTTTTTGGTGACGTTTCATTTTTATGGACAGTTTGGATTTTAATGAAAAATATAATTACCAAATAATATTATTTTTTATCAACATACATAAAATTAAAGTCATATTTTTGAAAGCTTAAAAGTCATTAATCATTTCAGGTTGTAGAGTCGGTCATAGTTGAAGTGACAATCCTTAAACTAATTTCTGGGCTCTGCCATCCAAAGATTAGCATCTATTGGCTAAACGTTCAGCCATGGTTTTGAGCACAAATTGAACACTTTATATTTTTCTATACCAATTTCTATTAATTTAATTGAGCATAAATTATCAAGTGATTATTCTAAACATGACTAAAAGTTACGTATGACATAATTCTAATCTAGTGATCATGCAAATAGTTATTTCCAACAGTAATTAAATGAACCAAACTACTTGACACCCGACATACTCGCAATCTAAATTTCCAAATCGTACCCGATTTGCAAGACTCTGTCTTAGAGCATTTCAACCTTCACTCAAATTTGAGTCAATATTTAATTAAAAAAATTAATTTGATATAAAACACTCCGATAAAGAAATTCAAAGTTAAACGAGAACAAAATTAAATTTATAGGACTTTTCGCACTTTACATCTTAAAAAAATTTAAATTTCTCATTTTTTACCCTCAAAAATTAAATTTCTCACATTACACTCTCAATGTATCAAAAGTGTTGTAATGTGGTCCTTCTGTTAACTTCCGTTATTTTTTCCGTCAAAAACCAACTCATTGACACTGACGAAAAATTAACGAAAAGGTAATAAAAATGTCATATTGTAATATTTTTGATGTATAGAATACAAAGTGAGAATCTTAAAATCTTTTAGGGTGCAAAATATAATCCACTCAAATTGCAAAGAAGATAGAATATGATCATTAAATCTTTAAAAAAGAATCAAATCTAACAATTAAAAATTTGAATAAAGATTTGAATCTCTCTTAATTTAATTAAAAATTTGAGTCTTTCGTGATTTTGATATGTGTTTGGGTATAACATTGAAGAAGATTTTTAGAAATTTTTTACTCAAATTTAAATTTAAATTTATAAAAGAGTAAGACAACCTTATCCAGAATATAAAATCCCTAATCTGTTTATGCCTATATGAACAGAAGGTATCCGGTTTTGTAAGTCCATAAATATTGATTGCCAACAAGACAAGAAAGCAAATTTCAATAAATGAAAACATAAGGCTCCAAAATTTCACATGGGAAGTAACGTGGAGCGTTCGACAGAAAGCCGTACGACGTACTTATAACACGCGTTACCCACACGCCCACTCATATTAAATCTGATTGAATTCAACACTTTCAATCTCACACTTTTTACATTTATTTCAATTTTCTACTCTTAAATTGATTGGATCATATTAATAAGTTTTTGCAAATCTTTTTTTTCCTCTCCCAAGTATGGAATAAAATTTTAAAAATGGAGAGCTAAATATAAATAATTAAGATATTGCCAAATAAAAATTAACATCACTGTTTACACCCAAAAATAATAAAATCTGAGGGTGACACTTGTAAGTAATTCGATGGTCATGAAAGAGTCTATAAGAGTCCATACTTAATAGAGTAGATAAGAAAGTAAAACCCTTAAAAACCCTAAATTGCTCAATCGGACCTAACAAGAATTTACACAAGCTTTGCGATTGGTTGTTAGAAACACGATCTTGAGCGGGGTAAGTTTAATAACATAGAAAGGGATAAGTTAAAACAAAACTTACTCTTAACAACTTGCTAAGTTCGGCTATCGGGGTTACCTCAAAAGGAATTTACTCTAGCCTTGCACTTAGTCGTTAGAGACACGGTTCCGAGCTGTATTCAATTTCATCTTGTAATTTAAATGTTTTTAACCACTAATTGAAAAATAATAGAGTAATAAAAAATCTTAAAATAGAGAGTATTCAAATCCAATAAATTCAATTAAAAATAAATCCACACAAACAAAAATAAGAAGATACCAAACTTTTGAGTTTATGAAGACAGCGTCCACATGGTAACCAAGGAATCGACGCCCACGTAACAACAAATCTAAACCCAAACCCTCCACCTTGAAATATTCGTAGAGACATTACTAACTATACTTCTCTTCTCCTACTCTCTCTCATCGCTTATACAATAATCACCGTAAGTAAAGACCCAAAAGGCCTAGCAAGTTCATAGACGCATTGCATTCAATGGCGCAATATAGCACCACAGAATCGGAGAAGTCTTTGTTGACACAACACACCGAGAGGCACTTCACCGCTGGCGAGATTGTCCGGGACATCATCATCGGCGTATCGGATGGCCTCACTGTCCCTTTCGCCCTCGCTGCCGGACTGTCCGGTGCCAATGCGTCTTCCTCTATAATTCTTACCGCCGGCATAGCCGAGGTCGCCGCCGGTGCTATCTCCATGGGACTTGGCGGGTATTCCTGAAAACTGTTTTGAGTTCTAGCTAAATAATTTTTCTTTTTTTTGGGTTTTTTGTTTTTGTCATGCGTTTTGAAGATTATTTTATTAGAGCGTCTCAACATTCACTCAAACCTATATCAAGGCAAAATTTATTCTAAATTTATTCTATACCAATTTTTAATCTATCCAAAACTAAAAAATTTCTTCAACAACTTGTTCTTTACCTCTTCTTGTCTCTCTCTACAACCCCACTTCTATTGCCGACCACCACCGAAACTTTCTCAAATTATTTGAAGGCTTGTAGTTAAGTTTTTTCCTTTTCATCTTCAATCTTCTTGATTTCTTGTATTTTTCAAAACCCTAATATCACCCATCTTTCATATTATATAAACCCCAAGTTTACCCATCAAATTTTTTTTTGATTTTTATCGGTAGTACAATTTCAGACCATCGATTCTTCCTGAAATTTTAAGCCTTCACTACCCATTCTTCAATATTTTATTTTTATTAAAAACGTATGTTTTTGTATTCTTTAGACTAAGCCCATGTCAAAATAGTTATATTTTTTTTTTCTTTTTCTTTATCTGGATTTATAAAAAATAATAAAGGATTAAAACAATCTTAGAATTTTAGAGTAGTTTCTTTATTCCCACGTAGTGTTGTATACATATTCATTTTTTTTTGAATTACTTATTTGCGGAGAGATATGAAAGTTTTATTTATTTTATCAAATATCTTGATTTGAATGATAAAAAAAATGAGTTTTGGGATAATAAAGAAATTTTTTTAAATATTTGAGTAAATATTTGAGTTTATCCATTTGAGTATTCTATATCAAATCAAGTTTTTTACTCAAAATTGAGTCTAAATTTGAGTCATGGTCGGAAATGCTGTTATGTTAAGAACAATTAAATGGTAGTTTTAAAGTAAACTTTAGGTTGTGTCTGCTTAGACGATTTGCAATTTTTTATTTTTTTTTGGTATATTCCATCAAAAAGAGTGTCCTCTCTCGAAAATCACACGGAAAAACTGGGACAAAATTATTAAAATTTTGACATAGTAACGATTGAGATCATCCCATTCGATATACCCCCGAGTTTGTTTTGATGTTGGCAATAGTGGCGATTGCATTGACATTAAGGTTGTCAATTGTTATTGGCAAAATTTGTTTAACCTATACTCATTTATAGTCTCTTTTTTCTGTAGGAAATCCGGGCTAGTTTACAACTAATCTTTTTTCGGTTCGATCAAAGACAAGTTATCTACGTCGAAATTAGAAATTGTCAAGATTCAAAGTTACATGTATAGCCTATTACCACTTCAGTTACCCTAATGATTGACTTATTTATAATCAGGTGTTATGTCTAGATTCTATCCATTTATAGTCATGCATAGTCGAGTTTTTGTTGTGTACGAGCAGAGTTGGTGTCGTGTTTAATATGTTTTGTGTCAACCCATTAATTTAACAGGTTTACTAAATCTAAACACGTTAATTTTCATCAAAAATTGGCAAATGGAGTCAGAATTTGGAGGCCTAATTGGTATGAATGCAGGTACCTGGCGGCAAAAAGTGAGGCAGATCACTACATGAGGGAGATCAAGAGGGAACAAGAAGAAATCATCGCTGTTCCTGATACAGGTATCAAAGTTATACATCTATCACCTTCTGTTTCACCTCCTGAATGTATAAACTTCTGAGTGATTCATTTTTAATTCTTTTTGAGGAAGTTAATAATACCGAGTGTTCTTGGGACTAATGGAAATAATGCAGAGGCTGCTGAGGTGGCTGAGATACTGGCACAGTACGGGATAGAGCCGCATGAGTACCGGCCGGTGGTGAATGCCCTCAGGAAGAATCCACAAGCATGGCTTGATTTCATGATGAAGTAAGTGATTGCCATATGGCAAATTACACTTTCACCCCTCAACTTTGACCATGTCTCACAATTCCTCTTCAACTATTATATTACACTTTCACCCCTCAACGTGTCATAAGTCTTAATATTGAAAAAATTCCACTATCAATCCAATCATCACATCCAAACTGGGCAGTGGTTGTGAACACTAATTATCCAATTAGAGGGGACAAGCTTAGACTTTGTACAACAAAGTGGGTTTGTCCGAGTAATTAAGGAGATGTCTAACATTAGATGCACTTAAGATCAAGTCTCAACAATGGTTCTTGTCCCTCCTCCCCCTTCATTTATGAATACGTCAAAGTCAAGACCCATCATTGTAAATCAAAATGGATGAAGATCCACCCATGACTAGAATGTCCTAATTCGCATGAGGCTAGATTGCTTGTGCATTGGTGGAACATTATCTTGAATACAATTACTCCTACTTGGAAGCAGATCTCTCTTTGGTTTGAATTTGGGTCCACCAGAACTTTATTATGTATTGTTGAGACTTCCTTCCAAGTGACAATGGCATAGTACCAAACCTTTTCTATATCTCACAGTTTTGAAAGTGACAATGGCATAGCATGCGCAGTATGCACATTCTACTTTAACATAGTATAACTGTTTAGAATCCCAAAAAAGGACCAGTTGAACCTATCCACAATACAGTAGTCATTGTTTGAAGATGACATGCAATTTCAGCCAATTCACGCTTGCATTGTCCTGAAGCTCATATTAGTTTGTTTTACTCTATGTATTAAATGGCCATAAGAGTATACTCAAGACATCTGGGAACTACGTCTAGATGGGGTCGAGGATGTTAAATGATCTGAGCAATTTAAGAATGGCTCGGTTTCAGTTTGTTTAGACTTGTACAAACTATATAACCATCCAAATTTGGTCAGGTTTTGAAGCTCGTTTAGAATATGTGGCTCCCTTGAGTAGAATAGGTCAATGTGTATATGTAATGCTAATTGTCAAATAATCCATCTATTCAAAAAATGAACCACTCTAAATTTATCCTCAAACATCTCTAGTATATATACACTTATTTCTCCCTTCTTTATAGATTTTATGAGAAATTTGAACTTTTAGGGTTAAATTTCATAGTTGATTTCATAGATTTTGGGTAACTCTTTGTGGAGATATTTATTTTTCTAATATTGATGATTACAAGGATGGGCTTGATTTTCGGGAGTTTTTGCTAAGAAATTTGAGCTCGGTGTTGGCTCGAATGCTCGCAAAAAAATTCTTTTGAGAATATAATTCCGCAGTCGAGCTCGGCAAGTCACAATTGAGCTATGTGAGCTATAGAACAGTTTACTCCAATACCTTTTTCTGCGCGCAACACAGTTTCTTTGAAATGATCTTTGCGCAATCATATACATTTTTCCTGCTTAATTTTCTTGCCTGAAACGCAACAAGCAAACTAGAGATTTGACAAAGAACTGTTGGCGATTGCAGGTTTGAACTAGGACTGGAAAAGCCAGATCCCAAAAGAGCACTGCAAAGTGCACTCACCATTGCCATTGCATACGTTATCGGTGGATTGGTTCCTCTCATTCCTTACATGTTCATTCCAGTGGCAAGAAAGGCTGTGCTGGGATCTGTTGTTTTGACATTAATTGCATTGCTGATCTTTGGCTATGCCAAGGGTTACTTCACCGGAAATAAACCCGTCCGCAGCGCGATTCAGACAGCCCTGATTGGAGCCATTGCTTCTGCAGCTGCTTTTGGCATGGCCAAAGCTGTCCAAGGATAGATAAGTTTTTTGTATTGGTGAATGATGCAACTGTTTTGCCAGAATTTATAGCTTTTATGAAATAACTTGTTTGAAATGTTTTTAGGCTTGTAACGCCAATAGATGTCACTGTAATTTTTTTTTTTGGATTCTGTTACTGTCATCGATCTAGCCTATGTTCGACCCCATGTGACTCATAATGCTGGCAATGAGTTGTGTCATATATAGTCAGTCGTGTCATATTAAGAGACTTGCTTATATACAATGAAAGATTTCTTAACTGAAAAACAACCACCTCACTTTTTGTAGAAGGATATATAAGGATTAAACCTTTTTCCCCATCCATTTCTTTCCTTCTTTTGATCCTCTCAATTTTTGTTCTGTTAAAAAAATAAAAATAGAGTATTTTAATAAAAAAATGGCACTTTATGGGAAAAATTTAATCTCACATCAACTAAATTTCTAAAAGAACTTGAGTTTATATACTATACTAGTACTACCTTGTCATTGAATTACATGAGACTTTGAAAAATATCATATGAAGTTTTTGTTTCATTTGATCGTGAGTGAAGCTACATTATAGATGGTTCCTTCTGCAACAAAAGTTAACATAGATACCTGTCGTGTCGAGATAATTCAGGATAGATAAGAGAGGGGAGGGGGGCCAGTTCTTCAAGGAGAATTCCCATTTAGACTTCACATAGGGCCCACAGGATGGCCCAAAACTCAGTGGGCCCTTTAGGCCATAATTAGCCATAGTCCGCTATCGGGGAGACCCATGGATAGCTCAGGACGCATGGTCATCGGTCTTCTGTTTTGCAAGTCTCCGTTTGATGAGCCATCCCAGCCCCTCAACCCACAAGGGCCCTCTAGACCTCATTCAAGCTACTATAAATCCAGTTTTTCACCATATCCAAGCCAAGAAAAACTTTACTCCCACGAAAAAATAAAGTTCCAAACTTATTTTTCAAATTGGGATACGCCTTTAATTAGGCCATGAGAGAGACAGATGGGAGTTGGGTTTGGAGGAATATGGGGCCTAGGTAAGGGTGTTCAAATTTTCGATTAGTCGTAATTTTCTTCCTTATTCGACCCTATTGAACGGCTAGCCGAAAAAATCAAATAGGAATGCGAAAGAGTTTTTGATCTTCCGATTAAATCGGGTAAGAATGCGGAATAACTATTAATTTCCGTATTCCTACCCTACCCTACTCTACCCGCATTAATTTATATATATAAACTAAAACTCTAATTCTCTAACCATATGATTTAAACTTAAAATAATTGTTATTGTATTTATGATGAATTGATGTTTATGTTTTCTTGTGTTTTATTGTAATTATTGTTATAATTGTTTTAAGTTTTAACGTTATTGGTTTATTATGTTATTAAATTGGTGTATGTTATTTAATTGAATTGTTAAAATGATTCAAAAATTAATAACTACAAAAGTATTCACCCGATTTCCTACCCGATTAATTTGGTCGGAAGTCGGATAGGAATACCACACTTTATCGGGTAGGGTATGTCAAGAAAAAATTCTTCCGCAAGTATCGGGTAGGAAGACGAAAGACCATATTTCTTACCCTTAGGGTAGGGTGAACACCCCTAGCCCTAGGCATGGGGTTTTCTGGGGGAAAATATGTTCTCTGAAACAGGTATGCCACTGAAATTTATAATTTTTGTGGGTTACTATACAAGTTTTTGAGATCTAGTTACAAATAAAAAATTAAAATCAATTCTAATATTTTAAGATCGATTTTTTTTTAAATAAAAATTTGGGATTGTTTTAAAATTTTTATGGTCTTGTTTATAATTTTTGAGAATAAATTGTAATTTTTGAAAGGTTAAGGTCGATCGTAGAATTTTAAAATTGATAACAAAAAAAAAATTCAAAAATTCTATTAACCTCCAAAAATTGTATAAAAAAAGGACCATTTTTTTTTTCCCAATACCGTAGCATTGTCCTATAATTAGAATGCAGTTTGACTTATGGTTCTGCCTTGTTTCCCAACCTCTATGGCCCACAAAGATTAAATAATATGCTTCTGCCTTGTTTGGTATTAATTGATAACCTCATCACCACCACCCTATGCCTGTCCATATTCTGAGTTTTGGCAATTACTGTTTGACTCATGTGGTTTGACATATCTGTGGGACAGCATTCAGAAAGTTTCATGTGCTACTAAGGAAAAAAGGCCATTAAACTAATAATATAATGACAGTTCATACTTATCCAAAAGTTGATTAAAATAGCAAGTTTTAATCATGAGCCATCACTCTACCAAGTGGAATTTAGATGCCATTCTCTGTTTTGAATGAATAGAACATGCACCCAATTTGAAAAAAGCCCACCCTCTTTTAGAATGGAGTCACTTTATTCTTTCTTTTAATTTTAAGTGATAAGATTTGAATTCTAACCCTTATCTCATCCTAGGATATAATTTTGGCTGCTCAACTTTAATCCTTATCTCTCTGATCAAAAAAAAAAAAAGAACTTTAATCCTTATCTCATCCTAGGATAGAATTTGGAATTCTAACCTTTACCTCATCTTAGGATAAGATTTGAATTTTAACCCTTACCTCATTCTAGAATAAATATTTGGCAACATCAAATGGTAAAGAATATTTGAACTAACTTACATCTGTCTCAATTAATCTTCTTTTCAACCTGATCAAAAATAAATCATATATATTTAACCACTAAAATATCCTAAAATATCCTCTTATGAAATATCTTAAAATATCCTCCGTTTATTCTCAAAATGAGATAAAGTTGGTGAGGGAATTATTCTTAAAGTATTCCTATTTCCATACTTGTAGGATACATCGATACATCCAGTTATCGGAAAGAGAAGGTTGATCGAACTTTACAACTACCACTATCTAAACTATGGAATAAATGCAAAGATCATGTTTGACAAACTTATAACCCACTTGTTTTTTTTCTCTATTTATAAATCAACCCCTCAATATAATTGGTTCACTTAAGATATATTGGGGTCTAGATCCTTGGGAAAAGTAAATAAAGTTCGATGAATCCAATAGAAAAGCCAATTTTAGTGTAGTGGGGGAAGACATTAAATTGGCACCTTGCAATGTGGGGGTTGAGATTAATCAACATGCTAATTCTTACCGTTGAATGTATCAAAGTCAAGTATAAAAGGGTAAAATGTCCAATCATCTTAGGGTTTGACCTTTTTAACCACTATGTGGTTTTTTTTTAACAAAAAATATTATACAAATCAAATGATACCAATAAATTATAATCTAAATACATATCATCCATTATATAAGTGTCGGATGAGTGAATCTTACTGAAAAAATTGATGACACCTACTCATTTAAGAGACGATATGAATTTGAATTATAATTTTTTGAGTTCTATTTGAACTGTATAACATTCCTCCTTTTTAACTTGGAAATTGGTAAGGAATATTCTATATCCTTTTGTAAGTCAACGGCAAATCACAAGGGGGCCAAGCACTAATTTGGGATCAAAGTCTTGAAATTAAAGCAAGAATCATATGCTAATTAATTCTGTTCATGCCAACTTTTTCTTACAAAATTTCCTTTTACCGATTTGATGTAACACCACAACATTGATGATTAAGTGAAATTGAGTATATTTTACTAATTCAACATGTTGTACCTATTATACACAATTTTTTTTGCGTTTCTTCAATCCACATTTCACTTGCTTGTTTTAGGTTCGGATCAGGCTTGATTTGTCTTTTAAATGAGTTGGGTTTAAACAATTTTTTAGTCTCGTTTAAAAAAATAAACCTTAAAAAGTTCGACTTTTTTATATGGAAAATAGTCGAATTACTTGAATTCGATTTGGGTTCAACTTGTTTTGAACTCCATTAATTTTATAAACGAATAGAGATTGAACAATTTTTTAAACTAGCTATAAAAATGAACTCAACAAGTTTGACTTGAACTCATAAAATTCGGTTTAATTATCGGTCCCGGAGACAAGTTGTCCACGTAATTAGAACCACTATCACTTGCCATGTACTGCCGTTGCATACTCAACATCCCCACTCAATCAAACCTTATCTCTTCTCATCAAAGTGTGAACAAAAACCGGCCCTTTTTTTTGTCTTCTTGAAGCTCTCTTGTCCTTTCCGAAAAATTTAAACATATGAAAACACGTGTCACATTTTCATGCCTCCACGTTGTCCCATGCACTTATCTTAGCTTATCCATAATCCACTAATGATAATGCTTTATTAATTTATTGACCCACTTGCGTTAAAGCGCATATGCTTAGTGGGGTCCCTGCTGATGACGTGGAGGATATGTAAATGTGACATACAGTTGTGTTTTTGTCAAGCTTAGCTTAGCTAGCTTAGGCTCAGGCTCAAATGCCCATTGTGTCGGCCAATCTTTTGGTCAGCCTCAGCTAGGTTTAAAAACTGGGGAAAATGGAAAAAATAATTAAAAAAAAAGGGATTGACAGATTTATATATATAATAAAACAGCATTGTTTTGGTGCAATGTACGTGATTCACAATTTTTTTTTATTTTTCTTTTCTCATTTTGGAAAAATTTCATCTACACTCCTTGTAGGTAGGTCTAAATTTAATGACACTTACTCCCGATTCTGAAACTTCACTACACCCCCTTCTGTTTTAAACTGTTGAATCATGGACATCCCCTAACAGTACCTTCCGTCTCTGATAGCAGATAAAGTACACGATTTGACTACTTATTCTTTAAAAGTGTTAAAATTACCCTCTATTATATTAATAGACTAAAATGTCTTGGATTGACACTTTATAAAGTTTAATTTTTTACTTTTTTAATAAGTAGGAAGATATATTTATATCTAATAAAATTATTTTTAAACAAAAATAAAATCATTCAATATAATAAGGTCAAAAATGCATAAAAACAAAAAAAAAATTAAAAAAAAATAATTTCAATATTTTACCAAAAAATAAGGTTAATTATAGTCATTTTTAATTAATCTCAATAAATTTTTATCATTTTAAAGCGTTGTATGATAACTTTGTTATATTGTGGTATTTATAACAAAGTTATCATATAACGCTTTAAAATGCATATATATATATTATCATTCATTTAGTTACATAATGGAGTTTTTATAATTTTTATAGTTAAAAATACTTTCTCTACAATAAAAATTACAATCGATAAAGTTAATAATAAAATTTGACTCATTTTCAACTCCTATGCTATCGTCTGTCCTTCACAAACATCACCCGATCACTCTTTACACCTCACTCTTCACATATCAAATTTAAATAATAAATTTAGTCTTAATTTGATAAATTTAAATATTAATTTAGTGTTAATTTGATAAAATTAATTATTAATTGAATAAATTTGAATATTATTTTGATGAAATTAAATGTTAATTTGGTATTAAATTAAATAAATAATATTAATTTGATTAAATTAAATATCAATTTGTGTTGATTTGACGAGATCGAATGTTAGTTTAGTTTAAATTAGAAAAAGTATATTATTTTGAAAAAAAATATTAAATTGATGGACTTGAAAGTTAATATAATAGAACTAAAAGGGAGTGCAGTGAAATTTTAGAATTGGGAAAGGGTGTTGTTGAAGTTAGGTATATTTACAGGAGATGTGGATTGAATTTATCCTATAAAATAATAAAGAGTATTTCTATAATCTAGGATATTTCGTATGAGTATTTTAGTATTTTTAAAAAATTTGGATTTGACTGACTTTTTTTAATTTAAGTCAAATTTGAGGTTAAGTCAGACTTTTCTCCATTTCAGTTAACACCATCTAACATAAAGGGTCTCACTTGTAATTATTGAAACATAAGGGGGTGTCCATGTGAATAAAACAAAACTCAGGTGATCTCCATGTTTTAAAACTAATATTGGTTCACCCGGGTTCCATTTTTAAGCGGTAAGAGCTTGTCGAAACGATAAGCCGAGTCAAAGCCGGACACATAAGTCGAGGCCTATTTTTTTTTTTTCCAAACTCTCATCAACCACCCATAGCTGGACGCATGACCTATGAACCCCCTACTACACCGAACATTTATAGCCACGTGGCGAATTCGACGAGAGAGTACGAGTATTTCACGACAACTCTTCCTCGTGGGTCCCAATCTAAACCTCGTGGCGACTTTAACAAAGCACTAATGGATGGACTCTTTAGATATGATACATTGCAACTATGCTCTTCTTCCACCTCAGCTTTTCTACATTTGATATTCAGATGCCTGCGTTCATATGATCCAACGGTGTTTGGGTAATTATATTTTCTAAAACAGTAGTAAATCCTAAACATATATGTTTAACCCCCAAACTTTTTTTTAATTACAAGAAATTTTCTGTTTTCCGTTCCCATATATATTGGTATTTGCAGCATTTTCACGATATCTTTATGATCAATTAATAGGACTTGGCTAAAAAGTATTATTGTCCCTATCATTAATTCGGGTAGTCCTCGTTTTCAATGACTCCCTTAATTATGTGTGAAAAATTACCTTACTTCAACACAAAATTAAATTGGAGCCGTCACAAAATTAATAATGAAATTATAAAATTAATAATTATATTTAAACTTAAGATATTTGAGTTTATAACTGACTCTCAATTAACACCATATTACTAGACAACCATGCCGTGTCTTATTACCATTATCATTAAAATTGCCGCTAAATTTTTATTGATCGTCATAATATTTAGTGAATCTTGATAAATTTAGTAATTTGATTGTAATTAATGAAAATTAGAATTGAAAAAAAAGCCAAATCAATCATAGTTAGTAATTAGTATACATGTATATGGACATATGTAAAATAGTATTTTATGTGTATTAGTTACAGTTGACAGAGTATAAAAAGAGGTCTGAGGGAGCTCAAACCATAAAGATAACAAATAGAATTTGTCACCTTCAGATTTCTGCGTATTTTCTAGATCAGGGTTTTTCACTTTCGCATTCAAGCGTCAAAGACTGGTAACTTCTTCGACTGTTCTTCAAATTCTCACAAATTTTTTTTTTTTTTTTTTTTTGTCTTTGCCATTTTTTTGTCAAATCTTATTTTGTACGTCTCTCTAGGTTGTTGTATTCGATTCAGTAATATCTATCAATCAAAAATGAATCTTTTCAACAGTATATCATTTAGCTGAGTTATAATCTGAATCTATTCTATTCCCTTCCATGTATATCTGGTTGACAAGAAACTTGATGCTTTATCTACTCTGTTGCTTGATTCACTTGCCTAAGTAAAGTTTCCAACAAATTTATCTTGGACCCTTTTGTTGGTTTATTATGATACTCACAAATTCTTACTAATTTGTTGCTTGATATTAGGGTTTACACATACTTTCTTTGCTTGTCTTGTTTTTGGGTAGTTTTGGTTGTGTTAGTGGAGTTTTTAGTTTATTGGGTTGTTTATCTTGTTTCTCCTATGTTGAACTTTGTGTAAGAAACAAGATTTTGGGTCTGATAGGGTTGGGTTAGATAGGTAGTGAAAAAATGGTGTCAAGATCATACTCAAACCTTTTAGAGCTGGCCTCAGGCGAGAATTCATCGCCGTCTTTTGGCCGCATGACCCAGAGAATTCCACGTATTATGACCGTCCCCGGAATAATGTCCGATATTGATGATGACCCATCAGAGAGTGTGTGCTCTGATCCATCCTCATCCGTGCCACGGTACCGGATAATAATCGTGGCTAATCAGCTACCCATAAGGGCGCAGCGGAAAACAGACAATAGCAAGGGGTGGATTTTTAGTTGGGATGAGAATTCACTTCTCCTCCAGTTGAAAGATGGGTTGGGTGATGATGAGATTGAGGTTATATACGTGGGTTGTCTCAAGGAAGAAATTCACCCAAATGAGCAAGATGAGGTCTCACAAATACTTCTTGAGTCATACAAGTGTGTGGCCACGTTTTTACCACCTGATCTGTTTACTAGATACTACCACGGCTTTTGTAAGCAACAGTTATGGCCACTATTCCACTACATGTTGCCCCTATCGCCGGATCTCGGTGGTAGGTTCAACCGTTCCCTGTGGCAGGCTTATGTGTCTGTTAATAAGATTTTTGCTGATAGGATCATGGAAGTGATTAACCCAGAAGATGATTTTGTGTGGGTTCATGATTATCATCTGATGGTATTACCCACCTTCTTGAGGAAGAGGTTCAATAGAGTGAAACTTGGGTTTTTTCTCCATAGTCCATTTCCTTCATCAGAGATTTACAAGACTTTGCCCATCAGGGAAGAGCTTCTAAGAGCTCTGTTGAATTCTGATTTGATTGGGTTCCATACTTTTGACTATGCCCGTCATTTCCTCTCGTGTTGTAGTCGGATGCTTGGTTTGTCATATGAATCCAAGCGGGGCTATATAGGCCTTGAATATTATGGCCGGACAGTTAGTATCAAAATTCTTCCCGTTGGTATCCATATGGCCCAGCTCGAATCAGCGTTGGGCTTTCCAGGGACTCAAGCAAAGGTTGCTGAGCTCATGAAACAGTTCTCTGATCGGGGTAAGACAATGTTGCTGGGGGTTGATGATATGGACATATTTAAGGGGATTAGCTTGAAGTTATTGGCCATGGAACAGTTGCTTGTGCAGCATCCGGAGAAGCAAGGGAAAGTAGTTTTAGTGCAGATAGCCAATCCAGCTAGAGGCCGTGGAAAAGACGTGGAAGAAGTACAGGCCGAGACTTATTCAACTGTGAAGCGAATTAATGAGACATTTGGGAAACCAGGGTACGAACCAGTTGTCTTGATTGATGAGCCCCTAAAATTTTATGAAAGAATTGCTTATTATGTTGTTGCCGAGTGTTGTTTGGTCACGGCAGTTAGGGATGGGATGAATCTTATACCATATGAATATATAATCAGCCGCCAAGGAAATGAGAAACTGGATAAGGTTTTGGGACTGGAACCGTCCACTCCAAAGAAGAGCATGCTGGTTCTATCTGAGTTTATTGGATGTTCCCCATCTCTAAGTGGAGCAATTCGAGTGAACCCATGGAATATTGATGCGGTCGCAGAAGCAATGGACTGTGCTATTGCGATGGCTGAGCCGGAGAAACAAATGAGGCATGAGAAGCATTATAAGTATGTCAGCACCCATGATGTTGGATATTGGGCTCGTAGTTTCTTACAGGATTTGGAGAGGACATGTAAGGATCATGTGCACTGTAGGTGCTGGGGTATTGGATTTGGGTTAAGTTTCAGGGTTGTTGCTCTTGATCCAAATTTCAGGAAGCTTTTAATGGAACATATAGTTTCAGCTTACAAACGGACTACAACCAGAGCAATCCTTCTAGATTATGATGGTACTTTAATGCCTCAGGGCCAAATAAATAAGAGCCCAAGCTCTAAAACTATTGAAATCCTGAACAGCTTGTGCAGAGACAAGAACAATACGGTTTTCATCGTCAGTGCAAGAAGCCGAGACACATTAGGGGAATGGTTTTCTTCTGTCGAAAAGCTTGGAATTGCAGCTGAGCATGGCTATTTCTTGAGGTTAGTAATCTAAAAGTTTTTGCTAGTTTCTTTATGTTAAAGGGTCACATAACAAGCATAGGAGTCTAACTGAAAACTGTTAATTGTGTGCTTCCAGAATGAAGCGAGATGCGGAATGGGAAACATGTGTACCGCAAGTAGAATGCAGTTGGAAGCAGATTGCAGAGCCTGTTATGAAGCTTTACACAGAGACAACTGATGGGTCGATGATTGAAGACAAAGAAACTGCAATGGTCTGGTGTTATGAGGATGCAGATCCTGATTTTGGATCTTGCCAAGCTAAGGAACTTCTTGATCATCTTGAAAGTGTGCTTGCCAATGAGCCCGTCACAGTCAAGAGTGGACAGAATATTGTGGAAGTTAAGCCTCAGGTATAAACCTTTTGCCCTTGCCCTTGCCCTGTTCATATAAATTCATCTCTTCATGATAGCTAGTTGAAGTCCTATATTGCTTTTCTTTCTTCTTTTGATATGCAACACCATACATGCTAAATGTAAATACCGTGCTTCTGATTTTTGTAACTAAGAGTTTGGTATGTTGGACCATGTTTGTTCCTTACGATGTTTGAGTTGGTGTGGAAAAAAAACAGTCTCTCCTCTATTATGCGTGTTTTTGTTTTTCGTTTTCCTCAGTATCTCTGTCACAATGTCTGTTGTGTCTTACACAAGTGGTCAGACTTTCAAGGACTCAGTATTACAAAAGAAGTAAACTATCAGTTTTTTCAAAGATTCAACGACTTGATAGTTAGAAATTAAATGGTTGAATGCAATTAGGCTTGTGATGTTTTTCCTGAATAAAAATAGTTAAAAATCGTCAAAGCTCTTGTTATGTATTTCATCTTGATAAGACTTGTTTTGTGACACAATAAATACAAAGTATGATTAATATACATTAGGACAAGCTCTAAGGGCTGGCCTTGATGCGATGGTAAGTTTGTTTTCTTGTGACATGGGCCACGGGGTTCATGTCACGCAAACTAATCTCTTCACACTACACTAAGGCTACTACATTGATTTGACCCTCGCCACTCAAGCTTCATCTAATTGACTTCTCTAATTCAGGCTCTGGTTGCTTGATAACTTACACTATTTGATCAGTCTTCTGAACTTCATGTTTTTCATTTTTTCCTTACAAATTCAACCTTTGAGATATTTTGCATAGATTTGAGAGTGCAGGCCCTCACAAGTTCCTGTATATGCAGGGTGTAAGCAAGGGTCTCGTGGCCAAGCGCCTACTTTCTACCTTGCAGCAGAGAGGAATATCCGCAGAGTTTGTTCTTTGTATCGGAGATGACCGGTCAGATGAAGACATGTTCGAGGTGATTACTAGTTCCTTAGATGGCCCATCCATAGCTCCAAGTGCAGAAGTGTTTGCATGCACTGTTGGAAAAAAGCCCAGTAAGGCCAAGTATTATCTTGATGACCAAGTTGAAATTGTTAGATTGATGCAGGGATTGGCATCGGTTTCAGAGAACATGTCACTTTTATAGGCTTTGCAAAGACTATTTAACGAAAAAAAGGTGCACTCTGTATTATGTAGGGATCTCAAAAGTCTTGTCCTTTCCGTTTGTTTATTACCTTAAAAGTTGTAAATTTGTAGACTAAGAGAAGCTGCACAACCAGGTACTTTTTTCCATTGTTTGATCTCCATCTAGTAATGCTGTACATAATGTGTTCTTGCTATTCTGTGTGATCTTGTTCTTTTCTTGCATGTGGTTGGTAATAGGCTCTCATTATATGAAACAGTACAAAAAACCCGAACTTACTCCATATTTCTGTTCTGCAAGACGGCAATATTGTCTTTAGATGGTAAGGATGGCCGGTCTTGGTTAATGGTGCATCACTCGGACAGAATTGTTGAACAAGACAGACGGGTTTTCCTATTTTCTGCGGTTTCTCCCGATTATCTTCATGCTGAAATGGTATTCGGTTAATATGAGTTCCAATTTGTGTTGGTAAACAAGATTGATCTTGTGGTGTTAAATGGAATTCTTCCGGTCATGGATTTATTGCCATTTTCCTTTTATTGCTATAGTTATGGATTGTAATGTTAACCATAATGAAAGAATGGCTCTGATTGTCCACAACATTTCAGGCCAGCTTCTGTATCAACTCATCAGTTGATCAAAGTTCGTAGAGCATCGGGATGACGGGCAACTCACTATCTTGTTGCTCAATATCGCAGTGTGTCACAGGATATATTTGTGGAAATTGAAGTTTCAGTCCTTACTAAGAATTTCTCTGATAAAGCATTCAGATAGCTTTTTGCTTTGCCAATCATTTGTCTTGTATTCTACTTCTACGTATATGAAGTACTTTCATAGAGCATGTATGATGCATATTTGGCTGTACAACAATGCATTGTTGCCCGTTAGGATTTTGTATTATGTTTCCTTGTGCAAGAGGCTTCGTAAAAATGCCACTATGATAGATTTTGTTGTGTCGTCGGAGCAGATGTGCATTTTCGTTCTATTTTTAGACGAAGATTGAACTACATAAACAAAGAATTGGGGGGGGGGGGGGGGGGGTGTTGGGGAGTGCCTCTGGCCACTGAACTGAACCGTTGTTTGTTTGTGCATTTTTCTTCGTGAAGCTGTTTTTTTTTTTTTATAATTATTTTTTTCCAGTGTTTTAGAGTCATGGAACATGTTATGGCATATTCTTACTCGTGTTTGGTTTATTTCATTTCTCTTATTACGATGATTTGAAGGAATAGTTTGGGAATTACTAGATGTGGGACTATAGAAGTGTATTTAATCTTAAGAAGATTTGATCGAGTATCGATGAGTTGAAGAAGTTTGGTCAAAATACTAAATGAGTGCAATGCAATTTCAAAATTGGGAGGGGGTGTAATTGAAGTTAGACCAATTTATAGGCATGGATGAAATTTATCCTTAATTCTTTGGGTCTGCTCATTGACGGTGTTAGTATTGTTAATCAAATACGAACACTTATTTTGGAGAGAGAGGTTGAAGATTCCTATGTAGCCACATGTCGCAAGATATGGTTATATCTTGAGCTAAGTTTATGCATATAAATAACCTATTTGATAACTTACAAAATATCCATTACGAATCTTTTGTGTATCATGGTGTTTTTTTGCCATCCACTCATTTTTGCCTAATCTACTATTAGGGTAATACATGTATAAGTCTGGTAATCAATAATAAAAACTCCATACAATTGATTTTTTTAACGTGCTTCAAACCATGATGACTAATCCACCATTCTTGGGGGTAATTATCGGCAGAGAAATTTTGTGTTATATATGATAATCCTTTGAGACTCCATTTTATATCGTAAATTTACAAATCATTTTTTTTTCACTCATAATTGTCACACCAGAATTTAACCTGAGCACCCTTTTTTATTTTTGGGCACCCCTTTGGTTCACCTTGGCACTTGTTCACAACTAGGGCTACTCAATAGATCATATAGATATCCAAGGAAAATGAATAGTTTCTTAAAAGTAAATATATTCAATCAAATTTGATCAAAATAAATAGCAAGTTAGTTAACCAATTGAATGAGAGTAAATATTTGATAAAATGTGCTTCAAATAGCAAATAACAGTTTCAAATATTGACAATAAGCTCTTGGAGCTTCTTCTAAAGTATCATCACACGCCTAATATCTATCACCAAGTAGGTTTTTTGGTGGACCATGATTTTCAACATGTTTCTTGGCATTCAGAAAAACAAGAATTACAACTTGTTGAAAGTAGAGGGCTTGAGAGATCCTCAATCACATTTTCTACGAACCTTCTCCCATCATATCTTAAGCACATTCTCCTCGTCTAATGCACTCCCTTTACTATCCATGCTCTCCTATCTCACTAGAGGTGTCTCTTTCTTCAAAGTTGATGCCGTGGAAGCTGCATTGTTTGCATGCATGACACAAATTCTTGTAACCCTAGATGTTTATTTACCCCTATAAACCTAATCATACTTTCTTTCTTTTTGTTAATGAAAATGAGAGAATCCCCAACAAGTTCGTGGTTCCGAACTTCAAACTTTATGATGGAAGGATAGATCTAACCACCCTTATCCGCCACTACAGACAGCTTATGATGGTTTGCTGGAAGAACGAGGCTTTGATGTGTACAATATTCCCTTGTAGCTTAGGGGAATCAAACATGAAATGGTACGATCTTCCAAGAAATTACATCGACAGTTGGGTGCGATTGGTTGAGTAGTTCATAGCTTGATTCATTACTAGTGTTGAATCATCATGGTCCTAGTCCAGGGGGTCGAGGTCGGGTCTAGGTTCAAGGCCGGGGTTGGGTTCGAGTTTGGGATTGGGTTCGGGGTTAGGTCCGAGTCTAGGGTTCGGGGTCGAGGGCCGAGTCCAGGATCCAGGGTCCAGGGTTCAAGGTCGAGTCTAGGGTCCAGGGGGTTGGGGTCAAGGTCGGGTTTGGCTCCAAGATCGAGATAAGGTCCAGTGTTAGGTCCGGGGTCAGGTCTGGGTCCGATTTCAAGTCTAGGTCGAGATTAGGGTCTAGGTCCGGGCTTGGGGTCTAGTTTTAGATCCAGGGTTGGGCTTGGGTTCGAGTCTAGGGTCTGGGATTAAGTTCGAGTCTAGGTTAAAGTCATGGGTTCGAGATTAGGTTCGATCTCAGGATCGAGTCCGGTCCAAGTCTATGGATTATCCAAATATTTGATTGAATTTTTAATTCTATTCTAACACTAATCCTAATTATTATCAAACATTAAAATAATAATGTACATTCCATTCGCACATTTAAAGCTTTTTCATGTAAAAGCACTCCCACGCATAAAACGCAGTGTATGAAATTCATGTTTATGTTTGCCTTTAATTATGTGGATACTTTTTTTTTTTTGACAATAAACATATAAAAGGATTGAATAATAGGGAATAAAGTAATTCGCCATCAGTTTTATAGAAAAATGATTTGAAACGAAAGTAGGTAACAAACACCTCACTAGAATGGACCATTAGAGGCCCATTCCGGGTGACAAACACTTTTCAAAAGTATAAAATATTTAATGTAATCGTTACATTACATTATCACCATCACACAATGAACCTATTAAATAAGAAAATAATAAAGTGACTATCTTATATAAAGACGTGGAGTTCATTTTATTCATTTGCTTGGTTTTTATTGGTTAATATTTTGAAGGTCTAGTGCGGTGAACATTAAAAAAAAGAAAAAAGAAAAAAGTGTGGTGAACAATAAAGAAAAAAAATGATCAAGAACAAAAATATAAAATTCATGTGGTTCGATAAAAATTCTATTTAAGTGCACTAGTTAAACTCTAATCCTTTTTTTGCTCATGAGTTAAACTCTAATCCTGATATTAGTAAATATGATACCAAATCATGGTAAAACTCTTGCACTAGATCATCAACAAATTCTGATAAAATTGCTCTAATAGATATATATTGAAAGTCCTTAATATACCCATACTGTACCTAGTGAATAAGAGTCACACATTGCAATAGACGATGACGAGCCCAAATCTAGTTGGGCATAACCCAATAAACCAAGTAAGTCTGGATCCGTTAATACGTAGGTCAAGTTCACTTTATCAATTCGACCTACCAAGGTTCAAGGAGTCCCTGAAGAAAAGAGCACATGGGGGAGAGACTATCGAGATACACATTCTCGAAGATCAAGGCTATCTTAATTGTACTTACCTTTTGTAACTATCCTCCCGATAAATTAGTGCCTTTACTCTTACGTCACCGCCTCAACAAATGCTCAATGCCTATAAATTGTAAGTCATCTCTACATGAGAGGATACATTGAGCTCTACCCCTACCTCTCTACACACCTTACATATAGCTTTTCTCTCTCCTAGCTATTGTATCCTGCCCGGGGCAAACCACTGCTCTCTCTCGTTCACCTTACTTAACCAATAAAAGGTCTCTCGGCCACCGTTGCCGTTTCCCGGAGTAGAGTAGGTCATCCGAACCGAACCACTATATATTTACGTGTTGACCCTATATTTACATTATTGCTCTTGATTGCTCTATTAATTGTTCATTAATTACATTTTATCATACACTCGACTGTTGATCTTACATATGACCGTTTTGTGCATCATCAGACGATAACACTACATGATAATAATGGTGCTCTAAAAAAGATGTGTCATTATCAAGTCTGGACTAGATGATGATAATTAAATCTTATTCAAATTGATTATATGCAAATAAGGTGAGATGTTGATAGATCTCATTATAGCTCTAATAACACACTTTCCATGGAATGGGCAAAGATTCAAGACTCACCGGCTGCGAGGTTTTGCAGAGGAAAAGAAGTTAGGTTCTTACCAAGTCGAAGACTCGAGTTCATTACCAACAAACAATTTGGCTGTTTTCATCGGCGTATGTCCAAAATAAGTCATTAGAATCGACCACACTTTCCCTATGACCCCACTAAAAACCATTCTAAACTCCAAAACTTATTCATTAAAAAAATTACATCAATCAAGGCCATAATAAGTCAGGTGTTGTTATTTCAACGAAAGCCACGTTGATGTTATTTCCTTTCCTATACCAACCTCTTTTTAACACCACTTGAACCGGTGGTTTAATGGTAACTCGTAGTCGTTTAAGGTCATATTTGACTATTATGTAATTATTAAATAGGGTTCAATTTACGAGAATAACATAGTTTAGTGCTTGATTTGGTAGTTTTGTGGCGACAAACAACCCTTCTAAGTTAGTAGTTATGACTAAAATTAGACATTCTACCGTGAAAGACACTCGTGAACGCTCAGGAATTACTAGCAGCCGCCCCTTCCCATCTTTTTCACAAGCAAAAAACAAAACAAAAAAACCGTCTTTTTCACATTTCCTACACGTCAGCATTTTAACCAAAGTCTTTGGAATTCGTGGTACTGATGAGAGACTGGAGAAAAAAGAAATAATTGGGGTTGATTTTGGCTTTGAATTGTTTGCAAGGTGTTTCATATTTTCACACGGTAGTCCTCATGTGAACAAAAAACAGAGGACTAGTGTTTCATTTGGTACGATAGAAAAATAGAAGGATGAAAAGTTGGAAGGATAGAAAGTGAGAGAGATAGATAAAACATTATGTTTGGTAAAGAAGAAAAGTAGGAAGGATAGAAAAGTGGATGGATTAATTTTAAAGAAAGAGTAATTGCCTAGAAGTTACAAAGTCAAGTAACTGTTGATAAGAGAAAACCGTCGAATGGAGTGACTATAAAAGAAAGAAAAGAAGGAAGTTAAAGGACAACTCAAACCCTCACAAGACTCACGATCAGGGCATTTAGGAGTAGTGTCAGAGTTAGTTTTTAAGAAGTAGTTAGTGCTGTAATCAAAGATTGTTAAATCAGTCACTCTGTAACCAAAACCCACTCAATTGAATAAATAAAGACAAATTTCTTTGTTAGTTCAGTGTTTTATGTGTTTGTTATCGAATTTTATTCAAAGAAGTCCTGAAATAAAACAGTAGAACCATTCATAAGTAATCGTGTGAAAACTGTTTGTTGATTGATGTATCTCTGTCGATCGCAACAAATTTTAGAACAACACAAATATAGGCTAGAATTGGCTTCTTTTTTTGCATCTGTTCAATTGCTTTCATGAATTGTTTTAGCTTTTGCTTCCGCATAACTACCCATTCCTTGGTCATAAGGGTTGGCAACAAGTCGGACGGGGTTGCCCAAAGGGCCACCGGTTGATCAATTGGTTGGGTCAGCCTAGTGGCGAAAAAGGTCTGATTTTAGTGTTCTTCTAAGTGGGTTAGTATCGGTTTTTTCCTTCCATTATTATATTTAAATACTAATATTGCATTTGGCGCAATAATTCTATTATGTGGATATGGAATAAACGTGTGAATGAAATGGAATATGCATTATTAACAACTAAGATTAAGTATAGGAATAAAATTAAAAATTCATTAGAATATTTGGATAAGTTAGTCATTTTACCAAAATAATATTTTTCAATGCCGATCTTGACAAAAGAGCTTTGGAGCCTGGATTTGGGCACTAGACTAGACCCTAGACCCAAAACCCTAGATTCAGACTCAACCTTAGAGATCGGACCCTTGTCGAGACCTTAACCGATACTTAACACATACCCGAACTTGAACCTTGAACTTATGCCCTGACCTAGACTTGGACTTCGTTCCCAACCCTAATCTTGACATGAGCCCAAACTCAGACATGGACCTCGATCTTGATGCCCTAATCCGACTCCAAGCTCAGACCTCGTTCCCAAATCGATGTGCACTCAAATTTGGACCATGACCCTACCCTAACCCCCCACCCCAACTTAAAATTGAACCTCGACCACCGGCACGGTCTGAATATAGACCTTAACCTAGACCTTGGACCCCGATCCCTAGTTGGACCTGGACTCAAACATTGAGTTTACATTGGACTAGGAACTCAACCCACACCCTCAACCTAGACCCAAGCCCCAAATCTAGACATCGACCCCAATCCAAGAATTAGACTTGGACCTTAGAAACTAATTCGAACTTGGACCCCAACCTTGTCTCAGACCCAGATCCTTTTCCAGAACTCAAATTTAGACTCTGACAAAGAGCTTTGGACGCTGGATTTAGGCACTAGACTAGACCCTAGACCCAAAACCCTAGATTCAGACTCAACCTTAGAGATCGGACCCTTGTCGAGACCTCAATCGATTCTTGACACATATCCGAACTTGAACCTTGAACTTATGCCCTGACCTAGACTTGGACTTCGTTCCCAACCCTAATCTTGACCTGAGCACAAACTCAGACACGGACCTCGATTTTGATGCCCTAATCTGACCCCAAGCTCAGACCTAGTTCCCAAACTGACATGGATTCAAACTTGGACCCTGACCCTGACCCTGACCCTAACCCTAACCCTATCCCAACCCCCCACCCTAACTTAAAATTGAACCTCGACCACTGGCACGGTCTGAATATAGTCCTTGGACCCCGATCCCTAGTTGGACCTGGACTCAAACCTTGACTTGACATTGGATTGGGAACCCAACCCCCACCCTCAACCTAGACCCAAGCCCCAAATCTAGACATCGACCCCAAACCAAGAATTAGACTTGGACCTTAGAAACTAATTCGAACTTGGACCCTGACGAGCCCAAATTCGACTGGGCTAAGCCCGATAAAAATAAGTCGAGAAAAGCCCAAATACTAAAGGGCCCAAAAAATAGTCCAAGTCGCCAAAGCCCATCAAGCTTGGTCAACCCATCTAAAGAGAGTGGAGAAGAGGTGAAAGAGCCAAGGAGGCCAAGGGGCGCCACATGAGAGGCCACCCAAGCCATATGGGCGCCGCCCACTAGGCGCCACCCTTGGGCGCCGCCCAATGGTTGAGCTCCCCACTCCTCCTCAACCTCTCACTTGTTTTCTCCTCATGCCATGATGCTTCAAGTCCAAGAAGGAAGACACCAGTAGACCAACACCTAAGCCCAAGGAAGACACCCAAAGGGGCATGACAACCCTTGGGCGCCGCCCATAGGGCGCCAACCATTGGGTGCCGCACCTTGGGCGCCAACCATTGGGCGTCGCCCCTTGGGCGCCTACCCTTTGGTGCTCTTCTTGCCTTGGTACTCCGGTATGCCCACTCCAACTCAAGGTCCAGCCTAAAGTCCAATCCAATTCAGGACTCTCCTCCGACTGAATAGGAGCACGAGGGAGAGAATGACGGGATACGGAGATCAACTCCTACCTTAACTGTGCTTGCCGAATAAGACTATTCCTACTGGGATTGTACTTACCAAAATGGTGGAAGACTTCTTCCTCACGTCACCGCCTTAACCTAGCTATATAATGTGAACCCTCTCAATAGTGAGGGCACTCCTCCAGTATCTCTGATACCACTACACACATTGTTCTCTCTCTCCTTCTCTCTTTCTCCTTCTCTCTCTCTCTCTCAAAGAACTGTAACTCTCCGGTGACTGATATAATATCAATAAAGAACACTAGGCCACCGCTGTCATTCCCGAAAGTGGAGTAGGTCACTCGAGATCGAACCACTATAAACCCTTGTGTTGACTCTCTGTTTACCGTTTTAATTCCTTGATTGCCATTGATTGATTGTTTATTGCTCATTAATTACACCATAATACCTTCTTGACTGTTGATCTTGCACAAGGCAATTTTGTGCATCATCAGTTTGGCGCCGTCTGTGGGAACGACAAAGTTTCTATTACTCTACTTCTTTGCTCATTGAATCCATGGCAATTACTACGAGGTCAAGGTCTCAACAACCCGGGGACAACAAACTGGTTCACCGGGAGGAGGCTCCGCCTCCCCCCGCACCTTCGGGACCTTTTACCACGACGACTCCCGCCGTCGGACAACAGTAAGAACTCTTGCAGACCATGCAGCTGCTGGTGGAACAGAACCAGCAGATCATCCAACTGATGTTCACCCAATGGGGTGTCGCCCCTCACCCCGCAGGAGGAGCACCATTCCCTCCAACAGTAGAGGAGCAGGCAGCCCCTCACCAGGGGACCCTTCGCCAAAACGCCTCGAGGCCACAGGGCGCCCCTCACCCAGCAATCCCTCCTCAACGCGCAGGCAGCTCGCGTGTTCCTCCCCTCTCACACGTACCTGCGCAGGAGGATGAAGACGGTGAGAGTCAATATGGTGACCATCAAAGCCAGTACCATCATCCGACTGAAGATGTCCCCAACCAGTGGGACGAGAAGATTAGAGATGTGCAGAACCAACTTGGTGATGCCCTCAACGCCATCAAGGCACAGGCGCTTGAAGCCGTAGACTACCTGGTAAGACGTACTGATACGCCTTTTACTTATGATATTGTCAATTATCCTCTGCCTTCGAAGTTCAAGATGCCCAATATCGAGATCTTCGATGGCATCAAAGACCCCCTTGACCACATGGACACCTACAAATCCCTCATGCAACTCCACAATGTGCCTGAGGAGGTTATGTGCAGAGCTTTCCCTACCACCTTGAAGGGGTCTGCTCGCCAGTGGTTCTCCAAGATCAAGCCTTCCTCCATCCACTCTTTTGCAGAGCTAAGCAGGTCCTTCGTCTTCCACTTCATTGGGGGACGCCGCCACCAGAAACCGGTAACCCACCTGCTTACCATCAAGCATGACAGGGACGAGAGCCTCAGGGGCTACCTTGCCCGCTTCAACAAGGAGGTCCTCCAGGTTAAGGAGCCGGATGATAAGGTGGCCTTAGCCGCTTTTATCGCTGGACTCCGCTCCTCCAGTTTTATGTTCTCTGTACTCAAGAAGCCGCCCTCCAGCATGCCCGAACTGCTATCCAGGGCTCAGAAGTACATGAACGCGGAGGACATCACCAAGGCCCGCCGAGGAGAGCCCTCTCGAGGAGGGGAGAAGAGAAAATAAAGTCGTGAAGACAGGAGGGAGACCGAGAACAAGAGAAAGAAAGCTGACAGGGTGTCCGTGAAGGACCGTCTCGGTCCACTATCCCCGAGAGACTGACAGCCTTTCACACCACTCAACGCCTCAGTGGAGCACATCTTGTTCCAAATATAGAATGACCCCGCCATCCATTGGCCCGGGAAGATGAAATCCGACCCCAAACGCCGAAATACCATAAGTACTGCCACTTCCACCGCGACCACGACCATGATACAGATGACTACTTCCAGCTGAAGAAGCAAATTGAGGAGCTTATTCAACAGGGCCATGTGAGGCAGTACGTGGCTGGTCGAGGACCAGCTCCACCGCATGAAGAGCGTGAGCACCAACAACCCCTTGGTGAGATTCAGACCATCGCAGGAGGGTTAGGAGGAGGAGGTGACTCCAACTCCGCCAGGAAGGCGCATGCCAGGAAAGCCAGACAGGTAGAGTCATATGACTCTCGCCCAACGAAGACACCCCGATATGGGGAAGATGAGGTTATCACCTTCTCAAATAAAGACCTTGTGGGGGTCTAGGTCCCACATGATGACCCCTTAGTTTTGACCTTGATGGTAGCCAACTACCAGGTCAGGAGAGTCCTAGTCGACAGTGGTAACTCAGACGACATCTTGTTCGCCTCAGCCTACGACAGCCTTCATCTCGGCAGAGAACGACTACAGCCAGTCAGGACTCCCTTGGTTGGCTTCTCAGGAGAGAGAGTCCATCCCTTGGGATCTATCACCCTGCCTGTCACAGTAGGGACTGCACCAAGGAGCTCTACTATAATGGTAAATTTTCTAGTACTAGATTGCCTTTCTGCTTATAATATAATCATTGGACGACCTGCCCTCAACACACTAAGGGCAGTACCGTCAACCTACCACATTTTCCTCCGTTTCCCAACATCCACTAGGGTTGGGGAGATAAGAGGAGATCAGGTCTCGGCCAGAGAATGCTATGTGGCCTCTACGAGGGCTAAGAGACCACACGAGACTCTCCAAGTCGAAGTGTGCGACCCCAGGGAGGACAGTGCCATGGAAAGGGGTGAACCAGCAGAAGAGCTCCAACCCGTTGTGGTCAATGATAATCTTCCAGAAAGGAAGGTCTACATAGACTCCTCACTTTCCTAGGAGCAGGCTTCCGCCTTGGTAGACTTCCTCAGACGGAACACATACATCTTCGCTTGGTCCCACGAAGACCTGGAGGGCATCGACCCGGAGGTGGCCTCCCATCGACTTAATGTTGACCCCGGGTATAAGCCTATCCGACAAAAGTTGAGGAATGTAAGCACTGAAAGGGGGCAAGCCATGGAAGCAGAGGTAGACAAGCTGTTAACTAATGGATCAGTGAGGGAGGTAGCCTACCCAGATTGGCTATCCAATGTGGTGATGGTGACCAAAACCAATGGAAAGTGGCGCCTCTGCGTAGACTTCACGAAACTCAACAAAGCCTGTCCAAAAGACAGCTATCCACTTCCACACATCGACCTCCTTATTGATGCCACTGCTGGATATGAACTCTTGAGTTTTCTGGATGCTTACTCCGGTTACAATCAGATCAGCATGTTTCCCCCGGATCAGGAGAAGACCTCTTTCATTACTCCAAAAGGCACTTACTGTTACAGGGTGATGCCTTTTGGACTCAAGAACGCCGGTGCCACATACCAGCGCCTCGTCAACAAGATGTTCGAGGCTCGGATTGGAAAGACTATGGAGGTCTATGTAGACGACATGTTGGTGAAGAGTGCAGTCGCGGATGATCATGTAACACACCTGCAGGAGACCTTTGACGTATTGAGAGCCTACAAGATGAAGTTGAACCCTGAAAAGTGCGCCTTTGGCGTTGGCTCAGGAAAGTTTCTAGGCTT
Source organism: Ilex aquifolium (assembly GCA_951799425.1). Taxonomy (NCBI): domain Eukaryota; kingdom Viridiplantae; phylum Streptophyta; class Magnoliopsida; order Aquifoliales; family Aquifoliaceae; genus Ilex; species Ilex aquifolium. Next base: position 40,321,523 of record OX637397.1, on the reverse strand, counting down.
CATGGTCCACAAGAGGGGCATAGAAGCCAACCCCGACAAGATCAGAGCCATCATGGAGATGAAGTCCCCGACCTCGACAAAGGAGGTCCAGCGCCTCAACGGAAGGGTAACAGCCCTCAACAGGTTCGTCTCTAAGTCAGCCGATAAATGCCTACCTTTCTTTAAAATCCTACGCAGGTCATTCCAGTGGGGACCAGAGGCTGAGGGAGCCTTTCAGAAGCTTAAAGCCTACCTCGCCGCACCACCTCTACTCTCCCATGCACTACCAGGGGAGAAACTGTACCTCTACCTTTCTTCTTCACCGTCTGCCGTAAGATCCGTCCTCATCAGAGAGGATGAGGGCACCCAGAAGCCCGTCTACTATGTGAGTAGAGCCTACCGAGGGGCAGAGGTAAGGTACTCGGAGTTAGAAAAATTGGCCCTTGCCCTCGTCACTGCAGCCAGACGCCTGCGCCCCTAGTTTCAGGGCCACACCATCATGGTAGTCACGGATCAACCACTTAAAAGAATTTTGGGGAAGCCTGACGTCTCTGGCAGGTTGCTCAAATGGGCGGTGGAGTTGAGTGAATTCGACATACAGTACCAGCCTAGGGCTGCCATCAAAGCCCAAGCCCTTACAGATTTCGTGGCGGAGTCCACGCCCCTATAGGAGTCCCAAGAAGAGGTATCAGACGCCCATGCGCCCATCTACTCAGTGCACACTGACTCCACCCACCAGGAGTCCAGTCCAGATGTTGCTCAAGGGAAGAACTACTACCCAGAAAAGGAGGAGGAGTCAGCTACGCTGACTGGGCAACCTTGGGCGCCGACCACCTTGCCAGAGGTGCCACCCACTAGACCCTGGGCGCCGCCCAGCCTCCCCAGGGCTCCATCCTCTCAGCCCTCATCACATTCTCCTCCATCACCCCCTACACCATCGTGGAAGCTTTACGTAGATGGGTCCTCCACTAGCGAAGGGGGTGGAGCTGGACTAGTACTGATCAGCCCACATGGCACACCCTTGAAGTATTCTGTCTTCTTACACTTCGCCACATCAAATAACCAAGCAGAGTATGAGGCTCTCATATCAGGCCTAAGGTTAGCCTTGGAGATGGAAGAACTTAATCTCATGGCCTATAGTGACTTTCAACTCATAGTCAACCAGGTAAGGGGAGATTTTGAAGCCAAGGAAGAAAGGATGCAAGAGTACCTCTCGGTGGTCCGAGCCCTGCTCACAAGGTTTACCTGCTTCGACATCCACCATGTGCCTCGGGAGGAGAATGCTATGGCAGACGCCCTTGCAAAGTTTGCCTCTGCCAATATACTCATGGGTCCAGCACTAACAGGTCACCAGTTCGAGCCCAGCACCACCAAACCAGAGGAAGAGGTCCACTGTGCATCCTCAGAATCCAACTGGATGACCCCTATCCGAGCTTATCTGCACAAGGTACTAGTCCTGACGACCCGGTAGAAGCCAGAAAAGTAAGGATGAGAGCATCCAGGTATGTCATTCTACAGAACACCCTTTACAAGAAGAGTCACTCTCTCCCTCTACTCCACTGCCTCACCCCCGAAGAAGCCAACTATGTCATGAGGGAGATCCATGAAGGGGTATGTGGAAATCATTCAGGAGGGCGTGCATTGGCCCATAAAACAGTTAGGCAAGGATATTATTGGCCTACTATGATCCGAGATGCCAAGGACTTCGTCAAGAGATGCGATAAATGCCAGCGTTTTGCGACGGTACCCAGATAACCACCCAAAGAGCTCACCACCATCCAGAGCCCATGGCCCTTCTCCATGTGGGGGATTGACATCCTAGGTCCCCTACCTGTGAGTCGAGGCTAGTGCAAGTTTGTAGTCATAGCCATCGACTACTTCACCAAGTGGGCAGAAGCAGAAGCTTTAGCCAAAATCACAGATCAAAAGATAAATGACTTCATATGGAGGAGTCTAGTCTGCAGGTTTGGGATACCACATGCCATTGTGAGCGACAACACCAAGCAGTTTGACAACAAACTCCTCAACGATTTTTGTGCAGACCTCCAGATCAAGCAACCCCACTCTAGCCCCGCCCATCCCCAGGCAAATGGCCAAGCAGAGGTCACTGTCAGAACCAAACTCCGCAACCTGAAAGCTAAATTGGAGACCGCAAAGGGGATATGGGTAGACGAACTCCCAGGAGTACTATGGGCATATCAGACCACACCAATGAGTCCAACGGATCAGACCCCTTTCTCTCTAGCATATGGAACAGAGGCAGTGATACCCGTTGAAATTGGGGTACACTCCCTTAGGGTCCAACATCATGACCCTACCAGTAATGAAGAAGGCCTCTGCATCAACCTCGACTTGGTAGAGGAGGAGAGAAAGATAGCCATGCTCAGGAATGCAGAGTACAAACATCGCATGACCAAGTACTACAACTCGAGGGTGAAGCCTCGGTCTTTCTTACCCGGGGACCTGGTCTTAAAAAAGGTCATCCTATCTACCAAAGACTCATGGGAAGGAAAACTGGAACCAAACTGGGAAGGTCCCTACACCGTCACAGAGGTAGTAAGGCCAGGAACCTACATAATCCAAAACCTCGAAGGAAAGATCCTAGCCCATCCATGGAATGCAGAGCACTTAAAGAAATACTACCAGTAGCTGGGGGCAGTGAGTCATGAGTCGAAGGCCATTACTTGTATTTTTCACTTTTTAGCTGTTTTGCTATTTTCTACTTTCTAAAATGTTTACTTAGAATTGCGAAATAAAATTTCAAAGTACTTTCTCAAAAGTTGTGTTTCATTGAGACCCATGAGCTTTTTACAAAAGGAAGACATAGTCTGTCAACAAAAAAGTACAAATGCATCACTCCTAATGACCCTCACTGCTCCCACTCACATAATCCCCCTCATCATCATCATCGGTGTCGGGGGCCTCATCAGGCCGAAAGGTAGTAAAGTCATTGTAAGGGTATGCTTCTGTGACCTTCCTCCTGAGCTCCTCGTAGCCGTCAATGAAGGCACCGGCCCTGCCCCTCTCAGCAGCATCCCTCTGAGCCTCTGCCCGAGTAGCTCTCTCAAGTGCTACACGAAGGTCGGTCTCAAGCTGGGCAGCCCTCTCTTGCGCCCGCCTCAACTCCTCAGCGGCATTCTCTCGCGCCTGCCGCTCGAGCCTCAATTGCTTCTCGGCATCCTCTCGTGCCTGCCGTGAAAGCTCTGCAGCATCCTCTCGTGCCTGCTGCTCAAGCCTAAGCTGCTCCTCGGCAGTCTCACGTGCCTGCCTCTCCCTCGTCTGGCCGTCGACTGCCTCCCTGATCTTCAGAGTGTTGTTGAACAGGCAGGGTAAGGCTGCAGCCACCTATATACATCCAAAGATGAAATACAACAAGAGTTAGGGACAAAGCCAATATATTACAGAAAAAGCCACATGCAAAGCGAGGAGTGCAGAACTTACCAATGCAAGGCCCTCCACAACAACATCAACTATGCCCTCGGGACCTCGAGAAGTAACCTCTTGAATCTCGACGCCAGTCACATAATTGGGAAGTCTCCCCTTCGCCAATCTCACATCCCGGAACAGGGACACTGGGGGAGAACCTGAAGTGGGAAAACTAGGCAGGCCCTCCGTCCTGATGGGAGACGACATCAGAGCCTCAGCCCTCGCAATAGTGCAAGAGTGATCTCTCAGGGGCGAGGAGATGTCAATCGAAGAAGGAGGAGGAACATCACCAGGGTCGGCCTCTGAGAAACTAGCCTGACCAGTAGACTCTGGTCGCGAAGAGCTGGGAGCACTGGTTTTTGCCCTCTTGGAAGGGCAAGGAGGAGAGGGCGCCGCCCTAGAAGAAAGAACCTCCCCCCACCATGGACCTGTCAATAGGAAGGCCTGCAGAACCAGTGCTTCAACTTTAAAAGTGTAAACCCAACCGCAGGTTGAGCAAAGTAATATAATCTCGGAAGTCCGAGGTCGATCCCACGAGGAATTGTAACAAGAAACAATCACACACACAATAAAAGTAATTTGGAAGGAAAAGGACTTGTTTGGAAAGTTGTTGATTTGAGAAAAGTGATTGTTGGTAATTAAAACAGTAATAAATAAAATACTAGAGCATCAGGTACTCCCTCTCAACTTCATACAATAATAGTTAAAGACTCAAAGCTTGACTTGAAAGAGGAATTAAATGTCAGTTAACCCAATTAACAAATCAAGTGATAAATCCAATGGTTATAATCAAAAGACTACCAGGAACCTGAATAATCAATCAATCATATTATTTTATGAAATAATGTTAATCCTTCCAGCATGGAATAACCAGTGATTTACACGCAGGGAAAATCAAGCAATTGATGTACGTGGCACAACAACTCAAGAGTTTATACAGCATAAACACTTTGCTAAAAGATTTGGGATTAAATTAACACGATAACATAAATCCTTAAGTACAAGAGTCAATAAGAATACCGTACTCCGTTGAGAGGTTTTCCCCTAACCCTAACTTAGCCTTCTAGCCAGACATGGTAAAAGGATGCAGAAAATAGACAAAAAAAACGAACACCCCTCGTAGATCCTAGGTCTGTATTTATAAAGTACATTTAAAAGAGATTGCATCCCGTTAGGATTCTAAATTCGGCAACAGAAACTTGACACGCGTCCGGACGCAACCTTCTCAACCGTCCGGACGCGCTTTCCAGAATGGTCCTTTCTCCGTTTATCAACTTTCTGCCAATCGTGTCCGGACGCGTACTCTTCTTCCGTCCGGACGCGTGTTCCAGTGTGATCCCTCCTGAGCTATGCTTCCTTTCTTCTCATAACTTCACTCCAATTTTTGCCCTATTAGCCTGCAAAACAACACAACTCATCTTTCATTCTCATCGCCTTAATCTTCAATTAAATCAACATAAATATCACACTTTCACAATAAAATGATCAATATTACCTCTGACAAATGTAATTATTAGACCTGAATCAACCAGTGTAAGTCAAGAATCATGTCATGCTGTGTTTTTGAAGGGACAACGAAAGGAGTTAAGTACCTTTTCTCCTTGGCCTTGTGAGAATCGTAGGAATACCGGACGCTGACATAATCTCGGAAAACTTTTTGGTCGGATTGTTACGAACCATGTTGAGCAGCTTCTTTTGAATCGGAGTCAGAATCGGTGGATCTGCAGAGAGACGGTAGCACCATAAGAACAAATAGGCAATAATCAAGGCAGAAGTAAAGAATGAAATTTTTACCTTTTATGGCCTGCGGGACTGTATCCCATCGGGTGGGCACCACGTCGCGGTCGGACTCAGAAGCCCACTCTCCCCCGACAAAGAAAAACCTCATCTTCCAATTGTGAAGGTTGGACGTAAGCCCGTCGATAATCCTGCCAGATCTGGGGGCAAAACGATACCACCCCTGATAAAGAGCGGGGTTCTCTCGAAGCGCGTGAGTAGCCAGGAATTCCTCAAATGGCGGGGGGACAGTAGTAGGGTGAACCAGTCGCCATAGTGTAAAGAATGCCATAATCACCCTCCAACCATTGGGAGCCAACCTCCCTGGAACAAGGGACAAGTGCCCCAGAACTCGACATATGGGCCTGGGGATAGGAAACCGCAAGCCAGCCTCCAACATACCCTCGTAAACGACAATCTCGCCTGAAGAATCACAGCATGCAGACTCATCGGCCTCGGGACGACGGCACGTCACAGAGGGTGGAATACGGTACCAAGCAACTATGTCAGAGATGTCCTCATCATTTTTAAAAGAGCTAAGTATAGAGGCTACCTGAGAAACATTGTCCCCCTCTGCACTTGGACCTTTGTCAAGGTCTCCAGCGGGTTCCCCCTCATCTGAACGGGTACCCCAGAAGCAGGCTCAGGCTATTGGTAAGGGAAAAAAAAAATCTATCATGTTGACAGAAGAATAAAAAGAACATTGAAGCATACCTCGTGAGCTAGGCCTATCCAAGTCAGCGATTGATCGTTTTCTGGACTCGCGAAGGGGGAGCTGCACCACACCACCTGAGGAGCCCAGGGCGCCGCTTGGACCATGGGTACTGCCCTCAGTTGGAGATCTACTCTGTTGCCCACCTGTGCCTTGAGCCCCAGTTGATATGCTGAAAAGATTGACTGGAGCTTTAGTGCTTGAACCCAACCTTGAACTGATAATTCCAAAGGGCTTCTCTCCACCTGTGGACATCCCCACCATGCCTCGGCTGCCAACTAGGTGACTAGGAGGGTAGGACCCCAGGGCGCCACCTGGGCAGGACCCTTGGGCGCCGCCTATGGCAGCCCCTTGGGCGCTCCCTCCTTGCTCCTCTCTTCCACCATCCCTTGAACTCCTAGTCTTCATTGATTGGTTTTGGGTTGAATAAGGAGAAGGCTAAAGGAAAAGAAATGGAGAGGAAGTATGAAGTGGGAATGAACAGTGAGCTTTTAGAATGCCTTTAAATAGAGAAGACAAAGCTTCTTGAGGAAGCTTGGTAAAGCTTCTTGGGGAAGCTTGGTAAAACTTCTTATGAAAGTTTGGTGGTTTTGAAGAATATCCAAAGGAAAGGCCTTCAGAAATGAGGAGGAAGATGAAACAGTGGCCTCGACTCGTAAAATAAAAAAAAAAAAAAATTATTATTATTATTATTTCCCGATAAACTCAGTGAACGACTCGATGAAGGGATGCCGTGAAAAGCAAGGAAAAATCATGATGAAGCCAAAACACATGCCCTCGACCTCTTTCCTTTCAAGAAAATCAGAACTTCGAGCATGGGGGGCAAATGACGATCCCAAATTCGACTGGGCTAAGCCCGATAAAAATAAGTCGAGAAAGGCCCAAATACTAAAGGGCCCAAGAAATAGTCCAAGTCGCCAAAGCCCATCAAGCCGGGTCAACCCATCTAAAGAGAGTGGAGAAGAGGTGAAGGAGCCAAGGAGGCCAAGGGGCGCCACATGAGAGGCCACCCAAGCCATATGGGCGCCGCCCACTAGGCGCCGCCCAATGATTGAGCTCCCCACTCCTCCTCAACCTCTCACTTGTTTTCTCCTCATGCCATGATGCTTCAAGTCCAAGAAGGAAGACACCAATAGACTAACACCTAAGCCCAAGGAAGACACCCAAAGGGGCATGACAGCCCTTGGGCGCCGCCCATAGGGCGCCAACCATTGGGCGCCTACCCTTTGGTGCTTCTCTTGCCTTGGTACTCCGGTATGCCCACTCCAACTCAAGGTCCAGCCTAAAGTCCAATCCAATTCAGGATTCTCCTCCGACTGAATAGGAGCACGAGGGAGAGAATGACGGGATACGGAGATCAACTCCTACCTTAACTGTGCTTGCCGAAGAAGACTATTCCTACTGGGATTACACTTACCAAAATGGTGGAAGACTTCTTCCTCACGTTACCGCCTTAACCTAGCTATATAATGTGAACCTTCTCAATAGTGAGGGCACGCCTCCAGTATCTCTGATACCACTACACACATTGCTCTCTCTCTCCTTCTCCCTCTCTCTCTCAAAGCACTGTAACTCTCCGGTGACTGATATATTATCAATAAAGAACACCAGGCCACCGCTGCCATTCCCGAAAGTGGAGTAGGTCACTCGAGACCGAACCACTATAAACCCTTGTGTTGACTCTCTGTTTACCGTTTTAATTTATTGATTGTCATTGATTGATTGTTTATTGCTCATTAATTACACTCTAATACCTTCTTGACTGTTGATCTTGCACAAGACAATTTTGTGCATCATCAGACCCCAACCTTGTCTCAGACCCAGATCCTTTTCCCGAACTCAAATTTAGACCTTGACGACCCTGGACCTTGACCCAAATCTTGGACTTTAACATTGACACAAAACCCAAACTTGGACTCGGACACTAGACCCTAATCTCCAATCCAGACCCAAACTAGGTTCCTAAACCGGTACTCAAGTATATTTTTTTTGTTTGGGGGGGGGGGGGGGAGGGGGGGGGGGGGGTTTGGGAGCGAGGCTGGTAGTTTCGAATGAGTAATACCAACTCATATTAAAGAATGATTAATCTTATGCTAGTGGACATTTCATGGTAAAAGAAATAAATATTCATTACAATAAACTAACCATTGGAATGAGTGTTATTCTATTTCCATAATCCTTTTCCACAACCAAAAGCAGTATAAAGTTTGAATTTTGATGGGTCCAAGGCTGTGTCAATATTGGCCAAAACGCGGCTCGTGGTCCTGCCTTACGAGTTTGCCACCACGTGATGGGCCTAGCTGGTTAAATATTATATAATTAATTTATATTCAATAATTCAAGCAAAACTCTATCCCCTACGGGTTTGACAATACTTTATATACATGTTAACATTATACAAACTCAATATGAAACTAACGGTCTGACCAAAAAAATAAATAAAATGAAATTATCGGGCTAGGATTAACTTATTCTCAACACTAATTCAAAAATAACATGATTTAATAACATGAATAATAAATAGGGTTAATTGTACCGGAGGTTTCCAAACTATAGCGTTCGTCTCATTTTAGTCCCCAATATTTCAATTGAGTCATTTTGGTCCATGAAGTATTGAATATGTTTCTATGTGGTCTCTAAAACAAACAATTTCCAAATTGCTAACGGTTTTTGATCATAAACTTGTCATGTGATATCTAACCATGGACAAAAAATAATTTGAGTAACTCTTGAACAAAATTTGGGTAACTCTTAACAAAAAATATGTAATATGGGTAGCTCTTGACCAAAATTTGAATAACTCATAATCAACACTGTGTAATTTGGGTAAATTTAGTCAAGAGTCATCCAAACTATTTTTTTTGCCCATATTTAGGTATTACGTGACAAGTTATAATAAAAAATCGTTAGTAATCTAAACGTTGTCTACTTGAGGGACCACATAAAAATATATTTAATATTTTAGGGACTAAAATGATGCTATTGAAATATTGGATACCAAAATTAGATAAATTCCATACTTTAGGGACTTCTAGTACAATTAACCCTAATAAATAAGTCAGATTACTATCAAATATGAATAATCTAATTTTGACATGACAAACATATTTAGAAAATATTTTTATTCTTATTTTTTTTTCTGTTAGGTATCTAATGTAGTTTGAATCTTTGTTAAATTAGAGAATTTTTTATTTGTTTTTTAAAGTATCTTGACTAAGTGTAATTTTGGTCTACTAAAAACTCAAACGGTTTGTTCGTTTTGCAGAGAAGTTAGTCCTAATGGAGAATTTGGGTTCAATGGTTATGCAAGTTAACCTAACCACGACTCAATGAATAAATAGGTTTGAATGCTAAGGTTCGGTATTATCAAATTAAATTGTGCCCGTTCATTTTTTAGGGGATTTCATGAGTTATACTCGCATTTTATATTCGATCCAAACCTTAACGAGCCGAAGAAAGAAATTAAAAATAAATTTTTTTTTTTTGTTTTAAAAAATGGACTGGTGTACTCATAAGAAAAAAAAAATCCAATATACTAGGTAGATCAGGTCATCACCAACACATGTTAACATGTCGGTCATCTGCTTGGTTAGTCATGCATGAGTTAGTTCATAAATCTTTGAACTTCAATTACTAATGAAGATTGACTTCACAAATAAAGCAGGAGAATGGATACTCTATTGCTCTCATTTCATGAGAATGCTATATTTATGATATACCCCGCATATGAGATGTTTTATTATGGAGTTATACCATGTTAATAATGATGTAATAGTACTGTTATATTAATGATTTACTTCTACTGATAGAGAGGTGGATAGGATCTTGCAAAAGTAAAGGGCAATTACCATATTATAAGAGGAGAGAGAAAGATAATATGTGAAAAGGGTTGCCCATAGAGACTTTGTGCGTAGCTCAAGGTCTTCACGTTCTCTTCTCAAAAAAAGGTCTTCACGTTCACTTCTTCTCACTACAACTTTCAATAGCCACTTGGGTTTCTTTTATTTAATTATTAAGAGTAACTCGCGCCTAAAGACATGGTACAATGTAAGTGAAAAACGATGGATTTCGGAGAGGGAAAAAATTTAATGTGAATGGTTTTATGAGAGATGTTGATAGTTGTTAGATGAGTCTATTTGAGACCGTCAGATGAATTTATTGAAATCTATCTTATTTTATATTATAGATTATAACAAAGTATTTAGTGACCTATACTAATTGACATTTTCTATGAATTTATTCATAAGTTTAACAGTAATGTTACACTGATTAAATTTTGGGACCAAATGACATGGCAGCTGACTTGAACTTCTTTATTTGGTGCCATGTCATTTGGGTCCCAATAAAGACTCTAAATAATATGCTATTATGCCATTTGGACTTCAAATTTAGTCTCAAAATTTGGTCAGTTTAACATTACTCTAAGTTTAATGAAGGCTGCTAGCTTACAATCCAAGATCATCCACGTTATCATTCTTCTTGATTTGGCCAAGAGGGAGAATAAATAGTAGTATGGCCAAGTCAAACCTATTTTTATTGGAAGATTGAATGATATTTATTGAGCTCTGACCTTTGGACGCTTTTAATGGCGAGATTTGTATAAGACAAAGTCTGTGATATTATTACCTACCTACCTAATAAACAAGTTAATTTCCAAGGAAATGTACGTTTAACTGTCACTGATTAGTTTAGATAGTCAGTCCTCATCTCCTAACTAGAAGACTTGAGACTTCAAAAAACTCATAAGACTTAAATTTGATGTCCGCCAAATTATTTTTTGGACTAGTGGTCGTCGTGTCGTACGAAATTTATAATTTCTTTTCATTGTCACTTTTACCTCACCCTACCCCTGTCCTAACATTATTGGAAAATTAGTTTTTAATGTATTTTATTATTTAAAAAAATAAATAAATGTGAAATAGTTAATAAATATAGTGAAAATGTAAAAGAATTAACAAAGATAGTGAAAGCTATTACATGAGCCAAATGTAAGAATTTAATTGGAGGGACTAATATATTTTTATTAAATAATTCAATATTAGAATAGTTTTTTTTTTTCGGAAGGTAAATAATTCTATTGAATGAAAAAAAACATATACAAGAATGGCTTGCTGTTTTATTAACTTTTGGATTACCAAAAATTGATATTGACTAGCAAACTTAATTTATCTTGTGACAGAACAGAAATATTACACCCAGTCAAATAAGTAGGTTGAAACAATGGCAGCTAAACACTATCGACACGAATTTGACTAAACACGACACGAACCCATTAATGTGATTTATACGCGACACAATTTCGATACAATAGAAATCCGACTATATAATTATAAATAAATTGGGTATGACCGGAATAAATTATGATACGAATACAGTTCAATGGTACAACAAACCAACAAGGGTTAGCCAGAGGTACACGTCGTGTCGTGTGTGAATCCAAAAAGGTTTGTGGATTTAAAGGCAGAAGATTGATAAGAGACAGAGAGAGCGGTCAAAGTTTATAGCCAGCTTCATACAAGAAACAAGAAAGGGAATGAAGCTTCCTACACGTCCTACCAATTGATTCTATCCTCCACTCATCTCTTTAAACTTACCATATAATAATATAATAATAAAATGATATGCCTGTTCTTGACCTTCTCATATTCACAACTTTCCTTCTCCTCACAAAACCTGCGCTATCTTCAACCACTTCCTCTCTCTCCCTCACCTATGCATGTTGAAACATAGCAAGAATTACACAGATGAGTACTGATCATGGTATAGTAATAAGGGCTCTCAACAGCCTCGGAAAAGGGTTCGATTTGACATCGGATTTTCGACTGAAGTACTGCAAGGGAGAAGACAGACTGGTCCTGCTTAATGAAACAGAAGCAAGGGAACTTATTGTACCAGGTTTCGGATCCTTCAAAGATGTTTCCATCGACATCAAATGTGATAAAGGCGATCGAACAAGATACCAATCCGATATTCTGGACTTCAATCAGGTAACGTACCTTCTCATTTTCTTCTTCTTCTTATTAAGAAACATACAATCAACTATATACAAGTAGTATTATTTCTTTAAGCTGGTATATTTGATAGTTATGATTATTCTAGAAGACGTGGTTATGAGCATAGGAATTCTCATACGAAAGTTGACTTAATTTATGGCCGAAAATTTGGTGCAGATGTCAGAATTTTTCAATCAAAGAAGTTCGGTGCCCGGAAAAATTCCATCTGGGTTGTTCAATTCAATGTTTGGTTTCCAAAGCGGTTCATGGGCAATTGATGCAGCCAACACAAAATATTTAGGTCTTGATGGTTACTTCATAGTACTCTTCAATGTCCACATTGATCGTTATCCTCTTGTTCTCTCCGATGAAGTCCGAAACGCCGTTCCTTCAACTTGGGATCCATGCGCTATTGCAAGGTAATAATCTTCTGGTGTTGGTTCAACTTTGAGTCTTCTTTGTTGCGTCATGTTGATTGTTGGCATAGTTAGCTCCACCCAATTTGATTTCTAAAGCTATTCCATCTCAACCATTTATTTTTTTTTACATTATTTTGCTTGTGGTCAATAGGTTGTGTCTTGTCATGTTTACAAATCGTGTAAGCGTGTTGTGTCAAAATGCTCAACTAACACTAGTCTCACTTATAATTTGGTACATATAGGTTCGTGGCGCATTATATTTGTATCATATATAAATTACTAGTTATTGTCTGTGCCTGAAGACACAAAATAATAAAAAATGGTAGACAATAAACATATTTTTATAGTATTCAAAATCAAATTACAAACATATAGGAGAGATAAATGAATTTAAACATCTGTTGTAGTGAGGGTGAGAGGTGGTGGTGGTAGGAGACGGTGATAGTTGTGGTGGGTGGCAATGACCGTGGTGGCGACGACGGTGGTGGTGGTGGCGGCGGCAACGGCGACGATGGTGGTGGTGGTGGCGGCGGCGGTGGTGGTGGTGGTGGCGACGGCGATGATGGCGGTGGTGGTGGTGGCGGTGATGGTGGTGACGGCGACGACAACGACAACAGGGGCGGGGGCGGTGGTGGTGGCGACGGTGGTGGCGGTGGTGGCGGCAGCGATGGCGGCGGCGACAGTGGTGGTGGCGACGGTGACGGTTGTGGTGGTGGCGGCGGCGGTGGTGAAGGCGATGACGACTACAGTGGTGGTGGTGGGGGTAGAGGTAGTGATGAGGCGGTTTCAAACACTATTATTTTTTTAAAAGTAATTATGAGAAATAATTTTTAGAAGTACTTTTAAATAAATTACTTCAAACACACCTTTAGGGACCTATTTTTTCTATTAAATTTAGGGTGTTAATATTAGCCGTTAGATTAACTTGAAAGTAAAATTTAAAACGATCTCAACCGCGAATAGCAAAAGTCATTTTGTTTATCTTTTAAGATTTGAATTATAAGCTACTTTATTATATAGACTAGTTATTGCCTGTGCCTGAAGACACAAAGTAATAAAAAATAGTAAACAATAAACATATTTGTATTCATATCCAAAATCAAATCACAAACATAAAAGAGAGATAAATGAATTTAAGCAACGGTTATAGTGATGGTGAGAGGTGGTGGTGGTAGGAGACAGTGATGGTTGTGGTGGGTGGCAATACCGTGGTGGTGGTGACGACGATGGCATCGGTGGTGGTGGCGGCGACGGCGGCAGTGATGGTGGTGGGGGTGGTGGTGGCGGCGACAATGGCTGTGATGGTGGTGGTGGTAGCGGCGATGACAATGACGATGGCGGTGGTGGCGGCAATGGTGGTGGCGACGATGGTGGTGGAGGTGGTGGTGGTGGTGGTGGAAGTGGTGGTGGTGGTGGCGATGATGGTGGCGGCGGCGACAACAGTGGTGGTGGTGGTTGAAGTGGTGGTGGTGGTGGCGTTGGTGGCGATGATGGTGGTGACTGCGACAACAGTGGTGGTGGTGGTGGTAGAGATTGTGGTGGGACGGTTTGAAACACTATTTTTTTTTTAAAATACTTATGAGAAATAATTTATATAAGTACTTTTAAAAAATCACTCCAAACACACCCTTAGGGCTTATTTTTTCTATTAATTTTAGGGTGTTAATATTAGCCGTTCGATTAACTTTAAAGTAAAATTTAAAACGATCTCAATCGCGAATAACAAAAGTCATTTTGTTTATCTTTTGAGATTTAAATTGTAAGTTACTTTATTATATAGATGTTTAGTCGAATTTGTGCCAAATTTAGCTAATTGGTATAGACCCAATTACTGCAATGGTCTGACAAGTGCATCAATAGCGCCTGAACTTTGTGTTGGTCCCATATTGAATTTGCAGGCGGAATGTAAAAAAAAAGAACAAAACAAAAAAACCCAAGATGAGAGAGAGAGAGAGAGAGAGAGAGAGAATCCTAATAATCAATAATTGAATAGAGCCTGTTTTAGTATTCTTACCGAGTGAACACCTTGAATTGTTGCTATGAATACCATTATATGGCATGTCGTGGTTGGTGGCATATATGAAGTTTCATGCTATTTTTCGTTTTTGCTGACCTGTAAAATTAAGAAAAACAGATGGCCAAACTATCAGAGAGGACCATTCTAAACCATGTGTGTTTCTACTTGTATCTTGCTTGAATCATAAACCTGTGACGTAAGCTTGTCAGGAGGATTATTCTTCCTTGTTTGACTAATCAACACAGATTAGAACTAGTCCTTGTCAACTTAAATTTAAAAGTCAGCAACATGAACGGCGGATATCATTAGCTGTTTCTTACCTATGTAAGGTTGGATTAAATATAATAGTATAGAACTTTATAATATATATTCTTGGGTATTACTAAGTTTCTAAGGGTAACTCGTGTCTGAAGGTATGGTACAATGTGAATGATTTTGAAAGAAATGTTAATGGCCGCTGGATAAGTCTATTTGAGACCGTCGAATGAACTTATTTATTATAGATATTTGTAATTTTGGTATAAAAAGGTTTCACTGAAGTGTTCTCTTATGGCACTTTATTGATCCACCAATCACGTTGCACAACTCTATAGTTATGTAGGCAAAAAGGTATGTTAAAGTTTTTTGGGTCAGGCAATGAGAGATTTATCTCTCATGAATATTCTAATCTTGGCGTGAATGACTTGCCTTTATCCAGATAGAAGAGAGAATTAGTCAAGGTGTGTGTAAGTTGGCCCGAACACTTTTTACCGTTGAACCAAAAAAAAAAAAAAAAAACCTCTTTGTGCTGAAGTGGGATTTTGTGATTGGATGAGACCCATGACTTATATGTAGATGCATCATACCCGATTCTCCCCGGATTGGAATTATTCTTTGCATTTGTTGCTTTGGTAAAATCAACATATTTGACATTAGTTGTTTAGGTGGTGATATTTCAAAAGGTGTGAAATTTAAAAAGATGTTCAATAAGACAAAATCTCACATCTAGCTCAAAAAACTAAAATGTGAGCTTTGGTCAAAAAGTAAGTTAGAGAATCAATAATTTACCCAAAAAAGTTAGAGAAACAATATGTGTGAGATTATGTTGAATGTACACTAGGTTTTTGCTTTTTCTTTAAGGACTTTTTGCATACTTACATGTGGGTATGTTTTGAACTTTGTTATATATCTTTTTCTTTGGATTTATAAAAGTAGATTGTACCTATCGAAATAAGAAATATCAGAAACTCAATTATTCAATTAAAATTAAGCTAGCTCTACACAACATGAATTTTTGAGATCTCACATCAATAATTGAATTCAATCCAAATCTTGCTTACATTGGCAGAAGAGTCCTCAATTAATTGTGATGTTTGACAGATTCATAGAGAAATATGGTACCCACATCATTGTGGGGCTGAGCATTGGGGGCAAAGATGTCGTGCTGGTGAGGCAAGACAAGTCTTCCAATTTTGAACCATCACAACTAAAGAACCACTTGGATGATCTTGGTGATCAGCTGTTCAATGGCTCATGCACCTTCTCTCCACATCCGTGCAAAACCAAAGAACAAAAACAAAAGGTTTTCACATTTTCCTCTCAAAATAGATGATCACCCTGGAGGGTGGGGGTGGGTTTTTTTTTCTTGGGGGGGAGGGGGGAGGGGGGAGGGGGGAGGGTTGTATATAGACACACACACATGTGTGTATATATATATATATATATATATTGTTGTGGTATATTTTGAAGAGAGAATGTTGATGACAGTATTTATATTGATTTCAGGTACCACAGGCTTTCAATGTCTTTGATCCGGAACCTAAACTGTTCAACAGCTGCCCATCTATCACAGCAAAAGATGTAGGTTTGATCATTTTATTTTGTCTTTCTTCCATCATTCTATCCAAAGACAAAATCCAAGAAAAAAAAGATAAATTATATTTTGACCATCTCAGTTATGATATTTTTCTCACAATTCCTCAAGTATCATATTTCTCATATTGCCTTTTTAATCATGTTATTAGTTTCACATTGCCATAATGATTAATGTCCGTTACAAATTTAACAAAAAAATATTTCATTTTGCTATCCAAACTATGTGATTTTATTTCATTTTATTCCGACACTCAAAAATTCAGTCCAAAAAAATAATCGACATTTGCGTTTAGGACAATGTGAAATCAATGCGAGTTGTTAAGGGGACAAGTGATAAATTCAATAATTCAAGGGGCAAATTGAAATCGAGTGCATGGCTGAGGAGGTCAAAGGATAATTGTTTTTTTTAAAAAATCCAAAGATGAAACAAAAATCATAAAATTAATAAAAACTACTCTTTAACTTTATCCAAGATGGACACTGATTGGACCACCTAGGGAAAAGTTTTTTTTTTCTTCTTTTACTAAAATTGCTATGGGTCTAGTGAGAGTAGACCCCATATCATATACGAACATTTTAACTACTCGAACAAATCTAGACATCATTTGAATGATACTTTTTAAAACCATGCAAAACCCTAAACTGATCTTGATACATGAATTTAATTTGCAGGGTATAACAGTTATATGCTCCAAGAGGGGTGGAGATTTGACGGCCAACACGCACTGCGAATGGCTTCTGACGGTTCCGTCGTTGCCGGATGCAATTCACTTCAGCTTCATTCCGATAACTTCTCTCCTTAAAGGTGTTCCCGGCAAGGGTTTCTTATCACATGCCATCAATCTCTATCTTCGCTGTAAGTACTCTTTTTGTAACATTCTTTTATTTGTAATACAGGTTTAACGTTGAATCAAGTCTAGTACATTTTTTTATGAATTTAAGTAGGACCTATTTTATATATATATATATAAATAATATACATGTAGGCCTATTACAAATAAATTAGGCTAAAATTCTACTTAATCACTTTTCTCATGCATAAGTCTATGATGTGCAGATAAGCCTCCTATAGCTGATTTACAGTACTTTCTGGACTTCCAAACGCATAAGGCCTGGGCTCCGGTTCACAATGACTTCCCACTAGGCCCTGCCACAAATAGGGCTATTCAAACCCCTGCCCTACATTTCAACTTGATGGGTCCAAAGCTCTATGTAAACTCTACTCAGGTACATCTCTAGTCCTATGAATACTAAAAGACTGGATGAGAGTTCTATATTGTGATGACACTGATTAAGTTAAAAATCCTTTTGCTCAAAGTCAATCAATGGATCCATAGATGTCCTAAAAACTTTAAAAATAAAAGTAGAATCCGTATATCCAACTCAACTCAACTCAACTCAATTGATATAGGAGACTTTCGGAGTGCGATAGCTCCCCGCTCGTCCACCTTGATCTTGGTCATGTCAATCCAAATTCGGCCTCATATAGAGGTTCTTGATCCAAGAAGCCCGACTGACTATTAATATACGTGGTGGCGTTTTTTCATTCTGTTAGGGAGATTCGATCCTAGAAGAGAGTAAAGAGTGAGTCTTTTAGAGGTCATCCGAGATCCTCCGGGTTAGCTGGTGATCGCTCATGTTGTCATGTTTCTATTCATCTCTGTAATGCTATTATGTTACATTGGAAGTACTCTCCTTCCAGTTTTATATAAGATGGTAACTAAATGAAACTTTTGATTATCAGGTCACAGTTGGGAAGAGACCGGTTATTGGAATGCGGTTGTATCTCGAGGGAATGAAATGCAATAGGTAATACATGCTTCATAATGCTATGATCCAAAATGATATTGGTCTCTTGAATCTTTAGGCCATTAGAATTCACCCCATTAGGGTCACACGTCCTCGTGTGGTTCCTACTAAGTTTTGGTTAGTGCTAGCTTTTTATACCATTTTTCTAATATTGCGGATGCGTCAGGTATAATATTGTATGTGTTGGGGTTGGCCCGTGCTTTACAACTTACTATATTGAAAATCCAAACTCACACTTATCAACCACATCACATACCTCACAAAGCGATGAAAGATGAGTACATAATCTATATGTTACCACAACCTCACTTCTTCATCACTTTATGCACTATGAACGGAGATGACCTACAACACCTTGCATATATAGGCAATACCATCAAATTCAACAGTATGAATAAGGACAAGCAGTTAGTTCTGTATCATGATAAACCTATTTAATTTTTTATTTTTTTTTATCATTTTGTTGATTAGGGTATCATTTTTATACTTCAAAATAGATGGATTTGATGCTTTTTTCCTACTATGTTAACACTAGGTATTGAGAAAAAATGGCCTTATATCTATGCAGGTTAGCCATACACCTCCAACATTTATCAAACACTCCGGTGATGCTCGTGGACAAGATAGATGATGCCTTAGCTTGGAGAGGATCAGAAGAAGTTTCCGATGATCGGTACTTTGAAGCAATCCAATGGAAAAAATTTTCCCACGTATGCACTGCTCCTGTAAAATATGATCCCAGATGGGCAACCAGAAAAGATTCCGTATTCATCGTCACTGGAGCTCAACTCCACGTTAAAAAGCACGATTCAAAGACTGTTCTACATCTTCGACTCTTGTATTCGAAGGTGTCGGGTTCTTTCATCGTTCACTCCAATTGGGTGCAACGCTCATCGGAAACTTCTCAGAAATCAAGCTTCTTCTCTGCCATAAGTATGTCGATTTCTGGGAATGTGCAGAGAGAGAAAAAACCAGCAGTCGTGGTAGATTCCGGCGTGTATCCAACGGGGCCGCCAATGCAAGTTCAGACACAGAAACTGTTGAAGATAGTGGACTTGTCTGAGTTGTGTAGAGGGCCACTAGATAGTCCTGGACATTGGCTGGTCACTGGAGCTAAGTTGGATTTGGAGAAGGGGAAAATATGCATACATGTAAAATTCTCTTTGTTGAATATAAGTTCATGAAGAGAGGAAGGCAAAATTTGCAGTATACATAAAGTATTTGTTTTTCTGTGCTTGTGTACAGTATGAGGCCACTGAAGAAATTGCCACAGCGTTATGTGGAGGAGGTCTGGAAAGTAGTTATTTTTGCTTTATAACATCATACAGAATCGACCTATGTGTACACAAAGTTCCAACTAGTATAAGCCTTGATTCTTTCTTTCTTTCTTTCATTTTTTTGGTTCCTGATGATACCTGAAATAAACCCCGAACTTGAGCTCAGGAAATGAGCTCAGCTCGGGAGCTCGGAGAAGGGAAGCAGAGCTCATTCAAGCCATAGTCTGAGCTCATCCAGCTGAGGTCAGAGCTCCCCACAAGAGACACGAAATGAGAAACAACAAGATGACAGTAGATACCCCCGTAATAGGAATCAAGCTGGAACCAAGGCATAAAACCCCGTAACCAACTAAGATCCTCTCCAAAAAACTAAGGAGAATCCCATGGAAAAAGGCAAAGATCTCGAGGTGGAGGCCATAAAAGCCGGCCATATAGATTTTAGGTAAGCCCGGGATTGGAGGAGGAGAGATGGAGGAAGATCCCTTCATTATAGGAAGTAAAATCGGATTAGAGGTAAGCAATAGGCTATAAAAAGGGGGGTAGACCTCTATTGAGAGGAGAGGACAACATAGATACCTAAAAAACCCTAATCCCCTCATCCCCATTCTGTAATACGTTCAACTACATCAATAAAGAAGAGGAGCTAGAAACTCCATTACAGAGTGGACTAGCTGAGCTCTGGCCGGTGAACCACTATAGTTCTGTCGTGTTACCACCCTTTTTTGATTCCCCTAAACGTCAACTAGCATCGCTAGACACGAGCCTTGCAGCTCAGATACCACACTTAACTCCACTCATATCACTCATACGAATCAATCTTGTTCCATAGCTCATTCACGTAGATTTACACCATCAGTTTGGCGCTGTCTGTGGGAACGATAGTTCTCGTTACAAATATACTGATTCTTCAGTAACTGATGGTCTCTACACGAAACATGAGTAAAAGTCAGATGAATCCTCCAAGACCTCAGAATCCCTAGGAGGTCACCAGTGGGAGGCAACCGGAAGATTTCATCCCTACTGTTGAAAACGACCCTCCTACGGTGGGTCCTTCCCCCAACAATGAACTGGACGCTCTTCGCCTGGTCAATCAACGCTTACTCCAACAAAATGAAGAGCTCTTGAAGCTCTTACAAGGTCCTCAGCAGGCGCAACCACCTCCACAAGGTCCAAACAATCTTCCCCCTAGGGAACAGCAGGGCCTTAACCCCTCAGGGAGGCAAACGAAGGAGGGGAAAGCAGCCAAGCACCTCGTCAGCCGCCTAGAAGGGAAATCAACGAAGAAGCTCAAAGCCATAACGAGGGACCGGAGAGGAATGATTTCTTTCCTTTCCAACAAGAAAGAATGGAGCAATATTGGGAACACCGCTTCCAGGATATCCAGCAAGAGCTCAGCCATATGAGAGAGGCAGTGAAACTCAAAACCCCAGTAACGATGGATGCCTTGGTGCAGCAAACCGAATCCCAATTCACCCCTGGGGTATTGCATTTCCCCCTTCCTCCGAAGTTCAGAGTACCCCAGATTGAGGTTTTTGATGGGACAAAAGACCCTGTGGATCACCTCAACACCTACAAAAACCAAATAGAGTTACATGGATACCAGGACCCTGTGCGGTGCAGGGCCTTCGCCATCACCTTGAAGGGGTCAGCCTTGGCGTGGTTCAATAGGCTTCCCCCAATCTCGATCTCTTCTTTCAAGGAACTTTCCATTTCCTTTGTATCTCACTTCATTGGAGCCCGGATCTATAGGAAGCGGAGCTATTATTTGTTAAATGTCAAGCAGAGACCCGAGGAAAACCTACGATCCTATGTGCAGAGGTTCAGTTCAGAGTCCCTTAAGGTGGACATCCCAGACGAAAAGTTTGTCATAACTGCCTTCATTGCAGGGTTGGGAGTGCAATCAAAGGACTTAATGTTCTCTATATCGAGGAATCCTCAGGCAAGCATGACTGAGGTGTTAGCCAAGGCAGAAAAGTATATAAATGGTGAAGCAGCGCTCCTTTCCAAAGTAGGGAGTACATCCTCATGAAAGCAAAAGGAAAAAGAAGAAAAGAGAAGGGACCGAAGTCCCCGGAAGGAAAAAGGGCGAGAAAGGTCTCCGAGGAGGGACGGAGACCGCTCGCCAAAGAGAAGAGGAAATGTTAGAGACCGCTTGGGCCCCATGCAGCCTGAACTACAGCCTAGATATGAACCTCAGCGATTCACCCCACTCACTGCCGCTGTGTCACAAGTTCTGTATGAGGTCCAAAACGAGAAGTTCTTAAGATGGCCGCCTCGGATGAAGGCAGATCCGGCCAAGAGAGACCCCCACGAAGTACTGCGATTACCACAGAGATCATGGTCACCACACTGATGACTGCATTCAATTAAAGAAGGAAATTGAGTTCTTGATCCAGCGAGGACAGTTACGCCGCTTTGTAGCCCATGACAACCAGAACCGAGTTCTTCCACCTCCGCCACCTCCACAGCAGGCACCGGCGCCACATCAACAGCCTCTAGGTGAGATTAGAGTAATATCTGGAGGATTCGTGGGAGGAGGAGAGTCCAGCTCAGCCAGGAAAGCACACCTCTGACGAATCAGAGCCGAAGAAGCTCTCGAAGTACACACTGTATCCAAAACACCACGCTTAGATACAACTATTATTTTTTCAGATTCTGATTTGGAGGGATGCCAGTACCCCCACGATGATCCACTGGTGGTACGAGCTATGGTGGCTAATAGAATCGTTCATCGAGTTCTGATCGATAACGGGAGCTCGGTAGACATCATTTTTGCACCTGCATTCGATAAAATGGACATAGGGCGGGGAAGACTCGAACCTGTAAGTACTCACTTGCTGGGGATCTCGAGGTGGAGGCCATAAAAGCCGGCCATATGGATTTTAGGTAAGCCCGGGATTGGAGGAGGAGAGATGGAGGAAGATCCCTTCATTATAGGAAGTAAAATCGGATTAGAGGTAAGCAAGAGGCTATAAAAAGGGGGGTAGGCCTCTATTGAGAGGAGAGGACAACATAGATACCTAAAAAACCCTAATCCCCTTATCCCCATTCTATAATACGTTCAACTCCATCAATAAAGAAGAGGAGCTAGAAACTCCATTACAGAGTGGACTAGCCGAGCTCTGGCCGGTAAACCACTATAGTTCTGTCGTGTTACCACCCTAAACGTCAACTAGCATCGCTAGACACGAGCCTTGCAGCTCGGATACCACACTTAACTCCACTCATATCACTCATACGAATCAATCCTGTTCCATAGCTCATTCACGTAGATTTACACCATCAGTTCCTTTCAGGTAGGTTTCAATGTTGTTTCCCAGTAGTTAATGAGTGAAGTATAACAATCCCAATTTTCTACATTGAATATCAAAACTCACACAACTCATGTATACACAAGTTATACTTATTGGACACAAATTGTGTTGGACAGACTTGTACAATATATATATACTATTTGTGTATAATTTGATCACCTAATTTAGAGACAATGCATTGCTGCCATTGGTGGGCAGTGGACACTATTCAACACTAAGACATATTAAGAACTAAACCCATATTCATAGTTATTGTTAGTGAAGGTGCATTGCATTATACGAATAAAATGTAGGACAATGTATTTGCACCAAACACTCTATTTAATATTAATAATGCCACTCTCCAACCATTTTTCGATGACCCTCCAATCATCCTCGACGTGACCTTCCTGTCGTTCATCGACCGTCAAGATCCACTATGGCTCTATCTGATGTCTCCCTGGTCATTCTTGAGGGTTCCAACTATATTGTTTGGGCCCAATATATGACCAATTTTCTTAAAAGTCGTAAACTCTGGGGTTATGTAAGTGGTGATATTAAGGAACTTGTTCAACTTAAGGACGAATAGGCTGACAAATACGCTGAACGTGTTGAAGAATGGGAAAACAAGAATCATCAAATTATCACTTGGTTTCGGAACACCTCAACACCATCCATCAGTCATCAGTTTAGTCATTTTAACACTGCTACAACCATTTGGGACTTCCTCAACCAACGTTACACAACAACAGATCTCGCTCATCAATACCAGCTCCTTAGTACTCTTCACAACTTGCGCCAAGATCCTAGTCAATCAATCAATAGCTTTGTATCACAGATTTACACTATTTGGGATCAGCTGACACCATTTGAGCCTAAATGGGAATCTACTGAGGACGGTGGGAAGTTTACTACTTATTGTGATCAGCAATGTTTGATTATGTTCCTTATAGATCTCACCGACACTTTTGAGCCTGTTCAAGCATCTTTTCTCCATCACAATACTTTACTAACTTTGGAACAAGCCATCTCTGAGTTGCTTTCTAAGGAGACCCGTCTTGGCGTTGTCTGATCACCACATCCAAACATTGTTCTTGCTACTTATCATCCTCGCGACAATCAGTTGTCCCAGCCTCATTGCTCATATTATCATAAGAAATGTCATGCACTACTCAATTGTCTGACCCGAGTTTGTAAGTTTTGTCACAAAATGAGCCCAGGCCACTATTAGAGTAACTGTCCCCACAATCTGCACCCTACTACACCCAAGAATAGTAATCTCACACCAACCAATACATATCAGACAATCAGTCTAGGGACAACTCTATACTTGTTTCTCATTTTGTTGCTGCTACTGTCAATGACTCTTGTCCTCCAGAGTCGCCCTCTTCCTCTTTCAGTGCAAGTGATATTGAGGCTATCATCAAACAAGTTATTTCTGGATCTGGTAATCTGCCTTCTACTGCTTTGTCTGTTACTTCAGGTACATCATCTTAGTTCTTTGACTCTGCATGTTGCAACCACATGACCCTTGATGAATCGTTGTTTTTTTTCACAAAATCTGTTGGTTCTGTTCTACCCATTGACACTGCAGATGGATCCCATATTCATGTCAACCATGTTGGATATGTCACTACATCTATGTTTCACTTCCCCATACTTATTAGATATCTAATCTTACTCTCAATCATGTATTTGTGGGTCAACTTTGTGACCTCGGTCTCACTATGTTATTCTCTTCCATTGGTTGTATTGTGCAGGATCCACGAACAAGATAGACCCTTGGGATAGACCATAAGCATGAATGTCTGTTTGAGCTTATCCATCTCCATCTTCCAAAACAACTACATTCTTCAGTCCTTTCTACTGTTGCTGTTTCTGAAGCAACCAACTCTCCTTTCAGTCATTGGCATTCTCGTTTGGGCCATGTTTCTTTAAATTGTCTATAATATTTAATTTCTACTAGTTAGTTAGGGCATGTTCACAGTGAACAACTTGATTGTCTGTCTTGTAAACTTGTAAAATAGTCAGCTTTACCTTTCAATAAAAGTAATTCTTTTTCTTCTGTTCCTTTTGATTTAGTTCATTCTGATATTTGGGGACCTTATCCAACTGTTAATATGGGAAGGACAAAATATTTTTTCATTTTTATTGATGACTATTCTTGCTTCATTTGGATTTATCTTTTGCAAACTCGATCTCAATTGCCACAAATTTATTATAATTTTGCCAAAATGGTCCAAACTCAATTCTCAATACCCATTAAAGTCTTTAAATCTAATAATGCCATGGAACATAGAGACACCACATTCTTTAACTTTCTCAGTCAACATGGCACCATTTCTCATCTTTTTTGTCCTGGCACATCTCAAAAAAATGGACGTGTTGAGTGCAAACATTGTCATATTCTTGATACTGTTCATGCTTTTCTTATCTCTTCTTCGTGTCCTAAGCGTTTTTGGGGTGAAACTGCTCTTACTGTCGTCTATACCATCAATCATATTCTCTCGCCTATTATTGGAAATCAATCTTCATATGAGCGATTGTATAACACTTCCCCTGATTACCACTCTCTTAGAGTTTTTGGTTGTGCATGTTTTGTCTTACTCTAGTCTCATGAAAATACCAAGTTGGAACCTCAGGCACGTCTTTGTTGTTTCTTGGGTTATGGGATTGAACATAAGGGGTTGTTGGGATCCATATTCCAAGCGTCTTTGTATTTCTTGACATGTCGTCTTCTGGGAACATAAGATTCGTTCTCCTTCTTGTCTCAGTTTCAGGTTTCATCTGCTCGTATTTCTCATCTCTTTACTGATCCATCCATGGATCTATATCCTGATGACCCACATCCAGACTCATCAGAGCTCCTATCTACGGACCATCCAGAGGCTTCTGTCCTGCTTGTTGATCCTGCTCCTACCCTAATACACACTGATAGTGATCTTGACTCAGCTTCTGAACCCCCTACACCACTTCCTATTGTTACTCAGTCTCCTGCTCATTCGTAGTGTCATTCCACTCGGGTAAGGAACATTCTAGGTCATTTGCGTGACTATCACTATTTTTCCATTATTCTATCTCAGCATGAACCTTACTCTTATCGTGAGGCTAGCTCTGACTCTCATTAGTAGCAAGCAATGACAGAGGAATTACAGGCACTAACTAACACACATACTTGGGATTTGGTTGATCTTCCTTCTAACCAAAAGGCTATTTGTTGTAAATGGGTTTATAAGAGCAAGACTTGCTCTGATGGTTCTATTGAGCGTTACAAGACTCGTCTAGTGGCCAAGAGCTTTACACAAGAGTATGATATTGATTATGAGGAGACTTTTGCTTCCGTTGCTCGTTTCACTTCAGTTTGAAGCTTACTAGCTGTTGTTGCGACTCACCAGTGGAAACTATATCAGATGGATGTCGAAAATATCTTTCTTAATGGTGACCTTACTGAGGAAGTCTACATGCAGCCTCCTCCTAGCTATCCTTATTCACCACATCAGGTTTATCGACTTCATCGTCCACTATATGGGTTCAAGCAAGCCCCGAGAGCCTGATTTGCAAAGTTTAGTGTTATCATTGGAGATTTTGGTTTCTCTTCCAGCCTTATGATTTAGCCCTCTTTGTTTGTAAGTCTGAGTGTGACACTACTCTACTACTTCTCTATGTTGATGATATGATTATCACTGGGGATGATATTTTTGGTATTTCTAATCTCAAACATTTTCTCCACACACACTTTGAGATGAAGGATCTTGGTTCTCTCAGCTACTTCTTGGGCCTTGAGATCTCGTCTGACTCTAGTAGGTATTATCTCTCTCAGGCCAAGTATGCCTCTGATCTTTTTACTTGTGCTGGACTCACTAATTGCAGGACTGTACCTACCTCATTAGAGTAAAATGTTCAACTTACTCCTTAGATGGCTTGTCTTTCCCTGATGCCACTTTTTACCGCCAATTGGTAGGTCATCTTGTGTATCTCATTGTTACTCGCCCGGATATAGCTTATGTTGTTCATCTCTTCAGCCAATTTTTGATTGTCCCTCGCTCTACTCAATATAATATTGTTCTTCATATTCTATGATTTCATGATCTTCATTACTTCACTCATTCATCTCTCGAGCTATGCGCCTATTCTGATGCTGACTGGGCAGGAGGTCCTACTTACTGTTTCTTTCTAGGAGACTTTCTCATCACTTGGTGCAGTAGGAAACAATATGTTATCTCTCGATTCAGTACAGAAGCAGATTACCGTGCTCTTGCTGACACTTTCGTTAGCTCTTAGAAGATTTAGATGTCTCTCATTTCGGTGCCATTATTCTTTATTGTGACAATCGGAGTGCGATACAGATTGATCACAATGATGTTTTTCATGAACGCACCAAGCATATTGAGATTGACTGTAATTTTGTACTATAACATGTGGCTCCAGGCATATTTCATCTTCTCTCTGTTTCTTCATCTGATTAGACTGCTGACATCTTCATTAAGGGACATCTGCCAAGCCGATTTCCTGATTTGGTTTCCAAACTCAAGTTGATTTCTACTTTACCTCTTTGAGTTTGAGGGGGGATGTTAATGTATGTATGTATAATGTTTATCCCACATCGGTTAGTCTAGGATACTTTACTATATCCTTGTACTATAAATACACATCCTCATGTATATGGAAAAGTACACCAAAGCAATATGCAATTATATTTTCTTTCAGTAATGCTATGCTGACCAAAATTAAAGACCAAATAAAGAGCTCAAATGACATGGCAGCCTAATCAGCCTTCCAAATCATTTGTCATTTCATTTAATAAAGCTGTCAAATGACATGACAGCTAACTTGAAACGCTGATTAGGCTAATTATTGTCTAATCAGCCTTCCAAGTCAATTGTCATGTCATTTAAGCTCTTTGTTTGGTCCTTAATTTTGGTCAGCGTAGCATTACTGATTTGTTTTTCTCTTATTTCTTTTCCCCCAAATTGGGGCATAAATTTTAAAAAAAAGAGATAACAATGGGTGCGTTTTTCGAAGAAATTCAGGGTGCAAATGTGAGAAATGGTATCTTGACTGTTGACAACCCCCCCCCCCCCCCCCAAAAAAAAAAAAAAAAACAAAACAAAAAAAAGGTTCATTCAGTGAAACCTACATGATTACTTCATCTGTACAATATTCGAGCTACAATGACATTACTACCCAAATATTAAAGATTGAGCCTTGACCTTCCATGTTGAGTCGAGTTT
This sequence comes from Ilex aquifolium, assembly GCA_951799425.1. Lineage (NCBI taxonomy): Eukaryota > Viridiplantae > Streptophyta > Magnoliopsida > Aquifoliales > Aquifoliaceae > Ilex > Ilex aquifolium. Next base: position 40,293,737 of record OX637397.1, on the reverse strand, counting down.
TTCAAACTACTGGACTTTTAGACTGCGTATCATCCATGGTGACAATGACGGAGACAAAACCAATGACATCAATTTATATTTGGCATTCTGGCACAGAAAAGCTTCAAAAGTCATGAAAGAGAAATGATCAATGACGCAATTGTTCCGAAGCTTGATGTAAAAAAAAAAAAAAAACCCGATTCGTTTAGTATACTTGGGACGTTCAGTTGGACCGAATACCTTCAATTATAGGGAAAATATGAAAGTTTCACTATTTTGTGCACTATGTTTTATGAAATTTGCTGGCTCTCTGAGGTGCCAGAAAAGTTACTAGATAAGAACTCTCGAGCAAGGAATAAGGGAAAGATACACTCCATTGGTGTTTTAGATTAAGTAGTGAATGAATGCTTATGTAACTCAATTTGGAGAAGAGCTTGGATAACTTTCAAAATGCTAAAGCAAAAGAAATCATGTTCATGTTGCAGGAATGATGGTACTTGTCACGCCAGGTCTCCCAATTGATGTTAATCAATCTGAGGGCCAAGCCTGGTGAATTTGGTAACTATCCAACCTTTGAATTTTTTTACTATCTTTGGTAATTACTTAATGCCTATTTTTAAAAATTTAATTTAGTGCATTAGGGTATGTTTTGCAATAATTTAGCACATTTTTTACGGAAAACATGTACGTGTGTAAGATATATGTTTTCAATTACTATCACTGGGACAATGCGAACTAAACTCGCAGTTGGAGGTAAAATATGAGAAACGTGATAATTGTTAAGAAAACACTATAAAACAAACACTGAAAATAAAGGGAAAATATTGTGAGAAACAGAGCCGGCCCAACAGTATAGGAATTGAAGCAGGGGCTTTAGGCCCCACGCATGAAGGAAGACCCCCAAATTTCATGTCTTAAAATATGATCTAAATAAACAATTCTGCCCATAAAAATAAGCCCTAAAAAGCTCTAACCTACTAAGAAATGCTAAACAGAGTTGGGCCTAAGAGTTTAACTCATTAGCCACACAATAATATTTGAAATTAAAACAAATATGTTTAACTGGAAATTAAGCATACCACTATCTTTTAAAATGTACAATTAAAATTAATTTCTCTATCTCATTTTAAACCAACCAAACTTATATTTCATGAATAACTAACAATATGTAGAGAAAACAAATTAATAAAAATATCGATGACAAGATAACACAATGTACTGAGTAATCTTAAGTTAAAAAATTTTGTGATTTTTATTTAATTTGAAAATATAATATGAAATTTTTTCAAATGTTTCTCTAGTATCGATGGACTAGATTAGTTTTTAGATTTAAATATTTTAACAAAAATTTTATAAACAAAAGAAAACATTCTACTTGAAATACTAAATTATATAAAAATAATAGATTCTTTTTTGAATGTATTTTTTTACAGAATATTATTAACATACTGTAACATTTTCTTATACATATAAAAACTTTTCACAATTAAAACTAATAAAATTCTCTATAAGATCGACTATATATAAGAAAGGCTAAGTGAATTAATTATTCAGTCAATCAAAAACATATGTTAGGCAAACTTAATAAAAAATGAAATAACAAATTTTCATTTCAAAAAGCAAAAAAAATATTTAAATTATTTTTTAAAAATAAAAGACTTCTATAATATAAAATAGGGTAGACTTCAATAAGCTCATCCGACGGTCTCAAATAGACTTATCCAACGACCATCAACATCCTCTCAAATCATTCACATTGAATTTTTCTTTCCCCAAATCTATTACTTCTCACTTACGTTGTACTGTGCCTTCAGGCACGGGTTACCCTTAGTAGGATTTAAGGGAGGGATAACAATCGTAAAAAATTCCTCCCCAAATTATTATTTTTTATATCAGCTCAGATATAAGTCAAAGTGAAATACAACACATTCAAAACATTTATTTTTGAACCCCCAACATTTACAACAATTTTGTAGAGTCATCCTTATCTTGTTTTTTTCTTAGATGCATTGTAACAAAAAAGTAGGGACTTCTAGGTGTACAATTTGTCAACTTGGTAAACATGAATATGACATCCTTTAAATTGGTTTGACCTCTAATTTTTTTTGAACGAGTTTTGACCTCTAATTTAAATGCTGTGAATAAGCTTTTGATACATCCCCAAGCCAACTTTATTTGCTACTAGTACTGCACTACGTGCGTTGCACGTGAACAAATTTAGGGGTAATTTTTTTTTAATATTTATGTAATAAATAAATATATCTATAATTGAGTTAAATGACATGTCATATTTTTGCATTTATTTTTTATTATAAGAAAAATTAATGGTCCATATTTTTATTTAGAATGTAATTCAATAGATTTTGAAACATCTTTACATTTCAATCTTTTATATTATTTGTCATTTAGTTTTTATTATTTTAAATATATCTAAGTCTAAAATATATGTGTATACACAGACAAAGATAAATGAAGGGCTATTTATGTCCTTTGAATTATTTAGTGATAGTAGTTGTTCTAAGTAATTTTATAGGCATAAAGGGATAATTATGTCCTTTTGATTTTATTGGTCAAGTAAGTTATGTTTAGTATGAACAAAATAATGTATTCGAATGGTAAATTACTTGTTATTTTAGCAAAACTCGACACCTAACATAGTACAACAAAGAATTAAAGTATGTATTACAACCATTATTCTCCCTACAACATTTAAATGAATAAAGTTTGTTAGAAAAGGTTGGAATCTGTATGATACATTGTTGGCACATAAAACTTATTTTATTTCTTTACACACTTTTTTAAGGGATGCCCAAGTACAACACAGATGAAAATAGGGTAGGGTAACATCTTAAAAAATAGTATCTATGTTTGTAGTCACAGAAGTTAAGAGAAAAACCCATTAATTAATGAACTTATATATGCTAAGATAGAATGCTTGAGGTATCTACACCACCACTATAGTCTAGAATCACTTTATTTATTTTCACGTACAACCCAGCCTTTTGAAGCACCAAAAGCTTTGGTCTCTTTGTCACTGGCCAAAACCCATTTGATCAATAGCTGCATTGATCAAGCAAATCATTTCGGTTAGACAATGCATCAAACAAGAGAATAACTTGAATATTTTTTATTTACTATCGCGACCTTGATTCAAGCCAAAAACCCTTATCTCAGTCTAATATCAATTTCACCCCACACCATCAAAGTAAGAAGGAAAATAAAAGAGTGCAAATGCTTTTAATCAGAACTTTGATACTCATGCATATAGTAATAAAAAGGGTACTAATCACATTCTTTCAAATTTCAATCCACACAAAACACTGGAAATTGCACAAATACGATGATACTATCTCCTTATATTAAAAGTCGTCGAATTTCTCTTTGAAAAAAAAAAGAAACAAATGGAAGTAAGCCATCAAAACTCCTAATGACAGTTCTAAAATCGTAGTTATGAAGTTTAGTGAATTTTAAAGTAACTGTTTTATTTTGATTTTTCATTTTTGCCTTTAGTTTTGCTTTCTTTTTTCTTAATTGGGTTGGGCGAGTGATTCTTGGTTCCAAATTAAAACATTCACAATATCTAGAATGCTTCCAACATATCTAGGCAGCGCAAGATTAACAATCCAAAAGTAAGTGTGATTGCGTTGTCATGCATATAGTGATTATGATGTTTTGCATCCATAAGCACAAATTGAACTTTTTAAAAATTTTAGCATTACCGCGAGTAGAAGCGCTCACTTATAGACCAATTCCTTGAGCACTCGTACCCTGATTGTTGGTCACTGATTGCAGGAGGAAGATAATTAACCTGAAACAGATTAGCACAGTGAAATTTCAGCAAGGCCAATTGCATAAAAAGTACAAGAATATATTAATACCAGTGTTACGTGTTGGGTCAATATAAAGTTATATTCATGTCAGACCCTTTCATCCAACCCAGAAGGGCTATTGTTGCAATACTTTTGCGTGATCCAAATTCAGAGAAGTAGAACTTATATCAAGATCCCAAATCAGCAGCTCATGTAACCAATGACTCAAGAAATTAGATAGACATTAATGAACACTACAACAAAAAGCATTTTTTGCAACGATTTTAAATTTGTCGCAAAAAGTTAACTATTAGCGACGATTTTCTAATTTTGTCGCAAATTTCAATTTTTGGCAATTTTTTCGCGACGTTTTTTAAAAACGTCACAAATAAACTTTTTACTTCAATTAAAACTTTTAAAAAATAACAATTTAATTGATTTTTCGCGACGTTTTTAAAAAACGTCGCAAATAAACTTTTTACTTCAATTAAAAATTTTAAAAAATAACAATTTAATTGATTTTTTGCGACGTTTTTTAGAAACGTCGCCAATAAACTTTTTACTTCAATTAAAAATTTTAAAAAATAACAATTTAATTGATTTTTCGCGACGTTTTTCAAAATCGTCGCCAATAAACTTTTTACATCAATTAAAATTTTTAAAAAATAATAATTTAATTGATTTTTCGCGACGTTTTTAAAAATCGTCGCCAATAAACTTTTTACTTCAATTAAAAATTTTAAAAAATAACAATTTAAGTGATTTTTCGCGACGTTTTTCAAAATCGTCGCCAATAAACTTTTTACTTCAATTAAAATTTTTAAAAAATAACAATTTAATTGATTTTTCGCGACGTTTTTCAAAATCGTCGCCAATAAACTTTTTACTTCAATTAAAATTTTTAAAAAATAACAATTTAATTGATTTTTCGCGACGTTTTTCAAAATCGTCGCTAATAAACTTTTTACTTCAATTAAAAATTTTAAAAAATAACAATTTAATTGATTTTTCGCGACGTTTTTCAAAATCGTCGCAAATAAATTTTTTACTTCAATTAAAAAATTCAAAAAATAACAATTAAATTGATTTTTCACGACGTTTTTTAAAATCGTCGCCAATAAAATTTTTATTTCAATTAAAAATTTTAAAAAATAACAATTTAATTGATTTTGTGCGACGTTTTTTAGAAACGTCGCCAATAAACTTTTTACTTCAATTAAAATTTTTAAAAAGTAACAATTAAATTGATTTTTCGCGACGTTTTTCAAACTCGTCACCAATAAACTTTTTACTTCAATTAAAAAATTTAAAAAATAACAATTTAATTGATTTTTCGCGACGTTTTTTAAAATCGTCGCCAATAAACTTTTTACTTCAATTTTACATTTTAAAAAATAACAATTTGTTTGATTTTTAGCGACGTTTTTTAAAATCGTCGCAAATAAACTTTTTACTTCAATTAAAAATTTAAAAAAAAATATCAATTTAATTTGAATGTTAATTTAATAAAATTCAAAGTCGATTTGATGAAATTACATGTTAATTTGATGAAATTAAATATCAATTTGATAAATTGAATATTAATTTAATGAAAGTGAATGTCAATTTGATAAATCGAATGTTAATTTAATGAAATTGAAAGTCGATTTGATGAAATTACATGTTAATTTGATGAAATTGAATGTCAATTTGATAAATTAAATGTTAATTTGATGAAATTGAATGTCAACTTGATAAATCGAATGTTAATTTAATGAAATTGAAAGTCGATTTGATGAAGTTACATGTTATCTTGATGAAATTGAATATCCATTTCATAAATTGGATGTTAGTTTGATGAAATTGAATGTCAATTTGATAAATTGAATGTTAATTTGATGAAATTGAAAGTCAATTTGATAAATCGAATGTTAATTTAATAAAATTAAAAGTCGATTTGATGAAGTTACATGTTTTCTTGATGAAATTGAATATCCATTTCATAAATTGAATGTCAATTTGATAAATGGAATGTTAATATGATGTAATTGAAAGTCAATTTGATAAATCGAATGTTAATTTAATGAAATTGAAAGTCGATTTGATGAAATTACATGTTAATTTGATGAAATTGAATGTCAATTTGATAAATTGTATGTTAATTTGATGAAATTGAATATCAATTTGATAAATCGAATGTTAATTTAATGAAATTGAAAGTCGATTTGATGAAGTTACATGTTATCTTGATGAAATTGAATATCCATTTGATAAATTGGATGTTAATTTGATGAAATTGAATGTCAATTTGATAAATGGAATGTTAATTTGATGAAATTGAAAGTCAATTTGATAAATCGAATGTTAATTTAATGAAATTGAAAGTCGATTTGATGAAGTTACATGTTTTCTTGATGAAATTGAATATCCATTTCATAAATTGAATGTCAATTTGATAAATGGAATGTTAATATGATGTAATTGAAAGTCAATTTGATAAATCGAATGTTAATTTAATGAAATTGAAAGTCGATTTGATGAAATTACATGTTAATTTGATGAAATTGAATGTCAATTTGATAAATTGAATGTTAATTTGATGAAATTGAATGTCAACTTGATAAATCGAATGTTAATTTAATGAAATTGAAAGTTGATTTGATGAAGTTACATGTTATCTTGATGAAATTGAATATCCATTTCATAAATTGAATGTTAATTTGATGAAATTGAATGTCAATTTAATAAATGGAATGTTAATTTGATGAAATTGAAAGTCAATTTGATAAATCGAATGTTAATTTAATGAAATTGAAAGTCGATTTGATGAAATTACATGTTAATTTGATGAAATTGAATGTCAATTTAATAAATTGAATGTTAATTTGATGAAATTGAATGTCAATTTGATAAATTGAATGTTAATTTGATGAAATTGAATGTCAACTTGATAAATCGAATGTTAATTTAATGAAATTGAAAGTTGATTTGATGAAATTACATGTTAATTTGATGAAATTGAATGTTAATTTGATAATTTGAATGTTAATTTGATGAATTGGGTGTTAATTTAATGAAATTGAAAGTTTATTTGATTACTTTAAATGTTTAATTGAATGTTAATTTGATAAATTGAATGTTAATTTGATGAAATTGAATCTCAATTTGATAAATCGAATGTTAATTTAATGAAATTGAAAGTCGATTTGATGAAATTACATGTTAATTTGATGAAATTGAATGTCAATTTAATAAATTGAGTGTTTATTGAATTAAATTGAATGTTTATTTGATTGATTTTAATGTTAATTAGTTGAGTTTGAATGTTAATTTAGTGAATGAAATGCTTATTAGAAAAAATTGAATGTTAATTAGATGTAATTTGGTGTTAATTTGATGAATTAAATGTTAATTTGATGAATTAAATGTTAATTTTATGAAATTATAGGTTAATTTGATGAAATTGGATGTCAATTATCGAATGTCAATTTGATTATTTGCGACGTTTTTATAAATCGTCGCAGAAGTGATTCCCTCCAAAAAAAAATTTTTGCGGGAGAAATGACTCTGAAATATTTTAAAGGTGAATATTATTTGCGACGTTTTTTTAAATCGTCGCAGAATTCAAAATTTTAAATATTTAATATTATTTGCGACGTTTTTATAAATCGTCGCAGAATTCAAAACTTTATTTTTTAATTAAATAAATAACTATTAGTGGGAAGACAAAAATGTTAATATTATTGGCGACGTTTTTAAAAAACGTCGCAGAAGCCAAAACTTAATTTTTATTTTTGAAGGAAAATGAAATATTAGACTGCCTCGCGCCAGACTCTCTGCCTCTCCCGCCTCTCTCTGTCTCTCTGCCTCTGTCTCTCTGCCGATCAGCGATCGAAGAAGGCTTAATCGCAGGCTCCGCCGAAGAAGGCTCACTGAAGCTTCACCGGCAACCCCATCGAAGGACCAGAAGCTTCACCGACATTCGGGCTCCACCGACATTTGCCCTAAAAATTGGTCTTGTTTATGGACAGCTAGATTTTTTGTGGATCTGCGTTGAAAAACTTCTTTCCAAACAAGAGGTTGATGAAAAACTGCTCAGGCGAGTGGGACTGGTTTTATGGAGAGGTTGGACTCGGCTCTGGGTGAGATAGTGAAGGGTGTACAAAGTGGGAATGGGTTTTACACAGGTGAGTATGGGCGATGGTGGTTTGATTTGGAGCAGAAAGAAGAAGATTTCTCTCTGCTCTCCCTCCCAAGCTCTCTCTTCTCCCTCCCAATCAGGTTCCATTCTCTCTCTCACTCACACTCAACGCACAGAGGCTCACACTCAGAGTCACTCTCTCTCTCTCACACACGCACACACACGGACTGAGTTTTTGGGTTTGTTTTTTTCTCTGGTTCACAATAGATACCAGCACTGAACTTTATCTGTGTTGGAGCAATATTAAATTGTTTGCAATTTCAAATATTTGGAGCTTAAGTTTCTGAACTGGCTTGATGATGTATAGTCTTGAGTAGAAGTTGGGCTTGGTCCAGTGATCTATACAATTCTTTTTGTATTTATTTTCCTTCTTTTTTTCGGTTTCGCACCTCCAGTGAGGTTTCCGGTGAGGCATTGGACTTGGTCCTTCAATTGGGTGGTGGTGGTGAGCATTTGAGTGTAATAAGCCTAGAATTAGAGAGACCCACATCAGTACCCAAGTTTAAGACTTACATGCGATGTTGTGATTCTTTGACAACACAAATTCTGTTGCAGTAATAGTTCTTTTGCTGTGTTCATAAGTTGCTCTTCTATCAAAAAAAAAAAAACATAAGTTGCTCTAATTGATCTATATGCTTTCTCGTGGTAAGGGGGCGATGTAGAAACTAAGTGGTGTATTATCTATTTCTGGGGGTCTATTTGTAGTCCTTTGGTCTGATTGCTGAATGCCGATATATACAGCAAAAGTGAGTAGATTTAATTTGTTATACTATGGTATATTGGTTTTTATATGCCAGGGCAAAATGGAGGACTTGAAGGATCTACTGACCAAGAAGAAATCTCAAATTGCACGTATGATGGAAAGGACATCCGAAGTGAGGAGAATGAAGGATGAATTGCAGCAGAGTCTTTCCTTGGTATACTGAAAATCATGAATTTCTTGATTTTGCAATATTGTATTACTTATTTTTCTAAAGAATGCCAACAAGAGACAAATAAGTATGCATAGTGTATTTATATCCCTGTGTAACTGATGCCATTAATGCTCCTTTGTGTATTTCTCTTTTTTTATTTATTTATTCTTCTTTTTGTTTTTCCTTTTTATATGAGCAAGGTGGTCAATCCTGCCTCCTAATGTTCAAATTGCAACTTGTTGCAAGTTCAAAGGACACAAACTTGTCTCCTTACTGCTTTTTGGTTTTTGAACTGCATCCATGATTCTTTTTCAAACAGTAGTGTAGTATCTGACATATGTCCTTATATTGATCTATGCTTGTACATGAATCAATACTGTTCTTGCTTGCTAACAATGTCATGCTACATGAATCAATACTGTTCTTGCTTGCTAACAATGTCATGCTACAACATCAACTCTTATTTATGTGAAGTTATATTTGTAGGCTACAAAAGAGAGGCTTGAGCTAGAAGAAGAATATGGCCGCAAAACTAATCACTTGTAGAAGAATTGCAGGCATGTATAATTTTGAATTTGATAATGCTGGAACACTTGCAGAAATTCCAAATATTTCCTTGAGATGAGGTTGAGAAGTGTTTAGTTATATTTTTGTACCACTATTAGTAGCTTATGAAATGGTTTACATATTATAAGTTTAATTAACAGGCAATGGCTTGCAGCATGAAGATTACCAATCAAAAAAATTCAACTTCCACCATCCTTTCTCCAAAGGTACTTATTTTCTTTGGACATACTTCTTAGATTTTTCAGGAACCCAAGTTACTACAAGATGCTTGCTCAAACTTTTTGCATGTGCATATTTGTAGGGTATTAGTTATCGAGCCAGTCCACAGGAAATGCCATCTCTCAAGAAGTATGTTGTAAGACTCATTTATCTTCTAAATCAGCTTCTTGGATGTTGTTAACTGCTGTCAACACCCATGACCTTGTAAATGTGGTGATCTCCCCTGTGATAGTTGGAATGAAGCAGTTTGCAGCTTAGTAGATTGGATTTTTCTTCTCTGTTGGGTTGTGCAGTGTAGTCTTAAGCTTGAACTGCATTTGATTTGAAAGCATTTGGCATTACTATCTACGTCTTGGATTCCCAAAAGTCTATTGTATAGCTAGTCCAATCACTATCATAATTCTTACAATGATTATCCCAAAATACAAGCAGCTAGTTTGGTTCCAAAGATAGAAATGGGGAGCTGGAACTCTGTAAAACATAAGCAAGTTACCTCCACAAATAGAGATTCCAATAACGGGCACAAACAGAAAAGGGTCTCTCCCATTGGTCTGGTAACTCTCAGCTCCTATTTCTTCGTGTCCTTTCTTTTTTTGTATTTCGGTACTGTTTTTCCTTTCTGGGTTTGGGGAGTACTGTTCAGGAGACTAAGACTTACCCTGATTGTCAAATTTTTCTTTCATTCTACTGCGATATTGGCAGTTGAAGCTGAGGGTACAACATGCTAAGGTCCCCTTATCTGGAAATAATTATGCTTGCATTTTAGAAAATTGTCTTATATCATCTTATATCTTGCTTTTATGGCTGAAGTGAGACTTCATTGATGCAGGATAGAGAATGGAGAGTTATCGTTGAATCAGATGAGGAGATTGAAGGAGGTTTTTCCTGTTTGCTAGAAGAAAAGGAAATAGGTGAGTATTTTGAAAGCTATAATGCAGGCTTTCATTCTTTACCTCATACTAATTCAAGCATCTAAAGGAAAAGCAACATGTCCGAAGGTATCAATCACTATGTTTTATATATGTAAAACATAATAAGTACGGGAAAGTGTGATTAATTGAAAGTCAAAAACTTCTATTACACAAGAAACTGCTACAAGGAAAAGAAACTTACCATTCTGCAGGTTGTTTCATTCCATTGCTGAGACACATGAAAAGTGGAATGGTTGTCTCGAAACATTTCTGCTACTTCCATGTTCTATGCATATTAATGGTACTGTTGAACATCCTGTTTAAACGAAATCTTTTGACTGATTATTCATCAGTTTCTATAGGAGCTTAATGGAAGTAGTCCAGTTATATAGACAGTAGTTCCCCTGAGTATATATTGCAAGTATTGGGGTGGCCCCACAATGCCAGCTTATATCTTCATTTTGGTTTATCTTTAGTTGCACTCTACCATGGCTGGGGGAACATGATGGTGTATTTCAAACATTAAAGTGGATGTCCCAAGATGATGAAATGTTTAGGGGCATAAATCCTACAACATGTCTACAAAAAACAGGACTTCCTATGGAAACACTAAGGACTTGTTTGGTCCGTATTATGTGAATAAATCATTGTATTGGATTAAAATTTGTTTAATCATGTCTTATACTGTGTTTGTTAGTTAAATTTGTCTATGTATTATGTATAGTATTATTTTAAATACGTACTAATAGGCCTTATATGGTAAACATTGCAAATAATTTTTTTATAGTTTTTTGTCCTTATGATTTAGACTTGCTCAAAAATAATGCACCAAACTAGGTATTGAATTAGAGTGGATATAGGGCATTTCTGTCATGACAACATTAATAACTTAGAATAAATGACCTATTTAAACACTAGATAGGATTGATAACTATTATCTAGTTCTTAGTCCTTACATTGTCAAACTTATGATTAAAATGTATAATTTTTTTTATGATAAATTTTGTACCATAATTCATATAATGAGTCATCATTTCCAATGTTTCCTTAGGCCTCAGTTTTGGAACTCATAATAATTCAAAAATAATGGACAAGATTGCACCACATAATCTTCATTACTTCAATAAGTAGATTGTCACTTACGTTTGTTTTTCCTTGATAGAGTTGGGGACTTCGGGATACTTTCAGGACATTGAGTGCCCAAAAGTGGGAGCATCCAATGCTTAAAGAGAGTGGTTGAAACGAGAATATCCAAAACCCTCTCTTGGAGAAACTAGCCCATCCACCTTATAAATTCATGAAAGCTAAGCTGTAACATACAAGTTACCAATTTTGATTTTGTTCCAATCACAAGTTAAATAATGATGTTCAGAGGGTGTTGTCTGTTGTAAAGTGTCAGGAGCTGAATGGATCAGGCACCTGCACTGTGGCCTGATTTTTTTGATCCGACTTCAGTCTGGGTTGGTGCTGATCTGTTGACCTTGGAGATTGTATTTCAAGGCATGAAGCTGGACTGCTGGAGCTGTTCAAGTTTAAGAGACATTAAATGTAATTAGAGATGGTTTAAATCCTCTTGAAGGATTAAAGCCATTTTTTTAATTTTTAGAACTTTTTGTTCTTTGATTCTTGTAATTCATTCTTTTTCGAAATAAAATTATATTTTTTTTTAAAGATGTGAAATGTATGTTGAATGGAAAAGATGTGAAATGTATTAATTATGTTAGTTTTTTATTGAACACAGATATTATTGGTGTACAGGTGAAAATTTTTATTGGAATATCAATTTTTATGAATTATTTTAAAAAAAAATGAACTTTTTGGCGATGAAATTAAAATCGTCGCGAAAATTGTAGGAACAATCTTTTTCGCGACGATTTTTATACGTCGCAAATTTATTTATTTAATTATTTTTTTACATTTTTTATTTTTATAAAAAATTATTCGCGACAATTTTTTTTACGTCGCTAAAAATTAATTAAATTATTATTTTTTACATTTTTTTTGTAAAAAATTATTAGCTACGATTTTTTTTACGTCGCTAAAAATTAATTAAATTATTTTTTTTACATTTTTATTTTTGTAAAAAAATTATTAGCGACGATTTTTTTTACGTCGCTAAAAATTAATTAAATTATTTTTTTACATTTTTATTTTTGTAAAAAAATTATTTGCGACGATTTTTTTACGTCGCAAAAAATTAATTAAATTATTATTTTTTATTTTTTTACGCTGGTGGAATTGATTTTAGCTACGTTTTTTTACTTTTTGCGACGTTTTTTTTTCGTCGCAAAAAAATCTTTTTTGCGACAAAAAAAATTTTGCGTCGCAAAATACTTTCTGCGACGAGGCTATTGCGACGAAGACGAGACGAAAAAAAAACGTCGCGAAAAATAATTTGCGACGAAATTTTTTAATTTAGCGACGAAAAAAATCGTCGCAAAAAACGATTTTTGTTGTAGTGGAAGAAGCCAGCGAATTCTACTACATAGTGCATTGTATTCCAAGATGTTGCCATGTGTTGACGGAATTTGCATCGGCAATTAATCTAGAAATATTTTTTTGCATACATTCACTCTCCCAAAGTGTCAAGAGCAAGCCACATATTCCAGCAATATGTTCATTTTGACATCAAGTTTTCCAAAAGCCTACTTCTTGTTGAAATAAATCAATAAACTTAATTATGGTGAAAATTTGTATTTTCTGTTTGTCATCCATTTTCGTTGATCCTCAAGATAAAGATATAGAAAATTTGGAAAACACAATTCTTTCCTATATTTCTAGGCAAATATTGATGAAAATATTAACTAAGTTGATAGAACTGTAAGTTTTCTCATCAATTCACCTAGTTTTATCAAAATTTGTAAATCATACATCCAACTTCCCATGACACAGTGAATCCTCCACTATCTAGAGATTGTCATGAAGTGTCCAAAAAAAAGAATAACCAATATAAGGATTTCAATTTATTGTTAGATGTTTCTAAAGCTTTTCGTTCATGGTCTAATTTCAACTGCATAAAAAAATGGAAAAAAAAAACTTATAAGCAACAAACACAAGATTCATTCAACCTCATATATTCCAACTCTAATTAAAATCAAAGTTAAAGAACATATCCCATTAAGCAAGACAGGAAAACCTATCATGTGAAGGATTCATTCATGGTTTGTTACTCAAAATAAAGAATCAAACAAAGCAAAGAAAACCCACTCCAAAATCTATAAAACTAAATAGTGATAATTTTTCCGATTAGCTTTGGATGGTTGCTTAGAATATCCAGGCGTTAGTGTTTGGCACTTAGAAAGTCTACGACAACACTATGTTATCTTTACGTTGTATATTTTGAGTTATTTGTAACTATTAATCACTAAAATAATATAATAAAATAACATAACTTCCAACATGATTTTATTAAAAAAAAAATATGGTATCAAAAATTTATTTATTGATATTTGATTCTACCCAGAAAGTATATCTCTAAGTGGAACATCTCCAGCTGATATACCCACACTTCATTGAAGCTTTTAGTAACAATTATTGGAGAGGAGACTTCTTGATGATAGGTCTTTTAATGGTTTGGTCAAAATATTGATCAGGGCTTCCATGGCTGGAGAACTGATGAAGAAAATGACACTATATGAGAGAAAAATTATGTGCCCTTTCAGTGCCCCCAATGAACAACTTCAGTCAATATTTACACAGAATAAAGTGAAATTACTGTAGTTAAAATAACTTATTTTTGTTGAATTCTTGAATGGTAAAAAAGGACAAAAACAAGTATTAATAGTACAGATATAGGAAATGATTCCACTTCCAATAGTAGACTACTGTAAATTAATATTTATTGTTAGAATTTGTAAGGTCTAACAATTTATTATTTGTTGTCTTTCTAATTGCTGGTTCCATTTATAGCATGAAGGATGAGGATATCAAATATGACTTTTTAGGATTGTTTAAGGGTAAAAATGGTAATCAAAAGTTTTTCATCTAAGATACTTTTATTAGTAGTATAGATAATAGCCCAATAATTCTATGGACTAGCAAATTTTTTTTTTTTTGTTTTTCCTAGATAAAATGGTTTCTCTGAGGAGTAGTTTTTAGATATTGATTTCTAGCAGCCATAATTATCATAAAATAAATAAGCAATTAGAGAAGATCCAAAAATAAAAAAAGAAAGTACGTTATTATATGCAAATATGGACCGAACATAGTTTTTAAAATCTACCATGGAATGAAAGGATTCTAGAAATTACTAATTTGAGCTTCCACGTTTGACTCACACGATTGAACCTCCATTTATGCAATGGATGTAATTTGTGAATGATTGCAAATGTTTGGAGTTTGTGTTTTTCTCATGAGTTGAAGAGACACGTGATTTGGATGACGCTCTGTTGTCTTAAAAAAAAACACGATTATTAGAAATATTTAGGGGATTTAAAACTGTTCTATAAAGCTCACCACATATTCATTTGACTAAAACAAATACTTCTATTATGTCAACGCTTTTGTTTTTTTTTTTTGAGAATAAGATTGCGGATTTGATCTACAAATCTATTTATATTTAGATAGCAAAGTGGTTATTCCAGGGGTGAATTATACTCGACCAAAAAAAAAAAATAAAGGGGTGAATTATACTTTGCACCCTAAACAATTTAAGAATTCTCACTTTGCATCCTCAAAGATAAAAATTTTCACACTGCACCCTTAATATATCAAAAGTGTTGCAGTGTAGCCCTTCTGTTATCTTTATTTATTTTTTCTATCAAAAAATCACTCAATTGACACTAACGGAAAAAATAACAGAATCTAACTGAAAGGTCACATTGCAACTCTTTTTATACATTGAGGGTACAATGTGAAAATTTTTATCTTTGAGGGTACAAAATAAATTTTTTTAAATTTTTCAGGGTACAAAATATAATTCGCCCTTGGAATATTACATGACTTCTCACATGGCCGGCCCAATAGAAATGACACTTAAGCAACTGCTTAGGGCCCCCCAAAAAAAAAAGAGGGCCCCAAATAATAAGTATAGTCTTTAACTGTAATTTAAATTGACCCAAAAATTTTGATTTAAATGGCCCAATCTAATGAAAATTCTTACAAGGCCTAGACTAAAATAAATGTCCAATTCACATCTCTCTCACTTTTTCCAACGGTTAAAACTTAAAAGACTTAAAAGTTCTAAAAAAGGTAAAAATTAATTTTTCACAATTAAAGCCTAAAAGTCTACCCCTCTCTCTCTCTCTCTCTCTCCCCACAAGTAAAAAAAGTTCATATAGCATAATTATGTCTCTCTCTCTTGCAACCTAGATTAAATTGAAAAGATACATATTTGTTTGATTAGTAATTTAATTTTTTAATATTTTTATTGATATGATTAATTTAATGCAATTATTCTTTTTTATTGTGAAAGTTTGAAATAGTAGATGATTTGGGAGGCGAATAAATCGTCAATTTAAGGGTGCGTTTGGTAACGTTTTCGTTTTTATGTTTTTTTTTATAAAAAAAAATAGAACAAAGTTTTGTTTTTTTTTTATGATAAAAATTAAAAATATAGAACATGTTTGGTAGTCATTTATATTTAAAAAATTGTGAAAACAAAAATAAAAAATATGTTTGGTATTATACCAAAATTTCATCATCCAATCCCCACCACCCAACCCTTCTAACCACCCAAAACCACCACCCAACCCAACCCACCACTGAAACCCACCCCCAACCCCACCACCGAAACCAATAACCCACCCCCCCACCATTGAAAACCACCATCACAACCACCCCCACTGACCACCAAAAACCACCACCCAACCCCACCCCTGAAAACCCACGCCCAAAAACCCACCCCCAACCCCATCACCGAAAACCAACAACCCACCCCCCACCACTGAAAACCACCTGCACAACCACAAAACCACCAGCACAACCACCCCACTAATCACCGAAAACCACCACACAACCCCACCCTTGAAAACCCACCCCCAAACCCCCAAAATCCACCACCCCAAACCCCCGAAATCCACCACCCACCTATATATACAGACAATATACATAGATCTAGGCTTGAGAAGACGACTGAGAGGGGCGATGGCATGTTTTCCCCCCATTTCTGGTTCGTCTTCGTCTTCGTCTTTGTCTTTGGCATCGAGAGAGAGAGAGACGACTGAGAGGGGTGATGGCGATAGCTTCGGCTTCGTCTTTGGCATCGAGAGACAGAGAGAACTGAGAGGGGCGATGGCTTCGCTTCATCTTCAGTCTTCGGCATCTAAGAGAGAGAGAGAGCCACATAGAAGAGACGACCGAGAGGGGTGAAAGGCAGAGAAAGATGGGTTTTATACTCAAAGCAAAAAAAATTCATATTTTGTTGCTAAGGAGGATTGAAGCCAAGACCTCAGTGAATTCATTTATCAATCGCGCGTTTGTTTTTTTTTTTTTTTGATGTTTTCAAAAACATCATTTTGGATGTTTTCATATTTTAGCCTTGTTTTTAAAACAGAGCTGTAAAACCCGAACACTCATGACCAATATATAATATTTGTCATAAGTATATTCACACATGACATGCATGCGTAGGATTGACGATTAGTATTTAATTATAAGTAATGATATGAGACCTAAAACTGAACGATTAATATTTTAATATTTAGGGATAATTTTATAAAAAATGATTATGGGGAGAATTGTTTTATTTAAAGTGTGAAAAATTAAATAAGAATGTTGACATGTGAAATTCTTTTATTATTTCATGTATATTAGCGCATGTGAAATTAATTGGGTGGCAAGCATGTGACATCAATTTATTGTTATAAAAAAAAAAATAATAATAATGAAATAAAATGTATTAGTATATACAAGGAGTGGTTAATGGTCCGAGAGACGAATTTAATAGATTGTCAATAATTTGAATATATGTGTATACATGTGTATGTATAACTATGTATACAAAAAGAAAAAAAAATAGATACATACATATAATTGCATATATGTATGTATATAATAAATATGTATATAACATATAATATATTTATAATATATATATAATATTGGGTCATGATTATAGTCTCCACTTAGCAAGACATGCAAGGCATGTCTTGCATGCAAAAAGAAAGAAAAAAAAAAAAAAGGTCTTTCCTTGAACATTTCGGCTAGATCAAGAACCAAAAAGGGGAAAAAAAAGAAGAAAACCAAGGGAAGAAGAAGGAAAGAAAGAAAAGAAAAGAGAAGAAAAGAAGAAAAAAAAAATTAAGTGTGGCTACAAGGTTCAGGGACGAGCACCGTAAAGAACGCTGCTCAAAAAGCTCCGGCAGAGGAGTCATCAACACGATAAATTTTCAGCAAGGTACGTGTGTACACTAATATTTGGTTTTATCTACATGTAAATATTTATTTTATGCGACTATCTAGCTTATGAGTTCTATTGTGAATAAATAGCTTAAGTGTTCTAATGTTACGATAGAAAATAAGATGTCTTCGTGACAGATTATAATACGATGGTTTAGTTGTCTGTGTGACAAGCGGAAAGAAAAACCAAATGGTTGAGACGATAAAGCGTCGGGGGTCTAAGTGACGTATTTTATTTCCGTAGTGAAGAAGTCAAAGAGACGAAAGCAAATTATTAGATTGAGATGTCTACGTGACTAAAAGTAACTCAAGTGTTCCAGTTTATCCTCGTGACTGAGATAAGTTAAAGCTGATTTCGTCTAAGTGACGGAAGCTAAATTTTTGATGTGATGTGATTTGTTTCAAAAAAAAAAAAAAAAACTAGAATATTGAGAAAATAATACATGTTGTTAAGTTGTCTGAGTGACGATCGTATACCGATATGATGATAGACTTGTGTGGTGTTTTTGTTGCCTGGGTGGCAAGACGGTTATTTCTGTGTGAAACCGTAGCGCAATTTCTGTGTGAAACCGTAGCGCAATGAAATAGAATTGCGAGAAAAGTTATGGAATTACGAATATTATTGTGGGGTGTTTTGTTGCCTGAGTGGCAAGACGGTTATTTCTGTGTGAAACTGTAGCGCAAAGAAATAGAATTTCGAGAAAATTTATTGAATTACGAATATTATTGTGTGGTGTTTTGTTGCCTGAGTAGCAAGATGATTATTGCTGTGAGAAATCGTAGAGCAATAAAATAGAGTTTCGAAAAAAAAAAATATGGAAACATGAATATTAAAATTCCACAAATGAGCAAGGACATCACATTATTTTCTTTGTTCTATCTCTGAAATTATTAATGAGAACTCACTGAAAAATTTGCTTGAAAATCTTTTCAGGTAAACGGTACACAAGCTTGCAGTCCACTGCCGCAGCTAGAAGTCCAGTTAGGAGTGTCAGGAAGGTCTCGTGTCCGTTTCTTTTAAAAACAAAAAAAATAACACTTTTTGGGTTGTATAAGATGTCAATATTTTTGGTTTTGGCATGTAAGTAACACTTGTCTTATTTTGGTTTTGGCATGTAAGTAACACTTGTCTTATTTTGGTTTTGGCATGTAGGTAACACTTGTAAATATTTTTAGGATATGTATATTCTACATGGTAGCCGGCCTGTGTGCCGTGCGCATATAACTTTTCTTTTAAATAAAAAAAAAAAAATTGATCCTAAGATAATTATTTCTAGGATGAGTTTTCTTTAAATGTCAAGTTATCATATTTTATTAATAACGGGATTGCCTAAATGTTATTTTTATACTAATAGTGTAGTGGGATTTGGGGTGTTACAAGAGCAATTGAAAAAAAAAACAAAAACATTCACCAAACATATTTTTATTTTTTTTTACCATAAAATGAAAAAAAAAACAAAAACAACCGGTTACCAAACACTACCTAAAGCTTATACAATTTTGTATTTATCAGGTGATATTGTGTTTAATTCTTATCGACTTTTATAAGATATTAGATTGTTCTCTTAGGATAATTATTTGTTATTTTAAAATATATTTTATTCACAAGAATTTTAGTTTGAAATATGTCAAGTTTTTTCAAAATTAAAACTCATAAAATTCTATTTATGATCAACTATAGCACAACAAAGATTGAATGAATTAGTCATATTATCCATTGAAAAAATATACTAGCAAAACTCAAATATAAAAATTTGATTACTAATTTTGCATCACAAAAAATGAAAAAAATAAATTTTAAATAAAATTGTAATCATACAATATATTTTTTTTTTGATAAATTTTGATAGGTCTCTATTTAACACTTTTGTTTATGGCCCAGTTTTCATTGGGCCGGCCCTGACTTCTCATAGTTGGCTTCTCTTTTAATTATTGAGATTATTGATTACATTAAATGAAAAGAAATTGTGATCAAAAAATGAAAAGAAATCAATTTTAAAAAATTGATATTTATCACATCTTCTCTCTCATCTTATCTCTCATCTTATCTCTCTTCAATTTTCTGCCATCTCTTTATCATTAGAATGAGTTTTGCGACACCCACTCTCAGATGTTTGTGGATAACATCCATCAACTATTATTTATCTGATTTTGAACTCTTGATACCTCACTCCTTCGGGGCACTAGAACAAGCTACACTCTCTCAAGACTATGAGATAAGTGGGATAAAAATTTTGTGCACCCCTAATGCTAGGATAAGTCTATGGTACTATGTCAAATTTTTTTTTTAGGCACGGGGTGTTATCCAAGTGCTATATAACATATAACTAGATAAGGCCGACAATATATAAGTTCTAACACGTATAATTTTTTTTTTTTTAATAATTCTTATGAGTGGTTCAATAGTTGAGTTTGATATTTGGTAACACATAAATCTCAAGTTCAATATCTTTTCATTGTTAAACAATCAAGAGAAATACAAGAAACAAGAAGAGAAGAGGAGGAAGAAGAGGCTAGGGTTTCATTGATACTGCATAATTCTATTGAATACAAAGAATTGGTTTAACCTAAATACATAGAGACTATATATAGCCTAAACAAATAAAAGACTAAATAATCCCATATTTCTTAACATCTCCCCTCAAACTCACGATGCGACAACTACAAGTATCGAGAGTTTGCCAACTAGAAAACGAAAACGGGAAATAGAATGCGACTTGGTAAAGAAATCTGCAATCTGCAAAGAAGAAGAAACAAAGGGCAAAGTAATGGTGCCATGCTTGAGATGATGACGAGTAAGGTGACAATCGATCTCAATGTGCTTAGTTCGTTCATGAAAAACCGAGTTGTGAGCAATCTGAATAGAACTCTGGTTGTCACAATACATTGGAGTGGGATGAGAAATGGAAACTCCCATATCTGCAAGTAACCAACGTAATCAAACAATCTCTTTGGTAGTAGATACCATAGCACGATATTCTGCTTCGGTTGAAGATTGAGAAACAATAGATTGTTTCTTGCTCTTCCAAGAAATAAGAGAATCACCCAAAAAGATACAAAAATCAGTAACAGACTTGCGATTTGTGGGATCACTGTCATGATCAGCATCAGAGTATGCACGTAGCTCCAAGGAAGAGGTGGATGGAAGTAAAAGACTCTGAAAGATTGTACCTCGAAGATACTGCAAAATACGAAGAACAGCTGCCCAATGAACTGTAGTGGGAGAAGCAACAAACTGACTAACAACATGAACAGCATATGCAATATCTGGACGAGTAATAGTGAGATATACCAAACTCCCAACAATAGTACGGTATAAAGTAGGATCTGGCAAAAGTAAACCATCAGAAGAAGAATACTTTGCGTTAACCTCAATGAGAGTATCTACAGTCTTATTATCAGTAAGTCTAGCCCGCTCAAGAATATCTGCAACATATTTTGACTGAGAAAGAAGATAACCTCTGGGTGAGTGGGCTACCTCAATACCCAAGAAATATCGTAGAGAACCCAAATCCTTCATTTCAAACTGTCTAGCTAACTCTGTCTTCAAAACTGAAATCCCATCAATATCATCACCAGTAATAATCATGTCATCAACATATAAAGACAGAATGATACGACCTGCATCAGTGCACTTGACAAAAAGAGCAGAATCATGACTACTAGAAGCAAATCCAAGAGAAGAGATCACAACAGAAAATTTCTCAAACCACCTTTGCAGATGATCCCAAACCTCCTTTGCTGTCTCATACTTTGCCAACTGTGTACCAATAGAGTGCTCAACAGAATTGTTAATCCAAGTAATAATTTTCGCATTGTTTGCTTCCCAGGTATCTATCAAATCAGCATAACCATCATCAGTGTTCTTAGGTTTCACAGAGGTTCCACTAACATATCCCCATATCTTTTTACCCTTAAGAAAATTTCACATCACATAACTCCAATACGAATAGTTCTTTCCATCCAACCTCACACTCACAGACTGAAGCGAATCATCTCTTTCAGTAGCCATAATTAAACAACAAATAAAAACAGATCGCAAAACCAGATCGAAATACCACTGTACAGTCACAAAATACTAGATTGCAAAAACGAAGCGAAGTACCTTCCTCAAAAAAAAAAAACAGGTCGTCTGAAACGAAGTACCTCCAAACGGCCGTCTGAAACTTAGCTCTGATACCATGTTAAACAATCAAGAGAAATACAAGAAACAAGAAGAGAAGAGGAGGAAGAAGAGGCTAGAGTTTCATTGATACTGCATAATTCTATTGAATACAAAGAAGTGGTTTAACCTAAATACATAGAGACTATATATAGCCTAAACAAATAAAAGACTATTCTACCCTTAATAAACAAAATAATCCCATATTTCTTAACATTCATACCTCCTAAGAGATACCGATTATTGTCGTTAAAGGGACATGCTTTAATCCAGCTCAAATTACAATGATAAGCCCTTAAGCTCGAGAGAATAGTCGGTGTAAACTTAAACACCCTATAACGAAAAAAATGTATATAATTTTTTATTAATTATGTATACAATACGACACTGTTGACAATCATGATACATGGTTAGCAGCCAATATTTTCTCCGGCAATAGACGAGGCTTACCTGGTCGTCTAGGTATTACTGTTAATTCTAATTAGGTATATAGTTTCAAGAATATAAATTTTATGCCTTTTCAATTTAAGTTTATGAGACTTTAATAATAAAAGTTGAGTTTTCTCCATCTTTATATCGATCATATTTTGTTGACTACTAATTCAAAGTGTAGTTGTGTTAAGGATACAATTGTATCTACTAGCTTAATGTGCATGTTCATGTTTAATACTTTATTTTTTTGTGTTCACAATCAATGTTCAATTTTTCTCAATTGTACAGTGACTTCAAACATGACTTAAAACAGGGGTTATCGTTAGGATATAGACATGCAGTGAAGTATTGGGAAGAAAGAGAAGAAATCAGACCACCCGCCAAATTTTTTAATCAATTTAAGGTTATGGGACTTTAATAATAAAAGTTGAGTTTTCTCCATCTTTATATCGATCATACTTTGTTGACTACTAATTCAAAGTGCAGTTGTGTTAAGGATACAATTGTATCTACTAACTTAATGTGCATGTTCATGTTTAATACTTTATTTTTTTGTGTTTACAATCAATGTTCAATTTTTCTCAATTGTACAGTGACTTCAAACATGACTTAAAATAGGGGTTATCATTAGGATATAGACATGCAGTGTAGTATTGGGAAGAAAGAGAAGAAATCAGACCACCCGCCAAATTTTTTAATCAATTTAAGTTTATGGGACTTTAATAATAAAAGTTGAGTTTTCTCCATCTTTATATCGATCATACTTTGTTGACTACTAATTCAAAGTGCAGTTGTGTTAAGGATACAATTGTATCTACTAGCTTAATGTGCATGTTCATGTTTAATACTTTATTTTTTTGTGTTCATAATCAATGTTCAATTTTTCTCAATTGTACAGTGACTTCAAACATGACTTAAAACTGGGGTTATCATTAGGATATAGACATGCAGTGTAGTATTGGGAAGAAAGAGAAGAAATCAGACCACCCGCCAAATTTTTTAATCAATTTAAGTTTATGGGACTTTAATAATAAAAGTTGAGTTTTCTCCATCTTTATATCGATCATACTTTGTTGACTACTAATTCAAAGTGCAGTTGTGTTAAGGATACAATTGTATCTACTAGCTTAATGTGCATGTTCATGTTTAATACTTTATTTTTTTGTGTTCACAATCAATGTTCAATTTTTCTCAATTGTACAGTGACTTCAAACATGACTTAAAACAGGGGTTATCGTTAGGATATAGACATGCAGTGTAGTATTGGGAAGAAAGAGAAGAAATCAGACCACCCGCCAAATTTTTTAATCAATTTAAGTTTATGGGACTTTAATAATAAAAGTTGAGTTTTCTCCATCTTTATATCGATCATACTTTGTTGACTACTAATTCAAAGTGCAGTTGTGTTAAGGATACAATTGTATCTACTAGCTTAATGTGCATGTTCATGTTTAATACTTTATTTTTTTGTGTTCACAATCAATGTTCAATTTTTCTCAATTGTACAGTGACTTCAAACATGACTTAACACAGGGGTTATCGTTAGGATATAGACATGCAGTGTAGTATTGGGAAGAAAGAGAAGAAATCAGACCACCCGCCAAATTTTTTAATCAATTTAAGTTTATGGGACTTTAATAATAAAAGTTGAGTTTTCTCCATCTTTATATCGATCATACTTTGTTGACTACTAATTCAAAGTGCAGTTGTGTTAAGGATACAATTGTATCTACTAGCTTAATGTGCATGTTCATGTTTAATACTTTATTTTTTTGTGTTCACAATCAATGTTCAATTTTTCTCAATTGTACAGTGACTTCAAACATGACTTAAAACAGGGGTTATCGTTAGGATATAGACATGCAGTGTAGTATTGGGAAGAAAGAGAAGAAATCAGACCACCCGCCAAATTTTTTAATCAATTTAAGTTTATGGGACTTTAATAATAAAAGTTGAGTTTTCTCCATCTTTATATCGATCATACTTTGTTGACTACTAATTCAAAGTGCAGTTGTGTTAAGGATACAATTGTATCTACTAGCTTAATGTGCATGTTCATGTTTAATACTTTATTTTTTTGTGTTCACAATCAATGTTCAATTTTTCTCAATTGTACAGTGACTTCAAACATGACTTAACACAGGGGTTATCGTTAGGATATAGACATGCAGTGTAGTATTGGGAAGAAAGAGAAGAAATCAGACCACCCGCCAAATTTTTTAATCAATTTAAGTTTATGGGACTTTAATAATAAAAGTTGAGTTTTCTCCATCTTTATATCGATCATACTTTGTTGACTACTAATTCAAAGTGCAGTTGTGTTAAGGATACAATTGTATCTACTAGCTTAATGTGCATGTTCATGTTTAATACTTTATTTTTTTGTGTTCACAATCAATGTTCAATTTTTCTCAATTGTACAGTGACTTCAAACATGACTTAAAACAGGGGTTATCGTTAGGATATAGACATGCAGTGTAGTATTGGGAAGAAAGAGAAGAAATCAGACCACCCGCCAAATTTTTTAATCAATTTAAGTTTATGGGACTTTAATAATAAAAGTTGAGTTTTCTCCATCTTTATATCGATCATACTTTGTTGACTACTAATTCAAAGTGCAGTTGTGTTAAGGATACAATTGTATCTACTAGCTTAATGTGCATGTTCATGTTTAATACTTTATTTTTTTGTGTTCACAATCAATGTTCAATTTTTCTCAATTGTACAGTGACTTCAAACATGACTTAAAACAGGGGTTATCGTTAGGATATAGACATGCAGTGTAGTATTGGGAAGAAAGAGAAGAAATCAGACCACCCGCCAAATTTTTTAATCAATTTAAGTTTATGGGACTTTAATAATAAAAGTGGAGTTTTCTCCATCTTTATATCGATCATACTTTGTTGACTACTAATTCAAAGTGCAGTTGTGTTAAGGATATAATTGTCTCTACTAGCTTAATGTGCATGTTCATGTTTAATATTTTATTTTTTTTTGTTCACAATCAATGTTCAATATTTTTCAATTGTACAATGACTTCAAACATGACTTAAAACAGGGGTTATCGTTAGGATATAGACATGCAGTGTAGTATTGGGAAGAAAGAGAAGAAATCAGAGCACCTGCCAAATTTGACCAACTAGTGCATATTTAATTCAATATATTTTTTTTGGACCGAAATGATCACACAAAGGATAGACACGCATATATAGACAAAGGATAGACATTTAAATATTCAATATATTTAATTCAATGTATAGACACGCAAGCAACTACTGCAAGATGTCAATATATAGACATGCAACCAAGTACTGCAACATGTCAATCAGCCCATAAAGGAGAGGGAGAGAGAGAAGTAACGATGTCGGGATCATTTCCGATGACCGGTGGAGATGGCATCTACAGCTACACCAAGAACTCCGAATATCAGGTACTTCAATTTTTTGTTGATGAATGCTTTATCTATCCTCATAAAAGAACACCCAAGTTTTAGTTATTGTTTGGGTCCAGTCTTTCGACATTGGTACATCTTGTTGTGTTATTAATTCAAGGGATTTTTGGAAGCTGGTATACTTAATTAGAGTTATTTGACAAAAAGTACACATTAAAAAATATCTTGAAAAAAAGTACACTACATAGATACAAAGACCTAAATACCTCATTTATGGTCATTTAATTCAAAATCTCTAATTTTTAATGCACCTTGATTCATGTGTATTTGTTAATACATATAAATTCAAACAAGTATATATATACACGTATTTATATATATATACACGAATTTATACGTATATATAAACGAATTTATACCTATATATATATACAAATTTATACATATATGTATATATATAAATACGTATATACATATATATATATATATATATACGTATTGATATATATATATATATACAAATTTATACATATATGTATATATATAAATACGTATATACATACATATATATACATATATACGTATTGATATATATACATATATATATATATATATATATATATATATATATATATGAGAGAACTTTAATATTCTATATTTTTATATTTTCCCTTGATTTATGCGAATTTTTTTTGGAAAGTGATTTTGTTTTCAAAATTATATTTAATGCACCTTGATTCATGCGTTTTTTTTTTTGGAATGAAATTTTATTTTCGAATTAATTTAATATCCAAATAGTATAATAGTGTAACAACAAAAGTGTAACAGTGTAACAATAACAATGTAACAAGTTATACACACACAATATTGTACTATTACATTTTGTCAAACATATATTTTCATATAATTTCATTCAAAACAGTCCATCTTTGTTTTGAATTTGTTACCACATGCACAAAACTACTGAACACTGTTTTTGTTACAGTGTATTGTTACACTGTATTTGTTACAGTGTATTTGTTACACTGTTTTTGTTACACTATTATGGAGTTCGGATATTAAAAAATTTTGAAATTCAAACAAGTGATATATTCTAAAATAAACGAAATATTAAAATTCTCCTATAAAACTAGTAGTAGTAAATATTTAATGCATAAATATAATTTGAAAATAAAACCACTTTCCCAAAAAAAAAAAATACGCATTAATCAATCTGCATTAAAGATAATTCAAATAATTATATATCCTAAATTAGATATACTTCCTAATTTAGATAAGTGATATATATATAAATTCATATATATATATATATATATATATATATATATATGTATATAAAATAAAGTAGAACGAATTTGAATTTTGGAGACAAAGAGTGGTCTAGATCGTTTCGTGACCAAAAAAAGCATAATCTAACGGACGACGTTATCCCAAACTGTCTTGAGCTATTGACGTCTCAGATCGTTTTGATCCGACGTACCACATTAACTCTTCTTAAATATTTTTGCTGCCCAAAATTTATAGTTTCCAAAATTGATATTCCAAAATTTAATTTCCCCCAATCTTTTCCTTAAATCAAGCAAATCTCTCTCTCTCTCTCTCATTCCTCTGTATCTCTCTGTCTCGCTCAATTCACGCAAAAAATATCAATTTTTCACAGTATTTTCCTCTGTATCTCTCTTTGTATCTCATGAAAATATTACGAAAAATATTAGATAGTGTTTGATTCAAACAAATATTATATCTCTCTATAGATAGATAGTATATATTACAGAAATAGATAGTATATTACAAAAATATTCATTTGTATTTCTCTCTGAAGGAAAATTAGGTAATAAATAGTAGATAGATAGTATATATCACAAAAATATTCTTCTGTATCTCTCTCTTTCATTCAAACAATACTACAAACACAAATCATACAAATTCAATAGTCAATTTTGTTTTTTCCATAATCAATAAAAAAAAGCATAACTTCCAAAAAATCTAATTTAACAAAGAAAATATGCTTAAATTGTAAAATATACAATATTAAATTGAAGTTACTAGGCAATTCAGATATCAAGAGATATATTAAAGAAAATATGCTTAACATTTAAAATATACAAGATTAAATTCATATATAAATACGAATCATACAAATTCAATATTTAGTGAACAACACAAAACAACAATATTTACTAAATAATCCAAATCTAAATACCCGAGAAAAATGAAACAAAATTACAAGCGAGAGAAACGATACAAAATTATAAGAAATACTATGAACACGAATCATACAAATTCAATATTTAGTGAACAACACGAAGCAACAATCTTTACTAAATAATCCAATACTAAATAACGTTTAGTTTAAAAAAATATACTAAGAATATAAATAACCGAGAAGAATGATGTAAAATTAAAAGCACTACTATAAACTCGAATCATACAAATTCAATAGTCAATTGTATTTTTTCCATAATCAATAAAAAAAAAAAGCATAACTTGCAAAAAATCTAATTTAACAAAGAAAATATGCTTAACATGTAAAATATAAAATATTAAATTCAAGTTATTGGACAACTCAGATATCAAGAGATATATTAAAGAAAATATGCTTAACATTTAAAATATACAAGATTAAATTTATATACAAACACGAATCATACAAATTCAATATTTAGTGAACAACACAAAATAGCAATATTTACTAAATAATTCAAATCTAAATACCCGATAAAAATGATACAAAATTACACGCGAGAGAAACGATACAAAATTATAAGCAATACTATGAACACAAATCATATAAATTCAATATTTAGTTAACAACACGAATCAACAATCTTTATTAAATAATTCAATGCTAAATAACGTTTAGTTTAAGAAAATATACTAAGAATATAAATAACCGAGAAGAATGATATAAAATTAAAAACACTACTATAAACTCGAATCATACAAATACAATAGTGAGGTCGTATCTTTTGGAAGCCGATTGAATTTCTTATAGTTATATTTGGTCATTTGACAACATTTGCAAACTTAGTTTATTTGTGAGAGTATTGTTTTAATTTTCATTCTATTTGTTATGAATTCTGTTATTATTTAGATAAAGTTGATTATGAATGTTAAAATCCTGGATTTTGAATCAAAAACAAAACATTGAATATTGTCAACTGATAAATTTTTTCAGATGTTTGAATGATTATGTTTCAACAGTTATAACATAATTTTCGTGGCGTAACAATTTAATGTGGAAATATATGCTATGTATGTAGGTTGATGTTATAAAAAATATTAGCGGACTCATTTTGTTCGTCGTTTACTATAATATTGTATTTTACTTTGCATTTATGTATTGACAAATATTTGTAAATAATTTACGAGTAACACCGTGCCTTCAGGCACGAGTAATTGCTAGTATATATATATATATATATATATATATATGTGTGTGTGTGTGTGTGTGTGTGTGTGTGTGTGTGTGTGTGTACATATATATATTAAATTCGTATATATATATGTGTGTGTGTGTGTGTGTGTGTATATATATATATATATTTTAAAGTTTTCCCATAAAATTAGGAGATGTTTAAAGTTCTCCCATAAAATTAGGAGATATTTAATGCACCACTTTCCAAAGAAAATACACATGGATCAATGGAGGACAAAAATGTCACAAAAAAATCAGTAAAATTCAAATAATGTACTTAGATACAAATAAGTATCAAAATTAAAGACTTAATTACCCAACATTTTTTTTTTGTGTACTTTTTTACAATTAAGTTTAATTTGATGTACCTCCTTCCAATTTCCCCTTAATTCAATCGTCATTCTTTTATGTGAAAATGAATAAAACATATAATATCTTCATGGATGTATATTATAAGTTTTCTTATTTTTGTTTCCTTGGGTCCTACGTCTAAAACTAAACTAATGCCAGAAGCAATGTTTTTTTGGCATAGTTTAAGCTGACCGGTGGATTTCTATTTTATGTTATGTGAAATGATTATTAGTTTACTTTACTTTCAACTAGGGTGGATTTATATAAGAAAATTTTCTTCCGCCACCATTTAAATTTTCTACTTTCTCCCCCTTAAATACTGTACGTATATCTTGAATTTCTTTAAATGGTAGTGGTGTAAATGTGCGCTCGTTAAAATTGACTTGACTATGGTATCCAAAAAAGAAAATTGATATCGTACCACCTACCATTTCTTTTAGTAATTATACTACATTTCGGGTGGAGTTTGACAAACCCAGATCTAATTGGGCCGGATCCAGTAAATCGAGCGAGCCCAGATCCACTAGAAAGACAGCCTAAGCCCGGTTCATCAATCCGACCCAGTCCAACATGAAGAAAAGAGCACGTGGGGGAGAGATTATTGGGATACCCACTCTCGAAGATAAAGACTGTCATAATTGTACTTACTTTTTGTAACTATCATCTCCGAAGAATTAGTACCCTCACACTCACGTCACCGCCTCACCATACTTATAAATTGTAAGTCCTCTCCACATGAGAGGACACATCTTGGCATCTCACCACACCTCTCTACAAACACATAGCTTTTCTTTTTCTTAGCTATTGTACCTCTCCCGGAGCACACCTCTTCTGGAGCTCTCTCTCTCTTAGCTTATTCATCAATAAAGACCCCCCGCCACCGTTGCCGTTTTCGAGAATAGAGTAAGTCACCCGGACCGAACTACTATATATATGCGTGTTGACTCCATATTTACATTACTGCCATTGATTGTCTTATTTATTGTTCATCAATTACACCCTATCACACACTCGACTGTTGATTTTGCACGAAACAGTTTTGTGAAGTTTATTATTTTGTGATGGTAGAACCTTTTTTTGAGTTTTTTTTTTAATTTTTTTGTTCATGGAAGTTGTCCTTATTCCGCACTCTTCACCTTACTTTATCACAAGACGTTTTGTTTTTTTGAAGATTATCACAAGACGTTTAAAAGGCTAATACTTCATGAATATAATGACAATGATGATAGCAATGACATCTATATATATTTTGGTTTATTGCAGAGAGATGCTTTAAACACTGTAAAAGAAATGATCGACATGGCAATTGCTGAGAAGCTTGATGTAAAACACTTGACTTCTGCTTCAAGATCAATTCATCTTGCAGACTTGGGATGTTCAGTTGGACCAAATACTTTCATTGCCATGCAAAATGCAATAGCAGCTGTGGAAAAGAAATACTATGCTCAAAGTCTACCTTCCGAAAAGCTTGAATTTCAAGTGTTTTTCAATGATCATATTTCCAATGATTTCAATACCCTCTACGCCTCCCTCCCTGTTGATAGACAATATTTTGGCGTTGGAGTTCCGGGTTCTTTCTATGACCGGTTATTTCCCTCGTCGTCTCTCCATTTTGTGCACTCATCTTATGCACTGCACTGGCTCTCTAAGGTGCCAGAGAAGTTGCTAGATAAAAACTCTCCAACTTGGAATAAGGGAAAGATTCACTTCACAGGTGCCTCAGATGAAGTAATGAAAGCTTATGCAGCTCAATTTGAAAGCGACATGGAGAATTTTCTGGATGCTAGAGCTAAGGAAATTGTTGTTGGTGGAATGATGGTACTCACCATCCAAAGTCTCCCGGATGATGTTGATCAATCTAAGACCCCATCTGGTGTGATATTTAAATTTATTGAAGCTGGCCTTTTGGATATGGTGAATGCGGTGAGTCAATGATCAACTATCCATCTTGGAGCCATAAAATTCAAAAATTGACTAGTTCGGACCACCAAAACATAGAAGAAAAAGATGATCCAATGCACAAGGCTATGCTATTACGAGATCTTGAGAGTGTAAGATGTAAAACATAACAAATTAAAATTAGTATCAGTTAAACATAACAAACTAAAACTATGTTTTATGGTAAGAAGTTAGCCTTGTCTTAAAATTATTCAAGAGAATCTAACCTTCCATGTAGGCTAGATTTTAGGCTTATTAGGCCTAGTACATAATTTTTTTTTAATAATTAGAATGGTGGCGCAATTCGAACACAGGACCTCTTATTCTGATACCATGTTAAACAATCATCTACTCCAAAAGTTTAAGCTGTTAGAGAGGGTGTAACTTAAGTATTTATACTTCAACAAGGAAGGTGGTTGACAGATTTGCACCCAACATTACTTCTTTTGATTATTCTCATTATGGATAAACATGTGTTGTATTGACAAATTTCACTACAGGGAATTATCGGTGAACCTCAAGTCGACATGTTCAACTTGCCTATTTATTCTGCCTCCGCCAAAGAGATGACTAGGCTGATAGAAAGTAATGGGAGTTTTAGCATCGAGAAAATGGAGTTGAAAGACTCTAGGTTGAAGGATGCCCCAATCAATCCCCAGGCTATGATAATGCACATAAGAGCTGGCATGGAAGAAGTTATTGCGAAACACTTTGGACGTGACATTATCGATGAACTATTTGAACGCATATCTAAGAAATGCATGGAGGATATCCACGTATGGGAGTCATGCAACATGAAAGCACAACTATTTATTGTTTTGAAGCGAATATGATGTGAGTTTACTATTTCAATGTTCATCAGATATGGTACTTGCTCATGATGAACAAAATATATAAAAATGTATCACATAAATCGCCTAGATCAGTAAGATATTATTGATCTATTTGATGATGAATAAAATAATAAAACTTTCGACCTTTCAGGTTCAATACTTACAAGCTAGCTTTGAGGGTTAATTATATTTTGTGTCCTCAAACTATGAAGCGTGTGTCACTTTGTCTTCTCAATTATCATGTTGGTTATTATTTTCACATTGCCCCAATGACTAATATCCACTAGAAATTTGATGAAAAATTATTTTATTTGGTCTCTTGAACTAGGTGATCTTGCTTCACTTTTTCTTGAATACGTCGACATTTTTTCGTCTAAAAGATAATAGACATTTGCATTTTGGGTGATGTGAAGTCAATTTAAGTAATTGAGAGAACAATATATATTAAATTGAATAACTCAATGGGCAAAGTGAGATGAAGACCATCGTTTAGGGGACAAAATATAATTAACCGTAGTTGTAATTTCAAAGCCAAAGTAGAATTCTCGTCTTATTCGAAGGCCATAGCAACAATGAGTAGTGCTGCTATGTATCTATTGCTGCTCTAAACAAATTAAAATAAAACTATCACAATATAGCTGACCAGATACTGACATTGCATTGGCCTAAATTTATTTCTATCCTCTTAATTATTACTCCCTCAATTAATGAAATTATTTATATTGTCTCAAAACTATCATGTTTCAACAAAACCTTGTAGGAATAATTAGAGTCTCAAAATAATTTTGTGGTGGTAACAGCTCATCTCAAATCACTACAAGAAAAAGGGGGTTTTACGGCGGTAAAGTGCCGTCATAAAAAGTCTATTTGTCGTTACAAATATTTTTTGTGGCGGCATTGCCTCGCCATAATAAGTGTGGTCTCAAAAGGTTTTTACGACAGCAACAGTTTGTCTCAAATAGTATTTACGGCAGTAAGACCCCGTCGTAAATAAGTTGTCACAAAAAATCCGACACTTTTGTTTTCATCACGGCGGCAAAAGTGCTGCCTCAAATACCATATTTGACTGTCGTAAAAAATAGAAGATATATTTATGACGGCAACAATACCGCCACAAAAAAAAAAAATTTAATTATTATAGACCGTTGGTAACCAATGTTATATACCATTTTTTTGGGTGGGGGAGGGAGAAAGGGGGCTTGAACCCTTGACCTCAAGAAGACAAAACTTTCACAATGTAAGGAATAGCATTAGACCAAAGACCCATTGATATCCATACAACTACCCAATTTAATATATAGATAAACACAAAAGTAAATATAATCAACATTTCCAAAAACATAGAAATATTTTCATATAAAAAAAAACACAATCCCACGAGTTAAACAAAATGTAAAATATGCACGTATATAAAACATAACGATCTATGAGTACAAGAAATTAATGTAAAAAGTTGAACATCTTTCTCGAACCATCTACTCTCTTAGTGACATCTGAAAAAAAATATAAAATTATTGTTACTATATTGAAATAATATTTATATACATATATACAATAAAGAACTAAAAGAAGTTAGAATATACATCAACAGAGGGCCACACAATATTTCTCTGAACGGCTTGTCAAATTATGTAAATGACATATAAACGAGTCATATCGTATACATTTTTTATAATTGGTTTCACCAATACCTAATTCGTTTATAATCGTATTGTAACAGGTCTACTCGTTTACTAAACATGTGGTTTAAGGAAAACTCAAACCCACTAATTTTATGTCGTGTTAACGGGTCGTGTCATATTTTGATACTCCTAATTTTGATATAAAAACTTGACTTTGTAGAGTTTAATTTTTTTTTCTTTGAACTAAAAATTGTCTTTTGATGTTAAATTACGTAATTTTATAAAATATTACTTGTAACATAAAAAATAGTTGTTGCCAATACAAATTTTTTTTAGAGTTTTTCTTTTTTAAACTATAAACTGTTTTTTAATCTAAAACAACATTTTAATGTTTTATGAAATATTATATACGACAGCAAAAATAGCTGCCATAAATATAAAAAATTCTTTTGAATTTATAAATATTATTTGAGGCAGGAAAAACAGCTGTCTCAAATACAAATTTTTTTTTTGAGTTTATGACACTATTTACAGCAGAAAAAATAACTGCCACAAATATTAACACAAATACGCTTTTTGTGACGGCAAACACAGCCGCCACAAAAAATTGTCTCAAATACGTCTTTTGTGACGGCGAACACATTCGCCGTAAAAAATTTGTCACAAAAGCCCCTTATTCTTGTAGTGAATATTGTTTGCGGTAGCAAATAAACTTTTTATTATAGCACTGTCGCCACAATTTTTATTTTCCAAAACACCATTTTTTTTTTTTTTTTTGTGTCGGTGAACATTGCTACCGCAAAAAAACTTGTCTTCAAAGACCCTAATTCTTCTAATGACATATATTTGGGGCCAAAAAAAAATTTAGGGTCTTTAATTTTAAGACAATTTTAGGTAGGAAATGTAAACTCAAAAAAAATTGATACCAAAATAACGAGTTTGGATTTAACCTTAGTAGATACGGGTGATAAAGAAATAAATTTGATAGGTCTCTCAAATAAACGAGTTAACATAAATCCGACTAAATATGAAATAAATTTGTTAAACACGACTTATATATAATACAAATTCGATTATACAAGATTATAAATGAAATGAGTATAAATTGAGTCAAATTTGATATAGCACAATTGAATGAATGTTTTTTTAGTCTTACCTATTTTTTATATAAATAATGAAAAGATGAGTTGTCTCAGCACACAATACATTATGTTAAGTGAGATTTTTGTAATGCCCCGTCTTCTTGAAATTCTAAACAACCTTAGGATGAGTTTTTTATTTTAAGACCCCTTGAAAAAATATTCTAGATAATCCTAAAAAGGGTTTCTACATTAAACCTTCTTCAAGGAACATTCTAAAATATACAAGGATATTCATGGTTAGTAGTTTGTGTCGTTTATAAGTCACATTTAGCATATTCATGCCGTGTTTAGTAGGGTTAGTGTTGACTCATTTATATGACTAATTTAACAGGTCTACCTATTTACAACACAAATTCTTTAAGTGTCAGCTCAAACTTGCTAATTTTATATCTATTTCATATTGAATTAGCGGGTCGTGTCTAAGATTGATTTCATGTTGAATCAGCGGAACGTGGCTAAAATTGACAGGTCTAATATTGGATTACGGCCAAGTGTGATAAACACAATCATTAAGGGATCAATGTGAGACTGGAATATAATTGAGAGGACAAAAATGTAATATGACATAACATGACAGTGCAAATTTCAACGTTTCTGCCTCCTCACATGGCAGTACAACTTTCAACGTCTCTTCCTGTCTGGCCAACCAAACCCACAAGCTTTGACTAAAAAACTGCAAGTTGTCTATGGATGAACATGTTTGTTAGAGAGAACAGCGGCCACGATGACGGGATCATTTCCGATGAATGGTGGGGATGGCACCTACAGCTACGCCAAGAACTCCCAATATCAGGTACTCCGTACTCCGATCCTTACTCCCATGGTGTAAATAGGGGTTTTATCTAGCTTCATGGAAGACGGCTATGTTCTCTGGCACAAACTCCTCGTATTATATCGAAAATTATAAGTTTCGTGTGTTAAATAATAATATTTGAAGCTCAAGTTATAAAAACAAAATGAAATAAAATTGGGATCAATATTAAAAAAAATATAATTTTTTTGAGTTCAGTTAATTAAATGCCTTTGAGGGTCAATTATAATTTCTTAGGACGTTTGAGATTGAACATAACCTTTTGAATTGCTCTTAAAATGTTTAAATTGTTGTAACACATGGTAAAAAGTTATATGTTGAAAAAACATTCCAAATTTTAGAATCGATTTAAAACACTTCAAAACAATTATAATTCAGAGCCCCCAAAATTGTATTTTTTGATACAATATCGAAAAAAACACTTTTGGTGCTTTATTATTATCAATGTTCTCAAGGTTGCATCTTTTTCACTAAGTGTGATTGAGGTTACATCGCTGCTGTGATTGGGTTTAGTGTTTTTTCTTCCCAATTGGATTATCTTATTATGTTACACTTAAAATCCATCTTGTTTTGAAAAAAAAATAATAAATTATTATATTCATCAATGATTGGTGTACAAGAACAATTGTTTCAACTCTCACAAATTATACACCCAACAAAATGGATTGCTTTGATATCTGAGTGAGTGATGATCACTAACTGATGTGAAAACGGTGAGATTTATATGGAAATATCACTCAAAAAAAATCTTATGCTGCTTGAACACTTCAAGCTCGATGCTTGAACCATTGCCTAAAGCCCTCCTATCAGGGACGGAGCCAGAAATTTTTTTGATGGTGGGCACGCTAATATGTCTTGATTTTTTTTAATAGACCGTAAAAGTTCATAAATTTAAATTTAATAGTTTTAAAACATAGAAGATTAAAAATCGATATACTCATAAATAAAAAAATAATAATTAAAATTTCTTATCGAGAATGCGACCAATTATTATTACTTACAATTGACCATGATATGCTTTTATTATTTGAAAGTGTTATAAATTAATTTTATCAATAATATTTCTTTTATATATAAAATTATGGTAACAATCTTTTATTTATGATCGTATAGTTTACTACATAACGACACACATTTTTATATAATAACAAAATAACCCTACAATTTTAAAAAAATTATAAAATAACATCAATATGTTCAAAACATATTCGGACATGTCTAAAAGTTAACAATTATATTAGTTGTACCTAATTTGAGATTTAATTGATGGAGACCCAATAGTTTGTGACCATTGGATAGACAGTAGAATTTATTAAATATTAAGACTATTATATTTAATATCGCAATGTATTAGGTCCTAAAATTAAGTTTCAATAACATTGTTCAAAAAGTTAACAATTATTTAGGTATGAGTCTATTTAAATCAATATCACCTAAACACAATATTATGGTGGGCACAATTAAATATGGTGGGCCAAAAGTTTTGTTTTTAATGTTGGGCCAAAAATTTTATTTTTTTAATAGGTTTGGGTGGATTGTGATAGGTCAAAATTTTGATTTTTTTAATAAGTTTGGGTATATAGTGATGGACTCAAATTTTTTTTGTTTTAAATGGACTTAATTTTTTAATTTTTTTGAATAAATAATGTGGGCCTAACATTTTTATATTGGGTTTTGGGTGGGCACAAATAATATACTATACAAATATATAATATATATACATAACTAAAAAAAATAAAAAAAATTTGAGGGGGGGCACGTGCCCACCCTGGCCCATGTCTCCCTCCGCCCCTGCCTCCTATTATAGGGAGCAAAAATGCGCGATAATACATCGGTGCGCCTAATACGGGCAAGCCGCATTTGCAACGGGAATGAAACGTGTTGCCCATTCTCTCTGGCTATTTTTTTGCTATCTATATATGCTTGGTGATAATGCACAAAATGTGTTTATACATCACTTATTAAGTATTTAATGCAATAATTAAGAAGGAGACTTAACACAAGTAAATACAAATTAAGTAGTTCGGTCAGGGTGACCTACTCCACTATGAAGGACTACGGTGACCTGAGTGTTTTATTGCTCAAGAAGTGTAGAGTGTTGTGAGTGATGTCGCCTTGTGTAAGTTGGACTTACAATTTATAGGTGACTCCTAACAGATTGAGGCACCATTCTCATAACAGGTGAGGCAATTCGATGGAGGTGGCGCCATTCTCGTGCGCACCCAATGATTGCATCCCACGGAGATTTTCTCATATGTCAGTTGTACATTGAGTCTCTCAAGATGGCGAGACTGACCCGACTGAACTTCCTTGATCCTATAATGGGCTTGGCCTGTATATTTGAACTGGACCTAGTCTATATTTTTAAACTGGACCTAGTCTATATTTTTAAACTGGACCTCTGAGCTGAGCCTAGTCTAGGTCGGGCCATCACTAGCCATTTTTATCTTTAGTAAGCATTTAATGCATTAGGTATTCATTTTGACTTTGCATACATGCATTTAACAACACCTACCTTACTTCATTTTGTATAAAATTCGATGATATTATTGTCTAAATATTAGGGATTGAGCCACAAT
This sequence comes from Ilex aquifolium, assembly GCA_951799425.1. Taxonomy (NCBI): domain Eukaryota; kingdom Viridiplantae; phylum Streptophyta; class Magnoliopsida; order Aquifoliales; family Aquifoliaceae; genus Ilex; species Ilex aquifolium. The sequence continues at coordinate 40,255,141 of OX637397.1, read as the reverse complement.
TTTCTATTTGATGATCTTCCATGCTAAGTTTCCAAACTACAAGATGTTTAGATTGCACATCATTCATGTTGACCAAGATGTTTATATTTTGATTATTTGTAGAGAGAAGCTTCAAACGTTGTGAAGGAAATGATCAACGAAGCAATTACTGAGAAGTTTGATGTAAAAAACATGATTTCTACTTCAAGAACAATTCGTATTGCGGACTTGGGATGTTCAGTTGGACCAAATACCTTCATTGCTATGCAAAATGTGATAGCAGTTGTGGAAAAGAAGTACTACTCCCAAGTCTTACCTTCTGAGAAGCTTGAATTCCAAGTGTTTTTTAATGATCATATTTCCAATGATTTCAATACCCTCTTCGCTTCCCTCCATGTTGATAGGCAATACTTTGTCGCTGGAGTGCCAGGTTCTTTCTATGAGTTGTTATTTCCCTTGTCGTCTCTCCATTTTGTGCACTCGGCTTATGCACTTCACTGGCTCTCTAAGGTCGCAGAAAAATTGCTAAACAAAAACTCTCCTGCATGGAATAAGGGAAAGATTCACTATATAGGTGCCTTAGATGAAGTCAGGAATGCTTACGCAACTCAATTCAAAAAGGACATGGAGAACTTTCTAAATGCTAGAATAAAGAAATAATTGCTGGAGGAATGATGGTACTCATTATGGTAGGTCTCCCAGATGATTTTCAACCTTCTGAGACCTTAACTGGCGTGACATTTAATTTCCTTGAATCCAGCCTCATGGATATGGTGAATGCGGTGAGTCATTGATCGCTACTTATCACTACTTGTCGGACTACATTGATAATAGTCGACACCTTGAACCTTATCATTCTGCATAAATATGTATTTTGTTCGATTACAGGGAATTATCAACGAAGATCAAGTGGACTTGTTTAACTTTCCTATATATGCTGCCTGTCCCAAGGAGATGACTATGCTGATAGAAAGAAATGGGAGTTTTAGCATTGAGAAAATGAAGTTGACAGAGCCTAGGTCAAAGTTTGATGCCCCAATTAATGTGCAATCTATGATAATGCTCCTTAGAGCTTCCATGGAAGGAGTTTTCGCCCAACACTTTGGACCTAAAATTATTGATGAACTTTTTGAACGGGCATCTCAGAAATGTGTGGAGATTTTCCACCGGGAGTCAGGCAACAAGCAAGGTACTCAATTATTTGTTGTTTTGAAGCGTAAATGATGCGAGTTGAAGATGTTCTTAGTCTCCCCAAACCTCTCCCAAAGTTTGCTTGTGTGTTTTATGGGGGAATAGTTTTGTAATGTTAAAGATATATATCTCAAAATACGCTGATTTAAACACAAATTAATATTGTATCTTGATGATAATGGATTTAAGTTTGGGCCCTCTCTAAAGCCCAAAATTCTCTGGGCTCACAGAAGGTGGCCCAAGCATCCCATCTAGACAACATACGTTGGGCTCAAACTAGACGACGGCCCAGTTCCATAAATTAAGGCCCGATGCAAAGGAGCTTGGAATAGGTGTCAACTCAACGTTAACGAGCCCAGTATAGGTACCAACTTGGGAAATGGGAGCACGACACCAGACCAATCTACAAGAGTTGCAACGTGACACGTGGACAGGGAACAAGGGGACATAACCTGACAAATGTTGATGAACGAAATCCCACCGATATTAAAGATGGCTCACGTACTGCAGCCGGAGAGTAATGGGTGCAGAGAGGCGTCAGGGACCATAGCTGCAACAACGAGACAATCACAGAGGGGACCATAGAATCAGGAAAAAAAGATCAACACGAAACTCTAACTATCAAATGTTTAAATAGCTAACAATACTACACAGAGAGGTAATTCAGAAAAACTACCCAGCAATAACCTGGGCAATATCCTGTAAAGGCTTTAAGTCAAACACCTTGTAACAATAGTCTTCTTTCCCAAGCAATACAATTTCAAATGAGCAAAAGCCTCCCTTGCAGTAGATATAACCTTAATCATTCGGCTAAGGCGAACCACTCGTACTGTTGGTGTCATCTTGCATCATACACACATACGCATATACTCATACATACATACGCATTCACTGGGCCACATATCTCAAGTTGTTCTGTAGTCTAATCCAGTCGATTTCGAGCACCATCATATCTGATCTATTTGTCTCGATAATTCCAATTAAGCGAGACTTAAATTAAATGATGACCTCTAATCTTATTTATGCTAGTGAGACAAAGATTATAATTTGAAAAATGGAAATCTCTTCTAAGAAACCCCCAAAGCAAACAGACAAATAGAACTAAGCGACGATTTTTAGGATTTTTCAAACATGAAAAACCAGCTCACAGTTCTATTAATTTATATCCAACATACATGTCTACGTATCTTTTTAATTTTCGTTATTTTTGTCAAATTTTAATTCGGTCTCATTAGATTCTCAAATTAGGTTTCTATAGCATTGCATATAAATCTATCACATCTTTCAAAGAACAAACCAATAAAGTTATCGTAACACAGCTTTTATCATTATATAATAAATTAGAGATCAAAAACTAATCCTGTGAAATAAGAAATAATAATGTTAAGATGTTTTTGATAAAAAAAAAAGGTACTCCAATATGTTGGTAATACAGACCAAAAAAAAAAACTATGTTGGTAATACATGTTTTTTGCCTCTCTCTCTCTCTCTCTCTCTCTCTCTCTCTCCCTGTAAAGACATATAATAGGCAGCATGATAGATCTATCACAGTTTCAAAAGTGAGTAATCCAATTTAGACCTAAAAATCTGACTTAAATCTTCAAAAGTTAGTTTCTATTGAGTGGATGCTTCGGTTTAGCTTTTGAACTCCTGTAATTCCACTGGTTGAATTTGATTACTTTTGTCTATCATATTGTCTTAAACCAAAAAAAATAAAATAAAGAACGAATGACACTTTACACTTCGAAATATCTTTAAATTCTCAATTTACACGCTTGAATAACAAAATTCTGACATTGGACACTCAATCAAAGAGAAAAGTAACAATATTGTCTGTTTTTAATAAAAATGTACAAAAGTTTCATGTAAAATGCTTTTGAGATTAAGCAATACCAATAGTTGTGTATAAAAATAAGAAAATATGAAAAAATACACCAAAAAAATCAGATTAAAAAACAGACATTTGGTTTCATGGAACAAGGTTAACACAATTTTACACTTTGTCCTCTCAAATTATGAAGTTTTTGCCACTTTACCTCCTCACTTATCTTGTTCCTATCATTGAACCTTCAATTATGGATGATAGTTTCACATTGCTTTAATGACCAACATCCCTTGGAAATTTGACACAAAGTTATTTCACTTTGTCCCCTAGACTATGTGATTTTGTTCCATCTTACTCTTACACGTTGACATTTTCGTCCAAATTAAATAATGGACATTTGCATTTTAGGCAACGGGAAACTGATATGTCAAGCAGTTGAAAGGTAACATAAGAAATTTAATAGTTAAGGGGTAAAGTGATACAAATCTTATAGTTTGAGGGAGAAGCATGTAATTAACATAATCATACGCAAAATTTTGAAATTTGGGGTTGAAAAGTACTCATTTTGCTATTCTATGGCAAGAGAAATCAATCCATCAGTAAGTAGTTTGACAGGGTGGTGGGATTTTTGCTGCACTTTTGCATCACAAGTACTCAATGAATGCTTATTTTCTATCTGTGTGCTTAGCATTTATCAAAAGCTATAAGATATTGCTGCCCATTTATTAGATATTAAAGCACAATTTTGTCTTTGTGGTTTGCCAAGAAGAGTCTAGTTTTCTGAACTAGAACGTCATCCATGATGATAATAACAATTACTAGTAATGAAATCAATTTATGTTTGGCTTGTGTTCAGAGAGAAGCTTCAAACATTGTAAAGGAAATGATCGATCAGGCAATTGCTGAGAAGCTTGATGTGAAAAGCCTGACTTCTACTTCACCAACAATTCGTATTGCAGACTTGGGATGTTCAATAGGACCAAATACCTTTATTTCCATGCAAAATGTGATAGCAGCTGTGGAAAATAAATACTATTCCCAATGCCTACCTACAGAAAAGCTTGAATTCCAAGTGTTTTTCAATGATCACGTTTCCAATGATTTCAACACCCTCTTTGCCTCCCTTCCTCCTGATAGGCAATACTTTGCCGCAGGAGTGCCAGGTTCTTTCTATGAGTTATTATTCCCCTCATCCTCTCTACATTTTGTGCACTCTGCTTATGCATTACAATGGCTCTCTAAGGTGCCTGAAAAGTTACTCGACAAAAACTCTCCTGCATGGAACAAAGGAAGGATTCACTACACGGGTGCCACGGATGACGTAGTCCATGCTTATACCACTGAATTTGAAAAGGGCATGGAGATATTTCTGAATGCTAGAGCTAAAGAAATTGTTGGTGGAGGAATGATGGTACTCATCATTCCAGGTATCCCAGATGATATTAACCATTCTTATCTCCCAGCCGGTGTGTTATTTGATTTTCTTGGATCCAGCCTCTCGGATATGGTGAATGCGGTGAGTCAATGGTTAGCTATTCATATTTAAGCCATTAAATTTAGAAGTTAACTATTTGGGATCACTTACACAAAACAAATATTTAAAGTAACGTTTAGGGAAGGAACATAATTTTTTCTTAAAATAGTATTTAAGATTGATTATCGAGGGAGAAAGGGAGAAAATTAGGAATTGTTTTAGTAAAACTCAGGAAATATATCCAATACTATTCAAGACAAATGTAGTTGTATTCAAGATTGATTATCGAGGGAGAAAATTAGGAATTGTTTCAGTAAAACTCAGGAAATATATCCAATACTATTCAAGACAAATGTTGCTATATTCAAGATTGATTATCGAGGGAGAAAATTAGGAATTGTTTTAGTAAAACTCAGGAAATATATCCAATACTATTCAAGAAAAATGTTGCCGTGGTTAAAACATTATGAATAATCTTAAAGGTACTGATAATATAAAGTATGAGTATATAATCGCTTGGGTTCTGTTGTTTTATGAGAAATTTCAAGATTATAGGCTTCAATATCTTTCACTGCTTGTGGGACTAAAGTGATGCATGACAGTTTCCACCTTACATTACATCCCAAACGTTCTCTTTCTAGACAAATATGTGTTGCAATAGCCAATGTGACTCGATCTCAAAACAAATTTGATGATTACTAGTGTGCTATTTGGGATCGGTTACACAAAATAAATGTAAGTTATGCTTAGGGCATGAAGGAAAAATGTAAGTGGTGCTTAATTTTATCTTCAAAAAGTATTTATGATGATCTAGGGTAAAAGGAGGGAATTAGGAAATATCTACAATAGTATTTAGGGAGTATATACAAAACTACTCAAGGAGAAGAAAAGCAATGGTAATGGTTGCTGCTATAGCTAAAAGTTTATGAATAATCTTGAAGCTAGTAATATTGAAATCTTAGTATATCAAAATCACAAAATATCACCTAAGAAAATGGCTTCTATTTTATGAAGAATTTCAAGATTAGAGACTTTGATACTTTTCGTTGCTTGTAAGACTGGATTGATGATAACATGCACCCTACATCACATCTTCAACAATCTCTCTCTCTCTCTCTCTCTCTCTCTCTCTCTCTCTCTCTCTCTCTCTCTCTCTCTCTCTCTTTTCTGTGGAAAGTTATCTTCAACATTCTTATTTTGGATGTTGCCTTGGCCAATTTTAATATAGGGAATTATCGATGAAGCTCAAGTGGACTCATTTAACTTGCCTATTTATGCTACCTCCCCCAAGGAGATGAGTAGGCTTGCAGAAATAAATGGGAATTTCACCATTGAGAAAATAGAATTAACAGACCCCGGGTCGAAGATTGATGCCCAAGTTAATGTGCAAGCTTTGATAATGCACCTAAGAGCTGCCATGGAAGGAATGTTCTCCCAACACTTTGGAAGAGACGTTGTTGATGAACTATTTGAACGGACTTCTCAGAAATGTGCAGAGATTTCAGACCGGCTGCAATCAACCTACATGAAAGGGACACAATTATTTATTGTTTTGCAGCGTAAATGATGTGAGATGAAGATCGTCTTGGCTTCTTCATTCTAAAGTTTGTGTGCATGTTATTTGAGTCAAGTTTAAACATATACAAGCATGTCCTCTTGATGAAAAATAATCAAATACTATAAAGGATTATTTTTTATTTGGTGATGCATAAAAGAAGAAAATTAAGGACATTTTAGATTGGATATGCTGACAACCACCCAAATAATGTTATGATATCTCACACTAGCAAATGATTTATAGTAAAACTTGCCTTACAGCATGGTATGCTAATTGATGAGTTTGGTCAATGTGTCATTATACCATAAGAAATTTTGGACAGAGAATTGGCACCATCTGAAAGCAAATACATGCGTCTGGACACTTTCGAATCTTGCTAATTGATGAGTATGCTATTTAGTTTTCAACTATAATTTGGACTCCCAGAAGGTTTAAATTGCTGCTTTTTCTTCATATTTCATCTTTTAATCTTGACCCTTCAATTTTCTAGACTTTCGGATGAATTGGTCGAGCTTAAATCCCTTATAAAAGAAAATACCTCAATAAGTACATTTTTTATCAATTAAATCAAATCAAGTCTAATGAAATGAAAACATTAATACTCATTTAAATAGCAACAATATGCTTAAAAGAAGTGCAATAATACTTAGGGTTAATTACACTAGAGGTCCCAAAAGTATGAAATTTGTCTCATTTTGGTTCCCAATATTTCAATTGCATCATTTTAGTCCCTGAAGTATTGAATATGTTTCTATATGATCCTTCAAGCAGACAACGTCCAAATTATTAACGTTTTTTTATCATAAACTTGTCATGTAATAGCTAAATATAGATAAAAAATAATTTTAATAGTTTTTAAATAAAATTTGGCTAGCTCTTGACAAAAAAATGTGTAATATGAGTAACTTTTGACCAAAATTTAGATAGTTCATGATCAAAATTGTGTAATTTAGATAGGTATTTAACCAAAATTTGAGTAGAAATTTAGTCAATAGTTATCCAAATTATTTTTTTGTCTACATTTAAGTATCATGTGACAAGTTTATGATAAAAAATCATTAGTAATCTGGACACTGTCTACTTGAGAGACCATATAGAAACATATTCAATACTTCAGGGACCAAAATGATACAATTGAAACATTAAGGACCAAAATGAGATAAATTCTATATTTTGGAGACTTCCAGTGCAATTAATCCTAATAAACTAATAGAAAAATGCAATTTCCAATTATTATTATTATTGGACGCCTTGGGGACCATCAAACACCACATGTTCATAACTTTTCTGTAATCAGCCATATTACTTGGTATCCCTTTTTCCACATGCTTGCATGCGTCCTCACATGCAGAGGCGCACGCCAAACAATACAAACAGCAGTATGGTATCAAACCATTTGGAGTTGGTGTTTGCTGTGCAGTAATTAATGTTAGTTGTCATTAAAAATTGTCTCCTACGAAAGCAGTGACCTAATAGTTTGTTTGGAATGATCAGACAAGAACTTTAAAATCTCAAGATGGCGTACCCTCCAGCTCTTTCCTAGTCGTCTAGTGTTTTTACCTTTGAAAACCATGTTTTTTATGCTTGTAGAGTCATTATTAATCTTAAAGAACAAACACAACAAGCGACACTGTACTTTTAACACTTACTGTTTAAGTCAACGACACTACACTTATCAGAAATCTACGTTTCATACTCTTTAAGGCTTATGATAAATAATGTAACAGCTAACAAAGTTAAAACTTATTATTCGGGTAGTACCAATCTACTTTAGTATATCATATGGATGTAAAAGAACTTATAATGATTAATTAAAAACATCTCTTTTCTGTTTCTATTCATCTAGTTTATTTCTTTGTCTTGCGTGTACCAAGGAGATTTAATATTAGACAATTACATCCTTTATTTTAAAATTTTTATTGTTTTTGTCCCAAAAAGATTTTACTAGTTGAAAAAATATACTAAAATTTATGGAAAAAGAAGGGATATATATATCAATTTTTTTTATTTTAGGGAACAAAAAAAGAGTTGGCCTACATATAAGGGTAAAATAAACTCGTATTGACAGTTAATTTTAACCAAAATCCTAACGATGATATATACACTTTACTCCAAAATTATAAGAGGGCGACGATGAAGCATGCCAAGAAAAAAAAAATAAGAGTGCGACGTGTAAGTTTTCAAACCACAGGAACATAAGAGTGTTTTTGAATTAAATTATTAAGGAATTAAAAATTAATATATACTAAGAATCTGAGATCAAGTCAAGGCCCAGACAACCAAAAAACCCTCCAGAGCCAACTTCAAAACTTGGACACCAAAACCACCCATTATAACAGCCAAGAGTGGGATTTTTCTATGACTTTGTTTTTCCGTAGGATCATTAGAGTCCGTACCAAGTAGCCCAACATGTTAAACAAGTAACAAGACTGCTCACCTTATCACTAGTATCCTGCAGAATAAGTTAATCTTCATATTAAACAACAAGTACCACTTGCCTGCCAGCTACTCAGTGAACATTCCCAAAGAAGTAAATGAAACTAGACCAACCTTAGAACTTAGTTTTGATCGAGGACATTCATGCCATTGGTAAAATGCCTCACTGAACAAAAGATGTAAAAGAAAAGTTATTATAGTTCAGTATGACAATATACCTTTTTCCTATACCTTATAAAATCGTCGGCTTAACCAATTAAACTTATAAAATGCTATTTGTACTTAATTTTGAGAGATCACGACTAAACTAATCCTATAATTATAACGAATTAGATCTCAATAGCATTACTCATTAAACTTGGTCGGGTTGACAACTTCTGATTCTCTTTGAGTTATGACTAGGGGCTAGTCTTTACCAAAGGCTGAAATCAATCTCACATACATTTCTCTTTGGGGGCTTCATTTTGACTCTATTTCAGGTAGGGGTGTTAATCGAAATGAATTACTTAAACTCGACTCAAGCTCGGCTCGGATCAGCTCGACTAGTGTTTTAAATGAGCTGAACTTGAACAATTTTTTAGGCTCATTTAGAAAAACGAGTTTTAAAGGCTCGGTTCAAACTCGCAAAACTCGGCTATTTTATATGTAAAATAGTTGAACTACTCGGGCTCGACTCAGGTTCGGCCCAGACTTGAGTTCAATTCAAATTTTAAACAAGTCAAGCTTGAATAATTTTTTAGACTTGTTTAAAAAAATGAGTTTGTCAAGCTCGAATTCAAACTCGCAAAGTTCGGCTTGATTAACACCCCTAATTTCAGGTGTTTTTCCTCTTTTATCCTTACATTTGTGTATCGTCTTTTATTGGGTCTCGTTTCTGCATGGATAGATACGTATTCTTGACCATTAATTTTAGCACCTCAAATCTAAGACCAGAAAACTTTCTCTTGCCACAGGCAATCAGTGGGTAAATTAGATCGGCTGTGGCATTATTATTTAAAAAAGATTCGGTGTGGCATAGTTATTTGAAGAAATCAAAAACAAAACTTGATCCGTGTGAATTGATTCGGTGGTGCGCAAGTGGTGAGGCATAAAACCATGCGTCTTAAGTTCGATTCTCTACGGCATATATAATTCATCTTCAATTGATGCGTGTGGTAGATGATTGTGTGCATTCAAAATTGGGGTGTCGCCGTGTCACTCAAGATTCCAAAAACACGTGATTGGGAGGATTTCTCGTTGCGAAAAAAGAAAACTAAGCAAAACAAGTACAAAGAGAAAAATATAATGATAGAGGAACACTGATTAACAATTTTGATGGTCAAGGACCACTGATAAACTATTTTCCAGTGGCCAAGTAACTTGCACCGGGGCTACTCATAAAAAGGACAAGAGGAGCGTTGATTTTCTCTCTTACTCTTCTCAACAAATATTTGAGTAAATGTTTCGTACTTACTTCCCTTGGTAATGGTGGCCGGTCGGTGAGGCCTATAGTCTAGACCCCTACTAGTCTAGGGACCTAGGCTATGGACCACCTGATTCTGGTTCCAAGTAGAGGCCATTGGTGCATCCGACGTTCCAACCGTGAGATAATATTGAAAAATAAAAAGAAAAGTAAAATAGAGAAAAAGAGTTATAGTTTCAAGATTCTGATGCTTTTAAGAAGAGAGTCTCTTGAGTCTTGACTGTTCAGAAAATTTTTGAAAGCGCGAAACCCTAGTTTAAATAGAACCATCAACACTTTCCTTGTTTCCTAGCAGTTGAGCTTCCCACTCTTTTGCTGGTAGGAAGGATGCTAGGGAAGGTTGTGTGTAGGGGAACAGCTTGAACCTTAGTTCCTGGTGGATTCTGGTTCATAGGATGTTTTTCAGTTTGTCTGCGATAAAAAAAATTTTACAATTTTTGAGGTCATATTACAATTTTATGGTTCAAGTTAGAACTTTTGTGGGTCATTCATAACTTTTGTGGGTCTTAAGATCTATTATAAGTAACCTCAAAATTTATAAATGATCCCCAAAAGTTGTAAACTTTAGATACTAATTTGAGAAAATTTTAACCACATCCCCTATAGTTTATCATATTTTTAAGGACACTCTCTCTACTTTTTGAATTTTCACTGACATCCTCCGTCAGATAAAAATATTAAATAAAATACAATTTTACTAAATTGTTCATGATATATTTGAGGACAAACTTCATGCACACCCCCTCTAAAGAAGCATATATTCAATGAGACCCCTTCTATTTTCTAAATTTTTTTACTTATTTAAATTTAGACAGATTAAAATTCGAATCATATTTGAGCTAATTAAAATTTGAATCATATTTGAGCTAATTAAAACTATATTTTTTTTACATATTAAAATTTGAGCCGATTAAAAATCAATCGGCTTAAATCAAATTTTAATCAACTTGCATTAAATTTTAATCCACCCAAAATTTTGATATATACAAAATATAAATTTTAATTGACTCAAATTTTAATGAATCACATTTTAATTGACACGAATTTTAATGAGTAGAAAAATATAAATTTTAATCGGCACTAACAACTCGAGTTCATCGATCAGTCGGCGCCGGCATCTCAATGGTTGGGCACTACCTTTCTCGTAATAGTCACTATTGTCTAATCAGCCTTCCAAGTCAATTGTCATGTCATTTAAGCTCTTTGTTTGATCCTTAATTTTGGTCAGCGTAGCATTATTAATTTGTTTTTCTCTCTTATTTCTTTTCCCCCAAATTGGGGCATAAATTTCTTAAAAAAAGAGATAACAATGGGTGTGTTTTTCGAAGAAATTCAGGGTGCAAATGTGAGAAATGGTATCTTGACTGTTGACAACCCCCCCCCAAACAAAAAAACAAAAAAAAGGTTCATTCAGTGAAACCTACATGATTACTTCATCTGTACAATATTCGAGGTACAATGACATTACTACCCAAATATTAAAGATTGAGCCTTGACCTTCCATGTTGAGTCGAGTTTTTCAAACTACTGGACTTTTAGACTGCGTATCATCCATGGTGACAATGACGGAGACAAAACCAATGACATCAATTTATATTTGGCATTCTGGCACAGAAAAGCTTCAAAAGTCATGAAAGAGAAATGATCAACGACGCAATTGTTCCGAAGCTTGATGTAAAAAAAAAAACCCGATTCGTTTAGTATACTTGGGACGTTCAGTTGGACCGAATACCTTCAATTATAGGGAAAATATGAAAGTTTCACTATTTTGTGCACTATGTTTTATGAAATTCGCTGGCTCTCTGAGGTGCCAGAAAAGTTACTAGATAAGAACTCTCGAGCAAGGAATAAGGGAAAGATACACTCCATAGGTGTTTTAGATTACGTAGTGAATGAATGCTTATGTAACTCAATTTGGAGAAGAGCTTGGATAACTTTCTAAATGCTAAAGCTAAAGAAATCATGTTCATGTGTCTCCCAATTGATGTTAATCAATCTGAGGGCCAAGCCTGGTGAATTTGGTAACTATCCAACCTTTGAATTTTTTTACTATCTTTGGTAATTACTTAATGCCTATTTTTAAAAATTTAATTTAGTGCATTAGGGTATGTTTTGCAATAATTTAGCACATTTTTTACGGAAAACATGTACGTGTGTAAGATATACGTTTTCAATTACTATCACTCGGACAATGCGAACTAAAACTCGTAGTTGGAGGTAAAATATGAGAAACGTGATAATTGTTAAGAAAACACTATAAAACCAACACTGAAAAGAAAGGTAAAATATTGTGAGAAACAGAGCCTGCCTAACAGTATAGGAATTGAAGCAGGGGCTTTAGGCCCCACGCATGAAGGAAGGCCCCCAAATTTCATATGTCTTAAAATATGATCTAAATAAACAATTCTGACCATAAAAATAAGCTCTAAAAAGTCCTAACCTACTAAGAAATGCTAAACAGAGTTGGGCCTAAGAGTTTAACTCATTACCACACAATAATATTTGAAATTAAAGCAAATATGTTTAACTGGAAATTAAGCATACCACTCTCTTTTGAAATGTACAATTAAAATTAATTTCTCTATCTCATTTTAAACCAACCAAACTTATAATTCATGAATAACTAACAATATGTAGAGAAAAAAATTAATAAAAATACCGATGATAAGATAACACAATGTATTGAGTAATCTTAAGTTAAAAAATTTTGTGATTTTTATTTAATTTGAAAATATAATATGAAAATTTTTCAAATGTTTCTCTAGTATCGATGGACTAGATTAGTTTTTAGATTTAAATATTTTAACAAAAAATTTATAAACAAAAGAAAACATTCTACTTGAAATACTAAATTATATAAAAATAATAGATTCTTTTTTGAATGTATTTTTTTACAGAATATTATTGACATACTGTAACATTTTCTTATACATATAAAAATTTTTCACAATTAAAACTAATAAAATTCTCTATAAGATCGACTATATATAAGAAAGGCTAAGTGAATTAATTATTCAGTCAATCAAAAACATATGTTAGGCAAACTTAATAAAAAATGAAATAACAAATTTTCATTTCAAAAAGCAAAAAAAAGATTTAAATTATTTTTTAAAAATAAAAGACTTCTATAATATAAAATATGGTAGACTTCAATAAGCCCATCCGACGGTCTCAAATAGACTTATCCAACGACCATCAACATCCTCTCAAATCATTCACATTGAATTTTTCTTTCCCCAAATCAATTATTTCTCACTTACGTTGTACTGTGCCTTCAGGTACAGGTTACCCTTAGTAGGATTTAAGGGAGGGATAACAATCGTAAAAAATTCCTCCCCAAATTATTATTTTTTATATCAGCTCAGATATAAGTCAGAGTGAAATACATCACATTCAAAACATTTATTTTTGAACCCCCAACATTTACAACAATTTTGTAGAGTCATCCTTATCTTGTTTTTTTCTTAGATGCATTGTAACAAAAAAGTAGGGACTTCTAGGTGTACAATTTGTCAACTTGGTTGACATGAATATGACATCCTTTAAATTGGTTTGACCTCTAATTTTTTTTGAACGAGTTTTGACCTCTAATTTAAATGCTGTGAATAAGCTTTTGATACATCCCCAAGCCAACTTTGTTTGCTATTTAATGTAGAACAGTAGTTCTGACAACAATAGCCCAATAATTCTATGGACTAGCAAATGTTTTTTTTTTTTGTTTTTCCTAGATAAAATGGTTTCTCTGAGGAGTAGTTTTTAGATATTGATTTCTAGCAGCCATAATTATCATAAAATAAATAAGCAATTAGAGAAGATCCAAAAATAGAAAAAGAAAGTACGTTATTATATGCAAATATGGACCGAACATAGTTTTTAAAATCTATCATGGAATGAAAGGATTCTAGAAATTACTAATTTGAGCTTCCACGTTTGACTCACACGATTGAACCTCCATTTATGCGATGGATGTAATTTGTGAATGATTGAAAATGTTCGGAGTTTGTGTTTTTCTCATGAGTTGAAGAAACACGTGATTTGGACGACGCTCCGTTGTCTTAAAAAAAAACACGATTATTAGAAATATTTAGGGGATTTAAAACTGTTCTATAAAGCTCACCACATATTCATTTGACTAAAACAAATACTTATATTATGTCAACGCTTTTGTTTTTTTTTTTTTGAGAACAAGATTGCGGATTTGATCTACAAATCTATTTATATTTAGATAGCAAAGTGGTTATTCCAGGGGTGAATTATACTCGACCAAAAAAAAAAATAAAGGGTGAATTATACTTTGCACCCTAAACAATTTAAGAATTCTCACTTTGCATCCTCAAAGATAAAAATTTTCACACTGCACCCTTAATATATCAAAAGTGTTGCAGTGTAGCCCTTCTGTTATCTTTATTTATTTTTTCTATCAAAAAATCACTCAATTGACACTAACGGAAAAAATAACAGAATCTAACTGAAAGGTCACATTGCAACTTTTTTTATACATTGAGGGTACAATGTGAAATTTTTTATCTTTGAGGGTACAAAATAAAATTTTTAAAATTTTTCAGGGTACAAAATATAATTCGCCCTTGGAATATTACATGACTTCTCACAGGGCCGGCCCAATAGAAATGACACTTAAGCAACTGCTTAGGGCCCCCCCAAAAAAAAGAGGGCCCCAAATAATAAGTATAGTCTTTAACTGTAATTTAAATTGACCCAAAAATTTTGATTTAAATGGCCCAATCTAATGAAAATTCTTACAAGGCCTAGACTAAAATAAATGTCCAATTCACATCTCTCTCACTTTTTCCAACGGTTAAAACTTAAAAGACTTAAAAGTTCTAAAAAAGGCAAAAATTAATTTTTCACAATTAAAGCCTAAAAGTTTACCCCCTCTCTCTCTCTCTCTCTCTCCCCACAAGTAAAAAAAGTTCATATAGCATAATTATGTCTCTCTCTCTCTTGCAACCTAGATTAAATTGAAAAGGTACATATTTGTTTGATTAGTAATTTAATTTTTTAATATTTTTATTGATATGATTAATTTAATGTAATTATTCTTTTTTATTGTGAAAGTTTGAAATAGTAGATGATTTGGGAGGCGAATAAATCGTCAATTTAAGGGTGTGTTTGGTAACGTTTTCGTTTTTATGTTTTTTTTTATAAAAAAAATAGAACAAAGTTTTGTTTTTTTTGTGATAAAAATTAAAAATATAGAACATGTTTGGTAGTCATTTATATTTAAAAAATTGTGAAAACAAAAATAAAAAATATGTTTGGTATTATACCAAAATTTCATCATCCAATCCCCACCACCCAACCCTTCTAACCACCCAAAACCACCACCCAACCCAACCCACCACCGAAACCCACCCCCAACCCCACCACCGAAACCAACAACCCACCCCCCACCACTGAAAACCACCAGCACAACCACCCCACTAACCACCGAAAACCACCACCCAACCCCACCCCTGAAAACCCACCCCAAACCCCACCACCGAAAACCTACAACCCACCCCCCACCAATGAAAACCACCAGCACAACCACAAAATCACCAGCACAACCAGCCCACTAATCACCGAAAACCACCACCCAACCCTTCCCTTGAAAACCCACCCCATACCCCCAAAATCCACCACCCAAAACCCCGAAATCCACCACCCACCTATATATACAGACAATATACATTGATCTAGGCTTGAGAAGACGACTGAGAGGGGCGATGGCATGTTTTCCCCCCTTTTCTGGTTCGTCTTCGTCTTTGTCTTTGGCATCGAGAGAGAGAGAGACGACTGAGAGGGGTGATGGCGATAGCTTCGGCTTCGTCTTTGGCATCGAGAGACAGAGAGAACTGAGAGGGGCGATCGCTTCGCTTCATCTTCAGTCTTCGACATCTGAGAGAGAGAGAGAGAGAGAGAGAGAGAGCCACATAGAAGAGACGACCAAGAGGGGTGAAAGACAGAGAAAGATGGGCTATTATACTCAAAGCAAAAAAATTCATATTTTGTTGCTAAGGAGGATTGAAGCCAAGACCTCAGTAAATTCATTATCAATCGCGCGTTTGTTTTTTTTTTTGATGTTTTCAAAAACATCCTTTTGGATGTTTTCATATTTTAGCCTTATTTTTAAAACAGAGCAATTGAAAAAAAAAACGAAAACATTCAGCAAACATATTTTTATTTTTTTTTTACCATAAGATGAAAAAAAAAACAAAAAAAAAAACAAAAACTACCAGTTACCAAACACTACCTAAAGCTTATACAATTTTGTATTTATCAGGTGATATTGTGTTTAATTCTTATCGACTTTTATAAGATATTAGATTGTTCTCTTAGGATAATTATTTGTTATTTTAAAATATATTTTATTCACAAGAATTTTTAGTTTGAAATATGTCAAGTTTTTTCAAAATTAAAACTCATAAAATTTTATTTACGATCAACTATAGCACAACAAAGATTGAATGAATTAGTCATATTATCCATTGAAAAAATATATTAGCAAAACTCAAATATAAAAATTTGATTACTAATTTTGCATCACAAAAAATGAAAAAAATAAATTTTAAATAAAATTGTAATCATACAATATATTTTTTTTTTGATAAATTTTGATAGACCTCTATTTAACACTTTCGTTTAGGGCCCAGTTTTCATTGGGCCGGCCCTGACTTCTCATAGTTGGCTTCTCTTTTAATTATTGAGATTATTGATTACATTAAATGAAAAGAAATCAATTTAAAAAAATTGATATTTATCACATCTTCTCTCTCATCTTATCTCTCTTCAATTTTCTGCCATCTCTTTATCATTAGAATGAGTTTTGCGAGACCCACTCTCAGATATTTGTGGATAACATCCATCAACTATTATTTATCTGATTTTGAACACTTGATACCTCACTCCTTCGGGGCACTAGAACAAGCTACACTCTCTCAAGACTATGAGATAAGTGGGATAAAAATTTCGTGCACCCCTAATGCTAGGATAAGTCTATGGTACTATGTCAAATTTTTGTTTTTAGGCACGGGGTGTTATCCAAGTGCTATATAACATATAACTAGATAAGGCTGACAATATATAAGTTCTAACAAGTATAATTTTATTTTTTTTAATAATTCTTATGAGTGGTTCAATAGTTGAGTTTGATATTTGGTAACACATAAATCTCAAGTTCAATATCTTTTCATACCTCCTAAGAGATACCGATCATTGTCCTTAAAGGGACATGCTTTAATCCAGCTCAAATTACAGTGATAAGCCGTTAAGCTCGAGAGAATAGTCGGTGTAAACTTAAACACCCTATAACGAAAAAAATGTATATAATTTTTTATTAATTATGTATACAATACGACACTGTTGACAATCATGATACATGGTTAGCAGCCAATATTTTCTCCGGCAATAGACGAGGCTTACCTGGTCGTCTAGGTATTACTGTTAATTCTAATTAGGTATATAGTTTCAAGAATATAAATTTTATGCATTTTCAATTTAAGTTTATGGGACTTTAATAATAAAAGTTGAGTTTTCTCCTTCTTTATATCGGTCATACTTTGTTGACCACTAATTCAAAGTGTAGTTGTGTTAAGGATACAATTGTATCTACCAGCTTAATGTGCATGTTCATGTTTAATACTTTATTTTTTTGTGTTTATAATTAATGTTCAATTTTTCTCAATTGTACAATGACTTAAAATAGGGGTTATCGTTAGGATATAGACATGCAGTGTAGTATTGGGAAGAAAGAGAAGAAATCAGACCGTCCGCCAAATTTGACCAACTACTACATATTTAATTCAATATATAGACACGCAACCAACTATTGCAAGATGTCAATATATAGACATGCAACCAAGTACTGCAACATGTCAATCAGCCCATAAAGGAGAGGGAGAGAGAGAAGTAACGATGTCGGGATCATTTCCGATGAACGGTGGAGATGGCATCTACAGCTACACCAAGAACTCCGAATATCAGGTACTTCAATTTGTTGTTGATGAATGCTTTATCTATCCTCATAAAAGAACACCCAAGTTTTAGGTGTTGTTTGGGTCTAGTCTTTCGACATTGGTTTATCTTGTTGTGTTATTAATTCAATCGTCATTCTTTTATGTAAAAATGAATAAAACATATAATATCTTCATGGATGTATATTATAAGTTTTCTTATTTTTGTTTTCTTGGGTCCTACGTCTAAAACTAAACTAATGCCAGAAGCAATGTTTTTTTGGCATAGTTTAAGCTGACTGGTGGATTTCTATTTTATGTTATGTGAAATGATTATTAGTTTATTTTACTTTCAACTAGGGTGGATTTATATAAGAAAATTTTCTTCTGCCACCATTTAAATTTTCTACTTTCTCCCCCTTAAATACTGTACGTATATCTTGAATTTCTTTAAATGGTAATGGTGTAAATGTGCGCTCGTTAAAATTGACTTGACTATGGTATCCAAAAAAGAAAATTGATATCGTACCACCTAC
This sequence comes from Ilex aquifolium, assembly GCA_951799425.1. Classification (NCBI taxonomy): domain Eukaryota; kingdom Viridiplantae; phylum Streptophyta; class Magnoliopsida; order Aquifoliales; family Aquifoliaceae; genus Ilex; species Ilex aquifolium. The sequence goes on along the minus strand of OX637397.1, from coordinate 40,236,728 downwards.
CATTTCTTTTAGTAATTATACTACATTTCGGGTGGAGTTTGACAAACCCAGATCTAATTGGGCCGGATCCAGTAAATCGAGCGAGCCCAGATCCACTAGAAAGACAGCCTAAGCCCGGTTCATTAATCCGACCCAATCTAACATGAAGAAAATAGCATGTGGGGGAGAGATTATTGGGATACCCACTCTCGAAGATAAAGACTGTCATAATTGTACTTACTTTTTGTAACTATCATCTCCGAAGAATTAGTGCCCTCACACTCATGTCACCGCCTCACCATACTTATAAATTGTAAGTCCTCTCCACATGAGAGGACACATCTTGGCATCTCACCACACCTCTCTACACACACATAGCTTTTCTTTTTCTTAGCTATTGTACCTCTCCCGGAGCACACCTCTTCTGGAGCTCTCTCTCTCTTAGCTTATTCATCAATAAAGATCCCCTGGCCACCGTTGCCGTTTTCGAGAGTAGAGTAAGTCACCCGGACCGAACTACTATATATATGCGTGTTGACTCCATATTTACATTACTGCCATTGATTGCCTTATTTATTGTTCATCAATTACACCCTATCACACACTCGACTGTTGATCTTGTACGAAGCAGTTTTGTGCATCATCAAAGTTTATTATTTTGTGATGGTAGAACCTTTTTTTGAGTTTTTTTTTTAATTTTTTTGTTCATGGAAGTTGTCCTTATTCCGCACTCTTCACCTTACTTTATCACAAGACGTTTTGTTTTTTGGAAGATTATCACAAGACGTTTAAAAGGCTAATACTTCATGAATATAATGACAATGATGATAGCAATGATATCTATATATATTTTGGTTTATTGCAGAGAGATGCTTTAAACACTGTAAAAGAAATGATCGACATGGCAATTGCTGAGAAGCTTGATGTAAAACAGTTGACTTCTGCTTCAAGATCAATTCATCTTGCAGACTTGGGATGTTCAGTTGGACCAAATACTTTCATTGCCATGCAAAATGCAATAGCAGCTGTGGAAAAGAAATACTATGCTCAAAGTCTACCTTCCGAAAAGCTTGAATTTCAAGTGTTTTTCAATGATCACATTTCCAATGATTTCAATACCCTCTACGCCTCCCTCCCTGTTAATAGACAATATTTTGGCGTTGGAGTTCCGGGTTCTTTCTATGACCGGTTATTTCCCTCGTCGTCTCTCCATTTTGTGCACTCATCTTATGCACTGCACTGGCTCTCTAAGGTGCCAGAGAAGTTGCTAGATAAAAACTCTCCAACTTGGAATAAGGGAAAGATTCACTTCACAGGTGCCTCAGATGAAGTAATGAAAGCTTATGCAGCTCAATTTGAAAGCGACATGGAGAATTTTCTGGATGCTAGAGCTAAGGAAATTGTTGTTGGTGGAATGATGGTACTCACCATCCAAAGTCTCCCGGATGATGTTGATCAATCTAAGACCCCATCTGGTGTGATATTTAAATTTATTGAAGCTGGCCTTTTGGATATGGTGAATGCGGTGAGTCAATGATCAACTATCCATCTTGGAGCCATAAAATTCAAAAATTGACTAGTTCGGACCACCAAAACATAGAAGAAAAAGATGATCCAATGCACAAGGCTATGCTCTTATGAGATCTTGAGAGTGTAAGATGTAAAACATAACAAATTAAAATTAGTATCAGTTAAACAAAACAAACTAAAACTATGTTTTATGGTAAGAAGTTAGCCTTGTCTTAAAATTATTCAAGAGAATCTAACCTTCCATGTAGGCTAGATTTTAGGCCTATTAGGCCTAGTACATTATTTATTTTTAATAATTAGAATGGTGGCGCAATTCGAACACAGGACCTCTTATTCTAATACCATGTTAAACAATCATCTACTCCAAAAGCTTAAACTGTTAGAGATGGTGTAACTTAAGTATTTATACTTCAACAAGGAAGGTGGTTGACAGATTTGCACCCAACATTACTTCTTTGATTATTCTCATTATGGATAAACATGTGTTGTATTGACAAATTTCACTACAGGGAATTATCGGTGAACCTCAAGTCGACATGTTCAACTTGCCTATTTATTCTGCCTCCGCCAAAGAGATGACTAGGCTGATAGAAAGTAATGGGAGTTTTAGCATCGAGAAAATGGAGTTGAAAGACTCTAGGTTGAAGGATGCCCCAATCAATGCCGAGGCTATGATAATGCACATAAGAGCTGGCATGGAAGAAGTTATTGCGAAACACTTTGGACGTGACATTATCGATGAACTATTTGAACGCATATCTAAGAAATGCATGGAGGATATCCACGTATGGGAGTCATGCAACATGAAAGCACAACTATTTATTGTTTTGAAGCGAATATGATGTGAGTTTACTATTTCAATGTTCATCAGATATGGTACTTGCTCATGATGAACAAAATATATAAAAATGTATCACATAAATCGCCTAGATCAGTAAGATATTATTGATCTATTTGATGATGAATAAAAGAATAAAACTTTGGACCTTTTAGGTTCAATACTTACAAGCTAGCTTTGAGGATTAATTATATTTTGTGTCCTCAAACTATGAAGCGTGTGTCACTTTGTCTTCTCAATGAGTAATGTTACACTGACCAAATTTTTGGACCAAATTTAGAGCCCAAATGACATGGCAGCATGTCATTTGGAGTCTTTATTGGGACTCAAATGACATGGCACCAAATAAAGAAGTCCAAGTCAATTGCCATGTCATTTGGGCTCTAAATTTGATCCCAAATTTGGTCAGTGTATCATTACTCCTTCTCAATTATCATGTTGGTGATTATTTTCACATTGCCCCAATGACTAATATCCACTAGAAATTTGATGAAAAATTATTTTATTTGGTCCCTTGAACTAGGTGATCTTGCTTCACTTTTTCTTGAATACGTCGACATTTTTTCGTCTAAAAGATAATAGACATTTGCATTTTGGGCGATGTGAAGTCAATTTAAGTAATTGAGAGAACAATATATATTAAATTGAATAACTCAATGGGCAAAGTGAGATGAAGACCATCGTTTAGAGGACAAAATATAATTAACCGCAGTTGTAATTTCAAAGCCAAAGTAGAATTCTCGTCTTATTCGAAGGCCATAGCAACAATGAGTAGTGCTGCTATGTATCTATTGCTGCTCTAAACAAATTAAAATAAAACTATCACAATATAGCTGACCAGATACTGACATTGCATTGGCCTAAATTTATTTCTATCCTCTTAATTATTACTCCCTCAATTAATGAAATTATTTATATTGTCTCAAAACTATCATGTTTCAACAAAACCTTGTAGGAATAATTAGAGTCTCAAAATAATTTTGTGGTGGTAACAGCTCATCCCAAATCACTACAAGAAAAAATGGTTTTTACGGCGGTAAAGTGCTGTCATTAGGGCTGTCAAAATTCGACACGACACGATTAACCGACACGAATCGACACGAATTAAACGGATTTGGGTGAGATCTTAACGGGTTTGGTGATAAACGGGTTGACACGTCAAACACGTTTAATAAACGGGTCGTGTTCGGGTGAGACCTGTCAAACCGTTTATCACACGTTTACCCGTTTAAATATAATTAATATAATAATAAATTAACAATTATTTTAAAAAATTAGCAAGAAAAAAAGAAGTAAATAAATAAATACAAAAAAAAGAAGTAAAGTAGTAGTTCAAAGACAAAGGAGGGGAGATGGGGAGCACTTCAAAGATAAAGGCAAACTAATGCTTTTTGTTTTTGTCCCACATTGGAAAATGAGGGGAGATGGGGAGAATTGAGTTGCCTATAAAAGGCAATTGCCTCTTTCATTTTTTTTTAAGCCTTCAAGTATGATTTTTATGAGATTTGACTAAAAATTCCTCTTTTTTGAGGTAAATATAATTGGCAATAAAAAAAAAGTGAAGTATTAAATTTTGTTAATATAATTTTTTTTAAATTAAACGGGTTAAACGAGTTGTGTCGTGTTATCCGTTTATTAAACGGGTTGTGTTCGGGTTGAGATTTTTCACCCGTTTATTAAACGTGTCGGGTACGGGTTTACATATTTTTCACCCGTCACCCGTTTAATCCGACACGTAACCGTTTAACCCGACACGTTTGACACCCCTAACTGTCATAAAAGGTCTATTTGCCGTCACAAATATTTTTTGTGGCGGCATTGCCTCGCCATAATAAGTGTGGTCTCAAAAGGTTTTTACGGTAGCAACAGTCTGTCTCAAATAGTATTTACGGCAGTAAGACCCCGTCGTAAATAAGTTGTCACAAAAAATCCGACACTTTTGTTTTCATCACGGCGGCAAAAGTGCTGCCTCAAATACCATATTTGGCTGTCGTAAAAAATAGAAGATATATTTATGACGGCAACAATACCGCCACAAAAAAAAAATTAATTATTATAGACCGTTGGTAACCAATGTTATATACCATTTTTTTGGGTGGGGGAGGGAGAAAGGGGGCTTGAACCCTTGACCTCAAGAAGACAAAACTTTCACAATGTAAGGAATAACATTAGACCAAAGACCCATTGATATCCATACAACTACCCAATTTAATATATAGATAAACACAAAAGTAAATATAATCAACATTTCCAAAAACATAGAAATATTTTCACATCCAAAAAAAACAATTCCACGAGTTAAAAAAAATGTAAAATATGCACGTATATAAAACATAACGATCTATGAGTACAAGAAATTAATGTAAAAAGTTGAACATCTTTCCCGAACCATCTACTCTCTCAATGACATCTGAAAAAAAAATATAAAATAATTGTTACTATACTGAAATAATATTTATATACATATATACAATAAAGAACTAAAAGAAGTTAGAATATACATCAACAGAGAGCCACACAATATTTCTCTGAACGGCTTGTCAAATTATGTAAATGACATATAAACGAGTCATATCGTATACATTTTTTATAATTGGTTTCACCAATACCTAATTCGTTTATAATCGTATCGTGACGGGTCCACTCGTTTACTAAACATGTGGTTTAAGAAAGACTCAAACCCACTAATTTTATGTTGTGTTAACGGGTCGTGTCATATTTTGATATAAAAACTTGACTTTGTAGAGTTTATTTTTTTTTTCTTTGAACTATAAATTGTCTTTTAATGTTAAACTACGTAATTTTATAAAATATTACTTGTAACATAAAAAATATTTGTTGCCAATACAAATTTTTTTTAGAGTTTTTCTTTTTTAAACTATAAACTTTTTTTTAATCTAAAACAACATTTTAATATTTTATGAAATATTATATACGACAGGAAAAATAGCTGCCATAAATATAAAAAATTCTTTTGAATTTATAAATATTATTTGAGGCAGGAAAAACAGTTGCCTCAAATACAAATTTTTTTTTTGAGTTTATGACATTATTTACAGCAGAAAAAATAACTACCACAAATACGCTTTTTGTGACGGTAAACACAGTCGCCACAAAAAATTGTCTCAAATACGTCTTTTTTGACGGCGAACATATTCGCCGTAAAAAATTTGTCACAAAAGTCCCTTATTCTTGTAGTGAATATTGTTTGCGGTAGCAAATAAACTTTTTATTATAGCACTGTCGCCACAATTTTTATTTTCCAAAACACCATTTTTTTTTTTTTTTTGTGTCGGTGAACATTGCCACCGCAAAAAAACTTGTCTTCAAAGACCCTAATTCTTCTAATGACATATATTTGGGGCCAAAAAAAAATTTAGGGTCTTTAATTTTAAGACAATTTTAGGTAGGAAATGTAAACTCAAAAAAAATTGATACCAAAATAACGAGTTTGGATTTAACCTTAGTAGATACGGGTGATAAAGAAATAAATTTGATAGGTCTCTCAAATAAACGAGTTAACATAAATCCGACTAAATATGAAATAAATTTGTTAAACACGACTTATATATAATACAAATTCGATTATACAAGATTATAAATGAAATGAGTATAAATTGAGTCAAATTTGATATAGCACAATTGAATGAATGTTTTTTTAGTCTTACCTATTTTTTATATAAATAATGAAAAGATGAGTTGTCTCAGCACACAATACATTATGTTAAGTGAGATTTTTGTAATGCCCCGTCTTCTTGAAATTCTAAACAACCTTAGGATGAGTTTTTTATTTTAAGACCCCTTGAAAAAATATTCTAGATAATCCTAAAAAGGGTTTCTACATTAAACCTTCTTCAAGGAACATTCTAAAATATACAAGGATATTCATGGTTAGTAGTTTGTGTCGTTTATAAGTCACATTTAGCATATTCATGCCGTGTTTAGTAGGGTTAGTGTTGACTCATTTATATGACTAATTTAACAGGTCTACCTATTTACAACACAAATTCTTTAAGTGTCAGCTCAAACTTGCTAATTTTATATCTATTTCATATTGAATTAGCGGGTCGTGTCTAAGATTGATTTCATGTTGAATCAGCGGAACGTGGCTAAAATTGACAGGTCTAATATTGGATTACGGCCAAGTGTGATAAACACAATCATTAAGGGATCAATGTGAGACTGGAATATAATTGAGAGGACAAAAATGTAATATGACATAACATGACAGTGCAAATTTCAACGTTTCTGCCTCCTCACATGGCAGTACAACTTTCAACGTCTCTTCCTGTCTGGCCAACCAAACCCACAAGCTTTGACTAAAAAACTGCAAGTTGTCTATGGATGAACATGTTTGTTAGAGAGAACAGCGGCCACGATGACGGGATCATTTCCGATGAACGGTGGGGATGGCACCTACAGCTACGCCAAGAACTCCCAATATCAGGTACTCCGTACTCCGATCCTTACTCCCATGGTGTAAATAGGGGTTTTATCTAGCTTCATGGAAGACGGCTATGTTCTCTGGCACAAACTCCTCGTATTGAAAATTATAAGTTTCGTGTGTTAAATAATAATATTTGAAGCTCAAGTTATAAAAAAAAAATGAAATAAAATTGGGATCAATATTAAAAAAAATATAATTTTTTTGAGTTCAGTTAATTAAATGCCTTTGAGGGTCAATTATAATTTCTTAGGACGTTTGAGATTGAACATAACCTTTTGAATTGCTCTTAAAATGTTTAAATTGTTGTAACACATGGTAAAAAGTTATATGTTGAAAAAACATTCCAAATTTTAGAATCGATTTAAAACACTTCAAAACAATTATAATTCAGAGCCCCCAAAATTGTATTTTTTGATACAATATCGAAAAAAACACTTTTGGTGCTTTATTATTATCAATGTTCTCAAGGTTGCATCTTTTTCACTAAGTGTGATTGAGGTTACATCGCTGCTGTGATTGGGTTTAGTGTTTTTTCTTCCCAATTGGATTATCTTATTATGTTACACTTAAAATCCATCTTGTTTTGAAAAAAAAATAATAAATTATTATATTCATCAATGATTGGTGTACAAGAACAATTGTTTCAACTCTCACAAATTATACACCCAACAAAATGGATTGCTTTGATATCTGAGTGAGTGATGATCACTCACTGATGTGAAAACGATGAGATTTATATGGAAATATCACTCAAAAAAAATCTTATGCTGCTTGAACACTTCAAGCTCGATGCTTGAACCATTGCCTAAAGCCCTCCTATTATAGGGAGCAAAAATGCGCGATAATACATCGGTGCGCCTAATACGGGCAAGCCGCATTTGCAACGGGAATGAAACGTGTTGCCCATTCTCTCTGGCTATTTTTTTGCTATTTATATATGTTTGGTGATAATGCACAAAATGTGTTTATACATCACCTATTAAGTATTTAATGCAGTAATTAAGAAGGAGACTTAACACAAGTAAATACAAATTAAGTATTTCGGTCAGGGTGACCTACTCCACTATGAAGGACTACGGTAACCTGAGTGTTTTATTACTCAAGAAATGTAGAGTGTTGTGAATGATGTCGCCTTGTGTAGGTTGGACTTACAATTTATAGGTGACTCCTAACAGATTGAAGCACCATTCTCATAACAGGTGAGGCAATTCGATGAAGGTGGCGCCATTCTCGTGCGCACCCAATGATTGCATCCCACGGAGATTTTCTCATATGTCAGTTGTACATTGAGTCTCTCAAGATAGCGAGACTGACCCGACTGAACTTCTTTGATCCTATGATGGGCTTGGCCTGTATATTTGAACTGGACCTAGTCTGTATTTTTAAACTGGACCTCTGAGCTGAGCCTAGTCTAGGTCGGGCCATCACTAGCCATTTTTATCTTTAGTAAGCATTTAATGCATTAGGTATTCATTTTGACTTTGCATACACATGCATTTAACAACACCTACCTTACTTCATTTTGTATAAAATTCGATGATATTATTGTTTAAATATTAGGGATTGAGCCACAATTTTCTATTTGATGATCTTCCATGCTAAGTTTCCAAACTACAAGATGTTTAGATTGCACATCATTCATGTTGACCAAGATGTTTATATTTTGATTATTTGTAGAGAGAAGCTTCAAACGTTGTGAAGGAAATGATCAACGAAGCAATTACTGAGAAGTTTGATGTAAAAAACATGATTTCTACTTCAAGAACAATTCGTATTGCGGACTTGGGATGTTCAGTTGGACCAAATACCTTCATTGCTATGCAAAATGTGATAGCAGTTGTGGAAAAGAAGTACTACTCCCAAGTCTTACCTTCTGAGAAGCTTGAATTCCAAGTGTTTTTTAATGATCATATTTCCAATGATTTCAATACCCTCTTCGCCTCCCTCCCTGTTGATAGGCAATACTTTGTCGCTGGAGTGCCAGGTTCTTTTTATGAGTTGTTATTTCCCTCGTCGTCTCTCCATTTTGTGCACTCAGCTTATGCACTTCACTGGCTCTCTAAGGTCCCAGAAAAATTGCTAGACAAAAACTCTCCTGCATGGAATAAGGGAAAGATTCACTATATAGGTGCCTCAGATGAAGTCAGGAATGCTTACGCAGCTCAATTCGAAAAGGACATGGAGAACTCTCTAAATGCTAGATCTAAAGAAATAATTGCTGGAGGAATGATGGTACTCATTATGGTAGGTCTCCCAGATGATTTTCAACCTTCTGAGACCTCAACTGGCGTGACATTTAATTTCCTTGAATCCAGCCTCATGGATATGGTGAATGCGGTGAGTCATTGATCGCTACTTATCACTACTTGTCAGACTACATTGATAATAGTCGACACCTTGAACCTTATCATTCTGCATAAATATGTATTTTGTTCGATTACAGGGAATTATCAACGAAGATCAGGTGGACTTGTTTAACTTTCCTGTATATGTTGCCTGTCCCAAGGAGATGACTATGCTGATAGAAAGAAATGGGAGTTTTAGCATTGAGAAAATGAAGTTGACAGAGCCTAGGTCAAAGTTTGATGCCCCAATTAATGTGCAATCTGTGATAATGCTCCTTAGAGCTTCCATGGAAGGAGTTTTCGCCCAACACTTTGGACCTAAAATTATTGATGAACTTTTTGAACGGGCATCTCAGAAATGTGTGGAGATTTTCCACCGCCTGGAGTCAAGCAACAAGCAAGGTACTCAATTATTTGTTGTTTTGAAGCGTAAATGATGCGAGTTGAAGATGTTCTTAGTCTCCCCAAACCTCTCCCAGAGTTTATTTGTGTGTTTTATGGGGGAATAGTTTTGTAATGTTAAATATATATCTCAAAATACGCTGATTTAAACTCAGATTAATATTGTATCTTGATGATGATGGATTTAAGACTGGGCCCTCTCTAAAGCCCAAAATTCTCTAGGCTCACAGAAGGCGGCTCAAGCATCCCATCTAGACAGCATACGTTGGGCTCGAACTAGACCATGGCCCAGTTCCATAAATTAAGGCCCGATGCAAAGGAGCTCGAAATAGATGTCAGCTCGACGTTAACGAGCCCAGTATAGGTACCAACTCGAAAAATTGGAGCATGGCGCCAGGCCAGTCCTCAAGAGTTACAACATGCCACGTAGATAGGGAACAAAGGGACATAACCTGACAATGCTAATGAACAAAATCCCACCGGTAGTGAAGATGGCTCATGTACTGCAGCCGGAGAGTAGTGGGTGCAGAAAGGCGTCAGGGACCACAACTCCAGCAACGAGACAATCATAGAAGGGACCACAGAATCAACAAAAAATGATCAACAAAAAACCCTAACTATCAAATGTTTAAATAGCTAACAATACTACACAGAGAGGTAATTCAAAAAACAACCCATCAGTAACCTATGCAATATCCTTTTAAGGCTTCAAGTCAAACACCTTGTAACAATAATCTTCTTACCAATACAATTTCAAATGAGCAAGAGCCTCCTTTACAATGGATATAACATTAATCTTTCAGTTAAGGAGGACCACTCATATTGTTGTTTTCATCTTTCATCATACACACATACGCATATACTCATGCATACATATGCATTCACTGGGCCACATATCTCAAGTTGTTCTGTAGTCCAATCCACTCAATTTCGAGCACCATCATATCTGATCTATTTGTCTCGATACTTCCAATTAACCGAGACTTAAATTAGACGATGACCTCTAATCTTATTTTTACTAGTGAGACAAAGATTATAATTTGAAAAATGGGAATATGTTCTAAGAAAGCGTTAGTGAAGCGTGATGGCTATGTAAGTTCTTCCAATAATATAGGAAAAATGCTATATAATTCAAATGAAATTCAAAAAGTTAAAACTCAAATGCATATCATATCTTGGATGAGTGTGAGATAAGTAGGGCCCACTATAAAAATTGACAGGACCCATTCATCTAAGGAATGATCTGTATTTAGATTGTAACTTTTTAGATTTCATTTGAATTTTTTAACATTCCTCATAATATAGACTGTTGGTACTTAGAAATCCCCAAAGCAAAACAGAAAAATAGAACTAAAGGACGATTTTTAGGATTTTTCAAACATGCAAAGCCAATTTATATCCAACATACATGTCTACGTATCTTTTTTAATTTTCATTATGTTTATCAAATTTAATTCGGTCCCATTAGATTCTTAAATTAGGTTTTTAGCATTGCGTATAAATCTATCACATCTCTCAAAGAATGAACCAACAAAGTTGTCCTAACACAGTTTTTATAATTATATAATAAATTAGAGATCCAAAACTAATCATGTGAAATAAGAAATAATAATGTTAAGCAACAGACAAAATACCGAATATAAGATGCTACTACAAATTTCAACATCTCTTGTCAAACAAACCCAACAAATTAGACTTTCTACTGGAAGATGTCAATATAATATATGCATCCGATGTAATATTGGGCATATGGAAAAGAAAATCAATTCATAGTGGGACGGACGAGAGAGAGAGACAGACAGACAGAGAGCCACGATGGCGGAATCATTTCCGATGAACGGTGGAGATGGCACCTACAGCTACACTAAGAACTCCCAATATCAGGTACTCCACTATGTTGGTAATACATGTTGAGTAATGCTACACTGACCAAATTTTGAGACCAAATCAAGAGCCCAAATGACATGACAGTATATTATTTGGAGTCTTTATTGGGGCCCAAATGACATGACACCAAATAAAGAAGCCCAAGTCAGCTGCCACGTCATTTGGACTCTTAATTTGGTCCCAAAATTTGGTCAACATAGCATTATTGATATATGTTTTTTGCCTCTCTCTCTCTCTGTAAAGACCTATAATAAGCAGCATGATAGATCTATCACAGTTTAAAAAATGAGTAATCCTATTTAGACCTAAAAAATTGACTTAAATCTTCAAAAGTTAGTTTCTATTGAGTGAATGCTTCGGTTTAGCTTTTGAACTCCTGTAATTCCACTGATTGAATTTCATTACTTTTGTTTGTCATATTGTCTTAAACCAAAAAAATAAAATAAAGGACGAATGACACTTTACACTTCGAAATATCTTTAAATTCTCAATTTACACCCTTGAATAACAAAATTCTGACATTGGACACTCAATCAAAGAGAACAGTAACAATATTGTCTATTTTTAATAAAACTGTACAAAAGTTTCATGTAAAATGCTGTTGAGATTAAGCAATACCAATAGTTGTGTATAAAAATAAGAAAATATGAAAAAATACACCAAAAAAATCAGATAAAATAACAGACATTTGATTTTAGACCACATTACTACTTTTTTATCTGATTAATATTATAATTTCATATTTCAGGGCATAAAATTACAAAATTTGAAGATTTTTAAGGTTTAAAGGGTCATTTACCCTTGATAAGAACATAGAATATGCTTCTCTCTTTGGAATCATTATTGAATTTAACCTTGTTTATGCCAGACCCACTACTAACATTTGACACTGAAAGAGTAGATCTAAATTATTCTTTTGATAATTATGACAATAGTCTGAAAAAATAAATTTAAAAGGACGATAACTAAGTAATAGAGTTGAAAAATGACCGTGGAATTGAAATTGATTCATATAGACAGGAGCTGGTTAGGATTTTCCTTAAAAACATTCTTCATTTCTAGTGTTTGTAAATATTATTTCAGCACATATATAAACCTCATCAAAAGGAATTCAAAATCCTATGTCTTCGACTGTTTTTTCTTCGTTACATTATGTTGCATCTTGGCACGAGTTTTAAGTGTCGGACCAACAACTACAACATCATGGTTGCAAATTGCAGTCATTCACTTTAGAACAGATAAAAGTCAAAAACTATGTACATGATCCATTCCTTTTACCATCTTCAACAAAAAGACTCTTCGGCTCTTTGACCAAGTGATTACTTGTTTCACTGGTTGACACAATCATGGAACAAGGTTAACACAATTTTACACTTTGTCCTCTCAAATTATGAAGTTTTTGCCACTTTACCTCCTCACTTATCTTGTTCCTATCATTGCACCTTCAATTATGGATGATAGTTTCACATTGCTTTAATGACCAACATCCCTTGGAAATTTGACACAGTTATTTCACTTTGTCCCCTAGACTATGTGATTTTGTTCCATCTTACTCTTACACGTTGACATTTTCGTCCAAATTAAATAATGGACATTTGCATTTTAGGCAACAGGAAACTGATATTTCAGGTATTTGAGAGGTAACGTAAAAAAATTAATAGTTAAGGGGTAAAGTGATACAAATCTCATAGTTTGAAGGAGGGGGGGGGGGGGGGGGGGGGGGAGAAGCATGTAGTTAACATAATCATACGCAAAATTTTGAAATTTGGGGTTGAAAAGTACTCATTTTGCTATTCTATGGCAAGAGAAATCAATCTATCAATAAGTAGTTTGACAGGGTGGTGGGATTTGTGCTGCACTTTTGCATCACAAGTACTCAATGAATGCTTATTTTCTATCTGTGTGCTTAGCATTTATCAAAAGCTATAAGATATTGCTGCCCATTTATTAGAGATTAAACCACAATTTTGTCTTTGTGGTTTACCAAGAAGAGTCGAGTTTTCTGAACTAGAGAATGGTTGAGTGCACGTCATCCATGATGATAATAACAATTACTAGCGATGAAATCAATTTATGTTTGGCTTGTGTACAGAGAGAAGCTTCAAACATCGTAAAGGAAATGATGGATGAGGCAATTGCTGAGAAGCTTGATGTGAAAAGCCTGACTTCTACTTCATCAACAATTCGTATTGCAGACTTGGGATGTTCAGTAGGACCAAATACCTTTATTTCCATGCAAAATGTGATAGCAGCTGTGGAAAATAAATATGATTCCCAATGCCTACCTACTGAAAAGATTGAATTCCAAGTGTTTTTCAATGATCACGTATCCAATGATTTCAACACCATCTTCGCCTCCCTCCCTCCTGATAGGCAATACTTTGCCGCAGGAGTGCCAGGTTCATTCTATCAGTTATTATTCCCCTCATCCTCTCTACATTTTGTGCACTCTGCTTATGCATTACAATGGCTCTCTAAGGTGCCTGAAAAGTTACTCGACAAAAACTCTCCTGCGTGGAACAAAGGAAGGATTCACTACACGGGTACCTCGGATGACGTAGTCCATGCTTATACCACTGAATTTGAAAAGGGCATGGAGATATTTCTGAATGCTAGAGCTAAAGAAATTGTTGGTGGAGGAATGATGGTACTCATCATTCCAGGTATATATACCAGATGATATTAATCATTCTGATCTCCCAGCCGGTGTGTTATTTGATTTTCTTGGATCCAGCCTCTCGGATATGGTGAATGCAGTGAGTCAATGGTTAGCTATTCATATTTAAGCCATTAAATTTAGAAGTTAACTATTTGGGATCACTTACCCAAAACAAATATTTAAAGTAACGTTTAGGGAAGGAACATAATTTTTTCTTAAACTAGTATTCAAGATTGATTGTCGAGGGAGAAAGGGAGAAAATTAGGAATTGTTTTAGTAAAACTCGGGAAATATATCCAATACTATTCAAGACAAATGTTGCTGTGGTTAAAACATTATGAATAATCTTAAAGGTACTGATAATATAAAGTATGAGTATATAATCATTGGGTTCTGTTGTTTTAAGAGAAATTTCAAGATTATAGGCTTCAATATCTTTCACTGCTTGTGGGACTTAAGTGATGACAGTTTCCACCCTCCATTACATCCCAAACGTTCTCTTTCTAGACAAATATGTATTGCAATAGCCAATGGTGACTCGATCTCAAAACAAATTTGATGATAACTAGTGTACTATTTGGGATCGCTTACACAAAATAAATGTAAGCTATGCTTAGGGCATGAAGGAAAAATGTAAGTGGTGCTTAATTTTATCTTCAAAAAGTATTTATGATGATCTAGGGTAAAAGGGGGGAATTAGGAAATATCTACAATAGTATTTAGGGAGTATATACAAAACTACTCAAGGAGAAGAAAAGCAATGGTAATGGTTGCTGCTATAGTTAAAAGTTTATGAATAATCTTGAAGCTAGTAATATTGAAATCTTAGTATATCAAAATCACAAAATATCACCCAAGAAATGGCTTCTATTTTATGAAGCTTTTCAAGATTAGAGACTTTGATACTTTTCGTTGCTTGTAAGACTGGATTGGTGATAACATGCACCCTACATCACATCTTCAACAATCTCTCTCTCTCTCTTCCTCTCCCTCTCTTTTCTGTGGAAAGTTATCTTCAACATTCTTATTTTGGATGTTGCCTTGGCCAATTTTAATATAGGGAATTATCGATGAAGCTCAAGTGGACTCATTTAACTTGCCTATTTATGCTACCTCCCCCAAGGAGATGACTAGGCTTGCAGAAAGAAATGGGAATTTCACCATTGAGAAAATAGAATTAACAGACCCCAAGTCGAAGATTGATGCCCCAGTTAATGTGCAAGCTTTGATAATGCACCTAAGAGCTGCCATGGAAGGAATGTTCTCCCAACACTTTGGAAGAGACGTTGTTGATGAACTATTTGAACGGACTTCTCAGAAATGTGCAGAGATTTCAGACCGGCTGCAATCAACCTACATGAAAGGGACACAATTATTTATTGTTTTGCAGCGTAAATTATGTGAGATGAAGATCGTCTTGGCTTCTTCATTCTAAAGTTTGTGTGCATGTTATTTGAGTCAAGTTTAAACATATACAAGCATGTCCTCTTGATGAAAAATAATCAAATACTATAAAGGATTATTTTTTATTTGGTGATGATAAAAAAAGAAAATTAAGGACGTTTTAGATTGGATATGCTGACAAGCACCCAAATAATGCTATGATATCTCACACTAGCAAATGATCTATAGTAAAACTTGCCTTACAGCATGGTATACTAATTGATGAGTTTGGTCAATGTGTCATTACACCACAAGAAATTTTGGACAGAGAATTGTCACCATCTGAACGCTTAAATACATTCGTCTATACACTTCCGAATCTTACTAATTGATGAGTATGCTTGTTGGAGTTTGACCCAAACTCTCCAAGTGTTTTATTCCTTATTTATTTAGTATTAGTTTTTAATTAGAGTTTTAATGGGTTTAAGAGTTTTGACCCATAAAGTATACTAGTTAGTTTGGAGTAGTTTAATCAAAGTTATAATAGGATTTGTGTTATTAGTTTTTTTAATATGATTAGATGTCTTTTATTTTTAAAGCCTTTAAATTGTAAGAGAGTATGGCAGAACCTATGATCTATGGTAGAAGGTTTTATTTTGGACTTCGGCTTGCTTTGTCATATTTTTTATTTGATTAAACTTTTGTGTGGTATGAGATTATTTTGAGTGTTTAATATTATTTTAAGATCCTACATTTGGTATCAGAGCCAATTTTAAAGATGGCAAACATGAACGAGTTTGTTCAATGTCCCATTGGAAAATTTGACGGGAGGTCAAATTTTCAATATTGGAAAACATAGATGGAGTTGTTTTTTAAGGTCATGGATTTTTCAGAAATTGAGACAGGCGGGTTCACAGATCCCGGAGATCTACCAACTCACACAAAAGCCCAAAAAGATGAATTGGTAATTAATCGAAAGAAAGACAGCAGAGCGTTGATGTATATCTATGGAGCAATTGATTCATCAATTTATGATAAGATTGCTCATGTTTCAACGGCAAAGGCAGCATGGGATGTCTTGATCAATTGTTATATTGGACAAGACAAGGTGAAAAAGGTTCGGTTGCAGACCCTTCACAAGCAGTTTGAGCATCTTCAGATGGAAAAATCAAAGAGTATATCTGATTATTTTTCGCGGACGTTGGTTATTGTCAATCAGATGAGAGCCAACGGCGAGGATGTGAAAGATCTCCAGGTTATGGAGAAAATTCTTCGGACCTTTTCAATGAGGTTCGAATATATTGTCACAGCTATCATGGAGTCAAAATATCTTGATTCCCTGACAGTTGATGAGTTGATGGGTTCCCTGCAAGCCCATGAACAAAGATTGAATGAGAAGACTGAGATTTTAGGAGAAGAAATCTTGCATACTCAGACCAGCTTCAAGAAGGAGAAGGATGAGTCCCATAAATCCCAATCAAATCAGACTTATCAACATTTAAATAATCAAGGTACATGACAAAAATACAAAGGTAATAATTGGGGTGAACAACATGATAAATCCAAAATCAAGTGCCATAATTGTGGAAAATTAGGGCACTATAAAAGGAAGTGCTTCAGATTAAAGAGACCCGATAATAATAATTATCATGCTAAAATTGCAGAGGACGATGATGATAATTCAGAAGTTTTGTTTTTGGCTGATACTGCAGTAGATGATGTTCGAAAGAACAAGTGGTATTTTGATTCAGGTTGCAGTAATCACATATGTGGTTACAAGGAGATGTTCACTGTATTGGATGAATCTGTTCAATCAAATATTAAATTTGGGAATGCTTCAACCATCCCCATAAAGGGAAAAGGTAAAATTTCTATCAAATTAAAAGATGGGTTTTTGAATGCTATTTCAGATGTTTATTATGTTCCCGGTCTTAGCCACAATTTATTGAGTATGAGACAGTTGTCAGAAAAGGGGTATGATATAAGGATTTCTAATGGTGTTTATACAATCAGTGACACCCACAAGGGACTAATAGCAAAGGTAAATATGGCACTCAATCGTTTGTTCCCTTTACAAATTACTTGTCATTATTTACCTTGCTTTAGTTCTAAAATTTCTGGGGATAATTGGTTATGACATATGTGGTTTGGACATGTAAATTTTCACAGTTTAAATTTTCTTGCCCAGAAAAAATTAGTTTTAGGTTTGCCTGCTATTAATATTCTTAGTCAAGTTTGTGAGACTTTTGTTTTGGGGAAAAAACATAGGGACCCATTTCCCGATAAACAGGCTTGGCATGCAAAAAGACCCCTTGATTTGATTCACTCTTATTTGTGTTCTGTTGAAGTTCCTTCCAATGGTGGGAGTAGGTATTTTATTACCTTTACTGATGATTTTAGCAAAAAGACCTGTGTGTATATTTTAAAAAACAAATCTGATATCTGTGATACATTTAAATATTTTAAGGCTTATGTTGAAAGACAAAGTGGGAGAAAAATTAAGGTTTTGAGGACTGACAGAGGTCATGAATATATGGTTTGTGATGATTTTTTGAGAAATCATGGTATTAAGCATCAGTTGACAGCCAGGTATACTCCCCAACAGAATGGTATGGCAGAGAGGAAAAATATAACTATTATGGATATGGTTAGATGCATGTTGAAATCTAAAAATATGCCTAAAAGTTTTTGGGCAGAAGCTATTACTTGTGCTGTTTATGTTTTGAACAGGTCCCCTACTAGAAGTTTTAAGGGAAAAACTCCCTATGAGATTTGAAGTGGTCAAGAGCCAAGTATTCAGCATTTGAGGGTGTTTGGTTTTATTGCCTATGCCCATGTTCCTGATCCACTCAGGAAAAACCTTGAGGACAAGGCTGAAAAATGTATTTTTATTGGGTACAGTTCAGTTACAAAGGGGTACAAGCTTTATAATCTCATCACATGAAAAGTGATTATTAGTAGGGATGTCACTTTTGATGAGCAGGGTGTTTGAGATTGGTCCCAAAAGGAAGACAAGTTAGCCACACTTGTTCCTTTTGATGTTGATGATTCAGTTGGTGATCAACCAGTTGAACAATCCCCAGCTGTTCAATCCCCACAACCAGAGTCATCTAGGCGTTCATAGCGTGAACGACACATGCCAGCTAGATTGGAGGATTATGTTATTGGCACTGATAGTGATCCTTCAGATGAGGATTTGATAAAATTTGCTTTATATGCAGATTGTGATCCTGTTTCTTTTAGTGATGCTTGTAGGGAGAAACATTGGGTGAAGGTAATGGATGAAGAAATTCATGCCATTGAAAAAAATAATACATGTGAGCTTATTTTTCTTCCCCTGGGAAAGAAAGTTATAGGTGTTAAGTGGGTGTACAAGACCAAATACAAACCAAACGGAGAGGTGGATCGTTTCAAAGCAAGGTTAGTAGCCAAGGGTTACAAAAAAAAACCAGGTATTGATTATCTTGAGGTTTTTTCTCCTATTGCTAGGCTTGATACTGTCCGTATGATTATATCTCTTGCTACTAACAATTCTTGGAAGATTTTTCAAATGGATGTGAAATCTGCTTTCTTGAATGGTGTCCTTGAGGAGGAAGTTTATGTTGAGCAGCCCCCTGCTTATGTGAATAAAGGGAAGGATTTTGTATGGGCTTAAACAAGCCCCTAGAGCTTGGTACACCCGAATTGATTCTTATTTTGTGGAGAATGATTTTCAGAGATGTCCCTATGAACACACTTTCTATGTCAAAATCAATTCTCAGGGTGATATTATTATTGTGTGTTTGTATGTGGATGATCTTATTTTCACAGGGAATAATTTGAAGTTAATTGAGAAATTCAGGGAGGCAATGATTTCTCAATTTGAGATGACTGATATGGGTCTGATGTCCTATTTTCTTGGGATTGAGGTTAATCGTATAGACAATGGAATTTTTATTTCCCAACAGAAGTATGCTAGGAATATTCTTAAACGGTTCAGGATGGATTCTTGTAATCCTATTTTGACTCCAGTTGAAGAAAGACTGAAATTGTGTAAAGATGTGAATGGTGAGTTGGTGAATCCCACATATTTCAAAAGGTTAGTGGGAAGCCTACGTTATTTGACTTCCACTAGACCTGATATTGTTTTTGGAGTTTGTCTTATCAGCAGATACATGGAGTCTCCACGTCAATCCCACTTACAAGCAGCTAAAAGGATTCTGAGATATGTTAAAGATACCCAGAGTGATGGTATTTTTTATTTTCCTACTGGTTCTTGTGAACTTGTAGGGTATACATACAGTGATTGAGGTGGTGATGTGGAAAAAGCCAAAAGTACTTCAGGGTATTGTTTTCAAATCAGTTCAGGAATTTTTTCCTGGTTTTCAAAGAAACAACAAGTTGTTGCTCTTTCTACCACTGAAGTAGAGTATAATGCAGCCACCAGTTGTGCTACCCAAGCAGTATGGTTGCGTCGTATGCTTGGATTTTTGCAGCATGCACATAAAATTCCTTCAAACATTTTTTGTGATAACAAGTCAGCTATTGCTTTGTCAAAAAATCCAGTTTTTCATGGGAGGACCAAGCATATTCATCTCAAGTACCATTATATTCGTGACTTGGTTATTAATGGTGAGATTGAAATTTTGTATTGTCAATCCGATGATCAAATTGCAGATATTTTTACCAAGCCTCTTAAATCTGATGCATCCATGAAGCTTAAGCGGATGATAGAGATGATCAAGATTGAAGAGTTTGGTTCAAGGGAGGCTGTTGGAGTTTGACCCAAACTCTCCAAGTGTTTATTCCTTATTTATTTGATATTAGTTTTTAATTAGAGTTTTAATGTGTTTAAGAGTTTTGACCCATAAAGTATACTAGTTAGTTTGGAGTAGTTTAATCAAAGTTATAATAGGATTTGTGTTATTAGTTTTTTTAATAGGATTAGATGTCTTTTATTTTTAAAGCCTTTAAATTGTAAGAGAGTATGGCAGAACCTATGATCTATGGCAGAAGGTTTTATTTTGGGCTTCGGCTTGCTTTGTCATATTTTCTATTTGATTAAACTTTTGTGTGGTATGAGATTATTTTGAGTGTTTAATATTATTTTAAGATCCTACAATGCTAATTAGTTTTCAACTAATTTGGACTTTCAGAAGGTTTAAATTGCTGCTTTTTCTTCACATTTTCATCTTTTAATCTTGACTCTTCAATCTTCTAGACTTTCGGATGAATTTTTTTTTTTCGGAGGGTAAACTATATTGGTCGGGCTTAAATCTCTTATAAAAGAAAATACCACAATAAGTACGTTTTTTACCAATTAGATCAAATCAAGTCTAATGAAATGAAAACATTAATACTCATTTAAACTGCAACAATATGCTTAAAAGAAGTGTAATAATACTTATTTAAACTAATAGAATAATGCAATTTTCAATTATTATTATTATTGGACGCCTTGGGGACCATCAAACACCACATGTTCATAACTTTTATGCAATCAACCATATTACTTGGTATCCCTTTTTCCACATGCATGCATGCGTCCTCACATGCAGAGGCGCACGCCAAACAATACAAACAGCAGTATGGTATCAAACCATTTGGATTTGGTGTTTGCTGTGCAGTAATTAATGTTAGTTGTCGTTAAAAATTGTCTCCTACGAAAGCAGTGACCTAATAGTTTGTTTGGAATGATCAGACAATAACTTAAAAATCCCAAGATGGAGTACCCTCCAGCTCTTGCCTAGTCATCTAGTGTTTTTTCCTTTGAAAACCATGTTTTTTATGTTTGTAGAGTCATTGTTAATCTTAAGAAACAAACACAACAAGCGACACTTTACTTTTAACACTTTCTGTTTAAGTCAATGACACTACACTTTTCAGAAATCTACTGTAATGCCCAAGGAAAAAAAAATGAAATAACAAAAATAATAATAATAATAAAGTGAATAGTTGGATTTGAGAAGTTTTAGACTTTTGTTTGACTTGGAGTCTATCCTTATGGGCTTATGGATATGCTTTGGAAATCAATAGAGATAATTTAGCTTTTTGGGTGTAGGAAAAAATATCACATAATTATAGAGACATATTAGAACTCTTCTACATATGTGTTTAAATAGGGTAGTATTGTTGGATAGGTAAAACCCTAGAAGACCAAAACAAGTGACAACAAACAAAGAAAAAACATACGAGAGAGAGGGAGAGAGAGAGAGAGAAAGAGAAGGAGGGAAAAAAAGAAGAACGAAAAAGAAAAAAGAATTGGACCAGGTATGAATTCATTAATTATTTGGTGGATTTTGTAATTTATTCAATTACATGGTATTAGGTTTATTATAATAGTGATAATGGATACATATATATATATTGATGAATATGTAAATGAGTTTTTATTGAAAGTTGCTAATTCAGATATTTTTAGACCTAATTTAAGATTGGTTGATCTTGAAATTGCTTAAAGAATTTAATCAATGTGTCAAAAGGAAAAAAAAAGGGGGGGGGGGGTGGGGGGAAAGAAAGTTACTGGTTTAGAGTTTCCGTAGAAAGAAGATGGTGAAAAAGTGTAAAATTATGGAAATCTCCCTTTTAGTTTCAAAGAGCTTTACTTTGACCCTTATATTATTTTAAACTTAATTTTAACCATTGTTTTACTTGGTAAGTTGTAAGAATAGAATTCTGGAAAATTTATGGTAGTCCCGAAAACAATGGTTAAAATTTGACCCCAAAACTTTAGAAACTTTTTCTAAACA
Source organism: Ilex aquifolium (assembly GCA_951799425.1). Classification (NCBI taxonomy): domain Eukaryota; kingdom Viridiplantae; phylum Streptophyta; class Magnoliopsida; order Aquifoliales; family Aquifoliaceae; genus Ilex; species Ilex aquifolium. The sequence continues at coordinate 40,214,530 of OX637397.1, read as the reverse complement.
GCCCAGAATACTTCCATACCCTATTACCTCGTATTATAAAGGATATTTATATGTAAAAGATATATTAAGTATATACCAATGGGTAGGAAGTATAAAAATTAAATATATAATCGCGAAACGACGAAGTTAGAATTATGGATTGATTGTTATATCTTATTTTGGATTAGGGGGGGATTGCATTGAAGTTGGGAAAGAGTGCTTTGAATTAGATTTTGGAAATCAAGGTAAGTAGTTTCCTACTTCTTTTGGGAGAATTTTCTATATTAAATGTGTGGGTGGGTGTGTGTGTGTAGATTTTTCATATATATGATATATGTGTTGATGTTTGGGGTTGCAATTAAATGTTTTGCAATTGTTAATTGTTATATATGTGAATTTTGAAAAACTTGTGGGATGATTTTATATCATTGCTTTGGTGATGAAAGGAAAATTTTGTGTGCGTTGGGACTAAAACTACAGCTTTAGTGTGTGTGAAAATCATGTTTATGAGACGGGGACTGGGTTACCAGGTCTAAATGATAACGAGATTGTATAACGGCGTGGTCGGTATAGGGATGTGCACATAGGGGCCAGTTACCAAACTAGTGGTAACAAGAGACGGGGCCAGTCATCAGGCTAGTGATGACAAGAGACGGGGCCAGTTACTAGGCTAGTGGTAACAAACATGATTTGACAAATGTATTTGAGACTGAATTTGTGTGTGAGTATTTTGGGTTATAAATGTATTTTCAATTATAAAGTTATTTGTGATCATAAGATCATTTTGTTTACATGATTATCTGGGAAGGATTTGGGTACAATTTTTTGTACTTATGTATGTATCAAAGTTTTCTTTTGTATATAAACTGTGGGATTTATATTCACACCTCATTAAAGGTGGTTGCTATTCACGGGTCATTGTGCTCACCCAAACATATAACATTTTTCAGGAGAGGATCAGGGTGAGGAGTAAGTCTGCTGATATACAAGGAATTAGAGGACTGGAAGATTTATTTTATTGTAGGTCTTCAGGAATAAATGTCTTTTATAGTTTTTGAGACAAACATTTAATTGTTTTGGGAATAATGTTGCTTTTACTTAGAGTAGTGAACCTTATGGTTATTCATTGTTTTACATGAGTTTAATAATGATGTTGGTGATGTTTAGTTTATTTCTCTGGTATTCATTAGGTCGGTGGATTGGATCACTTTATTATTTGTCTTCCGCTGTATTTTGCATTTATTATGCACAGTGATGGTTAGTTAAGGCCTTGGTGGCCGGTCTGCCGCCCACCCTATGTAATCCGGGGTGGGGGTGTGACAAGAGTGGTATCAGAGCATAGGTTTATGAATTACCAGAGGATTAGGCTGGATCTGAGTGGTTGTGTAGGCTTTAATTGGCTTTAGTTTGTGGGATAGAGAATGATGTTTATTAGTTAATAGCATGATTGGTGTAGTGACTAAGGCTAGTTAATTTGTTTGATATTTTGTACAAACAAGAGATAGTTGCAAAAAGGGATGGTAAGGGTGTTATAAGAAATGTGACTGACACTAACGGAATTTTAGGGTTTATACATTCTTGCGTGTCTGCTAGAGTAGCAATGAGATTGATTGTAGAACTCAAAACACTTGAGTTTGATTTGACCGTGGTAACTCCTATGGGTGGTTTTGTGTTAGGAGATGTTGTGTACCCAAGGTGTAGAGTCCACATTGGAAAACATCAGTAACTAGTTGATTGAATTTTTTTTGACCTTAGGGTTTTTGATATGATATTAATTACAGACTGGTTAGTCACACAACATGAGACAGTAGTTGTTTTGAAAAGAGAGTCATGCAAATTTAGTTTTGAAGGAACATGATTTACTTAATCCCTGATATTAACTCTGCGAGTGCAAGCTCGAAAATGGGGTGAGGAAAGCAAGTTAGGGAAATATTGCTAGTATCATTGTTGCACAGAACGAGGGAGTGTCTCTTGAGGAGATATCAATAGAAAGAAAAATTTTAAATATATTTTGAGAGAAGTTGTCTATGCTATCATTGGGGAGAGATAAAGTTTACATTTTTAGAACAAAGATTTATTCAACTTAGCAATTTGTTGTGAAGTGCTAATGTTGTGTTTGTAAACGAAATGATGGGATTATGAAATGTATGTCGATTACTACCAGTTGAGTAAGGTAGCAATAAACAATAAATATTTTTTACATGGTATTGATGATTTATTTGATTAGTGATGAGGAGTTAGAGAATTTAGTTAGATTGATTTTAAGTTGGGTTATCTTTACTTAAAAGAAAGAAATGACGATGCTCTGAAAACAGTATGTGCAACTGGGATAGTTATATTGTTTTTTGGTGAAGTCATTGAGATTGACAAATGCTACATCTGCTTTGATGGATTGACTAAATTGAGTATCACAACTGTATCTAGTATTCATTGATGATGCACATGTGTATTCTTGTAGTAAAGAATGAATTACCCTACTCATGATTTTGGATTAGATATAATTGTTTTTGTCTTGAAGTTATGGAGAGATTGTTTATACAGTAAGACGTGAGATTTATTTCGATTATCAAATGTTGAAAGATTTATTTATTGAGAAGAAGTTTAATTTGAGAAAAAGGAAATGGATGGAAAGATTAGGGACTATGATTATTCTATTATGATCATGTAGGCAAAGCTATTATAGTGGTCGATACACTGAGCAAGAAATCATTAAGAAGTTTGTGTTGTATTCAATGTGCCCAAATGAGTAAGTTGGTTAATTTGAGATTGATAGGGGTACGTGTGATATTAACTGGTACAGATGTATTATTAGCTCAATTGCAAGTTAAACTCTTATTGGTAGATCGTATCAGCTAGCTTAAAAAAAAAAAAAAAAAAATTAGGGACACATGTGCAGAGTATTAAAAAAAAAGAGGTGTAATATAATAGCATAATAGATTTTGTACTTTTTGGTGAGATTATGTTTATATTTTGGTATTAATTATGGGCACCAAAAGAGAATATGTTGAAGAGATATTATAGATACAACCTATAATTCTATGTCCATCTAGGGAGTACAAAATTATATTGATATTGAGAAACTATTATTGGTCGAGTTGAATGAAAAGAAAAATTGTGGAATCTGTAACCAATGTGTAATGCATTGATGAATAAAGACCGAGTATCAGTATCCTACAGGTTTACTATAACTAATTTCAATTTTTTGAGTAGAAATTGGAGTAAATTACTATGAATTTTCTATAATGACTTTCAAGATATAGATTGGGCATGAATCTATTTTGGGTTATTGTGGATTAATTGACGAAGTTATTTGGTAAAGATGTTTCATTTTCACGACATATTTTGTGTTGTTATGCTTAGGAAGTATATAGACTTGATTCTCCTTATATATTGGTGAAAGCAGCCTATTAAGCTTAAGGAAACTCTTAATTAAGTTGGGGAGTCAATAAATTTTGGGTAACAAGATGATTCTATTAGTCAAGGTATTGTAGAAGAATCACTCAGGCGAGGAAGTTGCTTGTGAAGTGGATAAAATGATGGAAATTGAATATCCTCATTTGTTCTGACAAAGTATATAAATTTCGAGTACGAAATTCTTTTAAGGGGGAGAGAATGTAATGCCCAAGGAAAAAAAATGAAATAACAAAAAAAAAATAATAATAAAGTGAATTAGTTGGATTTGAGAAGTTTTAGACTTTTGTTTGACTTTGAGTCTATCCTTATGGGCTTATGGATATGCTTTGGAAATCAATAGAGATAATTTAGCTTTTTGGGTGTAGGAAAAAATATCACATAATTATAGAGACCTATTAGGACTTTTCTACATATGTGTTTAAATAGGGTAGTATTGTTGGATAGATAAAACCCTAGAAGACCAAAACAAGTGACAACAAACAAAGAAAAAACATACAAGAGAGAGGGAGAGAGAGAGAGAGAAAGAGAAGGAGGGAAAAAAAGAAGAACGAAAAAGAAAAAAGAAATTGGACCAGGTATGAATTCATTAATTATTTGGTGGGTTTTGTAATTTATTCAATTACATGGTATTAGGTTTATTATAAATAGTGATAATGGATACATATATATATATATATATATATATATATATATATATATATATATATATATATATATATATATATATATATATATATATATATATTGATGAATATGTAAATGAGTTTTTATTGAAAGTTGCTAATTCAGATGTTTTTAGACCTAATTTAAGATTGGTTGATCTTGAAATTGCTTAAAGAATTTAATCAATGTGTCAAAAGGAAAAAAAAAAGAAGGGGGGGGGGGGGAAAGAAAGTTACTGGTTTAGAGTTTCCGTAGAAAGAAGATGGTGAAAAAGTGTAAAATTATGGAAATCTCCTTTTTAGTTTCAAAGAGCTTTACTTTGACCCTTATATTATTTTAAACTTAATTTTAACCATTGTTTTACTTGGTAAGTTGTAAGAATAGAATTCTGGAAAATTTATGGCAGTCCCGAAAACAATGGTTAAAATTTGACCCCAAAACTTTAGAAATTTTTTCTAAACAACCCAGAATATTTCCATACCCTATTACCTCGTATTATAAAAGATATTTATATGTAAAAGATATATTAAGTATATATCAATGGGTAGGAAGTATAAAAATTAAATATATAATCGCGAAACGACGAAGTTAGGATTATGGATTGATTGTTATATCTTATTTTGGATTATGTGGGAATTGCATTGAAGTTGGGAAAGAGTGCTTTGAATTAGATTTTAGAAATCAAGGTAAGTAGTTTACTACTTCTTTTGGGATAATTTTCTATATTAAATGTGTGGGTGCGTGTGTGTAGATTTTTCATATATATGATATATGTGTTGATATTTGGGGTTGCAATTAAATGTTTTGCAATTGTTAATTGTTATATATGTGAATTTTGAAAAACTTGTGGGATGATTTTATATCATTGCTTTGGTGATGAAAGGAAAATTTTGTGTGCGTTGGGACTAAAACTACAGTTTTAGTGTGTGTGAAAATCATGTTTATGAGACATGGATTGGGTTACCAGGTCTAAATGGTAACGAGATTGTATACCGGCGTGGTCGGTATAGAGATGTGCACATAGGGGCCAGTTACCAGGCTAGTGGTAACAAGAGACGGGGCCAGTCATCTGGCTAGTGATGACAAGAGACGAGACCAGTTATTAGGCTAGTGGTAACAAACATGATTTGACAAATGTATTTGAGACTGAATTTGTGTGTGAGTGTTTTGGGTTATAAATGTCTTTTCAATTATAAAATTATTTGTGATCATGAGATCATTTTGTTTACATGATTATCTGGGAAGGATTGGGGTACAATTTGTTGTACTTATGTATGTATCAAAGTTTTCTTTTGTATATAAACTGTGGGATTTATTTTCACACCTCATTAGAGGTGGTTGCTATTCACGGGCCATTGTGCTCACCCAAGCATATAACATTTTTCAGGAGAGAATCAGGGTGAGGAGTAAGTCTGCTGATATACAAGGGATTAGAGGACTGGAAGATTTATTTTATTGTAGATCTTCAGGAATAAATGTTTTTTATAGTTTTTGAGACAAACATTCAATTGTTTTGGGAATAATGTTGTTTTTACTTAGAGTAGTGAACCTTATGGTTATTCATTGTTTTACATGAGTTTAATAATGATGTTGGTGATATTTAGTTTATTCCTCTGGTATTCACTAGGTCGATGGATTGAATCACTTTATTATTTGTCTTCCGCTGTATTTTGCATTTATTATGCACAGTGATGGTTAGTTAAGGCCTTGGTGGCCGGTCCGCCGCCCACCCTATGTGATCCGGGATGGGGGTGTGACATCTACGTTTCATCCTCTTTAAGGCTTATGATAAATAATGTAACAGCTAACAAAGTAAAAACTTGTCATGCGGGTAGTACCAATCTACTTTAGTATATCATATGGATGTAAAAGAACTTATAATTGAGTAATTAAAAACATCTCTTTTATTAAGGAACATGAGTGTTTTTGAATTAAATTATTAAGGAATTAAAAAATAATATATACTAAGAATCTGAGATCAAGTCAAGGCCCAGACAACCAAAAAATCCTCCAGAGCCAACTTCAAAACTTGGACATCAAAACCGCCCATTATAACAGCCAAGAGTGGGATTTTTCTATGACTTTGTTTTTCCGTAGGATCATTAGAGTCCGTACCAAGTAGCCCAACATGTTAAACAAGTAACAAGACTGCTCACCTTATCACTAGCATCCTGCAGAAGAAGTTAATCTTCATATTAAATAATAAGTACCACTTGTCTGCCAGCTACTCAGTGAGCATTCCCAAAGAAGTAAATGAAACTAGACCAACCTTAGAACTTAGTTTTGATCGAGGACATTCATGCCATTGGTAATAAGCCTCACTGAACAAAAGATGTAAAAGAAAAGTTATTATAGTTCAGTATGACAATATGCTTTTTTCCTATACCTTATAAAATCGTCGGCTTAACCAATTAAACTTATAAAATGCTATTTGTACTTAATTTTGAGAGATCACGACTAAACTAATCCAATAATTATAACGAATTAGATCTCAATAGCATTACTCATTAAACTTGGTCGGGTTGACAACTTCTGATTCTCTTTGAGCTTTGACTAGGGGCTAGTCTTTACAAAAGGCAGAAATTAATCTCACATGCATCTCTTTGGGGCTTCATTTTGATTCTATTTCAAGTAGGAGTATTAATTGAGACGAGTTATTCGGGTTCGGTTCGAGCTCGACTCGTGTTCTAAACGAGCTAAGCTTGAACAATTTTTTAGGCTCATTTAGAAAAACGAGCTTTAAAGGCTTAGCTCAAACTCGCCAAGCTCGACTTGTTTATATGTAAAATAGTCGAGCTATTCGAGCTCGACTTAGATTCGGCCTAGACTTGGGCTCAACTCGAGTTTTAAACAAGCCGACCTTGAATGACTTTTTAGGCTTGTTTAGAAAAAAGAGTTCGGCAGGCTCGAGCTCAAGCTCACAAATCTCAGCTTGATTAACACCCCTAATTTCAGGTGTTTTTCCTCTTTTATCCTTACATTTGTGTATCGCCTTTTATTGGGTCTCGTTTCTACCTCGGATTTTCATTTACTCGGATTATCCTAGCTGCATAGATAGATACGTATTCTTGACTATTAATTTTAGCACCTCAAATCTAAGACCAGAAAACTTTCTCTTGCCACTGGCAATCAGTGGGTAAATTAGATCGGCTGTGGCATTATTATTTAAAAAAGATTCGGTGTGGCATAGTTATTTGAAGAAAACAAAAACAAAACTTTAGTTCGATTTTCTATGGGCATATATAATCCATCTTCAATTGATGTGTGTGGTGGATGACTGTGTGCATTCGAAATTGGGGTGTCGCCGTGTCACTCATGATTCTAAAAACACGTGATTGGGAGGATTTCTCGTTGCGAAAAAAGAAAACTAAGCAAAACAAGTACAAAGAGAAAAATATAATGATAGAGGAACACTGATTAACAATTTTGATGGTCAAGGACCACTGATAAACTATTTTCCAGTGGCCAAGTAACTTGCACCGGGTCTACTCATAAAAAAGGACAAGATGTTGGGGTGAAGCTGCTCTTATTTTCCTCTATACCATCAATCATATATATTCAATCAATCTCCATATGAGCGATTGTATAATACTTCCCCTTATTACCACACTTTTCGAATTTTTGGTTGTGCATGTTTTGTTTTACTCCAGCCTCATGAATATACCAAGTTGGAACCTCTGGCATGTCTTTGTTGTTTCTTAGGTTATGGGATTGAACATAAGGGTTATCGTTGTTGGGATCCATATTCTAAGCGGCTTCGTGTTTCTCGACATGTCGTCTTCTGGGACCATAAGATGTTCTCCTCCTTGTCTCAGTTTCAGCTTTCATCTGCTCATATTGCTCCTCTCTTTACTGATCCATCCATTGATGTATATCCTGATGAGCTACATCCAAACTCATCAGAGCTCCCATCTACGGACCATCCAGAGGCTTCTGTCCTGCCTGTTGATCCTGCTCCTATCCTACTACACACTGATAGTGATATTTACTCAGCTCTTGAACCCCCTACACCACTTCCTATTGTTACTCAGTCTCCTACTTATTTGTAGTATCATTCCACTCGGGTAAGGAACATTCTAGGCCATTTACATGACTATCAGTTTTTTTCCATTATTCTATCTTAGCATGAAACTCACTCTTATCGTGAGGCTAGCTCTGACCCTCATTGGCACCAAACAATAACCGAGAAATTACAGGCACTAGCTGGCACACATACTTGGGATTTGGTTGATCTTCCTCCTAACCAAAAGGCTATTGGTTGTAAATGAGTTTATAAGATCAAGACTTGTTCTGATAGTTCTATTGAGCGTTACAAGGCTCGTCTAGTGGCCAATGGCTTTACACAAGAGTATAATATTGATTATGAGGAGACTTTTGCTCCCGTTGCTCGTCTCACTTCAGTTTGAAGCTTACTAGCCATTGCTGCGACTTAGTGGAAACTATATCAGATGGATGCCAAAAATGTCTTCCTTAATAGTGACCTTACCGAGGAAGTCTACATGCAACCTCCTCCTAGCTATCCTCATTCACCACATCAGGTTTGTCGACTCAATCGTCCACTATATGGGTTCAAGCAAGCCCCTAGAGCCTGGTTTGCAAAGTTTAGTGTTACCATTTGAGATTTTGGTTTCTCTTCCACCCCTTATGATACAGCTCTCTTTGTTTGTTAGTCTGAGCGTGACACTACTCTACTACTTCTCTATGTTGATGATATGATTATCACTAGGGATGATATTTCTAGTATTTCTAATCTCAAACATTTTCTCCACACACACTTTGAGATGAATGATCTTGGTTCTCTCAACTACTTCGTGGGCCTTGAGATCTCTTCTGACTCTAGTGGGTATTATTTCCCTCAGGCCAAGTATGCCTCTGATATTCTTATTCGTACTACACTCACTGATTGCAAGATTATACCTGCCTCATCAGAGCAAAATGTTCGACTTACTCCCTTAGATGGCTCGCCTCTCCCTGATGCCACTTTTTACCGCCAATTGGTAAGTAGTCATGTGTATCTCACCGTTACTCGTTCGGATATAGCCTATGTTGTTCATCTCATCAGCCAATTTTTGATTGTCCCTCGCTTTACTCATTATACTTTATTCTACTATTTCATGGTCTTCATTACTCCACTCATTCATCTTTCGAGCTACGCGCCTTTTTTGATGCTGACTGGGCAGGAGATACTACTGATCATCGTTCTATCACTGGTTACTGTTTCTTTCTAGGAGACTCTCTCATCACTTGGTGCAATAAGAAACAATCTGTTATCTCTCGATTCAGTACAGAGGCAGATTATCATGCTCTTATTGACACTACCCAGGATTCGTTGGCTCTCAGAAGATTTAGATGTCTCTCATTTTGGTGCTATTATTCGTTATTGTGACAATCGGAGTGCGATACAGATTGATCACAATGATGTTTTCCATGATCGCACCAAGCATATTGAGATTGACTGTAATTTTGTACGACAACATGTGGCTCTAGGCACTGTTCATCTTCTTTCTGTTTCTTCATCTGACCAGATTGCTGACATCTTCACTAAGGCACATCTACCGGGCCGATTTCCTGATTTTGTTTCCAAACTCAAGTTGATTTCTACTTACCTCTTTGAGTTTGTGGGGGGATGTTAATGTATATATGTATAATGTTTATCCCACATCGGTTAGTCTAGGATACTTTACTATATCCTTGTACTATAAATACACCTTCTCATGTATATCAAAAAGTACACCAAAACAATATACAATTATATTCGATTTCTATTCTCTTCTTTCATAGATCTAATGGTATAAAATTTATCGTAATTTTTTTTCCCGCTAAAATAATCATCTCCTCTACACGACACCTAATGTTAGAAACTTCAATCTACAAACTCCCCAATGTCAAACAACCTTATTAATCTACACCTATCTTTCTCTTTTTCTCTCCTCTACCTCTCTTATTTTTTCTTTGTTTTTTTTAATTTCAAATTGCATAATTAAAAAAATGAAAGAAAAAATAAATTGTTATTTAAAATATAAATATTTCATAATAAATGTTGGAGTTTTGGTATTACAGGATGTCTTTTGGCACGGAATTGTTGTTAATCTCTTTATAAAGTACACACTTAACGCACTCCTTCAAACATTCTTGATGAAGTAGACTTTATTTGTCAAAATGGCAAACCGAATTAGATGCTAAGCTTAATTGACTTTGCTTTCTATTGGAGTCACTGTTTATCATTAAGTCAATAATCGGGGCGAATGTGATATTTCTGCTTCACATTGTATCTTGAATGTATTTAAATGACAGTAATATGTTTGCCCCTCTCTCTTTTTTTTCTCTTCCCAAATTGGGGCCTAAATTTCTAAAAAAAGATATAAAAATGGGTGCATTTTTCGAAGAAATTCAGGGTGCAAATGTGAGAAATGGTATCTTGACGGTTGACAAATGTGAAAGAAGAGAATAGAAAGCGAATATAATTGTATATTATTTTGGTGTACTTTTTCATATACATAAGGAGGTATATTTATAATACGAGGAGATAGTAAAATATCCTAAACTAACCGATGTGGGATAAACATTAAACATATATACATTAACAAGATCAAAGTAAATAAATCTTAAACATTGTTATTCTTTTATAAGTAGAGAATTTAACTTTCTAACTCTAATAGTAGATAGACTATTTTCAAATTTGAATCCACGACCTATTGTTGTTACTCTAATAGACAATGACCCTATATTCTGTAAGTTGAGAATATGTACGTTAAAGTCATGGGTCATTTTTTCCAAAATTCATATCCTTAGAAAACCTTGATTTTAAGTATGACAAATTAATATTAAATAGAGTGTTTGGTGCAAATATACATTGTCCTACATTTTATTCGTATAACGCAACGCAGCTTCGCTAACAATAACTATGAATATGGGTTTAGTTCTTAGTATGTCTTAGTGTTGAATAGGGTCCACTGCCCACCAATGGTAGCAATGCATTGTCTCTAAATTAGGTCATCAAATTATACACAAATAGTATATATATAGTGTACATGAATATAAATGGTGGTCTTGTAGGTTACTTCCCAAGCTGCAGAGGTCTTAGGCAGGGTGACCCTCTATCACCTTACCTCTTTGTCATTGCTATGGAGATTCTCAATGCCATTATGCAACAATTTGCATGCTCTAACCCCCAATTCAAATTTCATTGGCGATGCAAGAAATTGAAGCTTATTCAACTTTCCTTTGCTGATGACCTCCTTCTCCTCTGCAAAGGTTGTTTTCACTCTGTCAAAATTCTGATGGAAGCCTTTGATCTTTTTGAGAAAATTTCAGGACTCCAATCTAACCCCTCTAAAAGTGAGATCTTCATGACAGCCATTCCCCAAGATACTAGGCTACAAATTATTCAGTTGCTGGGCTTTTCTGAGGGCCATCTCCCTGTTAGATATCTTGGAGTTCCCCTTGTCTCCACCAGAATCAAAACTACCCACTGCTCCCCATTGATCAAGAAGATTGTTGCAAAGGTTAAGAGCTGGATCAATAGATCCCTTTCATTTGCAGGAAGACTCCAGCTGATTCAGTCTGTCCTTTCTAGCATCCAAATATTCTGGGCTTCCAACCTTTTTATTCCACAACAAGTCCTTGATTCCATTGAAAAAATTTTGAGGTCTTTTTTATGGAAAGGTACTGATTTGAAATCTACTGGGGCCAAGATTGCATGGGATGATGTTTGTAAGCCTAAGAAAGAAGGGGGCTTGGGAATCAAGAATCTCAAGGATCTGAATTCTGCCCTTATGTGCAGATACATTTGGCTCCTCTTCATTGATAATCAAAGTCTTTGGGTCAAGTGGATTCATTCATATCATCTCAAAGGAGGAAGAAAGAACATTTGGGAGGTAAAGCCTCCCCAAACATGCTCATGGAACTGGCTTAACCTACTTAAGCTAAGAGATACTCTCAGACCTCATATCTACCATGTTATTGGGAATGGAGAAAGCACTCACTTGTGGTTTGACCATTGGCACCCCCGTGGCCCTCTTCAACCCATATGTGACGCTAATGTTGTGGAAGATTCTGGAATTCCCTTGAATGCTAAGGTTAGTTTTATTGTGGCTGACAACCGTTGGAACTGGCCTGCTACAAACTCCCCTCAGCTTATTGACATTTCCCTTTCCATGCCTAATTACCTTCCATCTCCACTCATAGAGGACAAAATCAAATGGTCTCCCTCCTCAAGTGGTATTTTTTCCTCTTCCTCAGCCTGGAATCTCATTAGATCCCCATCCTCAGAAGTCCCTTGGCATCACCTTATCTGGTATGGCCAGTCAATCCCTAGAATGTCCTTCATTTTGTGGCTTGCCATCAGATCCAGACTCAGCACCAAAGACAGAATTCATTCTTTTTTTGCTGACATTAGTTTGGAATGCTCTCTTTGTAACTCTTCATCCGAGTCTCATGCCCACCTTTTCTTTGAATGTCATTTCTCTCACTCCATCTGGGCCCAGTTGCTACTCCTCAGTGGGCAGCAAATGCAAAACATGTCTTGGCAGGGGATCATCAACTATACAAGCCAACATTGGAAAGGTAATTCCATGCGCACCACCCTCCTAAAGCTCAGTCTTGCTGTTTCAATTTATTACATTTGGATGGAAAGAAATTTTAGAATTCACCAAGGCAAGTCTAGGGATCACTCATCCCTCCTCAACCTCATTGCCCAAACCATTAGAGACAGAGTTGCTTCTCTCAAATTCAAGTCCACCAGCAGAAACCTGCGACTCGCTCAATCCTGGCAAATCCCCAATAGTTGTTTGGGCTAATATCTTCACTACTGCATTTTGTTGGAAGTTTGGATACTCAACCTCACTTCCCCCATAATTCAATAGGTTCGCTTTTAATTATGTGATTCCTATTGTATGTAAGGGAACTCTCCCTACTGTATCCTGTCCTTTTGAATCAATATAATTTTTTATCTTCCGAAAAAATAAAAAAAAGTATAACTTGTGTATATATGAGTTGTGCGAGTTTTGATATTCAATGTAGAAAATTGGAATTGTTATACTTCACTCGTTAACTACTGGGAAACAACATTGAAACCCACCTGAAAAGAACCAAAAAAATAAAAGAAAGAAAGAAAGTATCAAAGCTATGTTGGACCAAAACAGATTTTTAAGAGAAAAAACTGAATTTTTTGTCGACTTTGAGCCTAAATTAAAGTGAGACCCGTTCGTTGTTTCGAATAAATTTTCGTGGGTCTATATTCTACTCCGTGAGGAGAATAATGTAGTATATTCACTTCCATTCAATGAAACCTACATGAGGTACTTCATCTGTACAATATTTGAGGTACAATGACATTGCTACCAAAATATTAAAGATTGAGCCTTGATCTTCCATGTTGAGTCGAGTTTTTCAAACTACTGGACTTTTAGGCTGCCTATCATCCACGGTGACAATGATGGAGACAAAACCAATGACATCAATTTATATTTGACATTCTGGCAAAGAAAAGCTTCAAAAGTCATGAAAGAGAAATGATCAACGGCGCAATTGTTCCAAAGCTTGATGTAAAAAAAAACCCAATTCGTTTAGTATACTTGGGACGTTCAGTTGGACCAAATATCTTCAATTATAGGGAAAATATGAATGTTTCACTATTTTGTGCACTATGTTTTATGCAATTCGCTGGCGCTCTGAGATGCCAGAAAAGTTGCTAGATAAGAACTCTCCAGCAAAGAATAAGGGAAAGATACACTCCATAGGTGTTTTAGATTAAGTAGTGAATGAATGCTTATGTAACTCAATTTGGAGAAGAGCTAGGATAACTTTCTAAATGCTAAAGCTAAAGAAATCATGTTCATGTTGCAGGATTAATGATGGTACTTGTTACGCCTGGTCTCCCAATTGATGTTTAATCAATCTGAGGGCCAAGCCTGGTGAATTTGGTAACTATCCGACCTTTGATTTTTTTTACTATCTTTGGTAATAACTTCACGCCTATTTTTTAAAAATTTAATTTAGTGCATTAGGGTATGTTTTGCAATAATTTAGCACATTTGGGACAGAAGATATGTACGTGTGCAAGATATACGTTTTCAATAACTATAACTCGGACAATAGTCAGAAACGTAAGAATTAAGTACTTGACCCAAAAAAAAAAGGATCAAATCCAATTGGTCGTAACATGGCAGTACAAATTTCAACGTGTATGTCTTCTAACGTGACAGGTGCATGCATACTTAATTCAACGTCTCAACCTCTCCACTCCAGCGAGGTAAACCACCCGCCAAATTTGACCAACTACTGCAAGATGTCAATATATAGACATGCAGTGTAGTCTTGGGAAGAAAGAGAAGAAATCAGCCCATAAAGGAGAGGGAAAGAGAGGGAGAGAGAGAGAGAGAAAAGTAACGATGTCGGGATCATTTCCGATGAACGGTGGAGATGGCATCTACAGCTACACCAAGAACTCCGAATTTCAGGTACTTCAATTTGTTGTTGATGAATGCTTTATCTATCCTCATAAAAGAACACGTAAGTTTTAGGTGTTGTTTGGGTCTAGTCTTTCGACTTTGGTATATCTTGTTGTGTTATTAATTCAATCGTCATTCTTTTATGTAAAAATGAATAAAACATTTAATATCTTCATGGATGTATATTATAAGTTTTCTTATTTTTGTTTTCTTGGTTCCTACATCTAAAACTAAACTAATGACAGAAGCTATGCTTATCAATGAACCGAAATTAAATTGGAGCTTCGTATGGAATATAATTTGAAAAAGTAGATTGAAATATCTACCGATTTTTATTTTCGTCGTCCATATAATAATTTGTCAAAAAGTCATACATTCTGATCCGATCAAAATAGCTCAATTGGAGTTGATTTTTACCCAAATTTTTACATTATTTTCTAATAAATTTCATTAACTAATTACTCAACCTCCTTATATAATTATATATAGTTCATATATGAGCTTTTGACCCATCCCACTGTGTTTTGAAAAAAAAAATCTCAAATAATGGTTAGTTTGAAAATAATTCTCAAATACAGATAGTTTTAAAAATGTTAATTGATTTGATATTTTTAGGCTTAAAGACGTTAGTTGGTCTGATGTTTTTAGCCTAAAAACGTCAGACCAAATGACTTTTTTAAGTTGGAAGAGGCAGATTCAGGAGCCTTAAACACGTCAGTACAACTGACGTGTTTAAGTTGTAGCTGCCCTTGTTTGAAGCTGAACCTCAGTATACATGTAAAAAGTTTTAGAGAAAATTTCAGTTACACCCCTCTTAATTTACTATATTATCAAAGACAACCCATCTATTATAAAAAACATCACTGACACCCCTTCTAATTTATATTTAAACATTACTAACACTCCCTACCATTAAACTACCATTTTTAAAATACCAAAAGTGCCCCTACATAAATCTCAAGTAATTTTTCTACATAAAATTTTATTAAAATTCAAACCGATTAAAATTTATTTTTCTACATATTAAAATTTGAACTAATTAAAATTCGATTGAAGCTGATTAAATTTTATTTTTTTAACGTATTAAAATTTGAGCCTATTAAAATTTACAATAGGTGATACCTTCGAGCTCTCTATCGTTTGTATAGGTTGCAAAGTTACAATAGGTGATACCTACTATATTTTGTAAGGATATTACCCTGACACATGTATGTGTATGTTTTTTTTAGAGTATAAAAAGTTTTACGTTGATTAACTATTTACGGTAACTTTTCTCCTTTACTCTAATTTGTGACTTTGGGTTTTAAAAAAATAAACATAAAACACGAGATAGACTTTAGTCAAGAAGTTAACTTCAAAAACCTTCTTTCATTTTCTTCTAAATTCTAATCCTATTTGTGGTATCAGAAGTGACAATTTTTACCTAGCATCAATGTTAAAGATTTTCTTGGGTTTCTTGTTATATTTTTAAGTCAAAACATTCATTAATGTCGACATGATCAATTTCGACATATTCGGGAGGCTCGAATTTTAATACATTAAAAAAATAAAATTTAATCAGCTTTAATTGAATTTTAATTAGTTCAAATTTTAATATGTAGAAAAATAAATTTTAATCGATTCGAATTTTAATAAAATTTTATGTAGAAAAATTACTTGAGATTTATGTAGGGGCATTTTTGGTATTTTAAAAATGGTAGTTTAATGGTTTGGGGTGTTAGTGATGTTTAAATATAAACTAGAAGGAGTGTCAGTGATATTTTTTATAATAAAAGGGGTGTCTTTGAAGATATAATAAACTAAGAGGGGTGTTACTGAAATTTTCTCTAAAACTTTTTACATGTATACTGAGGTTCAGCTTCAAACAAGGGCCAGCTACAACTTAAACACGCCAGTTGTACTGACGTGTTTAAGGCTCCTGAATCTGTCTCTTCCGGCTTAAAAACATCAGATCAACTGACGTCTTTAAGCTTAAAAACGTCAGACCAATTGATGTTTTTAAAACTATCTGTGTTTGGGAATTATTTTCAAACCGACTATTATTTGAGACTTTTTTTTCAAAATACCGTGAGATGGGTCAAAAGCTGGTTCATGTATATCATATCACAATCAGATTGGTATATTCAAATTCAAAGTCATGATATAAAGTATATATATAGTGTTCGGATGCACATTTAAATAATTTGTAAAAAGATTCATACTAGATTAATCAGATTTATGTTCAAATTCGTTTAAAACTCCAAACCATAATTGACATGACTACTCAAAACTTTATATATGTCTCCTACTATCGATTTTTGCTGTGTTGCATTATGTTGTTTTTTTGGCATAGTTTAAGCTGACTGGTGGATTTCTATTTTATGTTATGTGAAATGATTATTAGTTGACTTTACTTTCAACTAGGGTGGATTTATATAAGAAAATTTTCTTCCGCGACCATTTAAATTTTCTACTTTCTCCCCCTTAAATACTGTACGTATATCTTGAATTTCTTTAAATGGTAGTGGTGTAAATGTGCGCCCTTTAAAGTTGACTTGACTATGATATCCAGAAAAAAAAAATTGGTATCGTACCACCTATCATTTTTTTTTAGTAATTGTACTACATTTCGGGTGGAGTTTATTATCTTGTGATGGTATAACCTTTTTTTGAAATTTTTTTTTGAATATTTTTGTTCATGGAAGTAGTCCTTATTCCACACTTTTCACCTTACTTTATCACAAGACGTTTAAAAGGCAAATACTTCATGAATATAATGACAATGATGATAGCAATGACATCTATATATATTTTGGTTTATTGCAGAGAGAAGCTTCAAACACTGTAAAAGAAATGATCCACATGGCAATTGCTGAGAAGCTTGATGTAAAAGACTTGACTTCTGCTTCAAGATCAATTCATCTTGCAGACTTGGGATGTTCAGTTGGACCAAATACTTTCATTGCCATGCAAAATGTAATAGCAGCTGTGGAAAAGAAATACTATGCTCAAAGTCTACCTTCCGAAAAGCTTGAATTTCAAGTGTCTTTCAATGATCATATTTCCAATGATTTCAATACCCTCTTCGCCTCCCTCCCTGTTGATAGACAATATTTTGGCGTTGGAGTTCCTGGTTCTTTCTATGACCGGTTATTTCCCTCGTCGTCTCTCCATTTTGTGCACTCATCTTATGCACTGCACTGGCTCTCTAAGGTGCCAGAGAAGTTGCTAGATAAAAACTCTCCAACTTGGAATAAGGGAAAGATTCACTACACAGGTGCCTCAGATGAAGTAATGAAAGCTTATGCAGCTCAATTCGAAAGCGACATGGAGAATTTTCTGGATGCTAGAGCTAAGGAAATTGTTGTTGGTGGAATGATGGTACTCATCATGCAAAGTCTCCCGGATAATATTGATCACTCTAAGACCCCAACTGGTGTGACATTTAAATTTGTTGAAGCTGGCCTTATGGATATGGTGAATGCGGTGAGTCAATGATCAACTATCCATCTTGGAGCCATAAAATTAAAAAATTGACTAGTTGGGACCACTTCAACATAGAAGAAAGACAATTCAATGCACAAGGTTATGCTATTACAAGATCTTGAGAGGATTAGATGTAAAATATAACAAATTAAAAGTAGGATCAGTTAAACATAACAAACTAAAACTACGTTATGGTAAGAAGTTAGCCTTGTCTTAAAATTATTCCAGAGACTCTAGGCAAGAGAGAGGTGTTTTTTTTTTTTTTTTTTGGGGGGGGGGGGGGGGGGGGGGGGGGGGGGGGTTTGGTAACAACAAACAATTTGAAAGTACTGGAGGAATTAATTCGATACTATTCTAGAAGAAAAACATCAACATGTTAAACGATCATCTACTCCAAAAGTTTAAGTTATTGGAGACGGTGTAACTTACATATTTATACTTCAACACACCCCTTCACATGCAGGCTAGATTTTAGGCCTAGCACGTGAAAATTTTTTAATAATTAGGGTGGCGGCGTCATTTGAACACAAGACCTCCTATTCTTATGTCATGTTAAACAATCATCTACGTCAAAAGTTTAAACTGTTAAAGATGGTGTAACTTAAGTATTTATACATCAACAAAGAAGGTGGTTCACATATTTGCACCCTGCATTACTTCTTTGATTATTCTCATTATGGATAAACATGTGTTGTATTGACAAATTTCACTACAGGGAATTATCGGTGAACCTCAAGTCGACATGTTCAACTTGCCTATTTATTCTGCCTCCGCCAAAGAGATGACTAGGCTGATAGAAAGTAATGGGAGTTTTAGCATCGAGAAAATGGAGTCGACAGACCCTAGGTCGAAGGATGCTCCAATCAATGCCCAGGCTGTGACAATGCACGTAAGAGCTGCCATGGAAGGAGTTATTGCGAAACACTTTGGACGTGACATTGTCGATGAACTATTTGAACGCATATCTCAGAAATACATGGAGGATATCCACCTATTGGAGTCATGCAACATGAAAGGGACACAACTATTTATTGTTTTGAAGCGAAAATGATGTGAGTTTACTATGTCAATGCTCATTAGATATGGTACTTGCTCATGACGAACAAAATATATAACAATGTATCACAGAAATCGCCTAAATCAATAAGATATTATTGATCTGTTTGACGATGAATAAAAGAATAAAACTTTGGACCTTTTATGTTCAATACTTACAAGCTAGTTTTGAGGGTTAATTATACTTTGTGTTCTCAAACTATGAAGCGTGTGTAACTTTGCCTTCTCAATTATCATGTTGGTTATTATTTTGACATTGCCCCCAATGATTAATGTCCTCTAGAAATTTGATGAAAAATTATTTCATTTGGTCTCTTGAACTAGGTGGTCTTGTTTCACTTTTTCTTGAATACGTTGACATTTAATCAATTCAAGTAATTGAGAGAACAATATATGAAATTGAATAACTCAATGGGCAAAGTGAGATGAAGACCATCGTTTAGGGGACAAAATATAATTATCCGTAGTTGTAATTTCAAAGCCAAAGTAGAATTCTCGTCTTATTCGAAGGCCGTAGCAACAACGAGTAGCGCTGCTATGTATCTTGACGCCTAAAGGCCATAGCAACTTGGTGGGATCTAGATGTCCTTTGAACAATCTTTCGTGAGGTATGGATATAGAGAGTTGAGGTCTGAGATTGAGATCTATCTGAGGTACTAATTAGTTGAGCTTCCGACCTGGGGAGCCGACCTCATCTTTAGATATTTTGTGGTACCATCATATTTGAAGCAAGTCTTTTATGAAAAATATTAACACCAAAAGTTGGTCTGGGGTTGTAAGGACATAGTGGCCTCCAATTGATCTAAGTACCCAAAATTAAACTAGAAATGGACTCATGAGTTTTAAGCCCATGAGAGTCCCCAATGGTTGGTGCCCAAGCTTCCAAAGAGATGCCTGTTAGGGAAGATGGAACCAGTCGTTCAGACAAGGTGGTGGTGGCTGACCTCAAACAGCCACACGAGCCATGTTAATTCTTACATGGAACTGTCAGGGAGTGGGACGACCCCGGACAGTCCGTAATCTTCGAGGGCTTATCGATACCCATCGTCCCTCAATCGTCTTCCTTATGGAAACTAAAAACAAGGCCCATAAGTTAGAACGGTTGAGAAGATCACTTAATTTTTCTTCCTTTGAGTATGTGGAACCAGAGGGACTCTCTGGCGGTCTTGCTTTGTGGTGGCGTGAGGATATTAGCCTGCAAGTGGTTGAGTCTAATAGAAATCTGATTAACTCTAGTGTTCTCTCTCAACAGGCCCCATATGTTTGGCACTGCTCCTTTATTTATGCTAACACAAATCCAGAGAAAAGAAGAGGAACATGGAATAATCTTATTACCTTGGCTAGAAGCCTGAATTCCCCTTGGTTGGTTGCTGGGGATTTCAATGTTATCGGAGGCTTGGGCGATAAAGAAGGTGGCCTTGTAAGTAACCCAAGGAGAGTTGAAGAACTGCAGCAGCTCATCTCTGACTGCTGTCTGATGGAGATGGGGTTCTGCGAACCCAAGTTCACCTGGTCGAATAATAGACCAGGCCAGGCTAATGTCCAAGAGCGTCTTGACAGAGTCTTAGTCAACTCTGAATGGAATGTCTCTTTCCCAAATACACAGGTTACACATGAAGCTAGAATGGGATCGGACCATTGCCCATTAGTAATTGAGCTTTGCCAAAGAAGAAAGAGAACTCCCTATACCTTCAGATTTGAGTCTATGTGGTTGGAGGATGCTGAATGTGAGGAAGTGATTGAAACCAGTTGGAACAATTCTTCTCCTGCTTCTGCACCACAGAATGTTCTCTATAATCTGAATCAATGTAAAACCAGTCTGTCTGAATGGAGCAGAAGTAAGTTTGGCAACACTAGAAAGTTGATTCGTGATTTAGGGAGGGATTTAGCTTATGCACAGACCCTGGAGCCCTCAGAGGAAAACTTAATTCTGGAGGCGGATTTATGTTCACAAATTGATGCACTCAGAAGCAGGGAGGAGAAGTACTGGCTGCAGCGCTCTAGGATCAAATGGCTGAAAGATGGGGACCAAAATACAAGATTCTTCCACCTGATAACCATCCAAAGACGCAACCGAAACCAGATCCGGAAGCTAAAGAATGAGGAGGCTGAATGGATCGAAGGGGAGGAGGAGATCAACTCCCACATTATTGACTACTTCCAGAACTTGTTCAAATCTGTTGGGGAAAGAGATTGGCGGGAAGCTTTGAGTGTGGTGCAGAGAAGGGTTACTGAGGAAATGAATGGTGATTTACTAAGACCCATTACAGAGACTGAAGTACAAAGTGCAGTGCAGGAACTGGGAGCTCTTAAGGCACCAGATCCTGATGGCTTTCCAGGGATATTCTTTCATAAATACTGGCACATTGTGGGTCCGGATGTCTTCCAGCTGGTTAAGAGATTTTTCGAGGAGGGCCAAATGGGCAGGGATCTCAATCTCACAGACGTTGTTCTCATCCCCAAAGAAGCTGCTCCTGAATCAATCACTCAATTCAGACCCATTGCATTATGCAACTTCTTGTACAAGATCATTTCAAAGGCTATGGTCAATCGAATGAAAGGGATGATTGGATCCATAATCTCCCCCAATCAGGCGGCGTTTGTTCCCAATCGACAGATTCAAGACTGCATTGCCATCGCAAACGAAGTCTTCCACCACTTAAAGGGAAAGAAAAGAGGTCCAACCCCTGAAATGGCGATCAAAATGGATATTAGCAAAGCTTATGATAGGGTTGAATGGGATTTCCTCGAAGCCACACTTCTAGAACTGGGTTTCAACAGCCATTGGGTGCATCTTATTATGCAGTGTGTTAGCACAGTCTCCCTTAATTTTGTCCTGAATGGGGAGAGAATTGGGGAGATAAGACCTCAAAGAGGAATTAGACAAGGAGACCCACTGTCCCCCTACCTTTTTATCATGATCGCTGATGTTCTTTCGGCAATGATTCACAAGGGAATTGAAGAGAGGAGATTTATGGGGATCAAAATTAAGAGGAGAAGCCCTGTCATCTCCCATTTGTTCTTTGCAGATGACTCGCTTTTCTTTATTAAAGCCAAGGAGGAGGGTGTTGTGGAACTGTTAAGAATTCTCAATTGTTATTGTGAGGCTTCTGGGCAGTGCGCAAACCAACAGAAATCTGGTATTATTTTCTCTAGTAACACTTCGGAGGAGCAAAGATCCAGTTTCTGTCAGCTTATGGGCATGCAGGTTCTCCCCCATTGTGCGAAATATCTTGGAATTCCTACCGTTTGGGGGAGATCTAAAAAGGAAATTTTTGGATACCTCCTTGAAAGAGTTGCAAAAAAGCTTCAAGGCTGAAAGGGGTGCTGTCTTTCTCAGGCTGGCAAGGAGGTCCTTATCAAGGTAGTGATCCAAGCCATCCCTAATTACGCTATGTCGGTTGTGGAATTCCCAAAAAACTTCTGCGATAAACTTAATAGCTATGTAAGGAAGTTCTGGTGGCAAGGGAGCGAGAACAGAAGTGGAATCTGCTGGAAAAGATGGGATAAAATGGTGGAAGCTAAAAACAAGGGAGGTATGGGATTCAGGGATTTCAAGCTTCTTAATCAAGCTCTACTGGCAAAACAATGTTGGAAGTTGATTCATCAGCCTGATTCCTTCTGGGCTAGGTTCATGAAGGCAGCTTACTATCCTTATGACGACTTTATGAAGGCAAAACGTGGATCCAGACCATCTTGGGTTTGGAGTAGTCTACTCTATGGGAGAGACCTACTTGAGAAAGGTCTTATGTGGCATGTTGGCGATGGCAAAGACATAAACTTCTGGGAAGATAAATGGGTCCCTTCTCTTCCCAATCTGATGATCGTTTCCCCCAAACCATCTGACTGCCAGTTCAATAAGGTCGCTGACTTTCTCTCTGAAAATCCGAAGGGATGGAATTCCCAATCTTTGCTCAGTGTGAGCTCAAGGGCAGAGGTGAAAGCTATCCTATCCATCCCACTCTCAGGAAGAGGTAGTTGTGATAAGAGAATATGGTGGCCTAATAGTAAAGGCGTCTTCACAGTTAAGGCAGGATACAGATTGGGACAGAGCCTTTCTCAGCAGCTGGTCCAGGAAAGCTCCTCTTTCTCTCCCCACCCAAAATTGTGGCAGACTATATGGAATATGAAGGTGGTCCCAAAAATCAAACATTTCTGGTGGAAAACATGCCTTAACATCCTTGCCTCAAGGGAGAACCTCTTCAGAAGAAAGTGTGCCCCTTCATCACTTTGCCAGATTTGCTTGTTGGTTCCAGAAACTATTGAGCATATTCTTTTTGAGTGTGAATGGACTAAGCGTGTCTGGTTTGGCATGGATCTTAAGCTTCAAGGGGACCTCTCTCTTTTCTCGTCAGTGGCACAAAGATCCTCTACGCTGATCCAGATGGTTGATGTGGTGCAAGATAGACTTACTATGCTGGGGAAAATGGCTTCTGTGGCTTGGGTTTTTTGGAAAGCCAGAAATCAGTTCGTCTTCAACATGGAAGAGGTTGATGCCTTTGCCACCGTGGTCCGTGCACAAGCTTTGTGGAAGGACCAGCTTGGTGTTGCTACTGCTGCACCACCAATTGAGCAGAATGATTCGCCAACAAGGACTGCCGAGAACCAACCAACCTCCCCTTCTGAAGTATGCTTCTTCTGCGATGGTGCCTTCAAGACCGCCTCCGCTATGGGAGCTTGTGGAGTGGTTGTCTGCAGGATGAATGGGGATCTTGAACAGGGGTGTGCCAAGTCCTTTCCAGCTAGATCCAGTCTCTGTTCTGAAGCTGAGGCAGTAAGGCAAGCTTGCCTCCTTGCTGAATCTCTTATGATCACCAATGCCTCCATCATAAGCGACTGCCTCAACATTATTAAACTCAGCTCCACTGAAGATGTTCCCCCATGGGAGATCAGTTCCATTGTTGATGATATTAGAAATTATGCTAGATTATATAATCTTAGCTTCCTACACAAGCCTAGAGCCTCCACAAAGGCTGCTCACTGGGTTGCAGCCTCTTTCCTTAGCAATTCACTTCCCCCGAATTGGTTAGGCTCTCCCCCCCCCCCCCCCCCCTGATTGTAACCTCAATTTCCCTACTTAATGAAATGTTTCTTTGAGTGGTTTTGATCAAAAAAAAAACCTATAACGACACAATGACCTTCAATTGATCTGGGTACCCAAAACTGAATTAGAACTGAACTTGTGAGTTTTAAGCCCATGAGAAAACATTTGACATTGTATTTTGTCTCCCAATGGTTGGTAAGGGTTTTAAAGGCTCAACGAGAAGAAAAAGCTGATAGCATTAATTCAAATAATTAGTTTAGTAGAAAACCCAATGAGACTGTAATAGCTACTTGGAAAATAAAGAAAAGAAAGAACGACAAAGAGTAATGCTATACAAATATTAATTTTATAATTTTGTATGATTATAGTTTTCTATAGTTAAAAAAAAAAAAATCACTCATTAAATATTGAAAGACTAGCACTCAAATCCTATTGCAAGTCTTCATACATCACTCATTAAATTGCTTCTATTGTCTCAAAATTATCATGTTTCAGACAAAAAATATTTCAGCGCGTGAGTAAAATATACATTTGGAATGACTATTACCTGGGCAATGTCAAACTAATAACTATAATTGAGAAGTGTAATGTGAGAAACATATAATTGAGAGAACACTGCAAAACTAATAACATGACTAAGGGTCCAATGTGATAAACACAATCATTAAGGGATCAATGTGAGACTGGAATATAATTGAGGGGACAAAAATGTAATTTTTCATAACATGACCGTGCAAATTTCAACGTTTCTGCCTCCTCACATGGCAGTACAAATTTCAACGTCTCTTCCTCTCTGTCCAACCAAACCCACAAGCTTTGACTAAAAACTGCAAGTTGTCTATGGATGAACATGTTTGTTTAGTATTTGAGAAGAGAGAAGAAATCACAAAGGAACGGACTATTAATACATATTGAGAGAGAGACAAAGAGAGAGAGCAGCGGCCACGATGACGGGATCATTTCCGATGAACGGTGGGGATGGCACCTACAGCTACGCCAAGAACTCCCAATATCAGGTACTCCGATCCTTACTCCCATGGTGTAAATAGAGGTTTTTTCTAGCTTCATGGAAGAGAACTATGTTCTTTGACAACCATGGGGTTTTGGTCCATAAGGGTTCAAGTCTCCCTCCTCTCCCCAAAAAAAAAAAAAACTATTTTTTCCGGCACAAACTCCTCGTAATATATCGAAAATTATAAGTTTCGTGTGTTAAATAATAATTTTTGAAGCTAAAGTTATAAAAAAAAATGAAATAAAATTGGGATAAATATTAAAAAAATATAATTTTTTTGAGTTCAGTTAATTAAACACCTTGAGGGTCAATTATAATTTCTTAGGATGTTTGAGATTGAACATAACCTTTTGAACTGTTCTTAAAATGTTTAAATTGGTGTGACACACCGTAAAAAATTGTATGTTGAAAAAACATTCCAAATTTAGAATCGATCCAAAACACTTCAAAACAATTATAATTTCAGAGCCCCAAAAATTGTATTTTTTTGATACAATATCGAAAAAAACACTTTTTGTGCCTTATTATTATCAATGTTCTCAAGGTTGCATCTTTTCCAGTAAGTGTGTGATTGAGGTTACATCGCTGCTGTGATTGGGTTTAGTTTTTTTTTCTTCCCAATTGGATTATCTTATTATGTTACACTTAAAATCCATCTTATTTTGAACAAAAATAATAAATTATTATATTCATCAATGACCGGTGTATAAGAACAATTATTTCAACTCTTACAAAGTACCCACTCCAATAAAATGGATCGCTTTGATATCTGACTGATATCACTCACTGATGTAAAAACAATGAGATTCATACGGAAATATCACTCAAAAAAAATCTTATGCTTGAACACTTCAAGCTCGATGCTTGAATCATTGCCTACAGCCCTACTATTATAGGGAGCAAAAATGTGCGATAATACATCGGTGCGCCTAATACGAGCAAGCCGCATTTGCAACAGGAATGAAACGTGTTGCCCATCCTCACTGGCTACTTTTTTGCTATCTATGAATGCTTAGCGATGATGGATAAAATGTGTTTATACATCACATGTCAAGTATTTAATACAGTAATTAAGAAAGAGACTCTAAGAAGGGCTACGGTGGTCTGAATGTTTTATTATTCATGAAGTGTAGAGTGATGTCCTCTTGTGTAGGTCGGACTTATAATTTATAAGTGACTCCTAACATATTGAGGCGCTATTCTCGTAACAGGTAAGGCAATTTGGTGGAGGTGACGCCATTCTCGTGCGCACCCGATGATTGCGTCCCACAGAAATTTTCTCGTGTGTCAGTTGTAGATTAAGTCTCTCAAGATGGCGAGGCTGACCCGACTGAACTTCTTTGATCTTATGGTGGGCTTAGCCTATATATTTGAGTTGGACCTAATCTGCATTTTTAAACTGAACCTCTGTGTTTGGCCTAGTCTAGGCCGGGCCATCACTAGCCATTTTTATCTTTACGAAGCGTTTAATGCATTAGGTATTCATTTTGACTTTGCATACATGCATTTAATAACACCTACCTTACCACCAAGTAGGGTGGTCTAGTAGGGTACTCCTCACCTTTCCAGTCTTACTCCTCACCTTGAGGTTAGAAGTTTGAGTTTTGGAGTTTTCATTGGGGCTTGATGGTTGTCCGCTATGCTAGCTTAGCTAGGTCTGGTCCCGAGAGGTGTTCCAAGCGCAGTCAGGAGCCTTATGATTCTACTGGTGAGAGCCTATCCGGGTAATCTCTGGGCGCTCTTCTTTGCCCCCACCCCTTTATAACCAGCAAAAAAAAAACAACACCTACCTTACTTCATTTGTATAAAATTCGATGATATTATTGTCTAAATATTAGGGATTGAACCACAATTTTCTATTTGATGATCTTCCATGCTAAGTTTCCAAACTACAAGATGTTTAGATTGCACATCATTCATGTTGACCAAGATGTTTATATTTTGATTATTTGTAGAGAGAAGCTTCAAACGTTGTGAAGGAAATGATCAACGAGGCAATTACTGAGAAGTTTGATGTGAAAAACATGATTTCTACTTCAAGAACAATTCGTATTGCGGACTTGGGATGTTCAGTTGGACCAAATACCTTCATTGCTATGCAAAATGTGATAGCAGTTGTGGAAAAGAAGTACTACTCCCAAGTCTTACCTTCTGAGAAGCTTGAATTCCATGTGTTTTTTAATGATCATATTTCCAATGATTTCAATACCCTCTTCGCCTCCCTCCCTGTTGATAGGCAATATTCTGTCGCTGGAGTGCCAGGTTCTTTCTATGAGTTGTTATTTCCCTCATCGTCTCTCCATTTTGTGCACTCAGCTTATGCACTTCACTGGTTCTCTAAGGTCTCAGAAAAATTGCTAGACAAAAACTCTCCTGCATGGAATAAGGGAAAGATTCACTATATAGGTGCCTCAGATGAAGTAAGGAATGCTTACGCAGCTCAATTCGAAAAGGACATGCAGAACTTTCTAAATGCTAGATCTAAAGAAATAATTGTTGGAGGAATGATGGTACTCATTATGGTAGGTCTCCCAGATGATTTTCAACCTTCTGAGACCTCAACTGGCGTGACATTTAATTTCCTTGAATCCAGCCTGATGGATATGGTGAATGCGATGAGTCATTGATCGCTACTTATCACTACTTGTCGGACTACATTGATAATAGTTGACACCTTGAACCTTATCATTCTGCATAAATATGTATTTTGTTGGATTACAGGGAATTATCAATGAAACTCAAGTGGACTTGCTTAACTTTCCTATATATGTTGCCTGTCCCAAGGAGATGACTATGCTGATAGAAAGAAATGGGAGTTTTAGCTTTGAGAAAATGAAGTTGACAGAGCCTAGGTCAAAGTTTGATGCCCCAATTAATGTGCAATATGTGATAATGCTCCTTAGAGCTTCCATGGAAGGAGTTTTCGCCCAACACTTTGGACCTAAAATTATTGATGAACTTTTTGAACGGGCATCTCCGAAATGTGTGGAGATTTTCCACCGCCTGGAGTCAGGCAACAAGCAAGGTACTCAATTATTTGTTGTTTTGAAGCGTAAATGATGCGAGTTGAAGATGTTCTTAGTCTCCCCAAACCTCTCCCAAAGTTTGCTTGTGTGTTTTATGGGGGAATAGTTTTGTATATCTCAAAATACGCTGATTTAAAATCAGATTAATATTGTATCTTGATGATGATGGATTTAAGTTTGGGCCTTCTCTAAAGCTCAAAATTCTCTGGGCTAACAGAAGGTGGCCCAAGCATCCCATCTAGACAGCATACATTGGGCTCGAACTAGACCACGGCCCAGTTCCATAAATTAAGGCCCGATGCAAAGGAGCTTGGAATAGTTGTTAGCTCAACGTTAACGAGCCCAGTATAGGTACCAGCTTGGGAAATGGGAGCACGATACCAGGCCAGTCTCCAAGAGTTGCAACGTGACACGTGGACAGGGAACAAGGGGACACTAACAATGCTGATGAACGAAATCCCACCGGTATTGAAGATGGCTCACGTACTGCAGCCGGAGAGTAGTAGGTGCAGAGAGGCGTCAGGGACCATAGCTCCAACAACAAGACAATCACAGAGGGGATCATAGAATCAGCAAAAAAGTATCAACATGAAACCCTAACTATCAAATATTTAAATAGCTAACAATACTACACAGAGAGGTAATTCAGAAAAACTACCCAGCAATAACCTAGGCAATACAATTCTCAAGGAGAAGAAGTCTCCCTTACGGTAGATGTAACATTAGTTCTTCGATTAAGGCAAACCACTCATACTATTGTTTTTATCTTGCATCATACACACATACACATATACTCCTACTCCTGCATACATATGCATTTGATGGGCCACATAACCCAGGTTGTTTTGTAATCCCGTTCAGTCGATTTTGAGCACCATCATATCTGATCTACTTGTCTCGATACTTCCAATTAACCGACACTTAAATTAAATGATGACCTCTAATCTTATTTATGCTAGTGAGACAAAGATTATAATTTGAAAAAATGGAAATCTGTTCTAAGAAACCCCCAAAGCAAACAGACAAATAGAACTAAACGACGAGTTTTAGGATTTTTCAAACATGAAAAACCAGCTCAGAGTTCTATTAATTTATAGCTAACATACATGTCTACGTATCTTTTTAATTTTCGTTATGTTTGTCAAATTTTAATTCGGTCTCATTAGATTCTTAAATTAGGTTTCTATAGCATTGCATATAAATCTATCACATATCTCAAAGAACAAACCAATGAAGTCATCGTAACACAGCTTTTATCATTATATAATAAATTAGAGATCTAAAAGTATGCTGTGAAAGAAGAAATAATAATGTTAAGCAACAGACAAAATACCGAATAAAAAATGCTTGTACAAATTTCAACATCTGTTGTCCAACAAACCCAACAAATTAGACTTTCTACTGGAAGATGTCAATATAAATATATGCATCCGATCTAGTATTGGGCATAAGGAAAAGAAATCAATTCATAGTGGGACGGACTGGAGAGAGAGAGAGAGAGGAGCCACGATGGCGGAATCATTTCCGATGAACGGTGGAGATGGCACCTACAGCTACACAAAGAACTCCCAATATCAGGTACTCCACTATGTTGATAATACAGACCAAAAAAAAAACTATGTTGGTAATACATGTTTTTTGCCTCTCTTTCTCTCTCTCCCCCTCCCTGTAAAGACCTATAATAGGCAACATGATAGATCTATCACAGTTTCAAAAGTGAGTAATCCTATTTAGATCTAAAAATCTGACTTAAATCTTCAAAAGTTAGTTTCTATTGAGTGGATTCTTCGGTTTAGCTTTTGGACTCCTGTAATTCCACTGGATGAAATTGATTACTTTTGTCTATCATATTGTCTTGAACAAAAAAAATAAAATAAAGATCGAATGACACTTTACACTTCGAAATATCTTTAAATTCTCAATTTACACCCTTGAATAACAAAATTCTGACATTGGACACTCAATCAAAGAGAAAAGTAAAAAATATTGTCTGTTTTTAATAAAACTGTACAAAAGCTTCATGTAAAATGCTTTTGAGATTAAGCAATACCACTAGTTGTGTATAAAAATAAGAAAATATGAAAAAATACACCAAAAAAATCAGATAAAATAACAGACATTTGGTTTCATGGAACAAGGTTAACTCAACTTTACACTTTGTCCTCTCAAATTATGAAGTTTTTGCCACTTTACCTCCTCACTTATCTTGTTCCTATCATTGCACCTTCAATTATGGATGATAGTTTCACATTGCTTTAATGACCAACATCCCTTGGAAATTTGACACAAAGTTATTTCACTTTGTCACCTAGACTAAATGATTTTGTTCCATCTTACTCTTACACGTTGACATTTTCGTCCAAATTAAATAATGGACATTTGCATTTTAGGCAACGGGAAACTGATATTTCAGGCATTTGAGAGGTAACATAAGAAATTTAATAGTTAAGGGGTAAAGTGATACAAATCTCATAGTTTGAGGGAGAAGCATGTAATTAACATAATCATACGCAAAATTTTGAAATTTGGGGTTGGAAAGTACTCATTTTGCTATTCTATGGCAAGAGAAATCAATCTATCAATAAGTAGTTTGACAGGGTGGTGGGATTTGTGCTGCACTTTTGCATCACAAGTACTCAATGAATGCTTATTTTCTATCTGTGTGCTTAGCATTTATCAAAAGCTATAAGATATTGCTGCCCATTTATTAGAGATTAAACCACAATTTTGTCTTTGTGGTTTGCCAAGAAGAGTCGAGTTTTCTGAACTGGAGAATGGTTAAGTGCACGTCATCCATGATGATAATAACAATTACTAGCGATGAAATCAATTTATGTTTGGCTTGTGTTCAGAGAGAAGCTTCAAACATTGTAAAGGAAATGATCGATGAGGCAATTGCTGAGAAGCTTGATGTGAAAAGCCTGACTTCTACTTCACCAACAATTCGTATTGCAGACTTGGGATGTAGGACCAAATACCTTTATTTCCATGCAAAATGTGATAGCAGCTGTGGAAAATAAATACTATTCCCAATGCCTACCTACTGAAAAGCTTGAATTCCAAGTGTTTTTCAATGATCACGTTTCCAATGATTTCAACACCCTCTTCACCTCCCTCCCTCCTGATAGGCAATACTTTGCCGCAGGAGTGCCAGGTTCTTTCTATGAGTTATTATTCCCCTCATCCTCTCTACATTTTGTGCACTCTGCTTATGCATTACAATGGCTCTCTAAGGTGCCTGAAAAGTTACTCGACAAAAACTCTCCTGCGTGGAACAAAGGAAGGATTCACTACACGGGTGCCTCGGATGACGTAGTCCATGCTTATACCACTGAATTTGAAAAGGGCATGGAGATATTTATGAATGCTAGAGCTAAAGAAATTGTTGGTGGAGGAATGATGGTACTCATCATTCCAGGTATACTAGATGATATTAATCATTCTGATCTCCCAGCCGGTGTGTTATTTGATTTTCTTGGATCCAGCCTCTCGGATATGGTGAATGCGGTGATTCAATGGTTAGCTATTCATATTTAAGCCATTAAATTTAGAAGTTAACTATTTGGGATCACTTACACAAAACAAATATTTAAAGTAACGTTTAGGGAAGGAACATAATTTTTTCTTAAAATAGTATTCAAGATTGATTATCGAGGGAGAAAGGGAGAAAATTAGGAATTGTTTTAGTAAAACTCGGGAAATATATCCAATACTATTCAAGACAAATGTTGCTGTGGTTAAAACATTATGAATAATCTTAAAGGTACTAATAATATAAAGTATGAGTATATAATTGCTTGGGTTCTGTTGTTTTATGAGAAATTTCAAGATTATAGGCTTCAATATCTTTCACTGCTTGTGGGACTAAAGTGATGCATGACAGTTTCCACCCTACATTACATCCCAAACGTTCTCTTTCTAGACAAATATGTATTGCAATAGCCAATTATGACTCGATCTCAAAACAAATTTGATGATAACTAGTGTACTATTTGGGATCGCTTACACAAAATAAATGTAAGTTATGCTTAGGGCATGAAGGAAAAATGTAAGTGGTGCTTAATTTTATCTTCAAAAAGTATTTATGATGATCTAGGGTAAAAGGGGGGAATTAGGAAATATCTACAATAGAATTTAGGGAGTATATACAAAACTACTCAAGGAGAAGAAAAGCAATGGTAATGGTTGCTGCTATAGTTAAAAGTTTATGAATAATCTTGAAGCTAGTAATATTGAAATCTTAGTATATCAAAATCACAAAATATCACTCAAGAAAAGGTCTTCTATTTTATGAAGAATTTCAAGATTAGAGACTTTGATACTTTTCGTTGCTTGTAAGACTGGATTGATGATAACATGCACCCTACATCACATCTTCAACAATCTCGCTCTCTCTCTCTCTCTCTCTCTCTCTCTCTATTTTCTGTGGAAAGTTATCTTCAACATTCTTATTTTGGATGTTGCCTTGGCCAATTTTAATATAGGGAATTATCAATGAAGCTCAAGTGGACTCATTTAACTTGCCTATTTATGCTACCTCCCCCAAGGAGATGACTAGGCTTGCAGAAAGAAATGGGAATTTCACCATTGAGAAAATAGAATTGACAGACCCCAGGTCGAAGATTGATGCCCCAGTTAATGTGCAAGCTTTGATAATGCACCTAAGAGCTGCCATGGAAGGAATGTTCTCCCAACACTTTGGAAGAGACGTTGTTGATGAACTATTTGAACGGACTTCTCAGAAATGTGCAGAGATTTCAGACCGGCTGCAATCAACCTACATGAAAGGGACACAATTATTTATTGTTTTGAAGCGTAAATGATGTGAGATGAAGATCGTCTTGGCTTCTTCATTCTAAAGTTTGTGTGCATGTTATTTGAGTCAAGTTTAAACATATACAAGCATGTCCTCTTGATGAAAAATAATCAAATACTATAAAGGATTATTTTTTATCTGGTGATGCATAAAAGAATAAAATTAAGGACGTTTTAGATTGGATGCTGACAAGCACCCAATAATGCTATGATACCTCACACCAGCAAATGATCTATAGTAAAACTTGCCTTACAGCATGGTATGCTAATTGATGAGTTTGGTCAATGTGTCATTACACCATAAGAAATTTTGGACAGAGAATTGGCACCATCTGAACGCTTAAATACATGCGTCTAGACACTTCCGAATCTTGCTAATTGATGAGTATGCTAATTAGTTTTCAACTAGGACTTCCAAAAGGTCTTCAATCTTCTAGACTTTCGGATGAATTGGTCGGGCTTAAATTGTGGGTATTGGAAGCAAATTTGATCACCAAAGAACACAAAACAGAGAACAAAAAATCTGCTATACATCCACACCAATTTCACTCAAGAAACACATCTATATTTCATCAAGAGTGATCACAATATCAAGGAATACAAAGGGGAAGCTAATCTGAATTTTTTCAGCAAGAACAACTCACAAAATAAGTTATCAACTAGAGCTTCTGCTCTTGAACAGACTACTGTTTTTTTCTGGCAACAACACACTATTTTTTACTCTCTTTTTTCTGTTTTGTTCTGCACAGACACACTATTTTGGCAGCAGCAGTCCAGCCCCTTTTATATGCCTATGTTCCAGCCAAAAAGTCCTTGAATTTGCCCATTCAAAGTCCAGCTGCCTTCATGCATGAAACCAGATTGTGTCCCTTCAGTTTTTCCACATAGCAGTGCATGAATACTCCTCCAAAGACATGAACAGACCTCCCAAAAATTCTGAACTCTTCTAGTGATTACCTCTTCAAATACCATGACTTTTTTCAATATTACATCATAAACCCAAAAATACAAAAACTACCCTTTAAGAATTGAGTTTATAAAAACTAACATCCCCCATTGAACTCAATTCCTTGGGTTCTCATGCCTATCATCATTTTCAATCTTCCAAACACATCATGCTTTAATGGCTTCGTAAAAATGTCGGCAACTTGATCTTGAGTCTTGCAATGCACCAACTTCACTTCTCCATTCTTCACATGCTCTCTAATAAAATGGTAGCACGTATCAATGTGTTTACTCCTCTCATGAAACACCGGATTCTTTGCCAAAGCCATCGCCGATCTATTATCAACAAGGATCTCCGTGAGAATTTCTTGAGAAAATCTCAAATAATTCAACAAGTTTCTCAACCAAATAGCATGACACACCGTTGAATTTGCAGCCACATACTCCGCTTCACACGTAGACAAAGTAACAATTGCTTGCTTCTTGGATGACCAATTAAAAGTCGTTTCTTCCATGAAAAAATAATAACCCGAGGTACTTTTCCTTTCATCCAAGTCTCGTCCCCAATCACTATCCGAATATCCAACAAATCTAAAATCATTAGTGCAAGAATAAAACAAGCCATCATTGTGTGTACCTCTAATATAACGTAAAATCCTCTTCACCGCATTAAGATGAGTTTGATCCGGTGTCTCCATGTATCTACTAACCAAACCAACTCCATAAAAAATGCTCGGCCTTGTGCAAGTAAGGTACCGAAGATTCCACCACTAATGTTCTTCCTCAATTCCAATCCAATTTCTACGGGTGTGTTCACCGGGTTGCAAGAATCCATCTTGAACTTCTTGAGTATTTCCTTTGGATAACTACTTTGAGAAATAAAAATTTCATCTTCACTTTGCTTAACCTTAATGCCAAGAAAATGAGACATTAAGCCAATATCAGTCATTTCAAACTCCTTAATCATACTTCTCTTGAATCTATCAAACATTATTGGATCATTGCCGGTGAAGATCAAGTCGTCAACATAAAGGCAAACAAGTAGCACACTTCTATTGCCATCCATCTTCATATATAATGCATGCTCATAAGGACATTTTTTAAAACCATTCTCACGAAAATATTTGTCAATTCTAGCATTCCATGCACGCGGTGCTTGCTTTAATCCATAGAGTTTTTCTCAACTTGTACACTTTATCTTCATGTCTCTCTTTCACATACCCCAAAGGTTGTTCAACATAAATCTCCTCCTCAAGAAATCCATTCAAAAATGATGATTTTACATCAAGTTGGTAAATCTTCCACTTGTTTTGTCCCACCAAAGAAATCATGAACCTAATCGTTTCCAAACGAACAACGGGAGCAAATACCTCATCAAAATCAACTCCGGCCCTTTGCTTGTAGCCTTTAGCAACCAATGTTGCCTTGTATCTTTGGACTTCACCATTTGCATTCTTCTTGGTTTTATATACTCACTTCACATCAATTGCTTTATGACCTTGGGGAAGACTAACTAGTGCCTATGTATCATTCTTTTCAATTGCCTTCATTTCTTCATCCATTGCTATTCTTCATTTCTCTTTTTGAACCGCTTCTTCAAAACATAAAGGATCACAATCCATGAATAAACAAAACAAATTCAAGTTACCTTCAAAATTTTCCGAAGATTCATAAATCTCTTGCAAACTTCTCATTTTCCTTGGTCTTTCACTTGAACTTGAATCCGATGATGAAGATGATGATAGTGATGATGATGATTCACCTGTAGAAGATGAGGGGGATCCATGTGGAGGTGTATGTGGCTCTCTTTGGACTTCCCTTGTTTCTTCAAACTCTTCTTCTTCAAGTATAAGTTTCACTTCGGTGGCTGAAATTTTTTTTTTCCAATCCCACATGTCTTCCTCTTCAAAGATAACATCTCTAGTCATGATCACTTTCTTGATAATGGGGTTGTATAACTTGTACCCCATTGTTCTATCACCATACCCGAGAAAAATGCACTTTTCTCATTTATCATCAAGTTTTGTCCTCCTTACTTCGGGAATCTTCGCATAAACAATACATCCAAAAACTCTAAGATGGACTACACTTGGCTTGAATGAACACCAAGCTTCCTCCGGAGTCTTGAAACGAACAATTTTGGTTGGACATCGATTCAATAAGTACACAGCACATGCTACGGCTTCGGCCCAAAATTCTCTAGGCAATCTTTTTCCTTTCAACATGTTTCTAGCCATATCAAGAATAGTCCTATTTTTTCTTTATGCAACTCCATTCAATTGAGGTGTGTAGCTTGGCGTGAATTGATGCACAATTCCATGCTCCTTGCAATAGTCTTCAAATAAATCGGAACTATACTCACCACCTTGATCGGATCTCAACCTCTTGATAAATTAGTCACTTTGCTTCTCAATAAGATTCTTGAACTCCTTAAAAACTTCAAACACTTCCGACTTCCTTCTTAAAAAATACACCCAAGTTTTTTGACTATAGTCATCAATAAAAGTAAGAAAGTAGCGATTCTTACCATTTGACATTGGCTTCAAAGGACCACAAACATCGGTGTGCACAAGCTCCAAGAGTCGTGATGCTCTCCACTTGACTTCTCTTGAGAAGCTTAATTTGTGATGTTTGTCAAGAATGCACCATTCACATAACTCATCTGGATGGTCTATGTAGGGTAGACCCTTCACCATTTTCTTGCTAGACAAAAGCCTCAAGCCACCAAAATTAAGATGTCCAAGTCTCAAGTGCCACAACCCAGAATCATCTTTAATAATAACATTCAAGCATCTCATAGCATCATGTTGAATATTCAAAGGAAACATTCTATTCTTGGACATTTTCACATTAGCAATCAAATTTCCACGAGCATATTTAATTGTAAGGTGGAGATTCTTCATGCTAATATCATAACCCTTTTTTAAAAGTTGCCCCAAACTCAAAATGATATTCTTCATATCCGGCACATAATAGACATCGAAAATAAAATCATGATTGTCATTCTTGAGCTTAATAAGAATTTTACCTTTGCCTTTCACCGGAATGTTGGAGGAGTCGCCAAAAGTAACATTGTCTTCCGTCACTTCATCAAGTTCTATAAACATATATTTTTTGCCACACATATGGTTGCTCGCCCCGAAATTAACAAACCACACATTGCCATTATCTTCCTCGGATCCATCGTAGGCCAACAACAAAGTAGATGCCGCTTCATTACTTGCTTTCTCCACATAATTCACATGTTCTTCAACGTCTTTATTTGCACTTGCCCAACACTCATTGATATAATGCCCAAACTTGTGACAATTGAAGCATTCAACATTTCTCTTGTCAAAACCTTGATTGTTGTAATTGCCTCTTTCTCTTCCTCGTCCTCTTCCTCTTGAACCATAAGAATTTTGATTTCTTGCATAATTAGTGAATTGGCCTCTTCCTCCTCTACCTCTATTAGCATAGCCTCTTCCACGATTGTCATAACCTCTACCTCGTGCTCCATTACCTCTTCCTCTTTGAGATGTACCACCTTGAAATTCTCTTTTTTCATCTTTCAAAGAAAGCTTGGATTGGAGAGCTTGTTCAAGAGTACTTGAAGTCTTTTTATTAATACGTTGCTCATGTATTTCCAATGTCGCCATCAATTCATCAACGCTCGTAGTCTTGAAATCCATGGATTGCTCAACAGCTACAACATCATGCTCAAATTTTGGAGTTAAGGTTCGTAGTATTTTTTCCATAACACGAACATCATCAATATCTTCTCTATACCTTCGCATTTGATTCACAGTCACCAAAGTTCTTGAAAAATACTCCGAAATTGACTCGGCTCCATTCATATTCAACCCTTCAAATTCACTTCGCAATATTTGAAGACGAACCCGAATTGTTTTATCAATTCCTCTATGCATTTTCTTCAAAATTTTCCAAGCTTGCTTCGAGTTGGTGGCGGAAGAAATCTTCTCAAAAGTATTATCGTCAATACATTGGTAAAGTAGGAATAAAGCCTTCTTATCCGTCTTCCTTGATTGCTTAAGCACCATCTTTTGTACATCATTAAGTGTTTGCTCTTCCTCCATAGTTGGCTCGATGTAACCTTTTTCAACAATTTCCCAAAGATCTTGTGATTGTAACAACACCTTGATTTGAATACTCCAATTCCCATAATTATATTTCCCCAATTTGGGAAATTGGGGTTGAAGCACATTACTCATAGTAGTCATAACAACCAAGCTCTAATACCACTTTTGTTGGGTATTGGTAGCAAATTTGATCACCAAAGAACACAAAACAGATAATACAAAATCTGCTATACATCCACACCAATTTCACTCAAGAAACACATCTATATTTCATAAAAAATGATCACAATATCAAGGAATACAAAGGGGAAGTTAATCTGAATTTTTTCAGCAAGAACAACTCACAAAATAAGTTATCAACTAGAGTTTCTGCTCTTGAACAGGCTGCTGTTTATTTTTGGCAACACTGTTTTTTACTCTCTTTTTTCTGTTTTTTTCTGCATAGAAACCACTATTTTGGCAGCAGCAGTCCAGCCTCTTTTATATGTCTATGTTCCAGCCAAAGTCCTTGAATCTGCCCATTCAAAGTCCAGTTGCCTTCATGCATGAAACCAGATAGTGTCCCTTCAGTTTTTCCACATAGCAGTGCATGAATACTCCTCCAAAGACATGAACAGACCTCCCAAAAATTATGGGCTCTTCTAGTGACTACCTCTTCAAATATCATGACTTTTTTCAATATTACATCATAAATCCAAAAATACACACTACAACAAATTTGTTTTTTAGCGACGAGTTTTGGCAACGAACAATAAAATTTGTTGTAAAAAAATGATTTTCGGCGACAATTCAAATGTTTGTCGTGGTAAACTTTTTAATGATATTTTTGGCGACCATTTTTTGTAGTCGTCGCCAATAGTCTTCGCAAAAACGTTCCCTCCAAAAAAAAATTTGCGCCAATGTTGGCGCTAAATGCTAATTTTATAGGCGACAAAAAAAATTGTCGCCAAAATAATTTTTTTGGTTGCAAAATTTTTGTCAAATAACGAAAAATAAGAAAACAAAAATAATAATACTTAGCGACAATACAAGTTAGTCGCATAAAAAAAAAGTTAAATTTTTTTTTATTTAACGACAATTTATATTTGGTCGCAGTTCAAAGACAAAGGCAAACCAATGTCTTTTGTTTTTGTCCCACATCGACAAATGAGGTAAGATGGGGAGGGCTGACTTGCCTATAAAAGGCAGTGGTCTCTTGTCTTTTTTTTTTTAGCCTTAAAGTTTGATTTTTATGTGAGATTTGACTAGAAATTCTTTTTTTTTAGGTAAGAAAAGTGGAGTATTAAAATTTGTTGATATAATTTTTTTAAAATAAAACGGGTTAAACGAGTCGTGTCGTGTTACCCGTTTATAAAGTTTGTTCATTTGTTATTTGGCGTCGAAAATATGTTAGTCGTAAAAAATGTACCTTGATTTTCAGCGACAAATATTATGTCATCACCAAAGAGAAAAAATATGACAATAATATAATTTCTTTCGGCGACGAATGTTTTTTTGTGACAAGTAGATGAATTTTTAAGCGACTAAGTTTTTTGTCACCGATAATCTACTTTAGCGACGATACTTTAGTTGGTCGTCAAAAATTTTCAGTGACGAGCCTGCCGCGACAAATTGGCGACCAAGTTTTTTTGTTGCAGAAAATTTTTAGCGACGAATTATTCACTTTTAGCGACGATTTTTTTTGCCGCTAAAAAACATTTTTCTTGTAGTGACAAAAGCTACCCTTTAAGAATTGAATTTATAAAAACTAACATAAATCTCTTATAAAAGAAAATACCACAATAAGTATGTTTTTTACCAATTAATTCAAATCAAGTCTAATAAAATGAAAAAAATTAAAACTCATTTAAACTGCAACAATATGCTTAAAAGAAGTGCAATAATAATTATTTAAACTAATAGAATAATGCAATTTTCAATTATTATTATTATTGGACACCTTGGGGACCATCAAACACCACATGTTCATAACTTTTCTGCAATCAGCCATATTACTTGGTATCCCTTTTTCCACATGCATGCATGCGTCCTCACATGCAGAGGCGCTCGCCAAACAATACAAACAGCAGTATGGTATCAAACCATTTGGATTTGGTGTTTGCTATGCAGTAATTAATGTTAGTTGTCATTAAAAATTGTCTCCTACGAAAGCAGTGACCTAATAGTTTGTTTGGAATGATCAGACAAGAACTTAAAAATCTCAAGATGAACTTTTTTTATGCTTGTAGAGTCATTGTTAATTTTAAGAAACAAACACAGCAAGCGACACTTTACTTTTAACACTTACTGTTTAAGTCAATGACACTACACTTATCAGAAATCTACGTTTCATCCTCTTAAGGCTTATGATGAATAATGTAACAGCTAACAAAGTTAAAACTTATTATGCGGGTAGTACCAATCTACTTTAGTATATCATGTGGATGTACCAAGGAGATTTAATATTAGACAATTACATCCTTTATTTTAAAAATTTTATTGTTTTTGTCCCTAAAAGATTTTACTAATTCAAAAATATACTGAAATTTATGGAAAAAGAAGGGATATATATCAATTTGTTTATTTTAGGGAACAAAAAAAAAGAGTTGGCCGACATATAAGGGTAAAATAAACTCGTATTGACAATCAATTTTAACCAAAATCCTAACGATGATATATACACTTTACTCCAAAATTATAAGAGGGCGACGATGAAGCATGCCAAGAAAGAAAAAAAAAAGAGTGCGACGTGTAAGTTTTCAAACCACAGGAACATGAGTGTTTTTGAATTAAATTATTAAGGAATTAAAAAATAATATATACTAAGAATCTGAGATCAAGTCAAGGCCCAGACAACCAAAAAACCCTCCAGAGCCAACTTCAAAACTTGGACACCAAAACCACCCATTATAACAGCCAAGAGTGGGATTTTTTTATGACTTTATTTTTCCATAGGATCATTAGAGTCCGTACCAAGTAGCCCAACATGTTAAACAAGTACAAGACTGCTCACCTTATCACTAGCATCCTGCAGAATAAGTTAATCTTCATATTAAACAATAAGTACCACTTGCCTGCCAGCTA
Organism: Ilex aquifolium; assembly: GCA_951799425.1. NCBI lineage: Eukaryota > Viridiplantae > Streptophyta > Magnoliopsida > Aquifoliales > Aquifoliaceae > Ilex > Ilex aquifolium. The sequence continues at coordinate 40,173,518 of OX637397.1, read as the reverse complement.
CTCGGTGAGCATTCCCAAAGAAGTAAATGAAACTAGACCAACCTTAGAACTTAGTTTTGATCGAGGACATTCATGCCATTGGTAATAAGCCTCACTGAACAAAAGATGTAAAAGAAAAGTTATAATAGTTCAGTATGACAATATACTTTTTTCCTATACCTTATAAAATCGTCGGCTTAACCAATTAAAATTATAAAATACTATTTGTACTTAATTTTGAGAGATCACAACTAAACTAATCCAATAATTATAACGAATTAGATCTCAATAGCATTACTCATTAAACTTGGTCGGGTTGACAACTTCTGATTCTCTTTGAGCTATGACTAGGGCTAGTCTTTACCAAAGGCTGAAATCAATCTCACATACATTTCATTTCTCTTTGGGGCTTCATTTTAACTCTATTTCAAGTAGGGGTGTTAATCAATACAAGTTATTCGGGTTCAGCTCGAGCTCAACTCGTGTTCTAAACGAGTTAAGCTTGAACAATTTTTTAGACTCATTTAGAAAAACGAGATTTAAAGACTCGGCTCAAACTTGCAAAGCTCGGCTCGTTTATATATAAAATTGTCGAGTTATTCGAGTTTGGCTTGGATTCAGCCTAGGCTTGGGCTCAGCTCGAGTTTTAAATAAGCTAAGTTTGAACAATTTTTTAGGCTCGTTTAGAAAAAGAAATTCGGCAGGCTCGAGCTCAAACTCACAAATCTTGGCTCGATTAACACCCCTAATTTCATGTGTTTTTCCTCTTTTATCCTTACATTTGTGTATCGCCTTTTATTGGGTCTCGTTTCTACCTCGGATTTTCATTTACTCGGATTATCCTAGCTGCATAGATAGATACGTATTCTTGACTATTAATTTTAGCACCTCAAATCTAAGACCAGAAAACTTTATCTTGCCACTGGCAATCAGTGGGTAAATTAGATCGGCTGTGGCATTATTATTTAAAAAAGATTCGGTGTGGCATAGTTATTTGAAGAAAACAAAAACAAAACTTGAGTTCGATTTTCTATGGGCATATATAATCCATCTCCAATTGATGTGTGTGGTGGATGACTGTGTGCATTCGAAATTGGGGTGTCGCCGTGTCACTCGTGATTCCAAAAACACGTGATTGGGAGGATTTCTCGTTGCGAAAAAAGAAAACTCAGCAAAACAAGTACAAAGAGAAAAATATAATGATAGAGGAACACTGATTAACAATTTTGATGGTCAAGGACCACTGATAAACTATTTTCCAGTGGCCAAGTAACTTGCACCGGGTCTACTCATAAAAAGGACAAGAGGAGTGTTGATTTTCTCTCCTACTCTTTTCAACAAATATTTGAGTAAATGTTTCGTACTTACTTCCCTTGGTAATGGTGGCCGGTCGGTGAGGCCTATAGTCTAGACCCCTACTAGTCTAGGGACCTAGGCTATGGACCACCTGATTCTGGTTCCAAGTAGAGGCCATTGGTGCATTCGACGTTCCAACCGTGAGATAATATTGAAAAATAAAAAGAAAAGTAAAATAGAGAAAAAGAGTTCAAGTTTCAAGATTCTGATGCTTTTAAGAACAGAGAGTCTCTTGAGTCTTGACTGTTCAGAAAATTTTTGAAAGCACGAAACCCTAGTTTAAATAGAATCATCAACACTTTCCTTGTTTCCTAGTAGTTGAGCTTCCCACTCTTTTGCTGGTAGAAAGGATGCTAGGGAAGGTTGTGTGTAGGGGAACAGCTTGAACCTTAGTTCCTTGGTGGATTCTGGTTCATAAGATTATAACATCAAATAAGTCTTTTTATTCGGTACCTACCGTCAAATTTTACAAGTTTTATGGATTGACATATATGTTTTTAAGTTTGCGATAAAAAAAATTTTATAATTTTTGAGGTCATATTATAATTTTATGGTTCAAGTTATAATTTTTGTGGATCATTCATAACTTTTGTGGGTCTTAAGATCTATTACAAGTAACCTCAAAATTTATAAATGATCCCCAAAAGTTGTAAACTTTAGATACTATTTTGAGAAAATTTTAACCATCATCTAGTTTATCATATCTTTAAGGACACTCTCTCTATTTTCTGAATCTTCACCGACACCCCCTGTCAGATTAAAAATATTAACTAAAATACAATTTTACTAAATTGCCCATGATATATTTGAGGACAAATTTCATCCACACCCCCTCTAAAGAAGCATATCTTCAATGAGACCCCTTCTATTTTCTAAATTTTTTTACTTATTAAAATTCGGACAGATTAAAAATTCGATTTGAGCTAATTAAAATTTATTTTTTACGTATTAAAATTTGAATCAATTAAAAATTATATTTTTTTTACATATTAAAATTTTATTAGAGCCAATTAAAAATCAATCGGCTTAAATCAAATTTTAATCAACTTGCATTAAATTTTAATCCACCCAAAATTTTGATATATAAAAAATATAAATTTTAATTGACTCAAATTTTAATGAATCACATTTTAATTGGCACGAATTTTAATGAGTAGAAAAATATAAATTTTAATCGGCGCTAACAACTCGAGTTCATTGATCAGCCGGCGCCGGCATCTCAATGGTTGGGCACTACCTTTCTCGTTATAGCCACTATGGCCTGCTTTCCTACTGCCAGAGTTCAAATCAACTCGAATTTTAATACTTAAAAAAAAAAATTTAATAGGCTCAAATTTTAATACGTAAAAAAAATTTAATCAGCTCGACTTGAATTTTAATTATATTAAATTTTAATATGTAGAAAAATAAATTTTAATCAACTCGTATTTTATTCGAGTTTTATGTAGAAAGATTGTTTGGGATTTATGTAGGAGTATTTTTGGTATTTTAGATGAATCTTGTTTTGTTGGAAATGGTGGTTTAATGGCAGGAGTGTCAGTGATGTTTAAATATAAACTAGAATGGGTGTCAATAATTTTTTGATAATAGAGAATGTGTCCTTGAAGATATAGTAAATTAGAAGGAGTGTGGCTGAAATTTTCCCTACTATTTTTTAACTACAAAACAAGATAGTAAACTTTAAACTGGTAAACTCTAAATTTTTTTAATTAGCAGCTAACTATAGATATCAGTTAAAGATAACAAAAAAACAATCTAAAACGTTTTAGTTTATAATTTACACTCAAAGAACCCCAAAACACTAGGTTATCCTTAGAGTTCGCTTATATACTACTTACTAACTCATTAACTACCACCTTAGACTCTAACCAATTTATCGTAACTCAATTTAACTAAGTCGTTTTAGTAAAACAAGTTTTCAATTATTTAGGATTGGCCACATCGATCATATTCCTTTATTGTGCTCTGAAATTGGTTATGCAATTCATGCTCGTTAGAGATCTAATCAGTTATACCTTTTTTTCATTATACGAACCTAGGATCGGTTAAAAAATTTAAACCTTTGGCCAGGAGCGACTTCATCACTAAAAAATAATTTTCTTGTATTGTGCCCTCATCTACAAATAAAAATAATAATAATTCTATGTGTAAATTGAGAAATTAATACATTGTGGTTATTGAATTCAAAGTTCGATTTCATTCAATTTTGTAATTCAATACTACTCTAATAACCACAATAGATACAATATTTAAGTTAATTACTTTCTTAATTTAAATCCAAATAATATTGTTCCAAATTATAACACAAAATTTCAGAAAAAATAAGATGTAAAATGAAACATCTCGGAAGCTTTACGTGTAAATCTATATGATAAAGCACATAGAAATTTGAATTTTTATCTTACATATTTTTTTTCTCTAAAAATATCACATCACTCATTTCTATCACATGTTTAATCATTTAATATTTTATTAATTTATAATTTAACATAATTTTTATTTCAAACATTATTCATAAATGATAATCTATATATATATGTAGAAAAAATTTAATATAATAGAATCGATTTTTTGGGCGCTCGAATTTTATATTTTATCGCATTTTTAGGCGTGAATTATGGTTAGTATCAAAATAAAACATCTTGGGAAGTGTACTTTTAAATATCGCCATATACAAACATCCGTATTGTTTACACTCGGAAAAAGTCGACTTTTGTCACTTTATGAATATTCAAATTCAAACACATAAAGGTATAGCCTTTACAGTAGACACCCAAATCTGCCTCCCAAAGACACACACACACATAGAGAGAGAGAGAGAGAGAGAGAGAGAGATGGGTGACCTTTCGAAAGACTCATTTCCGATGAACGGTGGAAATGACACATACAGCTACTCTCAAAACTCTAGCTATCAGGTATAGCCTTTCACACCTATATCCTTAGCATATAATTAGCACAATATGGATTAGTTTTATGAATGCATTAGAGGCCACCTTAGCATATTTATGTGTTGCAATCATTCTACTCATGCCACAAAACTATATGGCCAAACTCTTCTTCAATATGATGCAGAGAAGTTGCTTCTGTGGGGCTCAAATATACCCAGAAGAAATATAATGCAGCAACTTAGATTTAATTATATGTAAAGAGAAAAATATATATATCCAAATACATATATATTCACACACACCCACACACACACACATGAAAGGTAGACTAATGGGCAAATATTAGTAAAGCCAAAATACTAGCTAAGATGAAATAAAAGTTATTCATTGTAACATAGCATAAGCTTTTTGGTTGAGCTTTTTTCTCAATGGTAATGGTGGACTGAAAACACAAAAACATACAGTGAATATTAATAAGTATTTGTGTAGAGAAAATTTTTAAATTATCAAGTTGAAGTTTATTGCATGTGCATATTATTGGTACTTGATTTTTTGGGTGTCTAGTTGAAGTTTATAGTCTACGCAAAACTGTTAATAACAAATTCTGTGCGCTCAAAACAAAGAATCTTGACAGGGAACCTGTTCATGGTTTAATTTTTTTTGAAATCAAGTTGAAGTTTACAATCTCTGCAAGTGGTATGTTGATAATTAATAACCAAGAATCTTGAAAACCAACTTGTTCATGGATCAAAAAGCTCATGCACTAACCAGATCATGATGAAAAAATATTTTGCACTAACCAGATCTAGCTTAAAGATTTTTAGGTTGGTAGATTTATGTGTAGTAATATGACAGTTGTATGAAAGAAGAAGTTTATCTGTTTACCTACCTCTTGATGTTTGTAAGTTTTGATGCAACGTAGCCATAGGAAGCTTCAAACCCTAAGTTTGACCTTACTTGAGAAGATTTCAAATTGCAATTCATGTGTCATCTGGCTCCAGTTTGTATTGAGAAGTCCACCATCCATTCCATTCCAAAGTCAATTGACTAGATCTACACTTATATTCACATTTGTTTACATATATATACATGTATATATAGGTAGAAAAAGAGCATATGCACATGTTATCTCTTGACTCGTGGAATCGGGTCGAACAACTTACGTTGAGAGCCTCCTTGTAATCCTACATGTTTGAGAGCTTTCCAGACGTCCACAAGCATGATAATATGCCGAAGAGAGGGTTGCAAGAGCCCCTAAGCACACACATACCTACAAATCCTCCATGGTTTTTCATGGAATCATCAGTCTTATGATCTTATCTCAGTCCAAAATCGAGGCTGACATTATCCCCAATAATACCTATTATGTAACTCACACACTCAAGTTGTTATATGTTTGCAAAACAAACGGGCAATATGATCATTTCGTCTCATTCTACTCACTATCTCAAATTTACGACGATCACTAATTCCTTCATGGTTAGATCCACAAATTCCTTCATGATCCTCTGCCACAATTTTTATAGCATCCAGCTTGTTGGTACATGACCACATCAAGCCTTTTGGAGTTTTTTTAAACAGCTGTCCTTCCATGAAGACATAGCTTACTGCTTGATTTCTAACAAGTCTTTCAATTCTTTGAGATGGATTTTGTAAATATTTTATAATAAAGAACCTCTAGTAAAATTCCTCTATTTCTATGGTTAATACATCTATTAGTCATGATACCACTTTTGGTAAGTATCTTTTTTGTATTTTAATTATTCTTTCATTTATACCTTCTGAAATTCTAAACAAGTCATTTCATTGACTTCTCCATTATAGAGTCTTATAACATGTTCAGATTGAACCTCTTCAAATATTCACTCAAAAAATCTGACCCATATTCATTTGGGTCAAATTAACAAAACCAAATGAATATGGGTCAAATTTTTTGCGAGATTTCAGTGCTGTCAACTTTCAAATCTTTGTCCAATTTTGCACCTAGCAATAATCCTAGATCACTTTGACGACAATGATATGACAGATGCCAAAATCATACATGAACTGTTTTGCAGAGGGAAGCTTTAGTGATCACTAAGGCGATGCTCGACGACGTGATTGCTGAGAAGCTTGATATTGAGAAGTTCTCTTCCACTCCAAACACTTTCTGCATCGCGGACATAGGCTGTTCAGTTGGCCCAAACACCTTCATTGCCATGCAAAATGTACTAGAGGCCGTGGGGAGGAAGTACGAGTCCAAAGCCCTCGCTTCTGAACTGCCTGAATTCCAAGTGTTCTTCAATGATCATGCCACGAATGATTTCAACACCCTCTTCGCCACCCTCCCATCCGAAAAACGTTACTTTGCTGCCGGTGTGCCAGGTTCTTTCCATGGCCGGTTGTTCCCTGAGTCCTCTCTCCATATAGTCCATGCCTCCTATGCACTTCACTGGCTCTCCAAGGTGCCAGAAGAGGTACAAGACAAAGACTCTCCTGCATGGAATAAGGGGAGAATTTACTACACTAGGGCCTCCGATGAAGTAGCTAATGCTTATGCAGCTCAATTTGCCAAGGACATGGACAACTTCTTGAACTTTAGAGCTAAAGAGATAGTAGTTGGCGGGATGATGCTACTTGTCATGACGGTTATTCAGGATGGGTTTCATCGTTCTCAGAGCGCAGGCGGTTTTCTGTACGATGAGCTGGGATCTAGCCTTATGGATATGGCACATGAGGTGAGTTTTGATATTATTTAGGCTCCAGATGAAAAACAAAAATTATGTGAGATAATGTAGTAAAATCTGCAATTTGATTTGTCAAAAAACTAGAGATCTATTCCATCAAACTTCAGAGAATGTTTTGGGAGAAATCTAGTAGGACAGTAGGTATATGTTCTGCTTTGATATAAACTGTGATTTCATAACAAAGTTCATTGCTTTCATTTGGATTTTCATTTTTTTTTTCTTGGGGTGTGGGGAAGACACTATATTGTTATTGAATTTTTAAAATTGATGGTCTGAAAATCTTGTTATAATCAAGTCAGGGAAAGTAAACAATTACCATTTATAGCGACAATGAATTCTATGGCACGCATTGACCTATAATGTATATCTTGTGATTTTTTCGAAATAAAATGTCTCTTTTCACAACAATGATGTAGTTGTCAATATGAGTCTCATGGATAATCATATGACAGGGACTAATCAGTGAAGCTCTGATCGACACATTTAACTTGCCTGTATATACAACGACTATGAACGAGATGGCAGGACTGGTGGAAAGAAATGGGTGTTTTAACATTGAGAGAATGAAGTTAACAGTCCCAACATTGAACGTCGAGGGACCGGCTGATATGCAGATTTGTACAATGCACATAAGAGCTGCTGTGGAGGGTGTGCTAACAAAACACTTTGGAAGTGAGATAATTGATGAACTTTTCAATCGTTTTTATCAGAAAGCTGCAAAGTATCCCCTGATCGAGTCCAAATACAAGAAAGAAAATCTTATGTTTCTTGCTCTGAAGCGCAAATGATGAAATGAAATCTGATTCTCTGTTCAGCTGATTGCTTGTTTTATGGTTTTTGTGTTTTGTTGGGGACTATTTCCTATATTTATATTCACCAAAATCAGTAGGAAATTTGAATTATGGCCTCAGTTGTGATGGGATGAATCTATGTAGTGTTTACTTTGTGTTTGGACTCAATCTAGGGAATATGTTCTCAACTCTATGTATTTCAATGCATGTTGGAGTGATCGATAGTTTTGGAAAATACATTAAAAATCTCTCATATATGGCCATTTGGTCACTTTGGTTCTCATTTTTCAAATAATATCAATGTAGTCACTCAAGCTCTCAATTTTGTGTCATTTTGGTATAATCGACATTTGCAATTTAAATCGAGCAATAAAAATGATTGTCTAACCACACTTGAGATGTCACTTCCAACTCTCAAATTTGTAGCTTGTGTCACTTTGATCTCTCAAGTTTTTAAAGAAACCTTCAAGTGTAGTCACCCTAGACGCGTGTGACCACCTCTATCGATCAATTTAAAATGTCATTTATGGGTTTAGATTTGATCTAAATTACAAAAATTAGAGTGTTAGAAAATGAACATGGATCAAAGTGATAAATAGTTAATATTTCGTAATTATGTTCCTTGGTAATGGTGGCCGGTGGGGGTGGTCTAGAGTCTAGACAATAGACCCTACGAGTCTATGAACCTAGGCTCTGGACCACCTGAGTCTGGTTCCAAGTAAAGGACATTGGTTCATCAGAGGTTCCTACTATGAGATAATATTGAAAAATAAAAATAAAAAATAAAATAGAGAAAGAGAGTGAATTTCAAGATTCTGATTCTTTTGAGAAGAGCTAGTCTCTTTCCTGTTGAAAAGAAAATTTGCAAGCACGAAACCCTAGTGTAAGTAGAATGAAGCTTGAATTTTTCCAACACTACATGCATGTTCCCTAGTAGCTCAGCTTCATTCTCATTTGCTGGAAGAAAGGAAGCTAGGGGAAGGTTGTGTGTAGGGGAACACCTGAAGCCTTAGTTCCTTGTGGACTCTGGTACATAAGATTATAACATAAAATATAACATATTTGAAGACTCATACAAAGAGTAATGCTCTTGTTATTAAAACTGATCTAATCTACTTTGCTGATCTAATGATTTGGTAACGACATGATCCAATATCATTATTATAACTGTTATCGTTGAAACTTTTTCTTGAGACTATATCACTTGACACATTATCATGTCAACAAATTAAGTTAGATTTTTAAATGTAAATAGCATTATTCATCATAGAAAATATCTTAGCATTAAACTTGGTTATGGTGGGGCTTTGCAGTTAATTCTTACCACCTTTTCTTGTGTGACACTTAGATACTAATACCTTCTTCTTCTTCTTTGTTGGCAACGAAAACCTCCCCAAAACAAGCTCACATTAGGATTCACCACTGTAGAGTGAACTCTAAATATCTACAATCACCTGTTAGCCACAAGTATCAGTTAAATCAAGAAGACACTAGAGAAAATCAATTCAAGATGTCTGAGACCCACACCAATGCTCTGCCCATGTGGGTTCACTTATATACTACTTCACTAGCTCATTAATTGTCACCTTAATTAGACTCTAATCACTTTATCATTACGCAAATCTTTCCCTATATTCGGACTTGGGACCTGTTATATAAAAAAACTAGGCATTAAACACGAGACGGGTGGATTTGTCTAATCACTTGACCACAAAGTCATGAATCAGCATAGATCAAGTGAAGTTATACAAAGTTGTGGAGTCCACAATATTGCACCCAAAGGAAGAACCAACAGGTGAACCCCTCATGCCTGACAACTCGAAGAGACTCTGCCACTGATCAGTTAATTCACTTCTAAATATGCTTAGTATGAACGTTCCAATATTGATGAAGAATTGGAAGATTCATCCAGTGTCAGAGAATGAAATCAGGTGACATATTGCGATTCAATGACAACGATTGAGGCACGTCAGCCAAATTGTTCGAAAGATCTCTGAATCGATTGAGACTCATCTTTGCATGGAACATGTATTAGGAAGGAAAGGTATAGTCATATCGATCAAATACGACTCGGTCAAGTCATATTGATATCGGTCAATACTTTAATCCGTTGTTTTGCAATACAAAGATAAGAGTCATCAATCCTTTTGAAGAATATTCCATGAAAAAAAAACTATTTAAAAAAAAACAGAGTCCTGAGGCTAGGGATGATAGTGAACCTGGTAAAAATGGGTATTCGTCCAAACTCGTCCCGTTTGGACCGGGAATGGACCATACGTATTGGACAGTGGACGTATGCGAGAATACTCGTATAAACCCGTACGGGGATGAAGGCGGAGATGGACTGACACTTACCCCGCGCCTGCCCTGCCCAGTTTTACCCGTTGTTGTTGTTGTTGTTATTATTATTATTATTATATATATAGTTTTTGATTAATTAATTAGTTTTTGTCTTGGTACCATAGTTAACTCCCATATTACAAGAGTAGGTTGAAGATATTGGTTGTCTGGTATAATTATTTACAGCCTCCATTAATGGCATTTAATATTTGCAATAACCGTTCGTAGCCCTACAAGAACACAGACTGTTCTTACTGACCCAAATTTTTTTGAAATTTGGATGAAATGTTATTCTAATTATTTGAATTGAAAATCAAGCACTCCACCGATACATAAACATTAGTTAATTGAATGTTAGATTTATTTAGAATTTTATATTATATTGGCATGGGCTTGGGCTGGAGCGGGCAGAGACGGAACTATTAGTGGGCTGTGGTGGGCTGAAGCCCAGAGTAAAAAAAAAAATTACCATTTTTATACAAGGTTACCAGCCCAACATTAAAAACAAAATTTTTGGGCCACAATTAAAAAACAAAATTTTTTAACATAATAACACCTAGAAAGCTTTTTGTTTTTTGTCTCACAGTCACAGCTCACTCACTCTCACTTGGCCCCTTGTCGTTCCTTGCAACAACACAGCAAGACCACCAGGTCCACCACCGACCGAGCAAGCGAGCACCGACAAAACAAAACAATAGTAAACACTCTCTCTCTCTCGATCAACACACACGTGCACAGCACAGTCTGTGCACACACACAAAATAAATTAAGTTTTAACAACACAGTCTATGCACTGTGCACATAATACACAGTCTATGCATTTTAATTTTTAACCCTAATTTATATTTTTTGTGCATTTTGCCCTTATTTGAATTTTTATGCATTTTTTCATAATTTATATTTTTGTGCATTTTCCCCTAATTATTTTCTTGATTTGTTATAACCCGGATTAGTAATTGGGGATTGTAATGTCAAATAACCGTGGTAATCTAATTGAAATGATTAGTTTGATGGCAAAGTTGAATGTTAAGATAAATGATGTTGTCTTAGAGAAAACTTCAGGAAATGCAAAGTATACGTCTCCTATGATCCAAAAAGATATTTTGCATATTCTAGCTACTAAAGTAAGAGAAAAAATCCGTGAAGAAGTTGGAAATGTCAAGTTTTGTATTTTGGTTGATGGATGCATCAAATAAAGAACAGATGGCAATTGTTCTGAGATTTGTTGATGTCCTTCGATTTCATATTCATATTGCATCTTATGCACAAGATTATGGGGATTACGGATATGCTTTGTCGGGCATTGCAGCATAAATCATTAGATATTTTGAATGCAATGAATTTAGTCTCATCGACAAAATCATTGCTTCAAACCTTGCGAGCAGAAGGTTTTGATTATCTCCTTGACCATGTGAAATCAGTTTTCATGAAATTTGATGTCGATATACCTGATATGAGCACTCAATACAAAGGGGCAAGACATTCATGTCAACCGAATGATAACATTACAGTTGATCATCACTATCACATGGACATATTTAATGCTACGATTGATCATCAGTTAGAAGAGTTACATAGTAGATTCAATGAAGAGACAATGGAATTGCTTATGTTCAGCTCTGCTTTAGATCCTCGGTACAACTTTAAATCTTTCAATCCTGATCGCATTTGTTTACTTGCTGAGAAGTTTTATGCAGTTGATTTTGATAGACAAGACATGCATCATTTAAAATGTCAACTGGATCATTATCAATTTGATGTGGTTCGCCATGAGAGGTTTCAAAGTATGTCTACAATTTCAGAATTATATCGTGGTTTAGTAGAAACAAATAAGGCAGAGTCCTACAATTTGATTGATAGGTTGATTCGTCTTATTTTAACTCTTCCCGTTTCTACGGCAACTTCAGAAAGAGCATTTTCAGCCATGAAACATGTCAAAAATACTCTTCGTAACAAGATGGAAGATGAGTATTTGACTGATTCATTAGTTGTCTACATTGAAAGAGAAATAACGGAAGCAATCGATACAGATTCAATAATAGATGTCTTTTGTTTTAGGAATGATCGAAGAGTCCAATTTCATTAGTAAGTGTTTATGAGTTTACATTTGTATTATTGAATATATGTTTATGAGTTTACATTTGTATTTTGTTAGTCGTATGAATGTTTAGCTTAGCCCGGGATAAACAAAAATCCTGGCTCCGCCCTTGGGGGCCGGGGGCGGGGGCAAGGGCGGAGATTACAAATTTACCCGTGGACAGGAATGGGGATAAAAATTATACCCGTTAAAGGGGATGGACGGTGGGTACAGGAATGAAGACTAAACCCCTCGTCCCCACTTCGGTCCACTGTCATCCCTACCAGAGGCCACCAAGAAGCAAGGCAAGTCTCTGTGTTGTTTTTCTTTTGCCCCTTGTTTCATGTGCTTGATATCTCTTACTTCTGAAGAACATGAAAATGCTAAAGCTAAAGCTATCTTGCCATAAAACATTTACCCTCACCCAAAATTTACAAGTCCCAATTCTATGAATAGTAAAGAGGAACATGCCTACAAGAGTTCTCTTCCAACCTCTGCACATTTATATATGCAAGTAAATTATTGTCGGTTAAGGATAAAGCTTAGTTTTTTTTTCCACGCATTTATTTAGGCTAGGACAACTGATCAGACGTGATTTTTTTTCCTAAAAATTCTAGCAAGTAACAAGGGTTGTACACTTTGAGGATCAAACATAGTAAGGATACAATTACAACCCAACTGGTACACGGATCTGCAAGAAGTAATGGACAGAAAGAACCCACAAACAATCTCAATGAAGGATAAAAAACCATAAAAGCTAGCTCATGGGTACCCCCAAGTAGTAATACTGTAACTACCACAGAAAAAAAACCCCAATATTTAGAAAAATGAAACATCTCGAAAACTGTACGTTTCATTATCAGATGGAACATTTGGGAAACTGTACGTTTAAATATTGTCATGTACGAGCATCCATATCGTTTACACTCAGGGAAAAGGCAACTTTTGATAGGACTTCTTCTTATATCTATGAATTCCATTGGACCTAGAAATGATACATTGGAAGAATCTGTTGGGTCTTCCAATATCAATAGGTTGATTGTTTCGCTCTTGTATCCAACTCTGCCTCCCACGAAACACACACAATCAGAGAGAGAGAGAGAGAGAGAGAGGGTGGGAGATGGGTGACCATACCAAAGACTCATTTCAAAAATCGTTTCCGATGAACAGTGAAAATAGAACATACAGCTACTCTCAAAACTCCATCTATCAGGTATAATCTTTCATACCTACATTCCTGGATAAAATTTAGCACTTTACCCACTGGGTCAATATAAATTAGGTTTATGCATGCATTTTGGGACACGCATGTTTATATCATACAATCACTCTTCTCATGGCACACAAGCATGCAAACAGAACTGTGTATGGCCAAAGGGATTAGAAGATATAAAGTATTTTTTTAGTATCATACCTAATTTATTTATAGAAAATAATTTTTTATTTTATTATTTACATGATCAACAATTACAAATAATGCAAAATAAAATCTACTATTGACATTCATTTTTTGATATAATGCTGAAAAATAAAAAGGAGATATCATAGACTTATCCATGGCGAAACTCTTCAAGATGGTGTCAATGGATCGGATTTTGATTCGAATCCGATTAACAGAATATGGATTAATAATTTTTACCGATTATCCGAATGTGAATCCGAATCCTTTATGTTATATTTAATGGATTCGGATTAGGATTTATCAAATCCGATCCGTTAACAATCTGATCCGAATTGTATATATACCTTCTATTTTTATATTTTATATCCTATGAGCTTATATCCAATGACATCTTTTATCTCCCATTTTTTTTCCCATTGCCTTCTTCTCTATTTCTAATTAAAATTGAAGTCGACATATTTAGTTTATGTTACTTGTTAAGGCTTCAAATGAGTAAGAATTATAATTTTTTTTTGATGTACCGAGTTGAATTTATTACAATTTATGAGATATTTATAAGTTGATTTTACTTCGGATCGGATCGGATCGGATCGGATCGGATCGGATCTCGGACCGAATATCCGAAAATTAATGAATTCATATGTGGATTAAAATTTTCAAATCCGTCGGATAATCAGATCAGATTGAATCGCGTAAATTGTAATTGGATTTGAATTCGAATATGATAGAATTCGATCCATTGACAGGCCTAGGTGCAGAGAGGTTGCTTCTATAGGGCCTAAAATGCACCTAGAGAACTGTAATGCAGCAACTGAGGTCAAAATATGGAAAGAAGCACACACAAGTGAGATGTAGACTAATTGGCAAAAATTAGTAAATCCAAAATGATAGCTAAGATGATCAGGAAGCTCTTCAAAGAGCCTACATTTCTGTAATTTGTTTTCTACACCAGATTGAAGAGTTTGCTAACCTACTTCATTTGATGGGATATGAAAGAGGTTTTGGTTTAGGTTTTTGTTGAAGGGTATAAAGAATAGGGTTTTTTGTCGGATAGGTTTCGAACGAACAATCTAAAATACCCCAAATATATTGTCCATGTGATGAACACGTAACACATTTCGTCCAAAAACCTAATGGCTGCTAACAGAATGACTTAATTGCTAAAATTTTAGAGCTTAATGGTTCAATTGACACAAAAATTAGTTCATGGACTTCATTGATAAAAGTTTTAAGTTTAGGAGCTCAATTGGTTCGAAAATTAATTTAGGGAAGTTAACAGACACAGTATTATTGAACGTTGAGGGACCAATTGATATGCAGATATGTACAATGCACATAAGAGCAGCTGTGGAGGGTGTGCTAACAAAGCAATTTGGAAGTGAGATAATTGATGAACTTTTCAATCGTTTTTATCAAAAAGCTGCAGAGTATCCCCGGATCAAGTCGAAATACAACAAAGGAAATCTTCTATTTGTTGCTCTGAAGCGCAAATGATAGATTGAAATCTGCTTCTTTGTTCAGCTGATTTGCTTGTTTTATGGGTTTGTGTGTGTTTGGGACTAATGCATATATTTCAATTCACCAAAATCAGTAGGAAGTTTGATTTATGGCCTTAGTTGTAATGGGATGAATCTATGTAGTAGTGTTAACTTTGTGTTTGGACTCAATTTACTGGATATGTTTTCTTCTATAGGTATTTCTGTGTATTTTGGATGAGTGATAGTTTTGCAAATGGTAAAACAAAGAAATAGTCTCTCAGGTATGGAGTTGGATCACTTTGGTTCTAATTTTTTTGTCAGTTTAGTCAGTCAAGCTTTCAACTTTTGTCGTAACATAAGGATGAAAATCAGTAAAGAGATAGCTTGATTTCACTCTTTCAGATGGTGTTCCGGGGGGAGGGGATTAGACCTTGTCAGTTCATAACAATTTCTCGTACAGGGGGCGATTCCTATAGAGAACTGTGTATCCAATCTCTTCGCTTTGCGCCAAATTTCCTTAAGGCACATTCAGATTTCCTGTCTTCCAAGCAAGCCGCCTATAGAAAGAATACATTGGGGTTTTGTTGATCAATATTCCAAAAAGTGAGGTTCTTCATATGTTAGCTAGGCCCCTGATCTGCGTAAACCAAGGGCAAACACATACAATTTGGGCTGATTTTGTTAGTGAGCTAGCTAACGACAAGTAGTATACACTTTTTTTCCAAATTCTTGTTTTTTTCTTCTTTTCAATCAAAAGTATACGTTCTCTTTAAACACTAGTCAGTTATCGTTAGACAAGGGTGCGGTCTTGCTTTGACCACACTTGAGAGATCGCTCTGGTCATTCGAGTTTGCCATTTGTATCACTTTGATCTATTAAGTTTGCAAGTTGTATCATTTTACTCTCAAATTTTCAAAAAACGCTACTCAAGTGCGATGACTTGAGATACACCCGACCACCTTTGTTACGCAATTTAAACGAATGCTACTCAAGTGTGATGACATGAGACTATAGTTTTAAAATCCGGCCCGGCCATCAACTCAGTAAAGGAACAGGTCAATGCGTTACTGGTTTAACCGTAGGTCAATCGGTCGAATCAATCATATAATTAATAATAATAAATATGCAACAAGATTATAATATTTATAAAAATAACATATTTGATGGTATAGTAAATGCAATAGACGGATAAAAAATATCTCCAATTCATTAATTTGTTTAGAGCATAAAAAATTTCACTAATAAGCATTGAATATTTTTCTTTAATATAATAAACACATAACAACTTGAATCTTTATCTCTTACATATTTTTCCCCTAAAAACATCACATCACTCATTTTTGTTACATGTTCAATCATTTAATATTTGATTAATTTGTAGTTTAATATAATTTTTATTTTAAACATTAATATACACATATTAAAAAAATTTAATATAATGAGATTAATTTTTTGGGCGGTCAAATTTTATCTTTCCTCGTTCTTTCAAGCACGGTTTATGACTAGTGTGTCTATAAAATAACAATTCTGTCTGGAGAGTTAAAGTTGTTCAAAGCTTGATGACTTCTGTCAACTACTGTTGATGAGGCAAGCCAAATGGACCACCTGATTTCTAAAGTTTAATAAAAAATTTAGTACACTTTTAGACTGAAAGAAAGAAGTTTTGAGGAAACCGTCCGGTTTTCAACGGGTCATTCAAAAAATGACCGGTTTGGACGATTTGGTGGTTGGCTAATTGTTCAAACAATTAAAAATCTGTCCGGTTTAGGTACTTGTTTTCCGGGTTAACCAGTCGGGTTTTAAAACACTGAGTGAGACACACCTTATCACTTCTGTTATTCAATTTAAACTGTCATTTTTATATTCAATAAAAAATATACAAATTACAAACTTGAAAAATTATAATGACAAGAACTACAAAGTCGTGATTTTTAACTTTTTCAATTCTTCTCATACCAAGGAAAAGAAGCGCAGTTTGGTTTTAGTTCTTACTGCCCTTTGATGGCTCTCCACATCAAGTTCGAACTCTAACTCAAATCATCTAGATAGTTGTATTCTCCAGAAAGTAAATCGGTTCAAGAGAGACCCTAAATTCGAGACTATGTCAATTTGGTTAAACTAATACCCCGAACGTTAACAATACAGGAAAGACATTAGTGTTCCCTTTGTCCAACTTGCCTATCTCCATATTTAGAGTTCTAGATATTGACCCAAGTCTCACTCATTCTACACGACACTTCCGACAATGAGAATTATAAGGGACTGCACGCAAAATTTACATGCTTTTAGAGCACATGTATTGCAAACCCCTCAGTAACCTCTATGTTCCTTGAGTAACATGTCACATAGTAAACTCATGTAATGTGTAAAACTTCTGCATGCCTCTGCTAACAAGAATATATTATAAGGGTTTGGCACCCAACACAAAGCTGCAGAATTGAAGAAAAACGATTAGGAAAGCATCATTTATTATTTTTGTACATACACACTGCCTATTTACACCTATTAGTTCAGACAATATACACCCTCAAATAAGCAAACACATAACATAAATACACACATAAGCTTCTAAGGTAGCCAAGAAAAACCATAAAATCACACAGCTTCACATGCTTCAAATTAGGAAAATATTGAACTGGCTTGATGCCAAAGTTCTCAACTCAGACTCAATCCATAATCGAACTGCCGTTCAAGTGAAGACATATGGAGAGCCCTTCTGAGACTTGATTTATCCTTTTTGATCTGGATCAGCTTGTCGTAAACACACCATGGAAAACTAAGGAAATGATCCCGATCCATTCCCTCATTGTAGCAACCCCAATACCTAGGATGATATGTTACATAATAC
This sequence comes from Ilex aquifolium, assembly GCA_951799425.1. NCBI lineage: Eukaryota > Viridiplantae > Streptophyta > Magnoliopsida > Aquifoliales > Aquifoliaceae > Ilex > Ilex aquifolium. The sequence continues at coordinate 40,155,633 of OX637397.1, read as the reverse complement.
CAAGCCGATGCTTTTGCATAAACGTCATCAGCTCCAGCATCCGTATCACTCCCTTTCTGCTTGAACCAGGTCCTGGCTTCCTTCCTTAAGGACCTTACAGCCAAACCAATTGCGTCCGCATCCCTTCTCCGGTCGAAAGATTTTGACATTTTCATAATTCCCCCGCTCATTATTTCAGATTCGGTTTTTATGCCATAGTAATCCATCATGTTTCCCAACTTGTAATCATACTCAGTTTTATATTCAAAAGCATCATCAATGTAATCCTCGAAACCATCTACTTCCATGTCAAGATCATATGACCGTCTCGCCACTTCCCTTGTGAAGGTTCTAATAGAGCTTGTGTCTGGTGCAACGTCTTTTACCTCTCGGAAAAGCTTTCCAATCACGCATTCTGATATGTAGGTGGTTTTGTCAGGCTTTTCCATGAAATCTGGATACTCTTTGACACGCAGATGAGGGGGTATCTCAGCTGGAACTCCAGTTTTAGGGAAGTCAACTGCAATTGAAAACAGCCTCGCAAGCTCTAGACAAGGACCACACATTGCCTTGGAAGGATCCCTATCAGCAAGGACTGTGTGGGCATTTGAAATAATTCCTAAACTGTCATTGACTATATAGTTGGTAAAATACTCCTCGACTTCCTGCAGTAAACATAAAAATCTGATGCATTGTCCAAAACAGACAAACTAAATTAACCAAGGAGTATGACTGAGTGCCTTAGCAATTATTTTGGATTTTCATAAGCAAGGTGTGCTGCAGCTACTTCACCTCAAGCTACTGTTGTAAAGCTATTTCCTAGCCAGGGTAAATGTCATGTTCATTCTCTCTTTCAGATGCAGTTCTGCTTATTACCCACTATAAAGCAAAATGCATAGCGAATAACACATTGCGACATGGGCAGAGAAAGCAAGCAATATGGTAGCAGAGCCGCAGCAGTGGTGATGATGGGAGCAGTAGTAATGTAAATTACTGTCTTTGGGAGAGCAAACCAAGATATTTTATCTAAAAGTGACACCATGGCACAAGATGCTAAAACGACCAATACAAAGAAGAATTTTAAGCAGTTAAATTTCAAGGATATTTTACTCATTGTCCTATAAAAAAAAGGTCATTCTACCTGATGCTTTTTTTTTTTCAAAGTTCCCTTTGGATCTTAGGTAGCTAGTTTAGTAGTAGTAGTTGTAGACACGGGAATTTGTTTATTCACTTTTTGGTGGTAGAAACTGCTTGTAGTAGTTTCTGTTGTTATGGTAATGACAGATAAGTATTCCAGAAAAACTTCATGGCTTCTAGAATATGCTGCGGTAAACGAGCTGGTTTATCTGCAACTTACACCAAAGCAAAACATAGTTAAAGAACAAACCAGGTAAGAGCTTGGCTGTAGATGTCAAGATTAATTTTTCCATTTTACTGGAGTCAAATCTTGACAGGGAACAGGGGATATCCAACAGCAATGCATTATTCTCAACTAAGCTGAGATCAACTCATACCCAAATGCAAGGTTCTATGCCTAAGAAATCTCAGACCTCCTTGTCCACCTCCTTTTGCTTCAACTTCAACAACGACAGAGTTTTTTGTTTTGTTCAAACGAAAACCTTTTTTTGGTCTCATATTAGACACAAAAGCCCCTAGACATTGCTAACTTTTCCCCTACCATCTTCAGTACAAGTTGCTACCTCAAAACTCCAGCAATACTTCAAAATTTGTCCATTTGTAACCTTGAATGCAAGCTAATTATAATACTCATCCATCGAGATGACATAACATCTCTTTCAACTTAAAATAAAGAAATCAAAACTATGTTTTTCCATAACCTACAACAGCAAAATAAACAGCCTTAGGCAGCATCATTGAGTACTCAAGTGCTTCCCTAATTTAGTAAGAAAACTGAATGAGTCGACAACAAGACTTCTACAATTCTGAACCATTTATTTAAGGCCGCGAAAAATATTTTCAACAAAATTGCTGATATGTGTGGCTTATATATGATTTCAGAAAAAATAAAATGTATTTCTAAAATTATCCACACAACAAAATAAGAAGAAAATGCCTGATTGCTTTGAATGAACTAAGGTAATTTCAAATGAAACTTATGCTGCAACCTAATGAGGCTGTACTATGGAAAGGTACAAGATCAATAAAAAAGTATTATCTCAAATACGATTGAACAAACTGACCCTGTTCATCACTGCCACTCTGAATTTTACTGGAACCACAAAACTAAACCATAACTAGTCTATTAAATTTAAGGTGGAATAACACTTAAGTTTTGCTAAAACTGTAGGAGATGCGCTCAAAGTTTTTGAAATTACTTTGCACTCCTAGTTCAGATTTCTATTTCATGGGATACCCTCACAAAATCTGCCGAAAACATCCCATTTTTCTAAATATGCTCATTTACCCTTTAAGACACCAAACGAAAATTAAAAAAGAAAAAAAAAACTAAAAACATGAAAATTAAAAATTAAAACCAAAAAAGTTGCCTAAAAAAAATTTAAAACCACCCCTTCTCCCCCCCCCCCCCCGAAAAAAAAAAAAAAAAAAAGCCAACATGCATTATCAAACATGAATGCCTACATTCGCTTTCAAACGCATATACACACACGAGCACACTGGTGGCTTGGTTCAGCACACAAACACTGCGAAAACACACAACTCAAATTCAATAGAGCTCCTAAGCCCACAGTCAATCAAACTCAAACCCAGATCAGAGTTCCGAACTGGTGGCTGACCCACCCATGGGACCAAACCTGGATCTCTCTCTCCCCCTTCCTTTCTCCATTAGAGATCAGAGAGTATAAAAATGATTGGATGTCAGACCAAAAAAATAAAAATGATTGGATGTGCTTGGCTGCAGATTTCAGATTGGGAACGCATTAAGTTATGAGCAACCCAAAAGCAGGTAATATCACATGCAATTGACTTGAGTCGTTGCAGGTGGTACCAGAACTGGACCTATTTCGCTGGCCCCCCATAGGGAGACGTGGTTAGGTGGGTCCCATGTGGGGGCAAAAAAGGTCGTGTCCCATATAGCAATGTGCTTGAGTGGGTTCTTGATATGATGCTCTGGAAACAAAAACATTTATAGCACCATATGTTAGTTTTTGGAGTTTTAGAGTTGTTTCATAAAGTTAGCCTGTTGCATTTTCAGTTTTAATGTCAACTTAGGTGTCCAACAGTGATTTGAAAGCCTCATATGTTGCAATATAAGTTAGAGGATTTTGGAGATGATATAAAAGAGCCTCAAAGCTACGATGAGTTCAAGGTTCTAAACAGGAGCCTAACAATCAGATATGCGCTCAGGTGGTTCCATTCGTATTTCGTAAGCAGTGTTGGACGATTTAAGACATCAAAGTATTAAAACAGGTAAATGCAGGATACAAAGAATTGTTCCATTTTCAATCACAATGACAACTTTCAAGGGTATTTAAGAAAATTTCGTCTGGAGAATAGGTCTCAAAACACATTAACATGCACGTGCACACACTGAAATACAAGAATATTTTATATTATTCACAAGCATGCACTAGTAGATATAAATATTCACAACATATCGACTATGGCTCAACAAATCTCTTTGATATAATGAAGGGCAGATAAGGTACTAATAATTTCTTCTCAAAAGGAATTAACAGTAATGAAAGAAATGCTGGATAAGAGAGAACAAATCATTTGTCAAGAGCAATTGTGGACATGTGCTTCATGGAGAAAAACAATTAGAAGCCACAAAAATGTAAATATGTGAATTTCAAAAAAAAAATAACACTAAAAGCAGAGAATAAATCATTGCCTAGTGCAATGGTAAACTGGCTCTCCAATCAATAATGCCAGTGTCGTGGATTCAAAATAAGGGCAGCCATTTTGAGTGAAAAATACAAGAGTAAGGTCTATTCCCAGTCCACCCCCTCTAGCAGCCTCAATTTGTCAGGGACCGGTCAATGGTAATAACAAAAGATAGATCAAATGGGAAACATGCATAGGTGGATATAAAATGTTAATCCAACAGAAGGATAATTCATTATAGGAACAACAGGAGGAGTTCCCAAACTACTACAACATCTAACCATGTGAATAATACCTCAATTGTAACTTCATGATCCAACAGCATGGGTGGTGCTGGGGTATAATCCATAGGTTGGACTTGCCGGCGTGGAATCAGATCAGAGTCCCAACAGACAAAGTAAATGTCACCATCCAAGTCGCTTCCAGAGCATTCATTTGGATGAGGTCTGTAATTAAAATTTGCCAAGGGTAAGTGAGAGTGCTAACAGAAAGATGTTGGTCAATAACTATGTAAATTAGCCATAAAAGCAGGAGCCAGTTCTGTCATTAATAACACTCCATTTTTCAGAAACATCGTGACGTTACAAGATTTATCCAAAACATAATTAAATATCCCAGGATAACCGAACAATTACTAATAAATATTAAATTGATAGATCAAAGGGCATTCAAACACTCATATATACTACATTCGTAGTGTGCACAGTAGTGCATAAAGCTGCCATTGTGACTAAATCCAAAAAGGTGGTTATGTGTAACCAATTGGAACAACTCATTATTACTATCGTTATTAGCTTCAAAAATCCATCAATAATGCATGTTAAAGCAGAACAAAGCCCAAGTAAGCACTTCCAACTAGACATCACTAATTCCAATAATATGAACTCCCATATTTTCGAAGAGAAAATATATATCAAGTGGAATTTATTAACCTAACTGTAACTTTTATGTGAATATGTGTAAGCTATAATTCACTCTAGCCCTTTTACACCGCACTAAAATTAAAGTAAAATTACATATGGACTTCATAGTTCAAAAGTTTTCACAATCATGTTTTACCTCTTTCCTTTCTGTGGAAAAACAACGCAATCCACCATATGGTGCAAAGCTGGCACATCAACAGCCCTTAAAACACGCAAATCACCAGGATGCAAGCACGGGTTTTTCGCAACAGCTACCTTGCCATTAACTACGAAATTACTGTCATTGTACTTAAGGGAATCGTCATCAAACAGCTTACATCCAGTGCCGGAAAGTTGCACAAATACCTGCCCATACTCCAAGATTCCGGTTTCATCTAGACATCCCATCATTGATCTTGCACGAGGAACAAATATTCTTGTTCTAGTCCGCAAGTCAAGCAATTTCGATGCCCGGAAAGTTTGCAGCATCATTGAGAGGTATGGTTCTGCATCAGGCTTATAACCACACAGAAGCATTTCCTTGAGAATGTTAGTGTTCTCTCCTGGAGACATCAAATCTAGCGCCTCCTGAGCCCTTAGAGGATCTGTTAATATGGTATTCAGTTGATTCACTGCTTCTCTTTGCATCTTTTCAAAGACATGATCTTTGACCCCAAGAGTAGACAAAAGAGTGATTATTTGACGATTCAGAAAACAAGGTTGATACTTGCTCCATGCCAGAACATCTAATTTTGTGTTTTCTGATTCATACTTGGACATGCTCTTTCTCAGTGACAACTTCATTGATGAAGTGGGATCAACAGCCACAACACCTTTGTATCCACCATACCGGATCTGAAAGGCAGATGGAGTAGAACTATTAAGGCCACATTTTATAGCAACTCTGCAAGCAAAGTCAGCAGATATTTTCCCAATTCCATCAGAGAAAACGTATCTGACTCCATCTCTTACAACCTCAACATCAGGAATAATTTCAATTTCATCCCTAGCAACATTCAAAGTTTCTCTGGAGGAACCAAAGGACTGACCAAGTCTCGCAGCATATTTCGCCACGTTTCTGATTTGATGAAAATCACCCATCCACGTTCTAATATCATCTGCAGTAAGCCCAGGTCTTGAAGCAAACATCCAAGCAGAATTATCCCGTAGCTGACTTGATGAAAAGGCAAGAAACTCAAATTTCTGACTACCAATAACTATGCCCTTTCTAAGAATTGACAGTATCCTCTTATAAACAGCAGTTCTTCTGTCCTCATTTGCAGAAGCTGTACGGGGAGATAAGTCCATGGAATACATTTTATTCCACTCCTCATCAATAAAAGAAACACGAAGGAAATTATCAATATATGCAGAATAATGGCGTAATACGCGATTAGACAAATTAACCTCTGGACCGCAGAAATACACTTTGCATGGGGTTATTTGAACCCTACGTACATTTACCAACCCATCATCTGAGGCAACATCAGGCGTTTTAGGAAGTTTCCTAAAAGTGCGGTATTTTTGGTATTCTTGATTAATCCACCTTACAGGGTCATAACAGCATTCCTTCAAATGAAATAGTTTCTCTAGGGCATGTTCAATACATCCAATATCCATTCTCCGTGGATCGACCAAACGGAAAAAATTGATGTCAAGTGCTGGTCCTGGAAGACACCCATGTTGAACCAAGGAACAAATCTTGAATAATATTTTATATGGCAATTCAAGTCCACCTGGAGGACCCACAATGGGGACTAGATCCAAATTGTTAGAAAAGGTGTAACCGTTCACCAATGTAAATTGGCTTGCACTTTCTTTATAGTAAGGAAAGTTTTCATGGAAATTTGGAAGCTGAATTCCGTAAGGAATCTCCAGACATAAACCAGAAGATTGCCCAATACATAATGATTGAGTGAAATCAGTTGTCCTGACCCATTGATCATCAGGGGTTTCCTTGAAATAGCTATGAAGGGAATCTTCAACTTGCTCATAGATCCGAGGAGCACCATATAACTAGATCAAAAGAGAGAATATGCATAGATGTGTTAATTACCAACTCTACATACCATGCATAAGCAAAAACACATGACAAGACAAGTAAAGGGAGGTAACATGCTGATGGAGAACACATAAGTTAAACTGATGCACCAACTAACAAAATGACAAACACGTAGCTGAATGATCATCTTCAAAATGAAGTAATGAAGATACTGAATATGGGACACTAATCAGCTTCAGCCCAATAGTTAGGAATAGGATTAGGAAGCTCCATTGGTGTTTGATCAATGCCCAAAGCCAAGAAACTATGGCTCAGATAAAACACAATTATAAGGTTGTTTTGACACTTACTATGTCATTACATCAAGTAGAACGTAATTGCAGTGTTTCAATACAAAGTTTCGGACAGCTAGGTAATGGAAATGTTTCAAGATATTTCGGAAACAAAATGTGAACTTAAAAAAAATTAAGAATTTGTTTGCGAAACATACCAAAACATCCTGAGACACCTCGAAAGAAGAAGTTTCGATATTCAATCCTTATTGTATTAGTTTCCATGGAAACTGAAATGTTTCAGTTGTTTTGGTGGAAACGAAACAAAATTTCCACCCTTGCAGTTAGATGACAAAAGTTTTGCAGATGTTGAAAAATATGGCGTTTCAAAATTGTCTAATGATCAGCTAATTAAATGAGGCATCATTACCGAGCAGGCTAATTATTCAAACGAAGCAATCATGTGGCTGATGCTTAGATGATCTAACTAACATAGAGCACTTCGAGGAACTGGAAGGACATCATGAACTTCTAACAACCTCCTCACTTGTTACACTAAGAATTATTATCGAAAAGCTAGATTCACCCCAGCTAGAAACATATCACAAGAAACACTACCAGTGCCAACGAGGTGTCCAACCTGAGTCACACTCAGGTCGCCACATTTCTTCGTTATAGATTCAAGGGAAACAACTAGAAGCGTTTCATTCAAGGGTAATCCTCTTAATAGTTGACATATGACTATTAGGACGGACTAGGGTGCCCTCAACGAGCTTAGCCCTGGTCAGTGGCAACAGGAAGATCACACAAGCCCTGGGTAGCTATAGTGGTTCTAGGGCATGGCCACTTAAACAAGTTTAGACCCCTGTCAGATAAGGATGAAACCATTCACCTAATCCAAACAAATAAAAGGCTTTCTGAACCTTGGGACAGTTGTTGCCTCCTAATGTATTGTTCAAACTATACCGTCAGCCGCATACTTCAGCAAAGGTTACCAAGCCCATATAAACCTTGCAGTCACCAATTTCCACAAGAAGCATGTAAATTGTCACTTAGTCTATCTACTAAAAGCCCTCAGAGATACAAAATCACCCTACTGGGCTCATTGTGCCTCATTCTAAGCAAAGGATCCTTTCAGCTACGTGCTCAACCTCACACGGTGTTCTCAATAGTCCTCCCTCTCTATTCCCAAGCACCTTTATTATTACATCGCTTCGCTGGGGATGGTTTCATAATCCTGGATGAACGAATATTACTCATTTGTCCCAGTCCCACCATAATTCAAGGCATCCACAAAGAAACGTTTTTTTTCCAGTAATAGGGTACCACGACACATAAATCAATGGGTCTATAGATCAATATAATGGTAAAATTCTAAACTAAGTTAATCGGTTCAGAACAACTGTACTATGCATCTTAGTTTGGGGGAAGATTAGCTAATCACTAATAATTTCACATCTACGGAAGCCATCACATAAACTAGAGGTGCAAGTTAAGAAATCCATGCAAATTAAGAACAAAAACTGAAGAAATCCACTTGTTCAACATATAAAAGAACAATGAAAAGAAAATACTGACATGCCAATATGGTCGTATTAGTGAAAATTAATGGAACAGACCTGAATGAGGAGAAACTTTGCAGTTTGACCACGTGGACAATGTAGCTCAACTTGCCAGATGTTTTCGTAGGATAGCACAAGCTTGTAACCAACAAAAAAATGGGATAGGAAGAAGTACATTTTTTTCAATCCAATCCCAAATTTTACAGAAACATTTGCCTGTTTCCAGAGAACTGAAAAATTCTCCCTTGACGTCTGACACCCAAAATGTAGGCTTACCTGTTCCATGCAATGCACATAGGTCCGAGGCTTTGGTATGATGTCAGAGTCCATTTCCCTAGCTTTTAAATAAGAAGACCCATACCAGAGCCGCTGATTTGCCAATGAGATGATATCCTCAGCACTTTTCCTATTGGTAAACTGTACTTCAGCATATGCTCTAAACCCTCCTTTGGAAACCTTAACCTTTAAAGCATACACAGTTCCTTTTCCTGTATAATCCTCTAGAAATTTTTGAACCACTGCTGCAGACACATGATGGGGAAACCCATACACCTGAATCGTCTTACCCATCCAGCTTAAGTAATTTTAACTGCAGTTTCATCATACAGAACTACATCAGTTGTGGCAACTGCACAACATTGGGTTGGCCGACACAAATGCAAAAATCAAAAGGAATAATTACAAATTAGAATCATAAAACTGAAACAGATATAAACCATCAGATAACAATGACACTTGTCACCTGATCATTTACCAGAGAGAGTGAGAAAGAGATCACCGATCATCTATCAGAGAGAGCGAGAAAGAGATCACCTGATACAATTTTGTATAAATAGGATGCTGGAACACAACTTAATCAAAACAAAAGCAACATTTCATGCAGATTTGGTCCTTTTTTTCTTTTGCCATTTCTCTTCAGTCACTATAAGAAGCTTCAACTTGTTCTTCAGCTCGCCTCCTCTACCCCCAACCCATTTGTATCGTCTTCCCTGTCATTCTATGCAATGAATGTGAAAAATTGCCTCTTTCATACGAATAACACTATGCATAGCATAAAAGTCCCTAACCAGTGTGGTCCCACTTAAGCAGCTGGGAAGAGTAGACTATATACAGAGCTAACTTTTGGTAAGTTTACCCAAAGTAACTACTCTTAGACTTGAACCTACGTACTTCATTGTTGAACTTAACAACCCCCCTAACCCATGCAGAACATGTGGACAGGAAAGAAATTGGAAATTTTAAATGTTATCAAGTTTTGCTTTGAATCAAGTTTGATTCCGTAGGCATTTTCAGCATAAGAAAGTCTGGAACAGTTTGCTTCTATTTCATCATAATTCAAAGGTTAAAGGGGCTTTAGGTAATTTAAATACTTGTTGGCCATCAGTTGTTGAGTTCTGAGCCAAGTTATTCTATTAGGTCATCTTGTGTGATCTTAGATGTCTCAGAATAGTCTTACAGTCAAATAGCAATCAGTTTCCCATTGCTTAGTCTTAGTCCTAGTGGAATTAAGAGAATCTCAGCAGCCTAAAATCATATTTTGATCTCCCAATTTAATAATAGTGCGTTTATGCAAAACTTCTGGAACTTGGTGCGATGCTTAACGCAACCTAATCTTAATTATTACCTAGAAAGTAATGATATCAATATGGGAAACAAGTGTACGAGACAAACATAGCAATACAGAGAAACCTAAAAAATAGGATACATAACGTGACTAATTCAAGGAACCAGAACTTGCATTTCACTAGATGGTTCGCTGAGAAGTATTTGTTGCCAAGAGATGATTAAGGATCAGTTTTTGTGAATTAAAGAAGTAAAGGTATAAGATTAAATTTAAAACTACGCATATTGTTATGGGTCTGGTTAGGCATGGGACAAAACGAAGGAAGATGGTAGAAAATCGTCTATGAGAAGGACTTAAGGTACTGTACGTCTTGTTCCAAACAAGGTCATGCAAAGTCAAACTGCAAACTTCATTCGAAAAACTCTAGTGCAACTGATGCAGCCAGCAAAGAGAAGTTCAACCAGCAGCCGTCAGCTCCTAACTCTAATGCCTCTAGGGAAAAATCTGCACAAGGTCAAGGAGAAAAAGCCCCCCCCCCCCCCCCCGGTGAAGTCTACGGGCCAATGGGCAACACTATCAAATTATCTTTTGATATTACATATCTAATCTTCCAAACAATACTACGGACAATTAGACAGAGCGGAATCTTTTTTCTGCTAAAAAAAAAACTTATCAGCACATACAGTACTACTTCTCATGATTCTCATTTGAAAGTTGATTCTTCTCATCAGGTAATATGTTATTGACTCATCTCTGGCCGCTAACAATTCTAATGTTGATAATTCTAGTATTTAGGCTATTATGTCTATTATCTCTCAGCCTGATCATGAACTCATAAACAACATGGAGTCTAATATATCCCTTCTTTGACTGAAATCCAAAGATGATGCTACCGTTCCAAAGGAACAAGCTACTTAGACTAAGAAATACGTATCAGACTCTGAACCAAGCCCATGATTCAGTTTGAAATAGAACACATATGGTGTATATCCAACAAGTATTATCAAGTATTTAACAAGTATTGTATTTGATGCAATATTCGATAAGAGTCCTTTAACCTAAACAGAGTAACCTTGCTGTTTGCATTAGTGCTCAAGAACTCTAGTTGGAATCCTAGATTTTTCTTCTTCTTTCTTTTCTCTGTCTTTATATTTCGAGTAGACAAAGTCAACCACCCGTTAATTAGTATGTAGATCAAATCTGGAGGAGGTTGGGAAGGATTACAACTACCGGGATAGGAGGAGAGATGAAAAGGAAATAGAAGACAAATTACACTTACCCTAGCAAAGGTACAACAAAATAACACATTACACAAAATCAAGTGAACAGTAGCCAATTAAACACGGTGATGAAGTACAGCTTTCGTCTCTGGGTCTAGGCTAGACAAGAAGAGTTGGACTTTGTCCAAGTTGGACTTCATGACATGGGCATTAACTTTTAAACACATTACATGAACCAAACTATATAAGCAAGCCAATAAACAAAACTGAACATGGTACGAAATAAGACCCAAATACCATTAGAGACCTGAATTACACCAACTTATTTGCCTTAAATTTTTATACACTCAAACACTTAATTTAATCCAAAACATGTTCACAGAAAAGTCTAAGTAGAGATTCACATAAAGTTCCCAACTACTTCTTTTTAGCATTCTTTGTATCCGTTCCTGTTGACAAGCTTATCTTCTTTCTTTCTTATTTTTTGTGTAGTAGGGGAGGGAGAAGCTTATCTTCAATTATTGCCCTAACAAAGGCCCTCCTTCTATCCTTCCTTTTTTTGGGGGTTATCTTTACAATATAAGGTTAGCATGCCAAAGTAAACTCAAAAAAAAGAAACAGATCAAAATTTGAAATGCCACGATTAGCGAAAAAACAACGAAACACTGAGAAAAGGAAACAAAGATAAAGTAAAAAAGAAAATATCATTTACAGACTGCAAGAGATGTGAACCTTTCGTCCAGTTGACAAAAGTATCATAATTCAGGAATCAGATGTCATAATCACAGCTGATATTTGCATTATTTTGGGTTTCCATAATATTCCTAGTCAAGCAACTAAACAACACATTGGAGCATTTAGTTTGCCTAAATGCTCAATTAGTAATTGATCTAGATCAGTGATATAAGGTAGTATGACCACACTAATATCATCTGTTGACTCTTAATTAACACAAAATCTATAAATAGTAGCATGAATTCTATTTGCGCACTCGTACATTTTTCCAATCAAACTGCTAACACACATTAATACTCTGCTAAATTGGATAGACAATGTGGCAACGAAAAAACAAATTGAAGACACGATGTTACTGAACATGTTACAAGTATTTAATCAATCATGGAACAAAGATTGAAAAAAAAAATCTGATTTACTTTTCTTTCCTCCAAATTTTCTCAGTAACCAAACAAGTCGTTCTTCACAAACATTTTCATACACAGTACAATGGTACAAGCTTCCTCTTTTTCTCTGGCAAAGCAGTGGTTTACTTACACCCACAAGCTGCGAACCAAAGAAACTCCAAAATCATCAACTAAACATGAGTTCACATCCTCCAAATTATGCACGACATGTTATCATCATCTGTGTGTTTGTGTGTGTGTTTGAGAGAGAGAGAGAGAGAGACTCACCCAAGAAAGACTTTCTTGATATTGCAGAAACCTCGAGGCTCTAACTCAACAGCGCTAGTATTACTACACGAGACCACAAAGCTAACCCAGATAATGGAAGTAAATATATACAAGCAGAGGACATATGGGGCATGTGTTGTTTGGATGTATATGCAGAGAGAGAGAGAGAGAGAGAGATCGTCAATCCCTAGTCAAGCACTCTTTCTTTAAGGAAAACGAAAAGAAAGTGGAACAAATGATTCCTTGTATATGGTATTGTCATTGGACTAACGAAATTTTGTATCTGCTGAGGTATGTAGCTTACGTTGGACTTGATTATTTATCCAATGAGATGAGCCTTTCGTTGTGTTTGTTGTTTGCCACGTTTCGATATGTGATTGGGTGATAGAGAAATAGTCAAGTATAAGTCAACAACTTTTCTTAGCTTCTTTGTCTTGGAGCCAATTGTTTTCATGACCAAGGCAAGTTTATGAAAAGATTCTCCTGTTTTAATTCTTTCACACTTTTTACTTTCTTCTTTTTAATCATTCCTAATGTAAAGGATTGGGATAATATTATATAAATCTTTGTAATCATAATTGGTAAATATTAATAAAGTTTGCTAATTCTTTACTAAATCAATATTGAGTTTTTGGGTTTAGGTTTAGTTTAAAGGATTCGAGTAATAACGAGATTAATCAATCAAAATCATATAATAAATTACGTATGAACTAAGTTGATTTTGACACAATATAACTTGTACAGACTTAAGTATATTTGAAACTCGATATAACATGATAATTCTTAATACAAGCCGATGGCTTGATTTAAAATTTACATGATATTAACTAAAATATATTTAGTTATAAAGGATTTGAGTCCTAAAAAAATTGATCGTCAAATTCTCATAATGAAGGAATCGCATATTAATTATATTAATTTTTGTATGACAAGACATATTTGATTTAGTAGGTAAACACGAAACAACACAATTTATTATGGATCCTAATTCAAATTGCGTTCTTTGTATTTACATTCTTTGCTTTGCTTTGTGCCTTTGTTCTTCAATCTCTTTCCGTTCTCCAAAGGATTCCTATAATGTCAAACCTAAATGAGATGTAGAATCATTCTTTACCCATTTCACAGAGGATTTTGATTTTATTAATAGCGGTTTAATTTAATAAGGGTTTGGTTAATGTAAGTTATGAAGGTTACCTTCATTATAGTATATGCTTTGCTTCGTACATTTATTTGTTAATCTCTTTCTCTTCTCCAAAAGGATTTGTATCAACTAAAGAAGAGATGAGAAATCATTCTTTCCCCCATTACAAACGACTTTGATTCGAGTAATATTCATAATTTTTAATCTTTTTCTTCTGAACTCCAAATAAGAAATTTCATTGCCTTTGAAACCCATTCTTGATTAGAGGATTTGCAAGTATTCAAAAAATAAATAAATTATTCCATGTATTATTAAATTCATTACAATCATTACCTTTCTCCAATGCCGTTGGAAAATTTTAATCCATAATTGACTAATTAAATTTAAATTTGAGTCTTGAGTTATGTTAAAGTTTGATTCATTAATAGATCTTGCAAGACAAAATGGCTTGTGGCCATTGTTGTCCTACATTGGTTTAGTTAAAATGATCAATTATTGAGCAAAATGTGCCTTTGCACAAAGATACCCATTTCTGATTAATAAAAAGAAAAAAAAATCAATTTATAATCTATAATATAAAATAAGACAGGTTTCAATAAGCTCATCCGATGGTCTCAAATAAACTCATCCAATAGCCACCAACATTTCTCTCAAAACCATTCACATTACAACGTATCTGAAGAACTCATGGGAAGAAGAGTACAGAATGCATCCGTTCCCTTGGATTAATAAAGTTCAAAAAATGAGTTTTAATCTAGATTAGTAACAATCAAAATATGACATAATCACTATTTAAAAACTCAAAATATAAACTCTAAACGAACTTTGATGGAGTTGATTATCCATAAATGTGGTAAAAATATCCACAAATATGGTAAATCACCCACAAAAGTAGTTATTTTTTTGTACCAAATAAAAATTGTAAAAATAGTTATCACAAATGTGTTAAAAACACCCATAACAGTGATAAAAATACTAACAAAAGTGATAAATTAACAACAAAAGTTATAAATTTTTTTATTATAAAATGATCCATAAAAATTATAAAAACATCATTTGAAGTAATAAATTTTGAATGTATGGTATCAAAATTTTTTTAACGGTACCATAGTCAAGTCTAACTTTGATAATAATTGTGCTATCGAATTTCAATTGCACGATTCTCAAGATTGATTAGTTCATACTTTAAATTTTTATCCAATTTCATGATGAGACGTGGGTGACTCACCAATTACAAGTCAACACGTGGTATAGTGTAGAATAATTATTTTTATCACCTTTTTTTGTATAACAAAATTATAATTTTTATAAGTAATTATTTTTTTTATAAGTATTTTTACCATTGTTGTGAATATTTTTATCATTATTATGATAATTTTTTTATAATTTTTTTGATATTACAATAATAATAAAAATATTTATAAATATAATAAAATTCGATATAATACTTAAATTTTATTTTTTGACATCTTAGACCACTCTTTGATTTAATGTTTCGGTGGGATTTAACGTCTCAGTGGACAGGACATTCTGACAAAGGAAAAAGTTTGGTGTTTTCAAATTCTTTTATCATAATGCAAGAGCAACCTCTCCAAGCAATGAATTGGGATTGGATAGCAATCACTTTCTTCTACTCTCTCTATACATTGACTATGAACATGTCCAGTAGCTCCCCTCGGTTCCAGTGCAATAGTGGAACATTTTCTTTCTTAAAGACCTTAAAATTTTTACTTTGTCCATTATATGATCAAAACTCATACAAAATTTCATTAAATGGCAGAAACTTGTCATTTTATTTGAAAAATTATACGTTAATTCAAAACAAAAGAGACGCATTGATTTGAATTTAAAAGGAATTTGGACTTCAATGTAAGCAAAACAAAATTTCAAAAGCATTCAATGGACAAAGTTCTATTATCTCTAATGAAAAATGATGAACACCTAAAACCATTGTTGGAAGTTTTATAGCATCATTCTTTTGATAATTTCCCTCAGAAATAAAAATGTTTATAGGTGTGCTTGCAATACATATTCCATTATTATAATCAAAAGTCATCACACTCTTGAAATATATTTGACTTTTATCTAAAATAATATAGTTTTAGGTAGAGATTATAAATTCAAGTCTCCTCTTTGAATCTTGAGAACTTATTAGAAAAATTATTTGACGAAGTCATAGTGGTCAGCCGTTGAACTTGAGGGAGTAGTCGGCATAAGTTTGGATACCCTATAACAATATATATAAATAGGGCGAGTTTCAATAAGTTCATTCGACGATCTCAAATAAATTCATTCAACGACCTAATATTTCTCTTAAAACCATTCATATTGCACCGTACCTTCATTGTTAAGACCAATTTCATGTAAAATAATTCAGCCCCTATATTCAAAAAAGTATTCTCATGAATATGTTTTTGAGTTGGGTTTGTAGAACTAGAAACACTTTTTTTGCATTTTGTATCAAAAAAAAAAAAAAAGAAGATGATTATCAACTCAACATGAAAGGACTAAGAAGAAAATAATGGATGTAACCCCAATGTCTTGTGGTTGGAGATCAAGAACTTGGTCTCCAAGGAATGATCTGTGATTGGTTAAAAATCCCAGGGGTGATGGGGCCCATTATAACTCATTATTGATCACATTATCATTCTACGACAAATGAAAAAGGCAAGGAGTAGGGAAGTTTCCTTGGCTTTATGTATCAGGAATGATGGGAACCACCCGCAAGACTAATTATTAATCTCTGTTGCTACATGAAAATAAAGTTTGGCATCAACGGCGATCGCCAATAATCGAGCCAAATTTTGTGAGTTTGATCTAAGTTTATCGAGTTCGTTTTTTTAAACGAGTTTAAAAAATTGTTAAAATTCGATTCGTTTAGAAAATGAGTCGAGCCTAAAACGAGCCGAACTCGAGTTGAATCTTTTTAGGCTCGTTTTTTAAACGAGTTGAAAAAATTGCTCAAACTCGACTCGTTTATCAACCCTATAAATGATTTTGTCCTAAAATCTTTTTTTTTTTTAATCCTAAGATGATAAAATCTACCTGATTATTTGGATTCAAACTAATTTTTTTAAACTCATTTAAGATTTTCAAAGACTACAAAATAAATTATATTTTGATCAGATTTTTATATTTATTTTCAAAAAATTTCTTCATCCAAGGGTGTCGCTCAGCTCAAGTAGATTAGGTTAGACTTGGTTCAATTTGAATGAATTACTGTATACAAATAACTCTAAATTATCAAATAACCTCTACTTAAAATCAATTTAACCCGCATCATCAAATAACTTCTATTACTCAATTTAAATGTCGTTTTTTATTATATCAATGTTACACCAATTCCAAATTTGAAGAACTACAATAATATGATTAAAATATTGAGAATCAGAGTGACCCAAATGCATACATGGGAAATTATTATTCTATTATGCCCTTTTGCAAATTGCATGCTTATAGGAACCACCCAGACTTGGTTCTAGGCCATGGCTGATTCATCAATATGCAAATTTTCCACCCAAAGCAGGGGGAGTCCACTAAATGGGTGAAAGGTATTTGGGCATCAAATACAAAGGAAAAGAAGCACTGTTTGGTGTAACGGTGTCCTTTGATGGCTTTCCACATCAAGTTTGAGTTCTAACTCAGACCACCATCTAGCTGGTCGTATTCCCCTGAAAGTTGGTTGGTTCAAGAGAATATGATACAACATAGCTTTAATTCTCTCTTGGCAATAGTGTTAATGTCGGACATGGAAGAAGGAGACAGTCGAGGTATTAGTGTCCCTTTGTCCAACTTACCTATCTCCATATTTACATTTCCCAAGTCTCACTCATTCTACACATGAAACTTCCGACAATGAGAATTATAAGGGACTGCACCCAAAATTTACCTGATTTTAGAGCACATGTATTGCAAACCCCTCACTAACCTCTATGTTCCTTGAGTAACATATGTGTCATAGTAAACTTCTCATGTAATGTGTTAACTTCTTTATGCCTCTGCTAACAAGAATATATATAACTGCATAAGGATAAATAAGGGCTTGACACCCAATACAAAGCTACAGAATCAAAGAAAAATGATTAGGAAAACATCATTTATTATTTTTGTACATACACACTGTTCATTTACATCTATTAGTTCGGACAATATACACCCTCAAATAAGCAAACATAGAACAGAAACACATACATAAGCTAAGGTGGTCAAGGAAAACCATAAAATCACAGAGCTTCACATTCTTCAAATTAGGAAAATATTGAACTGGCTTGACGCTAAAGTTCTCAACTCATACTCAATCCATAATTGAATTTCCGTTCAAGCGAAGACATATGGAGAGCCCTTTTGAGACTTGATTTATCCTTCTTGATCTGGATCAACTTGTCATAAACAATCCATGGAAAATTAAGGAAATGATCCCGATCCATTCCCTCATTATAGCGACCCCAATAACTAGGATGATAAGTTACATAATACCAAGCCGAAGCTTTTGCATAAACGTCATCAGCTCTAGCATCTGAGTCACTTCCTTTCTTTTTGAACCAGGTCCTGGCTTCCTTCTTCAAAGACTTTACAGCCAAACCAATTGCTTCTGCATCCCTTCTCCTGTCGAAAGATTTAGATATTTTCATGATACCACCACTCAGTATTTCAGCCTCGGTTTTTATGCCATAGTAATCCATCATGTTACCCAACTTGTAATCATACTCGGTTTTATAATCAAAAGCATCATCAATGTAATCCTCGAAACCATCTACTTCCATCTCAGGCTCATATGACCGTTCCGCCACTTCCCTTGTGAAGGTTTTAATAGAGTTTGTGTCTGGTGCAATGTCTTTTATTTCTCGAAAAAGCTTTCCAATCACACGTTCTGATTTGTAGGTGGTTTTGTTAGGCTTTTCCATGAAATCTGGATACTCTTTGACACGTAGATGAGGTGGTATCTCAGCTGGAACTCTAGTTTTTGGGAAGTCGACTGCAATTGAAAACAACCTTGCAAGCTCTAAACAAGGATCAATCATTGCCTCGGAAGGTTCCCTATCAGCAAGGACTGTGTGAGCATTTGCAATGATACCCAGACTGTCATTGACTATATAGTTTGCAAAATACTCCTGGACTTCCTGCAGCAAATATATGAAAATTTGATGCATTGTCCAAAACGGAGAAACCAAATTAACCAAATTTTTATGAACAAGTGCCTTAGCATTTATTTGAATTTTCATAAGGAAGTTGTGCTGCAGCTACTTCACCTCAACCTATTGCTCTGAAGTCAGCTAGAAGATTTCTCCAGATTTCCTAGCCAGTGTAACATCATGTTCATTCTTTATTTCAGATGCAGTTCTGCTTGTTACCCGTAACATAACAAAATGCATAGTGAATAAAGAGAAAGCAATCAAAATGGTCTCATAGCAGCAGCAGTGGTGATGATGGGAGCAGTAGTAATGTTAATTACTGTCTTTGGGAGAGGAAACCAAGATATTTTATCTAAAAGTGACACCATGGCACAAGACACTAAAAAGACTAATACAAAGAAGTATTTAAGCAATTGAATATCAAAGATATTTTACTCAAATTGTACTATAAAAACTGGCCATCCTGCCTAATGCTTCCTTTTTTTTTCAAAATTCAGTTCGGATCTTAGGTAGCTAGTTTAGTGGTAGTAGTTGTAGACACAGGGAATTTGTCTATTCATTTAATGGTGGTGGAAACTGCTTGTAAGAAGTTTTTATTGTTAGGAGGGGTATTCCATAAAAGCTTCCTGACTACTAGAATATGTTGTCGTAAACCAGCTGGTTTATCTGCAAATTACACCAAAACTAAACATAGTAAAGAACAAAACTGGAAGGCTTAGCTCGGCTGTAGATGTCAAGATTAATTTTTCCCTTTTACTGGAGTGAAATCTTGACAGGGAATAGGGGATATCTAACACCTACACATTATTCTCAACTAAGCTGAGATCTACTCGGACCAAAATCGAAGGTGCTATACCTAAGAAATATCAGAAGTACATCCTTGTCCACCCCCTTTTGCTTCAATTCTTTCCACGATAGAGTGAAACAACTAACTCTTCTGTTTCATTCTATATATATGGTACAAGTTTAACAACTCAAATTCTGCCAAAAAATGTATAAAAAAAGGATCTTTATGAAAAAAGGGTCTTATTGATTTTAGAAGGTTGATTTTCAAGACATCAAGGTTCTAAACAGGAGCCTAACGCGCGAATATGCACTCAGCTGGTTCCATTCGAAAGCAGTGGTGGATTATTTAAGACATCAAAGTATTAAAACAGATGAATGTAGGATATAAAGAACTGTTCCATTTTCAATCAGTCACAACTTTCAAGAGTTTCTAAGAAAATTTCATCAAAGAAAGAACTCGAAACACATTAACATGCACGTACGCAAACTAACATACAAGAATGCTTTTATATTGTTTAGACCTCTCCAATGGAGAAACCTAAATTTAAAGGAAGAGAAATCTAAATGTAAATAAGGATAAACCCAAATTTAAAAGAGGGTAAAATATAACAATGAGATCTTTAAAGAAGGTTGTAATCTCACTATTAAAGATTTGGGTATAAATTTGATTCTCTCTTAATTTGAGTAAAAAAAAAAGAGGCTCCAAAGATCCATTAGACCACCTTGACACCTACAAATCCCTAATGCAGCTGTACAATATACCAAACGAGATCATGTGTAGGGTTTTCCCCACCACCCTCAAAAGATCTGATCCCTAATGGTTCACCAAACTTACCCTAGTGTCCATTGACTCTTTCGCTGAACTAAGTAAGTTCTTCATCTCACACTTTATTGGGGGACGCCAATACTAGAAGTTTACCACCCACTTGCTCAACATCAAGTAGGACTGGGATAAAAGTCTAAGGAGTTACCTTACTCATTTTAACGAGAAAGTCTTCCAGATGACAAACTCGTCATGGCAGCCTTTACAGAAGGGTTGCACTCATCCAGCTTTATGTTTTCAGTTTTGAAGCGCCTACCAAAAAATATGCTAGAATTACTATCAAAAGCCCAAAAATACATGAACGTTGAGGATGTCACGAAAGCCAGACGAGTTGAGTCCTCACGTAGAGGGGAGTACAAAAAATAGAAACCACCAGCTAGGCGCACAGCGCCAACACCCAGCCTGCGCCCAACATCTAGGCGCCCACGCCTGTGGCACCCAGCTTCCAGGTGCCCAATGTTCCCGGCGCTTACGCCCGTAGTGCTCAACGTCGAGCCAACGACGCCAATGCTCGCGGTGGCCCCCAGTCCATGGTGCCACGCCCGCAGCACCCAGCCAGTGGCGCCCCGTGCCCGACTTGATTCCCAAGATTCAAACACCTATTTGTGAATACAAATTAACCCCAGCAGAAAACGCAATCTATCCCAAATCTCGCCAAACCCATTGAAAAACCCACAAACTCTTAAGCTTCTTTCAACCTTTTCTCAACCCCTTTCTACAAACTCCAGTAATGGCAGAAACGAAGACAACAGGAATTGGGACAACCCATTGGGTGGTGGCACTAGGACTGGCTCTGCTGACTTGGGATGGGACGTTTCTTCATCGTGGTCTTCTTGGCGCCAGTCTCCTTGGCCGTCTAGCTACGCCGCTTGTATCGCATGACCAGCTCATATAGTAGCACCCCTGGCACCCAAGGTCACCCTTCCTAGCACATATAGCGCCATCGCCTGATACTCATGCTCCTCTGGCTCTATCTCGCCGGTGCCCTCTAGCTACCCTTACTGTTATCTACTTCCTACAATCCAGGAAATAGCCTCCAAAGATGCCAAAAGCTTGGTCAAACTCTGTCTTTGCTCTCACGCAAGCAGCCTTAGTTTCCAGCTTAACGACTCTCTCGCGAGTCGCCAAAAACTCGGTCTAACTCTATCTCTGCTCTCACGCCAGCAGCCTCAGTCTCCAAGTTAGTGGCTCTCACGCGAGTCACCAGAAGCTTGGCCTAACTTTGCCTCTGCTCTCACACAAGCAGTCTCAGTCTCCAGCTTAGTGGCTTTCCTGCGAGTCACCAGAAAGCTCAGTCTAACTTTGTCTCTGCTCTCACGTAAGCAGCCTCAGTCTCTAGGTTAGCGGCTCTCTCGCGAGTCGTCAGAAACTTGGCCTAACTCTGTCTATGTTATCATGTAAGCAATCTTAGTCTCCAGCTTAGCGGCTTTCTCGCGAGTCGCCAGAATCTCAGCCTAACTTTGCCTCTACTCTCACACAAACAACCTCGGTCTCCAGAAACTCAGCCTAACTTTGCCTCTACTCTCACACAAACAACCTCGGTCTCCAGAAACTCAGCCTTAGGAGGTGCAACTCTCTCGTGAGCCACTCACAACTCCTCCTCTACAGCCCCACTGTGTCTATTTCTCCCTCCATTAGAGTTTACCTACTAAAAAAGGACAATGACAAGATTTCTTACTAATGCCCTCTCCCCCAAATTTCATTAGATTCAGGGCATGGGGGACAAATGATGGGCTTGGCTTAGACCAGACCCAAAATCACAGTCAAGGCCCAACTTAGAGGCTCAATTTAGGAATGTAGGCCAGACCCACTGCAGGAAGGGGGAAGCTAGAGCAACCACGCCATCTTGAGAGAGAATCGAGTATGTCGCCTCATGGTGAAAGACTTAGTCCATAACTGACAGGTAGAGAGATCTCCTTGGGACGCACACGTCACCACCTCCACGAAATTGTCTCACATATTATGAAAAGGACGCCACCTCCACCAAACTATCTTAGCTGATACGAGAAAGGTGTCTATAAATTGTAAGCCCCACCTACACAGGGGGGCATGTCACACCTATCACTCACACTTGAGCACTCTACACTCATTGAAGCAATAAAACACTCAGGTCATCTTAACCCTTCACAGTGGACTAGGTCACCTTGATCGAACCACTTAAATTGTGTTTTATTTGTGTTGGTTCTCCTCATTTATTACTGCATTAAATACTTGACAAGTAGTGAATAAACATATTTTGTGCATCATCAGAACTTATTTCATATTTTGAGATAAGCCTAGCATGCATTATTGTGGGAGGATTTTATCAATTTATTCTCCTATTTTTGAAAATAATTTTTAACATTATAACTAAAAATAGTTCACGTGCAATATACATATACGTAAACTAGTAGGATATAAATACAAGTCTATTACCACACATGATTTTTTTTTTTTTGGAGGGGGAGGGGGAGAGGGAGGGGGAACTTGAACCCTTGACCTCAAGAAGACAAAGTTTTCATAAGATAAGGAGTACAAGTCTATTACCACCCATGATTAGGTATGAAGCTGCATTTTAAATTACTCGACCCGAGTAAGCTAACCCGAGTTGTTTACAAGTCATAACTATAGCACTTTATTCACTGCTTCCAATCCTAAATGTCTAAATGACTAAAAAAAAAAAAGCGAAAATCTCCCTCTCAAGTAAATATTGAATGCAGCAGTAACACTATGTGAGTAATCATCAATTAATAATAAAACATCAAGTGAGCAAGATAAATCCCACTTGGATAGTTTTTTGCTTACACAGAGAAAATGTGACAATTATTTATTTATATGGAGGGTTGACTATTATTTTTTGTGATGTTCATTTATTTGTTTATTTTGATACTATTTGTTTGATGATATCATGTCAGAATTATCACGTGGTATTACCGTTATAATGAATATTTTTTTTCTCGAGTAAATATTAAATACAACGGTGATAATATGTTACCATTGATGACATAGTATCACCAATCTATACTACTATAAAATATCAACAAAAGTGAAAAACTTTTGTTTGACCATAATACCCCTATAAAAATGATTAAAGACAACTATATCATTATGTATTTAATTACTCAATACCAATTAAATATCCAAATAACTCTTCATATACTTTCCCTTCCACACAAATAATCTATATGAATATCTATATCTATATATCTTTCTATACTTCAAAAAATAAATATTCAGAATACATCCAATTTATAATATAGATAATACTAATATATATCTATCTATATCTATATTTCGATCTATACTACTTCTAAAAGTACCTTACAAAGAAAAACTTTTATTTTCTCCTTCAATTCTTAAACAATTATATAAAGACAAACATATGCTATTTTATAATTTAACTCTTAGACCATTCATATTCTAGAAATAAATATTCAATTACAAGTGTAATGAATAAATCTATATCTATTCTATACTAATTTAAAATGTTAATTATTCTTCAAAATTTTTGAATCTATATTTTAACCTTGACAAAAATACTAAATCTAGAGAATATCTCTTATGACTTTTGCTCTTCCTCCCGCAAAGAATAACCTGTATGACTTTTGCTCTTCCCCCGAATTTACTATTGTGTATTCATTTCATCTTCTTTCTACGGTCACCAACCACCATATATGTCCCACCATAATATTTTTTTTATACCAAGCATGTATTACATCCAAAAAACCTTTAGTTTCTGAAAACTAAAAGTCATTCATGTGAGAGCATCATGATTCTGGTTCTCCGTCTCCTTTGATCAAACACCGAAATCAATATGAGTTGTTATGAGTTCTACTTTGAGAAAAAATATTGTGCATGCATTTATCTTTATTTATATGACAACTGTATACATGTATATGCACATTGTGTTGGTGCTTTTGGACTTACTTTTTAACTGTAATTTTCTATCGTGTCTTATTTGTTGGCTCTAAATGTTTTTTGGTTCAGGCATTCATCTTATGTATTTATTTTTTTTTTATAATTTTTGGATTTGAAAATTTTCACAATCATTTTTCTATAGGGTTGCATTTCTTTTATTAAAAGACTTATTTGTAGTTATTATTTTTTTAAAGATTTTACTGATCAATGGTAACTTTTCATTGAAACATGTTACAAGAATCTTGCATTCAAGGAGGGGTGTTGCTTGATCATTGATTTCAAAAATTGACATGATCTTGGAGGTATATTTAGATACTAAAAATATTAGAAGAAAAAAAACCCAGCTAATGCCAAATAGATCTATCTTTAGGAGGTTAGTTTCTCTTTTGTTATATCAATTGGTTGATATGGCTAAAACTTATATTTACTTTCTTTCTTTTCTTCATGTTTGAATTAGTTTTATTTGTCTTAAAAGCATGAATTTGATAACAACATTGTGTCGTATTTTCGATTTCTCATTTATTTAATTTTTATTAGCACATAGCATATTTTCTTCAAGTTATATTTACTATCATAATATTTTTCTTAAATTTCAATGAGTTTTGTCTATAAACCCATTGAAATCACCGTTGGACTAATTCTTATGTTGTTCTCAACTCTAGAATTAAGCTTCTCTTCTATGATTTGCTAATAGGATGATTACTTAGGAATTTATTTAGTTTTAATATTCTTTTATTATGATTGTAAGCGATATTGATTTCATCGGTGCATGCATTACGCGGATCAAAGAAGAAGAACACTTTTATAGGAAAATTTTGTTTGGTTTCTGTCCTTAGAGCATTATGCATTCTCATGCTCAAACATTCCTCAAATTCTAATACCCCAAACACTGTAATGCCGTTATCCCTTCATTTTGATCACTACTCTTCATTCATTACCTTGAAAAACTATTTGAAGCATATATACAATATACTTTGAACATCTTTTCTCTAGATTCTATTTCAAGTTTATGAAAAGTCAAGAGTTTTTTATGTGATATTTTAGTCTATTATTTTCTTGCTCGTTTCATAGTTCTTTTTTGTTATGGTTAAGTTTGTACCGTTATGCATTAAGAGATGTTTTTAATTTTTCATCTAATGAGCGTGAAACAATCCATAAAGACTCATAGGCTCATAGCTATCCTTTTTTTAAGTTTTTTTGTTACAAACATGTATAACAATCCATTCAATTTATTGACATGTAGATATAAGTTATATGTGTGTTAATGGTGTTCCAATGGGACGATCAGTGGAGTTCATTCAACTTGCAATGTGCTTATTAGCTTTTTAGTGGATGTTTTTCAAGTTTGGCAGATTTCTTTGAGCTTACTTTATAGTACTCTCGAAATTAAACTGCTTAATAAAGTTTTAAAATATTTGAAGCTAAAAATCCAACAAAGCTGAAAAAATTAGAGCATCCACTAGAAATGAAACAGATTAGGAAAGGTCTTCATTTCTATCACATTAATCATTTGGAATGGTTGCTTGTATTAATTTCAAAATCAGCTCACATTGAATCACGTTTTTGATGAGATGCAAATATATCCTCTATCATTAAAACATATTATGTTTGGTAGTATGAAGGATTTTTTGGGATATCATAATTATAATGCTAATGAATTATAGTCCTAAAATAGTTTTGTTTTGGTTGGCTATAGTGGGATGAAAGAAAACTACTACAGCAAAATTTGCGATTTTAATTGAAATTGTAATTTGCTTGTCCTCACCTATATTATGAAGCATCTGTACTCGATGAGAATCATCACGAAACAACTTTGTTGTTGGGTTTTTCTTGAATGTTGCATCAAATTGCACTAAACCATATTCAATGAGAAAGAGGACCCTAAATTTGAATGTTTACATTATAAAGACCACACACCTTTGCATTCAAATGACTACCTAATTTCGATAAACACTTGTGCTACTAACATTTTGTTACTTACTATTTTTGATTTAACCTTGAGATGGAGAAAAAAAATTGTATCAATTAAAAAAGAGGTGTCTATTAAGTTAATGCAAACTATGGCCCCCTGAAACTTGAGAATGATTTTGGTTTTTTCAATTGACATGCATTTGTCGGTTTTGGATTTCATTTAGTCTAGCCTTGGATATTAACATTATGGTTATAAGCAAGTTTGACTACCAAAATGTTATGTATCTTTAAGTTGGAATCTATCTCATTATTTATGTGTTAATGTAAGTTATTTTAATAATAATTTGGCCAAACAATACTTTACTAAAAAAATATAAACAAACGTTAAACTTCAAAATGGTTCACGTGCAACGCACGTGTGCACCAATTAGTCAATAACAAAACTCTAAGTAGGCAAGGTAAATCTTATTTAGACTTACATAGAGAAAAAGTGAAGATTTATTTACTTATATGATAAATTGATTATTAATTTTTATGAAATCTATTTAATTATTTATTTTAATAGGAAAAAAAAAAAATAGGTGATACCATATTTCACCTCCGCAAGGACAGCACTCGAATTCTATTCCATTTTCTCACCGGCCATACAGCCTTACAAACCCTACTTGATCCCCAAACGGGGAATCCATGTGAAGCATTGGAGGACGGCCGAAACTTGAAACACCAATTTGTGAATACAAATTAACCCCTCCAGAAGATGCAAAAATGCGGCTTCTTCAACGCCTTCTATCCCAAATCTCGCCAAACCCATTGAAAAACCCACCAACTCTTAAGCTTCTTTCAACCTTTTCTCAACCCCTTTCTACAAACTCCAGTAATGGCAGAAACGAAGACGGCGGCAATTGGGACAACCCATTGGGTGGTGGCACTGGGACTGGCTCTGCTGACTTGGGATGGGACGTTTCTTCATCGTGGTCAACGGGTTTGACCAAGGAACATTTCGACGGCGAAGTCGTCGGCCACCAAATCAATCCGAGCACACCCGGCACCGGAAACTACACTGCCGGTGATGGGTATTCTCAATTTGGGTCGGCGAGGTGGACTGATACAGAAATGGAGAAATTGAAGGAATTGGAAGGTGAGAACCGGAAGGGTAAGGCGTTTGTGGAAGGGTGGGGAGAGAGGATGAGGGAAGTGAATGTTTTGTTAAAGCAAGTTAGAGAGCCAGGGGCGAGAGGGGCGTATTTGAAGGATTCGGAAAAGGCGGAGATGTATAAGAAGCATAAGGAAAATCCTGAGGTTTATACAGTGGAGAGGTTGGCCAAGGAGTATAGGATCATGAGGCAGAGGGTGCATGCTATTCTGTGGCTAAAGGAGCTGGAGGAGGAGGAGGAGAAGAGGCTTGGACACCCACTGGATGATTCCGTTGAGCTCCTGTTGGATACTTGCCCCGAGCGAGTTATCGAACTTCCGGCATTGCTCAAGTGTTTTTGAAATTTAATTGAATGTTGGTATTTTTTGATTGATCATATAGGTAGAGCATTGTCATGTTACATGTTTAGTTGTATACTATGATTAGGGATGTCAATAAGTCTTTTGGTGTATGATTAGTTTTAATTCTATGATTAGGGGTGTTAGACCATTTCCAAGGAAAATTCAAACCCTTACCCAAATTTAAGTAAAAAAACAAAAAAGGTAAAAAACTTAATTTGATTTAGACCTCTCTAATGGAGAAACCTAAATTTAAAGGAAGAGAAATCCAAATGTAAATAAGGATAAACCCAAATTTAAAAGAGGGTAAAATATGACAATTAGATCTTTAAAGAAGGTTGTAATCTCACTATTAAAGATTTGAGTATGAATTTGAGTCTCTCTTAATTGGAGTAAAAAAAAGAGTCTCCCTTGATTTGATATGGGTACGGGTCTAGCATTGGAGTGGGTTTTTAAGAGTTTTTTTTACCTAAATTTAAATTTAAATTTTAAAAAAGGTAAGGATTGGAGATGCGTTTAATGTTTGTTTTTATGGTAGGTTCATATCTTGTGTATAGTTGAATTCGTATCAGTTTTAGGTTCGTGTCAACTCATAAGTTTGTGTTGACTCATTTATTTGATGAGTTTAAGGGGTTCATCGTTTATTAGTTGAACTTGTTAAGACTAAACCCGAATACATTAATTCCGTGTCGATTTCGTTTTGGTTCACAGGTCATGTCTGACACTCCTAGACATATCTAGGATTGCTTGGTCTTTGTGGCTGGGTTTATTATTAGTACTTTGTTTGTTTATTAGGTTAGGTACATTTTGCTTGTATAATGGTAATGCTTTTTCAACTTAGATAATATCTAGGGTGCTATAAGATTGCAACTCGGGTTTGATAGGAAGTGCTAGATTGTTATAATCTACGTTGCGCAATACATACTACCACTATAACCTTATATATCTATGTATATGCATATGACTATATATATATATATATATATATATCTTCATGGAATAGTGTGTCATGTCTATGTTTCATTATGATTGTGATCGAGTTGGAGCTGGTGCTCTAAATTTTCAAGATAGCTACCATTTGACTAGATTAACTATTCGAGCGAACTATAAGACTACTAACAGTTGTTCGTATTTTTCTCTTTTTCTGACGGGAGTAGTAATTATGTGTAGAATTGAAAACAAAAACACACAATAGAAACACATTCCAGTTTCACATAAGAAACTCAATACTAATGATTTGCTCCAACAAAGAAGATCATCCTATTCTCTTTACCCACAATGGTGCATTCTTTCCAAGAATGGGGTGGAATGCATGGACCTTCTATTTTTTCATTGTCCCTTTGTCTATATATTGTGGAATAGGCTTTTGGGTGAGTCTTATAGAGTGTTTGGTATGGTGAAAAAAGATGTGGATGGAAAATAGAGGAAGACAAATGGGGAGGAAGGAAGAGTTTTCCATTGTTTGGTATCAAAGGAAAATAGGAGGGAGTGGAAAGTGGGAGGACATCCCTTTCCTTCTGGCCCACGAAAACTTTTCAGCCCAAAATTTGGCGGAAAGTGAGGTGCAAAATTGAAGCCAAAACAATAAAATACTAATCAATTTTTTTACTCTCTGTCAATTCATCCCTATAAATGCCCAGCTCAAACATTTAACTTATCGCAATTAAACACCAATAACTATAACTTTAGCTACAACCACAACTTTGCTTAAATGTAAGTCAATTAAATTGAACTGCTTCAACAAAGTTGTTGTATTATCAATGGAAAGTAAAAAATTAAGGTGTTATTTGGTTCAACTTCACGGTAGTATATTGCTTATATTATTATCTTTTGCTATGGATATGTTTTATTGTTTTAACCATTGTTGTCAAAATTGTACGATTCGCGATTCGAATCGTATGATTTGATTCTATTTAGTTACCATTTGATTCGTATCTTGCTATAAGATCGCTTTTAGCATAGAATCGCACTCGAATCATTGGAATTGTACAATTCGATTCGTTGGGAATGAATCACACGATTCTGTTTAATTTTTTTTAACCATATTTGTAGCAACACAACGTTGTTTTGACTATTTAGACACTCAAAAGACGTCGTTATCAAAAGACGTCGTTTTGTTTGGTAGAGGCCCACACCCTAATAGAAAACTCAGCGTCTCTCTCTCTTGCTTGTGGCTCTCGTCAGTTCAAGTGTCACACAGATACATCTCTCTCCCCCTTTCACTCCAAGTATGTCCCTTCCTCCATTCTTCATCTTCTTAAAAAAACAGTTACCAAACCCTAATATAACTTACTTCTTCTTCTTGAAAATATACTCTATTTTTTGTTGTTCATCAAAAATTTCTTTTTTAATCGAATATGAGAAGTGATTTTCTAAGTTTACATGTTCGAACCTGTATAAGCTTTTTCTATTTTAGTTTGCGTTGTAAATTCTTAGCTTACATATCTCTATAGGTCTTAAATCATAAGTTTGAAGGTTCTATATGCTCTGTTTTTTTTGTTTGTTTTTTTTTTTCATAAACTAATTTGTGCAATACTGATCTTTAAATTTGATCAGTTGAATTTGAAAATGGTAAAAAAAATGAAAATAAAGTAAAAAAGGAATAACCATCCGACATGGGAGCATTGTTCTTGCGTGGGAGATAATAGAATGAACTTGAAGTGCAATTATCGTGCCCTTAAGAAATGGGGTGATGTAAGAGAAAACATCATTTTGCCGGGACTCATATTGATGTATCTCCATGCTCCCAATGTCTAGATGATGTTAGACTGAAATTCATCTAGATTTTGGAAGATACGAAAGAAAAGAATGAGGATCCCTGTGAATGCTTTGGATAAGGTTGAAAGGGGGACCATGGATGCTTTTGTGATTTAAAGCAAGGGAAAAACTAGAGAACAAACATTAAATCAATTGGTGAAGAAAAGGGAACATGTGGTTCAAGATATATGTCGTTTTTTGTGCAGGATGCACTACCTTTTAATTTAGTTGAAAGCTCATTGTCTGATAAGATGATGAAACCGGTGGTAAGTATGGCGAGGGATTAAAACCCCCTAGTTATCTTGAGGTTAGATTCACTTGTTTGAAGAAAGAAGTGGACAATGTTTAGGTAAGTTTGGAAAAATATAGATTGGAATGAAAAAAAAGGGGGGATTTACTTCGATATCGAATGAGTGGGCTGATGAAAAATAGCGTTCACTCACAAACTTTCGTTTTAATAGCCCTAGTGAAACGTATTTCTTAAATTAGTGAATACTTTTGGAGTTATAAAGGATGCTCGTAAAATTTTTGAGTTACTTGACTCAATAGTGGAGGAGATTAGAGAGGATAATGTGATTCAAGTGGTGACGAATAGAGCTTCGACTTATGTAGCCGTCGGTATAATATTAGAGGATAGAAGAAGAAGTTATTTTTGTTTCCTTGTTACTCCCATTGTATTGATTTGATGTTGAATGTTATTGGTGATTTGCCAGTTTATCGTGATACAATTTCAAAAACCAAGGAAGTCATGGTTTTTATGTATAGGCATACTTAGGTGCTTAGTAAGTTTAGAGCATGGAATTAACAAGGCCTGCGGTCACAAGTTTTGCCACCGCATTTCTCACTCTAAGGAGTTTTCTATTAGGATGTGAGTCTTTGCCAAACAAAAAAAATGTTGTTTTGAGTGCCTAAATAGTCAAAACGTCATTTTGCTAGAAATATAGTCAAAACGTCATTTTGAGTGCCAGCTTCAACGTTTCTATTTTGAGCCTTTATGCCGTTCCAGAGGTGACACTAATTCTCATCAAGGTGGGCCAAGATCAGTGATCCCCTATACAGATGCCTTAGATATCTTTTATCCTCTGTAGGGTATTTGATGCTTATTTATGAACTTTTGAAAACACCAAACGTCTTATAGGTAGGCAGGGTTATTGGAGTTTATCAGAGTGAAATTTGAACCATTGTTTTTTACAACACGGCAGGAAGTTTATTGAAATGCTGCTAACTGCATGACGTTGAGGAATGTAATTAAATCCACAGGTTGGACTCACAAGCTTGAGTGGGAGCCATATCTCATATGTATTAGTCTGTACGTTTGCCGATAGCAATTACCTGCTACTTATATGTAATTCAATTTTAAAGATAGGTAATGCACTTGTGGTTAGATAGCTTATTGTTCCTATTCTGATACAGCAGATGTGATTCGGCTTAGAGTTTGGAGAGCTTTAGTCATAGATGCATTGAAGTGGTCTATGGGATGTTCATGTCTCTTGCCAGATTTGTTGTACTTGCATACTAGGAGCAGGCTTTCTGCAATTTGCACTGATGTTTTAAGCGCAATGTTTGTTATTCAGACGTCATCTTGAAATTAGCCAGTGCTGGAACGGATAGGCACAGTCACTAGAGATGGTGAAAGTATGAGAAAGTGCCTCAGGAAACTGAGTATGCTTTGAGTCATCATTTTATACTTTGGAAGATGCCATGTCATGAATGCCTACTAAGGCTCTTTGTTTCCATGAATATACAGTAATCAGTTATAGGTAAAGTTAATGGAAAAAATCTGTCAACTACTTGTAGGCAGCAGCACCTAAAATCTATTTACATTCTCACTCTCACTCATATGCCCATGTCTGCATCTATTTCTTGGTGTTCTCTAGTTCGAGAAGGAATGATCGAATTTCAGATCCCCTCTTACTATGGTTCCAATTTGTGTTTTATTGCAGGTTCTTTAATTCTCATGACAGGGAATTCCATGTTGCATCTCTTCCTTACAAGCCAGATTTCAAGGTTATGCCAGAGGGTTGGGACGGCACCACGCGGGACCCAGATGAGGTGCATTATGAGATATCAATGAGGGAAGACGAGATGTTATATCAGGATTTTGTCCAAAGGATGAATTTTAACAAAATGAAGGTGAGCTTTATGTGATCCTTAACCTGACTTCAAGAGAACGAAATTGAAAATAGATAAAATGTATACTTTCTTGTTTATCATTATCATTATACAACTGCCATTAAGCTCTATGAAGGAACTACAAATGTGCGATCTTATTGTGTTATCCTACACTTTTGGGCCTGGTACATAGGAACGCATAAATTAGCTCAGAACTTCATGCCCCGTATATCAAACATATTTTTGTAATCTTTTAAAGTCATAATTTCATACCATTAATCTCCTGCAAACTTAAGATCATGTGGTCTTGCTCTGGTCTGCAGATGGCAAAGAAGGTGAAATGCCATAAATATAGCCGAAGGCGCCCATCTGAAGGGTGGAATTTTATGGTTGAGAAACTGGGGCCACGTGGGAAGCGTGGAAATGGGGGCGGCTGGAAGTTTATCAGTATGGCAGACGGGTCGAGCCGACCTCTAAACGAAATGGAAAAAATGTTTGTCAAGAGAGAGACTCCTCGCAGGCGGCGCAAGATTCTCCCCTGAGATCCCATCATCAAGAAGGCCTTAGATTTTTGTCAATCCGGTAGACACTTGAATTGATGGTGGAGATTTTGAGACACTCTTTGCTTTCTACAGTTTTATGGTTTTTTTTGTGATGTTAAGAATCATTTTTGTAGATTTGCTTTTGATGGTATGATGTACCCATATTAGTAAAAGATCGAATGCAGAAACTTGAGGCAAAACTCAGGTGTACCTCGTTAAATGACTTCCACAATGATGACCTTTGGCTATTGGGTTGTGGTGTAAGATGGCCATGATGAATAAAGTATTTTATATTCTCAAAAGAAAGATATTTTTTTTCTTTTTTTTTTATGCGTCTGGTGAGAAAACCAGGACTCCACTGATCATGTGAGATTGAAAAGTGTCACTTTGCGATAGAAGTATGGAAAGTTTCTGGTCTTGATTTAAGTATTTAACTCAGGACCATCTTTCTCCTTCAAGGCCTGGAGGCTGGCTGTTCTTCAATGTTTAACACCTGAACAACTTTGCCTGGTGGTGATAATTATGGCCTGGGTTTGTGTGGCTTAACAGGAGTAAAGCCAGATTGGTAATTTAGGGCCTGCCAAAACCTCCATCCACCAGTGTCATTGAATTGAGCTGGAAACTGGGCAATGGTCTGCTCCTCCTGCTGGGCTCTAGGGAAACTAGTGCCTGCTTGGGCAGAAAGTAGACAAGTTACATGGATTCAGTATGCTTTGGAGGAAAGTCGATGCATGACCCACCCAAAAGCAGTCTGTTATCTTTTGGGTGGGTTATGCATCTAAGTCTCAATAGCCTGAGATTCTATTCCAAAGTTTTATTAGGAAACTGTTGAGGAGCCTAGAAATTAGTAGAGTGAATCACACTTTGTACTTCGAAAAATTTCACAATTCTCAATTTGCATTTTCAATAATTAATTTTCTAACATTGCACCCTCAAAGTTATAAAATGGTTGTAATGTGGCCATCACACTAACTTTTGTTGTCATTTCCGTCAAATCTAACTGCACATCACAAATTTGACAGAAATTGTAACAGAAGCTAATGTGAGGACCACATTGCAGTCATTTTTATGACATTGAGGGTATAATGTTGAAAAATTAAATCATTCAGAGTGCAAAGTGAGAATTTTTTAATTTTTTGGGGTGCAAAGTGTGATTCGTCAAAATTAGTATATGAAAATCATTAGAAGGAATGGCACTTTGCACCCTGAAATACCTTCAAATTCTCATAATGCACAATCAATCAATGTAAAAGTAACAATACAGTCCGTTTTAATAAAATTGAGCAGAAAATTTAAAAATGCTTAAAATTAAGTTATATAAAAATAATTGAATACAAAAATAAAAAAACCGAAGCAAAAAAATTATCAAACAAAGCAGCAAACGTGTTTTTTTGGATCATATTGATACATTTTTTTATGACTACCAATGCACAATGTGCATTGCACATAAATAAATTTAAATAATATTATTTTTATAGAAAAATTAAATTATACGTGTAATTAAATTAAATAATAAATTAGGTGCGAATTAATCCGCTTTTTAATTATAACTAAATTTAATTATTAATTTATTTTATAAGTTTTTGAGTATCTAATTTGTTATTTATTTATTTATCTCTTTGACCCCTTTAGACATTTGCACATCGAATTATATATTATAAAATTACTAAATTTTTATTTTGTTAAATAGATTGATTAAATCACTTATAATATTATTATCTTATTTCATACCAAAAAATAAAAAATAACATATATTTGACTGTATAATACTTTACTTCTTCATATAGATATAAATAATTGTATGTAACTGTACTGCTAATAAATGAGTTTAAAAGAATTTATAAATCCTTGTAAAAAAGTCAAAAACAAGTTAAAAGTCAAACTGGTATAAAAAAATAAAAATGAGATGAAAGTATATAGGTGGGTATAATTGACTTTATTATAATAATTAAGGATAAAATATAAGCTGACATTTAAAGTAGTATATATATATTAAGGGTGTAATTTAAAACTTTTTTATCTTTTATGATATAAATTAAGAAGTTAAAAATCATCCATGGTGCCCAGTGACGCGTCCAGATTCAGACTAGGCTTATGCCCAATTCATGGGTTAAGTCCAAAGCATCAAAAGGAAGGTCAGACTTAACTCATAACCTCTGTCCAATCTAAAGTCTAAGAGTTCAGGAAGAGTCAATGCACGTAGGGGTGTTCACCCTACCCTACGGGTAGGAAATATAGTCTTCCATCTTCCTATCCGATACTTTGTGGAAGAATTTTTTCTTGACCTACCCTATCCGATCAGGTGTGGTATTCCTACCCGACTTCCTACCCGATTAATCGGGTAGTAAGTCGGGTAAACACTTTTGTAGCTATTAATTTTTGGATCATTTTAACAATTCAATTAAATAACATGCACCAATTTAATAACACAATAAATCAATAACACTAAAACCTAAAACAACTACAAGAATAATTATAATAAAATACAAGACAACATGAACATCAATCCATCATAATTGTTACACAAATACAATAACAATTATTTTAAGTTTAAACCATATGAAACACATTAAAATCATAACTATTCTAATAGATCACCAGTTCACCACAAATCATGTAACCTACACAAAAAACAAGTTCATATTTTAGCAACTCAAACTTCCACAACAATAACAATGTTATAATATAAATTATACCACACAAATATTCTTATAATTACTAAAAAAATATAAAAAAGTTAAATATATTTTTTGCGGGTAGGGTAGGGTAGGAATGCGGAAATTAATGGGTATTCCACATTCCTACCCGATTTAATCGGAAGAACAAAAACTCTTCCGTATTTTTACCCGATTTTTGCGGCTAACCGTTCAGTAGGGTAGGGTAGGAAATTGCGGCCAATCGAAAATTTGAACACACCTAAACGCATGTGGGAAAGTAATCATCGGGATAACCATTACTCCAAGATAGTGTTCATCCCCAATTGTAGCTATCC
Source organism: Ilex aquifolium (assembly GCA_951799425.1). Classification (NCBI taxonomy): domain Eukaryota; kingdom Viridiplantae; phylum Streptophyta; class Magnoliopsida; order Aquifoliales; family Aquifoliaceae; genus Ilex; species Ilex aquifolium. The sequence goes on along the minus strand of OX637397.1, from coordinate 40,119,332 downwards.
TCCCCGATAAATTAGTAGCTTGACATTCACGTCACCGCCACAGTTAAGACTCTGTGTTTGTAAATTGTAAACCCCCTATACATGGGGCAGAGATCTCACACACCTTACCTTGAGCGTACTCTTGCACTCTCTCTCTTTCTCCCCTATTATCTTGTACTCTCTCATTAATTGACTTCTCTGACCCCCGTTGTCGTCTTCAGTGGTTAGGTCACCCAGACCCAACCACCTAATTTTTGTCTCTTACTATTGATTGTTTCATTAATTGCTTTACACCACACACTCGATTGATTTGATCTTGCATAAATCCACTTTTGTGCATCATCACCAACTAATAGGAATTTAACAATCTTTCGGGGCGCCCAAAAGTATCATTCACCCCAACCATTAAAAGGAATTTCATAATGATTATTTCAATTTCATGTTGCCCAGTAATATGAGTATATATTCAAAGGATACCGCGTCACCATTACCACATGATATCTTCAATTAATAATAAACACACATATAAAATTAATAGACTCTAGGAATCTAACATGGTAATAGTTGAATGTGAAAGTATCTGGTTATAAAATTTGGTGAGATCCACTGGCCTTATATATGTGACTATCATTAGGTAGTAATATCACGTGTCAGTATTAACTTCTGACTTTGTTATATCAATTGATATATGTTTTGTATGCGAGTTTGGATAAGATTAAAAGAGTAAGTTTTGTGAAAATAGTCTAATATGTACCTTCTAAACTTATGGTTGTTTCAAGATCTGAGTCTCGTGATTTATAGAGAAAACGAATCTCGACCCACAATGGATAGTGCATTAAAAGCCATGTATATGAGTTTGATGAAACCGATGGAAAGGGGGAGGGTTTCAAAAGTGAGATTGAATTTGACGACAACAAAACTACTTTACCCAAAAATTCATCTGTCTATTCATTTAATAATAGACATTTTAGTAAATTGATTAATATGATTTGATATAAATTTATTGACCCCACATATATTTATTTTACTATAATATGAGATTGGATAAGATTTATGATTTAACCCCCTATAGAAATCCCTTGTATCGAGTTTAAAAGGGTCTCTTAAAACCAATCCAATCCAATCCCTCCCCCCCCCCCCCAAAAAAAAAAAAAAAAGGGTGTCAAAACAAAAAGCAATTTCTTCCCCCCCCATAAAACTAACAAATATGATCAAATGGAATATTTATCAGGCTTTCGCTGCTCTTATTGAATCGTAATGTGCTAATACTGTTTGTTTAGTGGCAATCAAAACGTGTCATTCCCATTTCTCTGCTTCCTCTTTACGGTTGATGGCGTGCTAATCTCGCTTGAAAAAACTCCGAAAGCTAGTAGCTATCTGCTCCATTATAGGTTTCTCCCACAGGGGCATCAGTTACAAATCATCAAATTCTTTGTAGTCACCACCGAAGAGTGACGCAACCAGTTGCAAAAATTGTTCACTAAAAACTTAATTATGCAGATAGTTGAACTTATTGGCCTCGTCTGCAGGAAGAACAGCTTAACTAAACATGGGGATGGTTGCATATGGTTCTTTACTTCTTTAGGCCTCCAAACACACTATAGATCAGGTCATCTCTCATCAAATTTTAATAACCAATAATGAAATGAGAATTGGAAAAAGGCTGACAAAAAAATTCTCCAACTATCCTGTTCTAATCATTGATTGAGAGAGAAGCCTTCAATTTTCCAACAAGAAGGGGCAATGCCTTGATGCTGTCCTGGATCGACTGGTCAACACATGACTCCAAATCCTTCATGGTATCGGTTCTGATCTGGTGCAGCTTGGCTGCCTCAAATTTATCTTGGCAAACCATCAGTGACCTATTCAACCGTTCCTGTATCCAAACATATATAAACGAGATGTTCAAGTGACACTGTGTTTGGCTATCAAAGAGCACTGGTAACTCTCGCTTTATTCAAGAAACTTTCAGAGAGAAACCGAGTGAGATGCTAGCCTATGCAAGCACAAAAGATATTACCATAGCTATTTCTCAACAAAAGTGGACATGGGCAGTAGTGTGCTTAAGCTCATACGCCAGTCAGCAGACTGAGCACCAGGGTATATACATAGTTATTTCTGAATAATAAAGTCGTGCTTATCCAGGATTACGGACAAAACAAAATTATACGCATGAGCCCTAGCCAAAGATGAATTTAAAAAAAAAAAAGAAGCATTTTACCTGACAACCCCTGCAATTGCCATCAAGATTTGCTTAGCAAATTGTACAACTTCCTATTTGGTACAAAATGACAACAAATGAAAATTATGCTTTTCGCGTGAGACCAATGTTACCTGAATCGTGAGTCGCTTTGGTACATGGTAGGGGTACGAATAAATGGTACGTCACTTTCTTAAGTACACGATACGACGAGGATATGTTTAACTAATACGGTATTTTAGGTCGCAATTTATTTTGGAAACCTTATGTAGATCATTTTCACTACTATACAACACTATATTACAGAATATTCATAAACACCAAGTTAGTTACCATTTATCTTATAATTGTGCTTGATTTTCTATTATCTAAAACAATATATAATTATAAATCTATATACTTGTAGTTAATTAATATGTATTTTATATTTGTACTACATGTTCTAAAGTGAATTAATTTAGAGTTAGTATTATAATTTGGGGTCGTTCATTTTGGTGATCTGGATTGCGAACCCATCTCGTTTGGGATCGATGTACCCAGATCGTAGGTCGTTAAGAGTTTACTGAATTGTGGTAACTATGCGTAAGACAGTCGACGTCATGAATGCATATGGGCATATTGTGTGCAATTGCATGTGAACATATGCGTAATATATTTTGGGTGCAACATATGCGTAATATATTTTGGGTGCTAATCATCGATAAATCAATCCTAAAAGCATCCTTGATATCACAACTTTCCCTTCCTGGAACTTAAGTATGCTACTTGTTTACCAACCCAATGAACTACATCTCTTAAGGCTTGATAACTCAAACAAGTGAAGACCAACCCCAATGAATAAGAAACATTAGGATGATAAAAATCAAAATATGGCATAGCATTTATAGCATAAACATTTTATATAAAAAGGTGTTGCATCTTTACCTACCAAATGCATGATTATGGAAAATTTTCAAAAATGGTTGTTTTTTTTTTAACTTTTTTCTTTTTAATAACATACTTTTATTCCCTCCTTTGATCCTTGGTCTTCCATAAATAGAACTTCCGCTGGGTTATTTTGCAAAATTACTAGAGATCTCACGCAACCAAAATTCCAACAATAATAGCCCAAAAAGATAAGTTAGACATGATACAGTATTATTTTCTCTACCATGTATGCCTAGTCCCAAAGTGGATTTATAACCCCAAGGTATTGCTTTTGGATAAAGATAAAATCATATTTGCTTAATTGAAACATTATTAAGGTCACTTCACAAACTAACCAATCCTACTATTGGGAAGATATTTAGGACTTGATGTACTTGTACAGTTATATCACCAGGTCGTTATATTCTTATTATACTTTATTCAAAACTTGTTTCTCTAAAACACTACCGCTAATGGAAAATTGGAGATATCAAATAGACTAAAAGTTGAAGTAGAAAGAGATCGTTGCATACAAAACAGAAGAAATTTTGCTCAAATAAATGGAATACTGAAACGACATATGGCAATCAGGACATAATAGGGTCCCTGGCCAGAACCACGTGCATGGTTTCCTATTTATATCCAAAAGATTTTGATTTTGCATTCAAGGACAGCTAGTGAGGAGCAAACCAGGAAAGGTAATTCTTGTACATGGAGCTGGCAACCTCTTTTCGTCGTAGTTTGATGAATCACTAGACATTAAGACAAATCATGCAAGGCTTCAAGTTATGGAATTAGTTTGCAGCCTCCTTGCTAGCAATGCCAATGCAAATTCATATATGGATACATAATTGTGTTAAAACAACTATTTCAGAAATATCTACTCGGGGGTTGGATGTTATCTATATTTCTTGAACATGGATGATAGGCATCACATATAAAAACCACGTGTCAATTTTTAACAAAAGAAAAAAAATCAAACCAGTGGCAAGAATTAGTTAAAAAGGCAAGACAGGTCACTGAAACAGACGAAGTCATCAAAATGTATAGCTTCCGAGGTCAAGCAGCCTCAATTTCACTACAGGATTTGCGAATGAATGCTGAGCTGGTCAAATAGCAAAGGAAAAAAGTGCAGTACTCGTCTACATTTACAAAATTGGTGAAGCATGCACACCTACTTATCTACATAAAGAGTGCAATTCAGAGAGTAAGAGAGAAAGACAGAGTAAACTATTGCATGAAAATTGGGCATCGAAATTTAACAAGCAAGTGTATAGAGCATGGATAATTATGACCCAGAAAATGTCTACGAAAAAAAGAAATAAGGTCGTATGGCAATTACTAGACTTGATTATTCAAGTGGGAAAAAAACCCACATCGAAACAGAGAAACTTATTTACCTGAAACTTGGCCATCTCACTCTCGACCAAATTCTGAGCATTTAGGACTGGGACACTACAATGCTCCACACAGTTCCCAATCTCCTCTGGTTTTCTCCTCCTGTCAAAGCACTCGTACGCACATTTGAAGTACGCTTGCTACAATAATCACCATTCAAAAGAAATTTACATAAGCTTGGCACGAGTATGAGTGTGTTACACACTGTGTGTGTGTGTGCGCGCACATATATATATATATATATATATATATATATATATATATATATATATATATGGAGAGAGAGAGAGAGAGAGAGAGAGAGAGAGAGAGTTTTGGGACCTGGAGAGTGAAATTGACATGGTCTTGAACAGCTGAGAGTTGGGCCTGGGCGGCAGCGTTGACTTCGTTCAATTTTTGCCTCAATCTGTTGCTGGCCATTTGCTCCTCTGCTGCTGCTATGTGATCCATTTTTCTCTCCTTGTCTCTCTCCCTCTCCCTCTCCCTCTCCCTGGCAGCGACTATTTTCTCTCTATTGGTGTCTGTCTGTTTTAACGTTTAAGAGGCTTAGACCGTTTAGTCCTTTATAGAGGGTTTAGGGCTTCGGAAGTGTGGCTTTTCTTCTTATTGCCAGTGACTTGTGGGAGGGTTTAGGCCATTGGAGATACTTCGAGAGGGTTTAGGGCTTTCGAGACACGTGTTCCGTCAAAGGAATAAAATGACCAAATAAGGTTCCTTTTTATAACATAAAACAAATGCTATTTACTCCTATCAAATTTTTAATTGAATCAATTTTAAAATTTACTACAAATTCATTTAAAGCTCTATCAAATTATCAATTATAATGGAGAAGTGCAGTTCGATCGTGTCCAACACAATTATACACGTAGAATTATACAAGCACGACCTAGGGAGGTGAATATATCTTTTATACTTCCCGCGAAAATCTTCACCAATTTAGATATGTTTACCTCATTTACTAATTGATTAATGAAATTAAGATTAATAAACCCTTTTGTAATGAACAAACTCTCAATTGAATGCGGGGATGTAATAATGCCCAAGTTAACAATCTCAAACAATCAATGCAACTCTATCATCCTTATCTCTTTCACTTATTAGCAAACCACATTAATGATAATTCAAGATATATCAATAATTCAATTATATTATCAAACACATGGTATATTTGTGTGTGTGTATACAAAATATGTAAATCAACAATTACCACAACACAAGACAATTTTAATATAAAACCCCTATTTGGAAAAACCATTGGACCACTCCTAGTCCACCTGGCCTAATTTACTATACTCAAAATAGGATTACAAGACCCAAAGTCTTATACCTCAGCCAAATCTATGGTCAAACATTTTCTCCTCGAATCTTCCCTTCGGAATTGCCATCGCAACATCTTGGGTGCTAGTTTCAAAGGGTGAATCGAGTTCCACAATCCAACTTCTCCCTTTTTGATCTTGAAGAACTCTTCCAAATATCTACTACATCTCCTTTATATACTAATGTGGGTTTGGTGGGTTTTCTACAAGATCTCTCTCTTCTTCTTGATTTGAAGTTGAAGTTGAAGTATGAGATTAACCAAGGCAAATTTGGTCATTTGGATGCTGGGAATTCTAGGGTTTGTTCTTGGCTCTCCAGTATTGATATGGCTTAACAAGTGTTACGTTAGTCTGAAAAGGCATGCCCATATATATAGGCCCCAAAAATAGAGTCAACTTAGTGTCCAAGAAAACTCAAATTCGTAGGGGGGCGCTCAAGCTATTAGAGGGTGATTGTCATTAGAATGAGCAGATGATCAAATCCAATCTAGTGAGTGACCAGAGTGTCATCTCCACTGTCCAACTATTCATCCTTTTTCAAAAACTTTCCGAAGTGTTTAGAGACTGCTCAAGCCATAGGTCAGGGAGTTGTAGGATAACTATCCTATGAGTCATGTATGGAACAATACTCAATTCTTTTAATTAAAACCTAATGAGCTATAGTAAAAATGTCAAGGGTTACTTAAGGTCTCTAAGGTCCCTTACGTAATCATTAAAGGATCTTGAGAGGTCTTCATGATGTAGCTTTGTAGCTTGGACATCTTCCTTCTGGTAGCTTTGGATCTTTCTCTTTGTAGCTTCGTGACTATGGATCTAGTTGAGATTTAAATTGTGATTTCATCGAATTAGCCAATTACAGTAAGCAATTTCCTAACAATTTTCCTTTTGGCAATTCCATGACATAATATAAGAGTAAGAAATTCAAAGATTACAAAACAAAAATCACAACAAAACAAAGCGAATTGTAAACTAATCTCAACACTCAAGTACAAGTTATTCAATCTCACATCTAAGTAGAAAACTATCTTCTTGATGTAGTTTTGAAGAATCATAGTCCTTCACATTATAGCTCAACCAATACCTCGTGAAAAAATCATATGTAATAATGAAAAAATAAAATCATAGGTATGAAAGCACAAAGAGAAACACAAATGTATATGAATGCAAGCAACATCCAACTACAATATATGCAAATATGTGTAATCATTCCAAAAACAATTGTTCTCGAAAACTATCAAATTCAACAACATTAGTTCATAAATTAGTTCTCCCCCTTAGTTAGTGTTATACAAATGCAAATAAGAAGTGTAAAATAACAGTGAAATCTATTAAGTGTAAAATCAATTAAAAAACATCAAAAGTGAAAAACATGTGACTTCATGTGTGACGCCCCAAAATCCGAGAGTCCTTTCTCAATCCGTTAATCGTCCATCAATCCGCAGAAGTATACCCGTGAGTACCGCAAAACCCGATACCACGTCGTTACACCTCATTCATTGGGATCATAACCAAAACAAACTTTGGGCAGAGTCTCCTTTGTATGAGAACCCTACCCAATCTGTAACATGTGCATATATTAACCACATGACCATTCTAAGGTCCAAACCCCAACAATTAGGTCTTATTATTCTCCATTTACATCATCCAAAGAGGAACGCTCAAGAAGTGAAGGCCCCTCAGTATTTCATTTTAAAATTTCAAATTCTGGAAAGAGGTACCGGTACCTCTATTACATAGTATCGGTACCTGGGTCCTCTGTTTATAAGGTGTCGGTACCTATATGTCTTGGTACCGATATCTGAGCTCACTGTTTACTAGGTACTGGTACCTATGTGTCTTGGTATCAGTACTTGAGCCTACTGTCCATTGGGGTACCGGTACCTGATACTTAGGCACCGGTACCTGATACTTAGGCACCGGTACCTGAGCCCATTGGAATCCAGGTACTGGTACCTGTGAGTCTAGGTACCGGTACCAGGGTCATTCGACAGTGTGGTACCGATACTTAATTAATTAGGTACCGGTACCTAAGCCCATATTTTTCTCAAATCTTTTCAATCTTCAACCTTTAACCATCTAATCTCATTCTTTGTTCCTCCAAACTCATACAATATTCATTTACATCAAAACATTGTCCAAAAGAGTTCATTACATTTCCCCTTTTTATGCAAATTTACAAGTTCAAAACAAATTACATAATTGATTTACAAAATGTAATTTAAACACCATATTCCGGCTTCCTCGTCAACAAGTGCCCAAGTGATGGCCTTCCACTGGCGCTTGTCCAACACCTAAAATATGTCCCCATAAAGGATGAGTTACGCTCAATAGGGTATCTCATAAGAAGGTTACTCTCCAACCCAGATGCATATGAAATGTTCACATGCAATTCATCAATCAATCATTCATTTAAGAATATACAATTCATAAATGAATACTATCATGCCATGCCATGTCATGAGATGAAACTCACACATGCAATATAACTCGAGCCCTCCACTAACTCCCAAAACACATGTCATGTCATGCGTAAGTATCTAGGCGTTTCAAGCCCCCGCCATTGATGTTACATATCCAATGACCATTTTATAAAATATTGTGTCTTTTTGGGTGGGTAATTTATGGACATCACACCAAGGCTCTACCAGCCCACACGACATTTGAGGACATCGCACCCCAGGCTTCGAGTATGCCTGCAAACTTTTCTAAAATTTTATCACAGGGCAAGTGAGGGAAGTAAGTAATCGGGTCTTGTACCCGAGGAAGAATCTATCCCTTCTTGCTACACCCAATACACGTTTTCAATGCAATCCATGTGACTCAGTCGGACCTAAGTTCAACTTTTTCGAGCCCACATCTCAACACACCAAGGACAGTGTTTGATAAAAAACATGCACACACACCCACACTTATGTCCAATGCCCACGAATGCGATGCTACCAGTACATATACAAATGTAATGTACAATTGCAATTACAATATGATGTTCATCATATTTTGAGCATATTATGAACATATCCAATGTCTACCAACATTTCCCAATTTCTCAATTGTCAATTATATCATAAAGAATATAATCACAATCCACCACCACCAAACATGCTATAACATATTCTATACACACAACACACTTAATCAACCATAGACATTTTATCAAGCACCTACAAGGCACATAGATTAGCGTGCCCAAAACAACACATTTCTCATGAAATTCACAATCAAACAATTTCATCAATACCTAATTATGCAAGATTTAGTTTAATCATATTCCTTATACCCATTTCCATTCTCTAACACCCTAGGCATGTGTTGTACATGAGATTTCATCTCTAAAACCCTACCTATTTCATATTTCAACCCCAGGTTGGAAATAAATCTAGTTAGGAAAGAAACTCTATCTCTTGTACCGTAATACCGCATATAAGAAGTCCCAAAGATCCCAAATCAAGCTTCAAGGCTTTGATCCCAAGAATCCCATCTTCGAGATTGTGGTGAAACCCGCAATCTTTGGTATATACGCGTAGTTCTCGTCGCGTAGAACAACCTTTGTTCTTGGCTCGATGAAATCCGAAGGTTGGATCTTTGTAGATCGAAAAAAAAGACTTGGAGAACTTGGAGATTTCTCCTTTCTTTCTCTCTCTCAATTTTTGGAATTTCTTGGCTAAAAATGGGAAACAAAATCTGATTTTCTTCTGCTTTTATACTTCACAATTACTTGGCCCACAATGCATCACACGTGCCTCTTTTGTTTGGTCCAATTTGATCCCGAATCAATTAAATCTCATTCCGGTTCAAGTTTCGTACATTTTTATTGAACTAATTTTAAATTACTTCTTGGGTTTCATGAATAAAATCTAATCGAGTTTAGTTTGGTCGCACGATACTCGATCGTCTCGTAAAACGTGAAAAATTTGACTGTCTCAAAATTCAACGAAAATTAACTAAGTAACTAGATTTCGCGAGATGAATCCAACAGTGAGGTCCGTTTCGTCATCCGAGTTCTAGAGTAATGACTAATTACCATTTTACCCTTTTCATAAAAATTTAATTTTTCTGGATTTTTACATCATGTCGAGTTCTTAAATGTACTCCCCCGAGTAATTACATTAAACTCCCCATTTATATATCCTCCATTCAACTATCCCTAGCTAGTTATCAAATTTCTCCCCAAAAACTCTCCAAATATTTCCCCCAAGCAGCATCAGTATCTGGATCAACTTCACCTACCCCATCTTTGGGCTAACTCCTAGTCACCATTCCTAGTCTTTGCACATTTTCTAAGCTTCCTAGAAAAATAGGCTAGCTCCTCATCTTTCTAATAAGGTGACTCGAAAGTATCTTCTACTTCTTATATGGGTAGGTGATGGATAAGGATTTTGAGAGGTTTGGCTCATGTTATGAAGAGTTTGGAATGAATATCAAATTTTGAATTTTAAATAATTGCGGCCAAAATTTTACGGAGGCCGCTCAAGCGGTCCCTGAAGCCTGTAATCCTAGTGACTGCTCAGCTATCCAATCCTTATTTGGACTATGATAACTTTTCCTCTTCCCTCCAATCAACTCAATAAGCCCTTAGATGCATGCATGATGTATATACAGGAATAAAAAAATTAGATGAACATGTGGATGAAATCTGGATAACAAATAAATGCAATTTTTAAACGTTAAAGTTAAAATGCACAAGTTATTAATTATGAAAATCATGCTAATTCAGTAATTAACTCATCCATCCTTATTTCATCATCCCACACATTGCTCTAAGGCATGTTAATGAATTTAAAACTTTGTACTCATGCATCAATAGAGCAATTTCCAAAACTTTGTTAGGTTTCTACAATCACACGTACAAATTTTGTATTTCTTTGATCAACCCACGTGTTTAAGCATGTGAAACCAAATTCTGACACAATTAAAAATTCGTCTAGATGAAGATATTAATGCAGTTCTACATGAATTCTCAATACATCATCTAAGTGAAGACATAATCGATTAGTGAGTATCCTATTTGAAATTTTCTTTTCATACTTTTTTTGGGCACTCTATTTATTTCATCTCTTCCAATCATATGGCCTCAATAAGAAATATTGCGAATTATGTACTTTACATTCTATCTAAGTGAAGACATAATCGATTAGGAAGTATCATATTTGAAATTTTCTTTTCATACTTTTTTTGGGCACTCTATTTATTTCATTCCTTCCAATCATATGGCCTCAATAAGCAAGATTGTGAATTGTGTACTTTACATTCTATCTCTTTGACCTGTGGAACATAACTCTTTGAGTTTTACATACATGAATGAAGGAACGCAGAATTATTACGCATGATTAGACATTTAACGATTCAAAATAAGTACAAGCACGTGACTAAGGTCACGTGGCCAACATGATGATCACTTGGAACGTCAATGAACTAGAGCCAAACAAATCATTTGATAAATTAGCCTCAAAGTAGGCACCACTGTTCGGGGAAGAAACTACATTCAACCGAACCAATGTGCTTAATTAGATAGGCCGAACCGCCATCAGTAGCCGAGCTAAAATTCAACTCGGACGGCATGAGTTGGTAGAATTTAGCTCGGGCTATTCTTAACAACAAGGATCACGTCGAATCAGAGGCAATGCTACGTTGATAAGAAAAAATTACGAATACACATTATCAACATGCTCGAATAAATAAGCTAATTAGGATTGCTAGGAAGGATTCCAAGCAAATCTGGCTAAATATGAGGTGTGCCACCTCATATGGTCAAAGATGGGAACCCTAGCAAAAAAGGTGCCAGATGATGCTATAAAAATGGGGCTAAGCTTAAGAATGAAAGTGCGCACTATTTTTCTTGCAATTGTTTTGGATACTTCGTCAAAACCATTACTGACTTAAGTATCGAAATGCCTCAAACTGTCTACCCTTGTCTCTGTAGTTTGCTCTTTTTTGTAGAAGGAGTGGTGCAACTTACTGTTCTTTTGTTCCTAATCAAATCATACAAGTTTGTAATGATTTTCACCCTTTATAATTGGCGCCATTTGTGGGACCAGTCGAGCAAAAACCACAATTTCAAGACTACGAAGCACAATCAAATCACCGCTTGTTGATCGGGACAACGTGGAGCATGACTCTAATTATAACTACAAGGTGTCCTTTCCCTCGATTAACAATATCAGGGAGGACGCCTTCAGAAGCCAAAATGAAAATCAAGATGATCATGACAATTTTTCATCATCCAAAAACTACCTTGAAAATGAATTTCATCAGGAAGGCCGCAATCGAGAAACATCCCCCTGTGTTGGGGGGGAAATCTCAGCCTTCATGAAGTTAGGTCAATGCCTTCGGGATTGATTGGACACACATGATGCCATGTTAAATAGGTCTAATGACAAAGAATATAAGTTGAGAGAGGAGAATGAGGTACTGAAGGAGGCCCTAAGAAGATCAAGGGATAGTAATGATCTGGACAATATCGACGACTGAACCAAAGGTGAATGGGATCGTAGATACCGAAGTCCACCCCCCAAAAAAGTAAAGAAAGGCATAAAGAGGACTCTTGAGAAAGAAATAGTAGGAGAAAGTCTTCTAGGGTGGAAGAACAAGAAGATGCCTGAAGAAGTTTTATCACAGAAGAGCTCGATAACATACTAAAATGACCTGAGTAGAAGTCTAGTAGGGAACTAGTGAGAAGGGCAATAGGAGAGTACATCAGAGGGATGGAGGTATCCCTTTTTAGTAGGTGGATAGAAAGAGAGAGAGTCCCGAGTAAATTCATCGTCCCAAACTTCAAGTTGTATGATGGAAAGACAAATCCAGCCACACACATCTGTCATTACAAGCAATTGATGGCAATCCACAAGAAGAACAAAGCCTTTTTATGTACAATATTCCCTATCAGCCTGGGTGAATTAGCAATGAAGTGGTTCAATAGTTTGGCTAGGAGTTTTGTCGATAGCAGGGTACAACTTGCTAAGAAGTTCACCACCCGGTTCATCACTAGCAGTCGTCAGCTAAAGGATGTCAGAGCCTTGCTCTCGATGAAAAAGAGAAATTGTGAAACACTTCATGAGTATGCTCATCGATATTGGGAAACTATGAACGAAAGCGCAAGCTACAATCCTGAGATCGCCATCACATCCTTTAAGATTGGTATGCCGAAAGAAAATTAACTATACCAATCGTTGACTAGAAGATCAACATTGGACATAGAAGAATGGGAAAATTTCATCCACACCCCCTGTAATTAGGTCTAAATTCAATGACACCCTTTCCCGATTCTGAAACTTCACTGTCATCCCCTATTAGTGTTTGTCGGGGTTACGAAGTTAACGACAAACGTTAATTTACAAAAATACCCCTGAATATTTTATAAGGTAAATTTTATCCACACCCATTGTAAAAAGACATAACTTCAATGACACCCCTTGTAAATTGACCTATCTTTAACAATACCCCCTCCAGATTCTAAAATGTCAATGCACTCCTTTTTAGTTCTATTATATTAACATTTAGGTTCATCAAATCAATATTAAATTGACATTCAATTTTATTAAATTAAAATTTAATATATTAAATAGAATATTAAATTCCATTAATTTAACATTTAATCAAATTAATGTCAGTTATTTAATTTAACACTAAATGAACATTCAATTTCATTAAAGCAACATTTAAATTGATTCAATTAACATTAAGTTTTATCAAATCAACACTGAATTAATATTTAATTTTATCAAATTAACACCAAATTAATATTTAAATTTATCAAATTAAGACCAAATTTATTCAATTAATATTAAATTTTATCAAATAATATTTAAATTTTATAAATGAAGGGTGATGTATGAAGAGTGGTCAGGGGACGTTGTGGAGGACAACCAATAACAGAGGAGTTAGAAATGGATGAGATTTTGACATTAACTTTATCGATTGTAATTTTTATTATAGAAAAATTATTTTTAACTATAAAAATTCGATTATGTAACCAAATGAGTGATAATATAATGACCAATATTATAACAAAGTTATCATGCAACACTTTAAAATGATAAAAACTTGTGGGGATAATATAATGATAGAAATGAGTTTACTGGTTGACTAGGACATATATAATGGGAAAATGATTGTGAGCATTTTAGTCCATTTACATAACAAAATGTAATTTTGACATTTTCACAAAATATTTAGTCAAATCATTACTTTATCTACTGACAGAGTCAAAAGTTACCGTTAAGGGGATGTCATTGATTTGAAAGTATAACTAGTAGGGTATGCAGTGAAGTCTTAGAATCGGGATGGGCGTCATTGAATTTAGACCTAACTAGAAGGGTGTAGATGGAATTTTTTCTATATGTAATGGGGAAAGGGTTGAGGGAATTTTAGTCTATTTATATAACAAATGGTAGTTTTGACATTTTTAGAAAATATATAGTCAAATCGTTAGAAGTTACCGTTAAGTAGGGGTGTTCACCCTACCCTACGGGTAGGAAATATGCTCTTCCGTCTTCCTACCCGATACTTTGCGGAAGAATTTTTTCTTGGCCTACCCTACCCGACAGGTGTGGTATTCCTACCCGACTTCCTACCCGATTAATCGGGTAGGAAATCGTTTAAACACTTTTGTAACTATTAATTTTTGAATGCACCAATTTAACAACACAATAAATCAATAACACTAAAATATAAAACAACTACAACAACAATTATAATAAAACACAAGAAAGTATGAACATCAATCCACCATAATTGTTACACAAATACAATAACAATTAATTTAAGTTTAAACCATATGAAATACATTAAAATCATATTAATTAATTAATGCGGGTAGGGTAGGGTAGGAATGCGGAAATGGATAGCTCTTCCGCATTCCTACACGATTTAATCGGAAGACCAAAAACTCTTCCGCATTCCTACTCGATTTTTGCGGCTAACCGTTTAATAGGGTAGGGTAGGATCGGGTAGGGTAGGAACTTGCGGCTAATCGGAAATTTGAACACCCCTACCGTTAAGGAGGTGTCTTTGATTTGAAAGTATAAACTAAAAAGAAGTGCAGTGAAGTATCAGATTCGGGAAGGGGTGTCACTAAATTTAGACCTAACTAAAAGGGGTGTTGATGAAATTTTCCCTAGAAGAATTGATGGCTAGAGTTGAAAAGTATGCAAAGATTGATGATGACCTCGATAGAGAAATTAACCAAGATCAACCTAGCAAGAAATAGGTCAACAAAGAGAGACCGAACATAAAAATCTCGGTTAAGGGTCGAAAGGAAAGGAGAAGAAAGGTTTCCCCTCACGGTTTTCATTTGTCGGGGTGAACACGATGTTCAAAGAGCCCATCTATAGGATTCTACACCAAATCAAGGGAAAGTTGTTCTTCAAATGGTCGAACAAGCCAGGAGGAGATCCAGAAAAGAGAAACCCTAACCTAAGGTGTTCCTATCATCGCAATATAGAGCATATGATGGAGAATTGTCGCTATTTGAAATAGCACTTGGAGGAACTTGTCTAGGCTGGGCACCTCTCGCAGATTGTAGAATCAAAAAAGATGAAAGTTGCTACAAGTGAAAACATGAATGCAGTTCGAGAGAGATCGCAGGATCCATCAGGAGTGATCGATGTTATACATGCAACCACAAACCCGTAAATAGCCACCAATAAGGTAGCTCGGGCATACATACAAAATGCCACTCAAATAAGAGAGATTATCAAGTCGCCACATCATCCATAAATATTTGCAAGAAGCAAAAAATTGATCAATTGGAAGGACTGATTAGTGTCTCTGATAGTGACTTAGCAGGGGTTTATCACCTTTGGTCCTCACATTGCGAATTGCAAATTTTGATGATAAAAAGGTCTTGATCGACCAAGGGAGCTCCTCCGAAATTATATACTCAGTGTTGTTTCGAAAGCTTAGCTTAAAGAAAGACGACATGAAACCAGCAAACACTCCACTAGTCAATTTTTGTGGGAAAATGGTCCTGCCAAAAGAAAGAATAACACTTCTAATTCGGGTTGGACCTGTGGGCACGATTACCAAAGTGCTTGTTGTCAAGGCAAAAACAACCTATAACGCTGTAATGGGCCGAACATGGCTCCATGAGATGAAGGCGACTCCCTTAACTTACCACCAAGTCTTGAGACTCCCAATCGAGGGAGGAATCTTTGACATCCGCGGGACCAAATAAGCTCAAGAAACTGCATGTTCGCCTTTATAAAGGGCAAATGGATGAAAGATGAGCATGAGGTGGGGATATTATCCGAATCGATCCAAAAATAACAATCAAAGTATGAGAGGCTTGGCATAAAAGAGCCGTTGATCGGCCCGCCAAAATGCGCAATGAAAAAGCTGAAGGTAATTCACCTAGCAGAGAATACCGAGAAGTTCTTTCTGATCGGCTCTTTATTGGCCCTATATGAACAGGAGAATTTGAAAAATGTCCTAAAGAAGAATGTTGATGTGTTTGCTTGGACTCCCTACGATATGCCAGGCATTCACCCCGAAGTTATTTGTCACCACTTGAATGCGGACCCGACTTTCAGACCAATTAAGCAGAAGCAAAGGAGGTCAGCATCACAACACAAGGATCCCGTGAACAAAGAATTCGGGAAACTACTAGAAGCACAGATAATAAGGGAGGTGCAGTACTCGACGTGGTTGTCCAATACGATTGTAGTAAAAAATAATGCAAAATGGAAGGGTTGCATGGATTTTACTAACCTCAGCAAGGCATGCCCCAAAGACAGTTTCGCCTACCAAAGATTGATCAGCTAGTCGATGCTACATCAGAACACGGGGGGATGAGTTTTCTTGACGCTTATAGGGGTTACCACCAGATCCCCCTTTTTGAATCAGATCAAGAGAAAACTTCATTTATACAGTTGGGGCTCAAGAATGTTGGAGCAACATACCAAAGGCAGATCACCAGAATGTTCAAAAATATGTTGGGGGGACACAATGAAGATTTACATCGATGATATGATGGTGAAAATTCAAAAAGGAGAGAACTGCTTAGCTGATCTATAGAATACCTTCAATGTGTTACAAGAATATTGAATGAAGTTCAATGCCTCCAAGTGTGCTTTTGGGGTCGGCTCGGGAAAATTCTTAGGATTCTTGGTCACCAATCAAGGCATCGAGGTCAATCCTGACCAGCTGAATGCCTTGATAAAACTATAGTCACCCAAACCAATCAAGGAAATGTAGAGGCAAACAAGTATGGTAGCTGGCCTTAATAGATTTATATATAGGTCGTTTGACAAATGTATGCCCTTTTTCAAGCACTCAAGCAGAAAGAATGAGGGGTGTGGACTTAGGAATGTGAAGATGCCTTTAATAATTTGAAGTCATACAGGGTCATTCCTTCGTTATTGGTGACACTAGAGATAGGAGAACACTTGTTTCTTTACCTAGCCGTTTCTAAACACACAGTTAGTGGAGCATTGATGAAGACTTCTCAAAGGGAAATGAGACCAATTTACTATGTAAGCAAAACACTTCTTGATGCAGATACCAGATACTTACCACTAAATAAGCTGGTCTTGGCACTTGTGAGTTCTACCGGGAAATTGCGAAACAAATTCCGCGTGGTTTTTCTCTAAAAACTATTAAGCCCCTAACTCAAATAAGGGATAAATCAACCACTCAAGGCACTCTTCAGGAGATCCAACTTGTCCAGAATAGTGTCAAAATGGGTTGTGGAGCTCGGTGAATATGATATTAACTTTGAGCCCCGAACAACCATAAAGGGATATGTGATCGTCGATTTTCTTACAGAATTTGCTCCAGGAGTCGGCAAAATACTCCTCGAACCCTTGGAGACTCCAATTGCCTTAGAGACCGACATAATGAAGGAAGAAGCCTTGGACCCTCAAAACATTTGGAAAATATACGTCGATGGCTCATCAAACTTAAAAAAGGCAGGAGTAGGCATAATCTTGGAAAGCCTCAAAGGTGACTTGAAAATGTGGTAAGAATAGATTTCCAGGCATCAAATAACAAAGCAGAATACAAAGCTCTCCTATCCAGCATAAGGCTCGCAACTGATATGAGTGCCAAGCAGTTACAAGTGCACTCCAACTTACAGCTGGTCGTGAATCAAGTTTTAGGAGAATACTTGGCAAAGGATGAGCAAGTGATGGCTCACTACAAGCTTGCCATGGAGGAAATCAACAAAAAAATCCAACGGTTACAATGCAACAGATTGTAAGAGCCATGAATTCACATGCCGATGCCTTAGTCATATTGGCATCCGCCCTTAAGGAGAAAGTGGCATGAACCGTAATAGTTGAATGCAAGAGCAAGCCAAGCATAAAGTTGCAGGAAGCATCGAAAAATCCGTCAATTGATTTAGGGCCAAGTTGGATGGATTCAATCATAGGCTATCTGAAAGACGGACAACTTCCCAAAGATAGGAAAGAGGCGCACAAAGTAAGGCAGAAGGTGGCTAGGTTCTAGCTATCACCAAACAAAGAACTGTATTGACGCTCCTTCACAATCCCATACCTACTCTGTGTGCACCTTGCAAAGATACATGACCATTAAGGAAGTTGTGGAGCCCATACGGGAGGAGATCACTTGCACATCAAGCACTTTAAAATGGATATTGGTGGCCCTACATGCAGAAAGATGCACAAAAATACGTAAGATAATACGAGAAATATAAGAAGTTTGCTTCAATACTGAGGTAGCCTGCACACGACCTTAGTCCCCTCACAAGCCCATGGCCTTTTACACAATGGGGGTTGGATATTGTCGAGCCCATGCCCAAAGCACCCGAAAACAAGAAGTACCTTCTTGCAGGAACATAGTACTTCACAAAGTGGATAAAGGCCAAGCCCTTGGAAAACATTCGTGATACTGATACAAAAATGTTTGTATGGAGAAATATCATCACAAAATATGGCATACACATGACTTTGATCCCTGACAATGGTACTAATTCGACAGTGGACCGTTTAAAGCATTTTGTTAGCATTATGGAATCCAAAATCACTATTCCACCCACACATACTCGCAGATTAATGAACAACCAGAAATATCAAAACAGAACAGTTCTGGGGAATAAAGAAAAGATTAGAGAAGGCAAAGGGAAAGTGGGTGGAAGAGTTACCCAGTGTGTTGTGAACGTACCGAACCATACCACGCTGTGCAAAAGGGGAAACTCCTTACGCATTAGCTTACGACATGGAAGTTGTGATACCATTAGAGGTTGGCCTCCCTACAATTAGAATCGAGTTGGAAAATAGTGGTGAAAACGAGACTGCCATTGCTAAAGAATTGGATTTGGCAGAGAAATTTTAAAAAGTATTCTCACGAATATGTTTCTATTGGGTTTCTAGAACTAGAAACACTTTTTTTTTCATTTTGTATCACACAAAAAAAAAAGAAGATGATTATCAACTCAACATAAAAGGACTAACAGAAGAATGGATGTAACCCAATATCTTGTGGTTGGAGATCAAGAACTTGGTCTCCAAGGAATGATCTGTGATTGGTTAAAAATCCCAGGGGTGATGGGGCCCATTATAACTCATTATTGATCACCTTATCATTCTCCGACAAATGAAAAAGGTAAGGAGTAGGGAAGTTTCCTTGGCTTTATGTATCAGGAATGATGGGAACCCCCCGCAAGACTAAATATTAATCTCTGTTGCTGCAAGAAAACAAAGTGTGGTATCAATGGTAAGGGCGAGTTCGACCTGAGTTTATCGAGTTCGTATTTTTAAATGAGTTTAAAAAATTATTAAAATTCGATTCGTTTAGAAAATGAGTCGAGTTTAAAACGAGCCGAACTCGAGTTGAGTCTTTTTAGGCTCATTTTTTTAAAGGAGTTTAAAAAATTACTCAAACTCGACTCGTTTTTCAACATTATAAATGGTTTTGTCCTAAAATCTTTTTTTTTTAATCCTAAGATGGTAAAATCTACCTTATTATTTGGATTCAAACTAATTTTTTTAAACTCATTTAAGATTTTCAAAGACTACAAAATAAATTATATTTTGATCAGATTTTTATATTTATTTTCAAAAAATTTCTTCATCCAAGGGTGTCGCTCAGTTCAAGTAGATTAGGTTAGGCTTGGTTCAATTTGAATGAATTACTGTATACAAATAACTCTATATTATCAAATAACCTCTACTTAAACTCAATTTTAACCCGCATTATCAAATAACTTCTATTACTCAATTAAATGTCGTTTTTTATTATATCAATGGTACACCAATTACAAATTTGAAGAACTACAATGGCATGATTAAAATATTGATAATCAGAGTGACGCAAATGCATTCGTGGGGAATTATTAATTTATTATGCCCTTTAGCAAATTACATGCTTATAGGAACCACCCAGACTTGGCTCTAGGCCATGGCTGATTCATCAATATGCAAATTTTCCACCCAAAGCAAGGGGAGTCCACTAAATAGGTGAAAGGTATTTGGGCATCAAATGCAAAGAAAAAGAAGCATTGTACGACATAGCTTTAATTCTCTCTTGGCAATAGTATTAATGTCGGACATGGAAGAAGAAGACAGTCGAGGTATTAGTGTCCCTTTGTCCAACTGACCTATCTCCATATTTACATTTCCCAAGTCTCACTCATTCTACACATGAAACTTCCGGCAATGAGAAATATAAGGGACTGCACCCAAAATTTACCTGATTTTAGAGCACATGTATTGCAAACCCCTCACTAACCTCTACGTTCCTTGAGTAACATATGTGCCATAGTAAACTTCTCACGTAATGTGCTAACTTCTTTATGCCTCTGCTAACAAGAATATATATAACTGCATAAGGATAAATAAGGGCTTGACACCCAATACCAAGCTGCAGAATCAAAGAAAAATGATTAGGAAAACATCAATTATTATTTTTGTACATACGCACTGCTCATTTACATCTATTAGTTCAGACAATATACACCCTTAAATAATCAGACATAGAACAAAAACCCATACATTAGCTAAGGTGGTAAAGGAAACCATAAAATCACATTGCTTCACATTCTTCAAATTAGGAAAATATTGAACTGGCTTGATGCAAAAGTTCTTAACTCAAACTCAATCCATAATTGAACTACGGTTCAAGCGAAGACATATGGGGATCCCTTCTGAGACTTGATTTATCCCTCTTGATCTGGATCAACTTGTCATAAACAATCCATGGAAAACTAAGGAAATGATCCCGATCCATTCCCTCATTATAGCGACCCCAATAACTAGGATGATAAGTTACATAATACCAAGCCGAAGCTTTTGCATAAACGTCATCAACTCCAGCATCAGAGTCACTCCCTTTCTTTTTGAACCAGGTCCTGACTTCCTTCTTCAAAGACTTTACAACCAAACCAATTGCTTCTGCATCCCTTCTCCTGTCGAAAGATTTAGATATTTTCATGATACCACCACTCAGTATTTCAGCCTCGGTTTTTATGCCATAGTAATCCATCATGTTACCCAACTTGTAATCATACTCGGTTTTATAATCAAAAGCATCATCAATGTAATCCTCGAAACCATCTACTTCCATCTCAGGATCATATGATTGTATCGCCACTTCCCTTGTGAAGGTTTTAATAGAGTTTGTGTCTGGTGCAATGTCTTTTATCTCACGGAAAAGCTTTCCAATCACACGTTCTGATATATAGGTGGTTTTGTCAGGCTTTTCCATGAAATCTGGATACTCTTTGACACGCAAATGAGGTGGTATCTCGGCTGGAACTCCAGTTTTTGGGAAGTCAACTGCAATTGAAAACAGCCTTGCAAGCTCTAAACAGGGATCACTCATTGCCTCGGAAGGTTCCCTATCAGCAAGGACTGTGTGAGCATTTGCAATGATGCCCAAACTGTCATTGACTATATAGTTTGCAAAATACTCCTGGACTTCCTGCAGCAAATATATGAAAATCTGATGCATTGTCCAAAACAGAGAAACTAAATTAACCAAATCTTTATGAACAAGTGCCTTGGCATTTATTTAAATTTTCATAAGGAAGCTGTACTGCAGCTACTTCACCTCAACCTCTCGCTGTGAAGTCTGCTAGAAGATTTCTCCAGATTTCCTAGCCAGGGTAACATCATGTTCATTCTTTATTTCAGATGCAGTTCTGCTTCTTACCCGTAACATAACAAAATGCATAGCGAATAAAGAGAAAGCAATCAAAATGGTCTCATAGCAGCAGCAGTGGTGATGATGGGAGCAGTGGTAACGTTAATTACTGTCTTTGGGGGAGGAAACTAAGATATTTTATCTAAAAGTGACACCATGGCACAAGACGCCAAAAAGACTAATACAAAGAAGTATTTAAGCAGTTGAATTTCAAAGATATTTTACTCAAATTGTACTAAAAACATAGGCCATCCTGCCTAATGCTTCGTTTTTTTTTTTCAAAATTCCCTTTGGATCTTGGGTAGCTAGTTTAGTGGTAGTAGTTGTAGACACAGGGAATTTGTCTATTCATTTATTGGTGGTGGAAACTGCTTGAAGTAGTTTTTATTGTTAGGAGGGGTATTCCACAAAAGCTTCCTGACTTCTAGAATATACTATGGTAAACCAGCTAGTTTGTCTGAAAATTACACCAAAACAAAACATAGTAAAGAACAAAACAGGTAGGCATAGCTGCTGTAGATGTCAAGATTAATTTTTCCCTTAGACTGGAGTGAAATCTTGACAAGGAATAGGGGATTAAGCTGAGATCTACTCAGACCAAAATCGAAGGTGCTATGTCTAAGAAATCTCAAAAGTACGTCCTTGTCCACCTCCTCATGCTTCAATTCTCTCCATGAAACAACTAACTCTTCTGTTTCATTCTATATATATAGTACAAGTTTAACAACTCAAATTCTGCCAAAAAATGTGTAAAAAAGGATATTTACGAAAAAAGAGTCTTACTGATTTTAGAAGGTTGATTTTGAAGATGTCAAGGTACCAAACAGGAGCCTAACACTCGGATATGCGCTCAGCTGGTTCCATTCGTAAGCAGTGGTGGATTATTTAAGACATCAATGTATTAAAACTGATGAATGTAGGATATAAAGAACTGTTCCATTTTCAATCAGTCAACTTTCAAGAGTTTCGAAGAAAATTTCGTCAAAGAAAAGAACTCGAAACACATTAACATGCACTTACGCACACTAACATACAAGAATGCTTTTATATTGTTCACAAGCATGCACCAGTAGTACGAGTATTCACAACATATTTGGCTATGGGAGAACAAATCTCTTTGATATAATGAAAGGCAGATAAGTACGGTACTAATAATTTCTTCTTAAAAGGAATTAACAGTAATGGAAGGCATGCTGGATAAGAGAGAACAAATCAATTGTCAAAAGCCATTGTGGAACAGTGCTTCAAGGAGAAAAACAATTCGTGAATTTTAAGAAAATAAAGCTAACAGCATAGAATAAATCAGTGCCAAGTGCAATGGTAAAATGACGCTCCAATTAATAATTCCAATGCCGTGGATTCAAAACAAGGGCAGCCATTTTGAGCAAAAAATACAAGAGTTAAGATCTACCAGTCCACCCCCTCTAGCAGCCTCAGTATGTCGGGGTCCGGTCAATGGTAATAGCAAAAGACAGATCAAATGAGAAATATGCATAGGTGGATATAAGAAATGTTAACGCAATGGAAGGATAATTCATTATAGGAACAACAGGAGAGTTCCCAAACTATTACAACATCTAATTGTGTGAATAATACCTCAATTGTAACTTCATGATCCAACAGCATAGGTGGTGCCGGGGTATAATCCATAGGTTGGACTTGCTGGGGTGGAATCAGATCAGAGTCCCAACAGACAAAGTAAATGTCACCATCCAAGTCGCTTCCTGAGCATTCATTTGGATGAGGTCTGTAATTAAATTCGCCAAGGCTTAGAGAGAGTGCTAACAGAAAGATGTCTGTCAATAACTATGTAATTCGCCATAATTATAAATTGATAGATCAAAGCGCTTTCAAACACTCGTATATACTACATACAAAGGGTGGTTATGTGTAACCAATTCTATCACTATTAGCTTCATAGATCCATCAATAATGTATTTTAAAGCAGAACAAAGCACAAGTAAGCACTTCCATCAAGACATCACAAATTCCCAGGATATGAACCTCCATATCTTCAAGCAGAAAATATATATCAACTGGAATTTATTAACTTAATTGTAACTTAATATGCATAAGCTATAATTCACTTTAGTCCTTTTAAACCAAAACACTAAAATAAAAGTAAAAGTACCCATAAACTTTATAGTTTAAATGTTTTCACAATCATGTCTTACCTCTCTCCTTTCTGTGGAAAAACAACGCAATCCACCATATGGTGCAAAGCTGGAACATCAACAGCAATTAAAACACGGACATCACCAGGATGTAAGCATGGGTTTTTCGCAACGGCTACCTTGCCCTCAACTATGAAATTGCATTGGTCCAAGACACGGTCATTGTACTTAAGGGAATCGTCATCAGACAGCTTATGTCCAGTGCTGGAAAGTTGCACAAATACCTGTCCATACTCCAAGATTCCGGTTTCATCTAGACATCCCATCATTGCTCTTGCACGAGGAACAAATATTCTTGTTCTGGTCCGCAAGTCCAGCAATTTCGATGCCCGGAAAGTTTGCAGCATCATTGAGAGGAATGGTTCTGCATCAGGCTTATAACCACACAGAAGCATTTCCTTGAGAATGTTAGTGTTCTCTCCTGGAGACATCAAATCTAGCGCCTCCTGAGCCCTTAGAGGATCGTTTAATATGGTATCCAGTTGATTCACTGCTTCTCTTTGCATCTTTTCAAAGACATGATCTTCGACCCCAAGGGTAGACAAAAGAGTGATTATTTGACGATTCAGAAAACAAGGTTGATACTTGCTCAATGCCAGAACATCTAATTTTGTGTTTTCTGATTCATACTTGGACATGCTCTTTCTCAGTGACAACTTCATTGATGAAGTGGGATCAACAGCCACAACACCTTTGTATCCACCATACCGGATCTGAAAGGCAGATGGAATAGAACTTTTAAGGCCACATTTTGTAGCAACTCTGCGAGCAAAATCAGTGGATATTTTCCCAATTCCATCAGAGAAAATGTATGTGACACCACCTCTTACAACCTCAACATCAGGAATATTTTCAATTTCATGCCTATCAACATTCAAAGTCTCTGTGGAGGAACTAAAGGACTGCCCAAGTCTGGCAGCATATTTCGCCACGTTTCTGATCTGACGAAAATCACCCATCCACGTTCTAATATCATCTGCAGTAAGCTCAGGTCTTGAAGCAAACATCCAAGCAGAATTCTCCCGCAGCTGACTTGATGAAAATGCAAGAAAATCAAATTTCTGACTACCAATAACTATGCCATTTCTAAGTATTGAAAGTATCCTCTTATAAACGTCAGTTCTTTTGTCCTCGTTTGCAAAAGCTGTACGGCGAGATAAGTCTGTGGAATACATTTTATCCCACTCCTCATCGATAAAAGAAACGCGAAGGAAACTATCAATATATGCAGAATAATTGCGTAATACACGATTAGACACATTAACCTCTGGACCGCAGAAATACACTTTGCATGGGGTTATTTGAACCCTACGTACATATACCAACCCATCATCTAAAGCAACATCAGGTGTTTTAGGAAGTTGCCTAAAAGTGCGGTATTTTTGGTATTCCTGACTAAGCCAACTTACAGGGTCATAGCAACACTCCTTCAAATGATACAGTTTCTCTAGAGCATGTTCGATACATCCAATACCCATTCTCTGTGGATCGACCAACCTGAAAAAATTGATATCAAGTGCTGGTCCTGGAAGGCACCCATGTTGAACCAATGAACATACCTTGAATAATATTTTATATGGCAACTCAAGTTCTTGTGGAGGACCCACAATGGGGACTAGATCAAAACCGTCCGAAAAGGAGTAACCGTTCAGCAATGTAAATTGGCTTGCACTTTCTTTATAGTCAGGAAAGTTTTCGTAGAAATTTGGAAGCTCAATTCCATAAGGAAGCTCCAGACATAAACCAGAAGATTGCCCAATACAGGATGATGGAGTGAAATCGGTTGTCCTGACCCACTGGTCATCAGGTGTTTCCTGGAAATAGCTATGAAGAGAATCTTCAACTTTCTTATAGATCCGAGGAGCGCCATATAACTAGATCAAAAGATAGAATAAGCATAGATGTGTTAATTATACAAGTCTACATACAATGTATGAGCAAAAACACATGATAAGACATGTAAAGGGAGGTAACATCCTGATGGAGAGCACGTAGAAAAGGTCTTTTTGCCAGCATTAGAATATCCAAAAAGGACAATGCTGAGATGCAATAATGTTGGGGCAGCCATGGTCAGATTTTAAGGCTTTTTTAGGTATTTTGACTTGCTAGTGTGGTAGTGTTAAATCTAGTCCTCAATTACCGTTTAACATTTACTTTGTTTATCAGTCACAGGCTTTAGTAATTTTTTCATTGCACTACTACAAATGAACTCGTTGAATCATCACCATTAAGTAAAATGGACGTTTTCTTACACGGAAAATTTACTGCATTGCTAGTAAGATTTCGCCAAGGCATATAACCATGTAAGTTAGTTTTCAGAACCACTAAACCTATCTGAAAATAAAAAAGGAATTCTACGCTGCATGGGAGGGGTTTTCGGGGGAGGTGAAGTAGGTGAATCAGGGGTTGCAAATCTAATGTCAGACTATCTGTTCTAATGAATGAAATGTTAGGATGATTTGTTCAATTTCAGGAGGACTCAGATGGGAGAGGCATTATCTGTTCTTTTATTTTCTCGTGATGGAGACTTCAGGCTCAAATGACAACAGTTGAAAGTCGTAGGGTAAGACATTTCATGGTTGGCAAAAGGGATGGCGTCCTGATTTCAGCACCAGCATTTGGTGTTTGCTAATGATATCGTTCCTCTTTTACGCCCTTAAGGAAGTTAGATACCTGAAAACGTTTTTCTGAGCTTTGCTGCAGTTGTGACCTAAGGGTTAATGAGCAAAACAAAAGGATTGTTGTGTTGGTGGTTGTTGGGGGGGGGGGGGGGGGAGGCGTACTTCATACAAAGGCATTCCTTTCTGATCTTCTTTAAAAGCTAAAGTAGTGAGGGACCAATGCCGAAAAGGTTTGGGGGAAGATTCGCAAGGTGGAAATGACAGTATCAATCAAAGTGGGTAGACTCATTCTTATGTTGTCTAGCTAGCCAGCTTTTTTCATTTCCCAGTTCATTAACCCAAATTTTAGGGGAAGATCAAAAATTAACTTTAAACAAAGCCGTAAAAAAATGAAAGAATAGCTTATGGTTTAACGAAAAGCATGGCCTTTCAAAGAGCACACTAAGAGGACTTATTAGCCGACCCTAACAATGTTGGGACAAGACTGATTTGTGATGAGTTTAGTTGAGTTCATTAACCCCAATACGATGGTAAAGAAATTGGATAAACTCTAAAGGAACTTCTTGTGGGTCAGTGTGACTGACGTGCACCGTTATAATTTGGTTTGAGGGGGTTTGGCTCGTTTCCAAATCAGAAGTATGAGTTACGGATGAAAAAAGAAGAACTTTACCCAGGCTCTATAATGTAAGTGGTTTCGAAGGAACCTAGTGGAGCATGATAAAGTATATAAAAGATCAGTTCCTTGCAAGCATGTAGGCAAGGAAATTACAAGCAACATGATGCTGGATTTGGTCCCCAAAGGATTCGTTGCGTATAACGGGTACAAAAGGAATGTTCAAAGGGACATGCCCTGACATAAGGTTTGTTGTGGGAAGCAACCATTAAAGCAGATCTGCGGATCCATTGGGATCCCATCATATGAGGTGCCTCTGAAACAGAATAAGTGAGGTTTTCATAACTGAAATGGTATGGATGCCTCTGGTTTCCAGATTGGGAGGTGGAGTCTAGGGAGAGGCTTGGGTTGGGATGCTTCATGCTGTTTCGTTGAGGGGGAAGGAAGATGCACTTTGCACCTTCTACACAGGATGTTTTTGCTAGGACAATCATACTAGAAGTTGTCTTTGTCAACGACAACCTGCAAAAGAGGGTGTCAACTGCTTGCTATGAGATGTTGTACGCCAGAGAGGGAAAGAAAGAGTAAACTACCATTTGTTTGTGGACTAGCAAGGGAGTTGCACGTCATTTGTATCATGGTTCAGGCTCCATGCATCATGTCACTGTCAAGTATCAGTTAGTAAGCTAACAAGATGTTCGTAGAGGGAGTGGACTGAAACAAGTGTCTTCTGGATAAGGGACCACCCTGATGCTGTGGAGTGTATGGCAGGAGAGCAATTAACAGACTTTTGAGGGAATGGAGCTTCCTATTAAGTATATAAAGTGAATGATGCTTATCCTGTCATCTTTTTGGTGAACAGTGTTACAGGATACATAAGTATTGCACCTTTTGGCACATAAATAGCTAACAAGGACCGGGGGACAACAAAGAAGAAGTTAAATTGATGCACCAAATAACCAAATGACTAAACCTGAATCTTCAAAACGAAGTAATGAAGATACCGAATATGGGACAATAATATAATGTTTGACGAAATTCCAAAGAGTCCCCAAATCAAAATGGCTAATCAGCTTCAGCCCAATAGTTAGGAATAGGATTAGGAAGCTCCATTAGTGTTTGATGAATTCCCAAAGCCAAGAAATCATGGCTCAGATAAAACACAATTATAAGGATGTTTTGATGCTATGTCATTGCATCCTGTAGAACATAATTGCAAATAGGAAAAGCTTTTTTCTCTCTAGTAAACTATGGCAGAAGCATATTTTTTCTCCCTTGTGCCTCATTCTATGTGAAGGATCCTTTCTGCTACGTGCTCAACCTCACATGATGTTCTCAAGAGTCCTCCCTCCCTATTCCCAAGCACCTCGATTATTACATTACTTCAACAAGTATGGTTTCATGATTATGATCGACTATTACTCATTGTCACACCATAACTCATGGCATCCACAAAGAAACGTTTTTCCAGTAATAGAGTCCCATGACGCATAAATCAATGGGTCTATCGATCAATGTAATGGTAAAATTCTAACCTAAGTTAATCAGTCCAGAAAAATTGTACACTTGAAGCTTGAGCCTTTCATAAAGTATTTGATATGCATCTTAGTTTGAGGGAAGATTTAGCTAGCCACTAATAATTTCTCAAGTTATGAAATCCATGCAAATTAAGAACAAAAATCAAAGAATTCCACTTGTTCAACATATAAAAGAACAAAGACAAGAAATACTGACATGCCAATATGGCCATATTGGTGAAAATTAATGGAACAAACCTGAATGAGGAGAAACTTTGCAGGTTGATCACTTGGACAATGTAGCTCAACTTGCCAGATGTTTTCGTAGAATAGCTCAAGCCTGTAACCAGCATCAAGATGGGATAGGATGAAGTACATTTTTCTCAGTCCGATCCCAAATTTTACTGAAACATTTGCCTTTTTCCAGAGAACTGAAAAATTCTCCCTTGAGGTCTGACACCCAAAAAGTAGGGTAACCTGTTCCATGCAATGCATATACGTCCGTGGCTTTGGTATGATGTCACGGCCCGTTTTCCTAGCTTTCAAATAAAAAGACTGATACCAGAGGCGTTGATTTGCCAATGAGATGATATGCTTAGCGCTTTTCTTATTGGTAAATTGTACTTTAGCATATGCTCTAACCCCTCCTTCGGAAACCTGAACCTCTAAAGCATACACAGTTCCTTTGCCTGTATGATCCTCTAGAAACTTCTTAACTTCTGCTGCAGACACAGGGCTAGGAAATCCATTCACCCAAACCGTCTTACCCATCCAGCTTAAGTAATTTTAACTGCAGTTCAACATACAAATTTGAATCATAAAACTGAAACCGAAACAAACCATCACATAACAATGACACTTATCAGCTGATCATCTACCAGAGAGAGTGAGAAAGAGATCACTGATAATCTATCAGAAAGAGTGAAAAAGATATCACCAGATAAAATTTTCTATCAACAAGATGCTGGAACACAACTTAATCAAAACAAAAGCAACATTTCACCCAGAGAATGGTTTATAGCTTTGGTTCTTTTTTTCCTTTTGCCATTTCTCTTGGTTTCCATAAGAAGGTTCAAATTGTTCTTTAACTCCCCTTCTCCACCCCCCAAACCTTTTTTTATTGTCTTCCCTGTCATTCTATGCAACAAATGTGAAAAATAGCCTCTTTCATATGAAATAACACTATCCGACCTAACTTTTGGTAAGTTTACCCACAATAACTACTCTAAGACTCGTACCTACGCACTTCATTGTTGAACTTAGAAGTCCCCCTAACCCATCCAAAACATGTGAACAGGAAATAAATTGAAGTTTTGAAATCTTATCAAGTTTTGCTGAATCAAGTTTTCGTAGGCATTTTCAGCATAAGCAAGTTCTTGAACACTTTACTTCTATTTCATCATAAATCAAACGTTAAAGGTGCTTTAGGTAATTTCAATAGTTGTGGGACATCAGTTGTTGAGTTCTGAGCCAATTTATCCTATTAGGTCATTTTGGGTGATCTTTAGATATCTCATAATAGCAAACATTTTCGCAATGCTTAGTCTTAGTCCTAGCGGAATTAAGAGAATCTCTACAGCCTAAAATTATATTTTGATTTCCCAATTTAATAATAGTATATTTACGCAAAACTTCTAGAACTTTGTGCGATGCTTAATGCAACCTAATCTTAATTATTACCTAGAAAGTAATGATACAAATATGAGAAACGAGTACAATATGACACAAACATAGCAATACAAAGAAACATAAAAAATAGGATAGAGATATGGCTAGGATTAATCTACAACATATTATATTGTACATTTTTTACTTTTATCTGACAATTCGACAATTATAATATTTCGTAAATTCTCTAACAACAATTTGTAAAATAACTAATTTTATTTCACAAAGTGAACATGATTAATTAAATGAACCAGAACTATCATTTCACTAGATGATTCGGTAAGAAGTACTTGTTGCCAAAAAAATAAGTTAATTTATTTTACATCTTTTCGACATGTGGAAGCAAATAATACCCGAGAAACATTCACATGTATTCAAAGCCATATGAATTTTCTTAATGTGAATCATTTTTTTGTGAATTAGAGAAGTAAAGGTACAAGATCAAAATTAAAATTGAAATTACGAATATTGTTATGCGTATCCACTCGGATATTCATATTTGAGACATATTGAGAAAAAAAATAGAATTTTTTTTATAATTGAAGACATGGTGTATATTTGACAAGTATTGTATTTGATACGGTATTCAATATGAATACTTCGACAGAGTAACCTTGCTGCATACGTTAGTGTTCTTTTCTATGTCTTAATATTCCGAGTAGACAAAGTCAACCACCCGTTAAGTAGTATGCTAATCAAATCTGGTGAAGGTTTAGAAGGTTTACAAGTTCCGGGAATTAGGAGGAGAGATGAAAAGGAAAGAGAAGATGGATCACACTTGCCCAACCAAGGGCAAGGAAAAATCACAAATGACATAAAATCAAGTGAACTCGGCAGCCAATTAAGCATGGTGATCAAGTATACTCTTTCTCTAGCTCTAGATTAGACAAGAAGAGCTGGACTTTGTCCAAGTTGGAGTCAATGTTACCTAGATTGTGTATTGATTTGGTGCTGGTAAGGATACACGATATGACACTTTTTTAGATTCGCTGGAGACTAAGATTAGCTGGTACGATGTTTTGGGTCGCAACTCATTTTTGAACCCTTATCTAGATCGCTTTCACTAGTATATTAAATTACATAATAGCATATTCATAAATACATTGTCAGTTACTATTTATTTTACAATTGTGCTCGATTTCCTATTATCTAAAGTTATATATAATTATACATCCATATGCAAATAGTTAATTAATATTTATTTATGTTTGTGATACAGGTTTTAAAACGAATCAATTTGAAATTAGTGTTACAATTTGGGATAAGACATTTAGGTGATCTCGCTCGCTAACTCACTCCATTTGGGATCTCTATAGCCAAATCTTGGGTCGTCAAGAGTTTAATGATTTCGGATAACTATGAGTTGGACTTCATTGTGTGGGCATAAATTCAAACTCATCATACATAAACGAAACTATATAGCAAGCCAATAAACAAATCCCAACATTGTATAAAATAAGACTCAAATACCATTAGAGAACTAAATTTGAGTACATCATTAAACACAAACACACCAATTTATTTATCTTAATTTTTTATACACTCAAACTTAATTTAATCCTAAACATAACATTTTCACAAAAAGTCTAAACAGAGACTCACATAAAGTTCCCAACTTCTTCTTTTGAGCATTTTTTGTATCCATTCTTGTTGTCAAGGTTATCTTCTTTCTTTCTAATTTTCGTGTAGTAGGCGAGGGGGAAGCTTATCTGCAATCACTGCCATAACAAAGGCCCTCCTTCCTTTTCTTTTCTTTTTTTTTTCAATTTAAGGTTAGCATCCCAAAGTAAACTCAAACAAGAAAGAGATCAAAAGTTGAAATGCCATGATTGGCGAAAAAAACAACGAAACACTGAGAAAAGGAAACAACAGTTAAGTAAAAAAGAAAATATCATTTACAAACTGCAAGATTTGTGATCCGTTCGTCCATCCAGTTGATAAAAGGATCATAATTCAGGAATCAGATCCCATAATCACAGCAGATAGTTACATTATTTCGGGTTTCCATCATATTCCTAGTCAAGCAACTAAACAATACATAGGAGCATTTAGTTTGCCTGTAAGAATAAGAACATAAATGCACATTTAGTAATCGATCCAATTGAAGGCAAGAAAAACAAATTGAAGGCAGAATTTTACTGAACATTTTACAAGTATTTAGTCAATCAAGGAACAAAGATTGAAAATATATATATATCTGACTTATTTTTCTTTCCTCTTAATTTTCTCAGTTACCAAACAAGTGATTCTTCGCAAACAACTTCATGCACAGTACAATGGTACAAGCTTCCTCTTTTTTCTCTATAAAAACAGCGGTTTACACCCACTAACAATAAACCAAAGAAAATCCAAAATCAGCAACGACACAAGAGTTCACATTCTCTAAATCATGCACGACATGTTATAATCATTTGTGTGTATGTGTGTGTGTTTGAGAGAGAGAGAGAGAGACTCACCCAGAAAGACTTTCTTGATCTTGAAGAAACCTCAAGGCTCTAACTAAACAGCACTACTATTACCACACAAGAGAGAACAAAGCTAACCCAGATAATGGAAGTAAATATATACAAGCATAGGACATATGGCATATGGGCATGTGTTGTTTTGATGTATGTGGATTGTGGAGAGAGAGAGAGAGAGAGAGAATCAATCCCTAGTCAAGCTCACTTTAACCGAATGTTGCTTTCTTTCTTTAAAGAAAATGAAAAGAAAGTGGAACAAATGATTCCTTTGAGATAAGCATTTCTTTGTGTTGGTAACTTGGTACTATGTTAGTTTATACTTCAAATTTTTATCCAAGTTCATGATGGGACGTGTGTGGCTCACCAATTACAAGTCAACACGTGGTATATTATAGAATAATTCTTTTTATTATTTTTTTTTGTGTAAAAAAATTATTATTTTTATAGGTGTTGTAGGTATTTTTATCACTGTTGTAAATATTTTTATCATTATTGTGATAATCATTTTTATAACTTTTTTAGTACCACAATAATAATAAAAATACCCACAAATATAATAAAATTTAACATAATACCTAAATTTTATTTTTATGTACCTTACACCACTCTTTGATTTAATATTTATGTGGGATTTAACGACAAGTAATACTATACTTACCAAATTTTTTTAACGTCTGGTAATACTATAATTCCCAAATGACGTTACATAGTTTTTTACCATCAGATAAGTGGGTTTTATTAAATTCAATAACGGAGATTGTGCCACATCATTCAGGATAAAAATATTTAGTAAATTTTTTTCATAAGCATAACATTACTTTTTAACGTATCCGTGGACAGGACAGAAAAAGTTTGGAGTTTTTAAATTGCAAAATGCTATGCATATCAAAATTTTTACTAAAAAATATTTTTATTAAATGAGTTGGTAGCTAAATCACTTTTGAACCCACCAAATACTAATCAAAATATTTTTAATTAGATATGGAATTATCAACTCATTTGATAGAAATATTTTTTGGTAAAAATTTTGATAAGTATTGCATTCCTCTTTCAAATTGTTTTATCATAAAGCAAGAGCAACCTCTCCAAGCAATGAATGAGGATTGGATAGCAATCACTTTTTGCTACTCCCACTATACATGGAATATGAACAAGTACAGCAGGTCCCCTCCAGTGCAATGGTGGGTATATTTTGGTTGGTGGGTTGGGAGGGAGGTGAGATTGGAATAAAGAGCCCGATTACGGTATTAAAATATCAATTTTTTGCGATTGTATTTTCACTTTCTATTTAATAAAAATGCACAACGATTAAAGCTTTTTATTTTATTATCTCTTATCACATTAATTCAAATAGTAAAATAAGTGATATCAAATTTGTAATGATATACGTTAATTCAAAACAAAAGAGACGTATTTGTTTGAATTTAAAAGGAATTTGAATTGCAATGTGAGATTTTTAACCTTTGAATGAGAAAAATAAATTTTCAAAAGCATTCAATGGATAAAGTTCTATTATCTCTAATGAAAAAGGATGAACACCTAAAACCATTGTTGGAGTTTTATAGCATCAGTCTTTTGATAATTTCCCTCAGAAATAAAAATGTTTATAGGTGTGCTTGCATTATATTCCATTATTATAACTAGAGGTGGCAAATGGGTGGATTGGGTTGGTTATGGGTTGGGTTAAATTGGGTTGGGCTAAAATAAATTCAATCCATTTTTCACTCACGTAATAAATGGGTTATAATGGGTTGGATTTATAACGGGTTGGGTTAAACCCATTAACCCATAAATCACACACACACACAATTACACCAAAATAAACACACACACTATTACATTAAAATACATACATAGACATATACTATTACACCAAAATACACACACTATTACACCAAAATACATACACACACTACTACACTAAAATACACACACACAATATTACACTAAAATACACACACTTACACCAAAATACACATACTACTACACCAAAATACACGCATACACACACACACACATACTATTACACCAAAATACACACACACATACTATTACATCAAAATACACACACACACTTACACCAAAATACACACACTATTACACCAAAATACACGCATACATGCACATACATACTATTACACTAAAATACACACACACACATACTATTACACTAAAATACACACATATACTATTACACCAAAATACACAAACACACTATTACACCAAAATACTGAAACAAGGATAATAGTTCAAGGGTAAATTGTAATTTACCCTTTGAGAAATTGCCTAATATCCATTTTTTCACTTTGTTTATAACTTCCACGATGAAATATTAAATGGCTAGTGTGTCCATTACTTGAGATATTTGAAGTCAATACCAAAACAGAGTACCTAAATATTCCACCTTCACTCTTATGGTCAAGGACAATATATAATATACAAAATTTACCATTCTTTAACTTCAAAATGTTTTGAAAAGAGTCTTTTTTTTTTTCCAATAATTAGAGATTCGTATTTGAGGTTTTTTTTTTTTGGTCATGAAAAGGGGGGAGGGGTGACCAGTATGTAGTAATATCCCTGAGCGTGACTATGAGGGTCCCCCACTATGGAATGTCTGATTTGAGCCATAACTATTAACCCGAAAGAGTTGTCTATCACATAGCATCACCAAAGCCAAACGTGATACTCATGTAAATCGAGCCCTATTTGATAACTACATAAGAGTTAGCGACGATCATAAACGGGTATGACTTATCGCTAGACCACTTTTGAGTGGTAAGTTTTGTGGGTTGAAATACAAGTTTTTGGTTTGTTTACAACAAAAAAAAAAAAAATCAACTTTTCACATTACAATTTTCGTAGTTCAAATTATAACTTTTGTGAGCCATTTATACTAACAATTTTAGGACCGATCGCAATTAATCTCAAAAGTTATAAATGACCCCATAAAAGTTGTAATTTAAATCAAAAAAGTTTGTAAATGATCCCTAAAATTTATAAATGACCTTTAAAAATTATAAATGATCCTTTAATTTTGTTAAAAAATAACAAATTTATAATAACGATACATTATCGAAAAATGTAGTCTACTCCCTGAAGTGAACCAACAAAATTG
Source organism: Ilex aquifolium (assembly GCA_951799425.1). Taxonomy (NCBI): domain Eukaryota; kingdom Viridiplantae; phylum Streptophyta; class Magnoliopsida; order Aquifoliales; family Aquifoliaceae; genus Ilex; species Ilex aquifolium. The sequence continues at coordinate 40,083,268 of OX637397.1, read as the reverse complement.
TATGACTATTAGGTTGTTGAGATTAATCCTGTCCCCCCATCGCTCTGTTGCATCAGACCCGAGTGACCTTTGGAAGGCAAAGAGGTCCTCTAAGCACTTTTGGAAGGCAAAGAGTGTCACAGTGTACATGCTTTCATTAGTTTGGCCATGGAGTCTAATGGCTGGAGCTGGAATGTGTATTTATGATTCATTAATTTTTAAGAAAGAACCCAATGGGTACCTATTTTAAATCCGATTTAACCCATAAATTTAAACTAAATAATAGTACCCAACCCATTTTTAACCCAAATTAATAAAACAGGTACCCAACCCATTAATTTATGGGCGGATTGGGCGGGTTAGTGGGTTGTGGGCAAGAATTGCCACCCCTAATTATAACCAAAAGTCATCACACTCTTGAAATATATTTGACTTTTATCTAAAATAATATATTTTTATGTAGAGATTATAAATTCGAGTCTCCTCTTCGAATCTTGAGAACTTATTTGAAAAATTATTTGATACACATTGGACTAGAGGGTGTTGAAATGTTCAATAAAATTAGTTGAGTGTTTTAAGAGATTCATATATTTTGACGAAGTCATGGTGGTCAGTCGTTGATCTTAAGGGGGAGTAGCTGACATAAGTTTGGACACCCTATAACAATATATATATATATAAATAGAGCGAGTTTCAATAAGTTCATTCGACGATCTTAAATAAATTCATTCAACGACCACTAATATTTCTCTTAAAACCATTCACATTGCACAGTACCTTCATTGTTAAGACGAATTTCATGTAAAATAATTCAGCCCCTATATTCAAAACAGTATTCTCATGAATATGTTTCCAAGTTGGGTTTGGGTTTCTAGAACTAGAAACACTTTTTTGCATTTTGTATCAAACAAAAAAAAAAAAAAAAAGATGATTATCAACTCAACATAAAAGGACTAAGAACAGAAGAATGGATGTAACCCCAATGCCTTGTGGTTGGAGATCAAGAACTTGATCTCCAAGGAATGAACTGTGCTTGGTTAAAAATCCCAGGGGTGATGGGGCTCATTGATCACAATTATTTCCTTGAGTAACATATGTGCCATAGGAAACTTCTCATGTAATGTGCTAACTTCTTCATGCCTCTGCTAACAAGAATATATATAACTGCACAAGGATAAATAAGGGCTTGACACCCAATACAAAGCTGCAGAATCAAAGAAAAATGATTAGGAAAACATCATTTATTATTTTTGTACATACACACTGCTCATTTACATCTATTAGTTCAGACAATATACACCCTCAAATAATCAGACATAAAACAGAAACCCATACATTAGCTAAGGTAGTCAAGGAAAACCATAAAATCACATTGCTTCACATTCTTCAAATTAGGAAAATATTGAACTGGCTTGATGCAAAAGTTCTCAACTCAAACTCAATCCATAATTGAACTGCCGTTCAAGCGAAGACATATGGAGAGCCCTTCTGAGACTTGATTTATCCCTCTTGATCTGGATCAACTTGTCATAAACAATCCATGGAAAACTAAGGAAATGATCCCGATCCATTCCCTCATTGTAGCGACCCCAATACGTAGGATGATATGTTACATAATACCAAGCCGAAGCTTTTGCATAAACGTCATCAGCTCCAGCATCTGAGTCACTCCCCTTCTTTTTGAACCAGGTCCTGGCTTCCTTCTTCAAAGACTTTACAGCCAAACCAATTGCTTCTGCATCCCTTCTCCTGTCGAAAGATTTAGATATTTTCATGATACCACCACTCAGTATTTCAGCCTCGGTTTTTATGCCATAGTAATCCATCATGTTACCCAACTTGTAATCATACTCGGTTTTATAATCAAAAGCATCATCAATGTAATCCTCGAAACCATCTACTTCCATCTCAGGATCATATGACCGTTCCGCCACTTCCCTTGTGAAGGTTTTAGTAGAGTTTGTGTCTGGTGCAATGTCTTTTATCTCTCGGAAAAGCTTTCCAATCACACGTTCTGATATGTAGGTGGTTTTGTTAGGCTTTTCCATGAAATCTGGATACTCTTTGACACGCAGATGAGGTGGTATCTCAGCTGGAACTCCAGTTTTTGGGAAGTCGACTGCAATTGAAAACAGCCTTGCAAGCTCTAAACAAGGAGGACTCATTGCCTCGGAATGTTCCCTATCAGCAAGGACTGTGTGAGCATTTGCAATGATGCCCAAACTGTCATTGACTATATAGTTTGCAAAATACTCCTGGATTTCCTGCAGCAAATATATGAAAATCTGATGCATTGTCCAAAACAGAGAAACCAAATTAACCAAATCTTTATGAACAAGTGCCTTAGCATTTATTTGAATTTTCATAAGGAAGCTGTGCTGCAGCTACTTCACCTCAACCTATTGCTGTGAAGTCAGCTAGAAGATTTCTCCAGATTTCCTAGCCAGTGTAACATCATGTTCATTCTTTATTTCAGATGCAGTTCTGCTTGTTACCCGTATAACAAAATGCATAGTGAATAAAGAGAAAGCAATCAAAATGGTCTCATAGCAGCAGCAGTGGTGATGATGGGAGCAGTAGTAATGTTAATTATTGTCTTTGGGAGAGGAAACCAAGATATTTTATCTAAAAGTGACACCATGGCACAAGACACTAAAAAGACTAATACAAAGAAGTATTTAAGCAGTTAAATTTCAAAGATATTTTACTCAAATTGTACTATAAAAACTGGCCATCCTGCCTAATGCTTCTTTTTTTTTTAATCAAAATTCCCTTCGGATCTTAGGTAGCTAGCTTGGTGGTAGTAGTTGTAGACACAGGGAATTTGTCTATTCATTGATTGATGGTGGAAACTGCTTGTAAATAATGTTTATTGTTAGGAGACGTATTCCATAAAAGCCTCCTGACTTCTAGAATATGCTGTGGTAAACCAGCTGGTTTATCTGCAAATTACACCAAAACAAAACATAGTAAAGAACAAAACTGGAAGGCTTAGCTTGGCTGTAGATGTCAAGATTAATTTTTCCCTTTTACTGGAGTGAAATCTTGACAGGGAATAGGGGATATCTAACACCTACACATTATTCTCAACTAAGCTGAGATCTACTCAGACCAAAATCGAAGGTGCTATGCCTAAGAAATCTCAGAAGTACATCCTTGTCCACCTCCTTTTGCTTCAATTTTCTACACAATAGAGTGAAACAACTAACTCTTCTGTTTCATTCTATATATATAGTACAAGTTTAACAACTCAAATTCTGCCAAAAAAATGTATAAAAAATGATATTTACGAAAAAAAGGGTCTTATTGATTTTAGAAGGTTGATTTTGAAGACATCATGGTTCTAAACAGAAGCCTAACACTCGGATATGCGCTCAGCTGTTTCCATTTGTAAGCAGTGGTGGATTATTTAAGACATCAAAGTATTAAAACAGATGAATGTAGGATATAAAGAACTGTTCCATTTTCAATCAGTCACAACTTTCAAGAGTTTCTAAGAAAATTTCGTCAGAGAAAAGAACTCGAAACACATTAAAATGCACGTACGCACATTAACATACAAGAATGCTTTTATATTGTTCACAAGCATGCACTAGTAGATATAAGTATTCACAACATATTTGGCTATGGGAGAACAAATCTCTTTAATATAATGAAAGGCAGATAAGTATGGTACTAATAATTTCTTCTTAAGAGGAATTAACAGTAATGGAAGGCATGCTGGATAATAGAGAACAAATCATTTGTCAAGAGCCATTGTGGAACTGTGCTTCATGGAGAAAAACAATTAGAAGGACACAAAAATGTAAATATGTGAATTTTAAGAAAATAATGCTAACAGCATAGAATAAATCAGAGCCAAGTGCAATGGTAAAATGACGCTCCAATTAATAATTCCAATGTCGTGGATTCAAAACAAGGGCAGCCATTTTGAGCAAAAAATACAAGAGTTAAGATCTACCAGTCCACCCCCTCTAGCAGCCTCAATTTGTCGGGGACCGGTCAATGGTAATAGCAAAAGACAGATCAAATGAGAAACATGCATAGGTGGATAAAAGAAATGTAAATGCAATGGAAGGATAATTCATTATAGGAACAACAGGAGGAGTTCCCAAACTACTACAACATCTAACCATGTGAATAATACCTCAATTGTAACTTCATGATCCAACAGCATAGGTGGTGCTGGGGTATAATCCATAGGTTGGACTTGCCGGGGTGGAATCAGATCAGAGTCCCAACAGACAAAGTAAATGTCACCATCCAAGTCACTTCCTGAGCATTCATTTGGATGAGGTCTGTAATTAAAATTCGCCAAGGCTTAGTGAGAGTGCTAACAGAAAGATGTCTGTCAATAACTATGTAATTAGCCATAAAAGGAGGAGCCAATTAAGTCATAATTATAAATAACACCCATTTGTTCATAAACATCACGAGGTAACTACAAGATTTATCCAAAATCATAATTAAATCTCCCAGAATAAACGAATAGGTACTCATAAATATTAAATTGATAGGTCAAAGCGCATTCAAACACTCATATATACTACATATGTAGTAGTGCATAAAGCTGTCATTGTGACAAAATACAAAGGGTGGTTATGTGTAACCAATTGAAACGTATCATTCTTTCTATCACTATTAGCTTCTTAAATCCATCAATAATGTATTTTAAAGCAGAACAAAGCACAAGTAAGCACTTCCATCTAGACATCACTAATTCCCAGGATATGAACCTCCATATCTTCAAACAGAAAATATATATCAACTGGAATTTATTAACTTAATTGTAACTTAATATGCATAAGCTATAATTCACTTTAGTCCTTTTAAACCAAAACACTAAAATAAAAGTAAAAGTACCCATAAACTTTATAGTTTAAATGTTTTCACAATCATGTCTTACCTCTCTCCTTTCTGTGGAAAAACAACACAATCCACCATATGGTGCAAAGCTGGAACATCAACAGCAATTAAAACACGGACATCACCAGGATGTAAGCATGGGTTTTTCGCAACAGCTACCTTGCCCTCAACTATGAAATTACATTGGTCCAAGACACGGCCATTGTACTTAAGGGAATCGTCATCAAACAGCTTACGTCCAGTGCCGGAAAGTTGCACAAATACCTGCCCATACTCCAAGATTCCGGTTTCATCTAGACATCCCATCATTGCTCTTGCACGAGGAACAAATATTCTTGTTCTGGTCCGCAAGTCCAGCAATTTCGATGCCCGGAAAGTTTGCAGCATCATTGAGAGGAATGGTTCTGCATCAGGCTTATAACCACACAGAAGCATTTCCTTGAGAATATTAGTGTTCTCTCCTGGAGACATCAAATCTAGCGCCTCCTGAGCCCTTAGAGGATCTGTTAATATCGTATCCAGTTGATGCACTGCTTGTCTTTGCATCTTTTCAAAGACGTGATCTTCGACCCCAAGGGTAGACAAAAGAGTGATTATTTGACGATTCAGAAAACAAGGTTGATACTTGCTCCATGCCAGAACATCTAATTTTGTGTTTTCTGATTCATACTTGGACATGCTCTTTCTCAGTGACAACTTCATTGATAAAGTGGGATCAAGAGCCACAACACCTTTGTATCCACCATACCGGATCTGAAATGCAGATGGAGTAGAACTTTTAAGGCCACATTTTGTAGCAACTCTGCGAGCAAAATCAGTAGATATTTTCCCAATTCCATCTGAGAAATTGTATGTGACACCATCTCTTTCAACCTCCACATCACGAATATTTTCAATTTCATGCCTATCAACATTCAAAGTTTCTGTGGAGGAACTAAAGGACTGACCAAGTCTGGCAGCATATTTCGCCACGTTTCTGATCCGACGAAAATCACCCATCCACGTTCTAATATCATCTGCTGTAAGCTCAGGTTTTGAAGCAAACATCCAAGCAGAATTCTCCCGCAGCTGACTTGATGAAAAGGCAAGAAAATCAAATTTCTGACTACCAATAACTATGCCCTTTCTAAGAATTGACAGTATCCTCTTATAAACGTCAGTTCTTTTGTCCTCATTTGCAGAAGCTGTACGGGGAGATAAGTCCGAGGAATACATTTTATCCCACTCCTCATCGATAAAAGAAACCCGAAGGAAACTATCAATATATGCAGAATAATGGCGTAATACGCGATTAGACACATTAACCTCTGGACCGCAGAAATACACTTTGCATGGGGTTATTTGAACCCTACGTACATATACCAACCCATCATCTAAAGCAATATCAGGTGTTTTAGGAAGTTTCCTAAAAGTGCGGTATTTTTTGTATTCCTGACTAAGCCAACTTACAGGGTCATAGCAACACTCCTTCAAATGATACAGTTTCTCTAGAGCATGTTCGATACATCCAATATCCATTCTCCCTGGATCGACCAACCTGAAAAAATTGATATCAAGTGCTGGCCCTGGAAGGCACCCATTTTGAACCAATAAACAAACCTTGAATAATATTTTATATGGCAACTCAAGTTCTTGTGGAGGACCCACAATGGGGACTAGATCAAAACCGTCCGAAAAGGTGTAACCGTTCAGCAATGTAAATTGGCTTGCACTTTCTTTATAGTAAGGAAAGTTTTCGTCGAAATTTGGAAGCTCAATTCCATAAGGAAGCTTCAGACATAAACCAGAAGATTGCCCAATACAGAATGATGGAGTGAAATCGGTTGTCCTGACCCACTGGTCATCAGGTGTTTCCTGGAAATAGCTATGAAGAGAATCTTCAACTTTCTTATAGATCCGAGGAGCGCCATATAACTAGATCAAAAGATAGAATATGCATAGATGTGTTAATTACCAAGTCTACATACAATGTATGAGCAAAAACACATGATAAGACATGTAAAGGGAGGTAACATCCTGATGGAGAGCACATAGAAAAGGTCTTTTTGCAAGCATTAGAATATCCAAAAAGGACAATGCTGAGATGCAATAATGTTGGGGCAGCCATGGTCAGATTTTAAGGCTTTTTTAGGTATTTTGACTTAATAGTGTGGTAGTGTTAAATCTAGTCCTCGATTACCGTTTAACATTTACTTTGTTTATCAGTCACAGGTTTTAGTAATTTTTTCATTGCACTACTACAAATAAATTCATTGAATCATCGCCATTAAGGAAAATAGAGGTTTTCTTAAACGGAAAATTTTACTGCATCACTAGTAAGATTTCGCCAAGGCATATAACCATGCAAGCTAGTTTTCAGAACCACTAAACTTGTCAGAAAATTCCCAAAGCCAAGAAACATGGCTCAGATAAAACACAATTATAAGGATATTTTGACGCTTACTATGTCATTGCATCATGTAGAACATAATTGCAAATAGGGAAAGCTTTTTTCTCTCTAGTAAATGATGGAAGAAGCGTATCTTTTCTCCCTTGTGCCCATTCTACGTGAAGGATCCTTTCAGCTACGTGCTCAACCTCACATGATGTTCTCAAGAGTCCTCCCTCTCTATTCCCAAGCACCTCGATTATTACATCACTTTGATGAGTATGGTTTCATAATCATGGATGATCGACTATTACTCGTTGTCCCACCATAATTCATGGCATCCACAAAGAAACGTTTTTCCAGTAATAGAGTCCCATGACACATAAATCAATGGGTCTATCGACCAATGTAATGGTAAAATTCTAACCTAAGTTGATCAGTTATGAAAAATTGTACACTTGAAACTTGAGCCTTTCATAAAGTATTTGATATGCATCCTAGTTTGAGGGAAGATTTAGCTCGCCACTAATAATTTCTCTTCTACAGAAGCCACCACATAAACTAGAGGTGCAAGTTATGAAATCCATGCAAATTAAGAACAACAAACGAAGAATTCCACTTGTTCAACATATAAAAGAACAAAGACAAGAAATACTGACATGCCAATATGGCTATATTGGTGAAAATTAATGGAACAAACCTGAATGAGGAGAAACTTTGCAGTTTGATCACGTGGACAATGTAGCTCAACTTGCCAGATGTTTTCGTAGGATAGCTCAAGCTTGTAACCAACATCAAGATGGGATAGGAAGAAGTACATTTTTTTCAGTCCAATCCCAAATTTTACAGTTACACTTGCCTTTTTCCAGAGAATTGAAAATTTCTCCCTTGAGGTCTGACACCCAAAAAGTAGGGTAACCTGTTCCATGCAATGCACATAGGTCCGTGGCTTTGGTATGATGTCAGGGCCCGTTTTCCAAGCTTTCAAATAAGAAGACTGATACCAGAGGCCTTGATTTGCCAATGAGATGATATGCTTGGCGCTTTTGTCATTGGTAAATTGTACTTTAGCATATGCTCTAACCTTTTTTTTGGTAACCCTAACTTCTAAAGCATACACAGTTCCTTTGCCTGTATGATCCTCTAGAAACTTCTTAACTCCTGCTGCAGGCACAAGACTAGGAAATCCATACACCTGAATCGTCTTACCCATCCAGCTTAAGTAATTTTAACTGCGGTCCATCATACAGAACTCTATCAGTAGTGGCAACTACACAACATTAGGTTGGCCAACACAAATGCGACAGACAATCAATAGGAATAATTGCAAATTAGAATCATAAAACTGAAACAGATACAAACCATCAGATAACAATGACACTTATCACCTGATCATCTACCAGAGAAAGTGAGAAAGAGATCACCTGATAAAATTTTGTATCAACAGGATGCTGGAACACAACTTAATCAAAACAAAAGAAACATATCACTCAGAGAATGGTTTATAGCTTTGGTTCTTTTTTTCTTTTGCCATTTCTCTTGGTCGCTATAAGAAGCTTCAAATTGATCTGTAACTCCCCTTCTCTACCCCCAAACCTTTTTTATTGTCTTCCCCGTCATTTTATGCAACGAATGTGAAAAATAGCCTCTTTCATACGAAAAACACTATGCAACCTACCTTTTGGTAATTTTACCCAAAATAACTACTCTAAGACTCAAATCTACGTACTTCATTGTTGAACTTAGAAGCCCCCCTAACCCATCCAAAACATGTGAACAGGAAACAAATTGGAAATTTGAAATGTTATCAAGTTTTGCTTTGAATCAAGTTTAATTTTGTAGGCATTTTCAGAATAAGCAAGTTCTCGAATTTTCAGCATAAGCAAGTTCTCGAACAGTTTACTTCAATTTCATCGTAATTCAAACTCTAAAGACGCTTTAGGTAATTTCAATAGTTGTTGGACATCAGTTGTTGAGTTTTGAGCCAATTTATCCTATTAGGTCATCTTGTGTGATCTTTAGATGTCTCAGAATAGTCTTACAATCAACAGCAAACATTTTCCCATTGCTTAGTCTTAGTCCTAGTGGAATTAAGAGAATCTCAACAGCCTAAACTTATATTTTGATTTCCCAATTTAAAAATAGTATATTTATGCAAAACTTTTGGAACTTTGTGTGATGCTTAATGTAACCTAATCTTAATTATTACCTAGAAAGTAATGATACATATATGAGAAACGAGTACAATATGACACAAACATAGTAATACAGTGAAACCTAAAAAATAGGATAGAGATATGGCTAGGATTAATCTACTACCTATTAAATTGTGCAATTTTACTTTTATCTGACAATTTGACAATTATAATATTCCGTAAATTCTCTAATAACAATTGATAAAATAACCAATTTTATTTCACAAAGCGAACATCACTAATTAAAGGAAACAGCCAGCATTCCACTAAATGATTCGCTAAGAAGTACTTGTTGCCCAGAGATGATTTAGTTAACTTATTTTACATCTTTTCAACATGTGGAAGTAGATAATACCTGAGAAACATCCACATGTATTCAAAGTCATATTGATTTTCTTTTTGTGGATCATTTTTTTGTGAATTAGAGAAGTAAAGGTATAAGATTAAAATTAAAATTGAAATTACAAATATTGTTATGCGTATCCACTCGGGTATTCATATTTGAGACGTATTGAGAAATAAATAGAAACTTTTTTATAATTGGAGACATGGTGTATATCCTACAAGTATCTGACAAGTATTGTACTTAATACGGTATTCAATACGAATACTTTAGCCTAAACTAAGTAACCTTGCCGCATACGTTAGTGCTCAAGAACTCTAGTTGGAATCCTAGATTTTTCTTCTTCTTTCTTTTCTCTGTCTTTATATTCTAAGTACACAAATTCAACCACCCGTTAATTAGTATGCTAATCAAATCCGGTGGAGGTTTACAAGTACCGGGAATTAGGAGAGATGAAGAGGAAAGAGAAGATGGATCACATTATTCATACTTATCCAACCAAGGGTAAGGAAAAATCACACATAACATAAAATCAAATGAACTCGGTAGCCAATTAAACACGGTGATCAAGTATAGTCTTTGTCTCTTGCTCTAGGTTAGACAAGAAGAGTTGGACTTTGTCCAAGTTGCGGTCAATGTTATCTAGATCGTGGGTCGATTTGGTGAGGATACGGATACACAGTATCTTTCTTAAGTTCGCAGTGTGATGGGAGCATGCTTAACTGGTATGGTGTTTTGGGTCGCAATTTATTTTGCAAACTTTATCTAGATCGCTTTCACTATTATATTAAATTACATATAATACTACATTCATAAACACATAGTTATTATTTATTTCATTGTTGTGCTCGATTTCTTATTATCTAAAGTTATATATAATTATACATCCATACGCAAATAGTTAATTAATATTTATTTATGTATGTGATATATGTTCTAAAACGAATCGATTTGAAGTTAGTATTACAATTTGGGATCAGACATTTAGGTGTACTGGATCACGAACCCACCCCATTTGGGATCGTTATACCCAAATCGTGGGTTTAGTGATTTTGGGTAACTATTCAATGTGTGGGCATAAACTTTTAAACTCATCATACATGAACCGAACTATATAAGCAAGCCAATAAACAAAACCCAACATGGTATAAAATAAGACTCAAATACCATTAGAAACCTGAATTTTAGTACATCATTAAACACAAATAGTCTAAGTAGAGATTCACATAAAGTTCCCAACTTCTTCTTTTGAGCATTTTTTGTATCCATTCTTGTTGTCCAGCTCATCTTCTTTCTTTCTAATTTTTTGTGCAGTAGGCGAGGGGGAAGCTTATATGCAATCAGGGCCATAACAAAGGCCCTCCTTCCTCTCTTTTTTTCCGGTTATTTTACAATTTAAGGTTAGCATCCCAAAGTAAACTCAAAAACAAGAAAGAGATCAAAAGTTGAAATGCCATGATTGGCGGAAAAAAAAAATAAAACACTGAGAAAAGGAAACAAAGGTAAAGTAAAAACAAAAATATCATTTACAGACTGCAAGAGTTGTGACCCATCTGTTCAGTTGATAAAAGGATCATAATTCAGAAATCAGATCTCATAATCACAGCAGATAGTAACATTATTTCGGGTTTCCGTCATATTCCTAGTCAAGATGCACAATTAGTAATCGATCCAGATCAATGATATGGGGTAGGATGAATATCATCTGTTGACTGTTAATTAAGACAAATCTATACATAATAGCATGAATTCTATTTTCACACTCGTACATTTTTCCAATCAAACAGCTAATACAGTAATACTCTGCTAAATTGCATAGCAATGGGGCAAAGAAAAACAAATTGAAGGCAGAATTTTACTGAACATTTTACAAGTATTTAGTCAATCAAGGAACAAAGATTGAAAAAAAAATATATCGGAATTACTTTTCTTTCCTCTTAATTTTCTCAGTAACCAAACAAGTGATTCTTCGCAAACAACTTCATGCACAGTACAAGCTTCCTCTTTTTCTCTATAAAAACAGCGGTTTACACCCACTAACAATAAACCAAAGAAAATCCAAAATCAGCAACGACACAAGAGTTCACATTCTCCAAATCATGCACGACATGTTATAATCATTTGTGTATGTGAGAGAGAGAAAGAGACTCACCCAGAAAGACTTTCTTTTTCTTGCAGAAACCTCAAGGCTCTAACTAAACAGCGCTACTATTACTACACAAGAGAGAACAAAGCTAACCCATATGATGGAAGTAAATATATACAAGCAGAGGACATATGGGCATTTGTTGCTCGGATATATGTAGACAGAGAGAGAGAGTCAATCCTAGTCAAGCTCTCTTTAACCGAATGTCGCTTTTTTCTCGGGTTTTTTGCACTTTGCATTCCCAAAGTTATCTAGATTCTCACTTTATACTTTGAAATATTATTTTTTTCTTATAATACCCTAAATATTATAAATTAATTTCAATGTTGCCCTTAGAATAACATTCATTTCAAATTCTGTTAAAAATTGATACATATGACACTCATGTCATGTGTATTGTTCTTAGGCAAAAATATAAACTCATCATTCATATCTTTAGTTGGCATGTACATCAATTTTAATAGAATTTAAAATAGATGTTAGTTCGATGACCACATTTAAACCAATTTATAACATTTTATGGTCAAATATGAGGAGGTAGATGTGTTTGCTTTGAAGCAGTATGGTTCCGAGCTTGGACTTGCTAACTTGGTTCCTTAAAATTTATTTCTCCGACTTGGTCTGTTCTCCTTGCCTTGAAGTAAGTCTTTCACTTTGGTGCTATCCCTCTCTTTGACTCTGATCTCCTCTTTTGTGCTCCACACAGATCAGGTTTTGAGGGCGAAGTCCACTTTTGTACCCTTAAAGTTTTAAAATATTAATTTATATTCTGAAAGACATAAATTCGTATCAATGTACACATGGGGTAATTGTAGTCCATTTTGCCGTTAAAAAAATTTGGGCGAATTATAAATTATACCTTCAAAGTTTAAATATTTCACATTTATGATCTAAAAAGAATTTCATTCATTAATGCTCGTTAAATAGCTATTAATTGTATCGTATCATAACATCTTCATGTCGTATTTGAGTCAATAAAAAATATTTTAAAAAATTTAAAAAATTATATAATACCAATTTTTTGCTTACAAAACTCCTTAAAATAGCTATTTTTGTTTATAGTGATACAAATCTTTTGACAATCTGATTATATTAAAGTTAGATATGAATAAAACAATTATAGGCAAAAAATAACTATTTGACGAGTATTATAGGCAAAAAATATGTATTTTATAATTTTTTAAAAATATTAAATAATATTATTTGAATTGTTATAAATGTGAAATATACGACATAACACAATTGATTGGACACGAAAATATTTTTTTATTGACTCAAACATGACACGAAAATGTTATGATACAATACAATTGAGAGTTATTTAAGGAGCATTAATTAATGAAATTCTTTTTGGATTATAAATATAAAATATTTAAATTTTGAGGGTGTAATTTATAATTAATCCAAATTTTTTTAACTGCAAAATGGACTGCAGGTAGGTAGCCCCATGTGAACAGTAATATAAATTTATGTCTTTTAGAGTATAAATTAATATTTTTAAACTTTGAAGATACAAATTAAAATTTGAATAATCTTTTAATGTACAAGTTGCCATTAATCCAAAAGCAAATGAAAAGAAAGTGGAACAATTGATTCCTTGTATACAGTATTGCCATTGGACTTACGAAATATTGTATGCGCTGACGAATGCAGCTTACGTTGGACTTGAGATAATCATTGCATTGTGTCCGTGACGGGGTACTATGTGAGTGTTTGCCACGTTTCGATACCTGATTGGGTGATAGAGATAAAAGTCAAGTGTAAGAAGTCTACGACCTTTCTTAGCTTCTTCGTCTTGGAGCTAAATGTTTTCATGACCAAGGCAAGTTTATGATAAGATTCGCCTGTTTTCAGTCTTTCACACACCTTTTATTTTTTGCTTTTTAATCATTCCCATTATAAACGACTAGGCATAATATAATAAAAAATGATAAACAATAAACATATTTGTATTCATATCTAAAATTCAATCACAAACATAGAGAAGAGATAAAAGAATTTAAGCATCGGTTTGTAGTGGGGTGAGAGGTGGTGGGCGGCAGTGGTGGTGATAAGAGACGGTGATGGTTGCGGTGGGTGGCAATGACTGTGGTGGCGGCGATGGTGGTGGTGGTGACGGAGGTGGTGGCTGTGGTAAATACCATACACTCCCATCTTCATCTAAATATTCCACTTTTTGAGTGAAAATACCTCTTTTGGAGTGAATATTTCCACTTTTTGAGTGAAAATACCTCTTTTGCAATGAATATTTCATTCTTTTTTGTGAAAATACCTTTTTTTTTTATACTAAATTTATGTGATCTTATATGTAGTAATCATAAGTGGGGTTAGGCAATTTTCATCGGTATGATCCTAATAGAATATCCATACATGAAATCAATCAACAAATCACATTTGAATTTTAACTCAATTTGATCAAATGATAACTCAATTTAAGTTTACATTTGGGTATGTAATATAAATCAGAAAATGATTAGATGATATATTAATATCTCTAAATCCTATCCGTGATTCGAGTTATCTATACATATATTAATCCATAACTAAATAATTAAATTTAAATTTGAGTCTTGAGTTAAGTTAAGATTTGATTCATTGATAGATCTTGCAAGACCAAATGGTTTGTTGCCATAATTGTCCTACATTGATTTACTTAAAATGATCAATTATTGAGCAAAATGTGCCTTTGAAACGTACACAAAGATATGCATTTCTGGTTATTTAAAAGAAAAAAGTCCAATAAAATTATAAAAATGAGCGACTCTTGGAAAGAAGTGTATAAAATGCATCCTTTTTCTCGGAATAATGAAGTTCAAAAAATAAATTTAAATTTAAATTAGTAACACGACAAAATCACTAATCTAAAAGCTCCAAATATGAACTCTAGACGAACTTTGATAATAGAGGCAGGAGCTTTACGACACTTCCTTACTCCAAACTAAGAGTCCTTAAGGGAAAGGGATTGATTCATTGAATGAAAGAAATCTTATTTCTTTCGCTCGACAAGACGGAGAAAATTCATGTTGCTGGTATATCCTTAAAATCGGTTGAGACTAGTGATTATGTCGAATTTCAATTGCACGATTTTCAAGAAGTGACTGATTAGTTTATTCTATCAAATCTTATCCAAGTTCATGTTATCCAAATTCTTAAAAATAAAAAAATTCTAAAAATAAATAAAGTTATGCTCCACACGGTAAGATGATCATAGGTGCTAGTAAAGACATGCCCCACACGGTTCAGTACTATAAACTTTAACTAAAAGAGTTTATAATAGGGAAGTGGGGCACCTTGTTCCCCACAATGGTTCAACGAAGAATCATCAAGCCATTGATTTAATGTCTTAGTGGGACAGGATATACTGACAAAGGAAACAGGTTGGAGTTTTCAAATCCTTTTTATCATATAGGAAGAAGCAACCTCTCCAAGCAATGAATGGGGATTGGATAGCAATCACTTTCTTCTACTCACTACCCATGGACTATGAACAAGTCCAGCAGCTCCCCTCGGTTCCAGTGCAATGTTAAAGGAATTTAGATTGCAATGTGAGACTTTTAACCTTGGAGTCAGCAAAGTAAAATTTCAAAAGCATTCAGTGGCCAAAGATAGTTTCCCTCATCAATAAAAATGCTTTTAGTTGTGTTTGCAACATATATTCCATTATTATAACCAAAATTGATCACTCTTGAAGTATATATTAAGAGATCACGAGTTCGAGTCTCGTCTTCAAATCATCTTTGAGAACGTATCTTGAAAATTATTTGATACACATTGGACCAAAGGGGTGTTGAAATATTCAAGAAATCAGAGACTCAAATACTTCGACGAAAATAAAAACTTCTAAGACCAATTTTGTGTAAAATAATTCAACCCTTGTACTCAAAGAAGTATTCTCATGAATGTGTTTCAAATTGGGTTTCTAGAAACACTTTTTTTCCTTTTGTATCAAAAAAATAAAAATAAAATAAAAGCAAAAGCAAAAGCTAAAAAAGAAAGATGATTATCAACTCAACATAATGTCGTGTGTGACAAAAGCCAAATCCAAGCAATAAATGGACTAAGAACAGAGAGAATGAATTGTGATTGGATACCAAGAACTTGGTCTCGAAGGAAAGAATTGTGATTGGCTACAAATCACTAGCCTCTACTCATTGTCATTCTACGACAAATGAAAAAGTCATGGACTTTTTGTTCAAAAAAAAAAAAAAAAAAGCCCAAGACTTCATGAATTAGGAATGATGGGACCCACTTGGAGGACTAAACATCAAGTTTTGTTACCACATGAAAACAATGTTTGGTATCAATGTCCCTGTCCTAAAGTTTTTTTTTTTTCAATCCTACGATGATAAATCTACCTAACTAATCGGGATTCAAACTAATTTTGATCAAATTTTTATATTTTTTTGTTAAAAAATTTTTCATACAGACCTATCTCTACTAGATTAAGCTAGTCTCGACTCGACTCGGCTCAATTTGAATAACTTACCGTATACAAATAATTGTAAAAAATTTCAAGCCACCTCTACTCAAAAGATGGACATTCAAATTTTGAACTTCTAGAATTCAATTTTATAGATTTTTTTTATGTTGATTTTGAAATTTTTTTTTGTTGGAAATTGGAACATTTTGAAGTTAATTTCTAAATTTTTGATAAAATATTAAACTTTATTTTAGCTCGAATCGTCACAAAACATGAACATAAACTCGACAATTGAAACGTCTCTAACTAGAACTTGTCATTCACAATCCCATTGAATTTGAAGTTACTCAAGGTTGAAAACTTCGATCCACCAAACACCCAACCCCTTGCAGGAAGAGGGATAGGATCTACTCAGCTGCATGAGAGCTCAAATTCATTTCTTTCAACTAGTCAGGAATATATTGTTCCCAGTCCCACCAAAGAAACTTTTCTTCTAGTAAGACTCTAACTCGCGATCTCTAAATAAAATTCAGAAGTTAGGAGCTAACTAGTTGTGAGACGAGTTATGATCAGGTAATAAAATACCATAAGTTATTTATCCTTTATGAATACCCTAATCCCGACGTAGATAATCAGCCTTTGACCGGACTGGAGATAGAATTAATCGAGATGCATGTAAATTGATCTTAACACCCTTGACAATCAATGCACAGAAGACCCAGTGAAAATTTTCCTAATACCTGGTTTGGACTGTTCACAGCACAAAATAAACTAGATCTCATATATACAGTGCAATTTTTCCACCATCACAAATACATACAGATGATACATCTCAAGTAATGGAATATGAAATCAAGTAATAACCCACATGCAGTGCAAATTTTCTGCCACCTTAAATTTATGCATGCACACTTTACCTTTCAATCCAACACTGGTGGGAATCATTCATTCTTGATTTACTTTTGAATGGCACGGTATTGTAGCAGGATACATCATGGTGCTACAATTTTGGAATGAGTTGCATTCAGGAAACATAATAGCCCTAAACTTCAAAAATTATATTTGCTGCTTAATTTACTAAATTCTTGATCTAATGTGTAATAAACAAATGGACATTTTCACATGAATAAGCTCCAATACCTACACAATAATGTCGGCAAGATGCCTTCATGACTGACCCTGTTTCAAATTGTTGGGACTTGAGAGTCAGAGACACAGCTTATTCCCTGATGACCAGAAAACTATTACGGTAGAAGCATTCTGCTTTTAATTCTCAGAATCAGAGGTACTGAGAGATTACAAGTTTGTCAACTCCATCCCTTATCTGAGTGATGCAAGCACTGATGGACTTCGGGTCTGAAGTAAAATAAATATGAGGACTTCAAGTAGAATCGTTTCAGAACAACATTTAGTAATGTGAATATTGACATCCTCCATGGAAGTGAAGAAACTTCCACCCAACACCCAATGCAAGCCTGTTGCAAGGAAACCTAAAATAAAAAAATATGCCAAGAAGAGCAATATGCAAATCTATACACGAAGATATGAGAATTTCTTATTCAACATAAACATTATCGAGGTACACTTTCTATGGCATAAACTGGCCAGAACCCCTAAAATTTTATCAACATGTGCTTCTATTACTGAGGGAAATTTCTTTGCAAGTGAAAAATTTTCTTATTTATTCACACAAGAAATTAAAAAAAAAGGATAGAAAATCCCAAAAAACTATCTTGAATTGAATTTTTTTAACCTTTTAAGCAAAGGCACTTCTAAGGTCAGTTCAAAATATAAGCTCAAATGAATCAACCAATCATAATCATAAAATTAGCAAATTTATGGTCAGGTTAATGACACATTTGTAATTTGGTACAAGCTCGCTAAGAAAAACCACACAACATGCATGCACACTCATGTGAATAGGCACACAAGTACAATCCATTTGATTGGGAGGCAGATTTCAGTTAGGTTCGTGTGTTATATAATAGAAGTAAAATATTCAAAACAAGCAGTACTACCATTTGTCTGTGCCATTACATACCGATGTAAGACAAAGCCGTACAAGAGATACTGAGGGCTCGTTTGGATACCGTATTAGAAAAAGAGTCATTGGATTAGGGAATACATGTTAATCCCGCATAAATATATAAAACATGGTATTAAAGAGGGCACACAAATAGTACGAATTCTAATCCAATTTTGTCAAGTGCAGAACTAAGAGTTAGATAATGTGCAGTCATTCCAATTTAGTGTTTGGTTAGATTATTTATTTCATGATATTAATATTGAGTTGGCTAAAATATCCTCAATTTACTTCAATCTAATCCCTTGTAGTGTATTAATTTGTTGTAGTATGAAATCAATTGGACCAAAAGTTATACAAATATTATTCATCTTAATATTTTCAAATAAATATTTGAGTCAAACTGACATACTTTACTTGCTTTAATATATATATTTATGGATACATGCATTTGTTTATTATGGACGTCATTCTTTATCATTTTCCAAGTGACCATCAATTAGGTGAATGGGGTGCGTTTCTTACAGTTTGCCCATTCTAGGAAGTAGATATGTTATTTTAAAAGGGCTGTCTAGTAATTTTTTTCCAAATAAATAAAAAAGGATAGCACAAAGATTTTTGCGGGGGATAAAATTGTAAAATAACGATATAATACATATTAACTCAGAATAAAAAGATTTAATCCAATATGTTTCTTTAATCTCCTCTATACTACACCAACCAAACAACCTCTTAAGTGTCTTATCTATGGTAAATGCTACATTGTAGATTAAAGGGTAATATTGTAATCCCACTTCTTGGTCTCTGAACTTAGTGATCGAGCCAATCGTGCCACATAGAACCAGTATCAGAAAATATGAATCATAAGATACATATGCTACATAGGCCCAAGAGATCTAAAAGAAAAAAAAATACAAAGAAACTAGAACTAATGACAACAGGATGGATCTATTAAATAAACTACATACATCATCTAACAAGCAACATTTACCAAGATGATCCATGAAAAAGTACTCTAGAAAATTACATGAAATTTGGATAACAAATATCAAAATAATCAAAAAATATATTTAGAATGCAAATCCATGTCTATAAATACGCCATCTGTCACATGGTCTAAGGTTCAAAACAAGTGCCACCACACTAGTCTAACATCATAATTCATCTTTGTACATAAGTAAATTTCGAAAAATTAAAAAAAAAAATATTTGCATGGGCAAAGATAATGTAGGGGTAGGATTGAAAATCTCACACTTGGCTTTGCACAATAAGAAAATTTATTTAATAACAATATGATGCCCCCTCCCCCCAAAAAAAAAAAATTGTTGACTACCTGCATACCAGTCTTGTAAAAGTTTACGTAGCCCCCACTAATTTTCTCACTGCCCTTCAAATTTATGAACCTTCTGAATAAATCTATTTGCTACTGAAAAATAAGCAACAAGTCTTTCTATAAGTCCCGTAGATTAGTAGGAATAGATATTTGAATATACTAAAAGGCACAAACCTGATGTTTCTTACACGACATTTGAATTAAAATTGGAAATAGTAGCTTCATACTAAATTTTTGTGCCATTTGATGAGGAATTGTATCTACAAAACTTGCCATCTACCATAAGTTGGTGTGTAAGAATAATGTGTATATAAGTCTACACATGTGTATATGTGTACATATACATATACTAAAATCATATTCCCCTGTGATGAAAAATCAATATCACTAATATCAATCACGCTTTCTTCGTATATTCACAAATGTACCTTGCCCCTTCCCATACCTCCTACTCCTGCAGGGAGGGGGAGGAGACTTAATTTCTAGCTTCACCCTTGCTTCTCTAAAAATTCAAGGCATGATATCCTCTGAAAATCAATACCAGTGATAGTTCGTTTGATGCAAGAAAATGAATGAAGCCAAGTTATACTGTCAAGTGTGCCTGGATATGCTTTCAAGTTCTGTCGGACCAAAAGAATGAAAGAGAACGGGGAATGTCGGATCTTGAGGGTGTTTTGTGACCTTCATCGAAAGAGGAACGTAGCGTGATAATGGAGTAGAAGATTTCTGGGTATACAAGCAAGAGAATCGAAGACAAAACTCCCTCATATCGCCATTTCTTCATATCCTGACTTGATATCATTTGGATAACCTCTGATCCACATTTGGCTCTGTCAAGTCCACTCAGATTTTATTGAGAATTTACTGTTTTTCCTTGTTCTTTAAAGTGTTTTCGCATTAGTAAAAAATGGAGCTGCTGAAATTGTTCTTCAGATCCAAACCCAATCATGGCCAGACCTTGTTTTGTAAGAAAACAAAAGGTGGAAGAATCTCATGGAAATCAATCACATAATTTTTAAGCAGTGGAACTTCGAAGTGGCAATGACAAGAAATTGCAATGATTACCAGAGAAACTAAGATGCAAGTCAATAAGTAAATAAACATATTAACGGAAATGCAGACAACATTACCTATTCAGAGAAAACACTCATGAGATCATTCGGAGGAAAACGTTGCGACATAGGTATCCCCACTTTCGAATCCTCAATAAAATCCAGATTAGGCTCCTGCTTTACTTTGTTTCCATTCTCCCCATAGAACTTTCCCTGGTTCAAGTCAGTTACAGGTGACTCAGGGTCATCCACTGCAAAACGACTTGGAATGGAAGTGCCTTTACCAATAAATCGAAGATTCCTGAGAGGTCCTTGATCTGACCTAGCACTATAAGAACCTTCAATGTCATTCGTATTAGGCACCTGACCTGGCAACTGTCTGCCAGTAATATACGTTGGGGTCGAATTCTGAACTTGCCAACCAGAAGCATTGCTAGTATTTACTGAGCAGGATGACATAGATGGAGACATGGGAACTGGTACAGAGTACCCATTAAGTACAACTGCTGTTTTCAGCTCCCCATCCGACATTTGTCCAACACCATAGGAGGAATTATTTGATTGAGCTGACAGAACATTATAATCAATAATAGAATTTCTATTAAAAGCGCCACTTTGGTTAATGGAAGCAGGACTATTTGCTGCCTGAAAACTGGCTGATGATTGAGAAGGGGCCACAAGGCAAGAAGGCTGCACGTTAATTGAACGGCTAGTTTCTGCCGCAATTTTTTGTTTCTGATGCTGCTCCTGAAGTCGCTGCTGTTGCTGATGTTGTAACATGCCCATCAATACATTACCATTCTGGACACCCAAACTACCAAGATTGTGACTTGGTCCAAAGCTACCAAGGTTATTTGATGACCATGCTCCAAATCCTGAATGGCCATCCTCAGTAGATATGATGGATTGAGTAAAATGTTTAGAAATGTTGGATGGGCACTTCATCAAAGGCTGACCGTATGCAACACCATTATCAACGGGAATAAACTTGGGTCCCTGTAGGGATGCTTGTAGTAGAGCTGGCTGGTCCATTGGTGGCAACATGTTACCCGTTGGTCGACCTAAAAGCTCAGCATGCAGGGCCGCCAGTGTTTGCGGAGGAATTTGGCCAGAGGCTGCAAAAGCTTGAATATCAAATCTTCCCAGCGAACCAAGTTTTGGATTCTGCTCTATAGGCCCACAAAATGAATTCGGCATCCCACCTTGTTGTTGAGCTACCCCGCTCAATCTCTTTAAATATAATCTGAATTTCTACAAATTGAAAACACAGGAAATTATATATGAAATGCAAATATAACGAGCAATCACAATACATATGCAGGACCAACAGCATATATTATAACAATATTTTATTTGTGGGGCCATATGAACAAAGCAACACAGATCATATCAAGCTTTCATATATAATCCATGAACTGTCAAGTGGTTCAATTGCAAACAACTTATGTCGCAGCATATCATTGTTCGCCATTTCGCTTTATACAGAAATTTTACCGAATGACATTTTATTTCACAACTGATATGATTTTTCCCAATCTTTTCCTCATTTGTTCTTTACCTAACTATGCAAAAGCGCCCACAGAGAAATGGACATGATTGAAAAGTGAAACTAGCAGAAACACTTATATCCAGACTCCTTTTCTGTTATTTTATTTATTTTTCTTCATTGTTTCACGATACCTGGATGTAGCAAAACTCCTTCTTCAGTTATATCTTCCTTTTTCAATTCTGTCGCCTGCAATCTACACTTCTCATTCACCTTTCTTTTCCCCTCTAAAAAACTATCTGGAGGTGTAATTGTTCCTTAGTCGACGCCCATGCCTAGTTTGTGGCCTCACATAAGGTTAACACCTTGCCTTGACAAGCAAAATGGATAATTAAAATCCACAAACAGCTGTCAAACTCCCCAAAATATCAAAAAAAAGGCAAGTTTGCAAACTCCTTTGATACCGATGCCCAAAAAAGATGATACGAAGTAGATACGATTCCATCATCCTTCAAGCACCTCACAGTTATCCTCAAAAATTTTCGAGCTTTTTTCCAACCAAATCACCCAAATGACGACAAACATTGCACAATCTTGAAGAATAACTCCACTACTCATCCTCCCAGAGTAACCAAAATCCACACAAAACAAAGTTAATATAAAACTTGGCACCACCCAAGAATGCTCTACAATCTCAAACGACTTATTCCATAAATACCAAGCAATCAGGCAATGCACAAACAAATGATCCACATTCTCACAATCATTCTTACACATAACACACCATTGTTGATGAAAGCATGTGTTAGGTCGTCTATTGAAGCACCTCATAGTTGTTAGTTTGTCGTGAGCTACAAACCATGCACAAACTTGCACTTCAAAGGCACCTCGGTGTTCCAAATCTCAAAAAAAGGATAAAAATTTGGGATGAAAGAGTCATCAATTAAGGAATCAAAAAATGAATTACAAGAGAACATGTATGTAGAGTCAAAGACCCAACTTCATCTATCCAAATAATTATGATGAAAAGTTGTATTGCCATTTCCACGGTTTCTTTATCATTATGACTTCCATGAAAACTAAAATCATAAGACACCGAATGAGAGTGAAACTTAATCATAGAAACAATACAAGCATTATGAAAGTGAGAGAGACCATAAAGATGAGGAAATGAACATGGTAAGGAAACTCTTTCCCGACAACAAATTTAACCTTTTGAGAAAATGATTGCAATCCTTGAGAAATGAATTATAATGGGTTTTGAAAATGACCCCTTTCAACCCTATAAACATCCCACTCATTGGCATATAAACCATACTTGAATTGAATCAAATGTCACATTGAATTTTGCTCCAACGAAAACCTCCAAAGCCATTTCCCAACCAAAACTATATTTCTACCCTGCAAACTACCCACCTTTAATTCCAGGCCAAGACACTACCTCCCACTGAACCAAATGATTTTTCCTACTTTCACCGCTACCCTCCCTAAAAAAATTCCTCATCATACCTTCAATCCTACTTACGACCAAACAAGGAAGTTTGAAAAGTGAAAATAAATAAATGTGAATGCTAGTCAACTAAGATAAGCCTACCACCTCTAGCTATTATGTTATATTAGGATGTAACCTTTACGAGTATTTTAATACTTTTGTGGTTATATATATATATATAGGGATGTAGCTGTGTGTAACCCAAACACACTACTCTCTTTTCCCAATCTCTTTTATTCTGTTTTTTAATCCTAATTACATTACAATTTAACATGGTATAAGAGTTACGATCTAATTTTGAATCCTCAAAGTTAACAGTAAAATTTTTTTGATTTTTTTGCTGGATGATTGACTTTAAGCCCTAGATTTCATTGTGATTTTTCTAGAATTTTTTGGAATCATCTGAAGGTGCTTTCAAATTTTTTGAATATTTTTGGTTTTTTTTTTTCGATTTTGGTCCAAATCTGCGATTTCTTGAATCTACGACTGTTTTTCTAGTTCGATCCCACTAGCTGGGACTCGAATGGAGAAGATCTACCTTACCTAGGCTGTTTTGTTGAAGTTAGATAATATTTGGAGTGGTTTTGGGCCATTTTTTAGGATCAGCTAGTGGTTTTTTTGCCCCTGTTTACATTCGGCCATTGTTTGGGCTTTGATCTTGCTATTTTTAGCTTTGATTCTCCTAGGTGGGCTGCAACAGAGTCAGATCTGCTTGTCCATGAAGTTTTGTTGGAGTTGAATCAGATTTGAGATGTTTTTTGGCCAATTTTGAAGCTTTACTACAATGTTTTTGCTTCTATTCAACTCAATTTGTTTTTTCTGGCTACTGTTTGGCTCTTGTTTGAGCTGTTTGGCTACTGGTGGATACTTTTTGGCTACCGTTGTGCAATATTTGGGTCTTAATTTCCTAGGTTTGTTTTTTCATCATGTTGTGTGGATATGTCAGACGTTACTGTGACTTTTGGAGCTGTTGACAGTACTGAAAGGAGTATAAGAGGACATAGATTGAGCCGTTTAGGTACTCTCGCCAATAACCACACCCTCCAAATCAATCCAAAAAAATTAGATTTGCACAATTATTTTGCATGGTCATAAGGTTATTTGTTATTCGTCCAGGCTATCTGCTTGGATGGATACTTCACTGGAGAAACTAAGATGGAGAAACTAAGAGACCCAATGAATCTGGTTCTTCACTGAAGCAATGAACATCTGAAAATGCTTTGGTGATGTCATGGTTTCTTAATTCAATGCAACCCACTATCGGTTGTGGTTTTTTATTGCTTGATACAACTTATAAAATTTAGACTGCTGTGGCATATACATATTCTCGGAGGGGTAATGATGCTAAGACATACAATCTTCAGAAGAAAGTTCGGGAGACTAACAAGATGAATAAGACCCTTCCAATATACTATGCGGAGTTGATTACCTTTGGTAGGAGTTTGACTACTATCAGAGTTTCAAGGCAGATTATGCTAATGATGTTGCGAAATTTCACCAAATGGTCGATAGAGAAAGTGTGTATGACTTTCGCGCTAGTCTTATTATCCTCAGCGAGACTCGAGTTCAAACCAGTCCAAGTCTACTTAGTCAAGTAACACTAGTGTCAAGGATATCTTAAAGTGTAATTATTGTGGGAAGACAAGGCATACAAGGGATTTTTGTTGGAAGTCGACTCGATATCCTACACTTGGCTGAGGTGGTAACGTGCGATCTCATGCCCATATGACTAAATCTTCAAAGACTCCATCGCAGTCTAGTGGAACCACCTCTTCTATTTTTTCTCAGGATGAGATACAAACTTAGGTGCCTCATGGCCTGACTTTATGCTTCCTCTACCACAGCTCCTGATCATGCCTCTTCCTCCAACTTTGCTCACATAGGTATATCTAGTGCGTTTACTATATCATCCTTATCTGCTCTTTGGATAATAGATTATGGAGTCACGGACCACATGACAAGTTTTTCTAGCCTTTTCTCCTCATACTCTACATGTTCAGGTAGAGATAAAGTCAAAGTAACAAATGAATCCTTATACTTAATTTCTAGGAAATGTTCAATTCACTGCTCACCCACCCTATCCCTCTCCTCTGTTTCCCACTCCTCTATTTCCTATGTTCTCAATTTTTCCACTAACTTATTATCTGTTTGTAGTATTACTAAATTCTTGAATTGTTCAGTAACTTTTTTTCCTACTTACTATATTTTTCAGAAATTGGAATCGAAAAAAACGATTAATAGTGGCAGAGCACATGATGGTCTATATCTCTTGGATGATGAAGTTTTCCCTTAGTCCACTTGTCAAGCTCGCCAAGCAAATGGTGTTTCAACCCTTCAAATCTTACACCAGAGTGGCACAGACGTTTGAACATCCCTCATTTAGTGTTTTAGAGCATATTTTTCCTAGTATAGTAAAGTAGTGTAGTAAGCCATTTTTTGTTTGATACTTGTGAACTTGCCAAGCACAAACATTCTTCTTATCCTAATACTAATAATAAAAGCACTGCTCTTTTTGTTACCATTCATTCTGATGTGTGAAAACCTTCCCATGTTGCCTCGATCTCAGGTTATCGTTGGTTTGTCACTTTTATTGATTGTTATTCTCGTCTTACTTGGGTTCACTAACTACGCATCGAAAGTAAAGTTTTCTGTTATTTCGTTCTTTTCATAAAATGGTTGGTACCCAGTATAATGTCAAAATCAAAGTCCTTCGCAATGATAATAAAACTAAGTACATGAGAGTGGCATCCTCTATCAAACTACTTGTGTGAGTACCCCGAAACAAAATGGTGTTGCTGAAAAAAAAAATTGTCATCTTCTTTAGGTTGCTCGTTCGCTGACGTTTACTATTAATGTTCCTTAGCACTTTTGGGAAAATGCAGTTTTTACCACTATTTATCATATTAATCGTCTCCTTTCAGTTGTTTTGCAGTTTAAGTCTCCTATTGAACGTCTTTTAGGATTTTACTGCTCCTTTCTATTTCTTCTCTTTCTCCTAAAATTTTTGGGTGCGTCTGATTTGTACACGACTACAAACATCCATGGAAAAACTTGATCCTAAGGCTCGGCAGTTTGTCTTTGTTGGTTATTCTCCCACTCAAAAGAGGTATAAGTGTTACTATCTACCATCTCAGAAGATGTATGTTAGCATGGATGTTACTTTTCATATGTTTGAGTCCTAGCATTTCTCTCCTTCCTATCCATCTCTTCAGGGGAAGAATACTACAATTGCGAAAGAGATGGTATGTCAAGAGCCCTTTCTTCAATTGTCTTTCCAATGGGACACTAATTAAGGGGAGTAACAGATTGTGAGTACCAATGATCCACATGGTATTCTGAAGACTTATTCTCAACGTCAGAAGGTACAGACCACCTATGTGCCGCCAAGTCAGTTGAATTTCTCCACTCCAGTTCTAGTACCTCCTATTGGTTTACTAGGTAATGAGTTCCAGTTGTCACCCATGTTATTGATAATCCAACTATTGATGATTCTAAACTTCCTATTTCAGATAGAAAAGGTGTACAACAATACCCCATATCTAACTTTGTTTCTTATGATTCCTTATCTCCATGCTATTGTACCTTTGTTTCTTGCTTGTCCTTTATATCTATTCGTCAGGGTTGAAAAGAAACTCTCACTGATCAAAAGTGGCAAAAAGCTGTAGTGGAGGAAATGAGAGCCCTAAAGAAGAATAACACATGGAAATTAGTTCCACTTCTTGTTAGAGCAAGAGCAATTGGGTATAAATGGGTGTTCACTATCAAACAAGAAGTTGATGGTTTAGTTGAAATATACAAGGTAAGACTAGTTACTAAGGGATTCACTCAGACATATAGCATTAATTATCAGGAGACTTTGGCCCCTGTGACGAAGATGAACTTCATATGTGCCCTTCCTCTTCTGTGTAGCTACTTTGGGATGAAGTCTGCAACAATTAGATGTAAAGAATGATTTCTCCATGGAGACTTGGAGGAGGATGAGGTATATATTGATATTCCACCTGGTTATCATAACTGAAGGAAATGTGTGCAAGTTGAAAAGTCACTTTATGGGTTGAAGTAATCACCTAGAGCTTGGTTTGATAGGTTTCTCAAATTCATGTTGAAATTTGGATATAATCAGAGTCATGCTAATCATACTATGTTCATCAAACAGGTAGGTGACAAAATAGCAGGCCTAATTGTATATGTAGATGACATAGTGATAACTGAAAATGATGTACATGAAATCACCAAACTGAAAGTTCAGTTGGCTAGAGAGTTTTAAATCAAAGACTTGGGTCCATTGAGATATTTTCTTAGGATTGAAGTTGTCAAGTCAAACAAATACATTTTATCTCCCACAGAAAATATGTTCTTGACCTACTTAAAGAAACTAGTATATTGGGATGTAGACCTATAGACTCTCCTATTGAAGCCAACCATCGACTGGTGAGTGGTGTTGGTGAGATTGTGACTAGGGAGAGATACCAGAGATTAGTGTGGAGAGATTGATATATATCTCTCATACTATGGGGATTGTAAGTCAATTCATGCATGATCCTTGAGTCCCTCATCTTGAAGTTGTTCATCATATTTTGAGATATCTCAAATCAGTCTCTGGGAAAGAGATTTTATTCTCTAATAATGGTCACTTGAAACTAGAAGCATCTGCACACTGGACGGATTTAGTAGATGATAGAAGATCCACTTCAGGTTACTCCATCTTACTAGGAGGAAATATTGTCACATAACGAAGTAAAAGCAAACAGTAGTACCAGGTTTAGTGAAGATGCTGAATAAAAGGCAATGGCCCATGGAGTTTGCGAACTTGAGCTTAGAATTCGTGATGATGGGTCTATAAGACTGTACTGTGATAATAAGGCAACTATCAACATTGCACAAAATCCAATTTATCATAATAGAATTAAACATGTTGAGAGATCGACACTTCATCAAAGAGAGGTTGAACAAGGGTTTAATTTGTATGCCATTTGTGAAATTAGAAAGATCAATTGACCAATGTTTTCACAAAGGAACTTAGCAGCAAACTTTTTCATTCTATTATTTGCAAGATGGGCATGAAAGACATTTATGCAATAACTTGAAGAGGAATGTTATGTTATATTAAGATGTAACCCTTAAGGGTATTTTTGGTACTTTTGTGGGTATATATATAATGGGCTGCAGCTGTTTAACCCTAACAGTCTAACACATTACTCTTTTTTCTCAATCTCTTCTCTTCTTTTTCTTAACTCTAATTACATTACAATTTAACTGATACAAAAGTTTTTTTCCACTCATCCAATGTTCTCAATAATCGGATCTCAAAATCTTAAAACTAAAGGATTACCACCTCAAGGAAGCCCCAAGTATTTATGAGGCCACCCTCCCACGGAACATCCCATAACACTAGCCAAACTTGTAATCTTATCCTGCCTCAAGTTAATTCCAACAATCATACTCTTATCCATATTAACCTTAAGCCCAGATATCATACTAAAAAACATAAACAATTTTTTTAAGATAAAAGAACTTCTCATTATCCTCCAAAGAAAAAAAAAATGGTATCATCAACAAATTGCAAGTGTGACATTGAGAACATATCTCTACCAACAACAAATCCCTCCACAAGATTACATTGTTCTACCCTTACCACTAACCTACTTAACTCATGCACTACCAAGATAAAAAGAAAGGGAGATAGTGGATTCCCTTGTCTTAGCCCCCTTGTTGCGTGCCTATCGCAATACATATGAAGAAGATTTTGCTTTAATGAATTATTTTCTTGCCATCGTTAAATGGGTTTGACCTTCTTTTTCTTTTACTTTTTTCATCGTTCCTTTGTTACTTTTTTCTTAAAGTGTTTCTTGAAAGAAGGTATCAATTTTTCTTATTCATTTTTCATCCTCTATTCACACGTATTCTTGGTATCAATGAAATGATGTATAAACAATTTAGATGAAAAATGATGCTATGAAAGAAACAATGCTTATGCAGACAAGAACCAAACCTGCAAATGGCTTGCAACATTTTCTCTAGTTAAACCTGGAACATTCATCAATTCAAGTATTCTCTTTGGTACAGCCTCTGCAGTGCCAGTGGGGGAAAAAAAAAAAAAAGAAACAGAGGTAAGTAGTAACTACAGAAAAGAAACATCAGGACGTGCTAAATTATGTTGGAGAAGATAGTAGCAACAAATTGCAATTCTTTGTACCAAGATATGTATATAGACATAAAATATACCAAATAAATTATACATAATTTATATGAGGGACAAATATTAAGAGTACATACTATCAATCCCAAGTTGATTCACAGCACTAACAAATTGCTGATGGAGCTCAACTGACCATACAACGCGTGGCTTCTTGGATGATGACAGATCATCACTTTCCAAGTCACCATCATCTTCTTCTTTAGCATCTCTCCTCTTTTTCTGTGTTTTTAATAGACCTTCTGATCCTTGGTTAACAGAAGAAGCATATTCAGCATCGTCACTTCCTCGTTTACGCCGATCATTTTCATCAAAGCTACCTGAATGTTCATGTTCTTTGTTTTCATTCCACTTTTTCCTCACAACATGCTGCCATATATTCTTCAACTCTTCTTCACGTATAGGCTTAATCAAGTAATCACAGGCCCCATGTCTGATTCCCCTCATAACAACACTGGTTCTTCCATCTGCTGACATCACTGCAATACAGACTGTATGTTAGTTTAAATAAACAGATTGATTAACCTGTAGCTCAAAGAGAAGTACTACTCACTAATGACAGGAAGGTCCATTTCCAACCCAACGAGTTCGAGGAGTTTGAAGCCATCCATGTCAGGCATATGAACATCACTTAATACAACATCAAAACAGCCTTTGCTCTCCCGTAGTATGTTTAAAGCAACGATAGCCTGGGAGCAAGGAGTAACTGCAGGCAAGTACAGATTAAGTCAAAAGAACTTCAGGTACAAGGGTTGGCCTTGGTAAAAGCTAAGGAACATGGGCACTTCTAGAAAGCAGCCATGTTCATGTCAGGCAACAAAGAGATACCCATGCCTCTTATTGCAGCTGCCTATTCCTCATGACACATGCACTCCTCCTGCCCCTTATGCATGGGGTAAGTCCATATGGTATATGCACCGGGTAATTATCAGGATAAATTTATGTGAGGTGGAACCCGGGCTATCTTGTCTATTCCTTCGGAGTCCAAAGCATTAAATCTACAACCAAAAATCTCCCACCTCAATCTGAAATAAACACTTTTCCTTCGAAACTCACTTTAATACAAGTAATGCGTCATAAATTTACCCAAATAACAAAAACCCACAACTAGATAACAACAATATCCTGTTTTTAAGCTCAAATTGGCAGGCATTTCTGGACATATTAATCAGATAATCAATAATTTACGGTGGCAAAAACAAAGAATAAAGAGACCAAATCGTAAAAAGTGAAAATATTACCAATGTACATGCATCTTCGGAGCATTTTCTCCAAAATTCTCAAGCAGGTAATGTCATCATCCACTACAAGAACTCTCAACCCCACCGGGAACTGATCGGGCACAAAAACGTCAGCCTTACACGACATCATCGACCCATAACTGCTCGCAGTCGCCATACTCTGCGGCAGTTTCTGCAAAGCAGACATAACACCAAAACCCACACTCAGAACACTTTTCTCTGTGAACACACAGCTCAGTAGAGTGGAGGAAGTGAAATTTGCATCGAAGAATGATGGGGTTTTAGCTGGTGTTTGGAAACAGATCTAAGTGAAAACTTAAGTAGGAATTAAATTGATTCTGGACTTCGAAACATGAAATTGAGAAGTCTGTAACTGGGATTTGTGATTGGTGACTGAGGAATGTGAAATGGAGAGAGAGAGAGAGAGAGAGAGGGTTTTAAAATGGGAAAGATAACGCGAGAGAGAGAAGAGAATCCTCCATTAAACTAAAGTTGTCATTGTTTGCGATTTATATATGGTTGTTTTATTTATTATTCAATTAAAGGGTTAATTGCATTGGAGGTACCTAAAGTATGAGGATTGTCTCATTTTGGTCCCTAGTATTTTAATTGCATCATTTTGGTCTTTGAAGTATTGAATATGTTTCTATATGGTCCCTCAAACAGATAGCGTCTGAATTGCTAACGATTTTTTATCATAAACTTGTCACGTGATACTTAAATATGGACAAAAAAATAATTTGGATAATTCTTAACCAAATTTCTACTCAAATTTTGGTTAAATAACTACCAAAATTACACAGTTTTGATAATGAGATATCCAAATTTTGGTCAAAAGCTACCCATATTACACATTTTTTGTCAAGAGCTACCAAAATTTTGTCTCAAAGCTATCAAAATTATTTTTTGTCCATATTTAGATATTACGTGACAAATTTATGATAAGAAATCGTTAGAAATCTGGATGTTGTCTGCTTGAAGGATCATATAGAAACATATTCAATATTTCAAAGACCAAAATGATGCAATTAAAACATTGGAGACCAAAATGACACAAACTCTATACTTCGAGGACCTCCAGTGCAATTAACCCGCAATTAAATAAATGAACTTATTAAACATGTCGGCAAATATGACTTTGTCAGTTTGGCCCCTAACAAATTTCAAAATTTTAATTTTATCCCTTCAAAATAAAAAAATTTAAAAAATAAACCTTAACTTTTTAAATGGTAGCAATGTATCTTTTTTACTCCATTTTCATAAATCTGTGCCCCAAATTGGAACAAAAAAAAATGGGCTCAACGCATAATATAAGACTTTAAATCTTAGAAAGAAATAGATGAAAATTTTTAAGATTTTTTTAAAGGCAAAATTTCATTACCCCTAAATTACTAGTATATTAGATTTTTCTTGTTTGAGTAATTTTTCATTTATTTATTTTTTGTTATTAAAAAAAGGCTGGGGCAAAAGATAGCGTCCAGAGACCACCCGAGAAACCCTTACTGGTGGAATCATGAAACTCTTGACCACGCCCGTTACTCCTCTCGAAAACGAATCTAGCTAGGTTAGCATAACGGTCGACCACTAAACCCTAATGTGGACTTCAAAACTAAAATCTCTAATTTCAAGGTGAAAAGTTCCACCAATACCCCACTTAACCATGAGAATTGTTTGACAAATAACATAAATTATTGAATTGGAACATCATACTCACTTTTTATGCATCATGGGCTGATCAAGAGGACTGGAGCTATGTAGTAATAGAAAGTGATTCTCAAATCGTGGTACACAGTGATATTAAATCATATAAAACCACCTTGGTTAATTCTATAAATTGTCAATTATATCAAACCATGCTGGAGCAACACCCGGACTGACTGGAGTATGAACCACACATTAAGAGATTCAAACAGGTCCACGCATTAACCCGCAAGTAGGGATGTTAATCGAATCGGGTTTTATGAGTTTGAGTTCGAGTCTGTCGAACTCGTTTTTTTAAATGAGCATAAAAAATTGTTCAAACTCGGCTTGTTTAAAATTTGGGCCGAACTCGAGTAAGTCGACTATTTTACATATAAACAAGTCGAGTTTTGCGTGCTTGAACCGAATCTTTAAGACTTGTTTTTCTAAACGAGTCTAAAAAATTATTCAAACTTAGTTCATTTAAAACACAAGTCGAACTCGTGTCAAATATTATCCAAATCGATCCCAAATCAAGTCTAAATAACTCGTCTCAATTATCACCCTACCCGCAAGAGAGGGGGGTGGGGGGGGGGGGTCTTCCTATTAGTTTAAATGGAACACTCCATGCTGATGACATTCCTAGCACTGCGAGAACCTCAGTACATGAGGATACAACTTCTCATAGGCTAGCTAGTCAAAGTAGTTTATTTAGTTTAGCTAGATAGTTAGCCAATCGGATAGTTTATTTCACATGTTATTACTACATATTTACTCTCTTGTAAACCTTCATCCTTACGAGAAAAAAAAAATTAGGATGATCCAGTGGTTGAGCTTAATTTTTAGTAATTCAGAGGTTTTAGGTTCAATTCCATCCATACTCCCTAAGGGTTAGCCACCCGGTCCACCCCCCAACTTAAGCCATGGTGGCCAGCTGCTGAGCTCAAAAAAAATTTGCGGTTTACAATTTTTTTTTGGTTCAACAATCAGGAATGTCTGGGCAGCTTCCGCACATTCTCCTCTAATCCCCTCCCCAGTCCGGTCAAAGACATGTCATCCATACCGAGATTAGAACATTCATGAAGGATAAATTTATTATGACCTGATCACGCTGATAATGATAATAATAATGATATAGTACAACGGAAACCACAAAAATTTAATATGTGTATGCTTTAGGTCCAAAATCAAACAAACATTAAAACAAAAAATTGGTTTTTTGATGAATTTTTAACTAGACTAGAAGTACAGAAAAAAAAAAAGAAGCTTGACTTGGACTAATTTCTGCTGATTAGTGGAAGAGTGAGAGATGATGAGGGGTTGGAAGAGAGATACTATGGAGCCGACGATGACGGTGATAGTGGTTGAGGGAGGTGGGTAGATAGCCAAGGATTGTGAGAGATGGGTTAATTTTTTGGATTCTCATGGGTAATGTCACATGAGGGAAATAAATTTATATCAAAAGGGTTCTGTGTTTATGTTTCCGACTTTGCTAAATATAAAATCGTTACCAAATATTTTTTGTGTTTGAAAATCTCAAAAAATAAAGTTAAAAACAAAAAAATTAAAAATTAAACACAACACACAAAATAAATAAACGGTATCAAACGCAACCTTAGTGTGCATAATTTACTGTTAATCATATGCATCTAAACCCAAAAAAAAAACCAAAATAAATAAATAAAAAGTAAAATTGGTGGTCTACATAAAGCGTGTGTGAACCTTATCCAACCCATACATTGTCTCTCTGTGTAAGGCTGTGAAGACCCCCATGCGTATCATCCACTTTGGCTATTCCTCTTAATATTACCCCATGTTGAAGTTTTTAGGAGGATTGGTTGCACTCTCCTCACCTTCTCTTTCACCTCTTCCTTCCATGTACAAAGCAGTGTGCATTTCCTCCTCGTCCTCCTCCATTAAAGCTATAAAACCAGGTAGTCGGAGAGTTTCGCGCAGTACTCTTTGCAGTGCAAGGAGGAGGGTGAGATACGACGATGAAGGCGACGACGACGACGAAGAATATGGACACAATGCCGAGATAGCTTTGCTGGAGTTGTATAGTCAGTCTGCGAGGGACGAAGCACTTCTCGTGAATGCAATGGTAGATGAGCATGCAGTAGAAGTTCTCATATTCAAGGTTTGTTATTCAAGCTATACTAAGCAATGCTACTGAGAGACCTGTGGGTCCATCAAACATTGAAAATTTTCATACATTTGGTTTTGTCTCAGGGATTCTCATCGTGCTTGAGCTACAGAACTTCTCCGGATCCATCACGGAGTGTTCTTCCACAGAAGGCAAAGATTAAGTCCATAGATAGAATAAAAGGGCCTTTTGACCCCACTAATATTGAATACCTTGAAAAAGGATTGACATGGGAAGATTTTAAGAGCCGATTATCACCAAATTAAAGAATTTTGGTTTGGTGGCTATTGATGAAATACTCTGTGTCTTTTCTTTTTTCTTTTTTCCTTTACTATTGGAATGACACAACTAATAATAAGGGAAAATATCATAAACGACTCGGGTATTAAAACGCTCCCAAACTTTTTGTTGTATTAACTGAGTTCTTGAGCTTTTATAATCGTTTTAACCGGTCTCTTTCGTCTATCGATAGAAATATAAAATGTCAACAACATATAATCACTCATTCTCATGTCGGAACCCTCATTTTTATCTTAAAGTTAAAAGGAGAAAATTGGGACGGTTAGCAATCTAGGTGGCATTTTTCATGGATGGTCACAGTTTAAGGGTATGTATGCTGTCCTCTGGGCAACAGGTCTAATTCTGATTCAAACTTTGTTACAGCAAGCACTTACTCCTCAGCCACCTAAAGATACTATCGTCCAGGAAGAGAGGCAAACCTGTAGTTGCAAGAAATATGCAATTAAGAAAAATTTGAAAAGTACCCATGTAGTTGTCACAGCACAAATGGAATAATGCATCAAAATAGTAAGTAGATGAATAGCTCCAGCAAACTTACCAAAGAACACCTGAAATACTTGCCAACCAATGCAAAATCATAAACAATGGGTTTATTGTTCATGTCTTTCACATAATGCTATGTAGAAGTGGGAGTTACATGGAATAAAAAATGAAAGAAAATAAAAGAAAAGAAAAGAAAAATGAAAGAATTAATGTCATGTCAGCCCCAAAACCAAGCTCCGCTGGTGCGTGTGGGCTTCATTATTTTGAGTACAAAAAGAATATGCAGTTTCTTGTAAGAAAAGAGGCATAGTACCTAGAACTCGTGGAAGATGGAGCTTGCCTCGTGTTTTTGTCTATTAGTTGTGATTGCGAATTAATCACTTCCATGCAACAGCATCAATCTCGTCTCTTGCTGATTTGTACAACTCGAGCCTCTTGGCCAGAACCTCTCTTTTCTCCATGAGTGACGGGTCCTCATCCAACATTTTACCAAGCTGCTCCTTCTGCACATACATTCGCCAGGTAAATGTTTTACTTTGTAATTAATAAGCACAATAGCATTTCTATGTACATCTCCTCATCCTTTTCCTCCAAGTTGGAATTAGATTGCCTGAACCCTTTTATCAGTATGCTGGGATGGATTTGGCAAACGACTTTTTCAGTCGATACCCCCTAATGTAGCCAAAATAAAAGGTAATAATATGACAGCCTTCTTACAATCAACTTGATGGTCAACAAAAAAGGGACAAGGAAAAACCAAGCAAGAATCTCAAAACTCCCGTTTCATGTCCGTTCTACATGTTCTATGTTGTAAAACAGATTTTTTTTGCTATTCTCAGGAGTGTTTGAATGCTGCAACTACCTAGCCGACTTTATGACCTTTAGTAACTATGTGGTTCAAGACAAAATCACACTCATATTATCAGAACGCTGAAAAGTTCTTAAAGTTTTTCCTAGTAAATGTATAACATTGGGTTATGATCTGACAAACCATGTACACATCCAGCTTGGTGGATACTCAACTAATCAAACTAGCTCCTTCAATGAAAGATAAATTTGCTCAAAAAAGAAAAATGAAAGATGACCGAATTGCAAGCTTGAACCTCAAGGCCATCTCAGATATTCAAACATTATGTTCATTCTGTTGCTCCTCCAATAGCCAAGGCTGTCTTATTATTGACTTCAGTAAGCTGCTTTGTTAGTTTATCCATCATTTTGTTCGACAAAAAACTTTTATATTGTATCACTTGTTCACTATTGATGAAGTTCTTATGAAAGAAACCAAAAAGTTCCTCTTCATTTAGTGGAACTTTAAAATGAGAAAGGTTTGACATTGTGGCTTGTACTTCAGAGAACAGTAATAGAGACAATCAACATTTATGCAGACTCTATCAAGCATGCAGGGTAATTGCTGGCCTTCATTATTGTTTCAATATCTAATTTTAGTACTTGATTAGTGTAAGGGACGAATATGTTAAACAGATGATGATGATTAATACTTTATTTTTTTTTCACCCTTATTAAATATAAGATCTAGGTTTTTTAGCATGCTTTTGTGTGGAATTTACTTTATTGTGTGTTTGCATATCCAAACTACTGTTAGGCCAATACTTGTTGAAGCTTAACTCAAAATCAACTTTACCTGTGTTTTGACTCAATCCCATACTGAGGTAGAGTGAATCTATCCAAATTTAGGATCAGAAACCAGCTTCGCCTGAGCCAGCCACATAAGCAACTCCTACCTTTTTAGTTGGTTTTAGTCTTTAGACCTAATTGTCAGAACTGTGTCATAAAAGTTCTACTCTAGTGGACTGTATGCTGCAAGTATTTATTAGTTGGTAGTCATTTAAGGGTAAGAAGACTGGTTTTTGAAATTTTTGAAATCAACCTATCACTCAGTCCAATACATTGTGAGAATGTTACCATGACCCTGTTTTAGGTCAGGCACACAAATTCGTTGCAATCTATAAAAGTTCTACAATAGCTAATTTTCCAAAAAGTAGGCACATTATTTGATGGGGAAGTAGGTTGTCTGAATGGAGTTCACAGGTCATGCACTTATATTGAGAGCACTTGTTTGTTAGTCATCTTTAGAGAATGTGATTAACAGAATAATGAATTTCATTTCATTTCTTTCGTGTTCCGCATTGGCGACTTAGAAGATTTGCTGAGGTATTATGTGAGGAGAACTTCCA
Source organism: Ilex aquifolium (assembly GCA_951799425.1). Classification (NCBI taxonomy): domain Eukaryota; kingdom Viridiplantae; phylum Streptophyta; class Magnoliopsida; order Aquifoliales; family Aquifoliaceae; genus Ilex; species Ilex aquifolium. The sequence continues at coordinate 40,045,327 of OX637397.1, read as the reverse complement.
AGCTAACTTGATCTGAGCACAGACTCAGTTTAGATCTACTAGTTAACATGTATGACCAAAAACTTCACATGTAAAAATTAAATAGAAAACACTATGCCCTCCAAATCATTCTTTAGAACCTTAACTTGGAAGAAAGGACACAAAGGTTAACATTTTTCCACTAATAAGAGAAGGCAAGCTAAGTAATTCTGGAGACGATGCTCAGACGATCCAAAAGGCGATGGAGCGACAGAGTGCAGATGGGTGTTTGGGATTTGGTGATGAAACAAAGGGGAGCAGCGAGGGCTTCAGAGACGATTTTGATATTGATAATGAGAGTGGAATAGATGATGAACAAAAGCGAATGTTTTTGGAGGCCGTGCAAGGTCATTGTGGTGATCTGAATGCACTGTTGCAATCGGATGAAAATTATGACAGGGGAAGTAGTTCGACAGAATCATTGCTTCACTGTGATCTTGGAGAAGCTTGAAGTATACAATCAGACGAAATATATTGTGATGTGGCAAAGTTGTTTGAGAAGCAGAAGCAATTAGGAGATCATGATGGTTAGTTTAGGGGAATTGCAAACCAGGGAGATGATTTTGGAAGCTACTGGTAAGCCAAGTTTTTCTTCATTTTCTCACGAGTTTGGTCTTCATTCCTCTGTTAGGTTGGTTTTTCTTCAGGGGGAATAGTTCTGGTCAGTTGTTGTCTGGAAGTGGGGAATCTATTTATGTTCAGACTTCAGAGAGGTGGGGAGGGGGGGAAATGGAAGTTAGGGTGGTTCTGGTCTGGGAAGGGGTTTGGGCAATGCTTTTTCTGATGAACAGGAGTCAGTGGGGAGGGCTGGGGGCTTTCTGATCAAATGGTTACTGCAGATAGCTGGGAAGTTCCAATTCAGTCTCTGCGGGTGTCGCGCAAGGAGGTTACTGTGATCCATATTTGGGTACTGATAATAGCTTACCCACGCTTGATTTTTGTTTCTAGTAATCCAAATACTGTTTTTCTAGGGCCATTGTTTATTATGGTGGTGAGAAAAATGAGCTGAATTTGGGAGGTATAGGTGAGGATAGTAGCAAGTATACAGAGGGTTTTGTGTCTGATGAGGAAAAATGGGTAGTTCGAAAGCATTTTTTTTGGAGAAAATGGATCTATCACTAGTTCCTACTAAAAAGAAAAATCAGAAAAAAGGCGGTGGATGAAAACTTTGGTCAAAGAAAGAAGAGCAAAAGGAGAAAGAGAAAATATTATTATTGTTAAACAAGTCCGTAATACAACTTAACATAAAATACACAATGTAGGCTCTTATATAGTAGGGCAACAAATAATAACGTAAATGCTCAAACTATCCTTAATATTAATACTCTAACAACGGAAAGAAGGAGAGGAAGAGGAAAGGACGGGCTACAATGGTGTCGGTGGGATGGCAAGGTGTTTGGAAATGCCTTTTCAGTTACGAGGAAATTAAGAGAGCAATTTTTTAGTGTAGTACAGATAAAACTTCAAGGCCAGATGGGTTTACTATGACCCTATATTAGGTGTGTTGGGAAGATTTCAAGGATGATTTGGTGGTGTTTGAGGTGTTTTTTCATAATGGGGTGGTTAATGCAGTTACAAATGCCACTTTTATTTGTTTGATCTCAGAAAAAGATAAATCGTTGAAGTTAAAGGATTTTAAGCCTATTAATTTAGTGACAAGTTTGTATGAGATTATTGCTAAGTTTCTCTTAGTTAGGCTTATGGAGTGTTTGGTTAACAATGTTTCAAAATCTCAAGGGGCTATTGTGAAAGAGAGACATATTATGGATTTGGCTTTGTTGATCACGAGGTAGTTGATAATTATAGAGTAAGGAAGGAGGGAATAGTGTTGAAAATTGACTTTGAGAAAGTTGATGACGATGTGGAGTGGAGTTTTTTGGATTCTGTCATGGGCTAAAGGTTTTGGGAATAGGTGGAGGCAATTGATTAAGGGTTGTCTAGGGTTAATGAATTTTTTGGTTATCCATTATCCTAAATAGTAAACCTAGAGTAAGATTCAAAGCGTCTAGGGGGTTTAGGCAAAGAGATCCTTTATCTTTTTTTTTTTTTATTTACCTTGGTGGTTGATGGGTTGAGTAGGTAAATGGAAATGATAGAAATGTGTAATTTGGTGGAAGGTTTCGTAATCGTTAGGTAAAGAAACTCTATGTCTCATTTGTAATTCGCAGATGAAACAATTTTCTTTTCCTCGAGGGATGAAGAGATTGAAAAAAAATTGTTGATGTGATTGGTTTGATTTCTAGACTCAAAATTAATATGGAAAAAAGTCAAATTATGGGGATTAACACTAGACAAGGAAAAATTGAGGAATTGGCTAAAGAGTTAGGGTTTATTGTGGGTGGGTGGCCGTTGAAGTATTTAGGTTTTCCTTTAGGTGGTAATTCGATGTCTAAATCTTATTGGGACCTGGTAATTGAGAGAATTGGAAAAAGATTAGATGGGTAGAAAAATACATTTATTTCTAAGGGGAGTAGATCAATGTTAGTCCAGTTTGTGTTAGCTAGTATTCCTATTTATTTCTTGTCTATTTTCAGGATGCCTTGTTTGGTAGCAAGGAGGATTGAAAGGATAATGAGATATTTCATATGGGAAGGTTGTGAGGAAGGAAAGAAAAATCACATGATAAGTTAGGAGATTGTGTATGAGTATAACCTAAGATTAAGGGTGGTTTATTGGTGGGGAATTTGTTGAACAGGAATATGGCTCTTAACACTATGGAGGTTTCCGTTGGAAGCAAGATTCATTGAGGCATGTTGTTATTATGAGAAAATATGGGCTACAAGCTAATGAGTGGGACGTCATTCTTTTTTGAAAGAGGGGGGGGGGGGGGGGGGGGGGGAGGGGGGAGCATTCTTTTTTAGTCTATCTCCTTACCTTTATCATCTTTCTAGTTATCATTGCATTATCGTCTTCTTTTCCAATCACTTAAGATTTTGGATTTCATGGGAATCTTAATGATAGAGAATGCTCAGAGTTGTTATTACTTCTTTTGATGCTCAATGTGTTTCATTGATTCCTAATTCGTTGAATAAAAAAGTTTGGATTTGTGATTCTTTGGGTATCTTCTCTTGCAAATCTTATTTTGAGTCCTTAGTTGATGATTATTCATTTTCATTTTTCCCCTGTTTTTTAAGGTTTGGAAGGCTAAAGTGTCTTTAAAGTTGCAAGTTTGTGCATGGATAATTGTTCATGGTAAGATAAATACCAATGATGTGTTTCAAAGGAAGAGACCGATGAATTGTCTTTCACCGCAATGGTGTGTGATGTATATAGGTGATTATGAGAGTGTGGATCATTTATTTTTGCAGTGCCCCTTAGCCCTTTCACTTTGGAATAAATTATTTGATTTTGTTGGGATCTCTTGGGCTGCTCCGAGGACAATGTTATTTATGCTTTGTGTGGATTTTAGAGGGTTGGGTGGAAGTAGAAGAGGGAAAACTCTTTGGCATTGTGCATTTTTTGCTTTTATATGGATGTTACGGATGGAGAGGAATGAAAGAATTTTTGAAGATAAGCAGGAGGAGGTCGAATCTTTATAGGTCCGTATGTATTTTTTGGCTTCTTTTTGGGTTCCACTATAAAAGAGTTTGAGAGCATTCCTCTATTTTGCATTACTTTGAGTTGGACAACGACTATTGGATTGTAATTTTTATCTGTCAATGTTTGTTTTGGTTCTTATAATACATTTTCCATTATTTTTTAATCAATAAAATTGTTGTTTCTCATCGAAAAAATAGGGAGATGCAATGCAAAGTTTTGGGAAAACTGTGAATCGACTACACTGAATGCAAAAAGGTGGCAAATGAGCAACAATCGTGAATTCTTGGCAAAGATACAACTCTATCGAGAGAAATAATTTATTAGATATCTATGAGTGAGAAAATGTTGAATCTTGCCTGTCATTCAGAAGTTAAACCCCAAGTCCTTAATTCTGAAAAGCAATCTAAGAATGTATCCAATTTTGACATTTCCAAGATTTTTAACCTATTTTGATTTAAAGATGAAAAAAATCTCCATGAAGATCCACTTGAATGGATTTTGTGTCTTAAACCTTTAAATGAGATGATGGCAATGGATGTGAGCACAGCTACAATACTTTGAGGATATCATATTTGTTAATTCTATGAGAAATCAGCCACATAAAAAGGTATCCAACGATTGATGAGTCAAAGTTGTGATACCGTCAACAGAACTAGCACCAGGTTCAAGAGATTTGAGAAGTGTGTGGGCTTATTACATAAAACAACAGGCTATGCAAAGTGATACACAGTAGTCACATAGATTTTGAAGCAAAGGAAGAGCTTAAGGAGAGGGAGAAACGTACTAAATTCCCAGCAAATCTTCAGTCAGTGTCACTGTCAAACACTCAGTTGTATTTTATATTCGAGAAAATCGTCTGTACTGGAATAAGTAACTCATATATGGCCAACCAAAAAACCTCATATATGCCAAAAATCCATTCCATGTTCCAAGGGACCAAATGCATAAAAGTACAAAATATGCAAGAAAAAGGAAAGAGTATGTATATGTGCACGTGTGAAGAGTAAGATTGAAGATATTTTACCTCCCTTCTGCCAACTTGAGCATAGAACTGGTTGAGCAATGCTTTCTTGGCCTGAAGGACTTGACAATAAACAACAGCCTTGGGAATTGAACTCCTCAGAGTGTCGCAAACCATACCAACATAAGCAGAGACATTTGATCCTGATATGAATCAAGTGACATGCGTGAGAAATGAAAATTTCATTTTCCCCTTTGTGCACTTTACAGTGTATGCAGTATAATTTTCCTCAGTGCTTCTCAAAAAGTAATGAAATATTTCAGAACATTATTGGGTTTTAACAATCTTATCACAGTACATTAGACAATATTTGTTCACACAAAAGAGAAAATGTTGAGCACAAATTGAACAGAGACATGTAGGATAGAGGTATCATTCGAGAGGCTTTTAACTTTACATGTGCCAATTGCTAAAGAATGGATCTTAAACAGTGTATCTGGTGAAAAAGGCACAAAGCAAACTAAACTACATACCTATCCTCCTCAGATGGTTATCTGAGTATCGATCCACATTTGGACCAGACGGGTTAGCATTCTTCTCTGGCTCAAGTTGAAGCTTCCTGAAAAATTCTACAGTCAGGTAAGAAGACTCCATCTCCACCAGCCGTAAAACTGTTTTCCGGCTTTCGTCACGAAATCTTTCCAATGAGTCATTTGCAGCTGCTGCTATATCAGATTGAAGTGATGGGAATCGCTTCAGCTCCTGCATTACTCATGAAGTGGTGTTTAATGGGAATTAAGATAATTATGTACACCACAAGGCATGAGTGTACGTGCCTAGCAAGAAGAAAGTATGACACTGTGCCAGTAATCTTTAAAATCACACAGTTACTGTCAGAAAAAGACTTAGCTCTAACTGAAAGCATACTTGGGCCTCTCTAGAGGAAATGAACCAAGATAATGGAGAGTGCAAGTCAACTTTTATTGACAGATACATTTAATTTATTTCACTTTACCTTCTGATTTATACATGAGGGGAAGGGATCCATGATATTGCTTGAATTACCTATGATAAATGGCAATGGTACTGAAACAACACATGATTCCTTCAACCAGTTGGCCTTTGGTATTGTAGATCAACCCTATACTTCCATCCCTTCCTGACAGACATTTGCATCCAACATTGTCCAGCGATAGGCAAGTAGGAGCTAACTTACTCTACACTTTTACTTGTGATAATGGAGGAAGTTTTTGTTTCATACTTTTGGTTTACCAATTGACATTGGCCCCACCAAAAAGTCACAGGTATACACTTATGCAAAAAATATTATCACATCCCCAATTCTACCAATCTAGTTACAATTCCTTGACATCTTAGTGGAACGATGCTCCTTTTTCCATTTCAAAGACATCTTTTCGAAATTCATTTAACTTTTCTTCAGTTTATATTGCTTTATTATAAGCTACTTACACAGTTCAATCCAAGTAAACGATGATAGTGGGGGTGGACTGAGTATGGATCTAACCTATATCATTAACAAGGAAGAGATAAAAGGCCGAAAGAAAGAGAGAGAAACAAAGAAGAAAGGAAAAGGAATGAGAAGGCAAACTCTTGAAATTAAATAAGACTGGATTGGTCATTGAGATAAATTTTAATACTGCCATAACAAGATTGAGCCCTGTCCAAATAGTCTTTTTTCTTTATTCTCTGGACATTCTTAATGCTTGCATTATTTGCTAAATTCATTATGAAAAAATCACACATACCACATGGAACCTTCAAAATGTGTGAAAAACTTCTCTTATACATTCAAATATAGTGGCATGCTAATGCTAGTATATGGACATGTACTAGAAGTTCACTTTGAGGAAAGTCAAGAAAAATCACAGATTCTACTTTTCTGAAATTCCAAGATGATTTTGTAACCAATCATCTGTACTCACTCTGCCCCATTTTAATTGTACCTTTTGGGATTTGCATGGAGTAGTAAGGTTTACTTCTCACTATTACTGCACAAAATCTTATAATTTTTCTTGGTATGCTATTTTCCTATGTTAGAGAAAGATAAAAATGGGAAACTATAAACTAAATAGGTTGACTTTTAAAATGGTCTTATGTTTCAGACATCCTAAAAATGAAACAAAGACTAATAACGGGCTAAGCACGTTAGATGAACTATGCATTAGATAACTTAGTTGCCAAATTATTGAAAAACTAATATGTTTGAAAATTTTGCCATGTCTCCTCGTTCTATGATCAGGCAGCATATTTCTTTCATACACAGCAGATACATATCCAAGTCCACTTAGCACCAAGTAGAACTAATTTGACTTTCAAAAACTCCTTCTGATACTGGAATTTCTTATGAAAGGGAATGAAGAATCCGATAATTGTGGTAGGTTGGTAGCTCATGAAAATTGGAGAAATAAAAAAAAATTATGTATTAAATGTGAGTTCTTTACTAGTTTGTGAATCACGGGTTCAATTTCATGAGTCACTCAATCCATCAAAATTTCAATCATAATTCATCCTCTTGCACTATCTTTACCCCAAAAATAGGGATTTGCTGCCTTGAAGTACTTCAGAGAAGCTAATAAACAAGATCTAGCTTTTTAGGCTGTGTGCCATGGAAGTAAGGCAATATCCAAATCACATTGAATTCCGGTATCATTCATCTCCCTTAATACAACTTATCTATTTCATTTCAAAAATTATAAAATAATAAAATAATAAACTAAATAGAATTGACCCCATTGCTAGGGCAATATACACAAGCAACTCAGTGAAGACTAATATGATGCCACTAACGTACTTCACTTTTTCCAACAAGTTTCCTATGGCTTAAGATTGTTTACCTGCGTTTCTGCTATGGATTTCCTCACAAGTTCTTTTAGAACGAAGTGTACCTGCAGAAGAGGACAAAATGTAAACTAAATCAATGATGAGAAAGGTAGTAAACAAACTTCCTATTTTGCAGTGGTTGTTTTAAATAAGACAGAGAGTACAACAAAAAGTACATTTTGGCTGTCATCTACATCTGATAAATACGTTCTCCACGAGTTCAACCTCTTCATATCTGGGATCACCATGAGATGAGGTGAAAAACTCACAATAACCACCAGCATTGACATGTCTTGGAGGAGGAAAAGCATCTTAACATCATCAACCAATGGAAAGCCACTTGCATAAATCCCAACAGATGACACAACATAGGATGCTCAACCAAAGTTATCCTGTTCCCAGTCGGCCAATCAGGTCACAAATTATAAGCTTTTTTCTTTCGTTTTCTTTAAGATGGCTACTGTGATTTCAGTTACTTAGTTCCCCTTCAGAGAAATAAAAATAAATCTGTACACCATAGGTCTTGTTAAGAGAGTGAAAAGATCAAATGGTTCATATCCATTGAAGTCCTGCTGAAAATTCCTCAGTACTTTCCAGCATACCAACAGAAGAATTTCTTCACACATACACTTGAACTAGAGGTGATCTTGTTGAAGGACAACTAAAAAGTAATACCTATATCGTGTGGAATTAGGTTTTCATTTGATAGTTTACATTGATACAGCATCTCTTCCTCTGAAAAAAACCTTACTTTATCTCACTTCTACAATTACCAAGATTTAAGTTTAACTTTGTTGAAGATGTATTTGTATCTGAGACAGACACAGCTTAATAAAAGCGTCCGGGTTACCTAGAAGGTGTAGAAGTATCCAGGTCACTTAAAAGGTAAGCAATTAATGACAGGAAGGCTCATGCTCTAAGTCACCACTACAAAACGTGTAATAAGCAATTATTCTCAACACATGAAAGAGAAAGATTCGTTTTTACACTTTGCCATCATTACCTTTAATATTCTGAATTCTACGAATCTTCACAAGAAAAGGCCAAACCTACACACAATGGTGTCCAACTTCCCTACTTCAAAGAAGTATCCACTGATCAAAATGCAGTCCTCATCTTTCTGCACACTAAACACACACAAAACAGAAGATTTCTTTCTTCTGGAAAACAACTTTACAAAGCAGGCTTCTAACACCTTCCCATAACTGTTAATAAGGCAATTGAAATGCAGACCCAGTTTTAATTCCACTTCTCTATCCCAGCCTCACAAGCTAATTGAGTAGTGACACCTTTTTCCCCCTATCTCTGGAGTACAATAAACGACAACATATAGATGTAATATAGACAAATTGATCTGAAATTATTGGAGTAGTAAGTCAGTTAATAAAACTCCACCGTACCTCCAGTCGAAGTTACTTATGGTATGAGCACATCTACTAGTTAAACAGTGTGCAATTCTAATATCTTATTACACTAGAATCAGAGAAAGTCCCATCCATTAGAAGTCCAATCCCCAGCGAGTCTCTTAGAGCTTCTTAAATTTTTCTTATGCTTGCGTGGTTATCCTGCAACTCAATTCTACCTCTATAGTATGCTTGCAAAGAAACTAACTCCAAGTCAGCTTCCATATGTATGGATGCCTGAAAGTCTGTAGAACTCTTGTCAATTGTAATGAGTCCCATTTAGAAATTACCTAAGGATAGTTTTTCACCAAAAGCTTGATCTTCCAGCTTGCCTCTCCAAACCTAATATGGAACCTACTCTTTCTGATCAGTAGAATTGGTTTCTCTAACTGCCACATGGACAACAGCACCCTACCATTATTCAGCTTAAGGCCGAGATTGTAACTTAATAATCTCCAATCCACTACCAAAAGATTCTATAGAGCAACAATTATGATGTTCTTAGTTATATGAAAAATCTGGTAAAAGGTGGAGATTAATTTTCAGTATGAAATAACCATGTAGACTTAAATAACAATGAAAAAGCACTTAATTATTGACAAATTAAAAAATAAAGAATCTACTATGTTAAACGGCCTAATTGAGCATAGAAATTGACAAAATCATGGAGACATTATCCCCATCGTGATTATGCATATCCCTGACATTCAAGATAAAGAAGACATAGTCAAGAATTGGTAAACATATCATCTAAAAGGATCCAATATGTTTGTATAAAACTCTAATCATAGAGAAATCCATTTATTGGCATAATAAGATCGGTAAAATTCAAATATATTAAATAGGAATTATGAATATTACAGCATCAACAGAAGCTTCGGCTGGGCCCTTGAAAAAGCCTAGAGACCCATCAATTAGTCTTCTGTACCCTTGTTCAGGCGCTACCAAATGTGGCTGATAACCATCTGCCTCTGAAACCACTTTTCTAACATTATTGGAAGAAAGATGACGATCCAATGGGAGCTTTTTCAAAGCAGCTGGTAGTTGATTATCAAAGACACCATAAATCCGATCTCCACCTGGTCGCCTGAAGAAGAAATTTGTTACCATATAACATACTCTAGAGAGAAATCAAAGTAGAAATTTGAAAATCTAATCTGAATCAAGAGACATTATTTTTCTGTGGCATCTAATCATGTGACATTATGAGTGTGATAAATATCTATCCCCCAAGTTCACGAGTTGCCAAAATATGATCAATAAAATGTTTTAAATTAGTCAACATAATTTAGCTGTTGAACCACTATCATCAAATGTTTGGCTGAGACAATAAGCCTAACATTTAGATCAACTAATAATCAAATCAATTAGTACGAAACATATCAACACATTGTCATGATGTACTACCAATTTGTTGTCATGATGTACTACCAATTTGTTGTCAATGATTGTCATATTGTATACAACAAAGAATGAATAATGCAAATGTAGCCCTTCGGAGTTTGTATGTCATGAATGTAGGTCTTAGGACAGACCCACATTATATGGTTGTTTTCCTTTGTCGTCCATTTCTTTCTTCGATATCTTTATCAAAAATAATATGGTTCTGTTCGTTTCTCTTTCATTTTCTCTCTTGATTATCTTTATCTAAAAAAAATTGACATGCTATCAGAGTGGATCAATTCAACCTTGCTTGCTTTCGTTTTTGCTTCGTATTTGAAGGATGTTAATTTCATTCACATTTTTCCTCGTAACTGCACGATACTCATTCCAAAATCTTTTTTCTGCTTATCTGTGTGGTGTCCATTTTGTGCATCTTTTGTGTGTTTGCATGATGGGTCCATATTGTCCCCTCAACGTATTGGCATGGTAGGTGTTTCCGTTCAAATTCCCCCCCCCCCCCAACAACATGTCATTCAAAGGACTTTATCAACAAAGATGCATTTTTCAGGACATTCAACTAAGTCCTATTCCCAGAAACTTCAACAATGTCACAAGACATAACAACCGCAGTCCATTCTTTTGGTCCAAGTTGGCCACTTCAACTCAACTTTTTAGTGTGTCAACTTGAGGAGTGTCTAATATCCCATGATTGATGGGTCAACACAATCAAATCAAATGCTTGGCAGAATGGTTGACTCTTGATTATTGACAGGCGACTCACATTTTGATTCCATGATTTTCTCAATCAATCACAAGTAATTGACGGATTATTTCCTTGTCTTATGTTTTTGTTACTTGGTAAATATAGGTGACTTATGTATTCAATTAAGTGAGAATAATAAAAATGTAGCTGTTGAGGATTTTGTGTGTCATGGATGTAGATCTGGAATGAACGACATTTTATGGTTGTGATTCTTTCTCTTCCATTTTCTCTCTCAATCTCTTTATCCAAAATTTGACAGGGTGCGTTATATCTAGACTTTAATCCTTACCACAAATAGCATATGGGCAAAGTGGACAATATCTTGACAATGAGTTTAAGGCATTACATTCAAGGAACATGATTTTTCCTTACTCAAATACACCCATTCACTAGCATCCTTTATTCATAATAGATCGGTCTAGAAGTGTATGCTATTAGAGATGTACAAAATAATTCAACACCCCCTGCCCCCACCTGTGGCCTCTCAAGGATAGGCTATCCATGTTAACAAGTTATATACTATTTTGAGATTCAAGTTATATACTATTGGTGTAACAAAAATGTGGGAACTTTCCATATTTTCATAATTATTCCAACGTACGGCTTATTCACTATTCTTTAAAACTTTGCCAATTATTCTTGCAGCAATGGCATTATTTACCGCAACAATGTGTGAATACAAAAATGTATTTATCTTTTGCATTGGGATGGGGAGATGAACTTTATCTTTTGGATAATTAGCTTCAGTAACTTTCTGCTTGTTACAATATTTCATAGCCTCTCCAAATGCAGATCTGGTAACAAATAATCACTAAGTTCGTCAACAACGAATAACACATGTCAAGTATATAATTCTATGATTTTAAAAACTTCTAATGAATGCCATAAACAAAATATTTAGCACTACCCTCCATCCAAGTGCTCCTTAAATATACGGTCAAATGCACGACACATTTCCAAAATTGTGTACAGCTGGGCCTGTAGATACAGATAAAATACTTCAAGAAATTAACTCAGGGCTGCAAAGATTCTCATTTACAACCAAAAAATAATGTTTTTAAATAGATTCCGTCAATTACCCCTCCATCCAAGGATATAGGCCTGCCAATACGGTCCAATTCTGCGTTAAGCTCATCAATCGTCTTATTTATTAAAGCAATAATGCTTGGGATGCGCTGCCTGATAACAGTCTCCAAGTGCTGATTTATACTCGGAGTAAAAAAACTCAATGTAAGTTTGGTCTGTAGTTCATAATGTAAGGAGCACAACTACAAGAAAATATCTGAGGAGGAAAGAAAAACCTTTGATAGAAGTTTTGCAAGATACTCTGAGCCCATTTTATGCGTCAAATGCCCATATTCTGGGCTGGATTCAAAATATTCCTGCTCCTTTCGACGGGCAACTATCATGTCAACATTCTTGTTTATATCAGCTTGTGAACGATTCACAATTCCAACCCAGGGATGTTGGAGTCTGTATGCTCTTCCCTCGAGTACCTTAAACATGATAGAACTGAGGATAAACAAAGGGAACACCAGATAATAAGGTTTGCAAGGTACAAACCGAAAGACAAGAACAACTATGTTGTCAGGATTCTACAATTGCAAGTAAGGTGTATTGTTTGACCAATTGTAAATACAGAACCCATACATCTAGGGCATTGGTTCCCTTGTCCATCAGATCAAGTTTTGTTAGCACTCCAAATGTTCTCTCACCTGAATACCAAATATTATTAGCAAAAAATATGTCACAAAGCAAACAAGAAATCCAATTGAAAACAACACATTGGAAGAACAAAGAAACTGAGCCTTTAGAAGTACTGCACCAACTAAACAATACCTGTAGGATCAACTTCTTTGGCAAGCTTTATTGCGTCAGAAGTAGCAATATCTTGATTGGCAGGAGAAATGGCCAATATGATGGAATTGGGCTAAAAAAATAAGAATGTTCCATCAGATGGCCTCAACGATCGGATTATGCAAAGAATTTCTTACACAATGATTTTGATGGCCACAAAGCAGATAGAGTTGGTATTAGCTTAACGTTCAAAAAATTTGAGACAAGTGAAACTGGTGCTCATGGCACAAGCCTATGCATCATCTTGCTTAAAAGTTATCTTAAACTATATGGCTTTCTAAGAACCCATCACGCAGTAGTCAGTATAGCCGCACTCACGCAATCTTCAAGGAGGAACAGACTGATGGAAGATCTAACATTCCCTATATTTGCAGAGACTAGTTTTGCTTTCATACACGAAATGCATTGTCACGGTTGATTGCCCACAAACTTTACCACTGAAGTAAGGAGTGGCCCCATAATTCCTGACTATCCAAGTTTGTCATAACTGAATATGGGTAATGGTTCTTCATACTTGAATCATAAGTGCAATATGAATTTTAAATTTTTCACCTCAAAAGTTATATGATAAGAAAATTAAGGCTATAGACAAGGATGGAGGTGAAAGAACTAGCCTGATGCTAAACCCAAGACTCAACCAAGAAGTCATGACTGCTGCTATAGTTGGCCAAAGAGATTCTGCTGTGCATTACTGATATTCATAAATTGTCAACTATACTTCGATCAACAACACATTGCTCCTTTAAACAACCAATAGGGTCCCTACTGAGATAATTCTAGTGTTATTGAAATTTCATTTGTCATTTGATGGATCATTTTGACTGCTTGCACTACCTAACTTCACTAAAGTGCTTCAACTTGTTTATTGATTATCTAAATCTCACAAGCTTCACAAAGTTATTTTAATCTTCTGGGCCAGGGGCAGAGCCAGAAACTTACCGTAGTGGGGGAAAATTTAAGCAATAACACAATAAAAAGATTGAACTAATAATAAATGCAAAACCTTAATATTGATCAGTAATATTCAGCACATTTACAATGTTCCCAAGTAGTTTTTATAATTCGAAAACATTGTATAATAATCTCATAACAATATAATTAATGATGTTTTCCCAATACATTCAAATTAACAATAGTGAGAGAGAGCGAGAGACGGAACAAGATAGAAGGAGAGCGAGAGAGAGAGGGAACACAAAGCTTCGGAATGGTTGGGATTCAACAAACAAATTATAAAAGTTTATGAGATTAAGAGTAGAAATTTAATCCAAACGTGAGAGATGATTAAATGGATTAAGATGCATGAGATTTTATTTGTTTTGAGTGGGCAAATTTTAAAATACATCAAACCATGTATAGAAATTTGTTTGCAAACAAAGATTGAGTGGGGGCAGTTGCTCCCACAATGCACTGAGTGGCTTCGCCCCTGTTCTGGACTGACTTCCAATATTGGATCCATTATGAGTTTGAAGCACAGAAGCCGCGGGGAGTGTAAAGTATCGTATCCATAAAGTTGATTGCTTATCTAAACTCAGAAGCTTCACAAACTTATTTAATCTTCTGGACTTACCTCTGATATAGGATCCATTCTGAGTTTGAGCTACACAGAGAGAGAGGGGGGGGGGGGGGGGGGGGGTGTAAAATACTGTATCCATAATTTTGACTGAATTTCATCTCCTACACATGTGCAGCAACTGCACAGAAACTTGAATTTTCCCTAAATAACAGTATACATGTTTTCATGAGTCGTTATCGATGTGCGAAAAGATAATCCACATAAATGAACAATTCTCCACCAAACAGCCTTTGCAATTGGATTCTGAAGAACTTGCTCGTGCCTCTCTCTATCTACCAGCCTTGTGCATGCTAATGAGGTAGTGCAAAAATCTATTCAACTCAATGAACCCTTAATCCCAACTACTTTAAATCTCAAAAGTAAAAAGGAGATATCTGACTGATATAAAACCATGAAATATTCCTTCAATCATTTCTATATTTTCCTATCCTCAGAGGTGCCACATTTGATATATTCCAGGAAAATACATTCACTAACTTGCTTGGATGAATAGTAAATGGTGGATCTTATGAGTTCCTGATGAGAATAATTTCACATGCAACTTATTTAGACTTCCTAGTCAATGACTGGGCAAATCCTGGATTTAAAAAACAGAAAGTAACTGAAGCAATTACGTGTTGCCGCTATAACATGGTCACCTTACCTTCTCAACATAAGACCGGACCATCATTTCAATATCTTCAACTATACTCTCCGACTGTCCCTCTGCAAAATTGAAACTGTCGTTAGGTAACCTGATATCAGTCATTCTTAACACTAACTGTCTTGAATTATACCTATAACAAACTAATATTTTGATGCTCACCTACAGCAACCTTTGTCAATCCAGGGAGATCTATGACGGTTAAATTCACAACTGTAAAAGAAAACCAGGTGTTCAATAGTATACATGTCAAACAAATAGCAAAACAAAAGAAAATGAAATCAGTATAAAATATAGAGAAAGGATATAAAAGTGACTCTGGCATATATGATGCCATGACTTACGAACTTTGGAGTTTGGAAGTACTAGTGCACTATAGAAATGAGGATCCTCAGGAAGTGCTGGCCTCTGTGTGTGTGCATGAGAGTGTGTGTTTGTGTGACAGAGAGAGAGAGAGAAGGAAAGAGAGTATAGACATTTAGAATCTCATGCTCAACCACTTTCATGTCATAGTGTTAGTCTTTTATGCTTCACCTGGAAGCCAAATTCCCTAGATGTTTATGGATAATACAAATTAAAAGGCATTTTTAAAAGATGCTTTTCATTCAAAATTTTCCTAAGTTTTGGAAAATTAATGAAAAATAAAAATCTATGAATTAGAATATCTGCTGCTGAAGGAAACACTATGGTTGTGTTTCCATCCCAAACAGAGTGCAGCTCCAAAGAGTAAAGAAATTAGTCTATACTCTATGATTCCAACTGGTTCAATGCTACTATGTTAGCATCCCCTTTGCGCTTGGTATGGTATCCATCTCTAAACAAATCGTGATTCAGTTCTCTGTGTTGAAACCATACCATTTATCCTAAAATCATTTAACAATTAGGATAAACTAGAGCATAGAATTCCAAATTGAACTAGGCCTCAAGAAAAGCTGAAAAAAAAAAACACTATCCATTTATTAAGGTGCCGTTTGGTAACACAATGTTTTCATTTTTTTTTGTTTTTGTTTTTATTTTGTGGCAAAAAAAAAAACAAAAAATACGTTTGGAGATTGTTTTCATTTTTTTTTTTACTGCTCTATTTTGAAAACAATGCCAAAATACGTAAACATCTAAAATGATGTTTTTGAAAACATCAAAAAACCCAAACAAGCGGCAACTCTCATTCCCCATTTAATGAGGTCTGGACTTCGAACCTTCTCCACAGCAATATATCCTTTTTTTTCATTACCATATAAATGCCAAGAAAAATGCATTTTACTCATTTCTTCGAACAAGCTCCTCCAGACCTCTCCAGTTCCAACGACATCTCCAACTCCAGCGAACAAGCTCCTTCAACTCCAGCGACGTCTGCAACTCCGGCGAACAAGCTCCTCCAGCTCCAGCGACATCTCCATCTCCGGCGAAGCGATAAGCTCCATTTTCTCCACAAAATTTTTCATTTATTTTTAGATCTATGATGATGTTGTTCAGATCTAGGGCTTATTTTTGTAGATCCAGAATTTATTTTTACAGATCTATATTCTATTATTTTAGATCTAGGGTTTATTTTTGTAGATCTAACTTAGTCCATCATAGATCTAAACAATAGAGTATAGATCTGAAATAATAGAGCTAATTTAAGTTCATGTTTCTGTTGTAGTGTTTGAGGATTGATACATGTTTTTGACTGAAAAACACTCGTAGGAACACTTAAGTCCAACTCAGATACAGGGACTATGAATTGAAACTACATCAGTAACAATCAAGGTCTTACCCATGAACACTTGATCTTTATTAACTATTAAGCAATAGGGAAGATAGAATATTTGTACGTACATTTTGACGTGTTTGAGTATTTGTATCTCCTGTGTTTGAGTATTTGTATCTCCTGTGTTTGAGTGTTTGTACCTCCTGTGTTTGAGTATTAAGGTCTTACCCTGCTGTGTTTGAGTATTTGTACCTCTTGACAGGCAGCAATGTCTTACTTCAAACTAAATTCATCACTCCATTAGTACGCACCTCTTGATTGGCACCAAGGTCTTCTGACAAGTTGGAGTAATTGATCCCCATTTGAGGCCAGCCCACATATGATGCTGGTGGATACTATATCATGAAGAATGAGGTGTGCCTGGCCTTTTTTGGGAATTTTGTCTCAAATTAGGCAGCTCTTTAGCAGGATGGTTTTTTAGTTGGGGAATGTTTATAGGGAAGCTAATGTGGTTGCTGATGCCTTAGCTAATCAGGCACTGTATAGTGGCTGCTCTTCTGATTTTTCTGTAAGTCAGTTACCTACAGCTATCCTTCATGGGATAGTGCAGGATCAGAGGGGTTTGCCTGTGCTGAGAACTAGGAATGTGTTGGTTTTTGATGACCATGGTTGAGATGTGGGAAGCTGGAAGGTGTTGGGCTTAGTTGGTGTTGTGTTGATTCAGTGGTTGGCTGCAGATGGAATCCTTGGAAGGAGTTAGGCTGCTGTGTTGATATTCTGTTTAGCTGTTCTGATGGCTGTGCTGCTGAGCTGCTCTGGTTGAGCTGCTATG
The DNA here is from genome assembly GCA_951799425.1 of Ilex aquifolium. Lineage (NCBI taxonomy): Eukaryota > Viridiplantae > Streptophyta > Magnoliopsida > Aquifoliales > Aquifoliaceae > Ilex > Ilex aquifolium. The sequence goes on along the minus strand of OX637397.1, from coordinate 40,027,823 downwards.
CTGCTGTGTGTGCTATGGTGGCATGTAATGATTTGGGTTTTGGAAGTGAGGCTGCTGCCATGGTGGTATTCAAGGTGGTTTTTGGGCTTTTTGAAGGATTAAAGCCTCAAAGTGTATTTTTTGAATTGTTAGAATTCTTGTAATTCTTTGTTTCTTGTAATTCATTGATTAATTCTATAAAATTTCTCTTTTCTTTTTAAAAAAAAATATATATATGTATTGACATATAATCATGTGGATATAGTTTATCAAGAATTAAAATAAATGTAAAATATATGACATAAAATAAAATGGTTACCAAACATATTTTCCGTTTTAGTTTTTAGATTTCGTAAAACAACAACTACATCCAAACACGTTTTTTCTTTCAACTTTTAACCACAAAAAAAACAAAACATTGATTCTATTTTTTATTTTTTTGAAAACATAAAAACGAAAGCGTTACCAAACGCACCCTAAATAATCATCAATCTATATTAAGGACTAAGAGGTAATAAAAATCATTTTCATGTTAAGAAATCAAGGGCAACAAATTTTTTCTCTTTGACCTATTAAATTCACTTATCATTTCATGTGATTCGTGTGTCCAATAGAGATCAAAAGAGGAACAATCATTTGTCTTCACAACAACGATTTAAATGTAGATAGGTTTCGTTTGCTTGAATGAGATGAAGAATAAGATGCAGAAGAAACAAAAAGAAGGTCTTGGGAGAAGAAGATGATCGAGAACTTCGTTTGTTTGAGGTCAAACCAAAAAATAAAAATGACAAATGGGGGAAACAATGTTGTTTCATTGTTTAGGTAGAAAAAGCCTTGTGAAACAAGGTCATTTTGATATTATCGTTTTTTGATTGTATCGAAATGTATGGTAAGATAAGTATCATAAGATATGGTGCAAATTGAAAGGGTAAAAGTACCTTATCTCGATGACCTTAATTTTGAAAGTACTTTCTTTCACCATTACATAAAACCAAGTATCTTCTCATAGTAAACTTCTTCATTTCAGCATCTCTATTTCTGAAAAGATTTGAGATGTGTTCCTATCTACCAAAATTTATTCAAACCATATGTTATAGTATAGATGACATTGATCCAGAAGATTCAAATTCATTCTTCAGACCCAGGGCTAGAGCAATTCTTCTTCAGCTTTATTGTACAATTGGAGACTGAATTAAAGGACACTACGTTCACTCTAAAAATAAGGAAGCAAATTAAGAGATTTTATTTTTTTCATAATTCACTTTCGACAAACTATTGCTAAACAAAGATTTCCAAACTTAACATGATCCTGGTAATTCTTGCTAAGGACACAACAATTTGTGAAGTGTAAAGGCACTCAACAAGAAGTTCTGGGAACTATCTAACTGCTTAAAGTAATATGCAACTCCACTGAAGGATTCAATAGATGTTACTGTGTCCACATCGACTAAAGCAAATAAAAGGTGTAAGAGCATTGACGGACACCAAGCATATTCAAGAGTAAAAGAATGAAGCACTGATCCTGAGCCCTCTATGACCAGTGTCCTGGTGAAAAAGGGAATATTGAGAACAGAAAGGAGGATAGAAACAGGAAAACCATGATAAGATTCACTCCTTGTAAATTATGTGCAACAATTCACATGTATAATTTTCACTTGATATAACTAGTGGTTAGAGCCAGTGGTTGTTCAACCATTTGTAGTTCCTGGGAAAGGAGGGCTGGATACAAACTCGCCTCCAAATTACAGTCTCACCTTCAGCCGTGTATTAGTCTTTTAAAGTTGAATATTAGGATTTAAGGAAAGAAAGAGAAGAAAAATAAGAATAAGAGGAAGAGGAAGAAGAGATGAAGGAAGAGATTATGAAACAATGGTTTGTGCTGCCTGCACAGTTGACCTATTTGTATCAGATTGATATTGAAGACAATTAACAGGAAAACGATATAATAGGAAAATAGAACAATAGAAAAGTAACATAATAGCAACGTATAACTATAGGAAAGTAATCCTCTAATATTCCCCTTCAAGCAAGAGCATAGAGATAAAAAATGTCCAACTTGCAACAAAGGCTACTAAAAGTGGACCGCGCCAATTGTTTGGCGAGGATAACACCGAGTTGGTCACCGGACCTTACAAATGGAGTAGCAATATGACCACGTAAACAATAACTATAATAAATCCAAGTTGTAGGTGACTGCTTCAGAACATACATAATTTTTTAATTAACATGCACTACGACGGTATTCCCCATGAGAAATAAACCTGGTTGCCCAATTGAAGTCTAAGACATGAGCTGAACAATAATAATACCTATACAAACCAACATAACCAACAACACTACAATAAACTGCTGGAAAAATTCAAATTCAACCACAAGAATCGAAAATAGGGTAAACCAACAAGAATTGGAGTCAAATCCGATGCTAAATAACACAAAAAGAAGTACTAAATTAGGACGAAAACGCAAGAATTGCACCGCTAAAAACTACTAAACCGGCACTAAACTAGCCTAGAAATCACTAAATTAGCACCAAACTTACCAGAACCATTGAATAGACACTAAACCGGGCTAAAAACACTAGACCGACATTAATCCAGGATGAAACCCAATAAACCAACACAAAACTGGGTTGAAAACTAATGAACTGGCCCTAAATCGGGCCGAAAACTATGAAAACAGTAAATTAGCATTGAACGGGGTTGAAAAACACTAAACTAGTACCAAATTAGGATGAAAACCACTGAACTGGTACAATAAATCGAGTTGAAAACGCTGAACTGAGATTGAACCGAGATGAAAATTACTAAACCGACACCAAACTGGGCCAAAAACCACTAAACCAACACTAAATTGGGTTGAACACAGAATCCACAACAATTGGTGAAGACATAGAGGATTATAACTCAATGTATGTAGGGCCGACCCAACCTCTAGGCGAGTAAGACGCTCACCTAGGGCCCCCCACTCGCCTAGGACCGTTCTCATCCTACTATCTTGATCTGATACCAAATTGAAATATGAATAATTCTATATTAGGATTTAGGGGAAGAAAGAGATTATGAAACAACATGGTTTGTATTACCTAGACCCTATCACCTATTTATACTAGATTGATACAGGGGCAGCTGGATAAACTTTGAGGCCTAAAGTGGCAATTCAAAGTGCGGCTTTTTATTTTTTAATACTAACTTAAAAATTATTTTTGTCATTTTTTATAGATTAATTTCTAATTAAGTTTTGTACTCAAATTTTACTCCTATCTATTCAATTGATAGTATGATTAATCTGCCTAATCTTTCTAATGATATGAGGTATATTAGTTGTTCATTTTACATAATTTTCTCTTACAGTTTTGGTTATATTTTTTTGTCACGAGGATAAATTTCTTAAGAAGTTCTTTTTAGATTCAATTAGTTTTTCAAATTTTCTCTTTTTGAATATTTTTTCTATGTAGATGCTTTTATCTAACTCTCACAGTTACAAATCAATAAATTCTATCTACCCCAAAAAATATAACATGAGCTTGGAATTAAAAAAGTCATAAAATTATAAAACAATAAAACTTGTTATGAAAACTTTGGGATACGATGTTTTGATTCTCCCTTAACACTACCTATTAGAAAAAAAATAAAGAGAATGAGAGAATTGATGTCTTGTAATGTTATGGTTTGGTGGTTTACAAAGGTACTACACTTATAACAGAAAGAACAAGAGAGAAGAGGATTGGATGCTGGAAAAAAAATTACCTATATATATTTTATATATTTTTTTGGATACCTTCAATTAGGCCCACCCTAATGATTTAAAAAAACAAATCTGGTTCCATTCTTTGGCTAATCATGGAGAGGAGAACAAATCTCCAGGATACTTGGAATAACAAAAGAATATGGGCTATATCAAATCTCTCAGAGTCAACAAGAAAAAAAGAGTAATGTTATTTGAACCTATTTTATCGACCTAATTATTCATAACAATTAGGTTGGCAATGGACCCCAATATTTGTTGGGACCCACAATCATTTCACTGATTGTGACAGATTATGTCAACAAATTAAGCCCAAAAAGCATTATTGATAAAAAAAAAGTTGAGTGAAAGAAACCTTTGGCCCACTCCATTGTTATTTTTGATGGCATTGATAACGAAGTTATCATAGAACGCTTTTAAAGTATGAAGACTCGTCGGGGTCAATTGTGAATGACTATAATTAGCCTCATTTTTTTTATAAAGGGTTATAATTAACCTTTGTTTAAATAGACTATGCATACTGGCTTTGACTTTTTTTTTTTTTATGTTTTTGAATCTTTAAGTATTAAATATGATATGTAAAACATAAATGTATAACATTATTTTTATCCATTAGAGGATAAAGTAAACCTTGTGGTTAAGTGTGCCCACCCTAAAACATATTCTTGGCTCCGCCACTAGACGAGTTGGCCCTGGATTGATATTAAAGCCAATTACAATTAGGAAAGTAGAACAATAATAGGAAAGCGAGTAGAACAATTAAGAAATTAGTATAATAGTAAGGTAATACTATAACATATAAGAATTAGATAGCTTCCGAAATGTCTCTTCTTCTACTTAATACGGGAAGATAGATGGAGAGAGCGTTTATTTATCTAAAATAAAACATAGTTGCACAAATTACTGCATCCATGAGAGGAGTTACATTGTCCAAATTGAGGGTGCTACCAGGATGAGCAAAAGATCAAAAGGTCTGTAATTTAAAGAGGTGAGTAAAGATGCAGTCACCTATGTAGAACCCAAAGTATGAACCAAATGGGCAGGAGTTGTAGAATACTATTTTTATGGCTAATCCCAAATAGTGGGAAAAGAGATTTTTCCGAGAGGAGTTTCATGTGTTGGCATGGGTATTATATGACAATATTGAAGAAGCATACAACATACATATGTCATTCTATCAACAATGAAGAAGCATAAAATATTGTATTTTAGTTCTAGTATTCATTATATTTCTACTATATAATGATAGAAGCTAGACTCGGGGACTAGACAGTTTAAAGCAAATACAAACCGTTTGGAGAATATATGCTCAAGTGAATTGGAATGTTAGAGATTTGCTTAGTCCTCCCAGTTATACGATCTGTTTCATCTTGAATCTCCTTGCGCACAGCAGCTGCAATATCAAGAATGAAGAAAAAAGAGAGAAGAAGAAGAAACACATAAGTTCAATAATTTATTAAACAAACATTCAAACATGAGAGTAAATAATATTATGAGAAATCATATTGTAAGCCTAGCTGCTTCCAATAAAGAATAATTGCTTTATGCTTACTGGCAGCAGAAACTTTTCAAGATGATTTTACATTTTTACATAATAAGAACAAGGACAACAATGTTTCAAACAATCGCCGGATGAACTGATGTATTCCTCTTAACAGGTTTAGGTATTCATAAATAGTTTTCCTTCTCCAGAATATAACAGAATAGACAGAGCGGGCTGATTCATTGCTTATACCAGAAATAGACGTGATGAGCAAAGAATGTCCAATTATCAGAACTCAAGCCTTCAGCATAGTCAAACCTCCTAATCCTTTTGTAACATTATGTAGTATATTGGCAGATGAATTAAAGACACAGAATTGCTGGTTTGCATATTAGGTACAAAAATAAACCCTGCACATCAATATGCTATTGATGTGCAATCTCATGGGCAGAGTCGGTTCCTTTGATCATGATTGTAATTGAGAGGAATGCCAGTGCACGATTGGCAAACAATACGTGATATCTGCACTGGAATATGCCATACTCTATAAGTGACAGAGAAAGGGGGAAGGCACTTGATTTACTGGAGTAAAGCAATGTGATTTGCTGCCCACAATAATGTGACTATAAAAATATCAGAAGGTTTATTACTCCGTATTATTATACCCAATATATATAGTTCCCTTCTACCACCATTATATCATCAACCATTCAGTAGAACCATATTAAGCCAAGCAATCTTCAAAGGAAAAGGAAATAAACTATAAATGAAAAACTGGTCAGTTCTTCTCAGGGCTAAAGTGTATCACGAGTTGTAGCCCTAAAGAGAATTTAGTCACATTATAAAAAGATGATCTACTACCTCTCCAATATCCAAAGCCAATACACTCAAGCTATATGCATGAGAATGATACCCATAGACAGAATGTTAACATATACCCCATAAATCCAACTATTTGTTTTTAAGAAGGATAAGCTGGAAAGAGAGGGAGGTTTCATTTGAGGGTCAAAAAGGCAAAGTAGGTTAATCTGCATAACCCGACTAATCAGCTAAGTCAATGGGCATATAAGGAAAAGAAATGAAAAAAAAAGGTTTGATCTGATTTAGCAGAACCCTTTCCTCGATATGCACCTAGAATCAGACGGCCTCTTCTTGGGGTCAAACACTTCATTCTTCTTTTTCTTCATTTTCGTTTTAACGTTTAGTTGTTTGGTTTGTTGATCTTTTTTGTAAACTCTTTCTTTCACTACGTAGCGCTTCGTCTTTCATCTATTTCGTTGTTCTGTCTCTTATCTATCTATTTATTTGTGGCCATTCTCTTATCTTTTCGCTTTCTCTCGCGCGGAATCTCCATAGCCAATTTTCCATTTTTGATTATGAAATCAGGCCTGTGAACAGTTCCATTACCGTTACTCCAAAACAGATGCTATTTCATAGGCAGAAGATGAATTCTCCGCAGAGGAAGACGCGGAATCTAAAGCTTCAGCTAAATTCCACACTCAAAAAGTCCCATCATGCCCTAACCTAATCTTCAGGTCTCATGCCCTTCTAGTCTCAAGACATCTCTACATAAGTAATTTTCAGCATACCAAAGCTTGAATAGACAATACGTGTAACCCTTGCAACAAAGATCGTCAGTTTGAAATTACATAACCATCCATATGCATCAGACGAAGGGTAAGAAAATTCATTCTTCAAATTCCACTTACCAAAATCAGTAAACCTCTTCTTTGGTGCATGAAGAAACTCTGCATATTCCGACTGCCCCTCTGTTTTATGCAGTTGCAACACCAATGGCCTCCTTGTAACAATCCCTTAAAATTCAAGAAAAAAATTATAATGAGATCTAACTTTTGCCAAAGAAAAATACCACGTTGTCCTTCATGACTTTCAATGACATGTCTCAAAATCAGGTCAAATGTGACAAGGACATTTCCTGTTTTGATGTACAACGGTGTATCACTATTACAATGAGAATCAATTATTAGTATTACAATGAAGATAAAGCAAAAGCAGCCAAAGAAGCAGGGGCAGAGCCAACTTATAGTGAGGGGGGCAAGTGTGCCCACCAGAATTTTGTTGTGTGGGTATATGCTATATTTATGAAGGACTTAAAATTTTAATCTATATGATGTCCCTTAGAGTTTAAAATTTTCACCTTTTGACCTTAGATAGGATAAATCAACTGTTTAAACAAGTTGAATTATATGATGCCCCTTGTAAAAATGATATGATACATTTAGAGTTTTTAGCTCTTCTTTTTTCACAAACTAGTTGAATTGTGTTTAATTCACCTGATTCTGTTCCACCAATTCATCCTCCCAAATGCAACAACTTTCATGATTTGCTTTGTTTGGAGCTTCAATACCTTGGATAACTCCAACATCTACGATGAAATTCAATAATAATACGACAATTACGACTAATGTTTTATCTCACATTTCTACTTCATATCCCCCCCCCCCCCCCCAACCACAAAAAAAATAAGAAATCCTGGCTCCGCTGCTGCAAAGAAGGGTGAAGAGAACCCGAAAGAGGGGCAAAATAAAACCCTCAAAAAGGGGAATGTGAGAAATAAATCCCAAAGGAGGGAAACTAGGCTATGGCCAGTTGGTTGTGGCAAGGGCATTCGTTGAACTTAACAGACTGATAATGGTCAATCTTTCTATTCGATATAAACGCAAGCGCCATAGACAACGGCTAATGACTCAAGGCACCTTAAATTTCTTTAGCATTTTTCTATTCTTAAAATGTAAAGCTCACCTGACCAGAAAAAAAAAAAAAAAAAGATAGAAAAGCTCAATGTGACAACATGGTTAATCAAAGCTCGGTATTAAGAATGTATGTCTATCTACTATTCTCCCATTTTCTCTTCAATGTGACAACATGGTTAATCAAAGAATTAAAGTCAGATACCAAAAAAAAACAACAATGACAAAGCCAAAAAAGGTGAAAAAATGGATAAATTACCGGATCCACGAGGCAGAAAATCTCTCCCAACAACGCTTTCCAACACCGATGATTTTCCAGAACTCTGATTTTCGCCAGAAAAAAAAATAATTTAAAAAGAAAGGAAAAACCAACAGTCAGATAAAGAAGTAAGGATTGTGAGGAAAATGTGACATGTGACCTGGCCTCCAACAACAGCTACAGAAGGAAGAGCTTCCCAGAGGGACATTCCTTCGCCACCATGATCCCCTAATACAGTGCAAGCTCTTTGGATTTTGTTCACAAGTCCAATCAAGCTCTCCATTGTGGCCATTTTAGCGATTCAATGTGGTGTGAAATTTGGATCTGGGTGGTGAGGAAACTGTGGCAAAAAATCGGATCAGACAGAAACGATTACCTTTTTTGTTTTTGTAACGTCAATGTGGGATACAAGGTTGATGAAGGTTTGGGGATGTTATGGGATCAGATGGAAATGGATCATTCGGAGATGGAAATCTGAGACAGGGAGGGAGAAAGGAGGAGGTGGGAAGCAAGGGAGAGAAATGGAGACAAAAAAGAAACGGCAAAACGGTTGATGATGCATTTGCATGATAATAATTACGTAATTTTAGACCAAAAAAAAAAAACATCAAAGTAGTAGTGATTTTTTCAAACATTTTCGTATTCTTCAATTTTTTTTAAAATACATAATTATTGATTTTTAAATTTAAATAAAAATAAAATTGAATTTGAGTGGAATTATAATTTTTTAATTTACTAATGAGTTTAAAACTTTAAATACATATTGAAAAAAATAGAAAAGGTAAAGAGAAAGAGAAAGGAGAGAAAAATAGAAGATAATGAAATATATATACATGATCATTTGACATATAGAGAATTGTGAAATATGATCGTTATAAATTTGAGTAAAAATTGATTCTTTTTTAGTTTTCTTACGGGGTTGAGGATAATAATGGAGCTTATTTTAATTTTATTTTTATTTAATAAAAATTTAAATCAAAGTTTGAGTACTAGTGATGGATTTACGCTATGGACAGTGGGGGCAACTACCTCTAGTGCAAATTTTTTTTGGCTAGTTTTGAAATATTTATAAATTTATAATTTTTTAAAATTTGCACTTCAAATTTGTATAAATTTATTGCTATTTTTATACAACAATAACATTTTTTGGATCTTAAATCTAAACTAATTTACTGATCTAATAATGTGTTAAGAGATATGGTCCCAAAAAATAAATCCAAGAGTTCTTATTAGAATAATATTTTTTTGACATCTTTATTGAGGAGAATCAATCTTAGGCTATCTATGCTTCTACCAAAAACAAAACTCAAACATAAATTTGGGCAAAAAAGGCCCAAAAAAACCTTTTCAATTTTTATCTCAAACTTATATCAAAATAAGGAAAATTATTTTCTTGACTTAAATTGAGGGAACATGAAATTTTTACTCAAAAATTTTTGAGCCAAAACTGAATCCTTCTCTCTTTTCTTTTTTCTGTCGTCGATATGCCAAGAAGGAAGGATTCCCTGCCAAAACTTCCACTCCATCTCTCACGGCACTCCTCCACCACTCCTCCCTTCATAGCTTCCAGCACCACTAGCCACTCCTCCCTTCATAGCATCCATAACAAAACCCTAACCCTAACCCTAAAATTAAACCTAATCATCTCTCTATCAACTATGGCATTTGATAGACTCAGTTCAACTTCAAACTTGAATACCCAAAAACCACCGACCAAGTTGTGGTTGGCATCCTTCGAATTCTAGAAATCGATAAAGCTTGAAGAGGAGAAAAAATTTACAAAAAATATCTTTTAAGATAATATAGGAATTTTTAAAAAAGATTTGGATATGAAATTGGGTTTTCTAATCGGAAGAGTTGACATCAAATCAAGATTTTGATTCAATTTTTTTACTCAAATTTTGAGTTTGAGTGTAGGTCAACATTAAAATTTTGAGTTTGGTTGAATGTTCACACCTGATCCCCTGAAAATATAAGGGTCCTTAGATACCAAACTTGCATGGTTTATATCGATTTAAGTCGTGTATGAACCGTGTATAACTAATATATAAACGCATCGTATTATGTTTTTTCAGATTCACTTCACCCATACTCGATTCATTTATTAATTGTGTCTTGTCGGGTCCACTTATTTACTAAACAAGTGGCTTAAGTAAGACGCAAATTTTCTAATTTCGTATTGTATTCGTGTCATGTTAACGGATCATGTCATATTGGCTTAAGTAAGACGCAAATTTTCTAATTTCGTATTGTATTCGTGTCATGTTAACGGATCATGTCATATTTTGACACCCCTAATCGTAATAATGTTGAAAAACACTTTTTGGGTATCATATCTTTACTTTTCGATTAATAAAAATGTGTTACGTATATAATTTTCTTATTTTAGAATATTTTTTTTATTTTTCCAATTAATAGCAACCAATTCAAAATCGATGGCCGATTAAGGCAATCACCTAATGCTCCCACTTTAGAAAAGACCCTCAATTTCTACCATCTTTGTCTCAGTAGTCTTAGTCTTAGGCTTCCGTCCACTTACATTCAACTTAGTAGATGTGAGTGGGTGGAATTGAACCTCCTTGGACATGAAGCCTAGTTCTGAAAGAATTTGGTTAAATTGAGGTTAAATTAAGAATGTTTTTATAATGAATTTGTGCTTAAATTAAGCTATCATTTGTTGAAATTGATTTATATACAAACTATTATATAGTGATTAGGTGATGAAATTGATATGAAATTGTTCATTTTGAAATGAAAAAGGCCTCTCTTAGACTTATCGTCTTGTGCAACAACTTACATCGAGAGATAAATTACAAACAACTTTGTTCGATAAGAAATTAATCAAAAGAAGACAACATCCATCCTTGCAACGTTCCGACATTTGGACTGTAAAATTATACATTGATGTATAAATAGGCACCTCCATTCTATCATTATATAGTATACTAAAAGTACTTCTCCTTAGTCACTAAAAGCTTAAACTACTTTAAATAAAACTAATTTAAGGAAAAGGAAGACTAAATCCTTATACCTAAAACACCATAAAAGTGTATCTAAACATGGCCTGCAAGTTCAACCCCATCTTCTTTTTCACTGCCATCTCCAATGCTTTGTATCTGAACTGGCTTGAAAGTGTAGAATTTAGCACAAAACAAGTAGTAAACAAGGTTAACAATCTGAAGCAATGTGATCAACCAGTAAAAATACTCCAGCTTTCCGTCATTCAAATCATTATCAGGAAGCCAATTTGATCCACCAGGGCCTTCACTGAACTTGTGAACCAATGAAACCAAAAAGGTACTCATATAATTCCCAGCAGCAATGGACATCCAAAACAATGCTGAAGCAGTACTCCTCATGCTCTCTGGTGACTGATCATAGAAAAACTCAAGGTGTCCAATGGACATGAAAGCCTCAGCTATCCCATGGAGGCAATACTGTGGCACAAGCCAAAAAACCTATATCGGGACACATGTATTATCTCCTCCACAGGACAAAACAGCATGTTTTCTCTTTACTTCAATGAAACCAGCAACAAGGGTGGCTAAAACTGAGATGACAAAGCCAATGCCCATTCGGCTAAGGAACGAAATGCCCCGTTCGAGCCCTGTGAAACGACGAATATGGGGACGAAGATTCGGTCGTAGAAGACGATGGTGCTGAGCATGGAGGAGAGTGTGAAGACTGACATGGAACCAGCTGGGATTTGGAAGGAGTTTGTGACGTGCCTGTTCATGGTTTTGGCTTGTTGGAGAGAGAAAGTGTTTTGTTGAGCATAGGCAGTTATGAGGAGAATTCCTGCTGCCCAAATTGGACCCATTCGGATCACGGATTTTAGTTCTTCGACCCGATGGACTGTGTTTAGTCTCCATAGGTTTGGTGTTTCTGAAGCTTTGAGGTTGTCTTCTTCAGTCACAGTGGCTGCTTTGTCCAAAAATCTACAGTCCAACATAGAGACTAGGAATGAGTTGCCTACTACACTACCAAATAATTGTAATAACAAAGTAAGTGAAAATTACACTTTGACCCACTTATCTATGTCTCTATCTCAAATTACTCCATCAACCATCATATTTGTGACGTTACACTTTCAATTATGATTATTGGTTTAATTTACACTACGCCAACCAAAAAAGTTTGCTACAAAGTTGATGGAAAATTCGAAATTGTGTGATTTCTCCCACAAACTATTCGTTTCGATCTCTACTCTCAAAATCTAATGATACGTGTAATATGTCAATATGACATTAATTAAAATAGTTTAAGGGACAATGTGAAAGACTCAGTAGCATACGAGAGGTAAAGTGAGATGAGAGCCAGAGTTTAAAGATGCAAAGTGTAATTTACCCAAGAAATTAAAGCATAAAAAACATAAAATTTTGAACAGCTATATATATATATATATATTTAAATTTTGAACAGTTGTTTAATGGTCAAGGGTGTTCGAGTCCGTTTGTGCGTACCTCAACTAGTCCCCTCCTTGGTCTGGTCAAAGGTAAACCATCTATACCGAAACTAGGGTATTCATGAGAAAAAAAATCTCTTACGGCGGCTTGACTATAAAGAATTGTCAAGATTCGAACTTAAAATATCTAAATTTATAATTCATCATTGTTATCACCGGATCTACCCATTGAAAAACAGTTATACATTTCAACTCATCATAGGATCATCTGGTCTTTTGTGTGAATAATAAATATCATCTGGAAATAACTGGAACAGTGGACTGATTCAGTCCATGACAACCGACTCAGGCAGTCCATGAAAAAGTTAAACCAATACATTGAACAATGAAGAGAGAGATGATCACATAGCATGTTCCTCTTGCAGAAGGATGATGGGGATAAGTCAGGAAAGGCCAGATCACACACACCCCCACCCATATTTGTTGTTTAGGTCAAAAGCAAACTTTGATGAAAGACAGCCACATGCATTACTAAAATTAACACACACACATACTAAAATGCCTGTATTAAAAAATACGACATTTGCCCACAATGTCGTATTAAATAATACGATGTTTGCTCATAATGTTGTACTTTTTAACTTATTTCCCAGTAGTTATCATGAAAACGTTGGACTCACGCCGTTAAGGTTTTTAATTCACAATAACGTTGAGAAATGTGAGTTAATTCAAGCTTATATGAAAGATTTTAAAACTATGTTTGAATTGTAACAAACCAATTACCGACATGAAGTAAACGTTTTGACAAATATGCAGTGACTTGCAAGAAAAAAATTGATGGTGATTGAGCACTCTTACTATTAAAAAAAAAGAATATCTGTAAAATTAATACAACGTTATCAATAAAAAATTAAAAATCAATTTTTTTTTAAAGTTTTTGGGATAGTAACTACTCATTAAAAATCATAAAAGGGGTTAGGTTGCATATTAAGCGAAATATATAAAAAAATACCCATGACCTAGCTTAGCAACTTTCATTACACAATTGGGAGGAGTCTCCATGTTTTAGGAAGTAAATTAAGTCTTAATAATATCGTCCAAATACCACCTCAATAGACCCTCACTACTGGGACCATGAGACATCTGACCGTGCATATTACTCTTCTCGGGAACGAACCTAACTAGGCTAATATAACAGTTAACCACCGAATCCCAATATAAACTCTAATGCTCGAATCTTTAATCTCCAAGTGAAAAATTCAGTGACGACCCACTCGGTGGTGGGATATGAATATTTGTGTGAACATTTTCCTTTATTTTTTTCTCCCTATATTGAAGTGTAAAAGATGGCAGCTTTATCTGCTTCTCCGCTCTTACATCACCATCCACATTTTTTTCTCTTTTTTGTTTACCTCTCGTCATACCAAAACTACTTATCCTTTTTGGGTGCAATACTCTCTCTTTTTCGCATTTTCACAGAGAGAGAGAGAGAGAGAGAGAGAGAGAGAGTTACTTCATTGCTTGGTATGAAGAAGCTTCCCAGCCACAGAAATAGAAGCATCAAGCTCCTCATTCTCATACAATAACTTAGGATCAGAAACCACTGGTACCCTCCTCTTCTTATATGCAGCCACACACACTTGCACCAATCTTGTAAATGGACTCCCAGCAGGATCAAGGTTTCTATACAAAGGGTACCCTAAAATGAATGCAATAATTGATATAGCCATAGCTATGCTTGGAATTCCAAGGCCCCAACCCCATCCAATATTGTCTTGAACATAAACAATCACTGTCACTGCCACAAGCATTGATGCCCCCATGCAGAAATAGTACCAATTGAAGAACTTCCATGTCTTGGTCTTCTGCTTCGGGTCCGTCTCGTCGAATTGGTCGGCCCCAAACGCCACCACGCACGGTCGGATACCACCCGAACCAAGTGAGGTTAGCATGAGTGCTACATAGAGGATGGCAAGTTGGCCAGAATTGGCTTGTTGGCATACTTGATTAGCTTTACATGGGGGAGGCCTTAGCTGGGGGAGTACTGCTGATAATGTTAATATTATCATTCCCTGATTGCAAGAGAATTAGGATGAAGTTAGTCTATTATTGAGTGACAATTGATGTGTGCTGAAAGGGGAAAAATAGAATAGAAAAAAGAGACAAAGGGAAAGAAGAGTAAAGGAAAAATGTTTAAATTCTGTTGCAAACCTTGACAAGAAATCCTCTATTATTTACTTGCTATAGTCTACCATATGTACCTCTAGCTAGTGGAAAGCAAAGCTTCCTCCCTTTAAGATTTGGAAACTTTTGAACTTCTTGAGACTTCTTCAACACAATATGAATTTTGAAACATTATCCACATGGAGGCTGGTATATTTTATTATACTGAATTCCACAAGCTTTATGGGATGAATTATTATATATAATTGTTGCAATTGGAAAGAGGGAAAAGATACTCTATATGGTATAAGAAAATTAAAACATATTGTCAAGGCTAGAGTATCCCTTGGCTTGATTCTGATCACATGAGTATTGACTATTACTAATTGCCTCCTCTGATGGAAGAGTTATGTTTGGAAATATTGGCTGTGATAATTTCTCATATCTTCTATATCAAATGGGCTTGTTTTCCGGCAGCCGGACTCCGGCAAGAGGGCCGGCGTTTGTCTTTCCACCTGAACAAAAGCTGTTTTTTATTTCCTGACTTTTGAGCATTCTTGACGCCGTTTTAGGCAACGTTTGAAACAAACGCCGGCGATGGGTTTTGCTGGCATTGTGTTTGGATTATTGGATACTTAACCAAAGGGAAACAAGCATAAAAATTGCTTCTCTTACCTAATGGAAGGCATTGGAGTTCTTCCAATTCAAGTACCTAAGTCTTCTATACTTCTCCCTTAGTCTATTTACAGATCATGAGAGAGAGAGAGAGAGAGTTACTATTTGGTATATCATGGAAGCAACTGCGATGGTCCAAAAGCGTCCGACGAATGCATCGGCCACGAATGCCCCAAGCAACGGCGTCAAGCTTGCAGTTCCACCAAAGTTGGTGAGCGTATTTGCTGCTTTAGTTATTGGCATATGAAGCTGGCCTGTTAAGTAGCTAATCATATTAGCAGCAAAACCAACCACAGCCAACTTCTCAGCTATTTCATTTGCTGCACAAAATCAAATGCCAAAAATTAGAATCTTAATCAACATGAACTCCTCAATAATTACTATGAAACGAGAAACCGAGATGACACACAAATCAAGAAATCAATATGAAACGAACAACGATGTTTATATTTGTACATCACAAAAGCTAGCTTACCAAAGATGAAGGGCATGGTGATGATTCCTCCCTTCATCCTCTCTTTCTTCTCCACAATTTCCATCTTGTTATCAAGTGGTTTAATGCTCTAAATGGCCCTCCAAAGCCCCACTATTTATAGGCCTCTATGAAGAGTTTTGACACAGCAACTACTGCCTGAGTAATAACCCTTGGTTGGTAGGTTTATGGCGAAATTTTTGGTATTTTATTTGAAAGTTTTTAGAAGATTTTATTTTATTTCTTAATTTTAGTAGAAAATTATTTTATGTTATTTTTCAATTTAATTAAGATTTTATTTTATTTGGATTCTTAATTTATTTAAGATTCTAGTTTCCTAATTGTTTTAGGGTTTCTATTACTATTTAAAGTCTTATAAGTCTTATACTCCGTTTAATAGTAATGATGAAAAATATGAGGGATACACTTTCTATCCTTCAAGAAAAGAAAGTAGGAATGATACATTTTCCTTCCTTTGTGTTTAGTTGGATGGATGGAAAATAAAAATGATTAAAATTTTTTTTTTTTTTGTGTTGGCTAAGATTAAGGGTGACAATCAAGTCGTGTCGTGTCAGATTCGTGTTGAGTTATTATGGATTTGTGTCGAACATTAGTCACACATAACTCAACTCATTTAACTAATTGGGTCGTGTCAAGTTGCGCGTTGACCTGTTTATTTTTGTGTCGTGTTCGTATTCGTATTCGTGTTCGTGTTGACACACATAAACTTTGAATAAAAAAATTAACGCTAATATTCTATATTCACTTAATTGAATCCATGTTAATATTTTTTCTGCAAATTAAAAATTAACTTAAATAAATATAATAATAATAAGTAAAAATATCTTTTTTATATAATAATTATGACAGTGCTTAATAAATAGTTACAAATAATTAACATTTTATATCTATAATACTAGTTAAACATGTTAGTTTCGTGTTACCATACAAACAAGAAAATAGAGAAAATGTTTATTTTTAAATAAACGGGTGGATAGTGTCAATTTTGAGTTTGACTGATTGAACTGAATATGAGTTTTTTATATTTCTTGTTTGCATGCCAGGTCATTTTTAAGTTCGTGTCATAAAATTCGTGTTGAGTTCGAGCCGTGTCATCGTGTTGAATCGAAAATTTTCACCCCTAGTTAAGATGGAAAAATATTTATTTTAATTTAAAATATTTATATTTATATTTATATTTATTTTTTATTTTTTTTAAAAAAATATATATATAAATACATATTTTATCATTGTATTTTTATATGAAATTAATGTATACATAATATATGTATACTAGTTATTACCTGTGCCTGAAGGCACAGAGTAATAAAAAATGGTAAATAATAAACATATTTGTATTCATATCCAAAATCAAATCATAAACATAGAGAAGAGATAAAAGAATTTATGCATCGGTTTGTAGTGGAGGTAAGAGGTGGTGGACGGCAGTGGTAGTAATAAGAGACGGTGATGGTTCTGGTGGGTGGCAATGACTGTGGTGGCAGTGATGGTGGCGAGGGCGACGGCGATGGTGGTGGTGGTGATGGCGGCGGTGGTGGTGGCGACGGCGACGATGGCGGCGGAGGTGGTGGTGGCGATTTAAGTTCCCAAAGATATTTATAACTAATTCTATACTAAAATTCTAACATTTTTTTCAATATATTCAATCAAAGAGTCCGCAACAAAATTATTCTTATTTAATTACGAAGTATAATTGAGACCATTATCTATTATTGTTAAGAAATTGATTCTTAAAAAAAATGGATAAATTACATACACATCCCCTGATAGTTGGTCAAATAACAACTAGACTCTTTTTATGAGAAATAACACTAACCTCCATTGCCAGTGTTACCATCTTCTTGATGATTGGTCTTAGCATTTTCTTCGTGCTGCCCAAAAAAGCCTTTACATAAGCCCAATTTATCAACATTCCAATGATCGAAGTTATTCTCGTCCAATAAATTAATAGAAAAGCCGCCAAATAAGTCTGGATCCAAACAGTTCAGACTTCTTTTCCTTTGAATCTAACAAAAGCTGAAGTTTTCAGTCCTCAAATAGGCCCAATTATTTTTGATCAATACTGGTAAACTTTTATACACAATTATGGAATTGAAATATTTCTTCTAACTCGAAGGAATAGTTTAAGTGGTAACACAGACGAGCTGTAAACTCAGATATTTTAAACTCGAATATTGGCTATTCCTTGTGGTCAAGTCATGAGAGATTTATCCCTCATGAATACCTTAGTCCCGATGTGGATGTCTTGCCTTTTATTGGACTAGAGAGTAGATTAATCGAGATACACGTAAGTTGACCTGGATACTCTTGACTGTTAAAAAAAAAAAGCAAATCTTTCTTCAATAGTGCTCTGGCACTAAGATCAATCATGTGAGTTGGGGTGTCAATTTTACCTATTGATACGTACATGATTTGATACAAAAAACTCAAAAAATAACACAATTAATTAGTACGAATGATAAATGAATCAAGATAATGTTAGACATGAATAATAGATTAATCGGTAATTGTGCGCACAGATTTTCGCACAATGGTTATGGAAGGCAAATCTCTCTCCTGGTGAACTTGCGCCGGTCTCGAACGTCGACGATCCCTCAGCAAGGCAAAGGTTGAGAGGGCCAAAGGGTCTGGTGGAGTGGTGATGAATTGTTCTTATGAGTCTCTCGATCCTTCTGGCGGATCGATGAGGGTTCCGGCTTGGGAGGGCGTATTCCGCAGTAAGGAAAAGGTTGAGAGGGCCAAAGGGGGCCTAAGAAGTGGTGATGAATTGTTGTTATGGTCGATCGATGCCTCAGGAAGACCTGGATGAGTTCCTGGTACACAGAAAACAGGTCAGAAAGGGTGCTGGAGTGTTTTCCGGCGTATCCCCTCCAACGATCAAGTCAGTTCTTTGAAAAAGGGAGAAGAAGAAAACACTATTTGTTCTTGAGAGTTGTTCTTGGGTACCTTTGTTATGTGTTTTTGACAGCTATTTATACTCACTCGAACTCATCATTGCTGATAGTCTAGGAAGTAGGTAGCGTTCAGAGATGGGACAGTGTGCCCTCTGTTTTGTATTGGGAAGACCCAATTATTGATTGCTCGGATTCCCGAGCAGTCAATGCTCTTTCGTCTGTATGAGGATATTGAATGCTTGGATTCTCGTGCATTCAATGCTCTTGTTTCGAAAACGAATCAATAAATGCTCTAGAGTCGGGACAATTAATGCTTGCCTCTTCCTGACTCCTTACGTCAACGCAAATATCCCATCAGTAGTGGATTCATTAAATGTCAACTTGCAGTTGCAGCATATCAACAGAGGCTCCCTTGCCCGCCTATCCCTAATCATACACTTTCTGCCACGTGTCTCGCTCTCCTCGGAGGGGTGTCCTGTTGGCCCTGATGCCCTGGTTCCCTTGTGCAAAGTGCCCTCATGATTCCTAGTCTAGTCGAGATAATATAGTTGTCAGTGACCTTTTCAGGAGTAGGAGTCATGTAGCAGGGTTACAGCTTTAGTCAGCATCCCTCGGCGCCGAGGGAAAACGATGACCATGTGATGAGTGTACTCTCGGAGCCGAGGATACACAAGTAAGGGAGCTGAATAAACCTTTTTCACTGAGGCTACGTCATGTCCGAGAACACGTGTACCAAATGTGGATGACAGCATTATCGGCGCCGAGGCCACGTGTCATCATCGTGGAGGCCACGTGTCCTGATCTGCTCTGATATCAGAAATGTCCCATCAGTAATATAAACAGAAAATAAGTATTTTATACATTTTTTAATTTTTTTTACATAGTTTCATATGAGATGTTGCATAATTAAATAATTTTTCATTAGTATGAATGTTAACATATATACAACATGTACCGAAAATGACATAAATCAAAAATAACACAAAAAAAAAATTATACGACACAAAAATCAATATAATAAAATAGCTCGCAAGTTTAATTTTATGATTTTATCCCATATAATTTCCCGCCCATTACACCATCTCTCTCTCAA
Organism: Ilex aquifolium; assembly: GCA_951799425.1. Classification (NCBI taxonomy): domain Eukaryota; kingdom Viridiplantae; phylum Streptophyta; class Magnoliopsida; order Aquifoliales; family Aquifoliaceae; genus Ilex; species Ilex aquifolium. Next base: position 40,007,924 of record OX637397.1, on the reverse strand, counting down.
CGGTCATCTGCCTGCCTCACACAGTCTCACCCTTTCACAACTCACAGCCCACCCCACTCTCTGTTCTCCTCCCCTCGATACGCTAACCCCCCCTCTCCCAATTTTCTCTCCTGTCCCTTTCTCTCTGTGCAGCATTGAACTCCGGCGAAACTCCGACGACTCACTCTCAGGTTAGTCTCTTTCTTTCCCCCCTCTTCTTTTCTATTTCTCTTCTCTGCACTCACTTCTCTCACACCACAACATATACCACACACACACCCCACCTCTTCTCTTCCCCTCTTTGCTCTCGCTCACTTCTCTCTCTCACTTCACAAATTCACACACACACACACACACACACATACACACAACACAACACAAATCACACACACAAGGACACACACCTGATGGGCCAAGCCCAAGGGCCCAACTCATGTTATAAAACCCGGTCTGAGTTTATAGCTCAACTCTAAGAGGTCCAGCAAATTCAGTCCAATGTGGTCAACCCGGTCAAGCTCATTAGGCTCAAGGAGCTACTACATTAGCTGGGAGTATGCAAGGTCATCCAAGAGCCTCCTCCTAGCCACCTTGGAGTAAGGGTCATCCAAGAGTCTCCTCCTCGCCATCTTGGAGCATGCAAGGTCATCCCAAGAGCCTCATCCAAGCCGCTTTGGAAGAAGTCAACCCTCACCTCATCCTTTGACCGAGTCTTACGGAGAGTATTGTAATTGCCTCGCCTGTTGAGAAGAGGTCGCCACCTCCGTCGGATCAGCTATTTAATTGCTATTAAGTCATCCCAAACCGTCATGACCGTAGACAATTTTAAATACATATTGAGCTTATTTTAATTTTATTTTTATTTAACAAAAATTTAAATCAAAGTTTGAGTACTAGTGATGGATTTACGCTATGGACAGTGGGGGCAACTACCCCTAGTGCAAATTTTTTTTGGCTAGTTTTGAAATATTTATAATTTTTTAAAATTTGCCCCCACTTCAAATTTGTATAAATTTATTGCTATTTTTATACAACAATAACACTTTTTGGGTCTTAAAATTTAAACTAATTTATTGGCCTAATAATGTGTTAAGTGATGTGGTCCCAAAAAATAAATTCAAAAGTTTTTATTAGAATAATATTATTTTGACGTCTTTATTGAGGGCAATCAATCTTAGGCTATCTCTACTTCTTACCAAAAACAAAACTCAAACTTAAATTTGGGCAAAAAAAGTCCAAAAAAACCTCTTCAGTATGCAAAATTTTTTGAGCCAAAACTGAACCTCCTCACTCTCTCTCTCTCTCTCTCTCTCTCTCTCTCTCTCTCTCTTTCTGTCGTCGATTTGCCAAGTAGGAAGGATTCCCTGCCAAAACTTCCACTCCATCTCTGACGGCACTCCTCTCCACCACTCCTCTCTTTATGGCTTCCGGACCACTAACCACTCCTCCCTTCACATCATCCATAACAAGACCCTAAAATTAAACCTAATCATCTCTCCATCAACTATGACGTTTGATAGGCTTAGTTCGACTTCAAACTTGAATACCCAAAAATCATCGACCAAGTTGTGGCTGGCATCCTTCGAATTCTAGAAATCGATAAAGCCTGAAGGGGGGAAAAAATTTACAAAAAATATCTTTTAGGATAATATAGGAATTTTTAAAAAAGATGTGAGTATGAAATTGGATTTTTTAATAGGAAGATTTAATATCAAATCAAGATTTTGATTCAATTTTTTACTCAAATTTTGAGTTTGAGTGTAGGTCAACATTAGAAATGCCCTTAGATAGCAAACTTGCATGGTTAATATTAAGTTCCCAAAAATATTTATATTTGATTCTATACTAAACTTCTAACATTTTTTTTTATCAATATATTCAATCAAAGAGTCCGTGACAAAATTATCCTTATTTAATTACGAAGTTTAATTAAGACCATTATCTATTATTGTTGAGAAATTGACTCTTAAATAAATGGGTAAATTACATTCACATCCCCTATAGTTGGTCAAATAACAACTAGACTCCTTTTATGAGAAATAACACTAACCTCTCATGCCAGTGTTAGCATCTTCTTGATGATTGATCTTAGCATTTTCTTGGTGCTGCGCAAAAAATCCCTTAGATAAGCCTGATTTATCAGCTTTCCCTTGTTAATGATAGAAGCTATTATTGTCCAATAAATTGATGGAAAAGTAGTCCAATAAGTCCGGATCCAAATAGATCAGACTTTTTTTCCTTCGAAATCTAACAAAAGCTAAAATTTTCGGTCCTCAAATAGGCCCAATTATTTTTGATCAAAATTGGTAAACTTTTATACACATTTATGGAATTGAAATATTTCTTTTAACTCGAAGGGGTATTTCAAGTGGTAACAAAGACGAACTGTAAACTCAGATATTTTAAATTCGAATCTTAGCAATTTATTGGGGTCAAGTTATGAGAGATTTATCACTCATGAATACCCTAGTCCCGATGTGGAAGCCTTGCCTTTTATTGGACTAAAGAGGAGATTAATCGAGATACACGTAAGTTGACCTAGACACCCTTAACTGTTAAAAAAAAAAAAAAAATCTTTTTTCAATAGTGCTCTGGCACTAAGACCAATCATGTGAGTTGGGGTGTCAATTTTACCTATTGATAAGAACATGATTTGATACAAAAAACTCAAAAAATAACATGATCAATTAGTACGAATGATAAATGGATCAAGATAAGGTTATACATGAATAATATGATTAATCGGTAATATAGATAGAAAATAAGTATTTTATAACTTTTCTAATTTTTTTTACATAGTTTCATATGAGATGTTTCATACTTAAATAATTTTTTATTAGTATGAATGTTGATATAAACACGACATGTATTGAAAATGACATAACTCAAAAATAACACAATAAAAAATTATACAACACAAAATTCTGTATAATAAAACATATAGGAAGTTAAATTTTATCAACTACATATTTTCCCCCCAAAAAATATCACATCATCTAATTTTATCAGATGTTTAATTATTTAATATTTGATTAATTTGTAGTTTTACACAATTTTTATTTCAATATTTATTCATACACAATAATATACACATGTTAAGAAAATTTTGTCGGGTTATACATTTTGAAAAAATTGACACTATTTAAAAGAAAAAATATGTAGAAATTAATTTTAAATAATGTAATCAAATAAATGAAAAAAATAAAAATTTATTATTTGACATAATAGAATCAATTTTTTGAACGTTCGAATCTTATATTTCATGGTACCTTCAGACACGGAGTGTAACTAATAGTACAATATAACATGATTGACATTCTTACATGTGAGGACCAATGCAAGCTATCCACTAATGCTAAATTTTATTTATTTCTTGAAGAGTTTTAGGGAAATACTATGTAACCCAAATTTGTAATCTAAATTTGAATCTCAAATGAAGGAAACCATTAGATGAGTGGGTTCCATTAATTTTTTAAATGGGACCCACTGATCCAATAGTCCACCTTCATTTGAGTTGTAAATTTGAGTTATATAACATTGCTTAGACTTTTAATCAGACAAATACCAAATTTTTTTTTTTTTTACGACACGATGCGACACAATTGACATCTTTACATGTGAAAACCACTACAAAGCTATCCATTAAAATCAACGTTTTTTTATTTATTTATTGAAAGGAGAGTGAGTAAATGAGATAGACTCTTAGGGGTTGTTTGGTACGGGGGTTTTGGGGGGGGGGGGGGGGGGGGGGGGGGTTGGAACATGAGTTGGGGTATAAACCCCCTTAAACTCATGTTTGACAACTATGAAGTATGGACATGATTTGAAACCCAGCCCGGTCATAGCCCGGTTATGAAACCCAAGGGAGGGTTGGGTGGGTTTCATATGTGGGTTAATGGGTTTAAGGAGCAAATGACATTTATACCCTTATATATCTTATATACCCCATATATACAAATTTACTAAGGGGCACAATAGTCATTTATATACAAATATATTATCATAATAGTCATATATCCCTGCGCATACCAAACATGGGTATGAACAACATTGAGTGTTGAATCCCATCTTTGGGTAAAACCCGGGTTTGGACAATCCAATCCAAACCCCTCCCAAAAAACATACCAAACAGGCCTTTATTGGTGAGATCATAAAGTCTCTGACTGTGTTCATTACTCCTCTCAAAAATGAATCTAATTAGACTAATATACCAGTCAACCAACGAATCCTAATGTGCACTCCAAAAACTTAAAGTCAGGCAAAGACTTAAAAGTCAGCAATGTGGCAACCAATCAAAAAGGGATGGACGTATGTTCAGGTCTAGAAGTCCAAACTCCAAACGTTCAAAGTTGTACCAAAGAATTTTATGTTACATTCATTTCCACCCTTATGTCTTAATGTTTTCAATTAATAATCTAAATATTTTGTGGCTGCAAGACTTGATCCAAGTGAGTATGAAAAGTTGAAAACAAATCCTTGTTGATGATAGAAGTTGTTCTCGCCCAATAAATTGATTGAAAAGCGGCCTAATAAGCCTAGATGCAAACAGACCAGACTCTTTTCCTCTGAATTCAACAAAAATTGAAGTTTTCAACCCTCAAATAGGCCAAATTATTTTTTATCAAAATTGGTAAACTTGTATATACACATTTATGGAATTGAAATATTTCTTCTAACTCCAAGTGGTAACTTAAGTGGTATGTGAGTTGGGGTGTCAATTTTACCTATTGATACGAACATGATCTGATACAAAAAACTCAAAAAATGACACGATCAATTAGTACGAATGATAAATGGATCAAGATAAAATTAGACATAAATAATACGTTTAATCGGTAATATAGACAGAAAATAAGTATTTTATAAATTTTTTAATTTTTTTACATAGTTTCATATGAGATGTTTCATAATTAAATATTTTTTTTTATTAATATGAATATTGACATAAGTACGACACGTACCAAAAATGGAATAACTCAAAAATAATGCAATAAAAAATTATACAACACAAAAATAGTACGATATAACGGGATTGACACTCTTACATGTGGGGACCAATGCAAGTTATCCACTAAAACTAAATGTTATTTATTTCTTGAAAGACTTAAAGCAAACAAATGAATGTTATTTTTTTCTTGGCGTGATAGGCACTCTTACAAAGGCCAATTTTTTTTTTTTTTTACGACATGACATAATTGATATCCTCACACATGAATACCAATGCAAAGATATCCATTAAAATCAACGTTTTTTTTTTAAAATTTAAAGGAGAGTGAGCAACGGAGATAGACCCTCATAGGTAGGATCATGAGACCCTTGATTGTGTCCGTTACTCCTCTTAGAAACGAATCTAATTAGATTACCATAACGGTTAACCATCGAATCTCAATGCGAAATCCATAACTTAAAGTCAAGCAAAGACTTAAAAGTCATCAATGTGGCAATCAACCAAAAAAGGATGGAGTATGTTGAGGGCTAGACAATCCAAACGTAGAAAATTGTACCAAAGAATTTTGAGTTTGAGCGTAAGTCAACATTAGAGATACCGTTAGATAGCAAACCTGCATGGTTAACATTAAGTTTTTAAAAATATTTATAACTGATTCTATACTAAATTTTTAACATTTTTCTTTCAATGTATTCGATTAAAGAGTCCATGACAAAATTATCCTTACTTAATTAAGAAGTTCAATTGAGACCATTATCTATTATTGCTAAAAAATTGATTCTTAAAAAAAAAGGGTAAATTACATACACCTCCCCTATTAGTTGGTCAAATAACTACTAAACTCCTTTTATGAGAAATAAAACTGACCTCCCCTGTCAGTGTTAGCATCTTCTTGACGATTGGCCTTAGCATTTTCTTGGTGCTGCGCAAAACAACCTTTAGATAAGTCCGATTTATCAGCCTTTAGATAAGTCCCCCTGTGACTGTTAGCATCTTCTTGACGATTGGTTTTTGCATTTTCTTGGTGCTGCTCAAAAAAATCTTTAGATAAGTCCGATTTATCGGCTTTTCTTTGTTGATGATACAAGCTGTTCTAGCCCAATAAATTGATGGAAAAGTCACCCAATAAATCTGAATCCTAACAGACCACACTTTTTTTTTCCTCCAACTCCAACAAAAGCTGAAGTTTTCAGCCCCAAAACAGGCCCAATTAAATTTGATCAAAACTGGTAAACTTTTATACACATTTATGGAATTGAAATATTTCTTCAAAATTGAAGGATAGTTCAAGTGATAACAGAGACGAACTATAAACTCAGATATTTTAAATTCGAATCTTGGCAATTTCTTGGGATCAATTCATGAGATTTATCCCTCCTGAATACCTTAGTCCTGATGTGGATGCCTTGCCTTTTATTGGACTAGAGAAAAGATTAATCGAGATACACGTAAATTGACTTAAACACCATTGACTGTTAAAAAAAGAAAAATAGAAAATCTTTCTTCAATAGTGCTCTAGCACTAAGACCAATCATGTGAGTTGGGTGTCAATTTATCTATTGATACGAACATGATCTGATACAAGAAACTCAAAAAATAACACGATCAATTAGTACGAATGATAAATGGATCAAGATAAGGTTATACATGAATAATACGATTAATCGGTAATATAGACAGAAAATAAGTATTTTATAAATTTTTTAATTTTTTTTACATAGTTTCATATGAGATGTTGCATAATTAAATAAATTTTTATTAGTATGAATGTTGACATAAACACGACACGTACTAAAAATGACATAATTCAAAAATAACACAATAAAAAATTATAAGACAAAAAAATCTATATAATAAAACATATAAGAAGTTGAATTTTATCCACTACATATTTTCTTCTAAAAAAAATCACATCATATAATTTTATCACATGTTTAATTATTTAATATTTGATTAATTTATAGTTTAACACAATTTTTATTTCAATATTTATTCATACACGATAGTATACACATGTTGAGAAAATTTTATCGGGTTATACATTTTGAGAAAATTGACTCTATTTTTAAGAAAAAATTGGTAGATATTAATTTTAAATAATATAATCAAATCAACGAAAAAATAAAAATTTACTATTTGGTATAAAAGAATTAATTTTTTGAATGTTCGAATCTTTTGTTTTATCGTACCTTCAGACACAAGATATGACTAATAGTACAATATAACGTGATTGACACTCTTACATGTGAGGACCAATGCAAGCTATCCACTAAAGCTAAATTTTATTTATTCTTGAAAGACTTTAATCAGACAGAGACCAGTTCTTTTTTTCCACAATTGACAACTTTACATGTGAAGACCAATGTAAAGCTATCCACTAAAATCAACGTTTCTTATTAATTTAAAGGAGAGTGAGTAAAGGAGATAGACCCTTATTGATGAGATAATGAGGCCCTTGACTGTGTCTGTTATTCTTCTCAGAAACGAATCTAACTAGACTAGCATAGTGGTCAACTACCGAATTCCAATTTAAACTCCAAAACTTAAAGTCAGGCAAAGACTTAAAAGTCAGCAATGTGGCAACCAATCAAAAAGGGATGGACGTATGTTCAGGTCTAGACGTCCAAACTCCAAACGTTCAAAGTTGTACCAAAGAATTTTATGTTACATTCATTTTCACCCTTATGTCTTAATGTTTTCAATTAATAATCTAAATATTTTGTGGCTGCAAGACTTGATCCAAGTGAGTATGAAAAGTTGAAAACAAATCCTTGTTGATGATAGAAGTTGTTCTCGCCCAATAAATTGATTGAAAAGCGGCCTAATAAGCCTAGATCCAAACAGACCAGACTCTTTTCCTCTGAATTCAACAAAAATTGAAGTTTTCAACCCTCAAATAGGCCCAATTATTTTTTATCAAAATTGGTAAACTTGTATATACATTTATGGAATTGAAATATTCTTCTAACTCCAAGTGGTAACTTAAGTGGTATGTGAGTTGGGGTGTCAATTTTACCTATTGATACGAACATGATCTGATACAAAAAACTCAAAAAATGACACGATCAATTAGTACGAATGATAAATGGATCAAGATAAAATTAGACATAAATAATACGTTTAATCGGTAATATAGACAGAAAATAAGTATTTTATAAATTTTTTAATTTTTTATATAGTTTCATATGAGATGTTTCATAATTAAATATTTTTTTATTAATATGAATATTGACATAAGTACGACACGTACGAAAAATGAAATAACTCAAAAATAATATAATAAAAAATTATACAACACACAAATGGTACTATATAACGGGATTGACATTCTTACATGTGGGGACCAATGCAAGCTATCTACTAATGCTAAATGTTATTTATTTCTTGAAAGACTTAAATCAGACAAACGAATGTTATTTTTTTCTTGACGTGATTGACACTCTTACTGATGGTGTTATTTCACGTGAATGAGCGGTGAGTTTGAGTGCAATTGCAAGGAACAGATCTGAGCTACAAGGCTCGCGAACTAGTGGGTGTGTGCTCTAGTAATCAGATGTGTGGTGTTTGTTACACAGCGAAAATATAATGGTTCACCGGCTGATGAGCTCGGCTAGTCCACTCTATAATGGAGGCTCTTGCTCCTGATGTGTATATTTATTCAAAAGGTGTTTACAGACTGCTCTTTGATGTCATTCGGCTCTCTCTCTCTCTTTGGTTGGGGCAATGTATAGTATTTATAATGCCTTTCCTAACTCTAAGAGATCTCTCCCGAGATCCTCGCCCTTCATTCGTGGGATCTCCTTTAATTATGGGAGAGGATTTTGGTCAATTGAGTGTTTTACGTCTGGGGTGTTGCTTGGCTATTGCTTTGGGGGTACCAGCTGTCATCCAGCCATTTCCTTATCATTTCGGCTATAATTTCGCATGGGAGGAGCTTGGGTTCTGGCTCTCTGAGCTTTGGAGCTTCGAACTGACCTCTCGATCTGATCTCCTAGGCTGAGCTCATACTTAGGATTAATTCTTGGTATCATCAGTTCCCCCCCAGCCCTTAGTCTAAGTGAACTTGGGTAGGGGCTGAACTGAGGTTTAGTTAAGGCAGACCTCCACTTGCCGGCCTTAGTTTGCGTGCGAACAGGTTTTTGACGGTTACAGGTAATCATTTTTCCTCCTCGTTTTTCGCGCACGTTCTCCACTTTGTATAGTTAGCTTTTAATGTCTGTGAGTTGATGAAAACGGCTCCCATTTCTTCCCTTTTGAATTTTCTTCCTTCAAGCTCTTCACTTTCTTCCTTTTAGCAGATTTCTGACTTCCCCAATTTTCCGGCGAATCTAGGGTTTTGCTGAATCTCGTCTCCCTTCGAATTGGTGTGTGAGACTTGCTTGCTTCAAACTTTGGCTTTCTATCTGCCTTTGATTAGGTACGTTCTTGGCCCCTTACATGCTCTTTCGTTCTGGATTCCTCGAGTCTGAGGTGGTTTCTCCATTTCTGGACTTTTCGATTCTATTATTTTAGGAACCGAGGCCTTTCCCTGTCTCGTCTTCCCCTATTTTTGGACCCCTATTCCACCGTTAGGATTTTCATTATCAGGCACAGTTGTGTTGACCCCAGAGTTCTCAAGGAGTGTTTTTCTGAGATTCCACCCCTCTATAGGTCTTTTAAACTTCCCTTTACCTGCCCAGCTATGTCTGTTTCCTCTGGAGCTACCCCTTCCTCTGTTTTCCTATTCGGAGATTGGTCTGTTGAAGAGGATTCTGACTTAGGTGCTGTGGGTGAGGAGATTGACAATTTCCCAGGCGTTGATTCTTTCGATGCTCAGGTTCATACCGATGAGTCTCCCTCAACTTCCTCCCATGTGGTCAAAAACCCCGACAAAGGTAAAAGCAAGGTGAGTGGCGTAGGTGTCTCAGCTCCGGGCGTAGGATCTACTTTTAGAAATGCGGAGCTCGTGGGCCCTAGTGAGGTCACTCCTTCTCTTATGAAGGTTTTTAGTGCTCGCTATGGTTTCCCTCCAAGGGTTCAATGCTGGTGTCCAGATGAATTCACCCCATATGTCTCTCAGGTTCATAAGAATGTTTGCTTCTTCGTGGCTGCCTTTGAGAATGGTATGTGCTTTCCTTTACACCCTTTTATAAAGGGTGTTCTTCAGCACTTCAATATTTGTCCTACTCAGCTCTCTCCTAATTTCTGGGGGGTCTTGGTGGGTCTCCTCGTCTTCTTTAAGATTCACAAGCTCGGGGTTCCCACTATTTCCTTGCTCATATATTTTTTCAACGTTAAGCACACTGCTTCCGAGGGTTTTTTATATATCTCCAAACGACCAAAGGCCAGATTAATTATCTCTGACCCCCCGAGCTCCCATAAGAACTGGAAAAAATAATTCTTCTACGTAAGGGGCTCACAATGGGAGTACAACTGTGCAGATAAAACAGACACTCTTCCAATCCCTAGAGCCTGATCAGCTCCCGATAACCTGGGTAAGTCCTTGCCCAAAGTAACTGAGATCAGATTTGGTGGCTCTCTCTGACTCTGCTTTGTCAATATTGTTTCCCAAGTGAACACCCTGAGCTCAGTACAGAGGGCGAACGGGTGCTGCTGAGGTTAGAGAAGTGTGCCTCAGAAAAATACTTTGAACTCATCAAACCTTGGGTCCTTGTAGAGCAAGGGTTCAACCCCCTAGGGGTGATAATATAATCCCCCACTCCTCTTTTTGTCGAAGCTCCTATTCCTCTTTTAGTTCTTAAGGCTGAGGAGGTAGCAGGTAATACTTTCCCCATTCACCTCAAATTTTCATTTCCCCCTTATTCCCTCTTAAATTGCTCATTCTGATCCTTTAGGTTCTTCATTGATGGAGCCTACTCCAGAAGAACTTCAGGCTAAGGTAGCTCAGCTAAAGAAGAGTAGGAGTGGGAGCAAACGCAAGGCTGAGGTCAGTTCCGGTAGCAGCCCTGTTACCCGAGCTAAAATGCAGAAATCGGGAGCGCCCCCTAGCTCTCCTGCTTCAACTACTAGAGCACTTGCTCCACCATTGAGCACCCCTCAAGTCTCAGAGATCTCTCCTCTCAAAGGGGTTCTGCAAGCCCCTAGTGGAGCTCTCGCTCAGGACCTGACCTCACCTTCATCGTCTGAGGTTGAGAGGGCCCTGTGGTTGATTCCTCAGCTCCAGTTTGCTTCTCCTCTTCTTGGATCATCTGAAAAAATCTCCCAGCCATCCCAACTGAGCTCCAAGTTGGAGAAAGGGAAGTCTCCTAAAGTAGATGGGAACGAAAACTCTTTCTTTGATAATGTTGATCTTGCAGCTGGTGCCATTACTTCCATCATTCCTGACTTTGATGTTCTGAGGGCTGCCATGATGCCTCTTGAGAGCTCCATTAACTCAGCCCTCTATGGAACCAACATGAGGTCATTAGTGGGAGACAACCAGAAAACCTTCATGATTTCGTACCCGCCACCGGGGATAATCCTCCTGCGATAGATCCCCCTACCAACAATGAATTAGACGCCATTTGTCTAGTCAACCAGCGCTTACTTCAACAAAATAAAGAACTCTTGAAGCTCTTGCGAGGTCCTAAGCAAACACAACCAGCCCAGCAAGGCCAAAATGATCCCCCTGCAGGGGGCAACAACACCTCGACCCCCTCAGAGAAGTAAACGAAGGAGGAGAGAACAACCAGACACCCCATCCGCCACCTAGGGATGGTGACAATGAAGAGGTGTGGAGCCAAAACGAAGGGGTCGAGAAAAACGGTTTTCTCCCTTTCCAACAGGAAAGGATGGAGCAATATTGAGAGCAACGCTTCAAGGACATCCAGCAAGAGCTCAGCCACATGAAGGAGGCAGTGAGGGTTAAGACTCCAGTAACGATGGATGCCTTGGTGCAACAAACGGAATCCCCATTCACTGCTGGGGTGTTGCATTTTCCTCTACCACCAAAGTTCAGAATGCCCCAGATCGAGGATTTCGATGGGACAAAGAACCCTATGGACCTCCTCAACACCTATAAAAATCAGATGGAGCTACATGGATACTAGGATCCAGTGCGGTGTAGGGATTTTGCCATCACCCTGAAGGGATCAGCCTTAGCATGGTTCAATAGGCTCCCTCCAACTTCGATCTCCTGCTTCAAAGAACTCTCCATTTCTTTCGTATCTCATTTCATAGGAGCTCGGATCTACAGGAAGCCGAGCTATCATTTATTGAATGTAAAGCAAAGACCTGATGAGAACCTGCGATCTTATGTGCAGAGATTCAATTCAGAATCTCTGAAGGTAGATGTCCCAAACGAAAAGTTAGCCATTACTGCTTTCATTGCAGGAATAGGAGTACAGTCAAAGGACTTGATGTTCTCTATATCAAAGAATCCCTAAGCGAGCATGGCTGAGGTGTTGGCCAAAGCAGAGAAATATATAAACGGTGAGGAAGCACTCTTTTCCAAGGTGGGGAGTGCATCATCACGAAAGGAGAAAGGAAAGGAAGTGAAGAAGAGGGACCGAAGTCCCAGGAAAGAAAGAGAACGAGAAAGATCTCCAGGGAGGGACAGAGACTGCTCCCTAAAGAGAAGAGGAAATGTTAGAGACTGCTTAGGCCCTCCACAACTTGAGATGCAGCCTAGGTACGCACCCAAGCAATTCACCCCGCTCACCACCACAGTGTCCCAGGTCCTATATGAGGTCCAGAATGAAAAGTTCCTAAGGTGGCCACCTCGGATGAAGGCAGATCCAGCGAAGAGGTACCCCACAAAATATTGTGACTACTACAGAGACCATGGTCACCACTCCGATGATTGCATTCAGCTAAAGAAGGAGATCAAGTTTTTAATCCAATGAGGACAGTTGCGTCGTTTTGTGGCCCATAATAATCAAAATCAAGCTCTCCCACCTTCGCCACCTCAACAGCAAGCACCTGCACCACATCAACAACATCTGGGGGAGATCAGAGTAATATCTAGAGGGTTTGCAGGAGGAGGGGAATCCAGTTCAGCTAGAAAAGCTCACCTCCAAAGTATCAGAGCCGGGGAAGCTCTCGAAGTGCATATTGTGTCCAAAGCACCGCGCCTAAACACAACTATCACTTTTTCAGATTTAGAATTGGAAGGGTGTCAGTATCCCCACGATGATCCCTTGGTGGTAAGAGTTGTGGTAGCCAACAGAACTGTTCGTCGAGTCCTGATTGACAACGGTAGTTCGGCTGACATCATTTTTGCGTTTGCATTCGATAAAATGGACATAGGAAGGGAAAAACTCGAGCTAGTGAGTGCTCACTTACTGGGTTTCTCAGGAGAGAGGGTGCTGCCCTTAGGGTCAATTCAGCTTGTGCTCACCCTAGGTGACCCGTCTTACCAAACTACAACCGTAAGGTTCCTAGAGGTTGACGCACCTTCTGCGTACAATATTCTGCTTGGAAGACCTTCCCTCAATTCTATGAGGGCTATCTCGTCTGCTTACCACCTATTTTTTAAATTCCCAATAGAGAATGGAGTCGGAGTGGTCCGAGGTGATCAGCCTGTAGCAAGGGAGTGTTACATGACATCCGTAAAGAGGAAAGAGGTTGAGAACATCCAACTGGATGAACTTGACATGAGGGACGAGCTGGAAACCAGACCAATCTCATTGGAAGAACTGGAGCCTGTACAGCTCGACGATGAGCTAGAACATCTTGTTTACGTAGGGTCCAAGCTGAGCAGAGAGATTAAAGACCTCCTCATCCAATTTCTGAGGAAAAATATGGAAGTATTCGCCTGGAAACAAGAAGACATGGAAGGTATTGATTCCTCAGTCATCACACATAAGCTCAGTGTGAATCCTACCTACAAGCCCATCAAACAAAAGAGGAGGAGTTTCGCCCCAGAACGTCAGAAAGTCATCAATGAAAAGGTCAGCAAACTTCTCCATACCAGAGCCATTAGAGAAATGGATTACCTATTGTGGCTAGCTAATGTCGTCCTTGTTAAGAAGACCAACGACAAGTGGCGCCTCTGCATTGACTTTACTGACATTAATTGGGCTTGCCCTAAGGACAGCTTCCCCTTACCTCGGATAGATTTGATTGTGGATGCTACCGCTGGACACGAGCTCATCAGCTTCATGGACGCCTTCTCTGGGTATAATCAGATTAGGATGGATCTTAATGACCAGGAGAAGACCTCCTTCATAACCGAGCAGGGGACATACTGTTACCAGGTTATGCCCTTCGGAATAAAGAATGTCGAAGCCACTTATCAACCCTTGGTGAATAAAATGTTCCAAAAGCAGATTGGGACGACTATGGAGGTTTACATTGATGATATGTTGGTCAAATCACTAAAACAGAGCTCTACATCAGGCACTTAGCAGAATCTTTTCAGGTCCTGAAGGAATATAAAATGAAGTTCAATCCCGCCAAGTGTGCCTTTGGAGTTTTCGCTGAAAAATTTCTGGGTTTCATAGTTAACAGCAGAGGAATAGAGGCTAACCCAGAGAAAGTAAAGGCAGTACTGGATATGCAACCGCCGTCCAACACAAGGGAGGTACAACGTCTGACGGGAAGAATAGCTGCCTTAAGTCGTTTCGTGTCCAGATTAAGCGATAAGTGTCAACCCTTCTTTCAAGTCCTAAAAAAGGCCTTCCAATGGGATACTTAGTGTGAGGAAGTGTTCAAGGCGTTGAAAGATTACCTGAGCTCCCTGCCCATTTTGGTAAGCCCATTGGAAGGCGAGGTCCTTACTCTTTACTTAGCTGTCTCAGATTTCTCAACAAGTGCAGCGTTAGTAAAAGAGCGAAACAGAGCTTAGCAACTAGTTTATTACTGTAGCAGAACCCTGGGGGGGGGGGGGGGGGGGGCAACTGAAGTATTGGTGTACTTGTTACAGGAACAGTCGTTCCCACAGACTGCGCCAAACTGATGGTGTTATTTCACGTGAATGAGCTGTGAGTTTGAGTGCAATTGCAAGGAACAGATCTGAGCTACAAGGCTCGCGAACTAGTGGGTGTGTGCTTTAGTAATCAGATGTGTGGTGTGTGTTACACAGCGAAAATATAGTGGTTCACCGGCTGATGAGCTCGGCTAGTCCACTCTATAATGGAGGCTCTTGCTCCTGAGGTGTATATTTATTCAAAAGGTGTTTACAGACTGCTCTTTGATGCCATTCAGCTCTCTCTCTCTTTGGTTGGGGCAATTTACAGTATTTATAATGTCTTTCCTAACTCTAAGAGATCTCTTCCGAGATCCTCGCCCTTCATTCGTGGGATCTCCCTTAATTCTGGGAGAGGATTTTGGTTAATTGAATGTTTTACGCCGGGGGTGTTGCTTGGCTATTGCTTCGGGGGTACCAGTTGTCATCCAGCCATTTTCTTATCATTTCGGCTATAATTTCGCATGGGAGGAGCTTGGGTTCTGGCCCTCTGAGCTCTGGAGCTCCGAACTGACCTCCCGATCTGATCTCCTGGGCTGAGCTCATACTTAAGATTAATTCTTGGTATCATCACTTGCAAAGACCAATTTTTTTTTTACGACACGACGCAACACAATTGACATTTATACACGTTAAGACAAATTCAAAGATATCCATTAAAATCAATGTTTTTTTTTTTTTTAATTTAAAGAAGAGTGAGCAACGGAGATAGACCCTCATTGATAGGATTATGAGATTCCTGATTGTGTTTGTTACTTCTCTTAAAAACGAATCTAATTAGATTATTATAGTGATCAAGCATCAAACCTCAATGTAAAATCCAAAACTTAAAGTCAGGCAAAGACTTAAAAGTCATCAATGTGGCAACCAACCAGAAAGAGATGGACGTATGTTGAGGTCTAGACGATCCAAACGTTGAAAATTGTACCAAAGAATTTTTAATTTTTTTTATATAGTTTCATACGAGATGTTGCATAATTAAATAATTTTTTATAGTATAAATGTTGACATAAATATTATACCTACTGAAAATGACATAACTCAAAAATAACACAATAAAAATTATACGACACAAAAATCTATATAATCAAACACATAGCAATTTAAATTTTTATCCCTTACATATTTTTTCCTCTAAAAACATCATATAACTCATTTTTATTACATGTTCAATCATTTAATATTTGATTAATTTGTAATTTAACATAATTTTTATTTCAAACATTATACATATACGATACAAATATTAAAAAAATTTAATATACTAAGATCGATTTTTTTAACGCTCAAATTTTATATTTTATCGTGGCTTCAGGTACGAGTTATGACTAATACTAAGGTATAACGTGATTGACACTCTTACATGTGAGGACTATGGTAAATGTCATTTATTTCTTAAAAGACTTAAATCAGACAAAGAAATGTTATTTATTTCTTGACGTGATTGACACTCTTACAAAGACCAATTTTTTTTTTTGGCAATACGACGCAACAAGATTGACATCCTTACATGTAAAGACCAATGCAAAGATATTCACGAAAATCAACGGTTTTTTTTTTAATTTAAAGGAGAGTGAGCAAAGAAAATACACCCTTATTGGTGAGGTCATGAGGTCCCTGATTGTGTGTCCGTTACTCCTCTAAAAAACGAATCTAATTAGACTAACATAGCGATCAAACATTGAGTTCCAATGTGAACACAAAAATTTAAAGTCAAGCAAAGACTTAAAAGTCATCAATGTGGCAACCAACCAAAAAGGGATGGGCGTATGTTGAGGTCTAGACGATCCAATCGTTGAAAATTGTACGAAAGAATTTTTAATTTTTTTATATAGTTTCATATGAGATGTTGCATAATTAAATAATTTTTTATTACTATAAATGTTGACATAAATACAATACGTATTGAAAATGAAATAACCCAAAAATAACACAATAAAAATTATACGACACAAAAATCTATATAATAAAACACATAGCAATTTGAATTTTTATCTCCTACATATTTTTCTCTCTAAAAACATCACATCACACATTTTTATCACATGTTCAATCATTTAATATTTGATTAATTTGTAATTTAACATAATTTTTATTTCAAACAACAATATGCACATTAAAAAAATTTAATATTGTGGGATCCATTTTTTTTTATGCTCAAATTTTATGTTTTATTGTGCCTTCATGTACGAGTTATGACTAATACTAATGTATAACGTGATTGACACTCTTACATGTGAGGACTATGGTAAATGTCATTTATTTCTTAAAAGACTTAAATCAGACAAAGAAATGTTATTTATTTCTTGACATGATTGACACTCTTACAAAGACCAATTTTTTTTTTTTTGGCAATACGAGCCAACAAGATTGACATCCTTACATGTAAAGACCAATGCAAAGATATTCACTAAAATCAACTGTTCTTTTTTTTAATTTAAAGGAGAGTGAGCAAAGAAAATAGACCCTTATTGGTGAGGTCATGAGGTCCCTGATTGTGTGTCCGTTACTCCTCTAAAAAGCGAATCTAATTAGACTAATATAACGATCAAACATCGAGTCCTAATATGAACACAAAAGTTTAAAGTCAAGCAAAGACTTAAAAGTCATCAATGTGGCAACCAACCAAAAAGGGATGGGCGTATGTTGAGGTCTAGACGATCCAATCGTTGAAAATTGTACGAAAGAATTTTTAATTTTTTTATATAGTTTCATATGAGATGTTGCATAATTAAATAATTTTTATTACTATAAATGTTGACATAAATACGATATGTACTGAAAATGAAATAACCCAAAAATAACACAATAAAAATTATATGACACAAAAATCTAATAATAAAACACATAGCAATTTGAATTTTTATCCCCTACATATTTTTCTCTCTAAAAACATCACATCACTCATTTTTATCACATGTTCAATGATTTAATATTTGATTAATTTGTAATTTAACATAATTTTTATTTCAAACGACAATATACACATTAAAAAATTTAATATAATGGGATCAATTTTTATTTATGCTCAAATTTTATGTTTTATTGTGCATTCAGGTACGAGTTATGACTAATACTAATGTATAACGTGATTGACACTCTTACATCTGAGGACTATGCTAAATGTCGTTTATTTCTTAAAAGACTTAAATCAGACAAAGAAATGTTATTTATTTCTTGACGTGATTGACACTCTTACAAAGACCAATTTTTTTTTTTTGGCAATACGACGCAACAAGATTGACATCCTTACATGTAAAAGACCAATGCAAAGATATTCACTAAAATCAGCTGTTTTTTTTTTTTAATTTAAAGGAGAGTGAGCAAAGAAGATAGACCCTCATCGGTAAGATCATGAGACTCCTAACTGTGTCTGTTATTTCTCTCAAAAACAAATCTAACTAGACTATCATAGCGACCAACCACCAAATCTCAATATAAAATCAAAAACTTAAAGTCAGGCTGAGACTTAAAAGTCATCAATGTGGCAACAAACCAAAAAGGGGTGGACGTATGTTGAGGTCTAGACGACCAAACTCCAAACGTTGAAACTTGTACCAAAGAATTTTATGTTGCTTTCAATTAATTATTATCTAAATATTTTGTGGCTGCAAGACTCGATCCAAGTGAGTATGAAAAGTTGAAAAAAAATGACTCTATTATTAATAAGGAAATTCTTATCTATTATCTTCAGAGAATATCACTGCAAAGTCTCACATTATTTGAAATTTTACTTATACATCAAGCCAATAAAATACCAAAAAAAAAAAAAAAAACCCCTTATAATTAAGTCTAAGCTCGTGGGGTAAATGTAATTTCAATGTGTTCAATATGCAAGTTATATATATGATGTTACATTTATGGTAATTATACATATATTTTATGTTTTTTCTATTGGCCATTGAACCAATCATATAATGACCATGGCCAGAGGTAGAGCGAGGATTTTATTGTAAAATTCATCAACTTAGATGTAAAATTTCTAAGTTTAATGTAGAAATTTATCAAGATTTAAAACTAAATTATTATATAAACAATGAACCCAATAACTATCCTATCAAAGTAGAATAAGTAGTTCTTTTAAGTTCCCAAAAATGTTTATAATTGATTCTATACTAAACTTTTAACAATTTTCTTTTAATGTATGCAATCAAAAAGTCTGTGACAAAAACTTATTTATTTAATTGCGAAGTTTAATTGAGACTATTTTCGTTTATTGTTAAGAAATTGATTCTTAAAAAAAACATAATATAATATTTTAGGCTAAAACATTTACCATCCGTATATAATCATATTTTATTGAGTCATGAGTCACTGACTTAATTGAAAACGGGTTAGAGGCAATGTGTTAATAAAAAAGAGGTGTTATAGTATGTATATATATTAATATATGTCTCCGTGTGTGTGGATCATAGTATTTTTCATAAGTACTGTACAATAATTTTAAAATAAATTTATTAAATTACGATACTTTTGAACTTATTTATTAAATGACGCAATTTTTTAAAAAGCAAAATCAACAATCCTCTTTTAACAGTACCCTCCATTTATGTCTAACTAAAACACTCAATAGTCTTCTCTCCTTGTTCGATCAAAGATTAAAAGCAGACTTATTCACCGCACTTCAAAAAATATCATAATTTAGTAATTTTATTTCAAAATGTTATTGATTGATACTTAATTTTGTCGTAATATCGTACTAATAAAGCTAATGACACTCATCTACAAGCGTCACTCGACTTTGACTTCAGAAGTCGATGCCTGTTTTGAAGCTCCACCAGTATAAAAGATTGTTTTTTCTTCAGAAACACTTAATTGCAGAAGCATTGGAGAAGCCATGGGAACACCCACTACTGTTCTTGTGGTTTTATTTTCTATTCTTTTCATGCAAGTACTTGAGTTCAGTTATAGCATAGCAAGTCACTCCAATGTAACCTGCATTGAGAGTGAGCAAAAAGCTCTTGTCAAGTTCAGAGAAAGTCTCACTGATGAATCAAATCGATTGTCGTCGTGGGTCGGAGAAGACTGCTGTACATGGAAGGGAGTTGTTTGCAGCAACAAAACAGGTCATGTCCTCAGACTTAATCTTCACAATCCATTTGATGATTCGGCAACCTGCTTGGGAGGTGAGATTAGTCCTTCTTTACTCAATTTGAAGCATTTGAGTCACTTGGACTTGAGCATGAACAACTTTTCAGGAACCAAAATTCCAAAATTCTTAGGCTCACTTCAAAATTTGAGGTATCTTAATCTCTCTAATTCGGGTTTCCGAGGAAACATTCCACATCATCTAGGAAATCTCTCGAGCTTGCGTTACCTTGACCTTAGTGATTTGTTTTACAATGAATTGACAGTTGATAATCTGTTGTGGGTGTCTAAGCTTTCCTCTTTGAAACACTTGGACATATCTTGGGTCTCCATTACGGAAGGTACAAATTGGTTACAACCAATTAACATGCTTTCTTCTTTGTCAGTATTGAAGTTAACTGGTTGCCAACTTTTTACCATTCCCCCTCTTTCGTATGTTAATTTCACTTCTCTCTCTTCACTTGACCTCCAATCCAACAGTTTTGATTCCACCATCCCGCTCTGGTTGTCTAACATTACTGGGCTTTTGCGTCTCCATCTTGATTATAATCGATTTCACGGGCCAATTCCAGATGCTCTTGGAAGATTATCCTCTCTCACTCACATTGGCCTTTCTGGTAACTCCTTTAACACTTCAATCCCTAGTTCATTGGGAAACTTGAGCAGTCTTGTTCATCTAGACCTCTTTGGCAATGAGTTTCAAGGAAGTTTACAAACCACAATAAAGAATCTATGCAGGTTACGCATGTTAGATTTGTCAAACAACAATTTTAGTGGTGAGATTCCAAGTCTTGAAGGAGGTCCATTTGGTTGCCATAAGAATTTAGAGCGGCTTCTTCTTTCTCGGAACTCATTTCACGGTCCAATCCCCGTGTCAATTGGAAGACTATCGCGTTTGATAGAGTTAGATGTTAGTGGAAATCAGTTGAACGGGGGCATTCCCTCGAGTCTTGGACAACTTTCAAAGCTAGAAATGTTAGATGTTTCTAACAATTATTTGGCTGGAATGGTATCTGAATTTCACTTCACTAAACTCACCAGGTTGAATACATTGTCCATGTCCTTCAACTTCCTAGCTTTAAATGTGAGCTCCCAATGGATTCCTCCTTTCCAACTCCAACACATTGAATTGGCATCCTGCAATCTAGGACCTCGATTTCCTTCATGGCTTCAAACACAGACACGCGTGATAATGTTGAGCATGTACAATACGAGCGTCTCAGATACCATACCAGATTGGTTTGATAACGTATGTTCACACGTCCTCTACTTGGATCTATCCATGAACCGAATCAGTGGAAAACTGCCAAAATTTGTAGAATCGAATAACTCGATTTGGATAGGCTTCAGGGAATTAATATTTAAGTCCAACAGATTCGACGGACCATTGACATTGTTTCCTTCAGATGTTACTATCTTAGATCTCTCTGACAACTTACTTTCCGGACATATTCCTATGATTAAAGATGCGGTGAATCTGAAATTGGAACAACTTATTCTATCTAACAACCAGTTGTCTGGGGAAATTCCAACGTTTTTATGCAACGTGAAGACAATGATTTTTATTGATCTCTCAAGAAATCAATTGTCAGGAAGACTCCCTAAGTGCTTGGGGTTTTTGCAAGAGTTGAGGATTCTAGATGTGACAAACAACAGCTTACATGGTGAAATTCCAAGTACTTTAGGTTCCCTATGGCAACTTACATCTTTACACTTGCGCGACAACAGATTTTGTGGGAAGTTCCCATTGTCTTTACAGAATTTGACTTACCTGCAAGTCCTTGATCTTGGTAAGAATGCATTCACTGGTATCATACCTCCATGGATTGGAGAAAAGCTATCGAATTTGGAATTTCTTAATCTTCAATCAAATAAGTTCCATGGTGATATTCCTCCAAAGATTTGTTGGCTCTCTGCACTTCAACTGTTGAACGTGGCACAAAATAGTATCACGGGTAATATTCCACGTTGTTTTGGCAATTTTACCGCCATGGTCGTGGATCAAGATCTTGTCGAGGGAGGGTATGAGGTTGGTGCAAATTACAAAGAATATATTATAGATTCTAAAAGAGGAATAGATCGTCCATATACCGCATCAATCCAATTTCTTAAATCGATAGACCTTTCAAACAATAATATAGATGAAGAGATTCCAGAAGAGTTGATGAATCTCTTGGGGTTATGGAAGTTGAATTTAGCTGGAAATCATCTGAAAGGAAGGATTCCTGAGACAATTGGAAATTTGAAGAGATTGGAGTCCCTTGATCTATCTAAAAACGAGCTTTCCGGTTCAATTCCTTCAGGTTTGTCAGATTTAAACTTCCTAAGCTCCTTAAATTTGTCATTCAACAACTTATCAGGGCGAATACCAAAGGGAAATCAACTCCAGACCTTGGATGATCAATCCATTTACATGGGCAACAGTGAGCTTTGTGGAGCACCACTCCTAAAGAGTTGCCTGGGGGATAAACCAGTTGAGGGTCATGATCAACAAGTTGAGGCTAAAGGTGAAGATAGTTCCGAATTTCTTTGGTTCTATGCTGGCATTGGACCTGGTTTCTTTGTTGGACTCTTGGCGGTTTGTTGTACCTTGCATTTTAAAAAATCTTGGAGGTATGCATACTTTGGGCTCGTCGAGAATGTCTACAACAGACTACTTTTAGCAAGTGCAGTGACTGCTGCTAGGTTGCGGAGGAAGTTCAACAAAGGTGAATTTGGAGCATGAACGTCATCACTATGAAATGGTTACTCTCTGTCTCTCTCTCTCTCTCCCCCGTATATTTACATACGAATTTAAATTTGGTCAAAGTTAAAAAACTCTATTTAGCTAAACTAATGGAGAAAACATATTTATTTGGGATTCTAAAATACGAAATAGATGAACTAATCCATACCGGAAAAGAGAAAATTATAATATTCTTGATGCAAAACCTTCCTATAGCCTATGTATATCGAACATAATCATAATAGACTAGAATACATCGGATTATAAGTTTTCTTAGAAAGTCTACTTTATTAGCTCTTGTGAATGATACCTTGAGCGCTTTATGTTTTCATTGACATTACTGCTTCTGTAAAATTCACTGGCTTAAACTTTTGTACCTCTGTCCTTAACATGCAACAGGACTAGAAATTCTCAATACCAACCATAGCATAATGTTATAGGCCTGTTCATTGTTCCAAATGTGTTAGTTATTTCTTTTCCTTTTTTATTGATATCTTTCTACATAAATGGCTGGGTCCAAGGATCAAATTTTCAATCGATCGGGTTGTAGTTTTAGTTTTTATAAGCTTGGAAACGAAAAAGTTGTAGAAATTTCTCCTAAACATTATGGAGACAATGGAAATTTTTTGAATTTTTTATAGAAACATTTCAGAACATACCAAAATATTCTCAAGTAGCTAGAAACACATAAATTTTAAGGTTCAATCAGTTCATTTGTGCAAACCAAAATGTTTCGGTTGTTTCATCGGAACCAATACAAAATTTACTTCCTTAGCTAGGTCATATCTTGATGTGAAGTAATGCTACCAAATATAACATCACTAACCAAAAGAAATTAAATGTGCATTCTTTCTATTTGAAATGATCATTTAAAAACCTTCATCAAGGGATGTACCCCTAGTACTCTCTCCTCGTCATAGGATATGACAAAATGAGTCTAAAGACATCAAGGAAAAAACATACACATTTTGTTTTGTTCTTGAAATGGTGATTGAAAAAACATGAAAATATGACTTATTTCTAAAAACAGCGAGTCCAACACTGTGTAAATTTGTCGAATAAGACCTATAAACTTTAGTATTGCATTAAGCATTTCAAACTTTTTTTTTTTAATCTGAAACAATATGTATTCTCTCTAAGAAATAGTAAAGGAATTACAATTCGTGGACAAAACAAAGTAGCTTATTTATTGCCTTGTTTATTAGAAACCATCATGATATCTGTAAACACTTGCATATTATTTTTTGGGTTCTTTCTACAACAAGGATATAAATTTAGTTTTTTTGTAGGGACTCCCGTGGGAGCTGAATTTGACAGAGAGCATTATATTTCTTAGCAATAATGTTGCAGAAAAAGGGTCGGGCAACAAATTATTAATTATTATTATTTTTAGCTTGTTTTGGAAAACAGAAAACAGTGTTAAATGTTGTATTGTAGACTACTTTACTCATGTTTTTGAGGCAAGCTAGGCCTGGTTTCTACTATGCGAATGGATTTTATGTTGTATGATGGGATTGTTATGTTATTAAGATGTGTTTTTGATGAATTAGAATGAAAATGTATTTGGGAAATAGCACAATCAATCAACCACAGCAAACTATACTCCCATCCAGGCTGAGAATTCACATAGATATGACCACAGCTTTACTTCCTCACCCTCTTCATATACACTAAAACTGAACTTTCTCTCCAAACAAAAAACACTTGTCGTGAAGAGCAATGCTATAGAGACCTAATTCATTGCAACCATTAGATTAATCATGAGTTCTGATGTTGGATTGCTTCCACTTTTAATCCAACAACTACAATCGATTAAGTCCCCATATTAAGTTATCAAATTAAGTCCAAACAGCATTTTTCAATCATGAATTCTAAAACTTCTTCTATTACTCTTTCTTTAAAAAACATTCTATGAGCATCTAGTCAATGTGTTAAACCTATTGTAATTCCATAACATCAATTTCATCACCAACAGAGTCAATTCCCTAAAACATTGCAGCTATAAGATCAACACCACCATTGTAACTGTGGCTTCCACCCCCTACCACACAATTGCTATTTGCTACCCTCATCTGTCCCATTGCCTCCCCCAGAGATTTCCCACCAAATCACTTGCGTCTGTCCACTAGAATCAAATTTCACAATCCACTAACTAAAATTACCTAAATTCTCTGCTAATTTGGTTGCAAATAACAAATATAATTAAAAATCATTCAATGTTAGAATGTCAGCTGATCATCAAAGTGCTCTCATGTAGTATATACCATAACAAAACCAATTGAGAGGAGCATATAAAAAAGTTTTAAAATCATCAATTCCTAGAGTTTGAGCCTATATAGAAAAGTAACAAAAGCAAAACTATCCATAAATCTTCCTCAGAGAGCTTCAATCCCAAAAACCCAACTCCCAAATTCCACAATAGACTGACATTTCCCTAGTTCCGTGCCTTTAAACACCGTCCAATCTGAAATGAAACAAATGCATCAACGCAAGCGTACATTACCTGATCAAGGCTAAGCCAATCGACGTCCCATTCACTCATTGTGACACATTTCGGCTTCTCAAAATTCTTCCCAAGAACGTGTCTCGCCAACCGCACCAACCCAGTAGAGCGAAACACGTCACTACCCAACTTCCTCGCCGCCAAACAGCGGAGATCGACGGTGTTCGCCACCTCCAGACCATACTCATCCCATAGCTTTTCAACATCGTGGTTGATTCCAACACCCACAAACGTGTAATCGTCGTTGCTAAGGAAGTCTAAGAGGGATTGGGGAATTTCGGGTGCCCAGATGAGTTGAAAGATGAGGCAGTTTTGGCCGATACAGAGTTGTAGCGTGGCCGGTGGGTTGGAACCGGGACGCCATTCGACGTCGAGGCCCACAATGAGTTTGTGGAGCCTGCGGCGGTTAAGGTACTCCATGTCGGAGATCCATGTATCTACAATGCAGGGGGTGGAGGTCACTAGGGTTTTGATGGTGTCGCCGAAGAAATCTACGTCGTAGAGGTCGTACGAAAGGTAAGGTAGCTCAAAACTTCGAATGCTGATGCCCATGGTGGTTTTTCAGAAAGTGGAAGGGAGGGAGGAAGACAAACAGAGGTGAATGCTACTTTCAACCTTTAAAATTTTGGTAAATTTCACCGACACTCTTTAGATTTAAGTCATATTCCTTGAAGTTATATTTTACTGATATTTTCACTAATTTTTGAAATATTATTGTATATTCCTCTAATGTCGTTATTGATATTGCTTATTCTCTTATGAGTTTTCAAATTTATCATTTGCTATATAAAATAAGTTTAAAGTAGTAGAAAACATCCTTTAAGCATTAATTTAATTAAATTAAATACTAATTGAATTAAACATAATGTTTTCTATAAAAAAATGGATTAACAAAAATGTTAATTTGGTGTTAATTTTTAAAAATAATATTAATTTGAAAAAATTATATATTAAATTCAAAAAATTGAAAGTTAATTTTATAAAATTGAATGATCATTTGATATTGATTTGATGAAATTGAATGTCAATTTAAAATTCAATAAAAAAAAGAGATGTTAATTTTGAAAAATTAGATGTTAAATTGATAAAATTAAATATTAATTTGGGTTAATTTGATGAAATTGAATAGTAATTTGGTGTTAATTTTATAAAATTAAACACCAATTTGATGAGATTGAATATTAATTTCCTAAAATTAAATGATAATTTTATAAAATTTAAGATCAATTTCACGTTAATTAGATAAAATCTTATATTAATTTGATGAAGTTTAATGTGATTTTGATAAAATTTAATGTTAATTTGATGAAATTGAATATTAATTAGGCATTAGTTTAATAAAATTGAATGAATTGAATGTTAATTAGATGAATTGAATTCTAATTTGATGAATATGAATGTTAACAAAGCGGCCTGATTTGCTACCCAATATCTCTATAATATAAAATAGAGCAAGTTTCAATAAGTCAATTCAACGGTTTTAATTTGTAATCTATACTAATAAGATAGAGACAATTTCAAACTTCCCAAATTGAAATCACCTCCCCCAATTTAATTGAAATCACCTCCCCCAATTTAGAAAAGCAGAAGAACGGTTAGGATTTGATTGAAATTTAGATATACGGTTCAGATCTCATCTAAACTCATCTAATTAAATCCAATGGCTCACGATGCATCCCATCAAAAACCCAAATCCCGCCCATTATGCCTACACACTCACGCCACCCAACTCAAATCCCTCCCTCTCTCTCTCTCTCTGCTTGCTTGGTCGCTCGCTCGCTCCTCTGCCATGGAAGACGCCCAAGCCCATGTACCCCTCTCTCTATCTCACGACTTTCATACACACACAAATATAGCGCTCTCTCCTTCCCTCTCTATCTCTCGCTCCTCTGCCAGGTACCCCTCATCTCTCTCTTCACACACACACACACACACACAATCAAACACAGCGCACACACACACATACATACTAACACCAGCACACACACACACACACAATTGAACACACAGCGCACACACACACAGCACCACACTCACACTCACACACACAATCGAACCACATGCTGTGTGTTCGATTGTGTTTAGTCAGATATAATTTTATTTCAAGTTTTTAATCATTTGAGGTGATTAATTTGTATTTTTTTGATTATTGTGCTTTGTTGAATTGTGTAATTTAATCACCTGTTGGTGCCCACCAACTATTTGTTATTATGCTCCATAGGACTTTTTTTCTTGGTGGATTTTGCTGTAGGTAAATGACAGTAAAACTAATGGCTAACAAATTCCTAGCTTCTGAATGCTGAAGGTAAGAGCTCTATCCCCAAACTTGATGCACAAATAATTTGATTAGTTGTGTATCTGTCTCAATGATGCCATTGAGTATCTTACATAGAAAGCATAAATCTGAAGCTTGCTATCAAGTTTGGGGCTTAGATAGGTAAGAAGTGGTACTTTCTTTGCCTTCAGTTAATTTCAATTATGGGTCTATCTTTGAGCTTGAACATGAAATTCCAGTTTTTGGGTTTTATGTTAAAACTTTAAATGGTGTCAATTTGTGGTATTTAATGGGAAAAAATAAAGGGTTTACTTTTGAATACATGTTGTGTGTTCAATTGTTTTTAGTCAGATATAATTTTATTTCAAGTTTTTAATCAGTTGGGGTGATTAATTTGTTTGGGGTGATTAATTTGTATTTTATTTATTATTGTGCTTTGTTGAATAGTGTAATTTAATCACCGTTTGGTGTTGCCCACCAACTATTTGTTATTATGCTCCATAGGACTTTTTTCCTTGGTGGATTTTGCTGTAGGTAAATGGCAGTAAAACTAATGGCTAACAAATTCCTAGCTTCTGAATGCTGAAGGTAAGAGCTCTATCCACTGGATTTGAAATAATTTTATTAGTTGTGTATCTGTCTCAATGATGCCATTGAGTATCTTGCGTAGAAAGCATAAATTTGAAGCTTGCTATCAAGTTTGGGGCTTAGATAGCTAAGAAGTGGTACTTTCTTTGCCTTCAGTTAATTTCAATTATGGTTCTATCTTTGAGCTTGAACATGAAATTCCAGTTTTTGGGTTTTATGTTAAAACTTTAAATGGTGTCAATTTGTGGTATTTAATGGGAAAAAATAAAGAAGGGTTTATTTTTGAATAGACATAGAATGATCATATGGGTGTGGCAAGATGGGAAAAATATATGAAAAAACCCACTGCACCAACCCAATTTTACTAATATTGCTAGCATTGTTGTAGAAAATTTGGCACTACCTAATTTATACCGATTTTATGAGTTTTGCTATATTCAGTTAGACTCAGTTTAATCTTATTTGGGTCATGGATTACATCTTTTGTTTTTATTGTTAAGTTATGAATTGACTTTTATTTGTAACAAGAAACCAAGTAGACTTGAAATGCTTTCAGATTCGTGTGTTTTATTTTTATTATGAGATTGATATTTCTAACATTTGGACAACTGAGGTTTTTATTTTTGTTTTGTTCTTGATTAAATATGGGACTTTGATAATTTCCGTTTGTTGTTCTAGCTAATATTTGATTGTAGTATGAGGTTCCACTTGATTGTACGTACTACAAGTAAACATAAAACTCAAATTTCAATTATTTTCATTCTCATTTTCTTTTCATTAGGGTTATGCATATTTTTTTTTTTTTGTTGAAATTTCTATAGACACTTTAGATTTGTTCTTTGTTTATACTACGTAAGTTGTTAGTTTATGTAGTGACCGGATAATTGATAAGAGCAGTCATCCAATATATTTTATTAACATGATGTGTTTGCACTTTGTCTATAGACACTTTAGACACTTTAGATGGGTGTTGCCCGTAGATAAACGGAGATCTCTTAATATTTTGTCAATGCTTTGGAATTTTTATATTGTGTTGCTTCCAAGTTGTGTTTGTATTTTGTCACTATACAAACACAACTTTTTGGGGATTTTTTTTGTATTACACCATTTATAGGCATGTGCATTAGTTGAATGTTACATGTTACGGTTATTTTGATAGAATGCTTAGATTAATGTTTGATCAATGGGTTGACATTGATTTTTTTCCTAAAGCTAATTGTTATGATATTAATCTTGCATTGTTTCGAAGAAATCTACTCACAGACCAACTATTTGAAAATTTTAGATGCACATCTTATCGGGAGGTTGGAACCCCCTAGGTAATATCCTGAACCTTTTAATCTCTTCCAATTATAAGTGTTGCTCTGATACTATATGTTTTTAGTTCTTTGGCAAGCATATCAAGTTCAAGTATACATAGGATTATGATTAAAATGTTGTATCGGTATGAGCATTTACTGCCATCATAGCTCTGGTAATGTGACTGTTGTGAATTTTGGTTAACAAAGAAAAATATACAATTTATATATTCATTGATTAATGTTTAGGCATTTAGATATCTCATTTATGGTACTAAAACTGTTAATTTTTTAGTTTTGCATGTTTTTCATGTAATGATAATTGTTTTATATTAGACTAAATTGAATAGAGAATGACAGGAGGGTTCTTGCTAATGTTCATGTGTTTTTCAAATTATTGATTGTTGTGGTTACTCAATGCCTTTACGTGTATATGTGTGTGGGTGGGAGACTGTGTTATAGAGAGTTGTTGATCATGTTTAGATTTTTTCAGGCCTTAAGTTAATTGGATGTGGAAGCTATGGAATTTGGGCTGAAACTTTTGGGAATTTTAATTCTTATTTCCCCCCTCTTTTTCCACTTTTTTTTTCTGCTGCTTAGATATCAAAAATCTTATTGACATAAATATTGTGTTCGATGGAAAATATATTGCACTATGTAGTTCATGTCGTTTTGAGCAAATCTTACTTAGCAATTCCCTATGAGTATGTTTATTATGGGTGAAATGTTGTGGTGATTGTGGTTTTTGGATTTGCATTGTTAAATTCATGCATTGGAATGTAGTTTGATTTAAGGCCATAGTTTGATTTGACTTTTCATTGGTAATTAGAATGTAGTGTTGTTTGATGATGTTGAAATTTGAATTCCCTAGATTAAATCACGATACATGTGTAGGGACATTTAAGAAATTGGAGTAGATTGACTATGTGATTTTAAGAAATTGAATGCTAAATATGTGTGCTTGAATGAATAGACTATTGTTGAGTCGTATCACTTGCAGTGCTTCATAACTGTAAACAAACGTGTAATGTGGAAATACATCGAAAAAAAGTTTAACTGTTTCTTAAATATTATGCTATATTTTTTACATTATAGCAATCACATTTATGTGAAAGTCCTCATAAAGAAGCATTGTTTATGTTTAACAAATCTGCTGCCTATAAATATACAACATTGTTTCATGTATTATATATTTTTTATTTCACAGACTCATGGAAGGCTAAAAAGACTCAACAGTTCTCTTGGTAGATGGGTGAAATGACTTGGTTTAGTTCTATTGGTAAATGTTACAATTTCATTATTGACTGATGTTTCAAAATATAGAATGTTCAAACCAAATGATTCTTATTTATGTAGATTTAGTTCTTTGGTTGGACTTTATTACATGTGGCTATGACTTTTGTAATTATGATATAAATGTTATTTTGGTTTGGATTATGTAGTGAATAAAATTTGATGTTGTCTTTGAGTTAGGTTGAGTAATTTATTCTTGAGATTGGTTATACAATGATTTGTGTTGGGAGATGAATAGTTTGTGTTGGACAATAATGCAATTGATATCACTGTAGACAGATTAAGATTTTCTTGGTTCCTTTCAAAGAAAACTTTGTTGAAATTTTTTGAAAAAATAATAGAGGTTATATTTATTTCAATTTTTTTAATTAAAGCAAATGAATGAAAAATTATTTCAAATTAAAAAAAAAAATTAAGTTACAAAGTGCCTTTAGGCACGGGTTATTACTAGTGATTCTACAATTCATCTTTTAATATTACAACCAAATAACTCCGCAATGTATCAACCACTAATCATTACCATCCGAACTACTTGACTCAATAAATTAAATTTACCAACATCAATAAATTAAATTTACCATTTTTGCATATCATTTTATCTATATAACTTGATGTGATATGATCTCAATCTTTTAATTTTCAATGAATTTAAAGGGATCCACTAATTTAATGATTCATATTAAAGTGGTGCACAAAAGTAGTATAAAAAAGTGTTGTGTAGCAGTGCCTATATTTTTAATCCCTTAGTTTTTAATATCTCAAATATTACAAACTCGATTATTTGAAAAACAAAATGCACGAAAATTTAAAAAATGAGTCTTGTTGAATAAAAGAAAACATGACATTTGAAAGGTTTAATCTATAATATAAAACAGGGCAAATTTTAATAAGTTTGTACGGTCCCAAATAAACTAATCCAATGATTATCAACATCCTTCTCACAATCATTCACATTAAATTTCCTCCCTCCCCCCCCCCCCCCCAACCCATTATTTCTCACTTACGTTGTACCAGACCTTTAGACACGAGTTATCCCTAATATATATAGAATGCAAAACAGAATAGTAAATTCCCATCTACCACCATTATATCATGATAATTATCATCAACCATTCAGTAGAACCATATTAAGTCAAACAATCCTCAAAGAAAAAGGAAACAAACTGTAAATGAAAAACTGGTCAATTCTTCTCAGGGCTAAAGTGTATCACGAGTTGTAGCCCTAAAGTGAATTTAGTCACATTACAAAAAGATGATCCACTACCTCTCCAATATCCAAAGCCAATACACTCAAGGTATATGCATGGGAATGATACCCATAGACAGAATGTTAACATATACCCCACAAATCCAACTATTTGTTTTTAAGAAGGATAAGCTGGAAAGAGAAGGAGGTTTCATTTGAGAGTCAAAGCTAAGTCAATGGGCATATGAGGAAAAGAAATGAAAAAAAAAAAAGAAAGAAAAGAGGTTTGATCTGATTTTGCAGAACAATTCCACACTCAAAAAGTCCCATCATGCCCAAACCTAATCTTCAGGTCGCACGTCCTTCTAGTCTCAAGATATCTCTACATAAGTAATTTTCAGCATACCAAAGCTTGAATAGACAATACGAGTAACCATTACCAAAGCTTGAAGAAAATTCATTCTTCAAATTCCACTTACCAAAATCAATAAACCTCTTCTTTGGTGCATGAAGAAACTCTGCATATTCCGACTGCCCCTCTGTTTTATGCAGTTGTAACACCAATGGCCTCCTTGTAACAATCCCTTAAAATTCAAGAAAAAAAAATTATAATGAGATCTAACTTTTGCCAAAGAAAAATACCACGTTGTCCTTCATGACTTCCAATGACATGTCTCAAAATCAGGTCAAATGTGACAAGGACTTTTCCTGTTTTGATGTACAACAGTGTATCACTTTTACAATGAGAATCAATTATTACAATGAAGATAAAGCAAAAGCAGCCAAAGAAGCAGGGGTGGAGCCAACTTATAGAGAGGGGGGCAAGTGCGACCACCGGAATTTTGTTGTGTGGGTATATGCTATATTTATGAAGGACTTAAAATTTTAATCTATATGATGTCCCTTAGAGTTTAAAAATTTCACCTTTTGACCTTAGATAGGATAAATCAACTGTTTAAACAAGTTGAATTATATGATGTCCCTTGTAAAAATGATATGATACATTTAGAGGTTTTAGCTCTTCTTTTTTTAACAAACTAGTGGAATTGTGTTTAATTCACCTGATTCTCTTCCACCAATTCATCCTCTCAAATGCAACAACTTTCCTGATTTGCTTTGTTCGGAGCTGCAATACCTTGGATAACTCCAACATTTCTGATGAAATTCAATAATAATAATACGACAATTACGACTATTTTTTAATCTGACATTTCTACCAAACAAGGGTGACATTTCTACTTTATACTTTATCTGAAATCCTGGCTTTCGCTGCTGCAAAGAAGGGTGAAGAGAACCCGAAAGAGGGGCAAAATAAAACCCTCAAAAAGGGGAATGTGAGAAATAAATCCCAAAGGTGGGAAACTAGGCTAGGGATGGCAGTGGACCGGGGAAAAGCGGGTATTCGTCCAAACCCGTCCCTTTTGGACCGGGGATGGACTATACGTATTGGACGGTGGACGTATACGGGGATACCCGTATAAACCCGTGCGGGGATGGAGGCGGGGATGGACTTACCCTTACCCCCGCCCCGCCCCCGCCCCGCCCCGCCCCGTCCCCGTTATACCCGTTAAAAATATATATATTATATATATAAATATTCTCAGACTCCCAGTCAGTTAAAGTTAAAGGCAAAGGCTTAAAGCCCTAATTTATTCACCACTTCCTCTATAAGCCTTCAGCCGCCCTCCTCCATCTCTCTCTCTCTCTCTGTCTCTCTCTCTCTCTCTCTCACGCACACTGCACACACAGTAAACCCAGACACCATTGCTACACTCAGCAGCTCCTCACAGCCGACTGTCTCCATTTGCTTGTGGAGTGTCCCGCTGCACTCGCTGATTGAACACAGACACCATCGCTGCACTCAGACCGTTCGTTGGTTCTGCTATTTCTCTTCACCACCTGGTATGTGCTCTTTCTCTCTCTCTCTCTGATTTGATGAATTTTCTTAAGTGTAGAAGGCTGGCTCTGTATTGTACCTCGGTCAAGGCATGAATTGTGCTCTATTTTCGCCTGATTTTATGAGCATATTTGATTATTTTTTTTGTCGTTGGGTTGAATGGCTCTCTCTGTCAATTGCTGTTGGGATTTTGCTTTAGTTGATGTCTGAGTTTCCTGTTGGGTGGCCATAAAACTCGTCATTGACCTGTGGCTGTGATCCCTTATATATAACTTAAAAACCCTCTTATAATTCTTATTCAGCATTCTTGGGTTTGTATAGCTAAATTATGTCGAGAAAGATGAACTCTCCAAACAATGCTTCGAAAAATTGGTTTCTGTAAATTCGAAGGTTTCAGCTCTAAAGTTTCTATCTCTAGAATTTATTATTTAGTGTGTTTGTATACATATGTGCATATAGAATTGATGGAGCTAGGAGTGCTTGTTTGCAGAGAAGAGGAGAGAGAAAAGACTGGTAAGGCTTAAAAATCAAAAACCTTGAAGAATAATAATGGTAGACAGTTGCTATTCGCGTATGGAACTACAAACTACAAAGTTTCCAAGAACATTCACACGTGAAAATGAAATTCAAACAAGCGACAGACCTGTCTATTGTTTTTGGGGTAAAACGTTAGAATGTTGTTGGATTATTTAAAATGTTGGATTTATTTAGAATTTTAGATTATGTTGGCTTGAGTTTAGGCTTGGGTTTGGACTCGAGCTTGGGCTTAGGCTTGGGTTTGGGCGGGTACGGGGGAAGCGGGGACGGGGGTGGGGATTAAAAATTTACCCGCGGACGGGGATGGGGATGAAAACTATACCCGCTAACGGGGGTGGACCGGGGATGGACGGAATTTTTTTAAGCGGGTACGGGGATGGAGACTACACCCCCCGCCCCCGCTTCGGTCCACTGACATCCCTAAACTAGGCTATGGCCAGTTGGTTGTGCCAAGGGCATTCCTTGAACTTAACAAAATGATAATGGTCAATCTTTCTGTTCGATATAAACGCAAAAGCCATAGACAACGGCTAATGACTCAAGCCACCTTCAATTTCTTTATCATTTTTCTATTCTTAAAAATGTAAAGCTCACCTGACCAGGAAAAAAAAAGATAGAAAAGCTCAATGTGACAACATGGTTAATCAAAGCTCGTTATTAAGAATGTATGTCTGTCTACTTTTCTCCCATTTTCTCTTCAATGTGACAACATGGTTAATCAAAGAATTAAAGTTAGATACCCAAAAAACCAACAATGACAAAGCCAAAAAAAGTGTAAAAATGGATAAATTACCGGATCCACGAGGCAGAAAATCTCTCCCAACAATGCTTTCCAACACCGATGATTTTCCAAAACTCTGATTTTCGCCAAAAAAAAAAATCAATAATTTAAAAAGGAGAAATACTATGTAACCCAAATTTGTAACTCAAATTTTCATCCCAAATGAAGGGGACTATTGGATAAGTGGGTCCCATCAATTTTTTTAAATGGGACCCACTAATCTAATGATCCTCCTTCATTTGAGATACAAATTTAAATTGAAAATTTGAGTTACATAAAGTTACTCTTAAGAAAAAAAGGAAAAACCAAAAGTCAGACAAGGGAGTAAAGATTGTGAGGGAAATGTGACATGTGACCTGACCTCCAACAGCAGCTACAGAAGGAAGAGCTTTCCAGAGGGACATTCCTTCGCCGCCATGATTCACTTTTTTGTTAAGAATATCTTTTTTTTTTTTTTTTTGTTAGCATTACCACTTATTTAGTTAATATTATTATTTATTAGGTTAACATTAATACTTTTTTTTGTTAAGATTACATTTTTTTTTGTTAATAGTAACATTTTTTTGTTAACATTACAATTTTTTTATTAAGATTACCACTTTTTTGGTTAAGATTACACTATTGAGGTAAGAGTACCATTTTTTTGGTTAACATTATCACTTTTTTTTTATTAAGATTACCCTGTTAAGATAAGAGTACCATTTTTTTTGGTTAACATTACCATTTTTTTAGCAAGATTATCACTATATTTTGGTAAGTTTACCATTTTTTCAGGACTGATCCACCCTTTTTAGCGATCAAGAATACCGATCTAATCATGACCAATCTACCCTTCTTTAGCGATCAAGAGTACCGATCTAAGCAGGACCCATTTTGAGCGATCAACACTAGCGATCAAAGACACGGATCTTGGGATCAAATTAGGACCGATCTACACCGATCCTGGCTGGAATATCAAGACTACTTTGGTTTTGGTAATTATCATTTACCCCCGCGCTGGATAGAAATATTTTCAATCAAACCTCAAACAATTTTTTTACGTACAATTCAATTAAAATTCGTGCCGATTTACATATTAAAATTTAAACCCATTAAAATTTGTTTTTCTACAAATATTTGAGACGATTGAACTGATTAAATTTTATTTTTTTACGAATTTTAAGTCTATTAACATGAAATTGAATGTTAATTTGCATATTACTTTGATATTGATTTGATAAATTGAAACTTTATTGGATGATTTAAGATATTAATTTGATGAATTGAGTTTTAATTGGATGAATTTGAAGATAAATTAGATGAATTAAATGGTAATTTGACGTCAATTTGATGAATTTAGTGTTACTAGGATCAAATTAAATATTAATTTGATGAATTTAATATTAACTAATTGAATTTCAATGTTAATTTAATGAATTAAATGTTAATTTGATAAATTGAATGCTTATTAAATGAATTGAATGTTAAGTTGATGAATTGAATGATATTTAATATTAATTTGATGAGTTCAACGTTAATTGGATGAATTTGGAGGTTAATGTGATGTCAATTTTCTGAATTGCATGTTAATTGAATACTTTATAGATAAAATTGAAAACATTGATATTTTAGATATCAATCTAACAAAATGTCCAGGATAAAAGTGATATTAACCAATTAGGAAATCTAGATCTTTGTCTTGACCGATCCTTGTTTGTCATTAGCGATCCTGATTTAGAAATAGGTTAATAACAGTTTTATCCCGAAAGTATAGACGTTTTATTAATTGGGCCCTAAAGTATGAATTTTGTCAATTTTTTCTCCTAAGTATTTAATTAACATGTAATTAACAAATTAATATTACATTAACACATTCAATTTATCAAATTAACATTAAAATTAAACTTAATTAATATTAAATCCATCCAATTTATATCCAAAATCATCCAATTAACATTCAATTCATTCAATTAACATCCAATAAAAATTCGATTTATCAAATCAACACTAAACTAACATTCAATTTCATCCAATTTATATTTAATTTATCAAATTAACACCAAATTAATATTTAATTTATCAAATTTACATTCACTTCCATCTAATAATAAGCATTCAACTCATCAAATTAACATTCATATCCATCCAAGTAACACTCAATTCAACAAATTCACATTTGAAATAATCCAATAAAGAGTCAATTGATTAAATTAACACTAAAGTAACATGCAATTTCATCTAATTAATATTTAATCCATCAAATTAACATTCAATTTCATCGATTAAATATTCAATTTATTAAATTAACATTCAAATTCATCTAGTTATATTAAATTAATCAAATTAACTTTTAATTTCATTCAATTAATACTCAATTCATTGAACTAACTTTTTAAATCAAATAATAAAGATTCAATTTATCAAATTAATGTCAAAGTAACATACAATTTTATCTCATTAATATTCAATTCATCAAATTAACACCGAAATAACATTCAATTTTATATAATAAGCATTTAATTCAATAAATTAATAATCAAATTCAACTAGTCAACATTAAATTAATGTCAAATTAACATTGAATTCATCTAATTTATATTCAAATTCGTCCAATTAACACTCAATTAATCAAATTAACATCCAAAACTATTTAAAAAATATTCAATTTATTAAATCAACACCAAAGTAACATGTAATTTCACCCAATTAAAATTTAATTCATCAAATTAACATTCAATTCATCAAATTAATATTTAATCCATCAAATTAACATTCAATTTCATCTAATTGACATTCAATTTTTTCTAATAAGAATTTAATTCATTCAATTAACACTCAATTCATTGAATTAACTTTCCAAATCAAACAATAAAAATTCAATTTATCAAATTAACAACAAAGTAAAATACAATTCCATCTAATTCAACTAGTTAACATTAAATTAATCAAATTAACACTAAATTGACATTCAATTCATATAATTTATATTCAAATTCATCCAATTAACACTCAATTAATCAAATTAACATTCAAAATTATTTAATAAATATTCAATTTATCAAATCAACACCAAAGTAACATGCAATTTTATCCAATTAAAATTTAATTTATCAAATTAACACCAAATTAACATTTAATTTCATCTAATTAACATTCAATTTTTTCTAATAAGCATTCAATTCATTAAATTTACATTCAAATTTAACTAGTTAACATTAAATTAATCAAACAAACTTTCAATTTCATTCAATTAACACTCAATTCATTAAATTAACTTTCCAAATCAAACAATAGAGATTCAATTTATCAAATTAACAACAAAATAACATACAATTTCATCTAATTAATATTCTTTTTTTTTTTTAAGTTAAACCCATGTAGGGTAAAATTTATTAATGACAAAATTATAAAAAAAAATAGGGGAGGACATAAATCTTGCCCGTTACATAATAAAAAAAAATGTAAGAGTTTACTTTAAGTGCAATTACATGTATCAGCATATTCTTGATGCCCAAATCTCCTTTAGAAATTACCTCCACATGGTGGGTCCATGGCATTTCTTTTCAAATGCTTGAAATCCATTCACCCAAAAAATCCATTTGCTTTCAACGGAAATTTCCTTCATATGGTAGGTCCCATGGCAAATATCATATTCCATGCAATTCCTTGTAGCTTCCCTAACTTTTAGTATGCCTCAAGCTGCCTCCACTTGAAAAAGGCTAGTTGACTGGCCCACCACTAGGGATGGCAATGGACCGGGAAAAAACGGGTATTCGTCCAAACCCGTCCCGTTTGGACCGGGGATGGACTATACGTATTGGACGGTGGACGTATACGGGGATACCCGTATAAACCCGTACGGGGATGAAGGCGGGGATGGACTTACCCTTACCCCCGCCCCCCGTCCCCGCTATACCCGTTAAATATATATATATATATATACTCCCAGTTAAAGCATACTTGTACAAATACTCCCAGTTAAAGAGTTTTTGATTCCCATTATATGATTCTGAATTTAGTACCTTGTGCATCCTTGTACAAATTCTCATTTTTTTCCTCATACTTCATATATCTTACTGCAACAGTTTGAATGCTCATCTCTGTTATATGGTTGTGAATTGTCAAATTATAGCTAACTGAGATTTCAATACTACAGAAGAGTATTGAAACTCTTGGGCTTTTTATTTAGAATTTTGGATTATGTTGGTTTGAGTTTGGACTTGGGCCTGGGCTTTGGGTTGGGCGGGTACGGGGGAAGCGGGGATGGGGGCGGGGATTAGAAATTTATCCGCGGACGGGGATGGGGATGAAAATTATACCCGTTAACGGGGGTGGACCGGGGATGGACGAAATTTTTTTAAGCGGGTACGGGGATGGAGACTATACCCCCCGCCCCCGCTTCGGTCCATTGACATCCCTACCCACCACTTACCTTCCCAACGTTGGAGTCTAGCAAGCAAATCACATACAATCACATTAACATTCAATTTTATTTAATAAACATTTATTTTATTAAATTAAAAATTAAATTCAAAAAGTTAACAATAAATTACTCAAATTAATATTGAATTCATCTAATTTGCATTCAAATTCATCCAATTAACACTAAATTAATCAAATTAACATCCAAAATTATTTAAAAAATATTCAATTTATCAAATCAACACCAAATTAATATGTAATTTTATCCAATTAAATTTAATTTATCAAATTAACATCAAATTAACATTCAATTCATCGAATTAATATTCAATTCATCAAATTAACAATCAATTTTATTTGATTAACATTCAATTTTTTAACATCAAATTAATATTGAATTCATCTAATTTGCATTCAAATTCATTCAATTAACACTAAATTAATCAAATTAATACAAAATTAAATACTTTAGGGGCCAAATTGAAAAAAAAATGTATTTTAGAGATCAAAATGATAAAATATGCATATTTTAAGGATAAAAGTGTTATTACTAATTTTAGGAATAAAATTGTTGGGACTGTCATGTGCTTGGGTATGTGTGATCAATTACCAACCGGTCATATGCGATCAAATACCAAACTAATCAAGACCAGTCATGTGCTTGGGTACCGATCAAATCCCAATCTAATTAGGACCGGTCATGTTATTGGGTACCGATCAAGAACACCGATCTAATCACGACCAATCAAGCCTTTGTTAGCGATCAAGACTACCGATCTAATCAGGACCAATCTATCTCCAAGACTGCCGATCAAGATACCGATTTAATTAGGACCGATCTGCTCAAAGACTAGGCAGGTGGGATCAAGACTACCGATGAATGATCATGGCAGCGAGCGATCAAAATTATTATATAAAATATTTAATTAACAAGTAATTAACAAATTAATATTACATTAATACATTCAATTCATCAAATTAACATTAAAATTCAACTTAATTAAGTGCGCCCACCGGAATTTTGTTGTGTGGGTATATGCTATATTTATGAAGGACTTAAAATTTTAATCTATATGATGCCCTTTAAAATTTAAAATTTTCACTTTTTGACCCTATATATGATAAATCAACTGTTTAAACAAGTTGAATTATATGATGCCCTTGCAAAAATGATATGATACATTTAGAGTTTTTAGCTCTTCTTTTTTTAACAAACTAGTTGAATTGTGTTTAATTCACCTGATTCTCTTCCACCAATTCATCCTCCCAAATGCAACAACTTCATGATTTGCTTTGTTCGGAGCTGCAATACCTTGGATAACTCCAACATTTCTGATGAAATTCAATAATAATAATACGACAATTACGACTACTTTTTAATCTGACATTTCTACCAAACAAGGGTGACATTTCTACTTTATACTTTATCTGAAATCCTGGCTTTCGCTGCTGCAAAGAAGGGTGAAGAGAACCCGAAAGAGGGGCAAAATAAAACCCTCAAAAAGGGGAATGTGAGAAATAAATCCCAAAGGTGGGAAACTAGGCTATGGCCAGTTGGTTGTGCCAAGGGCATTCCTTGAACTTAACAAAAAGATAATGGTCAATCTTTCTGTTCGATATAAACGCAAAAGCCATAGACAACGGCTAATGACTCAAGCCACCTTCAATTTCTTTATCATTTTTCTATTCTTAAAAATGTAAAGCTCACCTGACCAGGAAAAAAAAAGACAGAAAAGCTCAATGTGATAACATGGTTAATCAAAGCTCGGTATTAAGAATGTATGTCTATCTACTTTTCTCCCATTTTCTCTTCAATGTAACAACATGGTTAATCAAAGAATTGTGAAATATGATCGTTATAAATTTGAGTAAAAATTGATTCTTTCTGAGTTTTCTTATGGGGTTGAGGCTAATAAAGGAGCTTATTTTAATTTTATTTTTATTTAATAAAAAATTAAATCAAAGTTTGAGTACTAGTGACGGATTGACGCTATGGACAGTGGGGGCAGTCAACTACCCCTAGTGCAAAATTTTTTTGGCTAGTTTTGAAATATTTATAAATTTATAATTTTTTAAAATTTGCCCCCACTTCAAATTTGTATAAATTTATTGCTATTTTTATACAACAATAACACTTTTTGGGTCTTAAAATTTGATGGGCCAGGCCCAAGGGCCCAAGGGCCCAATTCATATTATAAGCCCAACTTAAATTAAAGAGCCCAACTTATAAAGATCCAGTATCCAGCCCCAAGGGATCCACGCCCGGTCAAGCTCATCAGGGTTCGAGAAGCTACACCACCAAGGGACTATGTAGGGTCATCCAAAAGCCTCATCCACGCCGTCTTGGAAAAAGTCAACCACCACGTCATCTTTGACCGGATCTAATGGAGAGCACTGCAACTACCTCATCCGTTGAGAAGAAGTCGTCAACTCCACTAGATTAGCCATTTAGTTATTATTAAGTCGCCCAAGTCTGTTATGAGGCGACTATAAATTGTAAGTCCCACCAACACTTGGGAAGCAGATCACATTCAGTCGAGCACATATCTCTTATCTCTCTCAACTTGTAACTTCCTGCTCTCCCTACAGACTTGAAGTAATAAAACTGCCCGACGACCCTAGCCATTCAAAGTGGACGTAGATCACGTTGACCGAACCATTATAAATCCTTGTCTTGCTTGTATTTTTGTCTCTCTCTACTTTAATTATTGCATTTATTACTGCTCATTTGATAAGTGGTGTGCAAACCCGATTTGTGTATCATCAAAATTTAAACTAATTTACTTATCTAATAATGTGTTAAGTGATGTGGTCCCAAAAAATAAATTCAAGAGTTCTTATTAGAATATTATTTTTTTGACATCTTTATTGAGGGCAATCAATCTTAGGCTATCTCTGCTTCTACCAAAAACAAAACTCAAACATAAATTTGGGCAAAAAAGGCCCAAAAAACCTTTTCAATTTTCAACTCAAACTTATATCAAAATAAGGAAAACTATTTTCTTGACTTAAATTGAGGGAACATCAAATTTTTACTCAAAAATTTTTGAGCCAAAACTGAATCCTTCTCTCTTTTCTTTTTCTGTCGTCGATATGCCAAGAAGGAAGGATTCCCTGCCAAAACTTCCACTCCATCTCTGACCAGTCCTCCCTTTATAGCTTCCGGCACCACTAATCACTCCTCGCTTCACAACATCCATAACAAAACCCTAAAATTAAACCTAATCATCTCTCCATTAAATATGGCGTTTGATAGACTCATTTCGACTTCAAACTCCAATACCCAAAAATCATCGACCAAGTTGTGGCTGACATCCTTTGAATTCTAGAAATCGACAAAGCCTGAAGAGGGGAAAAAATTTACAGAAAATATATTTTAGGACAATATAGGAATTTTTAAAAAAGATTTGGGTATGAAATTGAGTTTTTTAATTAGAAGAGTTGATATCAAATCAAGATTTTGATTCAATTTTTTACTCAAATTTTGAGTTTGAGTGTAGGTCAACATTAGAGATGCCCTTAGATAGCAAACTCGCATGGTTAACATTAAGTTCTCAAAAATATTTATAATTGATTCTTTACTAAACTTCTAACATTTTTTTTCAATATATTCAATCAAAGAGTCCGTGACAAAATTATCCTTATTTAATTACGAAGTTTAATTGACACCATCATCTATTATTGTTAAGAAATTGATTCTTAAAAAAATGGGTAAATTACATACACGTCCCTTGATAGTTGGTCAAATAACAACTAGACTCATTTTATGAGAAATAACACTAACCTCCATTGTCAGTGTTAGCATCTTCTTGATGATTGGTCTTCGCATTTTCTTGGTGCTGCGCAAAAAAGCCCTTAGATAAGCCCGATTTATCAGCTTTCCCTTGTTGATGATAGAAGCTATTCTCGTCCAATAAATTGATGGAAAAGCTGCGCCAATAAGTCCGGATCCAAATAGATCAGACTTATTTTTCTCTGAATCTAACAAAAGCTAAAGTTTTCAGTCCTCAAATAGGCCCAATTATTTTTGATCAATACTGGTAAACTTTTATACACATTTATGAAATTGAAATATTTCTTCTAACTCGAAGGGGTAGTTCAAGTGGTAACAGAAACGAGCTGTAAATTCAGATATTTTAAACTCGAATCTTGACAATTTTTTAGGGTCAAGTCATGAGGGATTTATCTCTCATGAATACCCTAGTCCCAATGTGGATGCCTTGCATTTTATTGGACTAGAGAGGAGATTAATCGAGATACACGTAAATTAACCTAGACACTCTTGACTGTTAAAAATTTTCTTCAATAGTGCTCTGGCACTAAGATCAATCATGTGAGTTGGGGTGTCAATTTTACCTATTGATACGTACATGATCTGATACAAAAAACTCAAAAAATAACACAATCAATTAGTACGAATGATAAATGGATCAAGATAATGTTAGACATGAATAATACGATTAATCGGTAATATAGACAAAAAATAAGTATTTTATAAATTTATAAATTTTTTTTACGCAGTTTCATATGAGATGTTGCATAATTAAATAATTTTTCATTAGTATGAATGTTAACATAAATACAACACGTAACGAAAATGACATAATTCAAAAATAACAAAAAAAAAAATTATACGACACAAAAATCATTATGATAAAACAGCTCCCAAGTTGAATTTTATGATTTTATCCCATATAATTTCCCGCCCATTACACCATCTCTCTCT
Source organism: Ilex aquifolium (assembly GCA_951799425.1). Classification (NCBI taxonomy): domain Eukaryota; kingdom Viridiplantae; phylum Streptophyta; class Magnoliopsida; order Aquifoliales; family Aquifoliaceae; genus Ilex; species Ilex aquifolium. The sequence continues at coordinate 39,963,816 of OX637397.1, read as the reverse complement.
CAACGGTCATCTGCCTGCCTCACACAGTCCCACCCTTTCACAACACATAGCCCCACCCCACTCTCTGTTCTCTTCCCCTCTATACGCTAACCCCCCCTCTCCCAATTTTCTCTCCTGTCTCTTTCTCTCTGTGCAGCATTGAACTCCGGCGAAACTCCGACGACTCATTCTTAGGTTAGTTTATTTCTTTCCCCCCTCTTCTTTTCTATTTCTCTTCTCTGCACTCACTTTTCTCACACCACAGCATATACCACACACACACCCCCACCGCTTCTCTGCCCCCTCTATGCTCTCGCTCACTTCTCTCTCTCACTTCACAGATTCACACACACACACACACACACAGCACAACACAAATCACACACACATACACACTCATCACACACAAGGACACACACCAACCCTCACACACACACACAAAAACAAACCCAACACACACAAACACACACACCCAACACAGACCCAGCACACACTCACCCAACACAGACCCAACACACACACACCCCCATATCCACTCACATCGCGTACACGCACAGCGCAAAAAAAACACCCACACCCACACCCACACCCATTCACACACACACATTGCACACACGGCACAAACAAGCCTGCACACCCATTGCGTACACACACACCACACAACATACACAACTTGAAATTTATTGATTTGGACACCAAGTGTTTGTTGGAATGCCTGAGAGAAATATTTTACATTCCACAGTTTTTTTTTTTTATTAGTATGAATTTCCTATGTACCTTTTTTGTGTGGGTATAATGTGTTGAAATTATGTTTCTCTTTGATGGGATTTGTTTCATTGGATTCTCTTCCTTGGATTTTAGTTGATTCTTTCACTTTGTTTGATTCGGGTTTGTCATTGATCATATAGTTTTTGTTGCTATTTCTTTTGACTGATTTGTTTGATAATGTGAGGTGATTAGTTAGTTTGGGCCATAATTTTTTAGTATGTGATGAGGTCGAAAGTAATGCAGGTTGAGAAATCGAGCAAATTTAGTCTTTAATTTTTGTTTTGGCAAGTCTTAACAAACTGTTGGTTGGATATTATGATGTGAATTTATGCTAGATTTTTGGTGAATTAGATTAGATTTCATGCAAACTTCATTTGATTCTGATCCTAATCTGGTTTGATTTGACTACAATTAGGTCCATTTTGTACATTGTAATTTTTGTTGTTTTTTATTTTGGTTGAGTTGTTTGATGATGTGAGGTGATTGGTGAGTCTGAACCACAATTTGTTGGTAAATAATGATGTAAAGAGTTATGCGGTCGAGAAATTGAGCAATTTTTATCTAAATTTCTGTTTTTGGCAAGTCATAAAAAGACGTATATGTACATGTTTACGTTATGTATGACTAGGTTTAAGCGCATATTTTTGTTTCAGTCTGCTCACATTTTGGTCTGTCCGAACGAAACTCCCATGGCAACAATGGAGGACGGGGTACAGGAACGAGACAAACTCACAGAGTTACTGAACGATCTCTCCACCAATGCCTCCATCATGATCAAAGGCGAGCTTCAGGTACTTGGCTTGGGTGCTTGCTGATGGGTTCTTGAAGCATCCTTTGGTGTGCATCGAAAATAGGTAACTGTATGTTGGACCCATCTGTTATCAGTAATTGTAACATACTTTTTCGTATTAGCTGCAAATTGATTACATTGGCTGCTTTGTTATTGGTATTGTATCAGGTGTTTTTTTTATTACTATAGCTCCTCCGGTTGTTGATGCATGGAGCTCTTTGTTGCTTTGATGCCCAATTTGGTCTAAAGGTGCTACCTTTAGGTAAAGCTAAAATTCCAACTCTTTGTAAGTTGCCCATTAGTTTGGGACCATTTTATGTTAACTCTTGGCATTATTGTAGTTCAGGTTCCAAGTTCATTAAGAGATTTATATGACTACTTTCATCCTCTTTATTTTGTTAATTGCATTGAATTTGACACTTTTATTATTTAGCCTTTAGTTGAAAAATGAAGTATAGGGAGAATATACCCGTCAGCAGTAGAATCAGTGGGTCTGGGAGATTGGGATACCACATAATGTACAATTAGGAACTTGGCTTTGAAAGCTAAATTTGATATGCGATTGGTATAACATGCCTTCCATGTTTTTGGCAATATATGTGGAAGTTTTGTTTTATTTTAGAGGTATAGGGAACATGATATTCAAACTTCAATACTGTATGTGTCTCACCTATGTCGTCTAGCACAGTGGCAAAGACAACAACCAGTAACAACGCAATGGGATAGTCGCCTTTTCCTTTCTAGCTAACAATTAGTAGGTGTTTTTCCTCTCTGTTTCTATTTGGATCTGGATGTTACTGATTTTTTATTTTTTTTAAGTGTCATTTTATGCTCATATTTACATCATCTGTTGGTATGCTCATTAGGACTACTTTTGTTGGTTATTGTACATCTTCCTTAAAGCAATTATACACATGATTTTGCAATCAACTTTTATCTTTTAAACTTCATCTATTTCTTGCACTTCTTATTCTTGACCTTATTCAAGTTCATTTTAGAAGTTCATGTTTCCCACGCACCCAACACACACTCACTCTAATATCATAATTTCTATACTCTTTTTTTGAAATTCTGATTTGGGATTTTCTATGGTCGATTTGGGGCTTTCTATCACAACTGTTAGTCTGCCCCTTCCTTAGTTTTCTATAAATCCATGACGTTTGATTTGTGTGATTTATGTAAATTTCACTAAATTACTTCCCTGATTAATGAATGTTTAATTGGTTATTGTTCCTTTGTTTTTTGATGGACAATAAATTTGGATCTCTCTCTATACTTGTTATTTATTCCCTTAATGTTTAGGGTTTCTTATTGGATTTAAAGAGATTTGTATTAGGTTCTTTAAACACTCTGTTTAAACACTTAAATACTAAAAGTGGGTTTTTAGTATCACGTTCTAGGTTATTTTTGCTATCAATCACTTGGTACGATGTCTACCGTCTATCTATGGCACTAGCTTTGGGATCACAACATTATTTGGTTTTATGCGGTGGTATTGTTCTTGAAATTCTATGTTACTTTTGAAATTGAGTTTTTATTACCGTAGTACCTTGCCAAAAGTTTTTGGCATTTCAAAATTAGGTTATTTCTCTTAGGCTAAATATAATAGCCTTTGAATTTCTTGAATTTTTTATTTTATGCTCCACTCATGCATTTTTTAGTTTATCAAGAATTTTGATGATTTGGTTTTTGTTTCTTGCGTTGCATTGGGGAAAAATAGTAATTGAGAAAGCTATTGTAGTTAAGACCCATGACCATGCAATGTCGTGTATGATGCCTAATAAAAGAATTGAATTTTAGTTGATTAGTTGAGAAGTCGCATGCATCAGTGAGATTTTCTTGCGCTTTGTTTTTGCTCCATGGTACAAGCTTTTCATACCCAATATGAATAGAATGTTTCATGCAATAATTATGCCATACGATTGTGTTTATACTTGAAAAGTGCATATACCTAATGTGTACATTATAAAAGCTTTGATTGCTTGGAATATTTGGCAAATAATGCTTTCTACAGCAGCACCTAAATTTGATCATTCTTTATTGATATCTTATTGATTTAGTTTTGATCCACTAGCATAGTGTGTTTTCCTTCTACCCATTTATATCTTTGCCTCTGTAAATGAGTTATAGTTGCTTTCATGTATTTGTTTGATATCTCATGTTGATGAGTTACAGTTGTTCCATGAATTTGTACAAATAATGCCACCACTTAATACTTTTTTTTCCATTTTTTGGTTTGTAATTTTTTTGACATTACAATGCCGGTGTCTTAAGGATGTAGTTTAGACTTTTCATCTTAGTGTGTATCTATGTTCAATACTTGATTTTTTCATGTCCACATTTAATGTTCTATTTTTTAAAATTGCAGAGTGCCTTCTGACATGGTTTATCAGAGAAATATTATGCATATGACATGGTTTGGGCATGATTATGAAATATATAAGTTTTGTAAACAAGTTGATATATTTGTGGTGTCATATTTTTAGGGAATACTCTACTAAAAATTTGAAATTTTTTTATATTGATTTCAATTTCTCTAATTAATATAAAGCAAAGGGAGCTTGGTTGTTGAATTGGGCAAATTTTAGAATGAACCGAAATGAAATTAAAGAGTATATAATTTTGAATTGAACAAAGCTTGGTCTTTCTTTATTCATTGAGGTAGAGATTGATTTAGAAGTAGTTTGGAGACTATGTGGATCATCAGATGTGGACTATTCATTAGTCACTATAAACCACGGGAATGGATTATTTTGTTGTGTGATTAAAGTTGTCTATAATTGAAAATTTTTATGGGTTTATTTTAACTTTTTTTAAAAACAGTTGTATCACAGAATTTTGTGTTTGGTCTGTCACATTTACAAGTATTCATATAGGAAGAATAGTTTTCTACTGTTTTAGATGCATAAAATGTTATACAGGCACATACATTTTACTTGGTTCATTGTGTAGGCACCACAAATTATTTTTTGGGTCATCGTTTAGAATATACAACATATTTTGATTGAATTGGTGCAATATAAATTGAGGATTGCAAAGCAAGTTTCACAATTTATTTGTTTTGTTAACATTTTTTAAATAGTGGATTGTGTAATTAATATTTTATTGATTGTATTGGGATCTTATTTTTATAGAAAATTTTGTCCAAATATTTTTATAAGAACAAAATAAATTTTTTTAGATTAAATATTGACAATTTTTGTTTATAATACATGATACATTTAGGCTGTAACATTTCTTCTAATAACTGAAACGAAAGCATTTTGACCCAATTTATTTCACCAAAATCCTGACATTAAAAATGCAGTTTAGACCTTCAACTTAATGTGTATCTATGTTTAGTGTTTGATTATTTTGTGTTCAATAACAATGTTCATTATTTTTTTTGAATTGCATAGTGCATTCAGACACAGATTATGAGGATAGTTTAGGCTTTCAACTTAGTACGCCTTTAAGTTTAGTGCTTGATTTTTTTTTTTTTTTTGAATTACACCGTGCCTTCAGGTACGAGTTATCTCTAGTTTATATAATAAAATATATAGAAGTTGAATTTTATCCACTACATATTTTTCCTCCAAAAAACATCACATCATACACATGTTGAGAAAATTTTGTCGGGTTATACATTTTGAGAAAATTGACGTTATTTTTTTAAAAAAAAATAGGTAAAAATTAATTTTAAATAATGTAATCAAATAAACGAAAAAAATAAAAATTTACTATTTTGTATAATATAATCAATTGATATCCTTACGTGTGAAGACCAATGTAAAACTATCCACTAAAATTAACGTTTTTTTTTTTAATTTAAAGGAGAGTGAGCAAAAGAGATAGACCCTCATTGGTGAGATCATGAGACCCTTGACTGTGTCCGTTACTCCTCTCAGAAACGAATTTAATTAAACTAGTATAACGATTAACCACCGAATCTAATGAAAACTCCAAAACTTAAAATCAGGCAAATACTTAAAAGTCATCAATATGGCAACCAACCAACAAGGGATGGACTTATGTTGAGGTCTAGACTTCCAAACTCCAAACTCCAAACTCCAAACTCCAAACGTTGAAACTTGTACTAAAGAATTTTATGTTACATTTATTTCCCCCCCTTATGTCTTAATGTTTTCAATTAATAATCTAAATATTTTGTGGCTGCAAGACTTGATCCAAGTGACTATGAAAACAAATCCTTGTTGATGATAGAAGCTGTTCTCGCTCAATAAATTGATTGAAAAGTTGCCTAATAAGCCTGGATTCAAACATTCCAATTTTTTTTTTCTCTGAATTCAACAAAAGCTGAAGTTTTCAGCCCTCAAATAGGCCCAATTATTTTTGATCAAAACTGGTAAACTTTTTTACATATTTATGGAATTGAAATATTTTTTCTAACTCAAAGGGTAACTTAAATGGTAATAGAGACGAGCTGTAAAATCAAATATCTTAAATTCGAATCTTGGTAATCCCTTGGGGTCAAGACACGAGGGATTTATCCTTTATGAATACCCTAGTTCCGATGTGTATGTCCTACCTTTTATTGTACTAGAGAGGAGATTAATCGATATATACGTAAGTTAATCTGAACACCCTTAACTGTTAAAGAAAAAAAGTCTTTCTTCAATAGTGCTCTGACTCTAAGACCAACCGTGTGAGTTGGGGTGTCAATTTTACCTATTGATACGAATATGATCTGATACAAAAAACTCAAAAAATGACATGATCAACTAGTACGAATGATAAATGAATCATGATAAAATTAGATGTGAATAATACGATTAATCGGTAATATAGACAAAAAATAAGTATTTTATAAATTTTTTAATTTTTTTTATGTAGTTTCATATGAGATGTTGCATAATTAAATAAATTTTCATTAATATGAATAATGACATAAACAAGACATGTACATAAAATGACATAACTAAAAAACAACAAAATAAAAAATTATACAACACAAAAATAGTACAATATAACGTCATTGACACTCTTACTTGTGAGGACCAATGCAAGCTGTCCACTAAGGCTAAATGTTATTTATTTCTTGGCGTGATTGACACTCTTACAAAGACTAATATTTTTTTTACGACACGATGTGACACAATTGATATCCTTATACATGAAGACCAATGCAAAAATATCCACTAAAATCAATGTTTTTTTAATTTAAAGGAGAGTGAGCAACGGAGATAGACCCTCATTTATAGGATCATAAGACCCTTGATTGTATCAACTAGATTAAATCTAATTAGATTACCATAGCGATCAACCACTAAACCTCAATGTGAAATCCAAAACTTAAAGTCAGGCAAATACTTAAAAGTCATCAATGTGGCAACCAACCAAAAAGGGGTGGACGTATGTTGAGGTTTAGACGACCAAACTCCAAACGTTGAAAATTGTCCCAAAGAATTTTGCATTTGAGTATAAATCAACATTAGAGATGCCCTTAGATAGCAAACCTGCATGATTAACATTAAGTTTCTAAAAATATTTACAACTGATTCTATACTAAACGTTTAACATTTTTCTTTCAATGTATTCAATCAAAAAGTCCGTGACAAAATTATCCTTATTTAATCACGAAAGTTTATTTTAGACCATTATCTATTATTGTTAAGAAATTGATTCTTAAAAAAAATGGATAAATTACATACACCTCCCCTGTTAGTTGGTCAAATAACAATTAGACTCATTCTTTTATGAGAAATAACACTGAACTCCCCTGTCAGTGTTAGCATCTTCTTGACGATTGGTCTTAGCATTTTCTTGGTTCTGTGCAAAAAAGCCTATAGATAAATCCGTTTTATTAGCTTTTCCTTGTTGATGATACAAGCTGTTCTAGCCCAATAAATAGAAAAATTGGCCAATAAGTCTGAATCCAAACATACCAAACTTCTTTTTCTCTCACTCCAACAAAAGTTAAAGTTTTCAACCCCCAAATGGGTCCAATATTTTTTGATTAAAACCAGTAAACTTTTATACACATTTGTGGAATTGAAATATTTCTTCTAATTTCAAGGTAACTCAAGTGGTAATAAAGACGAGTTGTAAACTCAGATATCTTAAATTCGAATCTTGGCAATCCTTTGGGATCAAGCTATAAGAGATTTATCCCTCATGAATACCCCTAGTCCCAATGTGGATGCCCTGCCTTTTATTGGACTAGAAAAGAGATTAATCAAGGTATACGTAAATTAACCCAAACACCCTTAACTGTTAAAAAAAAAAAATATTTCTTCAATAGTGCTCTGGCACTAAGACCAATCATGTGAGTTGGGGTGTTAATTTTACCTATTGATACGAGCATGATCTGATACAAAAAACTCAAAAAATGACACGATCAATTAACACAAATGATAAATGAATTAAGATAAGATTAAACATGAATAATACGATTAATCAGTAATATAGACAGAAAATAAGTATTTTATAAAAAAATTAATTTTTTTATATAGTTTCATATGAGATGTTGCATAATTAAATAATTTTTTATTAGTATAAATGTTGACATAAACACGACACGTACTGAAAATGACATAACTTAAAAATAACACAATAAAAAATTATAGGAGAGTGAACAAAGAAGATAAACCCTCATTGGTAAGATCATGAGACTTCTAACTGTGTTTGTTACTTCTCTCAAAAACGAATCTAACTAGATAATCATAGCAATCAACCACCGAATTTCAATGTGAAATCAAAAATTTAAAATCAAACAAAGACTTAAAAGTCATCCATGTGGCAACACGCCAAAAAGGGATGGAAAGTCATCAATGTGGCAACACACCAAAAAGGGATGGACGTATGTTGAGGTCTAGAAGACTAAACTCCGAACGTTGAAACTTGTACCAAAGAATTTTATGTTTTTTTCAATTAATAATTATCTAAATATTTTGTGGCTGCAAGGCTTGATCCAAGTGAGTATGAAAAGTTGAACAAAAATGACACTATTATTAATAAGGAAATTCTTATCTATTATCTTTAGAGAATATCATAACTGCAAAGTCTCACATTATTTAAAATTTTACTTATACATCATGTCAATAAAATACCAATAAAAGAAAAAACCTTATAATTAAGGCTAAGCTCGTGGGATAAATGTAATTTAACTGTGTTCAATATGCACTTTATATATATGATATTACATTTATGGTAATTATACATATGTTTTATGTTTTTTTCTAATTTTTTTTATAAATTTTACTTTTTTCAAAACATGAATAAAAACTCAGCAATTTAGAGGTAAAATTTCTAAGTTTAATGTAAAAATATATCAAGATTTAAAACTAAATTATTATATAAACAATGAACCCAATAACTATCCTATCAAAGTAGAATAAGTAGTTCTTTAAAGTTCCCAAAAATGTTTATAACTGATTCTATACTAAACTTTTAACATTTTTCTTTTAATGTATGCAATCAAAATGTTTGTAACAAAATCATATTTATTTAATTGCGAAGTTTAATTGAGACCATTTTCTTTTATTGTTAAGAAATTGATTCTTAAAAAAAACATAATATAATATTTTAGGTCAAAACATTTACCATCTGTATATAATCATATTTTATTGAGTCACGAGTCACTAACTTAATCAAAAAGGGGGTTAGAGGCAATGTGTTAATAAAAAAGAGGTGTTATAGTATGTATATATATTCATATATGCCTCCGTGTGTGTGAATGATAGTATTTTTCATAAGTATTGTACAATAATTTTAAAATAAATTTATTAAATTATGATATTTTTAAACTTATTTATTAAATTACAACACTTTTTAAAAAACAATCAATAGTCTTCTCTCCTTGTTCAATCAAATATTAAAAAGCAGAGTTATTCATCATACTTTCAAAAAATACCGTAATTTAGGAATTGTGTTTCAAACTGTTGTTGATTGGTACTTAATTCACCATAGTCATTAAAGACGGTGTAGTCTATGGGTGTTGCTCACTTCTTCAAGTACTCAATTGCTTCAAGCAACCCCACCATCAAGAAGATGCTATTCAAGGCAATAATACTCATCAACAAGAGTCACTCTTGACTTTGACTTCAGAAGTCGATGCCTGTTTTGAAGCTCCACCGGTACAAAAGATTGTTTTTTCTTCAGAAACACTTAATTGCAGAAGCATTGGAGAAGCCATGGGAACACCCACTACTGTTCTTGTGGTTTTATTTTCTATTTTTTTCATGCAAGTACTTGAGTTCAGTTATAGCGTAGCCAGTCACTCCAATGTAAGCTGCATTGAGAGTGAGCAAAAAGCTCTTGTCAAGTTCAGAGAAAGTCTCACTGATGAATCGAATCGGTTGTCGTCGTGGGTCGGAGAAGACTGTTGTACATGGAAGGGAGTTGTTTGCAACAACAAAACAGGTCATGTCCTCAGACTTAATCTTCACAATCCAACTCTGTTTCATCATCGAAGATTCTTATTTTATGAAGCAAATTTCAGCAAAACCTGCTTGGGTGGTGAGATTAGTCCTTCTTTACTCAATTTGAAGCATTTGAGTCACTTGGACTTGAGCATGAACAACTTTCAGGAACCCAAATTCCAAAATTCCTAGGCTCACTTCAAAATTTGAGGTATCTTAATCTCTCCAATTCGGGTTTCCAAGGAAACATTCCACATCATCTAGGAAATCTCTCGAGCTTGCGTTACCTTGCCCTTAGTGATGATTATTGGTACTATAAATTGACAGTTGATAATCTGTTGTGGGTGTCTAAGCTTTCCTCTTTGAAACACTTGGACATATCTGAGGTCTCCATTGAGGAAGGTACAGATTGGTTACAACCCATTAACATGCTTTCTTCTCTGTCAGTATTGAAGTTAGCGGGTTGCCAACTTTATACCATCCCCCTTGTTTCGTATGTTAATTTCACTTCTCTCTCTTCACTTGATCTCCAATACAACGGTTTTCATTCCACCATCCCTCTCTGGTTGTCTAACATTACTGGGCTTTTGCGTCTCCATCTTGATGGCAATCGATTTCACGGGCCAATTCCAGATGCTCTTGGAAAATTATCCTCTCTCACTCACATTGGTCTTTCGGGCAACTCTTTAAACACTTCAATGCCTAGTTCATTGGGAAACTTGAGCAGTCTTGTTCATCTAGACCTCTCTATGAATCAGTTTCAAGGCTCCGTACAAACAACTATAAAGAATCTCTGCAGGTTACGCGTGTTAGATTTGTCAACAAACAACTTCAGTGGTGAGATTCCGAGTCTTGAAGGAGGTCCATTTGGTTGCCATAAGAATTTAGAGCGGCTTCTTTTTTCTTTTAACTCATTTCACGGTCCAATCCCCGTGTCAATTGGAAGACTATCGCGTTTGAGAGAGTTAGATGTTAGAGGAAATCAATTGAATGGGAGCATTCCCTCGAGTCTTGGACAACTTTCAAAGCTAGAAATGTTAGATGTTTCTGCCAATTATTTGGCTGGAATGGTATCTGAATATCACTTCACTAAACTCACCAGGTTGAATAGATTGTCCATGTCCTTCAACTCCCTAGCTTTAAATGTGAGCTCCCAATGGATTCCTCCTTTCCAACTCCAAGAAATTGAATTGGCATCCTGCAATCTAGGGCCTCGATTTCCTTCATGGCTTCAAGCACAGACACGCGTGATATCGTTGATCATGTCCAATGCGAGCGTCTCAGATACCATACCGGATTGGTTTGAGAACGTATATTCACGTATCAGCCACTTGGATCTATCCATGAACCAAATCAGTGGAAAACTGCCAAAATTTGTAGAATCGAAGAACTCCATTTGGGGAAACTACAAGGCATTAATATTGAAGTCCAACAGATTCGAAGGACCATTGACATTGTTTCCTTCAGATGTTACTCTATTAGATCTCTCTGATAACTTACTTTCTGGATATATTCCTGTGATTAAAGATGCGGTGAATCTGAAATTGAAAGAATTTATTCTATCCAACAACCAGTTGTCTGGTAAAATTCCAACGATTTTATGCAAGGTAAAGAGGCTGAATATTATCAATCTCTCGGGAAATCAATTGTCAAGAAGACTCCCCAAGTGCTTGGGGTTTTTGCAAGACTTGGAGTTTTTAGATGTGACAAACAACAACTTATATGGTGAAATTCCAAGTACTTTAGGTTCCATACGGAAACTTACATCTTTACACTTGCGCGAGAACAGATTTTGTGGGAAGCTCCCATTGTCATTACAGAATTTGACTAACCTGAGAGTCCTTGATCTTGGTAAGAATGCATTCACCGGTATTATACCTCCATGGATCGGAGAAAAGCTATCGGGTTTGCAATTTCTTAGTCTTCAATCAAATAAGTTCCATGGTGATATTCCTCCACAGATTTGTTCGCTCTATGCACTTCTACTGTTGAATGTGGCACAAAATAGTATCACCGGTAATATTCCACATTGTTTTGGCAATTTTACCGCCATGGCCGTGGATCAAGGTCTTCGTGAACGAGTCTTGGATCAAGGTCTTCTCGATCGAGTCTTGGATCAAGGTCATGCCGATCGAGTATCTGGGATGGGAAAAATTTACCAAGAATATTTTATAGATTATGTAAGAGGAATAGAACGCTCATATACCACAGCAATTAGAGAACATACATCGATAGACCTTTCAAACAATAATATAGATGGAGAGATTCCAGAAGAGTTGATGAATCTCTTAGGGTTATGGAATTTGAATTTAGCTGGAAATCATCTGAAAGGAAGGATTCCTGAGACAATTGGAAATTTGAAGAGATTGGAATCCCTTGATCTATCTAAAAACGAGCTTTCCGGTTCAATTCCTTCAGGTTTGTCAGATTTAAACTTCCTAAGCTCCTTAAATTTGTCATTCAACAACTTATCAGGGCGAATACCAAAGGGAAATCAACTCCAGACCCTGGATGATCAATCCATTTACATGGGCAACAGTGAGCTTTGTGGAGCACCACTCCTCAAGAGTTGCCCGGGAGATAAACTAGTTGAGGGTCATGGTCAACAGTTTGAAGCTAAAGGTGAAGATAGTTCCGAATTTCTTTGGTTCTATGCTGGCATTGGACCTGGTTTCTTTGTTGGATTCTTGGCGGTTTGTTGTACCTTGCTTTTTAAAAAATCTTGGAGGTATGCATACTTTGGGCTCATCGAGAATGTCTACAACAGGCTACTTTTAGCAAGTGCATTGACTGCTGCTAGGCTGCGAAGGAAGTTCTGCAAAGGTGAATTTGGAGCATGAACGTCATCTCTATGAAATGGTACTCTCTTTCTCTCTCTCTCTGTATATCTACACACGAATTTAAAGTTGGTCAAAGTTAAAAAACTCTATATAGCTAAACTAATTGCCAAAACATATTTATTTGGGATTCTAAAATACAAAATAGATGAACTAATCCATACCGGAAAAGAGAAAATTATAATATTCTTGATGCAAAAACCTCCTATAGCCCATGTATATCGAACATAATCATAATAGACTAGAATACATCGGATTATAAGTTTTCTTAGAAAGTCTACTTTATTAGCTCTTGTGAATGATACCCTGAGTGCTTTATGTTTTCATTGACATCACTGCTTCTGTAAAATTCACTGGCTTAAACTTTTGTACCTTTGTCCTTAACATGCAACAGGACTAGAAATTCTCAATACCAACCATAGCATAATGTTATAGGCCTGTTCATTGTTCCAAATGTGTTAGTTATTTCTTTTCCTTTTTATTGATATCTTTATACATAAATGGCTGGGTCCAATGATCAAATTTTCAATCCATCAGGTTGTAGTTTTAGTTTTGATAAGCTAGGAAACGAAAAAGTTTTAGAAATTTTTCCTAAACATTATTTTGAAATTTTTATAGAAACATTTCAGAACATACCAAAATATTCTGAAATAGCTAGAAACACATAAATTTTAATGTTCAATCAGTTTATTTGTGCAAACCAAAATGTTTCGGTTGTTTCATTGGAACCAATAAAAAATTTACTTCCGTAGCTAGGTCATATCTTGATGTGAAGTAATGCTACCAAATATAACATCACTAACCAAAAGAAATTAAATGTGCATTCTTTCTATTTGAAATGATCATTTAAAAACCTTCATCAAGGGTTGTACCCCTAGTACTCTCTCCTCATCATAGGATATGACAAAATGAGTCTAAAGACATCAAGGAAAAAACATACACATTTTGTTTTGTTCTTGAAACGGTGATCGAAAAAACATGAAAATATGACTTATTTCTAAAAACAGCGAGTCCAACACTGTGTAAATTTGTCGAATAAGACCTATAAACTTCAGTATGGCATTAAGCATTTCAAACTCCTTTTTTAAATCTGAAACAGTATGTATTCTCACTAAGAAATAGTAAAGGAATTACAATCCGTGGACAAAACTAAGTAGCATATTTATTGCCTTGTTTATTAGAAACCATCATGATATCTGTAAACACTTGCATATTATTTTTTTGGTTCTTTCTACAACAGGGTCGAGGGATTTAAATTTACTTTTTTTGTAGGGACTCCCGTAGGAGCTGAATTTGACAGAGAGCATAGATTTCTTAGCAATAATGTTGCAGAAAAAGGGTCGGGCAACGAATTATTAATTTTTATTATTTTTAGCTTGTTTTGGAAAAAAGAAAACAATGTTAAATGTTGTAGGCCCGGTTTCTACTATGCGAATGGATTTTATGTTGTATGATAGGATTATTATGTTATTAAGATATGTTTCTGATGAATTAAAATGAAAATGTATTTGGGAAAGGTCGTCTGTTGTTTTTGTCGAGTGAAGTAAACCTTTTTTTTATTTCATAGAGTGAAGTAAACTTGACCGTGCCACGATAAAGGATAATACGACAACTATAATAGAAAACTGATGGACAAGAAGCCTTTCTTCATATCGATGTATCTTTCAACTAGCAAGTAATATACTGCCATCACCACAAAATAATTGTTCTAAAACCACATGTTAATATGAACAGAGATCAGGGACAGAACCAAGTTGTGGGATAGGGAGCAATGCCTTCCTCAAGTTTTCTATAAATCCTATAATAAAGGTACTTCACAAAATAGTTTGATAATGCGTGATTGAAACTTTAGCATGAACACATGAACGCACACCTTTGGCCAATTTGATTCGCTGGTAATGTTAGCTCCTTAGAATACTTAAAGGAACTTGTGGTATTGTGGCGAAGCGTAGTAGGCAAAAGTTGACGAAGCCAGCTAGTTACAAGTTCGAATCTCAAGGGCAATTGAGAGCATTTGCGACCCAACCATCTAGGCTACTCCCATCATGGATTCTACAGTGTGTAGGGACTACAATGGTCACTTCTAGGTAAGATCATCTACCACTGGTTGCCTCTTACTTCATAATTTTCCCAGCAAAAAAGAAAAAATAAAAAAAAAAAGGAGTCAAACTAGTTGAATGGTGTTAGTGAATAAAATTCTTGGTTACACTAATATTTGTCCCATTTGGGGTAAAATCCTGATTCCTTCTTAATGCACTGGAATTGATCATCAATTATTATGTGCAATATATATTGGGTGCTAAGAATAGCACCATCAATCAACCACAACAAACTATGCTCTCATCCAGGCTGAGAATTCATACAAATATGATCAGACCTTTACTTCCTCACCCTATTCAACAAAAACCGAACTTTCTCTCCAACAAAAACACTTGCCATGAAGAGCAATGCCATAGGGACCTAATTCATTGCAACCATTAGATTAATTATGAGTTCTGATGTTGGATGACTCCCACTTTTAATCCAACAATTATAATCGATTATGTCCCCCGATTAAGTTACAAAGTTAGGTACAAATAGCATTTTTCAATCATGAATTCTAAAATTTCTTCTGTCACTCTTTCTTTAACAAACATTCTATGAGCATCTAGTCAATGAGTTAAACCTAGTCCATCATACTTGTCAAATTTTTAGGTTGCAATACTTGTGTTAAACCTATTGTAATTCCATAACATCAATTTCATCACCAACCGAGTCAATTGCCCTAAAACATTGCAGCTATAAGATCAACACCACTATTGTAACTCTGGCTGCCACCCCCTACCACACAATTGCTATTTGCTACCCTCATCTGTCCCATTGCCTCCCCCAGAGATTTCCCACCAAATCACTTGTGTCTGTCCACTAAAATCAAATTTCACAATCCACTAACTAAAATTACCTAAATTCTCTGCTAACTAAAAAGTTTTCGAATCATCAATTCCTAGAGTTTGAGCCTATATAGAAAAGTAACAAAAGCAAAACTATCCATAAATCTTCCTCAGAGAACTTCAATCCCAAAAACCCACTTCCCAAATTCCACAATAGACTGACATTTTCCTAGTTCCATGCCTTTAAACAACGTCCAATCTAAAATGAAACAAATGCATCAACGCAAGCGTACATTACCTGATCAAGGCTAAGCCAATCGACGTCCAATTCACTCCTTGTGACCCATTTCGGCTACTCAAAATTCTTCCCAACAACGTCTCTTGCCAACCGCACCAACCAGCAGAGCGAAACAAGTCGCCACCCAACTCCCTCGCCGCCAAACCGCGGAGATCGACGGTGTTCGCCACCTCCAGACCATACTCATCCCATAGCTTTTCAACGTCTTGGTCGATTCCAACACCCACAAACGTGTAATCGTCGTTGCTAAGGAAGTCTAAGAGGGATTGGGGAATTTCGGGTGCCCAGATGAGTTGAAAGATGAGGCAGTTTTGGCCGATACAGAGTTGTAGCGTGGCTGGTGGGTTGGAACCGGGACGCCATTCGACTCGAGGCACACAATGAGTTTGTGGAGCCTGTGGCGGTGAAGGTACTCCATGTCGGAGATCCATGTATCTACAATGCAGGGGGTGGAGGTCACTAGGGTTTTGATGGTGTCGTCGAAGAAATCTACGTCGTAGAGCTCGTACGAAAGATAAGGTAGCTCAAAACTTCGAATGCTGATAGCCATGGTGGTTTTTCAGAAAGTGAAAGGGAGGGAGGAAGAGAAAGAGAGGAGAATGCTACTTTCTACTTTTAAAAATTAGGTAATTTCACTGACATTTAAGTCATATTTAAATGATATTTTCTGTTATTTTTCAAATATTATTGTATAGTCTTATAATTTATATACACGTTTCACAAACTCACAAGTAAAAGAAGTGTAATGTGACTTATTATTCTCTTGTGAGTTGCCAAATTTACTTTTGACCATATAAAATAAACTTAAAGTAATAGGAAATATCATTTTAGTATTAATTTAATTAAATTAAATGCTAATTGAATTAAACATGATGTTTTCTATAAAAAAATGGATTAAACAAAATATTAATTTCGTGTTAATTTTAAAAAATAATATTAATTTGATAAAACTAAATATTAAATTCAAAAAATTGAAAGTTAATATTATGAAATTGAATAATCATTTGATATTGATTTGATGAAATTGAATGTCAATTTGAAATTCAATCAAAAAAAATGTTAATTTCGATAAATTGGATGTTAAATTAATAAAATTAAATGTGAACTTAGGTTAATTTGATGAAATTGAATATTAATTTGGTGTTAATTTTATAAAATTGAATATCAATTTGATGAGATTGAATATTAATTTCCTAAAATCAAATGATAATTTTATAAAATTTAAGATCAATTTCATGTTAATTTGGTAAAATATTATATTAATTTGATAAAATTTAATGTTAATTTGATGAAGCTTAATGTGATTTTGATAAAATTGAATGTTAATTTAGCGTTAATTTTATGAAATTGAATATTAATTTGGTATTAATTTAATAAAATTGAATGTTAATTGGATGAATTGAATGCTAATTTGATGAATATGAATGTTAATTTGGTGCTAATTTAATGAAATTGAATATTAATTTGGTTTTAATTTGATAAAATTAAATATTAATTAGATGAAATTGAATATCAATCAAATAAAATTAAAGATCAATTTGATTTTAATTTGATAAAATTATAGATTAATTTTGTATTAATTTGAGTAAAGGCAATTAAGTAAAATGGGAGTTCTAGTAAGGGTAATTATATAAAATTAAGTCATCTTTTAAAGGACAAAAACTGATAGGAGTATGCAATGATAGTTTAGAACGGAAAGAGTGTCAATGAAATATGAATTAAATCTAGGGAATTTTTTGATGAAATTTACCCTAAAAATTATTAATCTTGAATCCGATTAAAAAAGTAGCATTTGAATTCAAAACTAAATATTTGGTGCCTTTTTTGATAATATTTTTGTTTTATTTTTATACATGATTATTTTAAATATTTTTAATAAAAAATTTGCATTCAATTTTCTTAAAATGAACACATTGTTACTTTTTTACGTGATTAATAATATAATACAAGAGTTCTAATTTTGTAGAGTATAAATTCAAAAGGTGAAGATCTTTCAGGATAAAAAGTTTCATTTGCCCCTAAAGGGTAGAAGGAAGAGGTAAGAGAGAGCAAGAGAGCTGAGTTTTGCAAGTTTGAGCTGAATTTATCGAATTCGTTTAAAAAATGAGTCGAGTCTAAGCCGAACCCAAATAACTCAATTATTTTATATATAAACAAATAAAATTTTGTGAGTTCAAACTGATCTTTTTAGGCTCATTTTTCTAAACTAATCTAAAAATTTGTTCAAACTAACAAATAATACTGTGTACCCATGACCAAGTGACCAACAAATATATTAACAGATAATACTTTGTACTTTGAAAGATCTGAAAATATTACTTTATTTCTTAAAAGATTAAAATTCTCACATTATACCCTCAATCAAACAAAAATATATCAATGTAGTCTTAAATTAAATTTTTTTTGTATTTGTTATTTTATGCTATTTCTATACGCAATTATTTACATAATACTGAATTCTAAGGAATCTACATCAAATTTTTGACCTCAATTTTATTAAAATGGACCACATTGTTATATTTTTATTTGATTGATAGCATAATGTGAAATAATTTTAATCGTATAAGGGTATAAATTGAGAATTTGAAGATTTTTTATGATGAAAAATGTCGTCAATCCTATGAACACTAGCTGAATGGACGTTGAGTATAAATAAAAATGTGGGTTTTGTACCGATATGAGATAAATGAACTAATGATAACCCGTGCTAGTGTAACATAAAATCCAATTATCAAAAAAATCGATCTAACTATATCAAATAACAATTTCTTTCCTTTTCTTTCTTTAATTACATAATTTAAAATTAATTTCAATCAACCATTTTTTTTAAATAAAAATTTACAAAATTTTCTCAAAATACATTACCTTAAACAAATATCAACATGCGCACACTATCGTACATAAACAATGTTTGAATAAAAATTGTGTTAAGCCACAAATTAATCAAATATTAAATAATTCAATTTTGTGATAGAAATGAACGGTGTGATAGAAATAGACGGAAAAAAAATATGTAAGAATAAAATTCAAATTCCTAACTCTCTTATCAAATAAATTTGTGATAAACATTTAAATATCATACAATTCAAAGACAACACAGCACGACACGACTAACACTCCTATTCAACATGATTGAAGTTCCAAGCACATGCAGTTGTCCAAACTGATTACTTTACCCCAGTTCCCCTTTTTATATTCGCAGCATATCTTACTGCAAAACCAACTCACAAACATGTGCACCCGCGTCAGGAAAGCAACCCCATCTGCCACAACCACAAAGCCAAAGTGGAATAGAGAAGAGAATATTTTGACCCAACAAAGCAATGCATGAGAACAATTATCAGTGGTAAAGAATCATATGTACAACATAATCAGTGGATATGAGACACCTCTCTTTCTAAACCCTACTACACTCAAAATGAGATTGCACCAGCTCACGCCATTACAAGGTCGACAATAAAGTAACATACAATTACCATAACGAATGACAGCCCGGTGCTTACAGCTCACGCCATTACATGGTCTTGAGAAGGTCAAATATATGCAACATAATCAAGAATGCCGAGACTGTTATATGACCAGCGAAACCATCAACACAAAGGAAAGCAAATCCATCACCAAAATCTTTATACGGCAGACATTATAACATATCTATATGATAAAATACAATACAATTCAAATCTCAAAAGATAAACAAAATGACTTTTACTTTTCGCAGGTAAGTTCTATTAAATTTTTACTTTAAAATTAATCCGAAGGCTAATATTAATATCCCAAATTTAATAGAGAAAATAAGCCTCTAAAGATGTGTTTGAAATAATTTTTTAAAAGTGATTCTAGAACTTATAATTTTTCATAAGTACTTCAAAAAAAAAAAAAAAAATTAATGTTTGGAACCACCCCCACCACCACCACCACCGCTGCCGCCACATCACCACTATCCCACCATCACCACCACCACCACCGCTGCCGCCACATCACCACTATCCAACCATCACCACCACCGCCCCACCTCTACTATCACTATTGCCACCCACGACTGCCACCATCACAACCGGTCATCATCACACATCACAACTATCACTGTCTCCCACCACCACAACCACCGCTTGTCCCTACCACCACAACAACCGCTCGCCCCCACTGGAAATAACTCAATCTATATCATAGCAATGACTATTCACACCTTTCCAACCAGACAACAGTTGCCAAGATTGTCAAACAATAAACACAAATTTATTTACTCCACAAAGTAGATGTGTAGAATTATCATTGCGATTGAGAAACTGAGAATAAGAACACAATCACGGAAAATCTAAAACAATGAACGCAGATTCCTTTAACTCACAAGAGTAGATGTGCAGAATTGTGACAGCCATCGAGAAACTGTAGATGAATAAGAACATAATCATGAAAAAATCTGATCTTTATCCGATTACAAGAATATCGACAGACCTGAACCAATAGCAATCACACTAACTGCAGATTACAAATACAAGCTGCAAATAAGAGGGGAAAAAGTGGGGAAAGCAGGGAAATGCCAACAAACTACCTATACAACCACACAACCACTGCCACTCAAATAATTTCTGCCAAAAGGTTAGCTCAACTTCAATATCCTTGGTTTCTTTCTAGCTGATTTCTAAGCAGAAGGATAACATTCTAAGTCAGAAGCAAACCGATTTCTTCCACTGGCTTTGTCCCCTTAGCAAATACATTTCCTTTCTTGCCATACTTGGAGACCACAGAGTCATCGGTATGTAAGTTACAATTTTATAATCAACCAGAAAAGGATAGAAAACAAGAAACAAAAATACAGACAAGGTCTATGCGGAATTACTCCTTAATGTGGCAATTGGGGCTTCTTGTTATTGAGTGCTGCGCGTTAACCCACCTCGTGCTATATTTCTGCACAAAAGAGTGACTTGTTATCTTTGACCAGTTTTGAGATAATAATAACCATAGCAAAGCAGCTACCTGTTTCCACGCCTATTTTATGTTTCTCTTTTTAATGTCTTTTTGGTTAAATTTTTCTCTTTAATGTTGAAACCATAACAATGAAATAAGTGGAATCATTTAAAATTGATTACATACTTTCAAATACTGACCCACCATATACTAGTGATTCAATTTTATGACCCTGAAGTGGTTACATAGTATCTCAAAAATATCCTAAATGCGATTTGTGCAAGCAACAAATGGCTGCATTATCTGCCTTTAAAGCCAAATTTCATAGTCCAACGACATTTAGCTGTAACAGCCTCTAAACAGCAGACAGGAGCAGGATGTTTAACACGTATCAAAAAACACAGACACACATACCACTCAATCTATTCCTACAGCTCTATAGTTTGACAAGTGCAGAAGATCTGGAGCATGGACCCTTTGGTTTAAAACTGTTAAAAGCATCCAACTCAAAACTAATTGGCTACGAGTGGAGTAGCTCTTCAAGTATATAAAGCAACCTTGGGTGATCTTAATCATACAATATGGGATATAAGCTCTCTTTACACCCTCCCTCATGTAGGACCCAAGCTCTCATGAGGGGCTAACAAACAAACATGCATACCGGGAAACTAAAATAGAAAAGAGACTAAGCCCACTGACAACCCAAGGCCCACCTCAAATACTATGTTAGAGCATCCAACTCAACTAATTGGTTATGAGTAGTGGACCTTCAAGTATGCAAACCAACTTTGAGTGGTCCTAATCATACGATGTGGGATACAAGCTCTGTTTACATTAACGAAGATGAGGCCAGAAAGGAAGCAAATGTAATATAGAGAATAAGCAAGTACTAAGTAGAATGCACAGCCAAGTCTTTATTTCTAGATACACTCACATATTTGAAAATTACCATATCAAGATTAATTGTGACTCAACAGCAACCTTTTTCCAAGGGAGGAAGGGAAAAGAACATTGCAATCAAGAGATTGCACAGGATCACAATTATTTGACCCTATCAAACTCAACAAAACCTTGTGACAACTAGCTATGATCTGCAACATTAATTCAGTTGTACTGTCCCACTAATGCCTAGGACTGGTCAAATTATCTTTGTAGTGCTTCACAAAACTTTCTTCAATATATTCAGTATGAATTATAGATTTGATTGCTGACAACTTCAGAAAAATTAGAATGCAGAAAACTTAAGTTTTGATTGCTGACAATGTTAGCACATCAACATCAGATGGCTGGCACTTTAAGTAGCACAGCCACAAACACCAAGTATAGGTCACCATTTCGCTTACACTACCTGAGACAAGCATATTCTTATAAACATACAACATATAGAGAACCATTTTGGACAGACTAGTACTACAGGCAGTCTAAGTCTTACTAGTCAAAGCCTGTATATGACTAATAATAACCACTTGGCTTGCGAAACATCTAGCTAGTCCTACACAATAGAAATATGGAAACTCAAAGCCAAAGGAAACACCTTACAATCAAGAGTAGATATATATAACATTGATGTGCCCACAAACAAAAATAAGAAAACCACCATATTTCCAAATATTCCCATTCATTAACATATCTAAAAGTACATAATTATTAATCACATAAATGAAGTCCTAAGGATTGAAAAAATTTATGGTCACTTTATTGGCTTGTATTCAAAGTAGTATGCCGAGATGTTAAAAAAATAAAGCATAAAGTCCATTTTACCACGCCGCGGTCTGAGCCCATAGCTCTTTACTCATGGTTTAAAATTAATCATATAACACCATATGCTTTGGATTAAAGTGCTAACCTCACAAATTCGATTCAAAATGAATGGAATTGTCTTACATGCGCAAATTTGAGAGTTGAATTGCTAAACATTTCAATCAAAGTCAAATATTAAGGCTGAAAAACAAATATGCACTGGTAATTTTCATTACAATGAAAAGAAAAAAACCTTATTTTCATCTTCTTCCACATCAACTCTTCAATAGTTCAAAGGTTTGAAAAAACACGGAACTCATTCGTAAGTTCAAACCTATGCTCCCACCATCTACTCCACTCCCTCCTAGCACCCAACCACCAACCACCAACCACCAACCACCAACCACCATTGCTTCACTGATCCTACACCTCTCTGAAGCACCCAACCACGACCCACTACCATTCACCATCTCCTTGAACCCCTTGCAGCACTCAACCAGCATCCACCATCACTCTGTCTCGCAGCACTCGTGCAACAACATTCACCAATGCTCTGCCACACCCACCCTGCATCCAACCACCACATCCACCACTGCAACCACCCATGCAAGACCCTAACTATTCTAGACCAATTTCCCACCAGCGTATCTCCAAACCCCCAGAACTACCATCACAATCAACACCTTGACAGACAAACGAGCTTAATTTCAATGCATAAGCAGTCAAATTCATCAATCTATTTAATAAAGCTTGCGGTTGTTGTTGAATTTGTAAGACTTAATTTGGAGGATTGTTTTATAATCAAAATGATACCAAGTGTTGGGATTTTTCAAAGAGGAAGGAGAGAGATTGGGGCTCTGGCATCCGATTGTGACCTCTCTCTCTCTCTCTCTCTCTATGTGCTAGGGTGTGTCTCTGATTTTATGATTTTGCTTTATATGATCTATATTAACACTTCAATTTTCAGGAGGGTTTGGTCCGTTGGGATGTTAATAATTTATCAATTTTGGTTGTGTGTGAGACTTCGCCAATGCTTTTGCTTCAAGAAGTACAGTGATATGATTGGTAGCCAAAGTGAAGTGGTATATATTCATATAAATATACATATGCATACACAATTACACGCATACATGCATACCTTACTGGGAGGAGCTGAGAACTGTTCACAGGACCCTTGGAATTTCCTAATCGCTTGGCCCTATTTTCATGTTCTTTATCCACACGCATGGCAGCTACTTCCTTCTCCATGACGGCTACCTCCCTCCTCATCTTCTTGGCTTCAACCTCCATTGCCTTAGTTAAAGTATCGACTTTCTTTGCCAACATCTGAGAAACAAGAGTCACAACTGAACATCTAGCAGAAGCTATATGTTAAGAAGAATCGTAACTCAATAGAAACGAACCAACCTCAATGGCATCATCCTTGTCTTTAAGGCTTTGATCTTTTTCATGACCAGCTTTCCTCAATGCAATCACCTCTTTTTGTAGCATATCATACAACAATCCCGGCACTGTATCCTCTGTATCTGTAGCTGGGAAGTTACTAGGTTTTTCATCTGAGTTGCCTTCCCAGGAATTATTATTTGCCTCGCTCTCCTTAGTCCCGTCACAGGATTGATTGAGATTAAAATTTGGACCTGCTCCATTTAAGAGGGCTCTACCCCTATCTAATGATCGTGAGCCACCATCGAATGACTTTGATGTTCCTTTCGCATGCTTCAACACAGTACTAGAACCAGAAGACAGAGTAGATCTCAACTGAAAGGATGGTGATCTCTTAGGTAAAAAGCCATTGGAGGTCAATTTCGAGATGTTATCAGCTCCACCCAAGGATTGTCGACGTGAAGGACCGTTACTTGCACATCTTCCATCAGAAATGCTGCGATTGCTAGTGTTTGATGATCTCAAAGTCTCTTCTATTACTTTCAGCCGCAATTGATATTTTTCCTGGAGCGTGTGAGAAAAATACAATCTTCAAAACTATTATAGAAAATATAGTTAAATGGCTTAGAGCCTTAGGTAGACACACTATGATGAAACCAAATTGTCACCTTCAACTGCGCTTCAGATTTTGCTGTTCGCTCAGCTATAGTGAGTTTGTCCCGTAATTGCTGCATGTCACCCTATAACAACACACGTTAGTTATAATTGCAGACCGGAGAAACTACAGAAGTGAAATACAGAAAAAATTTCATTGCCCAAATAGAAACATCACATTGGACCTAAAGGGGTGGAAAGAACTCATTCACCCAAGCGATACATTTGGGGTTCGAACACAGAAAACAGCCTCTCCAAAATTGAGATAAGGCTTAGAACTATCCCAAAACCCGTATAGGCGGGGGCTTTATGCAGCAGGCACAATCTTTTTTTTCCCCATAAAAACAGCATAATGGAGTTCAAAATATCTATATAACAACTGACTACAAACTGGAATACCTGCAAGAACCTTCTTTCTTCAAGCCATTGTTTTACAGGCATCACTTTGTCATTAGCATCTTTCCACTCATTAGCTACCACAACCGCCACCCTGTTTGCTGTTACTTTTGCACGAGCCAGCTCCCTATCAAGAGTTTTTCTTTCCTCCTGGACACAGGAAAAAAATACCAGCATTGAAGATTGCTTAAAGACAATCCTGTAGGAGGATGTAAATGGGCAAGCATGATGCATGGATATATCTATGGCATATTACATTCATCTCTTGAACTTTCCGTTGATAATCCCTCACAGCATTTGCAGCTGCACCACCAGCAAGAACAGCCTCTTCAAGCTCATGCACAGTTTGGGTGAGCTTTTCGACCTCAGCAACTTTTTGGCGGTGCATTTTGTCAAGAATTTTATTTTCTTCCTGACACACATACATTTGACAAATCAAGTCCAATACTCGGGAAAACACAATAATAAAAAGATTATAAACCAAAGCGTTGCGATGGTCCTGGAAAAAAAAACAGCATGCATGACCACAATACCTGGCAAATTTCTATCTGCTTCATCAACTCTTGGTTCTTATTTTGGAGATCATCCACCATAGAAGCCTTCACCAAGGCAACATGCACAGTCCTTTCAGCTTCAAGTAAAGCAGCCTCTTTCGATTTGGTAAGGCGATCTAATGCTTTGTTGTCATCCTGCAGTTTTGCAATCTGTGGGGAACAAAAGCAACAAATTAATGCGTAAATCCTAGACCATCACCTATTCTAAGGTGACTCTTGTGGCTCTATGTTTCTAAATACTGAGACTGTTCTTCTTTCTTGTCAAAATTTCATGTTAATATCCTGTGTGATCGTGGTTGCTCTGTGTGTTTCTAACTGCTATGTAGTACGGACCTAAATCCGTGACCTCATGGAGGTGCTTTTCCTAATAAGCTAAATGTGCCCCTGCTATACATCTAGAGTGCAATTATAAAGTAATTATGACTTAAACATCCAATGGCAGGACACAATGCATACCTCCTGTCGAGCAAGCTTGAGCTCGGCCTCCAGGGGTGCAAGGATGGCTTCAATTGGAGGCATATCATCATCTTTCTGAGCAGCATGAACCCTTCGAAGAGTGGCTTCTGCTGCAAACTGAGCTGCCATGGAGGCCTTCTTCTCATCATTGATTTTCTTAATTTCAAGATTCTGCCCAAAAAATGATGTCACTCAATATAGCTTTGTAATTGAGAGAGAAGCATATTGAAGATGAAAGAGCTTCACTACATACTTTGCTTTCTAGAAGAGATTCTGTTAACTTGAGCTTCCCCTCCACCTTCGTCAATTCTTCAGTGAGCTAAAGTGCAAGAGGAACTTATGTCAGCTTTCAATTTAACAGTTTAATATAACTCAATGAAACATATGATAAGGATGAACAGAAAAAATTTAAAAAAGAAGGCAACCTAATGTTCTGCTACCACCAGTGGCATATTAATGCAATATTAAATTTACCTACTATGTTCAATTGCTAAAATGCTATGACGGTATCATCCCAAGAGGAACAACTGAATCCCCAAATGCATCATCACAACTTCAGCAAGCAAAACATATATTTAGGCTGGGGTAAAAAAGCCAAACCAAAGTCTTTGGAAGCATTTTCCAGATACACGTAGCAACACCCTAATGAAAACATGCATTAGGACAGACAGAAGTAATAACATATGCGAAAAAAGATCACAGGTTACAAGTTAAAAACCATATAATGGAAATGGAATTCTGCCCAGATGTTTCAAATGATTGGAAACAGAGACTATTAACTGATCCAACCAACGTCAAATTGAAATTCGACAATCATAAAGAGGACACCGCTAGCTTATTCAGATAGAAAAAATACGAAGCCAGAAAACAAAATTCAAAGTTGAAGAAAATAGGCATTGGGAGGTTTTTTTTTTCGAATTCCACATTATGACAGAAATTGCAAATCTACATTCTAATTATGGCATACGAACTCATTACACTATCAAAACCCAATCCGATTCCAATTCTTTAAAAAGTGAAAAAGAATGATCTACTTCGAAAAAACAAAACATAACAATAACATAAACATAAACATAACCTCTTCAACGGCCTTTTCTCGGAGTCGCTCTGACAACTTCAACGCCCTGATCTCCGCTTGCGCTTCCCCCAACTCTCGATCCTTATCTGTACACAGAACGATACCGTATTGTCAAACCACCATAAAAAACAAAAACGACAAAATGAATCGCCGGATCAACTCGCATTCCTCACCTCTGACTTCATTCTCCAACCGATTAAGCTCTACCTTCACCGGATCCGAGCCGTGAAGCAAATTTATGAACTCATCCGCGTCCAAACTCGGCCTCACCGAAGCTCTCCTCCTCGACGAACCACTCTTCCCGTCCCTGAACGATCCCGCCACCGTCAAGGGCGTCGCAGTCGCCATTCCCGTCGCAAACATGGCGTCAATCGTCGCTGTCGCCCGTACATTGCCATCATTATCTCCGAAACTCAGCTCCGGCGTCCTTGAAACCCCTCCTTCGCCGGAAAACTCCGCCATCTCCGATCTGACTCTAATCCCTCTCACATCAAATACCTAAGCCTCCTTTGCACACAATCTCTAGTGTTTCAAATCTCTAAACACGCAAAATACATATAAATACACATATCTATATAGGTATATCGAGAGGGGTGTGATTTGAGGTGAAATGCTTTGCCTTGTTTTCTCTCTCTAGGGTTCTGAATCGAACTATAGATACACAAGTAGAAAAAAGAGAGTTTATAGAGAGAAAGTGAGAGAGATGTGAATGGAGTTCAAATAGTTGTTTGGGTTTGTTTCTCTATCTAGAGAACTTTTTAAATCTCAATTTAGATGATGAGTTTCTCTCTCTAGAAGTGTGTGTGTGAGAGAGAGAGAGAGAGAGAGAGAGAGAGAGAGAGATGGATTGTGGGTGTGCTTAAGAATAAAATACTAGTGGTCGCAGAGAGTGTTAGCACTTAGCAGAGACGCTTTGCTGTTAAGCAGAGACACTACACGAGTGCATTTGTAAATTACAGTATGACACACACTTTTTTTCTCTTTAGCTCCGATTTGGTGTTAGAGTGAGCGGTATGCGCGTTACGCACCTGGCCTACAAAGGGAAAGATTGTAAGGGAGTGCGTAGTACGCATGCTGCACATGGGAAAGAAAAGGTTTTTAAGGGTGCGTAAGACGCACGCTTGTGCGTTTTAGTGTAACGGGTTTTTAGCTTTATGTTCCGAAGGTTAACTATGTCGGTCCTACGGCTACTACTTGGTTCGTTAATGTGTTTATTTTTATTTTTTAAGCTTCCACATTAACTTCGAGGACTACGAAAATTTGTTTTAACGTAAACCATGTTGAAAAATAATCTATTTCGTGAATTTCTTTTAAAAAAAAAGGGACTTTTTTTCAACTTTATCTATAGATAGGGCTGATAATTGAACTAAGTTGTTCAGGCTAGATTCGGATAGAATTCGATTCAAACTCGACTCGCATTACAAATAAATGAGCCGAGTTTAAACATTTTTTTAGATTCGTTTAAAAAACGAGCTTAAAATACTTGATTCAAACTTGTAAAGCTTGACTCGTTTATATATAAAATAATCGAGTCACCCGGATTCAATTCGTGTTCAACTCAATTCATTTTTTAAACGCACTGAGTTTGAACAATTTTTCAGGTTCGGCTCAAACTCGCAATGCTTAAATCGATTATCAATCCTATTTATAAATGGACATTAATCTAGGGGCACCCCATATACTATTTGCAATTTTATTAGCACTTTTTGTCGGTCTTAATTTCATAGCGACACTAACATAATTGATATATATATATGAATTTCATTAACATCCTTTATAGTTTTTTCTATATCTTCAAGTACACTCTTTTTATTTGAAATTTCTTTGTTACCTTTTTGATAATTTGATCAATTAATGGCATTAACGTGAAATTATATTTAACAAAATTACTTGAGCTTTTTTTATATTGAATATACATCTTGTAACTGTATACATCGTAATTTTACCTTAATCACTAAAAAATTGCCATCGAAGCACGTCCTTGAGATCTCTATGCCCACAAAGTATCGTTTATTGCTTCCTTTTCTTTAGAGTTTTTATGAGTTAGCAAAAGTCTAACACTTCGCAGTGATAATTAAATATTATGATCAAACACCCTCTAATCTCTACGATAATGAAAAGTAGTAGATTTTGGCAAGTATAGAAGGTTTCAAGCTTGTTTATTTGATTAGTAACAAAATATTATAACAACATATTTAAAAAAATAAATATTTTTCTTTTTTTTTTTTGGTGGTGAAAAAAAAATAAAGAATTTTCAGATAGATGTCATGGCACACTCTCAACAAGAGACGCATAGATAGCATGGGCAGATTGAATGATTTAAGCACAACCATGAAGGGGACTTTGCTTGGCTTGTAGTGCAACGCAAGAAATTGTTTCTAATGTGTACGTATGCAATTTCTTTTAGTGACTGTCTATCACCGCTCTTGTCTTGATTAATTGGGCTAGGCTAGTTATTTTTTGGTTTGGTCTTATTATTGAATCGTGTCTTGACTTCAGTTCCTCATAACTTATTTTTCCAGCCTATCTTGTCAAACTTTGCTTGGTACATACTCTATTGCTCGGTAACTCCTTGACCAAGCAATAGAGTTCAAGTACAGGATACCCTTTCCCAAAATGGCTATCACAGAGGGTTGAGTTAGGTTTCCTTTTCACCATCTATTGTTGTGGGTTCTGAATGCCTTAAAGCTATGTTTGCTCCAATGTTGCCCCAACTTCTTTATGATTGTAATGGGTGTAGTTGCTTTGAATGACTTGTTGGGGACTAATTTAGGGCTTTGGGACATCTTTTAACTGTTACATTATCACCCATACATCTGAGAACAACTACTATTTTAGAGTTAGAAGTATCGATCACTACCTTTGTCACCCCATCTCCTTGATTCAAACAAGAGGCATGAAGGAGATGTCTCGTTTGTTTCAGGCAATTGGGAACATCAATCGGATGAGGAACCCTGCTACAACTATCCCTAGGAAGAAGATGCCCCAAATAATGACCAATGACGTCTGCATTTTCCCCATTGCTTTCTTTATTCCTTGCTCTGACTTGTGGGTTTATATTTTTCTTCTTGGCAGGTGAAATGATTAAAGGGAAAGTCCCTGAATCAAGGGTGAACTTCCTTGATTTATGAAAGGTTTGGGAATTGATGATCGAGACCTTTGGTGTAGAGCTACTCACACATTGTTAGGATCCCATCCTACATATCGATCCTCATTTAGTCTCAAGGTCTCAATTTGTCATGTGGTCATGGGTTTGTTTCCCATAGATGGTGCCATGGCTCTCCTTGCCAACTCCCTAATGGATTTTTGTTCGGGGCGCTTTAACCTACTATCAAGCTCCTTAGTTATAAAGAGCTTCTAGACATCTTCTTGGTCCTCTACTCGTTCGTATTTTCTTCTGACATTCTTGTCTCGAGTATATTATCTCTTTCTCGTGTGTCTATCAGGGCTGGGTCTGGGCTCGACATGGGAAGGTTCGCTTTTAATTTTGGTAGTTTGGCGATCAGACTCCTCAGGGACTTCTCAGTCCTTTGATCTTCTCAAGGCTTCCTTCGAAACCTCATTCTCCTGCCTAAGTTTTTTTTTTTCCTTCCTGGAACCTTCTTAACATGGTGTTGTGGGAGTCCAATCAGTTATGGAGGGTCTGAACTCAACTTCATAAAGGCAAAAACTTCCTCTTCGGTATGTGGGAAAGCTTCTTTGTGTGTGTCATTCTGTCGAGTGTCATCACAAGGATGATACCTTCCTCCTGTCTCTTGTTCGAGCTTCGGTAGTGTCTTCCCTGATGTCACTTTTTTTTAGTGAAATTTGTTTTATTAATTGATAGAAGTTTGATTTTTTTTATTTTATTGATAATTTATGTGGGCAAAATGTTGGCATTATATTTGATATATGATATGTATGTGTTGTCTTATATTTTACATTGTAGATAATCTAGTGTGTAGGGTTCGGCTTACGCACAGAAAATTAGATTATCAGATCTTTGTATAATATGAATATAGATTCACAATCTTAGATGGAATTGGACACACTATCAGTATGATTGTAGTGTAATATTCTGACATAGTCTATCTTGACTGTAGGAGACTGTTTGATGTCTCGAATTATTGTACTAATACACTTTGTGTATTGAACAAACTCATGTTGAGGTTATTATCTTTTACTAATTGAATAAGATAATAAATATCTCATGATTATTATGATTGCTTATATTTTTATTTCCGATATATTTAATTGTCACGTGCATATAATGATTGTCATTTTAATTCATCAAAGAGTGATATTCATATTGAGTCAATAAGCTCGGTGAATTGGAAGATAATATTATTTGTATAGTGGAAATTAATTATTAAAGGAAACCACGTCTTGGTATTGAAGTGAGTTGATGATGTCCTCTTGAGGAAGCTCATGTCAAACTTGCAGGTGGATTTAATTATCTGACATGACAAATAAGTTAAGTGGTAAGGTCTCAAGGAATAAAAGAAGTTCATTAAATATAATTATCAGTAATTTATTTAATTGATGGACATCTGTAATCTTAAATGTGGGGAAATTATTAAGTATATAATAATAAGGAGCTCGAAACATAATTTTGAGATAATGCTCAAGAGATTAATAATAAGTTTTTAGTAGACTAACCTATTATTAATGGACTGTAAGGTGTTTGTTCTGAGTTGAACATATGAATCTTAGGCCTATTAGAAGCCCGACCCTTATTTCTCTTTAGGGTTTTTGTCGTAGCCTATATATAGATGTCGGCTATCTAATTTAGCATCACTTTGATTACTCACGTTTGAGGGAGATTGAGAGAGAGAACAAAAGTTTAAAGGTCTTTACAGCCCACACTACATCCGGATTTTAGCGTTGGACATACATGATAGAAGATCGTGAGGTTCATCGAGCTGTTTTTTGCGTCTGTCTTTAGATTCTGTGTTCATGTTGAAATAAGATCAATACAAAGCGATCTCGAAGGTAAACTTTAGTTTTTTTTTGTAGGGTTTTAAATTTTTTTTTTATTTTTATATTCGATATATACGTGCTGTTAATGATTTTTGGGACTTCCGTTCCAACAATAACAACACCCTAAGTAGAATTCGACTGATCCAAATAAATCCCTATAAGCTAAATTGATAACTAGTTAGCAATCCGGAGGTCTTTTGCTTGAGGGTTCCATAATACACTGGAATCTTTCCTAAAGACATAAATTAGAATAACAACCCAAACCTTTTAGAGTTATGATCAAACAACTTATATTTTAATTCACAGTAAATATTTTAATCACGTGTATAAATATTTTAACCATATTTACACCTTAGCGACCATTAAAAAGAGAACATTACAAAGGTATCCTAGCTTATTAGGAGTTGTCTATGGTACCGATTTTTTTTTTTGGTATCTTCTATCTATCATATTTATGGATATTTTTATTATTGTTGTGGTACCGAAAAAAGTGATAAAAATAATTATCACAGCAGTGGTAAAAACACCTACAAATGTAGTAAAACAGTGGTATTTTTTTGTAATTACTACAACAGTAGTAAAAATACTCACAAAAACGGTAAACTACCCACAAAAGTGATAAACTTTTTGATTGTAAAATGATCGATAAAAATTATAAAAACTCCCATTAAAATAATGAATTTTGGAGGTACGATAATAATTTTTTTTTTATCGGTACGGTAGTTGAGTCCAGCCAGCTTATTAACATGCTATTTTTGTCGGATAAGAACAAATTTAGGTTATTAACCGTTGCTGTCACAGATACACTTGAGCTGCAACCAAACTGCCCATCTCAAGATATGTACTACTTGGGGATAATGAGAGCCATCATAAATGACATCCCATATGTAATTGTCTAGCTTAATTGGGTACCAGAGCTGGTGGCACACTCTTAGCGTGTGCAAGATGTTGTAGGGGTTTATATATCATTACTGATAACTTAGGGGAGCTTTGTGTAATTTAAGCATGCATAGTTATGGATTGATTCATGTCCAAGCAATATATTTTCCTCAAATTTGATTCAATTATAAATTGCCTTTCATGTATACATGAGAAATCCACTAATAAATAGTAAGTCGATCGTCCTTGAATTAATGGAAGATAATATAACATTAAATGAAATAAAAAAGTGTATCAGAGCAAATCTCAATTCCTTTATTAACCTTTTTTTATTTTTCTAAGATTTTCTCGACTAGAAGGTAAATGATTCATTCTTATTTTTGACAAAGATCGAGTTCTCATATTTCTCCCAACGGTGTGGTCATTTGCCCTTTTCTGCATTTCTTTGGCCCTATTTGGGTGTTTTATGTCTTATTTATAGTATAGGTGAGTTATTATAGTTAAGAAGGTGATTAGTTTAGATGTGCATAATTTGATTCGGACACCCCCAACCATTAAACAAAAAAAAAAAAAAAGCTACGGAGCAACAGCCATATACACAGTTGCAAATGAATAAAAAAAAAGAAAAAATAATCAAAACAGCCCATACCAGACGCTTGTAAATAATGGGAAGAAAATTGAAAATCCAAAAGATAAAAGGAAAAAACAAAAAAAAAAAAAAAAAAGCAAAAGAGGATGGAGAAAAGGCTGCAGGCTTGGCCTTTCGGCAATGTTAACCATCCCTTAAAGAATCCACATACCTGCCAGCAAACATACGAGTATGTGTGAGAGAGAGAGAGAGAGAGAGAGAGAGATGATGTGTGTGGCACAGGGGTTTGGTTCCCCCAACAACCTCAACTATGCTGGGGTTTCTTTCAAAATTAAAGTCTTAAAACCCCTCTCCATAATACAAACAAACAGAAATAGACACTTGCTGCTTTGCTGTTCAACGGCAATATATATAATTTTATATATATATGTTGACACCATACCTACTTCCCCAGAACTTCATGCAAAGTCATTGTGGGACCCTCTCTCTCTCTCTCTCTCTCATCTATACCCCATTTTGGACAAAGAGTGAGACCAGGAAGAGGAATTCTTGCTATCTTCTCATTTTTTGCGCCCATTTTTCGGAATGTCCATAGTTTCATTTCATTTGTTTTTGAAGGGTGAAAATCCGTAAAAGTTAAGAGTTTTTTTTTTTGAATAAGATAAGAGCCAAATTCACGACTACAACACGAGAGTATGGTGGGTTTGTCCAATATTAAGAAATTGTCCACTGTTAGACGTTATCGGAGGAAGAACCTTATCAGTTGCGAAGCGATTTTTCTCATCATTTATCTTGAGAAAAAAACTAGAACTATTGATGTAAATAAAAAAAGTTATATTAAGATAACAATTAAATTGAACCATTAAACTGATTAAAAAAAATTGAACCGTTGAAATTGTTTATATCCTTTCAACCTCAAATTTTATTGATATATATCAATCTAATTTTGTCATCTAGGTTTAAAATTGATGGGCCAAGCCCAAAGGTCCAACTCATGTTATAAGCCCAATGACCCAACTTCAAGAGGTCCAGCTAGCCAAACCCAATATGGTCAACCCGGTCAAGCTCAACAAGCTCAAGGAGCTACATTAGAAGGGAGCACATAAGGTCAAGTTCAAGGAGTTACATTAGCAGGAGCACACAAGGTCATCCAAGGACTCTCTGGCGCCCAAATTGGGCGCCCAGACCATCCCTGGCATCCAGGCCATCACGCCAGGCGCCCTGCCCTCCTCTTTAGGCACCCAGGTCTCCTCATCAGGTGCCCAGCCCTTCTCCTCGCCACCCTGGAGTAAGGGTCATCCCAGGAGCCTCACCTCCACCACCTTGGAAATAGTCAACCTTCACCTCATCATTTGACCGAGTCTCATGGAGAGCACCACAATTGTCTCGCCCGTTGAGAAGAAGTCGCAAGCCCCACCAGAATAGTTGGACAGTTGCTATTAAGTCGCCCCAATCTGTTAGGGGACGACTATAAAATGTAAGCCCCACCAACACTTGGGGGGGCAGATCAGAACAGATCAGACTCAACAGAGAAAATAACTCTTCTCCCTCTCTAAACCTGTAACTCTCCGTTCTCTCCACTCACCGGAGTTAATAAAATAATCCGGCAACTCTAGCCATTCAAAAGTGGACGTAGGTCACGTTGACCGAACCACTATAAATCTATGTGTTCTTCTCTCTCTTTATCTACTTTAATTACTGTTTTTATTTCCAATTACTTGACAGGTGGTGTACAAAGCCAATTTGAGCATCATCAGTTTGGCGCCATCTGTGGGAATCGACAAAATTCTCATTTTTGAACACTTTCTCTGTTGAATCAATGGTGATCACTACCCGATCGATGAACCAGCCTGAGGATAACCAACCACGAGAAGAGGAGGTTGCTCCTCCACAGGCCAATCCTGTCCCAAGTGCGCAACAGATGTTGGAGACTATGCAGAAGCTTGTGGCCCAGAACCAACAGATCCTCCAATTAATGCTTGCTGCGCAGGGAGGAGCACAACCTGGATCTCAAGTGAGAGGAGCTCCACGCCTTGGGCGTCAAGAGGCTCCCTACATGGAGGCACCCCATCATGGCGCCACTTTTGGAGCTCATTTGGGCGCTCAGCCTATGGGAGCTCCTTTGGGCGCCCAGCATGGGGGACCTCCCCATGAGGGACTCCAACCTCCTCCTCCTCCAGCTCCTGCACCACATGGTGAAGACCCTCATCTCCAAGAGCATGAGGGTGAAAACCAAAGCATAGAGCATGGGAGCCATTTTCATGATCATTCCAGAGGAGCTCCCAACCATTGAAATGAGAAAATTAAGGAGGTACAAAATCAACTGGGTGACATCTTCAACGCCATGAAAGCACAAGGACCTGAGACTGTGGACTACCTTGTTAGGTGAACTAACACACCTTTCAAACCTGACGTGGCGAACTACCCCCTCCCTCAAAAATTTAAAATGTCATCCGTGGAGACCTTTGATGGTACGAAGGATCCACTGGATCATCTGGAAACTTACAAGACCTTGATGCAGCTGCACAACGTATCTGACGAAATCATGTGCAGAACGTTCCCAACCACCTTGAAGGGATCAGCGCGACAATGGTTTGCCAAACTCACCCCGGCCTCCATAGGCTCCTTCGCCGAATTGAGCAGATCTTTTGTGACACAGTTCATTGGTGGACGCCGCCAGCAGAAGCCTGTCACCCATCTGCTCAACATAAAACAAGATCAAGATGAGAGCCTGAGAAACTACCTCACTCGTTTTAACGAGGGGGTCCTACAGGTCGAAGAACCCGATGAAAAAGTCAGCATGACCGCCTTCCTGGGAGGCCTCCGATTATCGAGCTTCCTTTTCTCCGTGATGAAGCGACCCCCAAAGAGCATGCCAGAACTATTGGCAAAAGCTCAAAAATATATGAATGCTGAGGAAATCAACAAGTCTAGGCGAGGTGAATCATCTCGCAGATCGTCAAAAAATTGACCTGCCTTTGCACTGTTCTCAAACAGGTAGTCTATCTTCAGCTTAGCGGCTCTTTTGCGGGTCGCCAAAAAAGCTTGACATATCTCTGCACTGCTCTTAAGCAGGAAACCTATCTCTGCACTGCTCTCAAGCATGCAGCCTACCTCTGCACTGCTCTTAAGCAGGCAGCCTACCTCTACACTGCTCTCAAGCAGGCAGGCCACCTACCTCTGCACTGTTCTCAAGCAGACAGCCTACCTCTCTCTCTAGGTAATTGTGTTAAATATTTTAATGTTTGGAATAACATTGTTTTTTCAACACCTCTCAGGCGCCCAGACCTCTCAGGCGCCGAGCACATGCGCCGAACACCTCCCAGGCGCCCAGTACCTCTCGGGCGTCCAGACCCCCCAGGCTCGCCCAAGACAGCTCCGGCTCGCCCAAGGTGCTCAAAATGAGGCTTATAATATATCAAATCGAAGTTCTCGACGAGCTCTACAAGACTCACACCCTTTGGTTGTGAATGTTGCTGTAAAAAGTCCAAAAAAGACTCAGAAACAGCTGTTTTGGCCTCCCGAAGTTTTTTCGAAAAAAAAAAAATCTGTTCGCCCAGGACACTTCCAGTTCACCCAGGACACCTCCAGCTCACCCAAAAGCTGTCTGGTCGCCCAAAACCGTGCACACAGCTCTCTGCTCGAAGTTTTGACTGTAACTTTTGCTCCATTGCTCCAAATGAGGCTTATAATATATCAAATTGAAGCTCTCGGCAAGCACTACAAAACTCACACCCTTTGGCTGTGACTGATGCTGTTAAAAGGTCAAAAAATGCCTAAAAGCACAGGTTTTGGCCTCCTGAAGTTTTTCCAGTTATGCCGGTCAGCCGAAAATTCAACCGAATGCCCTCCTCTCCAAGTTCCATTGGACACAGAGCATTGGGGGGCAAATGATGGGCCAAGCCCAAAGGCCCAACTCATGTTATAAGCCCAATGGCCCAACTTCAAGAGGTCCAGCTAGCCAAACCTAATATGGTCAACCCGGTCAAGCTCAACAAGCTCAAGGAGCTACATTAGCAAGGAGTACATAAGGTCAAGTTCAAGGAGCTACATTAGCAGGAGCACACAAGGTCATCCAAGGACTCTCTGACACCCAAACTGGGCGCCCAGACCATCCCTGGCATCCAGGCCATCACGCCAGGCGCTCAGGCCTGGCGCCCTGCCCTCCTCTTTAGGCACCCAGGTCTCCTCATCAGGTGCCCAGCCCTCCTCCTCGCCACCCTGGAGTAAGGGTCATCCCAGGAGCCTCACTTCCACCACCTTGGAAATAGTCAACCTTCACCTCATCATTTGACCGAGTCTCATGGAGAGCACCGCAATTGTCTCGCCCGTTGAGAAGAAGTCGCAAGCCCCACCAGAATAGTTGGACAGTTGCTATTAAGTCGCCCCAATCTGTTAGGGGACGACTATAAAATGTAAGCCCCACCAACACTTGGGGGGCAGATCAGATCAGGGCAGATCAGAGCAGATGAGATCAGATCAGACTCAACAGAGAAAATAACTCTTCTCCCTCTCTAAGCCTGTAACTCTCCGTTCTCTCCACTCACCGGAGTTAATAAAATAATCCGGCAACTCTAGCCATTCAAAAGTGGACGTAGGTCACGTTGACCGAACCACTATAAATCTCTGTGTTCTTCTCTCTCTCTCTCTCTCTACTTTAATTACTGATTTTATTTCCAATTACTTGACAGGTGGTGTACAAAGTCAATTTGTGCATCATCAAAAATTGTTGGGTTTTACTTGGTTGCAATGGGAGCCGTTAGAACCCATAAATCAGCTTGAGAACTCGAGGGCCAATCTCCGTCTGGCCCGAGGAAATCTTTGCACTCCTCTGTTAAATTTACCTGTGGATGATTAATTTTGATTGAAATTAATAAAATTCGGAACTGAAAAAATCCATATATGATAAAACTTCCTATAAAATGACACCTTCATGGTATTGCCCCTATAATATAGAGGGCTTAGGACTACGATTCTTGAGAGGCCATATAAGAATTTGTTGGGCCCTATGTAAGCACGTTTCGTTGTTATGACCAAAAAAGTAAAAAAAAAAAAGAAAAAAAAAATTAAAATTGAAAAACCATGTGTTTACCGTGGAAGAATTGTCCGAATATGATGATATATGGTTTAACTTGGAAATAGAGATATCAAAATATGACACGACTCGTTAAGACGATACGAAGAAGATATGAAATTAGAGGGTTTGAATCTTCTTTGAGCCACCGATTTTGTAAACGAGTGAATCCGACACGACACGATGGTGCAACCGCCACAACTCCCACCTTCCCTATTTTTTATATATGGATATTTGAAGAAATATTAAGAGCATCTTCAATTGAGATGTCAAATGCTATATGACAAATTTAAATTTACAGACTTAATATGACAATTTGACATATAGTGACATCTTCACCTTGCACTCCAACCGATATGTCAAAATAATTTATTTTATCAAATCTTTATATTTCCTTATATTAATTTAATATATGTATTTAAAAAAAAATTTGGTATCAATTAAAATAAATATTATTAAAAATAATATATTTTAAAATATTATAAATTTTATATGAAAAGTAGTATTGATTTTATTGAAACTAAAATTCTCATTAAACTTAACTAATACAAATTTAAATGACAATTAAAAGTATAATTCCAAAATATATGTTGCTATATAAAATAAATTGCATTAAACACCCCAACAACTCCATAAAATATTGCATTAAAAAGATTTAACATACCTATTGAGATATGACAAATTTGTTTTTGCCCAGTCAACAATTGACATGTTGGTTGAAGAAGCCTTGTATGTCAAAAAGAACTGTTGGAGCCTCTACCTAACATTTGGCATACCCGGTTGGAGATGTTCTAATAATTTTTATACAAATAAGATTTTTTTGTTGATTATCCAAACACACTTTTTAAAAAATATTTTTTGTTTAAGTTTTTATTTTTGAATGAATACTTGTCTTATGAAGTATTTTGTTATTAAGTGCTTTTTCAAGAAGCACTTTTTGAATTTTCTATAAGTCATTCCAAACTCTATATCATTTTTGCAATGGATTCAAAACCCAGCATTGGTGGTTTCTATGACATGATTGGGTTCAATTATCTTATGAGATTTAAATCTGTGGGGTAAAACACATTCATATTTACTATTTCCTTTCCATATTTTTGTTTATCTATAATATGTCAAAAAAATAGTCGGAATGGATTTATCAATAATTGAATCCCAATATTTTTTAGGATCATGGTTACCAATCCAATGGTTGTTATCGATTATGTTCAACTAATATTATTGTTATTATTTAGTGTGTTTTCATATGAGATGTTCTTCCTAATATTGGACCTCTCATTTGTGGGCTTAGCATGTCAGAAACTTTTGCAACAAGTTTATTTCAAATTCGGAGTGGGCTCCAGAAGATGACTGATATATCAACCACATTCAAATTGAAAAAAACTAGTTTTTTGGTAGTACAAATTTGCTGATCATATCGTCTAAATTGAGAGAGGATGACCCATCTAAACTTGTAGCCTTTTCTGCCAGCCTCTTCCACTCTAAAGCCTTGTTTTTCATTCTCTTGCCATGCTCTCCCTCCATTAACTGTCTTACAAGCATCTCCACTTCATCTCTCTTGACATCATTATCAATCTCCAAACCAATCTCCCATTTAGTGCACATGTACCTACAATTTGTCTGTTGATCAGCAAAAAATGGCCAGCAAATCATGGGCACTCCGGCGGACAAGCTCTCAATAGTTGAATTCCACCCACCATGGGTTAAGAAACCCCCAACTGATGGGTATGTAAGGACTTGCTCTTGTGGGCACCAGCTTGTTATAAAGCCTCTTTCTGTAGTTAAATCCATGAATTCAGGCGGCAGGATTGCTGAATCACCCACGACCTAACCTGGCCTAATTATCCACAGGAAGTAGTGGTTACTATTAGCAAGTCCCCAGGCAAACTCCACTAGTAATTGCGGTGACATGACTGTTAGACTACCGAAATTCACATAAACCACAGAGTTGGTTTCCTTGGAGTTGAGCCATTGCAAACACTTTGAATCTTCTTTCCATAGACTGTATCCAATGGAATTCAGACCATCTTCTTTGGCTATTTGATTCAGAAGTAATTACAGAGGGGCAATGGTATAAACATGGGAAAACATAAAAGAGAGAGCATCTACAAGTTCTGGCTCTAATGCATCAAAAGTTTGAACAATAATAGCTGAAGCTTTGCAAGAACTTTGTGTAGCTTCTATGATGGTGTTAAATATTGGTTCATTCCGATCAGTTGTTTGTATAAAGGTTGGGATATCTTTCAGACGAATACCTTTCATGCCTGGAATCCAATCTATAATGGTATCTAAGTACCCATTAGTCAGATAGGTTGCATCTGCATGCACATAACAATGGTTACATTAATTACACTACAAGAAATGGGAATTTTAATGCGTTGTCACTTTTGACTTTTAGAGACACACTTATAGCGGCGACCGATAAAAATTTCGCCACTAAACATGTTTTGTGACGATTTTATAACTATTAGTGGCGATTTTTCGCGCCACTAAAGGCTCTGTTAATTAGTAGCATAAACTTCTTTTTCCAACAAACTGTTTCATGTACCTTTAAGAGGTGTAAAGCCTTTTTCCAAGAGATTGTGAAATTGATAAAACCCCATGAAACCACATGCAGAGAGTGTCCAGAACTGTATGATGGGGACACCAAGTTCTTCAGCGGCGTCTATGGTGAATGTCATAAAACCATCAGAGACGATGCTAGTCACTCGAGGGATGTTCAGAGATGTGCTATCATTAAGTTTTGAAAGGAGATCAACAAATGGAGCCAAACAATTTTTCCTCAGTGACACTGTGACAGACAAAGAGAAGGGATGTCTTGGGTAGCATCAACGTCCGATGGTGGAAGTCCATCCGGGATGATTTCAAATCTGAAGTCCGGTAAGCCATTTAGAGAGTTGGGTCCTCCAGATTTGAGGAACCGTTTGTGGTTGAACTCTGTGTTGACAAAAGTTACATGACAACCTTTATGGTGGAGTAGCTTTGCTAGTTTCAGCATTGCTTTTATATGGCTTTGAACTGGATATGGTATACAAACTGCATGAGGGTTACCAACAGTAGCCATTGAATCTGTGTGTGTGTGTGATCACTTCAATGCAAACTCTCTTGGGGGATATGGCAAAGGGTGAAACCTTTTTATTGACTTGCTTCAATTAAATAATGTACTAAATAAATCTTTCAGCACAAAAGACAATAAAAATCAGACACAAAAATGGACAATAAAAAAGACACATGACATGAGCACTATCCTCTCATTTTTCTATGTTTATAGATTCCATGGATCCTATAAATCCAACTATGCCCGATAGAATTAGAGGTTGCAAATCAAATCATTTTTTGTAGCATTTGGATCGGATTGTTTCCATTTTTTTATTGACTATTAGTTAATCCTAATTTAATTTATCTATTGAATTGTGTCAAATTATTTGATATTAATCCAATATTTTTCTTAATCGGGCCTTGTTCAGATCAACATGCAAAACTTGTAAATTAGAAACTAAGGATTTCGACAAATTCTCTCTCAACAAAATCTATCACCTATATATATATTGACCCTCATAAACTAAAATTCCACTCAATCCCAATATTAGCAAATCCAAGTGAAAATATACTCCAAGTCTAGAAGAATTAATGCGATATCTTATCAAGAAATTGGAAAACTTAAATAAAATAAAATGTTCTGATTAATAGGTTGTCATGTCAAAGTCGAATTATTCACATTTGAGATTAAACTCATGTTCTATTGGTATTATTGAATCGTGTTATTTTTGAATTCGTGTAAAAAATTCGTAAATTTTTATCCGTTAATTTGTGATGGGGTTGAATCATGTTGCAAATTACCACCGCTACCAAATCGGACAAAATTTAAGATTAATAGGATCCTCTAAATCCAATTGATTAAGAATTAATATGCAATGACTGTCCCCATTTAAACGTAGTACACTGTACAATATTATTAGCAAATCAATTATGATATTATTTCAATGGAGAATAGCAAATTCAAGAAAAAAGACATGCATAATAATAATAATATATAATAATAACAGAGCTCTGTTTAAAGGTCATCATCTTGCATGCTGTCGATAGTTTATGTTTATTCGTGTACTTCATTTCATAAGATACGTGGTTTAGACAATTTGTCATAATCATCTAATGCAAGTATCATTAACCTAAAAGAACGGCCCAATGACTTGAATAAACTACTTATATAATGATGTCATCGTTAGAGGCATTCCACCTGCTCCAACATAAAGTAATAACAATAAGTAACAATGATAATAATACTTATAGTAAAAAATGGCGAAGTAATAAAATAAAAATTATCCCACAAATTTTTAAGATTCTCACTTTCGCATCCTTAATATATCAAAAATGCTGCAATGTGGTCTTTTTATAGCTTTCCCATAATTTTTTCGTCAGTATCGATATGGTGATTTTTGACGGAAAAAATAATGAAAACTAACAGAAATGGTGTATTGCAACTCTTTTAATACATTAAAGATGCAATATAAAAAAATTAATTTGTAAGAGTGTAAAGTAGAAATCTTAAAAATCTTTCAAAGTGTAAAATACGAAAAGTCCAATACTATTTGCGACGACATTCCTTTAGCAGCAACAAGTGGCGCCGCAAAAAATATTTGTGATTGCAACGTAATTAAGTATACGTTGATAAATATTGATAAATATTCATGAATGTTTCAATATTAATATTGACCCAAAAAATGCATAGATTGATAATAATAATAATAATAATAATAAAACCTAAGCCATTAAGCACATCCGGCCCTAAATTGCAATAAAATATCAATCAGAATATTTTCATATCAATGATTATATCCATCACTAATTACGTAAAACATATATATATATATATATATATATATATATATATATATATATATATATATATATATTATTTTACTAATAAAAGTACCTTAATATGAAAAAATTTTGGTCTAATATTTTACCCTTATAAAAAATTGTAAAGGTGACTCTATCATTACATAATAAAATAGCTAAATTATAATCATATCTTTATGCATTTAAAATCTCCAAATTACTTCTAACATCTATTTTAGTGATCTATTCTCAATGTATAAATATCAATTTCAATAAAACAATTTGATAGATTATATTACTCTTAAAAAAATATATGCACCATTAAATTTTTTAATAAAGTGTTCAAAAATCCTTCAAAAACTCCATTAATCTAATATTACTCATTACATATACAAAGATAACATTATGCGCGCACACACACACTCACACACACAGATATATATATATATATATATATATATTCAATTTTCATTGAAAAAGTTTAACCCTTTCGTTTTGTTGAGTATGTTACTGTTCATGTTACTATTATTTTGAGCATGTTACTGTTTTTGTTGAACATGTTACTATTATTATTTTCCTAAATATTAATATTCAATGTTACTATTTTTTTTTTTTTGAATATTACTATTTTTTGTGTTTGAATTGTACTATTTTTTGCGTTTGAATTTGAGAGAAATAATTATTGTTAAATATGTTACAATTTTTGTTAAACATGTTACTATTTTTGTTGAACATGTTAATATTTTTGTTGAACATATTACTGTTGTTATTTTTTAAAAATATTAATATTAAATGTTTCAATTTTTTTTATGTTCAAATGTTACTATTTTTTTTGTGTTTAAATATATTATTTTTTGTGTCCAAATAATAACTTTTTTTTTGTATTTGAATGTTACTTATTTTTTTATTTTTTATTTTTTATTTTTTGTATCATGATTGTCAACAGTGTCGTATCATATACATAATTAATAAAATATATATATATATATATATATTTTTTTTTTATCGTTATAGGGTGTTTAAGTTTACACCGACTATTCTCTCGAACTTAGTGGTTTATCACTGTAATTTGAGTTGGATTAGAACATGTCCTTGAAAGGATAAGGATCAGTAGCTCTTAAGAGATATGAAAAAATATTGAACTTGAGATTTCTATGTTACCAAATATCAAACTCAACTATTAAATCACTCATAAGAATTATTAAAAAAAATAAAATTATACGTGTTAGAACTTATCTATTGCCGGACCATATCTAGCACTTGGATAACACTCCGTGCCCAAAAGAAAAAAAATTGACGTAGTACCATAGACTTATCCTAGCATTAGGGGTGCACAAAATTTTTATCCCACTTATCTCACAGTCGTGAGATAGTGTAGCTTGTTCTAGTGCCATGGATGAGTGAGGTATCAAGAGTTCAAAATCAGATAAATAATAGTTGATAGATGTTATCCACAAAAATGTGAGAGAGGGTGTCGCAAAACTCATTCAAATGTTAAAGAGATGGCAGAAAATTGAAGAGAGGTAAGA
The DNA here is from genome assembly GCA_951799425.1 of Ilex aquifolium. Taxonomy (NCBI): domain Eukaryota; kingdom Viridiplantae; phylum Streptophyta; class Magnoliopsida; order Aquifoliales; family Aquifoliaceae; genus Ilex; species Ilex aquifolium. Next base: position 39,918,876 of record OX637397.1, on the reverse strand, counting down.
TGAGAGAGAAAATGTGATAAATATAAAATTTTTTAAATTGATTTTTTTTTCCCATTTAATGTAATAAATAAGGGAAATTTGTGGGTGGGTACATATTTATGAAAATATTCCTCGAAAAGTCCATCGTCCAAACTTTTAAGTTAGTAAGTATACTGTCTATAAAACATTCGGTGACCAAGTACAGTCGATACTGCATTGGTAATGCAGTTAATATCATTACATTCGGTGAACTCCAATAAAATAATATGAGAATTACATATGAGTTAAATTTTTGTTGTGGACATTTGTTACATGATACGATGGATAGCACCCTGTCTTGTATTTCGAGGAGAATGCCCATTGCAATTTGAAAAGGAAGCATCATTGCTCAGAATATTACATCTTAGCATCTGATTTGGTTTTTCCATAATCCAGGTACTACACAATGCGACATTATCCATATTTTAAAATGAAATTGATTTACTCTTTATATATCAAAACAATATCAACAACATGATGGATTTCAATAAAAACAAAAATTAATGTTTAACAAAATACAAAGTGGTTAGGTGTTTTCTGATGTGGGGGTTCTATAATGCAACATTGAACAGAAAAAAATGAGAAATTATATCCTATTATATCTTGAAAACACAGTAAAAAAATATGATGAATTTTGTTCAAAAAAATTCATAAAAAACATAAAAGAATAGAGCTTCTGATGTTCCATTATGGGTTATATGTAAACAACTAAATAAACAAAAAAAATAAGAAAACTTACTAGGTAATGGTCGAATGCAAACAACCGAAGGCAGAACAACTCAGCGAATACCCCTTTTATGCTTCCATCGGAACACCACACCGACGTCGGGAAAAAAATTCAGCCCTTGATTTCGTACAGTTCACATGCTTATGTGGACCCAATATGTTTACCCACAAAAAACCACAAAAAAGTTTGCAAACTTCACCTACAGAACTATGGAATGAAAACTCTTCACATGATTAGTTTTTCAAAATTCAAAAAATCCGACGCTTGAGGAAGAATGCTAGTTAAGAATGTGAAGAGTTGGTGTTTACTGTTTTGCAAGAAATTCGGGATTGCATTTTTTTGTTTCCAAAAAAAAACTTTTATTTTTCACTTTTCGATTTTCATTTTTTTGGTTAATTAAATGGCTTTATTGTCTTTTCATCTCCACATGGACTTTTGACCAACATATTTAGCGTACATGACTTTTTCACCAAAACTTCTTAGAATATGTACCGGCCACAAAATTCCCTATTTTTTTTGGGTCTTCTCTAATTGGTTATTTATTTTGTGATAATTATGGCTGCTAGATATCAATATCTAAAAACTCCTCCTCAGAGAAACCATATCAGGGAAAAACATTAAAAAAAATCATTTGCTAGTCCATAGAATTATTGGGCTATTGTTGTCAGAACTACTGTCCTACATTAAATAGCAAACAAAATTGGCTTGGGGATGTATCAAAAGCTTATTCACAACATTTAAATTAGAGGTCAAACCAATTTAAAGGATGTCAGATTCATGTCTACCAAGTTGGCAAATTGTACACCAAGAAGTCCCTACTTTTTTGGTACAATTCATAATACAATCCATCTAAGCAAAAAACAAGATAAGGATGACACTACAAAATTGTTGTAAATATTGGGCTATGAAACACGGATATTTCGTCAAGGTCGATGTATCCGTATCGGATATTGTATCGGATACGATATTCGTCGGATACTCGATGATACGTATCACATACGCATCATCCATGTCCAATAATTAATAAAATATGTGGATACTTCACAGATACTTCTAAACATGGAGTAAGATGTACAATTTTCAATTTTAAGCTATACCCCTTCTTTGGAGTTCACATACAATATAAAACATCAACAAAATTTCATCTAATTTTGAAGACACGAGTATTTTTTAAGTATTATCTATTATTAAATGTTAAGGTAATATAAAAAAAATAAGTCATTTACACTATGCTTTTAAAAATAAATACTTGTAAAACCAACTAGTTAAATTTGATTATGATTCCTTCAATTGGTCATGCTCATTTTATGAACATATCATAATGAGATGATATTACATCATTTTCATGGTAAAAATTCATAAATTTACTTACTAATGTTAAAGAATTATTAAAAAATTGTAACTTCTAAGTCGTTAAATAACAGTAAAATATAAAATATATTTTATTAGACGTATCTTGGCCGTACCCGTATCCTATTTTTTTAAGTTTTGCTGTATCGCCGTATCCGTATCGTATCGTACCAGTGTCACGTATCCGTATCCGTGTTTCCTAGATGTTGGGGTTCAAAAATAAATGTTTTGAATTTGTTGTATTTCACTCTGACTTATATCTGAGTTGATATAAAAAATAATAATTTGGGGAGGAATTTTTTGAGATTGTTATCCCTCTCTTAAAGCTTACTAAGGGTAACACGTGCATGAAGGCATGGTGCAACGAAAATGTGAAATAATGGATTTGGAGGGAGAAAAATTCAATGTGAATGATTTTGAGAAGATGTTGATGGTCGTTGGATAAGTCTATTTGAGACCGCCGGATAAGCTTATTGAAGTCTGTCATATTTTATATTATAGATGCTTTACTCTTTATATTTATGGCATAATAGATTATGACATGTGAATTATCAATCTATTTAATGCATGAGTAATCTAGGGTTGATTCAAAAGTGTAATGTGAAGTCTATCCTCAATCAAAAATAGTGCGTAAGCCATTTAATCAAATTAGCATTTTAAATCAAATTAGCCACTTAAGCAGTGGAGTTTGAAACAGTGACATGAAAGCATTTTTGATGAAACTATTCCAGACTGTTTTGAAATAGTGGAGTTTGAACCCGATTTCTTGGCAGCATTCAGAAACTTAATGTGGTTGTCATTGTAATTATTCCTAATAATAATTAATGCTGCTTTTGCAGCAAGTTTATTTCAAATTCGGAGTGGGCTCAAGAAGATGACTGATATATCACCCACACTCAAATTGAAAAAAAACTAGTTTCTTGGTAGTACAAATTTGCTGATCATATTGTCTAAATTGAGAGAGGATGACCCATCTAAACTTGTAGCCTTTTCTGCCAGCCTCTTCCACTCTAAAGCCTTGTTTTTCATTCTCTTGCCATGCTCTCCCTCCATTAACTGTCTTACAAGCTTCTCCACTTCATCTCTCTTCACATCATTATCAATCTCCATGCCAATCTCCCATTTAGTGCACATGTACCTACAATTTGTCTGTTGATCAGCAAAAAATGGCCAGCAAATCATGGGCACTCCGGCGGACAAGCTCTCAATAGTTGAATTCCACCCACCATGGGTTAAGAACCCCCCAACTGATGGGTGGGTAAGGACTTGCTCTTGTGGGCACCAGCTTGTTATAAAACCTCTTTCTGTTGTTACAGCCATGAATTCAGGCGGCAGGATTGCTGAATCACCCATGACCAAATCTGGCCTAATTATCCACAGGAAGTAGTGGTTACTATTAGCAAGTCCCCAGGCAAACTCCACTAGTAATTGGGGGGGCAAGACTGTTACGCTACCGAAATTCACATAAACCACAGAGTTGGTTTCCTTGGAGTTGAGCCATTGCAAACACTTTGAATCTTCTTTCCATAGACTGTATCCAATGGAATCCAGACCATCTTCTTTGGCTATTTGATTCAGAAGTAATTGCAGAGGGGCAATGGTATAAACATGGGAAAACATAAAAGAGAGAGCATCTACAAGTTCTGGCTCTAATGCATCAAAAGTTTGGACAATAATAGCTGAAGCTTTAGAACACCTTTGTGCAGCTTCCATGACGAAGTTAAATGTTGGTTCATTCCGATCAGTTGTTCGTACAAGGGAAGGAATATCCTTCAGACGTATACCTTTCATACCTGGAATCCAGTCTATAACGGTGTCCAAGTACCCATTAGTCAGATAGCTTGCATCTGCATACACACAACAATGGTTACCTTAATTAGTAGCATAAACTTCTTTTTCCAACAAATTGTTTGAAGATGAGACTCATTTACCTTTAAGAGGTATAAAACCTTTTTCCAAGAGATTGTGAAATTGATAACACCCCATGAAACCACATGCAGAGAGTGTCCAGAACTGTATGATGGGGACTCCAAGTTCTTCAGCGGCGTCTATGGTGAATGGCATAAAACCATCGGAGACGATGCTAGTCACTCGAGGGATGTTCAGAGATGTGGTATCATTAAGTTTTGAGAGGAGATCAACAAATGGGGCCAAACAATTTTTCCTCAGTGACAGACAAAGAGAAGGGATGTCTTGGGTAGCATCAACGTCCGATGGTGGAAGTCCATCAGGGATGATTTCAAATCTGAAGTCCGGTAAGCCATTTAGAGAGTTGGGTCCACCAGATTTGAGGAACCGTTTGTGGTTGAACTCTGTGTTGACAAAAGTTACATGACAACCTTTATGGTGGAGTAGCTTTGCTAGTTTCAGCATTGCTTTTATATGGCTTTGAGCTGGATATGGTATACAAACTGCATGAGGCTTACCAACAGTTGCCATTGAATCTCTGTGTGTGTGTGTGTGTGTGATCACTTCAATGCAAACTCTCTTGGGGGATATGGCAAAGGGTGAAGCCTTCTTATAGTCCTGATTCAATTAGAATAATGTACTAAATAATCTCCTTTCTGTCAACACGAAAGGCAGTAAAATTCAGACCCAACAAAATACAATAAAAGAGAAACAGAAGCCGAGGTAAGGTTAATTTGATCGGAAGCACTATCTTAATGGCGGGAGCTTCATACTCTGCATACGTCCTTTTTTATCTTCTCATTTTTGTATGTTTATAGATTTTCACGGATCACATTGACAACCGATCCCAAAAATCCAACTATGCACGGTAGAATTAGAGGTTGCAAATCAAATTGTGATATGTCGTGTTCGGATCAGGTTGTTTCGATTTTTTTCCGAGTATTAGTCTATTCTAACTTAATTTATCTATTGAATATTGTGTCAGATTATTTGATACTAGTCTAATACTTTTATTAGTCGTGTCTTGTTCAAATCAACACGCATACCTTGAAACTAAGTCTTAGACCTTCATAAACCGAAATTCCACTCCATCCCACTATTAGCAAAACCAAGTCTTGAAGAATTACTACAATATCTGATCAAGAAATTGGAAAAGCAAAATAAAATAAAATGTTCTCTTTGCCCAATATATGTTAACACATTGTCATCTTAAAGTTGAATTGTGTTAAATCGTGTTATTTTTGAATTCGTGTCAAAAATTTGTAAAATTTTACCCGTTAATCATGTGACGGGTTCATATCAGGCTGAAAATTTCCATCACTATCAAATCTGACAAAATCTAAGATTGTGAGGGTCCTATTGATCCAATTGATTAAGACTCAACATTAAATGACTGTCCCCCATTTAGGCGTAGTACAATACGCAACATTATTAGCTGATCAATTATGATATAGTTTCATTGGAGTATAGCAAATTTAAGAAAGAGACGTGCAAAAAAAAAAAAATGGTTAATTGTAGTAGAGGTCCTTAAAGTATGAAATTTATCTCATTTTGGTCTCTAATATTTTAATTGCATCATTTTGGTCCCTGAAATATTGAATATGTTTTTATATGGTCTTTCAAGCGGATAACGTCCAGATTGATAACGATTTTTTATCATAAACTTGTCACATAATAGTTAAATATGGATAAAAAATAATTTTGATACCTCTTAAACAAAATTTGGGTAGCTCTTGACAAAAAAAATGTGTAATATGAGTAGCTTTTGACCAAAATTTGGATAGCTAGTGATCAAAACTGTGTAATTTAGTTAGGTATTTAACTAAAATTTGAGTAAAAATTTGGTCAAAATTTATCCAAATTATTTTTTTGTCTGTATTTAAGTATCATGTCACAAGTTTATGAGAAAAAATCATTAACAATGTAGACACTGTCCGCTTGAGGGACCATATAGAAACACTAGTAATTGCCCGTGCCTGAAGACACTATGTAACAAATAAAAAACAGCAAATAAATGTCCATCCTTGCCAACGTAATCTTTGTTGCTTCCTTGAATTTTAGATGACTCATTCGTTAACTATTCCTCAAAGCAATGACACCGACTTTTCTTACTTAGTGCATAATTAAATCAAAAAACATATAATAAACCAACCACAATAATCATAAACTTTTCAAAGCCACAAAATTCACAGTTATACATTCCCAATTATGATATTTACCTAATATTTTATATATGAATCTTATGCGAGATAACTTGATTGTAGACTAAAAACACCACATGAAATTAGAATAAAAATAAATAACAACTTTATATAATTTGAATCCAATAAAAACAACTATTGGATTGTAGTCTCTCTTTCACGAAATGTGCTTTCCATTGGCTTTGAAGAGAAAATCAAGCCCACGTTTGTATAGATCCAATCAACGGAGCCTTTGCCGCCTAAACTACAATGAAGAAATCAAAACTATAATATCACATAGATGTAAAAATCATTCTTAGTATCTTTTAACACAAAGATCATCCCTATATAGTTCTAGCATTATATCATGACAGACTGAAGTAATACATTTCGGTACAACTTCTGCAGAAAACCTCACCGAATGGAAGTAACAACTCTACAATAACAAAATAATTCCAAACTATGAACGCATAAAACCCCAATGTCACCACCGATTCATAATATATTCCAAGGTTTAAAAAAATATAACTTCATATCACACTCAAAAGTGATGCAATATATCACTATAACAACAATTCATTATCCAAAAAGTATAGCTGAATCCACTAAAAGCTGCCATTATTTAACAATTCACAACACTATTTCTTAACTTCATGCAAGATTCATGTACTTAAAACTGGGAAATAAAGAAAAAAGACACAATCATAATTGTTTACCACAACAGAGCATCAAAAGAAAGTAATCAAACTATACTACCACCCTCTCATTCTTCCTGTAGAACTTGAGAAGTGGATTCATGCACCTAACGTACTACTCAAGCATTGCAACCATGGACTGCCCTCTATGACTATCCTCTTTGCTGCCTCGGTTGTTTCATCCAACTCTTGTCTCCCCTCATTCAACAACCTTCTAAAAATTGACCAACATATCAACACATCATAAATTTACCATAGATCAGTAATATCCAACAACTCTTACCTCATTTTTTTCCTATTGAGAAATAGTAAACTACTTGTTATTAAAAATCATAGAAAATAGATAATCTACATTAACAAACAAACTATGGGTTTACTTAATTGAATCCATAAAGTGAAAAACAAAATTTTAATTGTTAAATCCTTAAAAATAATTCATTATTTCACAACATAAAATCCACAAAAATAAACACATTCGTTCATCATCCACATATATATCTAGAGGGATATGAGGAGAAACCCACAATAGTGTAAGCAAAGTTGAAATTCCTAAAAATGGTAGCACAATGAATTCAATCCATAAAGAAGGCGAGCTAGAAACGATTGCAATATAAATTATATGCCCATTCAATGCATAGAACATAATCTAAACAATATAAAAAATAATCCAATTTCATGACTCCAAACCAAGCCAATTCACTTTGTCCCAGCTGAATATTAATTGCCTATATGCACCATTTTCAATCAAATAACCAAAACAATCAACAGTTAAATTTAAACCCAAACAATTCATATTACCAATATATGAAAGACAAACTAATTTGATCATTGCAATGTTTAGCATGGATCAATCACAATTGCCAAATGTCGTTAACATTCAATTTATGCAAAAAAAAATCAACCTAATTGATACATTGTACATGAAAATTTCCCAAAAAAAAAAATTGGTAAATAAAAAATGAAACTCATCCATGCTAAACAACTACATACATATGTTGTCAATGCATTAGGACTATGCATTAGGAGGGAACATGGGTTTTTCAGCTATCCAACGTGTCAACATATATGTACAGTAAAATAAGAAAAATAGTTTTCTTTTGTTATAAAAGAATTATGAGCTTGACACATGACTTTGCCTCATACAAAAGTAATAAGTGAGTTTAATATAGAAAGCTTGGGACAACTGTATTTACCATGCAAAGATCCTTTGTTGTATATTCCATAGAAACAAAGGTTTACTCAACTTTTCTTTAAACAAAAAAATAAGTATGCTTAATAACTGAAAAGATAATTATCAAAATCATTATGTCATTGTCTTTAAATCCCATAACATGAATTCAATAGAAACAACTTGACAACTTGGCATATCCCAACAAAAATTAATTATAAAAAAAAGGTATGCTTGAGATTGAATTTACATGTTCTATCTATCACAAAAATCCAACATACCAATTACAAATACCCATAAAGTAGGGAAAACATAATTACCTGTTAACGGATGTAGTTGAAATTGTTCAAGTTGAATGACAATGACCACGAGAAATTATTAAAACCGAGAGAAAGATATCAAGAGAAATAATATGCCAGCAAGAAAGTTCACAGGCTCAATAAAAGGGGAAAAAAATAAGAAAATTAACAAAACCTTAGAAATCTCTTATGGACAACCTTTAACGAAATATATAAGCCCATTGTGAGACTTACTTTGAAGCCCTTGTTGAAAGACAGCAAATGAGAATGAACTTAATTCCTCTAAATCCATCATCATTTAAAGTAACTGGCTCCCTAAACAATAAAAATTCTTATGAATCATAATCACAAATAAAAAAATGCAATCAATAATGGAGCAAATGCATTATTAATGATGCAAGACACAATAAGGAACATGAATTCAGACATGGATGTCAATAAAATGGTCCACTGTCAGATTCAATTAGGAAAAAGTAAATATGATATTCACACCATAGATATCAAAAAGTAAACCTAACATTTCCATCACCAAAAAGTTTGTTTGTCAAATACCATGGATATCGATTACACGAATTCAAATCATAACAACAAAACTAATTCAATAACATTAAATAAGGGAAATAGTAAATGGTGGTGGGTTGTGGTGGTCTAAGGGTGGGCCTGGCTTGCTGTTAACCTTGGTAAAATTTTGATTGGTAGGTTACTCAAGTACCTTACAATCCTTTTGTCAAACACATTATATTTACTTTATCAAATTAATAGTGGGTGGTTCAAGTACCATATAATCCTTTTGTCAAATGCATTATATACACTTTATTAAACTAACAACAATTTTAATTCAATAATCAGGGTGGTGGTGGTGGCTGGGGCTGGAGGTGCAAGGGCTGGAAATGTTTGGAGAGAAGAGAGGTAGAGAGAGGATGTAGGGTTTTGGGTTTGATTCTGTCTGCGTGTGTGTGAAGCAGCGTGTGTCAATTTTTGTGAGTGTGTGTGAAAGGTTGCAAGGGTTAGGACAGAGGGTAAGAGAGATAGGTAAGGTGGTGATGGTGGCTAGGGATAGAGAGGGAGGATTGGCAAAAAGAACTATCAATCCTATAAGATTCCAGTTCAGAAAATTTTGTAACTCATTTGTAACAAACAAAAACCAAAATTTCAATTCAAAAAATGGAAAGGTGTAATAAGAAGAATTCTTACCAAAGCGCTTCATCACTGATTCCATGAGTGAAGCATTACCAAAGCGCTTATCAACCTTCAAAACACACACATATCCTCCTCTTAATCAAGTAGTATTGTAAACCCTTAAAGCTTAACACCAAAGAAATTAAACTATGAAAATCAAGAATCAAAAGTGTGCCTATTGTTCATTCAATCAAAATAACCATGTTTCCATGAGAAATTTCATCAAACTAACCATGTGCATAACCAAAGATGTAGCATTTGTTCAGTACATAATCGAAATGAATTCCATGCTAGAAAACACCATTCCAAATTGCACAAACAATGAATGAATGACCACAACACCATAAATTGCCATGAATAATTTGGAATAATTAAAGCATGAATAATTAAAATAAATATTCATGATTATTAAAATAAAGCATGAATAATTAAAATAAATTGAAATAAAATGATTATAGCGGTGATAAAATAAAACTCTCACAATAATGAACATTGAATATTAGCCTCAGTTACTGTAACATTTCATAGATTACCAACATGACAAATATCATCCTATGGAACAACATATTCTTTGCCTGCTGCTAACACATCCAAAAAAAAAAGTGGGAATCTCATAGGCAAGATAAATGCCTCAAACAACAGCTGGTGCACTCAAACCCCACCACATCACTCCACTTGACACCAACTTCGACTATGGATGATTGAATGCGTGCAACCTTGTGCAAAGAATTCAACCATAGACAATACTAAAAATCAAAATTTAGCATTGCTCGGAAAATACTCTCCAAATAGTTAACACTTGAATGATTAAGTAATAAAGACCATCTGAATTTTCCACAAATTGAGCAATTTAGGCAATGTTTAAATTATATGTGTGTACATTACAGCAAATCGACAAAGCAAAAAGTAATCAAAACAGGTTCTTGATTGGATAAATCCGTTGCCTAAGTTCCAAAAAATAAAAGCTGACTTTCTAATAAATGAGATTAAGGGCCAAACAAACAACATGCATGATTTCTATGTGTTCCAATGTAAAGACCTACAATATATACTATCCATGTATAAACATATATATTATCAAAAAAGTTAACTAAAATTAACTTACAAATTTTATAAAATAAACACTGAATAATCAACAACTCAACATCCCAATTCATGCAACTAACAACACCCTAACACACACACACGCTTTTGTGAAATTCGGGACGTGGCAACACTAATGTATTGGCATTCACCTGTAAATAAAGAAAATGAAACACACGAAATCTTCTATCAACATAATTAATATTGAATATGGACCTGAGAACTATGCTCATTCACTAAGTTGTAGCAACTCAACTGGTTAGAACTGAACGAAAGCAACAAAGAGTCAGCAATAAAATAGGACCGAAAAAACAGAAAACATATGATAGATTCTATGGCCATGGGTGGTCTTTTTCTTCCTTGTGGCTAACTACAAACCCACGATTTTATTTTTCAGTAGAAATTCCTACATTTCAAATTAGTTTTGGGTTTCACTACAACATGTATCATGCAAAATTCAATCCAAACAATGTAAATCCAAAAAGTAACCAAGTTTATTAGAACATCAAATTCATATACACGGGACAACTTGTTAAAAGAATGGAAAGGAAATCACTTACCAAGTGAATAACAATGATGCTAACATGGCCAACTTCTATACTCTTAATGGTTACTAGCAAGACTTTGCCCAGAACATCTCCTGGACCGTTGTTGTTTGCAATTTCTCATCCAAATTGTACCAAGATCTAACAAAGCCCCAACTAAGATAAACGCTAAAACCCACAAATAGATATAAACAATGAGCCACCAATTCTAAGTTAATAAACAATAGATTCTAAACCACCTTGGGCAGTATTATTCTTTCTTGTGGCTAAATACAAATCCACGATTTTATTTTTCAGTAGACATGAAATTCATAATAATAATAATAAACAATGGTAGAGTACACTAAATTTCTCTTAGTAATTCCAACAAACAGTTGGCGTCCAAACAATTTGGGTATATTGTGTTTTGTGTGTGTACGCAATGGTGTGTGGGTGTGTGTTGGGTCTGGTTTTGTTTGTGTGTGTGCGATTTGTGTGTGGGTGATGAGTGTGTATTTGTGTGTTGTGCGCTGTGGGTGTGAAGTGAGAGAGAGAAGTGAGCGAGAGCATAGAGGGGGCAGAGAAGAGGTGGGGGTGATGTTGAGTAGAAGAGGGCAAAGAAGATGTGGGGTTAGGATGGGTATGTGTGTGTGTGAGAGAGAGAGAGAGAGAGATAGAGATGACGCATACCTGGGAGGGGTTAGCAGCGGCGGTGGTGATGTTGCTGACGAAGTGGCGGCGGCGGTGGTGTTGCTGGTAAGAAGAAACAAAGGGAGAGAGATAAACAAAGAGAGAGGGTAAGGAGTAAGAGAGGCTGGGAAAAAAAAAAAAAGATGGTCTCTGAAGAAGGCTTGTCTGACAGAAGGGAGGGAAAAAAAAAAAAAGCGATGTCCAAGCGGCAGGTGAAGTGATTGAGCCATTTGACAAGTGAAGTGACTGAGTTGATCAAATTTTTGAAAAAATTGTGGGTGAAAAATGATGAATTTGGGGGAAATGAGAGAATCTGTGACCGTTTGATGAATTGATTTGAGACCGTTCGATCAACTTGTTGAAGCCGCCCTGTTTTATATTATAGATATAAATATTTAATATTTTAGGAACTAAAATGATGCAATTGAACATTAGATACCAAAATGAAATAAACTTCATATTTTGGAGACCTCCAGTGTAATTAATCCTAACAAAAAAATAATCTATCTATACTACTTTAAAAAGTGGGGATATGAAAAACAATTTTTTTCCACTTTTGCCCTCGAAAACTACTATTATGTCATCCTTATCCCTTAGTACAGACTCCATTACTTCTCACCCATTAAATCTCTCTCTCTTTCTCTTCATATTCTTCAGCCGCTAGCCCTTCTCCCCCTCTCCCTCGCCTGCATCTTCACAAATTGGCCAAATTAAAGTTAATGATCACCTCTCCATTAATCACTGACGCCCCTTTATCGGTCTCTTTGATATCAGAAGCTAACGAACACAGGCACCTCATCATCTTCCCCTCTTTCGGTTGATGTTCTTTTCCTCTATCTCTCCTCTTTCGGCTGTTCGGATTCCACCCATTAATGATCGCAGCAATGGGCTACATCAGTTACGAATGAGGATCTGAATAATTGTGATCCAGAGGTGTTGTTCTTCACAAGGTTCTGTAGTTTTCTTTAGCTCCCTTCCTTTCCCAGACACAGACACAGCGTGATTGTTCCCATTGCCAAACCAACGGTACTCCGTTTCTTCTCTAATAGGTTCTCCATTTCTCTTTTCATATAATATTTGTGTTCTTTTGTTTGTTTTTGCTTTATGACTGAAACGAAATTGGGATTCTTAAACCGTTGGTTATACAATACGCTGTAAGAAGATTGGTGGGTTATATATGTAGGATTGCAGGCATGTTTCGATGGGTTGTTCAAAATTTTTTTCTACATTTTTTTTGGTGGTCTACACTACAAGAAATTGAATGGGCATACACTATAGCAACTATTGTACCTTTCAACTTCATCTGATTGTTCGTTTTGTACTAAATGACATTTTGCTATGTATGGTGAAACTAACAATAAAAAAACACGCTTATGCAATAATCTCAAATGAAATTTTTTTTTTGATAGTTGATGGTTTCGAATTATTCAGAGATCTTATTAGGCCCGATATATGATGTATATTACTTGAGTTTCTATTTTTTGCTTGTGGAATCTCTTTGATGACATCAGTTTAATGTTGAAGCTGCTTCAATTAATTTTGATAATTGCATGTTGTGGGATGGAGAAAGTGGACTACAATTTGATAGATAATTGCAAATGTAATGGGCTTTAAATGGAGCATCATTGATTTTTTCTTGCAGTCACGCCATTGTCAAAATTTTCTTTTGAATGGAACAATCTGGTGAATGGATTCCTGCTTTTCCTTTCCCCTCTTTTCGTTGTCTTTATCTTTTCTTCCAATCATGTGGCATTTTTCTTAAATCTGACTTTCATAGTGAAGACAATTTTCATTGGTAATTCTCCTTCACCATCTACTTCATATTAATATTTAGAAAAACTGGTGCTTTGAATCCTTGCTTTGTTTTCCAATCAATAGGATCCTATAATTGTGATCTGAGAAACATTAATCGATATCTTGTAAAAAATATTGCATTAACTCCATTTGGGTCTAATCTCTTATCAGTCTTAATCTCCTTAAGCGAATTAGGTCGGTTAGAGAAGAATATTTGTTGATTCTTCTATGGGTGACTTCATGTCCAGAATCTGATTAATTGGGTGTGGTGAGGATTTTCTTGTAACTTTTTTTGGGTTTAATGAGGAATTTCTTATCTGTTTTTTTTTTTTTTGGATTCAAATACAATCCATTAGGTAAACAAAATTATAAGAGTGAGATATTTAATTCAACCAAGTGTTTGATGGCTCATGGTTTCAATTGGGCTTGCATTTATGCATCTATAACTAGATTCTATTTTTTGATCTAATAGGTTTTCTCTCACCTGTATGTGGCTGTTATTGTTTCACAACTTATATATGCTTATGTATTTTTCAAAAGCAAGATTGGCCCAAGGTACTTTACATGTTCGAATTATATAGTGTTCAACTTGTGTCGTTTAGGATCTGACCAATATCAAATATTGACATTGTAAATTCTTGGTTGGACTTTTTTTGGGGACCTGTACTTGACTATAGATGGTTGGCTAATTCAATAAATATTGTTACACCTTCTTGATCTCCACATGGAAGGATCACTTTGTGGATTATTATGGTGAATGCCTTCAATTTGAGCATCAACATACTAGCTTCACGTTGTTATTACAACTCCGCAAATGATGGAATTGAATGAAATACTTCATAGATATTTATCTATCCAACTCGCCCTTTTCCGGTTATAGGTAATGGATTCAGTGCCTATTAGTTTCTCTATGTTTGCTTCAATTTGCTATATGATGCTACCATGTTCAATAGAATCTAACATGAGCTTGTTTTTTCTGGAATTTTTGTTTGCTTTGTCAAACCTTCCTACAGGTTGTGGGACCTCATTTGGTTGCTCATCACCTAATTAAACCATGACTACTACAATAATGTAGGCATTTAAAGTACCATTTTTTCAAATGGCAGTTTATGCTATTTACTTTTACATGCCTTCCATGTTGTTTAGTTTATTTTTATCAACTTAATTCTTCCCAAGTTATTAGTATTTTAGTGAATTCACAAGTGTCTCCAAACGAATGGGTCAAGTATTCCACTGATACATCTTCAATTGGACAAAACGGCCATTAATTTACCTTGACACTCAAATCACATTTCAAGTGTTAATAGGTAACACTAGCATGTCTACTGTTTGATTTAGTTTAATGTTGACCATGACATTGTAGTCTTCCATCATGCATCAATTTTCAAAAAACCAGTTGATTAAGTTTTCAGTTGATCAGGTTGAATTATTTATCTATATCTATACTACTAAAAAATCAAAACTTTTAATTTTCAAATTTACCCTTCAACAATTTTAAAAAGTAAAATTTGTAATGTAGTAAATTCATAGTTATGAATATGTGTAAACTAAAGGTCAAATGACATTTAACAAATATTGTAATTGGGTATGTTTCATTTCTGATTTAATGTAAAATTTACCGTGTCAATTGACGTCAGTCTTGGCCTTTTCCTTTTCATCTTTCAAACTATTGGAGAGTCCATTTACTCTGTCTCTCCCTCTCTTAGGAAACTGGAAAGTCCAAAGAAGACACTAGTGCATTTTGAATTGGAAGAGTTAGTGAATTAATGTTCTACTCAAAGTTCATTTTCTTTTGCTTTTGTATTATCTGGTTAGAAAAATTGGTGTGTTCTTTGGTTCATTTTGCCTCTGTTTTATATTCTAAGCCATGGTTAGAAAAATTGGTGTGTTCTTTGGTTCATTTTGCCTCTGTTTTATATTCTAAGCCAAGCCCTTCTAATTTATTTTTTCATCTCCTTTTGTGTAACACTTAAGACCTATTATGTCCCTCTCTCTACAATGTGTGAATGTTGTCTCAGTTCTAATGGTGTCATTCTTTGGACTTATTATTGTTTGTTATATTTTAGCTTTTTCTTCCTATTTGCAGTGTCTTTATGATATTGTTTGTGGATGGTGTAGATTTATAAGTAGATTGGTGAGAAGCATGTTGTTGATTACAAGTAGATGCAAAAGGGTTGATAGCAGCCTTGGGGGAAAATCTGGAGTTGGGCCGGGTGATTTTTCTTTTTTCCATTTTCATCATGAATATGCATTCTTGTTCTTTTTTAATAAAGTTTGGAGCTCTAAAATAGAGATATGAGTTGAAATAATGATTAAATTTATATTTTCTTTATGACTACGCCAGTTAACTTTTCCTATCATTGGCAAGGAGAAAAGCAGTTTATCAACTAATGTCTATGAGATGATTATTTTCTTTTTACGGATATGTTATATCAAAGTCATTTAGTCCATCCTTAAATTCTTCTATTTACCTGGCATGCAATATCTTTAGGAATCTATTACTCTTTATTTAGTTTTCCAAATAGAGAGAGTGCTCTAATAAAAACATAATAACGAACATGAGAATTGAATATTTAAAAATGATGTGGGCGTGAAAATTTGAACATCAATCAGACAGTCTACGAAAATGACATAACCATGCGGGAAACAAGTCGATCATTGATATTTTTCAAAATTTTCGGATACGTGTCTAATAATTTTTTAGTTGTGCCCGTAATTGAAAGAAAAAATCTCCATTTCAAACACATGCTCAACACTCCTTTAGTGACCTATCCAATTCTTCTTTAAGTCGTATCTACAACTAAAAATTGATATATGTAAAATATAATTCCGACTCAGGTCTCATTCTTTATGTGGCGGTTGTTTCATGGTTTCCTGGCCACAGATGATGGATTAGAGAGACGGGGTTTTCATGTAGTATCCCGGTGTGTGTGTGGTGGGGCTGTTGAGACTCTTAGGCATCTTTTTTTGGATTGTCCGCTTGCAGTTCAGGTGTGGGGTCACTTTTATCAGATGTTTGGGATCAGATCTTGGCCGTTTCAGACTCCTTATGCTTTAATGCTTCGTTGGCGGCGTTGTGCTCCTTCTGCAGGTCATGTGCGGGTACTACTACCGTGCTTTATTCTGTGGCACCTGTGGAAGGCACGTAATGCTTATAGGTTCGATGGTCGAGCCTTCCAGGTGCCTGTTGTGGTTCAGAGGGTTATGACCGATTTGCAGTTGATTGGGCTTGCTTTTGGGTTTGCTCCGAGTCAGTTGCGTCGGGATGAGTCGGTTGAGTTTGTGGGTTCTCTTAGGGTCTTGGTTCCTCGGCCTCGGCCTCTTCGCTTGGTTGCTTGGACTCGTCCTGTACTAGGTTGCCTGAAGATCAGTGTTGATGGATGTTCTAAAGGCAATCCGGGGCTGTCTGCGGCAGGGGGTGTTATTCGGGACCACCAGGGTCGAGTTCTCAGGGCTTTTGGCTTGTTTCTGGGGCATCAACCTATTCTATATGCGGAGATGCAGGCTGTTTGTGCTGGGTTGGAGTTGGCCGCAGATTTGGGAGCTTCGGAGTTGGTAGTGGAGTCAGATTCAGCTACAGTGGTTTCTTGGGTTTATTCTCAGGGTACTGGATGCTGAGTTTATGCTTACCTGCTTGCTCGAATTCGGCTTCTGTGTACTTCTCTCTCGGCTCGCGTCTGCCACGTCCTGCGGGAGGCGAATCAGGCAGCTGACTTCATGGCTAATTAGGCTTGTTCTCAGTAGCTCAATCAGCGATTTCTTGATTCGTCATCCCTTCCTTCTGGGATTGTTGGCATCCTCGCCTTGGATGCTCGACAGACTCCTCACGTTCGTCGGTGAATTTTATTTTCATTTATGTTTTCAGTTATTTTGTTCTGTGGGGAGTCTCCACTTTGTTGCTTTGATCCTCCCACTTTGTACTTCTGGAGGTTTGACTATTTGTCCTCCTTCCTTGTACTTTTCCCCTTTTAGTTATATATACAGGTAGGGGTCTACCAAACCCCCCACCCACACTGGGTGGCTTTGGGAAAAAAAAAAAAAATAAGATTGCTGTTTTACTTAAATTTACTTAAAACCCAGAAATGCATAAAAGCTTTATATAATAATTGGACTTGGTATTTAGCCAAAGAAATAAGAGGACTTGGTAAGGTGAGAGAAACCAATAATTATAGAATTCTATCATGCATGAGTAAGATTTCTCTTTTTACCTCAAACAAAAGAATTCTGAAAAATTCTTATTCAAATATCGACAATAGTACTACACTTATATATTGCTCCACAATTTCAGGAAGATCTTCAGAAGAGGATGCTTGCAATTCATGACATAAGTGATGAATATGGTGATGACAATGCATCCACCTAAAGGACAAGATCTATTTATGGGTTGAGCTCGATGACTCCTTTTTTTTTTATGATGAAAAACCAATAAACAAATTAGGGTGGATTGATGAGATTTTATTTACACCAACAACCCACTCCATTATACACTGTGCATGCATTAGCTATTGCATCTCTTGATATAATAATATGTGTGGCATGTCAAGTTCATCATGTACAATACAAGTTCAGTATTATATATATATATATATATATATATCTCTCTTAAAATTCCTGATTCTTGTTTTCTTTTGAAGCCTAATAAGATTTTCTTGTGTCATAAGACCAAAATTTCACCAATGAAAGTGGTGATCCAAGTAAAATTAAACAAAAAGTGGGTCTTGATAAATGAACATTATAACCAAAGTCTTTAAGGAAAAGAATAATTTTTTAGATGTACTATAAAATGGTACATAATTTGAATATACACTATTTCATAATCAAAATGAATCACGTGCAACGCACGTGTGCAACTACTAGTAGAGTCATGTTTAAAGGCCATCGAAGATCATCTTGCTGTCAGCAGTCTATTCATGCACTTCATTTCATATGAAAAGTGTGTTAGGCTATTTGTCATAATCGTATATTTCAAGGTGAATTTGCAGAATCTTTCAGGTACATTAACTTAAAAGCACGGCCCAATGTAGCTGTAACATGACTAATGTACTTATATAGTAAGGTGGTTGTTACACATACTCCACCTATTCGAACACAAAATAATCATAATAAATAACGATGCACTATAATCTAGGGTTGAATTTGGCATGACTTAGAAAATTTTAAAAGTATTTTTTAAATAAGTATTTTATAAAAAAATACTTTCATTAAATAAATACCATTTGGATGTTCAATCAAGAAAGAACTCAAATAAAAAGTATTTTATGAAAAAGTGCATTTGAAAATCAATTAAAAAATACTTATCTATGTCTCAATTTTCAATATATCTCTCAAACGTATATTAAAAATTGGGCTGTGGTGGTTAGTGGGTGGCGGTGATGGTGGGCGACGGTATTGGGCGGTGGTGTTGGTGAGATGATGGTGATAGTGGTAATAATAAATATAAAAATGAGAAGTTTTTTGTAGAGAAGTAATTTTAAGAAAGTAGAGGTTATTTTTTTTACTTTTACTTACTAAGGGAAAAAATTGTTTTCACTTATTAGGAAATAATTAAAATAAGTTATTCCAAATATTATTTAAGTTCTACAAACATTTTTTAAAAGTCATTTCAAACGCTCCTACTTATAAAAAGTAATTTTTTTTTAATTTCTGACTTTATTTTTGTATAATAGTATTAAAGCAATTCTATCTGCACAGTCAACTCATTTTTTAATTCATTCTATCCTCCAAACCAAACTTACATACATCATACATCATTTTTTAAAAGTCATTTTTTAATTCATTCATTCTGTGTAGTGGTTGGCATTCTGCCACTAAACATACATCAATCATTAATTCAAACCACAATAGAGTTTCTAGATCCTCGATTATAACATTTAAAATATTTTGGAGTTTGAAGTATTTGTTTTTGGAAACATTATGGGGATATAGAGTCATTGTCTTGGTAATTAAGCAAGTACGTGTAGATTAACCAAAACTTGTAACCATACGTTAAACCAATAACCAGCTGCATGTTCAAAAGAGAATTGTGGCTTTGTTTATTCTCACACTTGCCCTTTTTCAACACTTAGGTTTCTCTTTAGAAATAAGAATGATGATTGGAGTGTGGAAAAATAAGTTTCAGTTTCTTAACAACAATCGATACTTAAATATAGGGGGAATCACACTTTGCACACCAAAAGTTTTAAGATTTTTTACTTTGTATCTTTAAAAATAATGTAGGCCCAAGCCCTTATCCAAGTGAGTTATCGGACGGGCCGGGCAGGGCTTCGGGTAGGGGTAGGGTACTGCAGCCTAACCCGCAAGCTTATTGGGCGGACCTTCTAGGCGGGCTTATTGCACAGGCCTGCTCGCGAGCTTTTTTATATACAACTTCATTTAAAAATAATAAATATTTTTGTAACTTAATATTTGTGTAAATTATATTTTTGAATCAAAAGTAGAGTCAAAGTGGATAAAAATAAAATAATGAATAATTTTATTTTTGATTAGGGGATGAACTACATACAATAGAATGAATACATCCCAATTAGGTTGACAACTACTCATTTATCTATCATTTGCATTATTCTACCATTTAAAACTTGTATGCTTAATACATAGAAAAAAAATAATATATTATTTAAGTATCTAAAATTTTAAAACTTTAAATTCCGATATTGGGAGACTTATTTCAAAGTTTCAAATTTAATGGTCTAAAAATATAACTTTGTTTCAAAGGAAGGGTGGGCGGGCTGTTTGGGTGGGTTGAACTTGACAGGTGAGTTCTTGGGCCGGGTTTTAACAGGTTTTTTTCGGGCGGGCTATTGGGTCGGATTTCGGGCTGGGTAATGGGTTTGTGGGCAAATCCAAACCCTCTTTTTAAGGATATTGGGTTCAAGCTCGGGCATGCCAACTATCGAGCCTATCGGGTTTTGGGCCGAGTAACGTGACCCGTGGGTAACCCGACTCATGGACACCCCTATATTAAAATTGTTGCAATGTAGTTATTTCGTTTGCTTCCGTTGCTTATTGTATTAAAAATTACCCCATTAATATTGACAGAATAAATAACATAAACTAATGAAAATGTCACATTACAACACTTTTAATATATTGAGGATGCAATGTAATAAATCTAATCTTGAAAGATGAAAAGTAAGAATTTTTAAATTTTTTAGGGTACAAACCACAATTCTCTCTTAAACATTTCAGAAACCCACTTATAACTTATAAGCTTCACAATAAACTGCATACGTATGGGGGAAAAAAAATCGCCATGGTACAAAAGTAAGAGCATGAACTGGGCATGAGATTTGATTGACAACTTAGACATTATTTTGTGATTTTGTCCCGTGACTAAGTCATAGCATGTGACAGATATAATGAAGTAGGATTCACTTCCTCTTCGAGAGGAAAAACCAGTATTGACATACTGCATGGAGGACCCTGGGATGGCAGTGGACTGGGTGGGGACGGGGGAGTAGTCTCCACACTATTATCCGTTTATAAAAATTTTGTCCACCTTGTTAATGGGGATAATTTTCTTTCTCATCCTATTCTGCGGGTAAATTCTAATCCTCGCCCTTGTCCTATTCATAACAATTAATTTTTATAATTTTAAGAGAAAAAATTTTAAAAAAGAAATCCTAACAAAGAACATCATATCCCTGTCTAATAAAAATCCTAAATAACACATCTCCCACCACAGAAATTAAAGGTCCTACCACTGTACCATGACCATTAATAAGGACCAATTCCATCCTCATTCATGACAAATATATAAGCAGTATTAATTTTAGGGAAATATTATGTAACTCAAATTTGTAATCCAAATTCGCATCTCAAATGAAGGAGAACCATTGGATGAATGGGTCCCATCAATTTTTTTAAATGGGACCCACTGATCCAATGATCCTCCTTCGTTTGTGATGCAAATTTTGGTTGCAGATTTGAGTTATGTAGCATGGATTCGGCTCCTTTGCTGTTCGGGAGGAACAACAGTCCCTGTTGTTCACCAAAATGGCACAGTTTGGTGCCTTTTTTAAAAAACCATTCAGACCCAAAAACGGCACAGTTTGGTTTTTCTTTTTCAGTCCAAATTCAAGCCCTAAAATTGCAGACCCAAAATGGCAGAGGAAGTCGAAGACCCAAAAATTCAAGCCCTACGCCTTCACCGATGCCGACGAATAGAGGAAGAATTCGACGAATACTAGGTACTTCACCATCAATTTCAAATCAACAGAGGAAGAAAAAGAAGCAAAGAATGTGAACGAATTGTGTTCAAAGCTGCTCAAATCTGAACGATTCAGACGCTACCGTCGGTGCGTTGAATCAAATGAGGGATTACCACCACCAACAACCCATTGTTGCTCCAGTGGCAGTATTATCATTGCCATTACCACCACCAGCACAACCACCAGGTCTCCCTTATTCTCAGCCATTGCCCACAGTAGGTATTCTCTCTCCCTCTCTCTCTCTCCACACACGCACACCCATATAATTAGATAGTTGATTGCTCTTAATGCATTCTTAAATTAACTTGTTGCACCACATAAATGAGGCTAGTTTGATACCCATTTTCCACTTTCTCTTAATATATGATTTTGTAGCTGATTCCCACTTTCTCTAGCTTTCTCTGAAAAACAAGCAAACACCTCAATTTCTATGGCTTCTTCAATCTCTAGCACTATATTTCTCACATATATACTGATGACAATGTTTTCTCACTGGTAAGATATGTAGCTTGAGGCCAACATATTCTTAATCAGATCTTAATATGTAAATTGATTGGTTCCTTTTGCAATGAATTAAAAAAAAATTGTTTTTCTTGTATACTTGCATTTAAAATACCATACTGCCCCACATGCCTCTTAAATTAATTATTGTTATTCAATTGATAGTGTGTGGTTAATTTGTTGCTTTAAGGGGCATGTGGTTTTGTCTGCTACTGGTTGGAAGGAACAGGTTCAAATATGAGAGCTGAGTGTTTGACTCTGCTGGATGGGTTGAAATTGATTAAGGAGTATGGTTTGGAGGGGAACTAGATTATGCTTGAGTCTGATTCTCAAGTGCTGGTTCAGATGGTGTTGGGGAAAGCAGAGATTCCTTGGAGACTTTTGGAGCAGATCTGGGAGGAGCTGGGCAAGTTACAATATCAGTTAAAACATGTGTGTAGGGTGGCTAATATAATTGCTGATTTTCTAGCCTCATTTGCAGTTCAAGCTGGAGTTTTTACTTACTTTTCAGTCAGTGGCATTTTGCCATTGGCTGGAAGAATGCTTCTACATCAGGACCAGTCATGAATACCTAATGCAAGGATGAGAAATGTGGTGATTCAAAGGGCCAGAAGCTGAAGCTGTATCAGGTGCTGGTTATAGTCAAAGCTGCACATAACTGAGTTCTGCTACCTTGAGAGTAATGCAGCTGGTTGGAAGATGCTGAGTTCTGATCAAAGGGCCAGAGACTGAGCTAGGATCAGAAAATGCAGCAGCTGGACATGAGTTTTTTTAGATGCTTTGTCTGGTTCTTGTAGCAGAATTCTATAACAGTTTTTGCTGTTCAAACAGAAACAGTTTCTGACTTTTCAGTTTCTGTTTTTTGATTCTTCTAATTTTTGAGATTTATTCAATAAAATTCTTCTGGTTTTTTTTATGAAAGGTGTTGTTATGCTTATATTTATTGGATTGTTAGTGTAACGGTTGTTGGATGATGGTGGCATTGAAGGGATGATATGTGTAATATTGGTATGTTGGATGATGATATTGGTGGCATGGAGGCATTGCATGTTGAATGTTTATGGATACAATATAGTTAAACAATTTAAATTCAACCATCAACATGCATAAACATCAACTCACATTATGGGTTCATGTACACAGGTGTTTCCAAAGGGATGATTGACCTTCTAAAACAAGATAATAGAAGATTCACCATCCACATAGCAAAAGAATATATTGTAATTTCACATTTCAAAAGGATCAAAAAGAAAGTGTTAAGATCAAGCATAACTGGACTTCAAAACTTGAACAAGAATTTGAAGCACCATCCAACACTGCAGTAGCAACATCAACTTCATTGCAAGAGCATCAGCATCAAACAATAGCAAAAAAATAACACCAACAACTCAGCCACCTGCAACCATGGAGGGCAGCACAAACACAACTTTTGCCCTCTTGGTCTTCAAATATCCTTCAAAAAATCATAGAAGTTCTCGTTCATGAAGGAGGATTCCGCACCGAAAAAATGCATTTGTGTTGCATCAAATGACATACCCTACATAAATTAGAATGGATCAATGAGAATATAACATTAAAATCAATGTAATCAATGTATGAATAAATTAATATACCTGAGTATTGGATGCTTGTGAACATACTGGTTGTGTAGATAATGGTTATGAAGATAATGGTTGTGGACATATTGGTTGTGAAGATGAATGTACCTTAATGACAAATAATCCTCAAATCAATATTATCGTATGTTAAGTAAATATAAAAAAATATTCAATGTTTGATGTGTCATACCTTGGATATATTAGAATGTTGTGTAACTACTTTCTTCCTCTTATATGACTTTTCATGCCACGGCTTGAGTCGACCCCAACCTTTGTAACCACCATCCTTCCTTTTTATACATTTCTCTCGTAAAATGTTAGGGTCCACATTCTACATTCCTTCATTATCCACACATGTGCTTTCGAATGAATCACTACCTTCATCAATATGTGATGCAAACATTTTCTCCACTTGTTCAAACAAATTTTGAATGTCTTGTGTCACCAACTGCTATGCAGGTCCAAGTTCAGAGCAACGAGCTGTTAATTGTACCATTATGGGACATAGTTGTTTATAACGAGATGTTGCCACCAACTTAGGATCCTCCACATTTGATACACTATAATCTGGTGTATGAATATTCTTTGCATCTCATCTCCATCTCTTTATTATGTAGCCTTCAGTAATTTGCTTAATATTCATTGTGTCCAACACTTTAAGTGCATGACTACATAATATTCCAACCATTTCAAAATTCCGACAACTACAACTAACAAGTTGTTCAGTAACATTTATCCACACCAAATACTCCCTCTCTTTTCCAAACAATTTAACAACAAATTGATGTTGTTGCTCCATAGTAGTGCATGACTTCACAATAGCACACTGGAATGTATCATACTCGTCATGAAATAAATCAAACACAGGAGGAGTGGAACATTGTCCAACTTGCACCAACATGGGAGCTTTTTTGAACTTCATTCTTGGCAACTTTTGCCTAGCATGGTACCCTTCCTCCGACTCCACATATCTCTTATCATTTACAACTCTATCAAAGTGAGTAAAGAATTGAGCAATATCATGACCTGACTTTAAGTACTTTTGCAATTTTGCATTCAAACTCTCACTAAGTTTAGTACTCCTCATACCTGCTGTGAAAGTTCTCTTCATATACACCTTAGCACATTTCTCCCTCAAAGTCCAAGTTGTCTTCATCCAGGTATTATACCGCAAATTATACTCATCAAGCAAAATATTTCAAGTCTCAAACAATTCATGTTCTTCCGTATATTCGTAGATGCATTTTTGCAATTTGGTGACAAAGTTAGAAACATCCTTGTATATATTCTCTAGATGCTTTAAAGCATTTTGGGAAAGGTGCCAAGTACATAGCCCGTGATAAGTCTCCGACATCACTTGGGTTATTGTCTTAGCCATTGCTTGATCTTGGTCAGTAAAGATGGTGATAGGCTTCTTCCCAGACATTGCTTGCAAAAATGTTTCAAATAACCATTGAAACGACGCTGCAGTTTCATCATACAATAATGCAGCACCAAAAATCATTGTTTTCCTAAAATGATTAAAGCCAACAAAGCATGCAAAATGTCGATAATCCTTGTTTGTACGGAATGTTGTGTCAAATGAGACGTCTCCAAAGTGACCATAGTTAATAATCATTTTCGGGTCAGCCCAAAA
Organism: Ilex aquifolium; assembly: GCA_951799425.1. Lineage (NCBI taxonomy): Eukaryota > Viridiplantae > Streptophyta > Magnoliopsida > Aquifoliales > Aquifoliaceae > Ilex > Ilex aquifolium. The sequence goes on along the minus strand of OX637397.1, from coordinate 39,893,316 downwards.
AATATTTGTAATATGCTCCTCAACATCTAACTGGATACCATAGTAAAATGATGAATTTTTAACCGCTTCTAACCGAAAATAATTCAACAAACTGTCAGCTTCACCATATCTCAACTCTCGTTGCCTCCTATCACGGATGTAATTTTTTTGGTCTTGCCGAGTGAATCCCAAATTTTCCCTTCCACCTGCCTGGACACTCATAAGTTCATATGAATCTTCAAGTAATATCCCACAATCCGCTGCCATGTCAACATGAATGTCTTGCACAGTAGAAACCTTCTTTTGGGATGTCATCATATGCACACATTCCTTAAGGTGCAATGGATGATTGTGATCATCCTCCCATTTGGCCACGATAAATTTCCCAATTTTCCGGTTGAGGGATATGCACATGTGAGCCGGACATTTGGTTCGTGTCTCGGCTCGCGACTTTATTACTTTCCAATCCCTTTTATCCACATCTCTTTGTCCCTCTTTGCAACAAATATACTTTCTATAAATCATGATATGGTCTTTCTTACTTTTATTGTGATAGTCTTTTCTCACACTAAATCCGACCGACCCTCCATATTTGTTATAAAACTCATAAGCATCTTCATCCGAGTCAAACTGCATACCAATACTTGGAGTGTTCACAATTTCATTAACCACAACGGACTCCATTATAGATGTCAGTACCTGCAAAAAAAAAATGGACTAACTACTGTATCAACACTAAAACAAGTTCAATGTATTTTTTTTTTTTTGAACAACATATTACATGGAGAAGATGGCGATGAGGTTCGAACCCACGATCAATATAAATTAACAACAAACCAAAACATCACAATTAAATCATATCATAAAATTTAATAATAATCAAAGAAATCAACAAAACAATCGAAGATTCAAAATTTTAAAATTTAAATTTAGGTCAAGAAAAATCCAACTAATAAAAATGTAAATTTGTGGGTGTGTATGTATATTCATATATATATATATATATATATATGTGTGTGTGTGTGTGTGTGTGTGTGTGTGTGTGTGTGTGTGTGTGTGTGTGTGCGTGTGTTTATACATATATCCACTTTAAAATATTCGAAATGGACATAAGAATACCTAAAATGGACGAAGGAGACGAATCGCAAAATTGAATAAACAAATCTTGATTCGTTTCTTGGTGTTCCAGCTATGCACCAAGAATCGCAAAACCCGATGTCCCGTTTTGGTGTAGGAGTGCACCAAGAATGACGCCAACCGTTAACTTTTTTGGGACTGAAAAAGAACAATGGAATAGTGCCCTTTTTTGGGTCTGAATGATTTTTTAAAAAAGGCACTAAACTGTGCCGTTTTGGTGAACAGTAGGGACTGTTGTTCCTCCCGAACAGCGGAGGAGCCGAATCCTATATAGCATTGCTCTTAATTTTATCATAAAGGAGTATAATGACTCTCCACCAGTAACCGAGCTTTTACCCCAACCCATGAGATTTTACAAAAATATACTCAAAAAATGGTTGTTTTTAAATTATTTTTCAAGTCCATAAAATTTTAAAATGACGTTTTTATCATAAGAGACGTTAGTTCAACTGGTGTTTTTATGTAAAAACGCCATTCTAACCAACGTCTTTAAAATACCTGTTTTTATTTAAAAAGTCACATAAAACGTCGATTTGACCAACGTCATCTACGAAACGTCGGCTAACATCTATACTAATAAGATAGAGACAAATTCAAATTTTTTCAATTCAAATCAACTCCCCCATTTTAGAAAAGCAGAACAACGGCTAGGATTTAATTGAAATTTAAATAAACGGTTCAGATTTCATCTAAACTCATCTAATTATATCCAATGGCCCATAATTTGTCCCACTCAATTTCATCCTCCCGCCCACTTGAGCAACACACACACGCCACCCAGCTGACACACACACCATCCATCTCAGGCGTCCATCTCTCTCTCTCTCTCTCTCTTAGGCGTCCAGCTGAAAACACACACAGAGAACTGCACAGTCAAATACACCTCAAATGAACTAGAAAAAAAGAGTTTACTTGAAGCAGAGAGGGCAATACCTTGACTTCCCCATCTCAATCAGTTCATGGCAATACCTTGACTTCCCCATCTTCAAGAAGTCTCCAGCATAAGGTCAACGAAAAGTTCCTTGGACATTCTCTAATTTCTTGGAACAAAAGCTCTACTGAAGAAGTTTTGGAACAAAAGCTCTACTGAAGAAGTTTTGGAACAAAAGCTCTACTAAAGAAGTTATTGGAACAAAAGCTCTAATATTGCCCAGGTACACCTCTCTCTCACTCTCTCTCTCTCTCTCTCTCTCTCTCTCTCTCTCTCTCACGACACATAGTCAAATACACAATAAACCCACACACACCAGCACACACACACACACACACACACACACACACACCAGAAAACACATCGCGCACACACACATAAATTGATTTTATGATTTTATGTGTAATTTGAGTCTTCATTTTGGTTTGAAATTTTGGGTTTTTTTTTTCAAATAAATTTAACAATTGTTAATTTGAGTGTTATGAATTTCTTGGATCTGAAATTCTGAGCTTGAGTTTGATCGACTGGAAGTTGTGAATTAAAGATGATAGTAGCTCATTATGGAAAATAAAATGACAAATTAATTAGTGTGTTTTCATTTTTGTTTTCTATAATTGGAAATGACCGTTAATTCATCCATTTTTTTAATTGCTTTGGATAGATAAGTGTTGGTGATGTGTAGGACATGCATGAAGAGTGATTTTTTTTAGATAGAGAGAAATTTAAAATTTTCGAGTGAATTTTTTTAGATTGGTCCATAAACAATTTTCATAGTTCCTTTCAATTAAATTATTTATTTTTCAAAACTAAAAGTTTGTAAAACAATTTTTAGATTGGTCCATAAACAATTTTATATCAATTTTGCACTCTAACGTTGGGTGTTAATTTTAGTGTTTTTTCGAATGCTAAATTGGTTTCGACTATTATAGTTTTGTTAGCTTCACATTAGTGTCAAATAATGAAGCTTTAATTCAATTTACGACACACACACACGGTTTTGGGGGTTTTAGAGGTGGGTTTTGTTTTGTTTCAGAGGTCAATTTATCACGGTTTTGGGGGTTTCATAGGTGGGTTTCGTTTTGTCCATAGTCACGGTTTTGGGGGTTTCTCTTTGTATATGTCGTTTTGCTTTCGTTTTGGGGGTTTCTCTTTGTATATGTCATTTTTTCCATAATCACGGTTTCGTTACTTGAAGCTGCTCAAGTTGTTTAATCAATTTGCAAAAAGCTGCTTTGCTTTGCTTTACTTGAAGCTGCTTTGCTTTGCTTTAGTTGCTTTGGTGTATTGTCCATAATCAATTAGATGTTGTTTGAGCAAATCACTTACAGGTTGTTTTCAATGTTTTGGTTTTAATTTGGTGTTTGAAAAAATCAAAATCAGTGTAGTCTATGTGTCATTTCCTCTCCAAAATTTTTCAAAAGCCCCCCTCTATTTTACTTATATTCATAAGGGTTTTAGTGAAGAAATCTTTTTATGTTTACTTTACCATCGGGATACAAGTATGGGTCTTGAATATTATTCTTTAATTTATTATTCTTTAATTTATGTGAAATTTAGGAAAAAAAATTTGAAACAAAGTACTTATTTTGCATTGAAAATGTGGATCATGATTGTTAACTTTTTTATTGTGAGGTGGGTTCACCAATCCCATGAAAGCCTATTTGCTTAGACAAGTTTTGAACTTGGTTTCATTATGTTCATTTTGAATTTGGATTGATTAGGTTCAATTTGAATGTGGTTTGATTAGGTTCAATTTGAATGTAGTTTGATTAGGATTATGGGATCATTGGAATTAGTATTTGAGAGTAATTTAAACTAAATATTGGAATTAGGATTACTCTTTAAAACTTTTTTTTGAGTAGTTGGGAATTATGTGATTCAATTGAGATTGGAATTAGGATTATAGGATTTTTTTTTTCTTGAATACGGAATTTTATGCTTGAGTGAAAATTATGATTTTGTGCTTGAATTGATTGTTGTTTCATTGGTACCATTGAAGTTACCTATCTCTTTGTTTAGGAGTTGTGCTTATTTAATTTGATGTTGTATTGTCATTCCTTTGCCTTGGTTTGTGTCAAATTTAGAATTTTGAAATTTAGAACTTATGTTTGTTGCTGTCGTAGACCAAGAAGGGTTCTCTTTTATTGTCTTACTACTCAAGTTGTGCTTCTTTATGTTGTTGGGTTTGACTTTTTATGTTGGCCATTTGATTTAATGCTTATATGGTGATCTACAGTTTACTAATATTCCTATATGTTGAGTTCTCATAACTGTCCATGGTTTGCTATATACATGCCGAACAAATATGTCACGCTACTTATAATAAGTAATGTTTTTTTTTCAAATAAATCTAACAAATCGAATGTTAAATTGTTTTGAATGTTATAGTTTGGGTTTTTCGAATGGTCAATTGGTTCGAATGTTATAGTTTGGGTTTTTCGAATAAATTTATCAATTTGAATGTTAAATTGTTTTCGAATGTTCAATTTGAATGTTAAATTGTTTTCGAATGTTCAATTTGAATGTTAAATTTTTTTCGAATGTTGAAGTGGCAATAGCTTAAACAACATACTGCAACATCAGATCATCAATCTGCAATGGCAAAAACAACAATTCTAGAATCTAAAAATGCAGTCTACTGGACATGATCATATGTACGGTGGGATTATAACACCAATGTACAATTACAAAGGGTTAATGCCCATAAAATTCGTAGGCTGGTAGGTATTTTATCAGTAGGTTAGGATGTTCCTCCTTTCTGACCTAAATGTTAGGCTTTCTCTTCTTTTTGAAACTCATCAAACGATACCTCCTCCTCTGGTAGTTCGAACTCATCAACCTCTTTAAAATAATATATCTACTAATCAATAAATTCTTGAGGCAAGGCATATTTGGAAACATCTTTTTGCTCCTGGGATGCACAACGCCTCTTCTGCAAACAAGCATCTTGCCCATTAGCCATTAATGCCGGACACATTTTTTCAAAAGACAACCTAGAGCACATAGGTAGGTTTTAAGAATAACAAATTTTAATTGATGCATACGACTTGATCATAAATAATTGAACTAAACTCTAACATTTAGTATAACATCTCCTACATTCAGGATAACATAATCGAATTATGGTTTACTAAGAAAGAAAATACATCAAGGCTGCTAATCTATTATCTCAGAACATCCTGCTCTTTGTAATTTGCTAATCATCTCATAACATATAATCCTGGCTTTCAAATGCTATTGATTCAACATGATCTCTCTACCAAGAATAAAGAAACCATAGATATACAAACCAACACACCCAAACTGAAATCACAACAAGCAAGCTATTGAGATTTATATTGCTTATTATGATCCAGCAATTAAAGGTTTGCATACGGTTCCATAAATACTATAAAAAACATACAGGTTCATCACCCGAATTGAAGAAAGAGTAAAACATTAAAAGAACATTAAATTGGGACCCAGAGCTTGAAACGAAAGTCCAACTTTAGAGATTTGTCCAACTAATATAAGGTTGTATATAAGGTTGGATCCATAATATGTATTTGTATATAACTTTAGAGATTTATCCAATTTTTTTTCCTAGCGTTTTCATACATTATATGTATTGTTTTTTTTATTAAAGGAGGAAAAAATGTCAAATCCATCGACGAATGCCAGATATAAGGGGAAAGAAAAAGCTACCTCTTCTAACAAAGGAACCAAAAGTACAGTTTGTCCACTGGTATGACTTTTCATCCTATTTTTTCTCTATGGTTTTATATGTATAAAGATGTTTATGATTTTTTTTTATTTTGTTAGCTTCAGAATAAAAAAAAAAAAAAAAGATGTTTACTCCATTTACATGACATTTTTTGGGGCTTTTGTGTGTGTTTGATCCTATTGATAGATTGAATATAACGTTGGATCTGTTTGACAAAAACATCCTTAATGTAGGCACTAACACACATTAGGAGTTGTACACACATGTTACTAGCTTTAATATTATAGTTTGATTGTTACAGTTTGGGTGTTTTTGAATGTTAAATTGGTTTTGACTGTTATAGTTTTGTTAGCTTAAGATTAGTGCAAATAATGAAGCTTTCGTGTCAATTTTTGGTCCTTAATGATGTTTACTCCATTTACATGACAAACCCAATTTGCACTTTCTAGCGTTTGCTTACATTATATGTATTGTTTTTTTTATTAAAGGAGGAAAAAATGTCAAATTCATTGACGAATGTCAGATTTAAGGGGAAAGAAAAAGCTACCTCTTCTAACAAAGGAACAAAAAGTACAGTTTGTCAACTGGTATGACTTTTCATGGTTTTATGTGTATAAAGATGTTTATGATTTTTTTTTATTTTGTTAGCTTCAGAATAAAAAAAAATAGAGAAAAAATAAAGATGTGTTTGATCCTAATGATAGATTGTATATAAGGTTGGATCCAAATGACAAAAATATTGAAACTGCGAGGGTCAACATCTAAACATTATGAGTTGTACACACAGGTTAATATTGCCAATTGGATCAGTTTTCATATGAAGTTTTGGCAAATTTGTTTTAAATATAGCAACCTGTATGTATCAGCTTTGGGAATGGTGTTGTATTTTAACAATTTTTTCTCATTTTTTGTTGCATAATGTGGTTCAATAATAAATCATTATTTGTAAAAATCAAATATTTTAATTTCTGACTGTACAAAGTAGTTTATCTTATTATAATAATGAAGTTAGACAGGATATTTGGTAAACAATTATGAATTTAAACATATTAAGAAAAGAGATACGTTTAAGCAACAAATATATAACATAATAGTGTTCGAATGGTTTACAGTAGCTTGCATTAATTATCTATATATTTATATATATCTTACCTACATAATTATAAGAAATGATAAGGTATCACTGCGAGAGATACATTTAATAATTAGTTTCTAATTATTTTTTGTTTTAGGCACAAAGCAATAATGTTATATCAAAAGCAATCTTGATACAATGTGCAAGTCTTGAGCCAGAAATGCGTTATATCGGGAAAGAAAATGTGTGCTCCAAACGTCAATTGGGACAACGTGCACGTCAAGAACGAGAGAGATCAAGACAATGTGCCCCCTTTCAGCCTAGATTTTTCCCTTCTTTACCACTGAGTCGTCGTCGCCTAGCATGCCTAGGACGAGAATCAAGTAAACGATCCCGCCTTCAATCGATTACTTCGCCTATGGAATTACCCCATCCTATATTAGAAAGTATAGTGACTACAACTGACTTGGATTCATCGTCCACCACCATGCTCCAAACTCTTGATGAAGACACCACAACAAATGTTCCAGAATTGTTGTCTGTACCCATCATGATTCAAGAATATCCTCCTCCAGACCTAATCGAAGGCACACCAATACGAACAAATGTCTTAGAATCATGGTCGACCATCATGCACCAGCATTTTGATGAATACATCACAACGAATATTTCAGAGTTGTTATCAGTGCCCATCATCTTTCAAGAAGATCCTCCTCAAAACCTAATCGAAGGCACAACAACACGAACAAATGTCTTAGAGTCATTGTCGACCACCGTGCTCCAAAATCTTGATGAAGACACCACAATAAATGTTTCTGGGCTGTTATCTGTGCCCATCATGATTCAAAAAGATCCTCCTCAAAACCCGATCGAAGGAACACTAACACGATTGCAGCCATTCTCTCGGTGTTCCATGGAAATACCTGTTGTTGGGCCACCAAATGTCTCAAGGGTGTCGTCTGTGCCTACAATGCTTCTAGAATTACCTCCTCAAAACCTTGACAGAAGCACAACAACACCCTTGGAACCACTTTCCTCGCGTTCCTCAGGGCCATTGTATGTGACAAACATGTTTCAACAAATTCTTAATCCGAATGAAGGCAACAGGTGTTTGTTATAATTTATAATGTCTTATTCTCAGTCTTACTGTCTTATTCATGTTGTTCTTTTAAGTTTGTATTCAATTTATACGAACTAATTGTATGACATTTAAATTTGATATGTAGTGCATACGTAGTAGAAGAAGGTGTAGCTATAAGTGTTGCACTTGATCCTCGGGGACATGAAATTCCAGATCGTCATTTCCTTGGCATGATGAATCGAACATGTACTCATTGTTCCGCCTTACACTGGCTTGCTGAAAAATTAGCACATTCATCTGTATCAAATCCTTTATTTGGTAAATGTTGTTTGCAAGGAAAAATTAGGCTACCTCCACTTATTACACCCCCTTTGTCGCTTAAAACATTGTATGATCACAATGATGAAAAATCAAAATCATTTCGTCAACATACATGAGAATATAACGCATCTAATGCTTTTACGAGTCTTGGTGCTACTTTGGATGAAAGATTAATTGGTGGGAGGGGGCCTAGAACATTCACCATCCATGGAGAATTACGCCATCGAACAGGATCACTAATACCACAACCAGGGCGTGAACCCATTTACTCTCAGTTGTACATTTATGATCCAAATTCAGCTTTAGATGTCCGCAGCAATAGAAATCCTAACTTGAGAAGGGATGTTTTGAAAACTATTCAAGATTGTTTATTGCATGTAAATCCATTTCCCACAAAATTTCAACAGGCTCACACAGTTTTAAGTGAATTGGAATTGACCGGACAAAATTTACCTGCCTATCTTCACTACAGTGCTGTAACAGACCGGCGTCGATATAATCTCCCAACAACGGATGAGATTGTTGTAATATTACCGGGAGATGGAACTGAGTCAAGTGGAATGACAGATATTGTGTTACATTTGAGGGGGGACAATCAGTTAATGCAAATTAATGAGTGTCACTCGGCCTATTTACCATTGCATTACGTGTTATTGTTTCCTCATGGTGAGCTAGAATGGAATCCAGATTTAATACAGTGGAACGTTGCACAGGGTCAACCTTCATCTACTCGACTGACTCAATTGCAATATTACAGTTATCGTATGTTCCAACGTGACACTGAGTATTCAACTATTTTGAGAGCTGGAAAACTATTCCAGGAATTTGTAGTAGATGCTTGGGCCGCTACTGAACAAAATCGATTGACATACTACAAGTTGAATCAATCAAAGCTTCGTGCAGAACTTTACCAAGGTCTTACAGATGTTTGTGCAAATGAGCTTGGTCCTGAACAAGTTGGTCAACGAATGGTTTTGCCATCTTCATTCACTGGCAGTGGAAGACATATGTTTGAAATTTTTCAAGATTCAATGGCTATCACGCGGTATAATCAACACCCAGATATTTTTCTAACTATGACTGCAAATCCCAATTGGCCAGAAATTACTAAATCATTATTACCGAATCAGATCCCTACTGATCGTCCTGATTTAGTGGCCCGTGTTTTTGAGTTGAAGCGAAGTTTCTTGATGAAGGAGATCGAAACAAAGTCCATCTTTGGTAGAAAGGTGGCACATGTTTTTACAATTGAATTCCAAAAAAGGGGGCTACCGCACATTCATGCATTTCTGTTTCTTCACGGTTCAGATAAAATTCAGACATGTGCTCAAGTAGACAAAGTAGTGAGTGCTGAATTTCCGGATTGTCAAACTGACCCATTGCTTTTTGAAACAATCATAAGTTGTATGATCCACGGACCATGTGGTGTTCGAAACCCACAACCACCATGTATGGAAAATGGGGTGTGCACCAAGAGGTACCATCGAGCATTTGTGGAATCAACAAGCATGAACTGCGATGGATACCCTGTTTATTGTCGTCGTAATACTGGTCATAAGTATATCGTGAGGGGGCAAGAAATTGATAATAGAGATGTTGTACCACATAATCCGTATCTATCAAGAATGTTCAACTGTCATATCAATGTTGAAGTTTGTGCGGGAATCAGATGTGTGAAATACATTCACAAGAATATTTATAAAGGACATGATCGTGCAACTATGGTGCTTGGAGGAATTAATGAGATCCAACAATATCTTGATGCAAGGTATATTGGACCTCCGGAAACTGCTTGGTGATTATTTGGTAATCCTTTACATGAAGAGATTCCGTCAGTTGTACGACTAGCACTTCATTTACCTGGAATGCATCGTGTGGTCTTTAACCCTACTGAATCTTTTCGTACAATCCTTTCTAAAGGTGCACAACAAGATACAACTCTAACTGGCTTTTTTACTTGCTGCGCTTCACATGAATCTGCACGTGCATTAACTTATCAGGAATTTCCACAAAAAATTGTTTTGAATAAGACCATCAAGAAATGGACTCCAAGACAAATGGGTTATGCAATTGGTAGAATGTACTTTGCTAGCCCAAATTCCGGCGAGCGGTTTTATCTGCGTTTGCTTTTAACTGTTGTCAGAGGACCAACTTCATTTGACTGGCTACGTACGGTAAATAATGTTATGCACGATACATTCAAGTTAGCATGTGTTGCAAGAGGACTTCTTGAAGATGATGAAGAATGGATACAATGTCTGCAAGAGGCTTCAATTATGAGAACGGGATACCAATTAAGGAGACTATTTGCTATTATTCTCACAGGATGCTCTCCATTGCATCCACTTGCACTGTGGAATCAATTCTCAACGCATATATGTGATGATTTAGCACACAGAATTCATACTATGTTTGGTGTTTTGAATCCAACTGATGATCAAATTGAAGATTATGGTTTATATTTGATGAATCAATTGCTCCACGAGTCGGGGAAGAGTTTATCTGATTTTCCACCCATGCCACAACCAATCGGAAATTGGAATGCAATAGTTGGCAACCGATTACTATTTGAGCATCAACAACTCCAGAATGAAGCATAACAGACTGGTGCACAAATTAATATTGAAGCCCTTAATGATGCACAACTTGCTGCTTACACTGCAATCACATCGTCAGTATTTGAAAATAAATGAACTACCTTTTTTTTGAGCGGAGGTGCAGGAACAGGGAAGACGTTTTTGTATAACACCATTGCAACAAAATTGCGTAGCCATGAATATGTTGTTGTTACTGTGGCTTCATCTGGTATTGCTTCGTTGTTATTGGTTGGGGGCCGTACTGCACATTCTACATTTTGTATTCCTTTGGAAACGCTTGAAAATTCGATTTGTGGGTTTACTAAACAATCAATGCATGCCGAGTTGTTTAGAGAAACAAAGTTGATAATATGGGACGAAGTTCCTATGCAACATCGATATTGTGTGGAGGCAGTCGATCGCACACTTCAAGATATTAGAGATGATAAAAGATCTTTTGGGGGTATCACTGTTGTTCTAGGCGGAGACTTTCGACAAATTTTGCCCGTTATACCAAAAGGAGTCCGTGAGCAAATTGTGGGTGCATCATTGAGACGGTCTTTGCTATGGAAAGATATACATGTTTTGACTCTGGGTTTAAACATGCGATTAACTTGCACAGACGTCAGAAATGCTAACTTCTTGATGGAGGTAATATTCCATTTTACCTTGAATTTCATGACATGATACTTTGATTTAATATTTTATATTTTTTGACTGATTATACTTTCACTTTTTAGATTGGGACCAATCCACAAGAAATCGTGCAACTTCCATCTACAATACACAGGTGTTATAGTTTAAATGAATTGATATTTAGAATCTATCCACGATTGGATGTAGCTGGTATAATGACTCCGAACTTTCTCACTGAACGCACCATTCTGTCTGCTCGCAATGACGATGTTAATGATATAAATGCTGCAGCACTGAATATTTCTCCGGGAGAGAATTATTTTTTTAGCTGCAGATAAAATGTCTGAAGGTAATGAGCTTGATCATACCATTAGGAATCGATATCCTAATGAGTACTTAAACTCGCTGAATCCTTCAGGGTTGCCACCTTTTAAATTGGAGTTGAAAGTTGGATGCCCAATAATGTTGTTGCGGAACATTGCACCAAAAGATGGACTTTGTAATGGCACGCGATTGATGGTTGTTAGATGTGCCTCACGGGTAATCGAAGCTCAAATATTAAATGGAGATAAAATTGGCAATTTAGTTTTCATTCCGAGAATATCATTGGCACCAACATCTTTGGACTTGCCTTTTCAAATGACAAGACGTCAGTTTCCTGTCCGGTTAACTTATGCTATGACAATCAATAAAGCCCAAGGACAATCTGTCAAGTTCGTTGGGGTTGATTTACGGACACCTGTTTTTAGTCATGGACACCTTTATGTGGCACTATCCAGATGCACATCTTCAGATCGTATTAGTGTCCTCCTCCCTGAAGATGGGTCAAATTGCACCGCAAATATTGTTTACCCTGAAGTTCTGTTATAAGATTCTCACAACAATTAAATGGTATAGTTTAAACAAGTTTATTTCTACTTATTATATGATCTTTTCAATGTTTCAACTTTTAGCTTTACATTGAGGTTCAATCTTTGCAGGATTGGAGTACATTTGCCAATGAGAACGATAGAATATATACAATGAACTTTTGTGGATGGGGCCGGCGTAATCAGGTAACTTTACTCTTATATAACTGTATCAAATACTATTTCTACAAATATATATTGTGTTAATATATTTGTTTATGTGAATAATTTAGGTGGTTGTGCATTCACTCCATTGGACAAAGTGCGTTCATATTGATACGAGGACATTTAGGGGACTGCTAAAGAGAAGGTTTAGTGAATTGATAATGATGACAGTCTCTCATCTGTGACAAAATTCAAACGACCTGCAATCCAGTACTGACCCATCCACCTTCAACAACGACTAACCCTCCACTGATCAATTAGTTGTACAGTTAATCCCCTCTCTTACTCCCTTTCTTTGACTATCTTTACTTCTCAGACACGCACACAACACACAGACACACACACACACATAATTTAGAATAATATATTGCACAATGACAGCGCACAACACACACAGATTACACACCCAACTACACTCATTCAAACACTCGCACATCACACTCACACCATTACACTACGAATAATAAAGATTTATGATTGAAATCCTTAGGCAGCTGAACTGTTAGTTGAAATGATACAAAGAAATATTATGTGTTCTTTCTCTTCTACATCACGCCTAATTCGATAAAAGCTCGATTATTTGATCGTTACGTCTCTGTAGTATAAATTCTCTACACTCTTCCATATCTTTTCCTAAATAAATTGGTAATTTCTTACCATCTCTCTAAATTCCTACCTATATCAATCTAAATTATCCCCCGCCCCCCTAATATACAAATTTGTGTGTTCATTAGTTTGTTTTGTATAATTTAGGGTAATGGATTTGATGACATTAATTATGTTCATTCCAATTAACGATAATTTGTATATTTCAATCATTTTCAGGTATACATGGAAGCATGCTTGGTGTTAGCTATAAAGAAGATGAAGTTGATGAAAATTGTTTCTCTCATTGTGCATGTGTGTGTTTTGTTTGTTCCATTTTTTGTACAGTCAACTAATTACACATGCTTATGATGATTTTGAGTATGTAATGATGGTTGTTTTGTTGGTTGGGTATGTATTGATGGTTTTGGGTATGAACTGTTGGTTGTTTTTGTGGTTGAGTATGTATTGATGGATTCATCGTTCAGGAATGTTGGTTGTTTTGGTGGTTGAGTATGTATTGATGATTTTGGGGGAAATAGAATTGAATCGTGGTGATATGGTGTATTATGATGATTGTTATGTATGATTGTAAATTCTGTAGACATGTTTAAATTTGTTTGGGCTCCTATTTTTAAAGGAAATTTTGCCGAAATTTCTGAAAAATATTAGGAACTAGCTTAATTTCAATCTTAAAAATTATTTCAAATTGATGACTTTTTTTTAAGTTGTAATGGATTTTTTGTGTCGACGTGCCTTCAGGTACGGACAATTATTAGTTCTCCATAAGTAAGATAGCATGTCATTGTTGTCCATATATTTATAGAAGAAAAAGTCACTATATTTTTCTGCAAAAACGTCACTATCTCACTGCAAAAGCACACTCAAAACCCATCTCGAAAAACTCTTTTTTTAACTCAGTAGACCATTGACCTTTTGTACATGTTAACAACTAATTAATACTGGCATTGCATTAACAAACTAAGGGAGATATTAACTGGGCATAAGAGCTTGTAATTAAATGTACCACATGTTCTCAATGTTGTACCTGTTGTATAGGGTTACATTTAAACCCTTGTATATATACTCCAACATGTGATATGGAATTTTTTTTTGTTTTTTTTCCATCGAATGAACCCGTACTTAAAATAATTTGAACAATTCCTAAGATATTGTGCTAAAATAAGTTTTTTAACATATACAACAGTGGATCATTATCAAAGTATTAATGTAGGATAATAAAACATGAAAGAATCATTATCACAAGAAAATGCAACTTCTTGATGAAAATTTAAAGGTTTTGTTTTGTTTTTTTTTTTTTAAATATGAAAGGTTTTCTTTGAAGTGTCCCATCATCCGTCATTGTCATTACGCATTGTTTGAAGTTTCAAAGTGATAGAAAATTTTCTTAACGGTGGTGGGTTAATAAACATTGACTTGTTCTTATTATTATTTTTTTTTTATCAAAGACTTGTTCTTATTCACCTCTGATTTTTTGTGTATATATTTTAAGGTATATCATCTCCAATCCAAAAAATCCCTCCCTCCTTTCTAATTCTCATCTCTCTCTGATCATTAGTATCTTCTTTCGTCTATTGAAAATACTTATTGTTGAATTATGGAGTACAACACAGGCACAACACCACCAACACTACCACCACCGTATGGCGAACCAATCACTGGCTTTCAGGTGAACACCCCGAACCCCCCACCTCAAAATCATCCCAGTACTCTTGCCGAGTGGTCGACCGGCCTATGTCATTGCTCCTCCAATTGGTTGCTCTATAAGTTGATATTTTCAGATGATCTTTACCATGGTCGTAGCATAACTATGCTCTGTATTTGAAAGCCTATATGCCATTTTGTAACTTTTTTTTAAGTAATTTTCTAAGAAAACAAACTAATTCGGTAAAAAAAAACAAATATAAGAAAAACATTAAAAAAAATTACTAACAACATTTAATAATGATACCTTTATTTCGAATATGCATCTTTAATTTCTTTATTACAGGGTGCATAACATGTTGGTGTCGATGTATTACTTTCGAACAAATCGCAGAGATTATTGACAAAAGATCACCTCGTAAGCATGAGAGATTATTATGAACTATGTTTGAAGACTTTGTTTTTGATAAAAAAAATTTTAATGTCAATGATATTGTGTTGTAGCTTGTGTTGTGAGTGGGGGTTTATACGCACTAATACACTATATGACTGGCTGTGTCGGTGGACGCTTGTACTCTGGGATCTACCGTTCCAAGATGAGGAAGCAGTACATGTTGCCAGAAAGCCCTTGTGGAGATTGTCTTGTTCATTGCTGTTGCAAGCCCTGTGCTTTGCGTCAAGAGTACCGTGAGCTCCAAAACCGTGGCTTTGACATGTCCATTGGTAAACATCTCTCTCTCTCTCTCTCTCTATCCTTGTAAATGGTAGAAATGAAGGATTTTGCTGCGTTGGTTGATTAAAGAATCCTCTCAGACCCGTGTATAGTAGTAAAAAATGTTACTTTCACAGGTCTGATTGCTCTTTGTCCTCAAATCTCTCTCTCTCTCTCTCTCTCTCTCCCCGTGCTACGTCCACTTGTTTTTATATGCATATGAACAAATTACACTTAGACCCTCTTAATTATATCCTTTATTTTGCATTTTTCTCTTAACCACACATTATTTCATATTTCACCTTAAACTATTAGTTTGAGTTTCACACTGCCCCAATTGTTAACTTATTCCATTCTTCAGAAAATCAGAGGAAATTTGAAATTCTATAATGCATAAAGAGATGTGATATATTCCTCAGTTATGCAGAACTTCGTGTTTACCTTGATTTATCATTAAAAAATAGGAAAAAATTCATGATTGGGAAATGCAAAATTTAAACTATAATGTGAGAAAGCGAATAGTTTAAGGGATAATGCCAAATGAAAGGCATAATTCAAAGGGTCTAAGTTTAATTTATTTAAAGGGAACCCTACATGCATACTTTGACTTTTTATTGATGAGATTTTGTTTGTTCATGTAAACTTGTTTAGGATGGAATGGAAACATGGAGAGACAAAATCGTGGAGTGGAAATGGCACCGGCTGTTCAAGGAGGAATGACGCGATAAATAGGGAGACCCGTCCCATTCGACTTTTTGGATCCCCTTTTCCTCTCATCCTCCCCTAGTTCTAATTCAAGAAAGTGTCAACGTAAGAGTCTTATTTCAAAATAAACTCTTTATTTTTCTCTTATTCGAACGGGTTTTGCAAGAAAATAAGATTTCATATTGAACTCCGATTATACTCTAGTGGGATGGAATGACTCCTCTTAGCTCTCTCTCCCCCCACCCCCCAAAATAAAGTAGTTGACCCCCTTGGGGGGTTGAACTACCAATGTCTTTGTATGATATCATATCGTTAGTTACTGTTTGTAATTTCTTTGTTCATGTACTTTTGTTAGTTGAGTGCTTTTCCTAAGTTTCATGAAACGCAATGTAATATTTAAGCAGGAATAACACTGTGCTTATAGAAGGTGAATTTATGAATGATCATTTTTTTATTTTTTATTTTTTCTACCTCTCAAAAAGAAAAAATTGATGCATGTTCTACTTGTAGCTCTTTTATGGGCATGACTTTGTCCATTGATTTACTGTTTCATATTTGTGTAAAGTAATGTTGCATTTGACAAATAAATTGTTTTTCCGAATAAAAGAACTCGTGAGAATTTTACACATAAATTGCTTAATCTTTGGCAATTTTTTTTTAAAAGTTCAGTAAATTAAAATTAATGCCCTTGAAATTTTTATTTGATTTCTATTTGGTAAATTCGTATTTTTAATTAAGAGTAAAAGTATAATTTGTTCTTATAAGTTTTTGAGTAATTTTTGTTTGGTAAAATGTTTTTAATATTTCGGAGCCGAGAGATAAGATTCCTTACCCAGCGACTAGTGAAAAAGTAAAGAAAAAAAAAAAGTTGTTAACACAGGCTCCACACAAAACATTAAATACGTAAAATGATTGATCACTAATGCTCTGTTTGGTAGAAAAGATGAAAAGTATGAGAGATACATTTTCTATTCTTCAAGAAATGAAAGTAAGAATAATACACTTTTCTTTTTTTGTGTTTGGTAGGATGGATAGAAAAAAAGGCATTTGATGGAGGAGGACATAGAATTTTTAATACTGTCCGTATATCCCATCCACATCACTATCAGATTTGGGAACGATCCCCAAAATCAGACAATAAAAGGACGTATAACTTCTTGTTTTGTTTTATGATACGTGGTTGTTACCATAAGGTTTGAAATGGTCCATGGTGTTATGGTCCAGGCATAACACATGGGTGGATTCAAAGTTCATGATATAAGAAAAAGTTGCGAAGAAGTTTATTTGTTATCTATCAAGAGTTTTAACTACACATGTCTCCGAGATTAAAAATAAAAGATCGTACTTTGTTCATAAAATTGCCTTTAGTAACTCTTATTATTATTTTGGAGAGGCTAATTCCTGAACGTGAATGTGCAAATAGAGAGGAACGAAAGTAAGAGAGCAAATTTGAATACCTTATCGACAATATTATAGATTGTTGACGAAACTCGAATTTAGTAACAAGTAAAACAGTAAAATAGATTTGTTGCTCATTTTGCCAAACAAAGACTTGTTATCCTCCTTTGTTGAAGCCTCATAAGGGTCAATGTAATCAGGAGGCTACTTGTAATAATGATGCATTGCAATCTTTGGCATTAGCCAAGAACTTTAATTCCAAAAAACCTAGGAGTGAACCACAGAAACACAAATGAAGATATACCGGAGATTTTTCAATCAATGTTTTTTAATGGTGGGGGGGTGCGCAATGTTAAAAGATAGCTTGAAGTCTAACTCGTAAACTTACATGCTTTTAAGTAGGGTTGTCAAAATCCGACACGATACGATTAACCGACACGAATCAATACGAATTAAACGGGTTTGAGTGATAAACGGGTTAACATGTCAAACACGTTTAATAAACGGGTCGTGTACGGGTGAGACATGTCAAACCGTTTATCACACGTTTATCCGTTTAAATAAAATTAATATAATAATAAATTAATAATTATTTTAAAAAATTAACAAGAAAAAAAGAAGTAAAGAAATCAATACAAAAAAAAAAAAAAAAGTAAAGTAGTAGTTCAAAGACAAAAGAGGGGAGATGAGAAGCACTTCAAAGATAAAGGCAAACCAATGCCTTTTATTTTTGTCCCACATTGGAAAATGAGGGGAGATGGAGAGAGTTGAGTTGCCTATAAAAGACAATGACCTCTTTCATTTTTTTTAAGCCTTCAAGTCTAATTTTTATGAGATTTGACTAAAAATTCCTCTTTTTTGAGGTAAGTACAATTGACAATAAAAAAAAGTGGAGTATTAAAATTTGTTGATATAATTTTTTTAAAATTAAATGGGTTAAACAAGTCGTGTCGTGTTATCTGTTTATTAAATGGGTTGTGTTCGTGTTGAGATTTTTCACCCGTTTATTAAACGTGTCGTGTACGAGTTTACATATTTTTCACCCGTCACCCGTTTAACCCAACACGTAACCGTTTAACCCGACATGTTTGACACCTCTACTTTTAAGTCATGTAGAGGTTGGTTGCGACAATCTACGTGTTGTATAGTCAAAGACGCGGTATCGATCATTGATTCAGAAGACACTAAGACATATCGGTAGCAGCGTTGCGGCGTAGTATCGGCCGATTCGCTCAAGATGTTAGATAGAAGGATAAATTTTTTTTTATTAAAAAAATCATAAAAAAGTCTAAAATTTTTAAGGATCATCATCCATGCATCATATCCACAAACGCATTACTTAACAGATTAAACATAATAAAATAGAATTATAAGGGCACTATCGAAAATATTTATCATCATCTATGTTTAATATAAGCATTTAAAGCCAAACTGAGCCATGCAATAATTATTAGTATGTGGTTTAAAATTAAAAAAAACAACAAAAAATATGTATCTATAAATTGTAAATATGATATATACATTAGAGCCCAAAACTACTAAATACAAATATCATATTAATATGAATATAAATACATCTAATTTATAGTTTCAAAATTTTTCGATTTAATGTAGATCTAATATTCTAATTACAAAAATATTTTTTCCATTATGTATGTGAAATTATTAAATCTTCCACTACACATATAAAACAAAACTTCAAAGAGTTTTAATTTAATAGTTTAAGTCCTAACTAAATTATAAAGAAAACAACAACAAAATAAAAATTAGGACACAACATAAAATAAAACCAACACAGTGGGAGAGTGTGAAGACCTAAAAAATAAAAAAATATTTGGCTTTGGTCGGATATATTGTGTCTCAGTTTGAGACTTATGGTGTGTTTGACATGGTGGATAGAAAAATGAAATAATGAAAAGTGAGAATAATACACTTCTTATCCTTCAATGGAAGAATTATTTCTTCCCTCTTTTGGATTTGGTAGGAGGGATAAAAAGTATGACAGATTGATTTTTTTGTATTCAGTATGATAAAAAAAATTGAAGGATGAAAGTTATAGATGCTTATTTTACCATTATATTTTCTATAAAATTAATATGCACATAATGTATTAGATAAATAGGATATATACATATATTAAAAGATATAAAAGTAAAAACATGCATTTCAACACGCATAATTAAATTTTCAACTATGTTTTCTTTCAATTTTGAATGGACAATTTTTTGTCAATTAAAAAAAAAATTAATCTATCCACTTTTCCGTCCTTATTTTTTTTCTTACCAAATATAATGTTTTATCCATCATTCCAACTTTTTATTCTTCTAATTTTTCATCATTCAATTTTTTCATCATACCAAACAAAACAAAACATAATTTTACTAACCTCCATCAATTGAAGTGCTCCGACTGTTACAACTTTCAAATGTAAAAGGTTCCGTATTATTTTTAAAATATCAAGTTTAAAATATCCATTTTCCTGAAACATTATGGGGTTATATAGTCATTGTCTTGATAATTAAGCACGTAAGTGTAATTTAACAAAAACTTGTAAGCATACGTTAAACCAATACTCAGCTGCATGTTCAAAAGAGAATCGTGGCTCTGTTTATTCTCACACTTGCCCTTTTTCTACACTTAAGTTTCTCTTTTGAAGTAATTCTTTTTTTTTTCTTCAAAGGATGGAGGTAAGGAGAGCGCCCAGAAGTTACCATGATAAACCCTCAATGGTAGGATCACGAGGTCCCTTATCTCGTCTGTTACTCCTATCAACGAATCTAATTAAGTTAGTATAACGGTCAATCACTAAGTCCCAATATGAATTCTAAGACTCAAACTTCTAACCTCAGAATAAGAAGTTCGGCCAGTGTTTTGAATTATCTTCCCTTGGTAAACTTGGGAGTAAAACTTTCAAGGAGATGTGATTTGAGATTAAACTAGGATTCAATGCTGTTAGCAAAGCTTCTTATTTCAAAAGTCATTATTGTGAAAACTAGTTTCCTGACAGAGAAAATTTCTTGATCATATTTTCTAAGTTCAAAGAGGATGACCCATCCAGACTAGTAGCCTTTTCTGCCAGCCGCTTCCACTCTAGAGCCTTGTTCTTCATTTTCTTGCCTTTCTCTCCTCCCATAAATTGTCTTACAAGCTTCTCCAGTTCCTCTCTTTTGAAATCATTATCAATCTCCATGCCAATCTCCCATTCAGTGCACATGTACCTGCAATTGGTTTGTTGATCACCAAAAAATGGCCAGCAAATCATGGGCACTCCAGCGGACAAACTCTCAATAGTCGAATTCCACCCGCCATGAGTTAAAAACCCTCTAACCGATGGGTGATTGAGGACTTGCTCTTGCGGGCACCAGCTTGTTATAAAACCTCTTTCTCCAGTTATTTTCATGAATTCTGGAGGTAGAACTGCCGAATCGCCCACAACCAGATCAGGTCTAATTATCCATAGGAAGTAGTGATTACTATTAGAAAGTCCCCAGGCAAACTCAACCAGTTTTTGTGGTGACATGATTGTTATACTACCAAAATTGACGTAAACCACAGAGCTGGGTTCCTTGGTATTGAGCCATGAAAGGCACTCTGATTCTTCTTTCCAGAGACTGTATCCAATTGAATTCGAACCATCTTCTTTGGATATCTGATTCAGAAGTAACTGCAAAGGGCCGATGGTGTAAACATGGGGAAACATAGAAGAGAGAGCATCTATGAGATTTGGCTCCAATGCATCAAAAGTTTGAACAATAGTGGCCGAAGCTTTAGAAGACCTTTGTGTAGATTCCATGGTGACGTTAAATAATACTTCATTCGGATCAGTTGTTCGTATAAAGGTAGGGATATCCTTCAGACGTATATCTTTCATACCTGGAATCCAATCTATGACGGTGTCCAAGTACCCATTTGTCAGATAGTTGGCATCTGCATACACATAACAATGGTTACCTTAATTAGTAGCATAAACTTCTTTGTCCAATAAATTGTTTGAAGATGAGTCTCATGTACCTTTAAGAGGTGTAAAACCTTTTTCCAAGAGATTGTGATATTGATAAAAGCCCATGAAACCACATGCAGCGAGTGTCCAAAACTGTATGATGGGGACTCCAAGTTCCTCAGCAGCATCTATGGTGAATGTCATAAAACCATCGGAGACAATGCAAGTCACTGGAAGGATGTTAAAAAAAAAACTGGAAGGATGTTCAGAGAAGCAGTGTTATTAAGTTTTGTGAGGAGATCGGCAAATGGAGCCAAACAGTTTTTTCTCACTGAGAGACAAAGAGAAGGGAGATCTTGGGTGGCGTCAACGTCAGATGGAGGAAGGCCGTCGGGGATGGTTTCAAATCTAAAATCCGGTAACCTATTTAGAGAGTTAGGTCCACCGGATTTTAGAAATCGCTTGTGGTTGAACTCTGTGTTGACAAAAGTTACATGACACCCTTTGGCATGGAGTAGCTTTGCTAGTTTCAGCATTGCTTTTATGTGGCTTTGAAGCGGATATGGTATACAAACTACATGAGGTTTACCAACGGTTGCCATTGGATCTCTCTCTCTCTCTCTCTGTGTTCACTTCAAAGCAAAGTCTCTTGGGGCATATGACAAAGGGTGAAGCCTTTTTATAGTCCTAACTGCAATTAAAATAATGTACTGAATAACGTCATATCTTTCAACACACAGAAGGACAATAACAAAGGCAGAGAAGAAGAGGTAAGGTCAATCAATTGGGAGCACAATCCTCTCATTTTTCAATGTTAGATAGATTTCTCTGGGTCTCTCATCGACATCCAATCCTCTAAATTGAACTATTCATGATGAAAGTATTAATAATTACTACAACAAATAAGGCTTTTGTCGAGGAAATATTTCTTAGGAAATACTTAAAAATTCTTCGCAAAATGTGATTCTTTACGATGTAATTTCAAACATTTACCAATGAAATTTCGATTTCCTCGGTAAAGGTCATTTTTAGCTGAGAAAATTTTTTACCGAGGACAATTTTACTAGGCAAAAGCTATGTATTTTTACAGGGGAAAATGGTGCTTAGGCAAAACTAGACTGTTGCCAAGGAAATTTCCCTAGGTAAAAATCGAATTTTATCGAGTAAACTTTTCCTAGGCAAAAGTTATATTTTTCACTAAACCTTCAATAAATTCAATATGTAAAATGCTATAAAATAAAACAAAATCATAAAACTTTTCATATTCTTGTAGTGGAGCATGAATCGAGTCGTGTTATGTTGTATTTTGATCGTTTTATTTTGAATTTTTTATTGAATATTAATTAAATTTAACTTAATCTTTCAGATAAATTGTATAGATCATTCAACACATAAGTAGTATGTTTGTTAATCGTGTCTTGTTTTGATCAATACACATACCTTGTAAATTAAAACTTAGGAGTAAGATACATTCTCTCTCAACAAAATCTATCACCCCATAGACCCAATAAACTAAAATTCCACACGATCCATTTGTTGGTAAAATGAAACAAAAAAAAAATTCTCTATCTGTAAGAATTAATACAATAGCCAACCAAGACACAGGGAAAATGCAAACAAATAATTCAACACCAGTTACTAAGTTGTCATGTTAAAATCGAATTATTCGCCTTGAATTACAACTTGTCACATTTTTTTTTATTATTGTTGATTAGTCCTGTCTTTTGTGAATTCATGTGGATAATTAGTCAATTGTAACAATAATTACGTGTTGAGTTTTTGTCGTGATAAAAATTACCAGCTCTACCAAATTTAAAAAGATTTATAATTGAAGGGTCCAAATCAGATTGATTAAGCCTTAATAACTTTTTAATATGCCACGATGTGTCCGTATAAGCAGACCAATTATAATATAGTTATATTACGAGTATAGAGACATTAAAAGAAAGAGAAAAAAATAATAATAATAGAGGGCACGTATTTGTGTTCTTCATTTCTTATGGACAATGCCTTCGTCGATTTGACTTGATTCTCTCTTTTAACGTGGATTCACATAGTCTTGCATGGAAATTTAACATAATTTCTATATGAGTAATGGTACTTGAACTTAATTTGATAATTTAATTTATTAATCTAATCATTGATCACTATCATTAGATAGACAATGAATTCTAGTATAATTGTTTGAGACTCGCTATCAATTAAATAATTGTGACGGGTTATGTCAACATATTATATTTGAATTATATTATTGTTTTTGTATAGAAAAATCACTTAATGCAATTGGACCTTACGAGACTAAAGTATTCATAAAAGAAGGTGATTGTTAGCAACATTCCACCAGCTCCAGCACATAATAATAACAAAATAACTCCAAGACGTACAAGAAACCATCCCACATGTTTCATGGTGTTTGGTTTTATTTTTCTCAATTCTCCATAGCTTAGCTAGTTATGCTTACATGCTTGCTCGGATTCGGCTTCTGTGTACTTCTCTCTCGGCTCGCGTCTGCCACGTCCTGCGGGAGGCGAATCAGGCAGCTGACTTCATGGCTAATTGGGCTTGTTCTCAGCAGCTCAATCAGCGATTTCTTGATTCGTCATCCCTTCCTTCTGGGATTGTTGGCATCCTCGCCTTGGATGCTCGACAGACTCCTCACGTTCGTCGGTGAATTTTATTTTCATTTATGTTTTCAGTTATTTTGTTCTGTGGGGAGTCTCCATTTTGTTGTTTTGATCCTCCCACTTTGTACTTCTAGAGGTTTGACTCTTTGTCCTCCTTCCTTGTACTTTTCCCCTTTTAGTTATATATACAGGTAGGAGTCTGCCAAACCCCCCACCCACACTGGGTGAAAAAAAAAAAAAAAAAAAAAGCTAGTTTTGCAACTTTTCTGTTTTACCAGAAAGACAATCTATAATGATTAAGAAAAATACTATGCAATTCAAATTTAGATCTCAAATGAATAGGGACCATTAAATGAGTGAGTTTCATAATTTTTTTTAAATAGAACTCACTGATCCAATAATCCTTATTGATTTGAAATGTCGTTTGAAATTTCAAATTTGGGTTGCTTAGTATTACTCAACGATTAATGTCTCTGAGAAACAACCATGTTATCACTCAACAGTGAATGTCTTAAAGGACGCTGAACGAGTCCTCCTTTCGGAGGAGGCTCTCACAGATGAGTCTTCCTATGGCCCTCATCTAGTCTGTCATTTTGGGTTAAGAAGATGTAATTTATACATGTTTTTATAAATATTAGATCATGTACATGTGCTTTTCACGTAAATTATTTTAAATTATAATTTTTGTTTAATTTATTTTTATAATTATTTGAAATAATCCTGTAAATACAAAAATCTATAAATATTATTAAGGTTTCTTGAGTATGATGTTCCCGTTGTTCTCTTATGTGGCCAACAAGTACTATTGACTTTGAATAGGAGTTTATGCCTTTGAATTGAAATTTGAGGGTAAAGTTAATTAAAATTGTAAATTTTGATTCTCAATTTCAGTGACAAACCATGAATTCTATTTTATCAGGAGGAGCATAAATTCAATTCGAAAAAAAATAAAAGAACCATACTTACCAACTCTAAAAACCAGAAAGTCAATCACCCCCTCATGTAAAAGATGGATTTGCTCCTTAGTGATTGAGGACTCTGAAACAAAAATATATCAATCAATAAAAAAAACATTTTTATTATATATAAACCTCATAATCACCTCAATTAAACTTTATATAAATCTTAAATATTGCATGGTCCAAACTATAACGTTCATCAACTTCATTTTTGCATGCCAATGAAGTTAATTTTTTGACATCTTATTGCTTGGATGAATGGATAAAAGATGTTGATACAATTTTCTTCCAACTACATGCACAAGATAAGTAGGGAAAAGAGTTTATATACAATGGTTGTTGAGGTAAGTGGGAGGGACATTCGACAATAGTAGTTAGATCAAACCCCAGGGGTTGCTTAATCTACGAACTAAAGATTATTGAGAAGCCCACCTTTTTGTAGCATCTTACTGTATGATAATGTGACGATGGAACATAGTGATGGAGTGGGTAAACATGGATTTGAGAAAGTAGTGGATATTGTTATTAGGTTTTAGGTATGTAGAGAGTGGTTAATGGTAGGAATGAAATCTCTATGAATCACACAACATATATACGAAAAATTGTTAAAAAAATGAAGAGAACATAGAAAGTCATAAGGTGACCAATTAAAACAAAGCAGTTATGATTATTCCAAGTTGTTCGTTTATTTGTAATATTTGTGCACGTAAAGTGAGGAAAGTTGAATGGATGAGAAAAAAATGAATAGATGACTTGCAGTTTGGAATACCAAAAGACAAGAAATCATGTGTGATTAATAATGAACTCTTTTCTTTTTCTTTAGTTAGTATATTAATTTGGATTTAATGTCAATATAATGGGTAGTGAGAAAAAAATAAAGATGGAAAGTCTCTATAAAAGAATTTATAAATGAATTTATTACATAATGAAGAATATTTATTCAGGTGGATGGTAGTTTGATATTTAAGTACCTAAAGGCATGATAGAACATAAAATTTGAGCCCAAAAAAATCGATCTCACTATATTAAATAATTATTTTTCTTTCCTTCATTTCTTTGATTACATGATTCAAAATTTATTTTTACCCATTAATTTCTTAAAAATATTGACAAAATTTTCTCAAAATACATAATTCGATAAAATTTTCTCAACATATATATATTATCGTATATAGATAATATCTGAAATAAAAATTATGTTAAAATATAAATTAATCAAATATTAAATGATTAAACAGATAATAGAAATGGGTGATGTGATGGATGGGTGGGGGAGAATGTATAGGGGATAAAATTTAACTTCCTATGTGTTTCATTAT
Organism: Ilex aquifolium; assembly: GCA_951799425.1. NCBI lineage: Eukaryota > Viridiplantae > Streptophyta > Magnoliopsida > Aquifoliales > Aquifoliaceae > Ilex > Ilex aquifolium. The sequence goes on along the minus strand of OX637397.1, from coordinate 39,866,897 downwards.
ATAGATTTAAGAAGAAAGCAGAAGCTCAGAATTTTTTATATTATGCCAAATTAAGGAATAATTGACTTTAAGACAAGATCATTTAAGGATAAAATTAAAATGGAAATTAAAGGTTAAAATTAATTATTAAAGCTCAAATGAATATAATTAAATGTTAAATTTATGCACATAATTAGTTTAAGAAGATGAAATGATATAGGAAGATTTTGTAATTAATTGAATAAAATGAAAAGAAATGGGAGGATATGATTGACTTATAACAATAATCAAAGACAAAATAGTCAAACAAAAATTTTCATTTTTGTTGAAATTTTAAAGTAATATAGATAGTCATACACTTTAATGGTGTTCTAGACCAAAATATGGATCAATTGCTAATTGATGTGTCCGAGGTTTGTGTATGTGTGAGGGTGAGCTGTGGAAGTGAGCTCGAAAGCTCAAGTTATGACGATTATCTGGGAAGTAGTCAAAAGTTAGAAGGAAGCGAAGATTATAGTGATTCACCAACTACGAAGCCTGACTAATCCACTCGAACATAATCTCCTACGTCGAGGAGGGGGAATTGTTTATTATTTCTCGGAAATCAATGGGTTACAGTTTGCTTTTTTGGCATAAAGACCTTTGATATTTATAAGTGAACAATTGTTAATATCCCTTGTTTGTCGAGATCTTCTTCCAAATATTGTTGGAGCATTGGAGCTTGTCTCTCCTTGATTGCAGGAGTGAGCGCCTAACTGATCGCTGTAATCAATTATTTCCTAATTGCAAGAGTAACGCGGCTTTCCTTTTGGAGAATGTATGGTTCCTTGTATGCCCTAGGGCAAGGTCTTCCAACTAGCCCGGGGGCGGGTGGTTAGATCATTCAACCACCCCGATCTACAAGTGTTCAATCTCCTTTTGGGTTCTTGTTGTTAGAGTATTTATATTATGAGTAGTTTAGGCATTTTACATTGTTTTGTTGCACTAATATATAAGGGCCTACATTGTGTATTCCAAGTTAAGGTGGTATTACTGATTGAATTAGTCTAATATAATGTTCTTTACTTCTTATTTTCTTCTCCCCTTCTCCTCTTCTCTTCTTGCCTTTGATCAATGTTAACATGGTATCAGACCATTGTTCGATCCTAGCATACTTAAAAAAAATTTGAAGAACACTAAAAAAAAAAAAAAACTGGCCAAAAACGAGGGCTAACGTCATCAATCTGGAGTCGAGGAGAGCACTACCATACTCGATTCTTCATGGGCTTTCCAATGGTATGTTTCGTTTTTGATTTTGAGGTCATCGGATAGGGTTTTCCAATTTTTGAATTTTTTTAAAAAAATTCGGCTCCATTTTTTGATCTGTGAATTAGGGTTGTTTTTCTCGAATTTCTTGCTTCCAATCGAGTCTAAAGGGTGCGATTTGAAAGCTTTTGGTTGGAATTTGGTTGTATATTGGCTGCTTGGGACTGTCGGCCTACTGCTCACAGTAAGAACAGTAGTCGAAGTCTTTGTTCTGGGCTTTTGTCTTTGTTCTTGGTCCCTGTCTTTGGCTTCGCTGGTTGGTTTCTGTTCTGGGGAGGCTTCTCTTGGCTTCGCAGGTTGGCTTCACAGGTGAAACAGTTTGTTTCGCAGATTGGATTCACAGGTGGTGTATCACGTTTGGTCGGATAACTTGTTTTCTTGTTTGATTGTTGGACTCTCTCGTTTCTGACTTGGTTTGGATATTATTTTGTAGTGAGCATTGACCATTTGTTTAACATTATGACAAGTGGAACTTCTGATTCTTTTCAGGCTATTAGTGTAAGATTAAATGGTGCAAATTATTCTTATTGGGCTTATGTTATGAAGAATTTTTTGTTGGGAAATGAGATGTGGTGTTATGCTAGTGGTGATGTGCAAGCTCCAACAGATCCGAAGGCAAAGAAATATGCTGACTTAAAGAATACTTGGAAAATCAACAATGCTAAAATCATCACTTGGATTAACAACTCAGTTGATCAGACCATTGGTATTTATTTGACTAAGTTTAACACAGCCAAAGAAATTTGGGATTATTTAGCTACATTATTTGTTCAGTCCAATTTTGCAAAGAGATATCAACTTGAGCATGACATTCGAGCTACACGTTAGGTTGATAAAACCATACAGGAGTTCTACTTAGTTATGACTGGATATTGGGATCAGTTAGCACTTGTTGAACCTGCTGAATTGAGTACTCATATGGTTTATCGCACCTTTAGGGAGGAGCAGCAGTTGGTGCAGTTTTTGATGGCTCTTAGAGAATACTTCAAGGGACTTCGTGGTTCTATTCTCCATCGTCTTCCTTTTTCCACAGTTGATGCAGTAGTGAATGAGTTTCTTGCTGAAGAAGTCCGTCTTAAGACTCTTTCTGGGAAGGGTCTTCTTCTATTGCCTAATCAGACTGTTTTGACTGTACCACCCAAGGTGACTTCTCATTCACATAATAAATATCGGGGTCGTATTGTTTCAGATGAGTGCAGTTTCTGTCGTGAGAATGGCCACTGGAAGGCCTAATGGCCTAAATTGGTGAACAAGCATTCTAAGGGGGTATTAAATCAGCCATTTAAGTCCAAAGATCATCATACAGCAGCAGCTGCATCACCAGTAGATGAGTCACTCTCATCAGCTCCCAGCATGACTATCATAGTTGATCAGTTGCAGAAGCTTAGCGACTTATCATTATAATTTGAGCTGGATTATTGCATGTCCCTTTAAGGACAAGGATCAGTAACTCTTAGGAGGTATGAAAAGAGATTGAACTTGAGATTTCTGTGCTACCAAGTATCAAATTCAACCATTGAACCACCCATAAAATGTATTAAAAAAAATAAAATTATACGTGTTAGAACTTATCTATTGCCGGGCCTTATCTAGTTATATGTTATCTAGCACTTGGATAACACCCTCGTGCCAAAAAAAATAAAAAAATTGAGATAGTACCATAGACTAATCCTAGCATTAGGGGTGCACGAAATTTTTATCATATTTATCTCATAGTCTTGAGAGAGTGTAGCTTGTTCTAGTGCTATGGAGGAGTGAGGTATCAAGAGTTCAAAATCAGATAAATAATAGTTGATATATGTTATCCACAAACATGTGAGAGTGGTGTCGCAAAACTCATTCTAATGATAAAGAGATGGCAGAAAATTAAAGAGAGGTTAAATGAGAGAGAAGATGTGATAAAAATCCAATTTTTTTAAAATTGATTTTTTTTTTTCATTTAATGTAATCAATAATCTCAATAATTAAAAGAGAGGCCAACTATGAGAAGTCAGGGCCGGCCCACTAAAAACTGGGGCCCTAAGCGAAAGTGTTAAATAGGGGCCTATCAAAATTTATCAAAAAAAAAATATTGTAGGATTAAAATTTTATTTTTTCTTTTTTTGTGATGCAAAATTAGTAATCAAAATTTTATATTTGAGTTTTGCTAGAATATTTTTTCAAGGGATAATATGACTAATTCATTTAATCTTTCTTATGCTATAGTTGATCGTAAGTAGAATTTTATGAGTTTTAAGTTTGAAAACACTTGACATATTTCAAACTAAAAATTCTTGTGAATAAAATATATTTTAAAATAACAAATAATTGTACTAAGAGAACAATCTAATATCTTATAAAAGTCAATAAGAATTAAACACAATATCACCTGATAAATAAAAATTATATAAGCTTTAAATTGACGATTTGTTCGCCTCCAAAATCATCTACTATTTCAAACTTTCACAATAAAAAAAAAGAATTGCATTAAATTAATCCTATTAATAAAAATATTAAAAAATTAAATTACTAATCAAACAAATATGTACCTTTTTAATTTAAGGGTTAATTACAAAATGCCCCCTTGAACTTTGGGTCTTGTTTCGATCAGGTCCCTCTGGTTTAAAATTAAACAATTTGCCCCCTTCAAGTTTCAAAATTAGCAAGTTGACTGATGAATTAGACAGAAATTTTAAAATTAATTTTCTACCCTTAACCTTTATTGATCTCCATTTTTTTCCCTTTCCTTTTGCCCAAACGAGCCAAAAGCTCCAACGACACCAGCCAACCATCGCAACCACCAACCAGACACAATCAACTAGCTACAAACCACCGCAGCCACCATCCAACCACAACCCATCGCAGCCACCAACCACCACAGCCACCACCCAGCCATAATCAACCGGCTACAAACCATTGCAGCCACCACGCAGCCACAATCACCCAACCATAAACCATCGCAACCACCAACCCACCGCAACCACCACCCAGCTACAAACCAGCACAGCCATCACCCAGCCAATTGTCGTCCTAGTCATCGTCCACCCAACAACGATCAACAAACACTAACAAAACAAAAGGAACAATGAAAATGAGAAGAAATAGAATAAACTCGTCGTAAATGTTCCGCTCAAGCTACTATCTAGCCCCCATCACCGCCATACATGTGGTGCCACAACAACCAAAAAACCTCCCAATCCATTATTCGGCACCCACCATGAACAAAGCTTCAACTCCATCCAAATCCCACTCGGATTTTCTGGAAACACCGAATATAGCTGTTTTGGTGCAAATGGTGGAGGACAAGAATGGTGGTAGAGGGTTGATTGTCGAAGAATTTCGCAACCAATGGGAGGCGTGGAGTTTCTTGTCATCAAGGTGTGGCTAGGCTACTGATCCAATGGTGGTTACGAATGCTAACAGGGAGAGGCTTACTAGTTGGAGTTATGGGGCTTGGTTATTCTTCGGCCGGGCTAGGTCTGTCGATTGAAAGGGGGTTGGGGGTGGTCTTGTTGGTGTTGAATGGGTTGTGACTCACAGAAAGGGTGGCGTGGGGGTATCCTGGCAGAAGTGGGGTTTGGGGTGGGAGGTAGGTGTGGGCATGGGGTGTGAGTGAGAAATTTCAGTTTTTGTTTTTTAAGACACATAAAAATGGAAGGGTAAAATTGTCTTTTAATTGTATTTTAGAACTTCTGTCAACATTTTGACGGTGGAATTAACGGCAATTGAGCGATTAAGATAAAGTCTAGACTTGAAGGGGGCAAATTGTTTAATTTTAAACCAGAGGGACCTGATCGAAATAAGACCCAAAGTTCAAGGGGGCATTTTGTAATTAACCCTTAATTTAATCTAGGTTGCAAGAGAAAGATACATAATTATGCTATATGAACTTTTTTTACTTGTGGGGGGAGAGAGAGAGAGAGAGAGTAGACTTTTAGGCTATAATTGTGGAAAATTAATTTTTGTCTTTTTTAGAACTTTCAAGTCTTTTAACTTTTAGAAAAATGCTACATAACCCAAATGAAACCCAAAAATTAAAACCCAAATGAATATTATCCATTGGATGAGTGTGGGATGAGTGAGTGAGAGCGAGAGATGTGAATTAGGCCTTTGTTTTAGTCTAGGTCTTGTAAGAATTTCCATTATATTGGGCCCTTTAACCAAAATTTTTGGGCCAATTTAAATTACAGTTAAAAACTACACTTATTATTTGGGAGTCCTCTTTTTTTTTTTGGGCCCTAAACAGTTGCTTAATTGGTCTTTCTATTGGGCCGGGCATGTGAGAAGTCATGTAATATTCCAAGGGCGAATTATATTTTGTATCCTGAAAGATTTTAGAATTTTTAATTTGTACCTTTAAAGATAAAATTTTTCACATTATACCCTCAATGTATAAAAAGTATTGCAATGTGACCTTTAAGTTAGATTCTGTTATTTTTTTGCCGTTAGTGTCAATTGGGTATTTTTTGACAGAAAAAATAAATGAAGATAACGGAAGGGCTATATTGCAACACTTTTGATATATTAAGGTACAGTGTGAAATTTTTTATCTTTGAAGGTGTAAAGTGAGAATTCTTAAATTTTTCAAGTTACAAAGTATAATTCACCCTTGGAATAACCACTTTGCTATCTAAATATAAATAGATTTGTAGATCAAATCCACAATTTTGTTCTCAAAAAAAAACAAAAGCGTTGGCATAATAGAAGTATTTGTTTTAGTCAAATGAATATGTGGTGAGCTTTATAAAACAGTTTTAAATCCCCTAAATATTTCTAATAATAGTGTTTTTCTTTTTTAGACAACGGAGCGTCGTCCAAGTCACGTGTCTATTCAACTCATGAGAAAAACACAAACTTCAAATATTTGCAATCACCCACAAATTACATCCATTGCATAAATCGAGGCTCAATCGTGTGAGTCAAACGGGGAAGCTCAAATTAGTAATTTCTAGAATCCTTTCATTCCATGACAGATTTTGAAAACTTTGTTCGGTCCATATTTGTATATAATAACGTACTTTCTTCTTATTTTCTTTTTCTTTTTCTTTTTTTGGGTCTTCTCTAATTGCTTATTTATTTTGTGATAATTATGACCGCTAGATATTAATATTTAAAAACTCCTCCTCAGAGAAACCATTTTATCTAGGAAAAACAGAAAAAAAAACATTTGCTAGTCCATAGAATTATTGGGCTATTGTTGTCAGAACTACTGTCCTACATTAAATAGCAAACAAAATTGGCTTGGGGATGCATCAAAAGCTTGGACCCGACTACGGTACAACCAATTGAATTTTCGGTACGATACCGAAAATTCTTTTTTACAACATCAATGGTATAATTTACTAAATTTATGGATTATTTACAACTTCAATGACATTGAAATGACACCGGACAAGACATTAAAATGACAAGACAAGACATAAAGAAAAGCCGTCATTATTGACTTGAGGGCAAAATTATAACATTATTGGAAAGTTTACTACTATAGTGAACAAAATTACAACATTAGTGAAAATTTTATCACTTGTAACCTAACCTTAAATGTAGTAATTTTTATCCCTTTACCACTTGTAACCTAACCTTAAATACTTACAATTTAACCTTAAATGTAGTAATTTTTCCATATATACTTATAACCTCACTTTCAAATATAGTAATTTTACTTTTAATTGTTATAAACTTACCTAACCTTTAATACATAACCTTTAATTGTTGTAACCTAACCTTTAAGAGTTATAACCACACTTTCAAAGATAGTAATTTTACTTTTAATTGTTGTAACCTTACCCAACATTTAATACCTAACCTTTAAGAGTTTGTACCTCACCCTAAATTAAAATTCATAAAATTAAAATTAAATTAAAATTCATAAAATTCACATTAAATTAAAATTCATAAAATTAAAATTAAATTTAAAATTCATAAAATCAACATTAAATAAAAATTCATAAAATTAACATTAAATTAAAATAAGTAAAATTAAAATTAAATTAAAATCAACATTTAATTTAATGTTAATTTTTTGAATGTTAATTTAATTTTAATTTTATGAATTTTAATTTAATTTTAATTTTATGAATTTTAATTTAATTTTAATTTTATGAATTTTAATTTAATGTTAATTTTATTAATTTTAATTTAATTTTAATTTTATGAATTTTAATTTAATTTTAATTTTATAAATTTTAATTTAATTTTAATTTTTTGAATTTTAATTTAATTTTAATTTAATTTAATGTTAATTTTATGAATTTTAATTTAATTTTAATTTTATGAATTTTAATTTAATTTTAATTTAATGTTAATTTTATGAATTTTAATTTAATTTTAATTTAATTTAATTTTAATTTTATGAATTTTAATTTAATGTTAATTTTATGAATTTTAATTTAATTTTAATTTTGTGAATTTTAATTTAATTTTAATTTTATAAATTTTAATTTAATGTTAATTTTATGAATTTTAATCCGTTGAAGTAAAAAATTCATTGAAGTTGTAAATATTGTCATAATTGTCGTAAAGAATCCATTGAAGTTGTAAATATGACATACCACGTAAAGAATCCATTAAAGTTGTAAATATTCTCATAAAAGTGATAAATAAACCATTTAAGTTGTATATCTTCTTTGATTAGTCACAACTCTAGTAAAAACCATTAAAGTGGTAAAAACAATCACAACTCTAGTAAAAAAAATTCATTGAAGTTGTAAATAATCCCATAAATTTAGAAAACATACCACTGAGGTTGTAAATATTACCACAAATTTGGTAAACATACCACTGAAGTTGTAAATATTCCCACAAATTTGGTAAATATACCACTGAAATTGTAAATATTCCCTTCATTATAGTAACAAAATAGTAATCATGATGTACTATTGACATGTCATTTCAATGTCGTGTCTTGTCTACAAATAATCCATTAAAATTGTAAATCATCCATTAATGTTGTAAATAATCCATTCAAGTTGTAAATATTCCCATTTTTATAACTTCAATGGATTCTTTACCACTAATATTTACAACTTCATGGGGAGATTTGATCGATCAAATTGTTTCAGATATGGAATACTGGGGACATCAGCAACAATTTGATCGATCAAATATGGTTTTGATCGATCAAATTCAATAACAACTAACTAATTTATCCAATTTAAAATTCATAAAATTAAAATTAAATTAAAATTTATAAAATTAAATTTAAATTAAAATTCATAAAATTAAATTAAAATTAAAATTCATAAAATTAACAATAAATTAAAATTCATAAAATTAACACTAAATTAAAATTCATAAAATTAACACTAAATTAAAATTCATAAAATTAAAATTAAATTAAAATTCATAAAATTAACATTAAATTAAAATTCATTAATTTAAATTTAAATTTAAAATTCATAAAATCAACATTAAATGCTTATTAGAAAATCAACATTACTTCTTGTAAAATGCTTATTAGAAAAAATTGAATGTTAATTAGATGAAATTGATTGTTAATTTAATAAATTAAATGTTAATTACATGTTAATTTGGTAAAATTGAATGTCAATTTGATAAATCTGAATGTTAATTTGATAATTTGAATGTTAATTTGATGAATTGGGTGTTAATTGAATGAAATTGAAAGTTTATTTGGTTAATTTAATGTTAACTAGTTGAATTTGAATGTTAATTTCGTGAATTAAATGCTTATTAGAAAAATTTGAATGTTAATTAGATGAAATTGATTGTTAATTTGATAAATTAAATGTTAATTACATGTTAATTTGATGAAATTGAACTAGTTAATTTGATGAATAAGGTGTTAATTGAATGAAATTGAAAGCTTATTTGGTTAATTTAATGTTAACTAGTTGAATTAGAATGTTAATTTCGTGAATTAAATGCTTATTAGAAAAAATTGAATGTTAATTAGATGAAATTGATTGATAATTTGATAAATTAAATGTTAATTACATGTTAATTTGATAATTTGAATGTCAATTTAATGAATAAGGTGTTAATTTAATGAAATTGAAAGTTTATTTGGTTAATTTAATGTTAACTAATTGAATTAGAATGTTAATTTCGTGAATTAAATGCTTATTAGAAAAAATTGAATGTTAATTAGATGAAATTGATTGTTAATTTGATAAATTAAATGTTAATTACATGTTAATTTGATGAAATTGAATGTCAAATTTGATAAAATTGAATGTAATTAACATTTAATTTATCTAATTAACAATCAATTTCATTTAATTAACATTCAATTATTTCTAATAAGCATTTAATTCACGAAATTAACATTCTAATTCAACTAGTTAACATTAAATTAACCAAATAAACTTTCAATTTCATTCAATTAACACCCAATTCATCAAATTAACATTCAAATTATCAAATTAACATTCAGATTTATCAAATTTGACATTCAATTTCATCAAATTAACATGTAATTAACATTTAATTTATCAAATTAACAATTAATTTTATCTAATTAACATTCAATTTTTTCTAATAAGCATTTAATTCACGAAATTAACATTCAAATTCAACTAGTTAACATTAAATTAACCAAATAAACTTTCAATTTCATTCAATTAACAACCAATTCATCAAATTAACATTCAAATTATCAAATTAACATTCAGATTTATCAAATTGACATTCAATTTTATCAAATTAACATGTAATTAACATTTAATTTATCAAATTAACAATCAATTTCATCCAATTAACATTCAATTTTTTCTAATAAGCATTTAATTCACGAAATTAACATTCTAATTCAACTAGTTAACATTAAATTAACCAAATAAACTTTCAATTTCATTCAATTAATGAATAGAATTTTAATTTGATGAATTGAATGTTAATTTGTTGTTAATTTGATGTTGATTTGATGAAATTACATGTTAATTTGATGAAATTAAATGTCAATTTGATAATTTGAATGTTAATTTGATGAATTGAGTGTTAATTGAATGAAATTGAAAGTTTCTTTGATTAATTTAATTTTAACTAGTTGAATTCGAATGTTAATTTCGTGAATTAAATGCTTATTAGAAAAAATTGAATGTTAATTAGATGAAATTGAGTGTTAATTTGGTGTTAATTTTATGAATTGAATTCTAATTTGATGAATTGAATGTTAATTTGTTGTTAATTTGGTGTTGATTTGATAAAATTACATGTTAATTTGATGAAATTGAATGTCAATTTGATGAATTGAATGTTAATTTGATAATTTGAATGTTAATTTGATGAATTGAGTGTTAATTGAATGAAATTGAAAGTTTATTTGATTAATTTAATTTTAACTAGTTGAATTTGAATGTTAATTTCGTGAATTAAATGTTTGTTAGAAAAAATTGAATGTTAATTAGATGAAATTGAGTGTTAATTTGGTGTTAATTTTATGAATTGAATTCTAATTTGATGAATTGAATGTTAATTTGTTGTTAATTTGGTGTTGATTTGATGAAATTACATGTTAATTGGATTAATTAGTCAGTTTTAATTGAATTTGATCGATCAGAAAGATATATTGATCGATCAAATCGTTGGTAAGTAAATTCGATCGATCAAACATATATTTGATCGATCATGTTATTATTGATTTCTATTGTGAATCAGAAGTAAAAGTACTGAGAAGATTTGATCGATCAAATCTCCCCAAATTTGTGGAAATAGGATTTCATACCACAATTATGGTAATATTTACAACTTTAATGAATTTTTTACTACATTTGTGGGAATATTTACAACTTCGGTGGTATATTTACCAAATTAGTGGGTATTTTTACAACCAAATGTGGATTCATTACTAGTCCATGATCGATCAAATATGGTTTTGATCGATCATGGACTAGTATTTTACTGAAAAGGAGAACAAAATTACAACATTAGTGGGAATATTTACAACTTCAATGGATTAATTACTACATTTATGGGAATATTTACAACTTTAGTGGATTGTTTACCAAATTTTTGGAAATTTTTACAACCAAAAGTGGATTGATTACTAGTCCATGATCGATCATAATCATATTTGATCGATCATGGACTAGTTCCATACCGAAAAGGAGAACAAAATTACAACATTAGTGGTAATATTTACAACTTCAATGGATTCATTACTACATTTATAGGAATATTTACAATTTCGGTAGTATATTTACCAAATTTGTGGGTATATTTACAAAAAAATGTGGATTCATTACTAGTCCATGATCGATCTAATATGGTTTTGATCGATCATGGACTAGTATTTTACCGAAAAGGAGAACAAAGTTACAACATTAGTGGGAATATTTATAATTTCAATGGATTCATTACTACATTTATTTGAATATTTACAAGTTTAGTGGATTGTTTAATATATTTGTGGAAATCTTTACAACGCAAAATTGGATTCATTACTAGTCCATGATCGATCAAATATATGTTTGATCGATCTAATTTACTTACCAACGATTTGATCGATCAATATATCTTTCTGATCGATCAAATACAATTATAACTGACTGATTAATCTAATTTTTAAAAAAAAATTTAAAAATTGGAAAAATTTTAAAAAAAATTTAAATCCAATTTGAAAAAAAAAATTGAAAAATATGTTTGATCTATCAAACATGTTAAATTCAATTTTTAAAAATCCAATTTTTTAAAAATTGAAAAATATATAATTTTTTAAAAATTGAAAAAAAACCAATTTTGTAAGAAATTGAAAAAAAATCCAAATTTTTAATTGTACAATGGATTAAAATAGATTAAACATATTTGATAGATCAAATATATCTTTGATCTATCAAATATACTTTTGACAAGAAGTAAAAATACTGGGGAGATTTGATCGATCAAAACCATATTTGATTGATCAAATTGTTGCACAAATGTGGTAAACAATCCACTGAAGTTGTAAATATTCCCATAAATGTCGTAAATAATCCATTGAACTTGTAAACATTGCCATAATTGTGGTATGAAATCCATTGCACTTCTAAATATTTCCATGATCGATCAAATATGCTTTTGATCGATCAAATATCCCCAAATTTGTGGAAATATTTAGAAGTGTTGGGGAGAATCAAACATATATTTGATCTATCAAATATGTTTAATCGATTTTAATCCATTGTACAATTAAAAAATTGGATTTTTTTCAATTTTTAAAAAATTGAATTTTTAAAAATTGAATTTAACATGTTTGATAGATCAAACTTATTTTTCAATTTTTTTTTTCAAATTGGATTTAAATTTTTTTTTAAAATTTTTCCAATTTTTAAATTTTTTTTATAAAAAAATTAGATTAATCAGTCAGTTGTAATTGCATTTGATCGATCAGAAAGATATATTGATCGATCAAATCGTTTGTAAGTAAATTCGATCGATCAAACATATATTTGATCGATCATGTTATTATTGATTTCTATTGTGTAAAAGTACTGAGAAGATTTGATCGATCAAATAAGATTTTGATCAATCAAATTTCCCTAAATTTGTGGAAATAGGATTTCATACCACAATTATTGTAATATTTACAACTTTAATGAATTTTTTACTACATTTATGAGAATATTTACAACTCTAGTGGATTGTTTACTACATTTGATCGATCATTACTAGTCCACGATCTATCAGTGGTAATGAATCCACATTTTGTAGTAAAGATTTCCACAAATATAGTAAACAATCCACTAAAGTTGTAAATATTATCATAAATGTAGTAATGAATCCATTGAAGTTGTAAATATTGCCACTAATGTTGTAATTTTGTTATCATTTTCGGTATGGAACTAGTCAATAATCGATTAAATATGGTTTTGATCGATCATGGACTAGTAATGAATCCACTTTTTGTTGTAAAAATTTTCACAAATTTGGTAAACAAACCACTGAAGTTGTAAATATTCCCACAAATTTAGTAAAAATACCACTGATGTTGTAAATATTCCCACATATTTTGTAATTTTATTCACTAATGTTGTAAAATTTTCACTAATGTTGTAATTTTGTTCACTATAGTCGTAAACTTCCCACTAATGCTGTAATTTTGCCCTCAAGTCAATAATGACGGCTTTTCTTTATGTCTTGTCTGGTCATTTCAATGTCTTGTCCGGTGTCATTTCAATGTCATTGAAGTTGTAAATAGTCCATAAATTTAGTAAATTATACCATTGATGTTGTAAAAGGAAATTTAGTAAATTATACCATTGGTGGGAATATTTATTCTTTACGACATTTATGAGAATATTTACCATTTTAGTGAATTGTTTACCACATTTGTGTGAAAATCTTTGCAACGAAAAGTGGATTCATTACTAGTAATGATCGATCAAATGTAGTAAACATTCCACTAAAATTGTAAATATTCTCACAAATGTAGTAAAAAATTCATTCAAGTTGTAAACATGATCGATCAAATTACAACATGTAATTAATGTCAATTCAACTAGTTCAATTTCATCAAATTAACATGTAATTAACATTGAATTTATCAAATTAACAATCAATTTCATCTAATTAACATTCAATTTTTTCTAATAAGCATTTAATTCACGAAATTAACATTCAAATTCAGCTAGTTAACATTAAATTAACCAAATAAACTTTCAATTTCATTCAATTAACACCCAATTCATCAAATTAACATTCAAATTATCAAATTAAAATTCAGATTTATCAAATTGACATTCAATTTTATCAAATTAACATGTAATTAACATTTAATTTATCAAATTAACAATCAATTTCATCTAATTAACATTCAATTTTTCTAATAAGCATTTCACAAGAAGTAATGTTGATTTTCTAATAAGCATTTAATGTTGATTTTATGAATCTTAAATTTAAATTTAAATTTATGAATTTTAATTTAATGTTAATTTTATGAATTTTAATTTAATTTTAATTTTATGAATTTTAATTTAGTGTTAATTTTATGAATTTTAATTTAGTGTTAATTTTATGAATTTTAATTTAGTGTTAATTTTATGAATTTTAATTTTAATTTTAATTTAATTTTATAAATTTAATTTTATGAATTTTAATTTAATTTTAATTTTATGAATTTTAAATTGGATAAATCAGTTAGTTGTTATTGAATTTGATCGATCAAAACCATAGTTGATCGATCAAATTGTTGCTGATGTCCCCAGTATTCCATATTTGCAACAATTTGATCGATCAAATCTCCCCACGATCGATCAAATCTCCCCATGAAGTTGTAAATATTAGTGGTAAAGAATCTATTGAAGTTGTAAAAATGAGAATATTTACAACTTCAATGGATCAATGATATGTTTACAACTTGAATGGATTATTTACTACTTTAATGGATGATTTACAACTTTAATGGATTATTTGTAGACAAGACAAGACATTGAAATGACATGTCAATAGTACATCATGATTACTATTTTGTTACTATAATGAAGGGAATATTTACAACTTCAGTGGTATATTTACCAAATTTGTGGGAATATTTACAACTTCAGTGGTATGTTTACCAAATTTGTGGTAATATTTACAACCTCAGTGGTATGTTTACTAAATTTATAAGATTATTTACAACTTCAATGGATTTTTTTTACTAGAGTTATGAATGTTTTTACCACTTTATTGATTTTTACTAGAGTTGTGACTAATCAAAGAAGATATACAACTTAAATAGTTTATTTATCACTTTTATGGGAATATTTACAACTTTAATGAATTCTTTATGTGGTATGCCATATTTACAACTTCAATGGATTTTTTACTTCAATGGATTAAAATTCATAAAATTAACATTAAATTAAAGTTTATAAAATTAAAATTAAATTAAAATTCATAAAATTAACATTAAATTAAAATTCATAAAATTAACAATAAATTAAAATTCATAAAATTAAAATTAAATTAAAATTCATAAAATTAAAATTCATAAAATTAAAATTAAATTAAATTAAAATTCATAAAATTAACATTAAATTAAAATTTATAAAATTAAAATTCATAAAATTAAAATTAAATTAAAATTCATAAAATTAAAATTAAATTAAAATTTATAAAATTAAAATTCATAAAATTAAAATTAAATTAAAATTTATAAAATTAAAATTCAAAAAATTAAAATTAAATTAAAATTCATAAAATTAACATTAAATTAAAATTCATAAAATTAAAATTAAATTAAAATTCATAAAATTAAAATTAAATTAACATTCAAAAAATTAACATTAAATTAAATGTTGATTTTAATTTAATTTTAATTTTACGTATTTTAATTTAATGTTGATTTTATGAATTTTTATTTAATGTTGATTTTATGAATTTTAAATTTAATTTTAATTTTATGAATTTTAATTTAATGTGAATTTTATGAATTTTAATTTAATTTTAATTTTATGAATTTTAATTTAGGGTGAGGTAAAAACTCTTAAATGTTAGGTATTAAATGTTGGGTAAGGTTACAACAATTAAAAGTAAAATTACTATCTTTGAAAGTGGGGTTATAATTCTTAAATGTTAGGTTACAACAATTAAATGTTATGTATTAAAGGTTAGGTAAGGTTATAACAATTAAAAGTAAAATTACTATATTTGAAAGTGAGGTTATAAGTATATATGGAAAAATTATTACATTTAAGGTTAAATTGTAAGTATTTAAGGTTAGGTTACAAGTGATAAAGAGATAAAAATTACTACATTTAAGGTTAGGTTATAAGTGATAAAATTTTCAATAATGTTGTAATTTTGTTCACTATAGTAGTAAACTTTCCAATAATGTTGTAATTTTGCCCTCAAGTCAATAATGACAGCTTTTTTTTATGTCTTGTCCGGTGTCATTTCAATGTCATTGAAGTTATAAATAATTCATAAATTTAATAAATTATACCATTGATGTTGTAAAAAAGAATTTTCGGTATGGTACCAAAAATTCAATTGACTGTACCGTAGTCTGTAAGAGGTCAAACCAATTTAAAGGATGTCAGATTTTAATTAGAGGTCAAACCAATTTAAAGGATGTCAGATTCATGTCTACCAAGTTGACAAATTGTACACCTAGAAGTCCCTACTTTTTTGGTACAATTCATAATACAATGATTCAAAGTAAAAAACAAGATAAGGATGACTCTACAAAATTGTTGTAAATGTTGGCAGTTCAAAAATAAACGTTTTGAATTTGTTGTATTTCACTCTGACTTATATCTGAGTTGATATAAAAAATATATGAGTTGACTTATATTTGGGGAGAAATATTTTGCGATTGTTATCCCTCCCTTAAAGCTTATTAAGGGTAATTCGTGCATGAAGACACGGTGCAACGTAAGTGAGAAGTAATGGATTTGAAGAGAGAAAAATTCAATGTGAATGATTTTGAGAGGACGTTGATGACCGTTTGATGAGTCTATTTGTTACCGTCTAATGAACTTATTGAAATCTGTCATATTTTATATTATAAATATTTTAGTATTTATATTTGTGGTATAATAGATTAGGACATGTGAATTATCGATCTATTCAACGCATGAGTAATCTAGGGTTGATTCAAAAGTGTAATGATAGCAATATTTCGAAACGTGAAATCTATCCTCAATAAAAAATCGTACGTAAGCAATTTAATCAAGTTAGCATTTTAAATCAAATTAGCCACTTAAACAGTGGAGTTTGAAACAGTGACATGAAAGCATTTTTTATGAAACTATTCCAGCATGTTTTGAAACAGTGAAGTTTGAACCCCATTTCTTGGCAGCATTCAGACAGGGGCGATTCAAGTCAATTTGAGGCCTAAAGCGGAAACATTAAATGGAGACATTTTTATTTTTAGTATTATTTTTTTAAAAAAATTAATTTATTTTTAATTTTCAATGTAAGAAGGAGACAAAAAAATGATGTGTTAATATTGTCGAGAAAGAGATTTTAATTTTTGTTTTTATTTTTTATCACAGAGAGGGAGAGATAGTGTTTAATTTTAACTTTTGTTTTTTTTTTTTTTTTACCGGAGAGAGAGAGAGAGAGAGAAACTGGATGAGAGTAAATATGAGGTGACTTTTGAGTATTTTTTTTATTTTTAAGTTTTTAATGTTATGGATTGGATTATAAGCCCAAATTATTGCAATAAAAATTTTGATTTGATTTAATTTTTTGGGACTTTTTTGTAGGGCTTAAAATTTAATGGATTTAATTTTTTTTGTGGGTTAGTGATGTACCTAAAATTATGGGACTTTCTAAAAATTTGGGGCCTAAAGTCCATATTTTTTTTTTCCATAGTGTTGGGCCAGCCCTGCATTCAGAAACTTAATGTGGTTGTCATTGTAATTATTCCTAATAATAATTAATGCTGCTTTTGCAACATCCACATTCAAATTAAAAAAAACTAGTTTCTTGGTAGTACAAATTTGCTGATCATATTGTCTAAATTGAGAGAGGATGACCCATCTAAACTTGTAGCCTTTTCTGCCAGCCTCTTCCACTCTAAAGCCTTGTTTTTCATTCTCTTGCCATGCTCTCCCTCCATTAACTGTCTTACAAGCTTCTCCACTTCATCTCTCTTCACATCATTATCAATCTCCATGCCAATCTCCCATTTAGTGCACATGTACCTACAATTTGTCTGTTGATCTGCAAAAAATGGCCAGCAAATCATGGGCACTCCGGCGGACAAGCTCTCAATAGTTGAATTCCACCCACCATGGGTTAAGAACCCCCCAACTGATGGGTGGGTAAGGACTTGCTCTTGTGGACACCAGCTTGTTATAAAACCTCTTTCTGTAGTTACAGCCATGAATTCAGGCGGCAGGATTGCTGAATCACCCATGACCAAACCTGGCCTAATTATCCACAGGAAGTAGTGGTTACTATTAGCAAGTCCCCAGGCAAACTCCACTAGTAATTGCGGTGGCATGACTGTTAGGCTACCGAAATTCACATAAACCACAGAGTTGGTTTCCTTGGAGTTGAGCCATTGCAAACACTTTGAATCTTCTTTCCATAGACTGTATCCAATGGAATTCAGACCATCTTCTTTGGCTATTTGATTCAGAAGTAATTGCAGAGGGGCAATGGTATAAACATGGGAAAACATAAAAGAGAGAGCATCTACAAGTTCTGGCTCTAATGCATCAAAAGTTTGAACAATAATAGCTGAAGATTTAGAACACCTTTGTGCGGCTTCCATGACGAAGTTAAATGTTGGTTCATTCCGATCAGTTGTTCGTAAAAAGGAAGGAATATCCTTCAGACGTATACCTTTCATACCTGGAATCCAATCTATAACGGTGTCCAAGTACCCATTAGTCAGATAGCTTGCATCTGCATACACACAACAATGGTTACCTTAATTAGTAGGATAAGCTTCTCTTTCCAACAAATTATTTGAAGATGAGACTCATTTACCTTTAAGAGGTATAAAACCTTTTTCCAAGAGATTGTGCATTTGATAAAACCCCATGAAACCACATGCAGAGAGTGTCCAGAACTGTATTATGGGGACTCCAAGTTCTTCAGCGGCGTCTATGGTGAATGTCATAAAACCATCGGAGACGATGCTAGTCACTAGAGGGATGTTCAGAGATGTGCTATCATTAAGTTTTGAGAGGAGATCAACAAATGGAACCAAACAATTTTTCCTCAGTGACAGACAAAGAGAAGGGATATCTTGGGCGGCGTCAATGTCCGATGGAGGAAGGCCGTCGGGGATGCTTTCAAATCTGAAATCCGGTAAGCCATTTAGAGAATTAGGTCCTCCAGATTTGAGGAATCGTTTGTGGTTGAACTCTGTGTTGACAAAAGTCACATGACAACCTTTATGGTGGAGTAGCTTTGCTAGTTTCAGCATTGCTTTTATATGGCTTTGAGCTGGATATGGTATACAAACTGCATGAGGCTTACCAACTGTTGCCATTGAATCTCTCTCTCTGATCACTTCAATGCAAACTCTCTTGGGGGATATGGCAAAGGGTGAAGCCTTTTTATAGTCCTGCTTCTATTAGAATAATGTACTAAATAATGTCCTATCTTTCAACACGAAAGACAATAAAAATCAGACCCAAAAAAATACAATAAAAAAAAACAGAAGCCAAGATAAGGTTAATTTGATTAGGAGCATTAACCTAATGGCAGGAATCTAGTGTACGAGGTATGGCCTTTTTTATCCTCTCATTTTTCTATATTTATAGATTTCCGTGGATCACATAGACAACCGATCCCAAAAATCCCACTATGCATGATAGAATTAGAGGTTGCAAATCAAATCGCAATATGCTGTGTTCGAATCGGGTTGTTTCGATTTTATTTTTGAGTATTAGTCAATCTTAACTTAATTTATCTACTGAATCGTGTTTCAGATTATTTGATACTAATCTAATATTTTTTTTAACCGTGTCTTATTCAAATCAACACGCATACCTTGAAAATTAGAAACTTAGGATTACCACCCATTCTCTCTCAACAAAATCTATAGGGACCTTCATAAACCGAAATTCCACTCGATCCCACTATTAGCAAAACCAAGTATTGAAGAATTAATACAATATATGATCAAGAAATTGGAAAAGTAAAATAAAATAAAATGTTCTCTTTGTCCAATATATATATATATATTTTTTTTTTTTGGTACATTCTTTGTCCAATATATGTTAACACGGATCCGGCTCCTCTGCTGTGCGGCAGGAACAGCAGGCTTAAAACGGCACAGTTTTGTGCCTTTTTTTTAAAAACCAATAAAACCCAAATAGATAGATCAATGATTCATGTAGTATAATTTTTTTTTAAAATTTTTGTATGTATTAAAATTCGAACCGATTAAATTTAATCCGAACTAATTAAAATTTAACTCGATTAAAAATTATATTTTTACGTATTAAAATTTGAACCGATTAAAATTCTATTCGAGGCTCAAATCAAATTTTAATCGATCCAATTTTTTATACATTAAAAAATATAAATTTTCATTGACTCAAATTTAATACGTAAAAAATAAATTTTAATCAATTTTAATCGATTCAAAGCAAATTTTAATCGGGACTAGAACACTAGTATGTTCCGTACAAAACAAATTTTTTTTGAAAAATTTTCTAGTTTATTATATCTTTAAAGATACTCATTCGATTATTAAAAATATCACTGACATCCCCTTTTTATTAAACCACCATTTATAATAAAAATAAATTATCTAAAATACTAAAATTTTTCCTGTATAAACTCTAAACAATCTTTCTATATAAAATTATATTAAAATTCGAGTCGATTAAAATTTATTTTTCTACGTATTAAAATTTGAGCGGACTAAAATTCTTTTTTTTTTTTTTACATATTAAAATTTGAGTTGTTTAAAATTTGATTCGAACTGATTAAATTTATTTTTTTTGCGTATTAAAATTTGAGCCTATTAAAATTCTTTTGCGTATTAAAATTCGAGTCGACTTGAGCTCTACTTAAACTATTAGTCCCGATTCAAATTTATTTTTTATGTATTAAAATTTGAGTCAATGAAAATTTATATTTTTTAATGTATAAAAAATTGGATCGATTAAAATTTGATTTGAGCCTCGAATAGAATTTTAATCGGTTCAAATTTTAATACGTAAAAATATAATTTTTAATTAGTTCGGATTAAATTTAATCGGTTCGAATTTTAATACATACAAAAATTTTAAAAAAAAATTATACTACATGAATCATTGATCTATCTATTTGGGTTTTATTAGTTTTTAAAAAAAAGGCACAAAACTGTGCCGTTTTAAGGAACAGCAGGCGCTGCTGTTCCTGCCGCACAGCAGAGGAGCCGGATCCATGTTAACACATTGTCATCTCAAAGTTGAATTACTCACATTTGAAACTATTAAATCGTGTTATTTTTTAATTCGTGTCAAAAATTTATAAAATTTTACCCGTTAATCATGTGATGGGTTCGTATCATGCGGAAAATTACCATCACTACCAAATCTGACAAAATCAGATTGTGAGGGTCCTATTGATCCAGTTGATTAAGACTCAACACTAAATGATTGTCCCCCATTTAAGCGTAGTACAATTCGCAACATTAATAGCTGATCAATTATGATAGTTTCATTGGAGTATGGCAAATTTAAGAAAGAGACGTGCATAAAAAAAAAAGTAAATTGTACTAGAAGTCTCCATAATATAAGATTTATCTTATTTTGGTCTATAATATTTTAATTGTATCATTTTAATTTCTGAAGTATTGAATGTATTTTTATATGATTTTTCAAGTAGATAACGTCCAAATTGCTAACTATTTTTTATTATAAATTTGTCACATAATAGTTAAACATGGACAAAAAATAATTTTGATAGCTCTTAAACAAAATTTGGGTAGCTCTCGAGAAAAAAATGTGTAATATGGATACCTTTTGACTAAAATTTGGATAGCTCATGATCAAAATTGTGTAATTTAGTTAGATATTTAACCAAAATTTGAGTAAAAATTTGATCAAAAGTTATCAAAATTATTTTTTTATCTATATTTAAGTATCATGTCACAAGTTTATGATAAAAAATTATTAGCAATGTAGACACTGTCCGTTTGAGGGATCATATATAAACATATTTAATACTTCAGAGATTAAAATGATGCAATTGAACATTAAGAACCAAAATGAAATAAACTTTATACTTTGGGGATCTCCAATGCAATTAACCCTAAAAAAAAAAAAAAAAAAAAAAAAAAGTAGAGCCATGTTTAAAAGGCCATTGAAGATCATCTTGCTGTCGGCAGTCTATTCATGTACTTCATTTCGTATGAAAGAGAGTGTTAGGTTATTTGTCATAATCGTATATTTCCAGGTGGATTTGCATAATCTTTCATGAAAATTAACCTAAAAGGACCTCCCAATGCAGCTGTAACTTGACTAATGTACGGTACCTATATAATAAGGTGGTTGTTACACATACTCCACCTATTCGAACACAAAATAATCATAATAAATGACGATACACTATAATCTAGGGTTGCATTTGGCATGACTTACAAAATTTTAAAAGTATTTCTTAAATAAGTATTTTTTTAAAGTGTTTTATAAAAAAATACTTTCATTAAATAAATACCATTTGAATGTTCAATCAAGAAAGAACTCAAATAAAAAGTATTTTTTGAAAAAATGCATTTGAAAATCAATTGAAAAATACTTATCTATGTCTCAATTTTCAATATATCTCTCAAACGTATAATAAAAATTGGGCTGTGGTGGTTAGTGGTGGCGGTGATGGTTGGTGGTGGTGGTGGTGGTGGTGGTGGGCAGCGGTGTTGGTGGGATGATGGTAATAGTGGTAGTAATAAATATAAAAATGAGAAGTATTTTGTGGAGAAGTAATTTTAAGAAAGTAGAAGTTATTTTTTTACTTTTACTTAGCAAGGGGAAAAAATTGTTTTGACTTATTAGGAAATAATTAAAATAAGTTATTCCAAGTATTATTTTAAGTTCTACAAACACTTTTTAAAAGTAATTTCAAACGCTCCAACTTATAAAAGTAAGCAAATTTTTTTAATTTCTGACTTTATCTTTGTATAATACACTACAAGAAAATGGGTTTTTACGGCGGTAAAGTGCTGTCATAAAAGGTCTATTTGTCGTCACAAATACTTTTTGTGGCGGCATTGTCTCGCCATAATAAGTGTGGTCTCAAAAAGTTTTTACGGCAGTAACAGTCTGTCTCAAATAGTATTTACGGCAGTAAGACCCTGTCGTAAATAAGTTGTCACAAAAAATCCGACATTTTTGTTTTTATCATGGCGGCAAAAGTGCTGCCTCAAATACCATATTTGACTGTTGTAAAAAATAGAAGATATATTTATGACGGCAACGATACCGCCACAAAAAAAATAATAATTTATTTTTAATTATTATAGACCGTTGGTAACCAATGTTATATACCCTGTGCATATATGCACTACATACAACTTTTTTTTTTTGGGTGGGGAAGGGGGGAAGGGGGCTTGAACCCTTGATCTCAAGAAGACAAAGCTTTTCACAATATAAGGAATACCATTAAACCAAAAACCCATTGATATTCATACAACTACCCAATTTAATATATAGATAAACACAAAAGTAAATATAATCAACATTTTCAAAAACATAGAAATATTTTCATATAAAGAAAAAAACAATCCCACGAGTTAAACAAAATGTAAAATATGCACTTTTATAAAACATAACGATCTATGAGTACAAGAAATTAATGCAAAAAGTTGAACATCATTCGCGAACCATCTACTCTCTCAATGACATCTGAAAAAAATATAAAATTATTGTTACTATACTGAAATAATATTTATATACATATATAAAATAAAGAACTAAAAGAAGTTAGAATATACATCAACAGAGGGCCACCCAATATTTCTCTGAACGACTTGTCCAATTATGTAAATGGCATATAAACGAGTCATATCGTATACATTTCTTCTAATTGGTTTCGCCAATACCGAATTCGCTTATAATCGTATCGTGACGGATCCACTCGTTTACTAAACAGATGGTTTAAGGAAGATTCAAACTCACTAATTTTATGTCGTGTTAACAGGTCGTGTCATATTTTGACACCCCTAATTTTGATATAAAAACTTGACTTTGTAGAGTTTAATTTTTTTTTTCTTTGAACTAGAAATTGTCTTTTGATGTTAAACTACGTAATTTTATAAAATATTTCTTGTAACATGAAAAATAGTTGTTGCCAATATAAAATTTTTTTTAGAGTTTTTCTTTTTTAAACTATAAACTGTTTTTTAATCTAAAACAACATTTTAATGTTTTATGAAATATTATATACGACGGGAAAAATAGTTGCCATAAATATAAAAAATTATTTTGAATTTATAAAATACTATTTGAGGCAGGAAAAATAGCTGTCTCAAATACAAAAAATTTCTTTTGAGTTTATGACACTATTTACGGCAGAAAAAATAACTGCCACAAATATTAACACAAACACGCTTTTTGTGACGACAAATACAGCTGCCACAAAAAATTGTCTTAAATACGTCTTTTGTGACGGCGAACACATCCGTTGTAAAAAATTTGTCACAAAAGGCCTTTATTCTTGTAGTAGTGATAGTATTAAGTCAATTCTATCCGCACAGTCAACTCAGTTTTTAATTCATTCTATCCTCCAAACCAAACTTTCCTTTAATGCTATATACGATAATTGTGCAGTGGTTGACATTCAGCCACTAAACATACATCAATCATTACTTCATGATCACTATATGCATTAAACACATTAGGTAAATCAGTTTTTTTTTATCAGAAGGTAAATCGGTTAATAAAATTTAAACTGCGCTTCTTCATTTACCGTTGATGACTTCTCAAAAGCTTTCCACTTTTCTCTACCTCTTCATCTCTCTCCATTATTTTATTTCTTTTTTGAAGTATCTCTGACTCTTTAGAATTTGACGTCTCCCAGGTTCTCTCACTTCATACTCCTCTCCTCGTTCTCATTCTCTGACAAACAACTGTGTCTGTGCATTGCATAATTGGAGGTATTGCTTTACTTGTAAGGATTGAACAACAATCTGTCTTCTTTTTTTTTAGTGATCTATCATAGTTATTATATACTGTAATTTTTCCTTAGTGATCTTTTTGTAGTGTTTCTGTTCATGTTGTTTAAAATTTCACAAACTTTTTTTTATCATGCAATAACGAAACCAAGCAATTGCATACTTGTGCTTGCTGCCATACGACAAGTCAAATATCAATGTTTTATATTATAATGAAACAAACATACATTTATGTATATGGTTTAAGCAAATACACTTTACAGTACTGTTGTATTGTCCAAGCTTGGATTTATTAATGACTACCGATCGATTGAATAACATTTGTTCCCTAATTGATTGGGCAATCTCTTATAACTTTTTTTTTTTTTGAAATTTAGCAATGGTTGACGTAATGTGATTTCTTTTGTAAATTCTAAAAAGTTAAATTATAAGGCTTTTTATTTGGTCTGAAATTTTCTGTTGGTTTGTTTAAGATATATTATTGATTAATAACATATATGAACTATATGCTTGTCAGTTAACTATTGTCTAGGCCTTTCATATTGACTTTGTACATGTCATATTTTTCACTTGTAAGATTCAAACCAAGCTCGCCAATCATATTCAATATTAGATTAGCTATGTCTGAACTCACAATTTATGTTGATGATTCTGTGATTCTTTGAAAGAATTTCACGTAAATACCTGTTCTTTTTTGTTTTGTTTTAACACTTAACCAGTGAGGTAATTGACAGAAAACTCCCTTGGATTTGACTATCTATTTCGTTGGATTCTATTGATTTTGATAAAATTTTATTTTCCTTTCTTGATATGTTGACATTACCTAAAGCAACCAAAACATTTTGAGCTTTCAGATTTTTTTTTCTTCTCTCCACATTATCTATTTTCTAGCAATGTGAAAATTCTTATTATACCAACATTCATTATATCGAATTTCAAACCACAACAGAGTTTCTAAATCCTCGATTATAGCATTTAAAATATTTTGGAGTTTGAAGTATTCGTTTTCTGAAACATTATGGGGTTATATAGTCATTGTCTTGATAATTAAGCAGGTAAGTGTAATTTAACCAAAACTTGTAAGCATATGTTAAACCAATAACCAGCCGCATGTTCAAAAGAGAATTGTGGCTCTGTTTATTCTCACACTTGCCCTTTTGCAACACTTAAGTTTATCTTTAGAAGTAAGAATGAAGATTGGAGTGTAGAAAATTAAGTTTCAGTTTCTTAACAACAATCAATATTTAAATATAGGGGAATCTCACTTTGCACACAGAAAGTTTTAAGAATTTTTATTTTGTATCTTTAAAAATTAAATTTTTTATATTACACCCTTAATGTTCGGGGTGTCCATGGGCCGGGCCAGGGTAGTAGAGAGGGTGGGGGTTGTGGTGATAGTGGTGGTGGAAGAAGGGGTAGTCACGCGGCCAATTCATTTTCATTTGCCTAGAGAGAGAAGCTCTGACTTCTCTCTAGAATTCCCAAGCTCATGACCACTACTCCAAGTTCTTCCCACATCCCACCAAAACCACTGGATTTACAACCTACAAATTGCCCAGCAGCACATCTAACAACACAACCAACCTTTGCTTCCCTTTTCAAACATCCAAACAAGCCTACGTTTGAAGATTCATTACCCAAGATTGATAAACCAGTGGTATTCTATGAGGGGGAGCCGGCCTTCTATTTCACCAATGAAGAAATTGAAGCCTCTTGTCAATCCATGCAATATTCATTGATTGGTAAATGCTCATATGGCAGGCCTTCTCTAGGTGTAATCAAGGAGGTAATACGATCCAAATGGCAACTCAGAGGAGATTTTGAAGTGGGTTCAATTGATCAACGCCACATACTTATTAGGTTCCAACTTCAAGAAGATTATGTGAAGACATGGTTGAAGGATGCTACACTGATTGAGGATTATTTGTTCCGATTCTTCAAATGGTTTTCAGGATTCGTACCAGGGATAGAGCCTTCGATTGTACCCATGTGGATATCCTTACCAGGCTTGCTTATGAATTTCTTTAAGAAGAATTATTTAGAGGTCCTAACCAAACCTATTGGGAAAGTCTTGGCTTTTGATCAAGCTACGTTATCATTATCAAGACCGGGTGTTGCAAGAGTATGTGTGGAGGTCAACCTATTAGCAAGCAATCCGTCCAAAATTTGGCTTGACATGGGAGATGAAGGAGCTCGATGGCAGCACATTGTGTATGAGAAGAACAAGAGATTCTGCAAAGCCTGCAGAAAGCAAGGCCACAACGAAGAAGAATGTCGTAAAAGGAAACCGTTAGAGGATATTCAAAGTAAAGATTTACTTCCTAAAGAGACTAAGGTTACTAAGGCAGGTATTGAGATCATTAAAGGAAAGCATGCTCAGCAAATCTTGGAGAATAATGGTAAACAGATTCTACAAATAAGGGAGAACAATGGACAGGAAAAATCCCAGCTGCATTCAAAGCCAGCTGGTATATCACAGAAGGCGAAGGGCATTTGGAAACCACAATATAAGGAGAAACAAATCGAGGGACAAAAGGAAACTTTTGGCAATTCTCAAGAAATCAGGGATCTCACAGAGGAGGCACAAACTGTTGGTGCAGCTAGAATAATAGAAGTGGGTGCTCACTCAGGGAAAGATATCGATTTTCACCTAATTCAGGAAGATGCCGAACATAATTTGGTAAATTCCAATTCTGACTTGGACACTGCTCACACAACCCCTCTGGTTTTAACGGAGGTGATTCAGGATACCGGAATGGAAATTATCGAAGCTTCAGCTATGGAGAAATCCAATGAGCAGTCTGCTGGACCGAATAAGCAAATCTCATTAGTTTCGGATTCCACTTTCCTTGTAGATCATGTGTATGATTGTGCTGGTAAGTGTGGTTCGGCTTTGGATGATGACAGAGGTCTGCATTGTACCAAGGAACCGCCTGATAAAGGCTTCCATTCTGATAACGAGGTTACTACTAATCTTGCATGTGTTAGAATTGACTCCATTGAGATTGACTTGCAAGTGGAGGATTATACCCATTCAGGCATTGTTACTAGATCTAAGTCTAGGAGGCAGTCCTTACCCCAAATTTCTTATGATTAATACAATTTCCTGGAACGTGAGGGGAGCCAATAAGGTATCCTCTAGGAGGAGACTAAAGAAACTAATTAAGCTTCATGACGTTAGCTTGGTGTCTAATTTGGAACCTAAATTAAGTCCATCCAAGTTGCAGATTTTATGCAATAGTTTGGGGTTTTCTTCATTTCATGCTAATCCTCTTGCGGAAAAGCATAGCTGGATACTCTGGGATCATCGAATGCAGGTGCAAGTAGTTGCTGTTCACGAACAAGTGTTAACTGTGGAAGTTTCATTTATGGGGTCGGATAAATTTCATATCTCTTTTGTTTATGCAAAGTGTGATCACATTTTAAGAAGGCTTTTGTGGTCTCATTTGAGCAGTCTCAATTTACAGTCTTCTCCTTGGATGATTGTCGGGGATTTTAACACTATCGTCTCTTCTTCTGAAAGGAAAGGAGGATCTCCTCCTAGTTTCTCTATTATGTCAGAATTTATTGATTTTATTAATTCTTTGGGTCTGCTGGACTGTGGATTTAAAGGCTCTTCCTTTACATGGTGCAATGGTCACCATGATATGACTCGTATGTGGCAGAGGCTGGACAGGGCGCTTGTTAATGTTGAATGGGGAGATAAATTTCAATGCATAGAGGTGGAGCATGCTGCAAGAGGAGGATTCGATCATTCCCCTTTGATCATCAAAATTTCTGACTCTCCTACAACTAGGAGAATTTCTTACTTTAAGTTTTTGGACGTGTGGGTTGAGCATGCTGGTTTTCTGCCTTTGGTTCAATCCAGCTGGTCTGGTTTCTTCTCTTCAAATCCCATTGAAAATGTCTTCCAAAAACTCAAGTTTTTAAAAGGGGAGTTGAAGAAATGGAATGTTAACACCTTTGGAAATATCTTTGAAAACGTTAAGAGGCACGAGATGTTGCTCTTGCAAGCTGAACAGGAGGTTGAGATGAATGCTTCTGAAGCAAATCATCAAAATTTACTTAAAGCAAGGAAAGATTTTGATGATTGCCTTAGAATGGAGGAGATTTATTGGAAGCAAAAGGCGAATTTCAAGTGGGCTATGGAGGGGGAAAGGAACACGAAGCTTTATCATGCCATTGCAAAGGGGAAATCAATCAAAAAAAGAATTTTAAGAATCAAAAATTCTGTTGATGATTAGGTTGAGGGGGAGGAGGAGATAGCTAGTTGTGCTGTATCTCATTTTTTCTGCGCTTTATGAGTCTGAGACACATTCTTTGGAAGATGATTTATTTTCTTATATCCCTGCCTTGGTTACAGAGGAAGATAATGCTACACTCACTTCACCAGCAACAATGGAGGAGCTCAAGCAAGTTATTTTCTCCATGTCTGTGCATAGTGCACCAGGCCCTGATGGGTTTTCAGGCAAGTTTTTCCAATCTTCTTGGGAAATAATTAATTTTGATTTGCTTGCTGCTCTTAATTTTTTTCTGCAAAGGGGGGGGGGGGGGGGGGTGATCCCTAGATCGGTTAATTCTACTTTACTCACTCTCATTCCCAAGAAAGATCATCCGGTGTCTTTCTCAGAGTTTAGACCAATTAGTCTATGCAATTTTCTATATAAAATATTCACAAAAATATTGTCTAGCAGACTGAGCAATGTTCTTCCCAAGCTTATTTCTAAAGAGCAGCATGGCTTTGTCTTGGGGAGAAGCATTGGGGATAGTATTTCAATTGCTCAGTTTATGGTTAATGAGCTAGACAGGAAGGTGGAGGCTGAGAATGTTATAGTGAAGCTTGACATGATGAAGGCATTTGACCGAATGGAATGGGATTTCATAAAGCAGGTTCTTAAGAGGTTTGGTTTTTCTCAAGGTTTTGTGGACATAGTTTCAAACTGCTTCCAAAATCAGCACATCTCGGTGGTTTTTAATGGTGTTCGTCATGGTTTCTTCTCCACCTCTAGAGGGTTAAGACAAGGTGATCCTTTGTCTCCCTCCCTCTTCATTCTTGCGGAGGAAGTCTTAAGCAGAGGACTGCGGGCTCAGTTTCAACAAGGTCTTATTAAAAGTTTTCACACAGGGAGGGATTCACAATTACTTTCTCACTTATTATTTGCTGACGACACTCTCATTTTCCTTAAAGGGAATAAAATTTCTATGCAGAATCTCTTAAAGTTCATGGCAAGTTATGAAGCATCATCTGGGCAAAAAGTAAACAAAGGCAAGAGTTCCCTTTATTGCTCTTCTAAAATCACTGCTTCTAGGAGGCATATGTTATCTCGAGTTGCGAATATTCCCTTAAAAGCTTGTCCCCTTATCTATTTGGGGTGTCCTATCATTAAAGGGAGGGTGAAACTGAGGTATTTTGAGGAGTTGGTGGGGAAGTTTCAAGCGAGATTGGAAGGATGGTATTCAAAACTCCTGTCAAATATGGGTAGAATAGTACTTATTCAATTTGTTTTGTCCTCGATACCAGTCCATTTGTTAGCTTCTTTGAATCTGCCAAAAGGAATTTTAGCCAGGCTAAACTCAATTATGGCTTCTTTTCTTTGGTCGGCAAAGTCAGGAGTCAGGAAACGTCATTGGTGTTCTTGGGATAAGATATCTAAGCCAAAAGAGGAAGGGGGTCTGGGTATTAGAAAGTTTGAGGATGTGCAAAAGACTTTCAGAATGAAGCAGGTTTGACAATTGTTACAGGGAACTTCTTTATGGTCTTCTCTGTTTGCTGCCAAATACCTTAAGCATCAGCATCCACTAAGGATTCAGGGTTGTCTTCATTCCAGAGCATTTACCTCTCTAGCTCTTTTTTTTGAGATCGTTTCATCTAACTCTCAGAAACTAGTTGGAAATGACAATTCTACTGATTTCTGGTGTGATAATTGGACTAGTATGGGACCTTTGATTTTGAGGAACTCTGTTGTCCCATTGTCTTATCCTAAACTTTCTGATCTATTTGTAAATGGTGCATGGTTTCTTGATGTAGTTAGACAGCATTTGGATGCTCAGCTTATCTAGGAGGTTCATGACGCTCAGACAACTCTTTCTGCTGATAAGGATGTATTAATTTGGAAGCACACTACTCTGGGTAATTTTACTATTAAGTCTGCCTGGGATCTTGTCAGGCAGCATGATCAGATAAATATCCAGGCTGCATTGATTTGGAAACAAGCTGCCCCTCGAAGTGCTCAGTTGATGTGTTGGAAGCTAATGAAGGGAATTCTTCCCATGGATTCTACTTTTCAAAGAGGAGGAGTCTCAATGGTCAGTAGGTGTGCTATGTGCTGTAATGCTTCAGAAACTCCCACTCATCTTTTCATTAATTGTAGCTATGTTAGTTCTTTATGGGACAAAATTGCAGCATTTTGGGGCTTTCAACTGATTGCTCATGAGGAGCCTATTACAAGACTGATGAGGTTAGCTAGAATATATAACAAGGAATCTCTAAGTCACGCTTTGCTAAGAAGCATCTCCTTGCTGGTTTATTGGGTTGTATGGAAAGAAAGATGTAGGAGACTGTTTGAAGACCAGAGACAACCTCCCTCTTCGCTTTTTATGGTTGTTATGCATATATGGAGACTACAGGCGTATTATATCAGACCAAAGGTTTTGGATTCTCCCACAGAGAAGGAGATGCTTGCTGCCATTAAAGTTTACTCTCAATTTCAGATTTCTATTCAAGTTAAATGGATAAGTTGGTCTTTGCCTCCCGAGGGATCGATTAAATTGAACATTGATGGTTCTTCTAAAGGGAATCCAGGTTTGTCTGGAGGAGGAGCTGTCCTAAGGAATCACTGGGGACAGTTTGTTCTTGTTGGTTCTTACTTTTATGGAGTATGTACGAATATGGAGGCAGAATTGAGGGCACTATTGGATGGTTTACAATTGGTGTTGCAATTTGGGTTAGAAGTTTATCCCCTTGTTATAGAATCAGACTCTCAAGTTCTTGTGGACCAGATAAATTCAGGTTTTCTTAATGCTTGGAAGTTCAGGACTCTTTCTCAGTTAAGTTTCTCTCTTCTCAAAAAGTTCAAATATAAGTTATGCCACACATACCGAGAAGGCAATGCAATGGCTGACACTTTGGCAAATATTGGAGGACAGGGTGTTTCATCGACTTATACTGCTATAGACCAGCTCCCCTATTCTGCTAGACTTCTGTTATTGTATGATGTTCAACAATTCAAGACTCCCAGGAAAAAAACCTATGTTATTCGACAATAGTGGTCCTCTTCCATCGAGGAGGAGGACACATCTTTTGAGAAAGTAGTAGAGTTCTTACTCTCATCCCTTCTGGACTTCTATCCTTTATTGGGTTCATTGGTTCTTCGCATAAAAGAATAATATATACCACAATCCGTTTAACATGAAAAAAAAAAAAAAAGATGTGGTTGTGGCAATCGCGGTAGTGATAGGGGCAACAGTGGGGTTGTTGGCTGATGCAATGGAAAACAAAGAACACAGAAATCACCGTTTTTTGTGTAAAGAACACATGTATTGGTGATGGAGTGGTTTTTGTTGAAATTATGTAATGGAAGAACTTTGAGTTTAAAAAAAAAAAAAATCTTCAAATAAGTTTGGTCTATTCTGGCTTCCTTCAATAGAAATATTGTAGAAGCTATCCAAGGTATTTTCAAATCTTACATCATTAAGAATAACAATTTGTCTCCTTTATAATATGCCAATTTATTTATTTGGCATTTTTGAGCCATAACTGTTATGTCATGCCCCCACCTCGGATCACTTAGGGTGGGCAACAGACTAGCCACTAAGGTTTTAACCAACCAACCTTGTACATCATAAATACCAAATATAGCGAAAAACAAATAATAAAAGATGAGATAAATAAATTGTCGCCCGATATTTTTTTTCTGCAACATCGTAGATCTCTGTCAATTCGAATCCCACTGTACGTGAGTCTCTACACAAAAAAAATAAATATAAGTACCTGTTGTAAGGTGGACAAAAAAATATAAAAGATGTTCACAAATGTTAAGATGATTTCAAATAAGCAAGGCAATAAGCTGCATACTTTGAACTTATAAATGAAGACTAAAGTGTATAGATATTATTCAATAAATTTACTAGGTATGGAACTCACCTTTTAAAGAAATAAATTACATCTACATTTTTTTAGTCACCATGTCAAGTAGTAGACTATATGTGTATGCGTTTTGGCTTGATGTCTTCAGTGTGGATTCAGAGGACTTATATCTGCATTGGAAAATGTTATTAGGACCTAATTTGAGAATTTAATCTGGGGGTTGAATTTAATAGTTATTGGATTAGTTTTATAGGGACCTAATTTGGGGACTTAATAAAAAACCTAATTCAATGCAGTCGTTGGATTAGTTATGTGTTTCAATATTAAATATAGCCCACTTTTTTTTCTTTTTTTGATTAAACAATCAGGGGTATCCGAACCAGTTTACGCGCACCTCGACTAATCTCATCCCCAATTTGGTCAAAGATTGGTTGTCCAGGTTGTGACTAGGGTGGCATGACCCCAAATGGTTGCTAAGATTCGAACTCAGGACGTCTGGATTTATAATTCATCCTTATTTCCACTTAAACTACCCTAGGGGGTTGAGCGCACTTATAATCCAATGACTACATTAGACTAAGTTCTCAAATTAAATTCTTAAATTAGACCCAATAACATTTTTCTAAATTTAATTATTCATGGAAATGTGACTCTTATATGCATGCAACTGATCAGTACCAATGTAGTGCCAATTGGCATCCCATCATGCAAATTTTATATGATCATTTCATATTATATGTGTGTAGAATACATATTACATATCTTTTAGGAAGTAATAGCCCTGTGATATTAACATTTCTTTATATCCACATACAGATAGAAGAAAGTGGGAGTGTACATATGCCACTGCTCTACTTCTTTTATGCATGCACGTATATGAGAGAGAGAGAGTAACCATTTCATGGAGATGACGTTTATGCTCCAATTTCACCTTTGCGGAATTTCCTCTGCAGCCTAGCAGCAGTCAACGCACTTGCTAAAAGGAGCCTGTTGTAGACATTCTCGATGAGCCCAAAGTATGCATACCTCCAAGACTTTTTAAAATGCAAGGTACAACAAACCACCAAGATTCCAACAGAGAAACCAGGTCCAATGCCAGCATAGAACCACAAAAATTCAAACTCATCTTCGCCTTCACTCTCAACATGTTCATGATTAGGAGATGGTTTAT
This sequence comes from Ilex aquifolium, assembly GCA_951799425.1. NCBI lineage: Eukaryota > Viridiplantae > Streptophyta > Magnoliopsida > Aquifoliales > Aquifoliaceae > Ilex > Ilex aquifolium. The sequence continues at coordinate 39,832,889 of OX637397.1, read as the reverse complement.
CATCGAGGCAACTCTTTAGGAGTGGTGCTCCACATAGCTCACTATTGCCTACATAAATGGACTGATCATCCAGGGTCTGGAGTTGATTGCCCCTTGGTACTTGTCCCGATAAATTGTTGAATGACAGATTCAAGTGGCTTAGATAGTTTAAATCTACCAAGCTTGGAGGAATTGGACCAGAAAGCTCATTTCTCGATAGATCAAGGGATTCCAGTTGCTTCAAATTGCCAATTTTTTTAGGGATGCTTCCGTTTAAATGATTCTCAGCTAAATTCAGATTTCGTAACCTGACAAGACTTGTTAAGTCTTCAGGAATCTCTCCACATAGGTGGTTGTTTGCAAGGTCCATCGATATTAGAAATGGCATTGTCTTGGTATATCGACGTTCTACTGTTCCCTTTATAGATTCCATAACATTATCTTCAAAAAGATTTTGCGGATTGTCACTCTGACTTGGGCTGAGATCCATAACCATGGCTGTAAAATTTCCAAAGCAAGGAGGAATATTACCAGTGATACTATTATGTGCCAAGTTTAGAAGTTGAAGTGTGGAGAGCCAACAAAGTTGTTGAGGAATACTGCCATAGAACTTATTTGATTGCAAACTAAGATATTTCAAGCTTTGTAGCTTTTCACCGATCCATGGGGCTATAATATCAGTGATTCCATTCCTTCCAAGGTCCAGGATCGTCAAATAAGTCAAATTCTGTAAAGACAAGGGGAGCTTCCCGGAAAACATGTTGTTGTGCAGGTATAAAGATTTTAGAAACCTTATAGAACCTAAAGAACTTGGAATTTCGCCATACAACTTATTGTCAGACAGATCTAAAATGTCTAAATTGTGTAAATCCCCCAAGCACGAAGGGAGTCTTCCTGATAATTGATTTCTCGAGAGATCAATAATTTGCATCGACTTTTGTTCACATAAAACCATGGGAACTCCACCAGACAGAAGGTTATTTGAGAGAATAAGAATTCTCAGTGAAAAATTCGAAAGAGAAATATGTCCGGATAATAAGTTATCGGAGAGATCAAAAGCAAAAACATCTGAAGGAAATGGGGCAAATGATCCTTGAAACTTGTTGGACTTCAATATTTGTACCCTGACATCCCTAATAGAATAATTAGATTCCACAAAATTTGGCAATTTTCCATGGATGTCATTTTTGGATAGATCCAAGAGCATGATACCGGAATACAATTTGTCAAACCAATGAGGCATGGTATCTGAGATGCTTGCATTAGAAATGTTCAACTTGTGAACACTTGTCTGTGTTTGAAGCCATGAAGGAAACTGAGGCCCCAGTTTGCAAGATTCCAATGCAATATTTTGGAGTTGGAAAGGAGGAACCCATTGAGAAGTAACATTAAAAACGAACAAGTTCGAGGACATGGACAGCGTCGTCAACCTTGCAAGTTTAGCAAAGTGAAATTCGGATACCATTCCAGCCAATTGATTGGAAGAGATATCTAAGTTTTCTAGCTTTGAAAGATGTCCAAGACTCAATGGAATGCTCCCATTCAGCTGATTATTACTAACATCTAACTCTCTCAAAGTTGACAGACTTCCAACTGACGTTGGAATTGGACCACGAAATAAGTTGTGAGAAAGAATTAGGCGTTCTAAACTCTGGAAGCAACCAAATGGACTTCCCTCAAAACTTGGAATCTCGCCACCGAACCTGTTATGGGACAGAAATAGTTCACGTAAGCTGCAGAGATTCCTTATGGTCGGTGGTATACTGCCTTGAAATTCATTAATAGACAGGTCCAAATAAACTAGACTACTCAAGTAACCCACTGAGTTAGGTATTGTCCCACTGAACATGTTATCAGAAAGGCCAAGCATAGTGAGAGAAGTCCATGTTCCAAGAGTATCAGGAATTGGCCCATAGAAATAGTTATTGTCAAGATGGAGATGCATAAGGCCACTAAAGTTGAACAACCAGAGAGGAATGGTGGAGTTAATGAAGTTGCTCTGGAGATTGAGTGAAGTAAGAGATGTGAAATTAACATATGGAAGAGTGGTCGAGTTGGTAAAAATTTCACAATTAGCTAAGTTCAGTACTAACAGCGACGAAAGCATGTTAATTGATTGTAACCAATCTGTAGCTTCCGAAAGACTGACGTCAGACAAGTCTAAGTGTTTCAAAGATGAAAGTTTAGATACCCATCGGAGACTATCAACAAACAATGCATCGTCCCCATATGAAACAGAGGAGGAACTATGGAGGTCGAGGTAATGCAAGCTGGAGAGATTTCCTAGATGATGCGGGATCTTTCCTGTGAAATGTGCAAGAGATAGGTTAAGATACCTTAGATTTTCAAGAGAGCCCAAGAATTCTGGAATTTGGATTCCTGAAAAGTCGTTTATGCTCAAGTCCAAGTAATGTAAATGCTTCAAATGGAGTAAAGAAGTACTAATCTCGCCTCCCAAGAGGGTTCTGCTGTAATTTGCAATATAAAAACAGGAAAATATGTCATCATCGCACAAAGTTGGATTATGAAGATCAAGCTTGAGGACATGACCTGTTTTCTTGCTGCAAACAACTCCTTTCCATCTACAGCAGTCTTCTCCGACCCATGATGACAATCGATTTGTTTCATCGGTGAGGCTTTCTCTGAACTTGAGAAGGGCTTTTCGCTCACTATTGATGCAGCTTACATTGGAGTAATCTACTCCACTACAACTAAGCTCTAGTGCTTGAATGAAAACAAGAGAAAATAAAACCACAAGAACACTAGTGGGCTTTCCCATGGCTCTTCTCAAATGCTTATGCAAGCAAGTAGATATGTTGAAGATTTTATTGTCATTCATGATTTATAGGCAGAGCATAATTTCCCAAACAAAGTTGTCATGTCTTCTTGAATGATTTACGTGTTATTTGGGTGGGTGTTGGTGATTAAATCTAGTCAATTCTCTTTAGCTTGTATTTTTTCTTAATTGATAATTATTAGTCTATGAAGAAGAAGAGAACACAGACTTGAATGGATAGCTTTTATGAATCCTTTAACATAATTTATTAGAAATTCCACAAGTGTTGCTTCAACGTGGTAGGTCCCTTTTTCCACTCAAAAACCTCCTCCATTGGCATGCCTAGGGGAAGCCCATTCCAAAGAATCCACAATGACCCACCAGTAGGAAAGACTCCACCATTCCAAAGAAATTCTCCACCAAGTGCCCCCTTTCTCCACTAACATATTTTCCATTCAAAGCATTCATACGGGAGTGAGTGAATATTTTCAGTAACAACATCAAAGAAGGGAAGGACCCGCCCCACCCTATACTCCACTTTCTCCAAAAAAAATCCAATAACTACATCATAGCATGCTTGTTTGCTAAGAAGCTGCATTCTACCCCATTTCCTCTCTGTTCTTTAGATTTTTTTATTTTTTTTAAACACTTTTCTCTGCACTTGGAGTTTGGAATTTTTCCCGTATCTTCCAACTTCAGTTGGAACTCTTCTTGTCTGCTCATTCTCTCTAGTATTCTGCACTTTAACACAGAAATATGATGCAGTATAAGTTTAGAATGTGGAAAACATGAGTTTGTTTTTGAGTGAATATTTCATTTTTTAATTAAAAATATCATTTTTTTTTTAGGGAAAAATATCACTTTTGATATGAATATTTCATTTTTTGATTAAAAATTTCACTTTTTCAGTGAAAATTCCACTTTTGATGTGAATATTCCATTTTTTGTGTGAATAATTCACTTTTTGAGTAAAAATATCACTTTTGAGGTGAATATTTCTTTTTTTGAGTGAAAATACCACTTTTGGTGTGAATATTCCATTTTTTGAGTGAAAAAATCTCACTTTTTGAGTGAAAAATACCACTTTTGATGTCAATATTCTATTTTTTTGAGTGAAAATATCACTTTTGACGTGAATATTCTATTTTTTGAGTAAAAAATATCACTTTTGTGTGAAAATACCACTTTTTATGTGAATATTCTATTTTTTGAATAAAAATATCACTTTTGATGTGAATACCCATGCTATTTCACTAAATTTTTTATGTTATTTTGTTACCTAATACAAACCTTACTTTTTTAGTCTCGGGATTAATTATCTCTCAACTTTTTCACCTTGATCCTACAGAACTGTAATTTGATAAAAATGTTTAGATGAAATTGATTTCTGCATATTTATATAGATGTTTTTTTTTTTGTAACTAGTTTTCTATAGATGTCTTAACCACACTAATTATTCAGCCCTACCTAAGACATTCCATCCAGATTCATTTTCATCTAGGATTACTTGTTTTATAGTCGTTTTGGTAAAAAAAAAAAAAGGGCTCTGCTTTTCCTGTGAGAACACTTGAGTGCGGGGGATTGATTGATTTACGAAAACGACTTGAAGTGTACACTATGCAACTAGTCACTTAATTGGAGACTATGCAACTACTCACTTAATTGATAGTTGCAACTTGCAAGTCTATGAAGAAGAGGAGACCATAGACTATAATGGTTTTAAGTCATCCATTCAGTGTTCTTCAATTATTTTAAGTCTTTGATGAAGAAGACAGTGGATTAATTTTTTTTTTTATTCAACCGTAAGGGTGTCTGAACTAGCTTACGTGCGTTTCGACTAATCTCCTTCTCGGTTCAGTCAGAGACAGACCATCCACGCTGAGATTGAGGTATTCATGAGAAATAATCCCTCATGACATGGCCCAAGGGTTGCCAAGATTTGAACTCAGGGCATCTGGATTTATAGTTAGTCTCTATTATCGTTTGAGCTACCCTGTGAATTAAAATTTTTGAATAAGTGGTAAATTGTACTAAAGGTCCCTGAGGTTTATCATTTATCACACTTTGGTCCTTAAAATTTTAATTTCATCAATTTAATCCCCCAAAGTTTTCATTTAGCCAATAGGATCCTTGTCACCAACTATCATTCAACAAAAATATTTTTATTTCATAAATGCATAACCATCTACAATTGAATTAAAATTTTTGAAGAAGTGGTAAATTGGACTAAAAGTCCCTGAGGTTTATCATTTATCACACTTTGGTCCTTAAAATTTTAATTTCGTCAATTTAATTCCCAAAGTTTTCATCTAGCCAATAGGATCCTTGTCACTAACCATCGTTCAAAAAAATATTTGTATTTCATAAATGCATAACCATCTACAATTGATTTCATAATCAAAGGGAGCATTGAGTTTCAAAGACAACAGGGTATGTACCAATTGGAGAAAATCATCGGGAGGTAAAATATTATCTAGCTTTATGATAAAGAGTCTCACCAACTTTAACTTGCCTCACCTGCATATATAGTACAACAATTAAAGCCACAAGAACACTTGTCGAAGTTCCTATGACTTCTATAATGCTTATGCAAGTTTTCCAAGTAACTTAGCAGATAAATTGAAAACAATTTTATTTTGTGTTAATGGTACTAGAGGTTCCCAAAGTATAGAGTTTATTTCATTTTAGTGTTCAATATTTCAATTGTATCATTTTGACATCTAAAGTATTGAATATGTTTCTATGTGATCCCTCAAGCAGACAATATCCAAATTGCTAACAATTTGTTATCATAAACTTGACACGTGATACCTAAATATGAGCAAAAAATAATTTAGGTAGTTCTTGACCAAAATTAGATAGCTCTTGACTAAAAATGTGTAATATGGATCTCTTCATCAAAATTTGGATAGTTCATGATCAAAACTACCTAATTTGGGTAGCTCTTTGACCAAAAATTAAGTAAAAATTTGGTCAGGAGTTATTTAAATTATTTTTTTGTCCATATTTAAGTACTACGTAATAAATTTATAATCAAAAATCATTAGCAATATAGAACCTGTCTTCTCCAATGTGCTGTAACCTTTACGTGTTATTTGCGTTGGAGACTGCAACCAGTCAAGTCTTTAGCTTATAGTTAACGCAATTGACCTTTACAAGTCCATTAGGAATTGGAAAACACGACTTTAATAGCTACCTTTGCCGTGGTCGTTACATCATTGATCCTCCTATAGTCCTATTGCCAAGAAATTCTTGTATTTCATTAATGCACAGCGACAACTTGTATAACCATAGCTTGTAGAAATTATATATTTTTTTAAATGTAAAAATACTAATTAAAATTTTATATTCATGTTAATTTTGTACTTGAAAATTACAGTAACAAAAATTGAATCCATAGACTTAATGTATTACGTCTGCTATTTATCAAATATAATGATAAAGAGAATCAAAATTTTGTCTGACTAACAAAATAATTTTTTTGGGAAAGGGTGTAAAAATTTAAATTTACGAAGTTGAATGGTTTGAAAATAAATACCACGTGGTTAAATATGGTAAATAATCAAAATTAAGTTTAAAGAAGAAAATTCGAGGCAACTATCGTTATAGTTAGTTTCGAATAGAGAGCTATTCCTACTAACTCTTTTTTTTTGTCATTTTATGCTCTAAATGTAACCTAGGTAAAAAAAACTCAAATTTAATCTAAAGAACTATAAATTGCAATTCTTATTTGTTAGGTGACAGACAATTAAGTAGACAAATTAATTTGCATAATACAAGAAAAATATTTTATTTGGTGATAGGAGAAATTTTTTTCCTTCCTTGGCTGTAAAGATATGTGGCTATGAAAGAGGGATTACGTGAAACAGAATTGATTGGGTAATAGAGTCATAGAAATGTCTGTTTCTTTTATATTTTAGACCCTAGCTGCATGAAACAATATGCTACTGCTGAAATAGGAAAGAATTAAAATCTTAGATCAAAACACTATGTATGGATGGTTTGAACTGTCTAAACAAAACATGTTTTATATATAATATAAACAAGGGTAAAAAAAAAAAAAAAAAAAAACCCTGGATAAAGTCTCCGTCTCACTTCACCCTTTTATATGTTTATGGATTGCACTTAAGCCTTGGTAACTGTTTATGCAAAAAGACTAAATTATCTTTTATTGTAATCCAATTTTTTTTGTCATGTCAATATTGTAGAACCCTTGCCTTTAAAAAAAACAACCACCATAGTCGCACCCCATCACCACAACCCACCTCCAACTCCGTTACCACTATACTCCATAAATTCCTCTGGAAGCTGTGGAGACTATGCAACTAGTCACTTAATATGAGACTATGCAACTACTCGCTTAATTGATAGTTGCAACTTGCAAGTCTAAGAAGAAGAGGAGACCAGAGACTATAATGGTTTTAAGTCATCTATTCAGTGTTCTTCAATGATTTTAAGTCTTTGATGAAGAAGGCAGTGAATTAAATTTTTTTTTGTTTTTTGGTTCGACGGTCAGAAATGTCCAGACCGGCTTACGTGTGCCTCGTCTAATCCCCTTCTAAATGTGGACAAAGGTAGGTCATTTACATCACGACTAGGGTATTCATGAGAGATAATCCCTCATGACATGGCCCAAGGGTTGCCAAGGTTCGAACTCAGGACATCTGAATTTATAACTCGTCCCTATTATTACTTGAGCTATCCTCGGAGTTGTGAATTAAAATTTTTATAGAAGTGGTAAATCACTTGAGGTTTATCATTTATCACACATTGGTCCTTAAAATTTTAATTTCATCAATTTAATCCCCAAAGTTTTCATTTAGCCAAAATGATCCTTGTCACTTAAAATTTTAATTTCAACAATTTAATCCCTAAACTTTTCATTTAGCCAATAGGATCCTTGTCACTCACTATCATTCAAAAAAAAATATTTTTATTTCCTAAATGCATAACCATCTACAATTGAATTAAAATTTTTGAAGAAGTGGTAAATTGTACTAAAAGTCCTTGAGGTTTATCATTTATCCCACTTTGGTCCTTCAAATTTTAATTTCGTCAATTTAATCCCCAAAGTTTTCATTTAGCCAATCGGATCCTTGTCACTAACTATCGTTCAAAAAAATATTTTTATTTCATAAATGCATAACCATCTACAATTGATTTCATAATCAAAGGGAGCATTGAGTTTCAAAGACAACAGGGTATGTACCTAGTGGAGAAAATCATCAGGAGGTAAAATATTATCTAGCCTTATGATAAAGAGTGTCACCAACTTTAATTTGTCTCACCTGCATATAAAGTACAACAATTAAAGCCACAAGAACACTTGTTGAAGTTTTTATGGCTTCTACAATGCTTATGCAAGTATGCCAAGTAACAAAGTAGATAAATTGAAAACAATTTTGTTTTGGGTTAATCGTATCAGAGGTCTCAAAAGTATAGAGTTTGTCTCATTTTAGTGCCCAATATTTCAATTGTATTATTTTGGCCTCTAAATATTGAATATATTTCTATGTGGTCCCTCAAGTAAACAACATCCAAATTGTTAACAGTTTTTTATCATAAACTTGTCATGTGATAGTTCTTGACCAAAATTTAGATAGCTCTTGACCAAAAATGAGTAATATGGATAACTCTTCACCAAAATTTAGATAGCTCATGATCAAAACTGCGTAATTTGGGTAGCTTTTGACAAAAATTAGTTAAAAATTTTGTCAAGAGTTATTTAAATTATTTTTTTGTCTATATTTAAGTATTACTTAATAAATTTATAATCAAAAATCGTTAGTAATTTAGACACAGTCTTTTCCAATGTGCTGTAAACTTTACGTGTTATTTGCGTTGAGACTGCAACCACTAAAGTCTTTAGCTTATAATTAACTCAATTGACCTTTACAAGTCCACTAGGAATTGGAAAACACGACTTTAATAGCTACCTTTGCCGTGGTCGTTACATTATTGATCCTCCTATTGCCAAGAAATTATTGTATTTCATTAATGCACAGCGACAACTTGCACAACCATAGCTTGTAGAAATTATAATTTTTTTTTTAAAATGTAAAAATACTAATTAAAATTTTCAATTCATGTTAATTTTGTACATGAAAATTACAGTAACAAAAATCGAATACATAGACTAAATGTTATTACGTCTACTATTTATTGAAGATAATAATAAAGAGAATCAAAATTTTGTCTGACTAACAAAATAATTTTTTTGGGAAAGGATGTAAAAATTTAAATTTACCAAGTTGAATGGTTCGAAAATAAATACGACATGGTTAAATATGATAAATAATTAAAATTAAGTTTAAAGAAGAAAATTAAAGGACGCAATTATCGTTATAGTTAGTTTCGAATAGAGAGCTATTCCTACTAACTCTGATTTTTTGTCATTCTATGCTCTAGAAAAAATAACTAAGCAAATTTAATCTAAAGAACTATAAATTGCAATTCTTATTTGTTAGGTGACAGACAATTAACTAGATAAATTAATTTGGATAATACAGCAAAAATATTTTATTAGGTGATAGGATAAATTTTTTTCCTCCCTTAACGGGAAAGATATGTGGCCATGAAAGAGGGATTACGTGTAACAAAATTGATTAGGAAGTAAAGTCATGAAAATGTTTGTTTCTTTTATGTTTTGGATCTTAGCTGCATGAAACAATATGCTACTGCTGAAATAAGAAATAATTAAAATCTTAGATCAAAATACTATGTATGGATGGTTTGAACTGTCTAAACAAAACATGTTTTATGTATAATATAAACAAGGGTAAAAAATAAAAAAAATAAAAAAAAACCCTGAACAAAGTCTCAGTCTCACTTCACCCCCCCTATACATTTATGGGTTGCACTTAAGTCTCGGTAACAGTTATACAAAAAGAATAAACTACTCCCTGATTGAAATCCAATTTTCTTTGTGATGTCATCATTGTAGAACCCTTGCCTTTAAAAAAAACAAAACCTACTATTAGCACACTTCAACCACCATAGTCACACCCCATCACCACAACCCATCTCCAACTCTGTTACCACTACACCCCACAAATTCCTCTATAAGTTGTGGAGAAGGTTAGAACGAAGGGGAGAGAGAGAGAGAAAGAATTTTGGATTTTTTATTCAGAGTCTCACAATACATAAAACTCAACCTAGTCTGACTTATTTTTCTTTGAGGATTTCATTAGTGTGATTAGATTTAAGTTTCATATTGTGTGTGTACTTGAATTTGTGTTTGAAGCTTAAAGTGCTATGAATTTTCATGAGTTACATAGAAAATGACTTTTTCTTCCTCAATTGAAGCTTGGGTTGTGTTATGGGGTTGTAGTATAGTGTATAGGAGTGCTTGGAAGCCATGGCATAGAGGGGTGTATGTGTGTGGTGAAGAAACACATTAGGGTTTGAAATTTTGAAAATCAAAACTTGTTAAAGCTTCAAAAGAGGAATTGGGTCTAACTAATTTGGGGTCAAGGAGTTTAAAAATAACCTTAGATTTGAGAAAGCAAATCGTTTGATGGGTTAAAAATGTATTTGTAGATCTGTGGAGGAGGAAGCAAGAAAAATAAGGAGGGGGTGGGGAAGTTACAACAGGGGTAGGTTAGGTGGAGGAGTTGCATCACCTATGGGGTGGGTTGGGGTGGGAGAAGGAGGAGATGGGGGGTAGAGGTAACCCTCACGGCCTGGTGATCGGCATAACAATATTGACATTTGTCGATATGCCACCGCCTGTTTACTAAGATCATCAACTCGTTCCACTCATATAAAGCGGAACGTTCCCGCTTCTCTCGAAGCTTCCCCTTCGACGTGCGGGCTATATTAGCTTTGCGAGTGAGATAGCTTGTTGAATCATTTGTCACTATAGGAATCGGCACCGTCACCACCTGAACCGTCACCTTTGTACCTTACCCCTGACCTCTAGTCACTAATTGACACGAATAAGCGAGTTTCAGAGTAGGCCGACCTCACTTGACTGATGATGATAAAGTTCTGCTGGTTCTTACTTGAATCTCTTGCTTTGAGAGTGAATGTAATCCACTGTACCTTTGGTTCTATGAACAGTTGTACTGAACTTCACCCTGCATTGTTTGCCATAAACACAATGCTCACAGAAATCCAGTTTACCTGTCTTCTGACCACACAACAAACCCCGTTTGCTGAGCTATGTCAACCCCCTCTCACTCATATGCCCGAGACACATATGCCATAACTGGGTAGAAGCAGCATCAAACCGTATGCTTTTGTAATCATGCTATTGTAATGGGCAAATTCCCTATCTTCATTGATCAGGACGAAACTTTGCTTTGTCCCTCGGGTTGCTTGCCTTGCTCCTCTACACCTAACAGAATGTGGTCTCCTCCGCTTGCAATTACCGCGCCGTTACAATAAATGGATTCTGTTAAATTTGCAATTTGTTCACAAGTTGGAGGGGGTTAAGTGCAACCCATAAAAGTATAGGGGAATGAAGTGAGACCGAGACATAGATCAGAATTTTTTTTTGTTTTTTACCCTATAAACAATGGGCAAGATTAAAAAAAACAGGTGAAAGTTTGGGGCCTTAAAATTATTTGAAATTGATGCTAAATATTTTATAATATTATTATTTGTACTTAATTTGGAGACTTTATTTGGGAATATAATGCATTATCAATATGTATTGATTATTGGCTTCATTCAATGTTACGGTTCACTACTAAATCTAACAGACACAAATCATTTGTCCCTCAATTATATTTTAAAACTAGGCTCAATAGCATTGTTCAAAATATTATTTTGGGGCCGCAAATTTCTTTTTCTCATTTGAGGGCATTAGGCAATGACTTTATGGACCTATATCTAGGGTCGACCCTGAGTATACACATAGCACATAGAAGAGGAGTTTGATTCTTCAAACTTATATTTATTCTCAAAGAGAGAGAGACAGAGACTAAGTTGATATTTGATAAAATTGAAAGCTGAAGTCCGAAAATTGAAAGCTGAAAACTGAAGTCTGAAAGCTGAATGTTGAATGTGTGGATTATTTGGTATCCACTGAAATTTAAGTATTGAATTGAACTAAACTGTTTGATAACTATACATAACTCACATCTGAAAATAAATTAATTTTAAGTTTTACCCTTCCACTCTTTAATTTGAAAATATTTATGAAATATGTCATAACATAAATCATAATCACTATTTATCATATTATAGTTTACATTTAACAAACATCTGATTAAAAAATAAATAAATAACATCTCAATAACACAATAAATGAACAATAACATCTGATCAAAAAAAAAAGAACAATAACTAATAAATAAAATAACAATAATTGATCAATAACAAATTGAATAACAAAATAAGTGAACAATAATATCTAATAAAAAAAAAGAATAATAACTAATAAATAATCGAATAATATTGAAAAAAAATACAATAAATTAGATTTCATTAACAATATATGTGTGTGTCGTGAAGGTATGTGTGTGTGTGTGTGTGTGTGTGTGGATGGGTAGGTGTGCAGGGCATGTGTGTTTGTGTGTACAATGTGTGTACAGTGTATGTGTAACTATGTGTATGTGCAGTGCAAGTGTCTATGTGTGTAACTGTATGTGTGCAGTGCGTCCGTCTGTGTGCGTGCAATTATGTATGTATATTTTTGTTGCATAAGACAAGGGAAGAAGAAGAAGGCAAGGAAGAAGACTTAACTGTTACCCGTTGAAGAAGAAATCGACAAGAATGATAGATAGGTTAGGGTTTTGGACAGAAGACTAATTAGAGTTTTAATAGGATTGTAAAATATTTCGGGGTATAATTTTCATATTATAAATATCATTAAAAATGGTTTTGCTGAGCGTTTTCAACTTTTAGAATTAAGTAAGGGATCTCTTATTTAATATTATAGTCTATTTTTAAGGAGCGCTTAACATATTAAGAGAGTTTAAATTTTAGTTATCAAATGAGCTTAGTGCCGAGTACATTTATTTTAAGTGTTGAATTTAGGTTAAGAAACACACCCTAACAGTTTCTTTACATTTTTGTGAGTACTATGTCTTTTTCTTTTGGTTGCCCATATTTTTCCATAGAATTCAAAAATCTCTCTTCTCTGGTTGTTTGCATATTGTGTGTGACTTTGAGCTCTTCACAGACATATCTAAGATTTGAATATGCATATAAGGCGAACTTAGTTAATACTTCACCGTTATACACTTGATACCAATTATATCATTTATTGAGCCTCTTGATGTATAGCACTCACATTAAGTATTGCAAGAGTTTTATTTAAAAAGAAAATAGTTTTCAAAAAAGTGAAAGTTAATTATTTTTAGGACTTATGACTCATCATAAGTATTTTAATAGAAAAAGTGGGATTCAAAGCAACTTATTTAAATTATTTCCAAAAAAAAATAATTTTACCAGATAAATAAGTCCATAACAAGCTTATCGAGCTAAACGAATGTAGGCTGGTCGTAGATCACCTTCTTTTAACATTGTTTCAGGCAGTCCAATCTCTCAAGAAATACATATATGTATATGAAAAATAGACTTCTACTTCTTAAAAAACATTTCAATGAAAACTTTTTTCAATTTAGATTTATCACCACCACCGCTGCACGCTGCACTATCCCATCAATAACACAGCCTCCAATGCCACCATCTCTGAAAGAAATCAGATAATAAATGCAGCAGAATTTAAAAATATTGATTCCTCATTTCAAGACCTATTCATGTTTAATACAAACCGAAACCCTAAATCTATAAAGAAGATTAAGGGTTACCTCTTAAAACGTGTTTTTAACAATCTTCAAGCTTTCTCAAAAATTTTGAATTTTTAAATCTGAATTTGATCTTTACCCTAAGTTTCGCAATCGTTTGCCCTCTATCAGTATCCACACGAATTGACAAACTTGAAGGAACTACCACAACTTTTGATGAACTAACAGAGAGAGAGAATGAAGGTGGATTTTTTGGTCTCGTTAAAATTATTACATATAACCCTTTTATTAACCATTAATTGTAATAAAGTTTATAACTAACTCTTAATTAGGTTTTCACCCCAATTAACTCTTAATTGATTTTCTCTCCTAATCATGAATGACACCTAGCAACATATCATGATCAACCTTCGGATAGCACGAAGTAGGTTAAGATTCCATTCAGTCTATAATTGTTATGCAATTCAATCCTTCTATCACACAATGCTCGAGTTGAATTATTAGAGTAAGGAATTACTATGAGACCCCTAACTCAATCTTATGTATTCGATCTTAGGACTATGACACTTAATGATCAATTAGAAACTCTTTTTCTAATTGTCATTATGCCTTGGCCAAGGACTCCTTGAGTCATATCCTAGAAGATCACATAGGACATTCTCCATTTATTTACTAAAGGTGATAGATTTTATGTTGTACACTCATAAGTGTCCATGTATGTCTAACTATGCCTAACAATATATATCCAAGTTACATGACTAGTATATGAATATATTGTATAGTTGAAGTATAGAAGTTCATATACAAAACAACCATGGTGTCTCAAGTGTAAAGATCAGTTACATAACTATAACTTAATGATTTAACATTTACATGCATGTAAAACTCCATATGAAAAATCCTACATTAGTCAATGGTCACGTTCAGTGTACTTGTTTTCTAACAAGCACTCAAACACCTGTTTTAGTGTCCTTACACTAATGACTTTGACGAGTCACCTCATATCAAATATGAGCAACATAGTGTATACAAGTCTTTCCGCATTACATAGTGCCCACGTAGTAATCCTATAACCAGGAACATTTAAGAGTTAAGTACTAAGAAGTATATGTCTCCTATTTTCAACTCATTGAGAAACTATCTTCTTAACTTATACTCTATGGACTATGTCATGTATATTAAAATGAAAATAAATCAGAAACATGATAAATAAACTTGTCATTTATTTAATTAAATAATGAATGTTGTTAGTACAACCTCAAAACATCATCTATATGATTTGTCTTAGAACATACTAATAACAATCTCTAGCAACCACCACCACCTGTCAGCCCATCGCCCTCATCACCACCAACCACCATCCCCACCACCAATAACAAAAGACCACCACCACTGCCTATCATTGCAACCACTCTCACCATCGTCAATTTAAACCTATCATAGCACCCACCACCATGACCATCACTATTCACCACCAGTCCCACCCACAACTGCGATCACCACCACCACATCACAACCACCACATCACCGATGTCGTCAACGCGACCATCCCTATCGTTGTCGCCACCACCATTACAATCATTCCTACCACAATTCCACAACTATATTCTTCATCACCATTATCGTTGCAACTACCACCACTCCACCATCATCGTCTTCAGCACACACACAATCATACACATATGTGTTGCCTTCAGGGATAAATTAATAATTGCGACACAGATAAATATTTTTTGTTAACTATTCAAATGCACTTTTTTGAAAAATATTATTTTGCAAACATCCAAATTGTACTTATTTTTATTAAGAAATAAATAACATGGGCTTAGCATTCATCGATAGATGATTAGTCTTAGTGCTAGAATATATATTGAAGTAGATTTCCATTTCAGCTTCCGAAAAAAAAAAAGATTTCCATTTCGAAAATGCATAAGAGATATTTGATTTTCTCTAAGAGAATTAAAACAAATCTAAAAAAAAATCTAAATGTTCCATGATCTTGAAGAAATTTTCGCATAGGGTTATTAGACAAATGACATGATCAGAATACTTATACCTAATAATGTTCTCACAGGCATTTCTAAGAAGGATGATTGAAGAGTAGAAAAATAAGTTTCACTTTCTTAACAACAATCAATATTTAAATATAGGGGGAATCCGAATCTCAATTTGCACACCGAAAGTTTTAAGATTTTTTATTTTGGACCTTCAAAAATTAAAATTTTCACATTACATTCTTAATGTATTAAAAGTGTTACAATGTAGCTGATCTTCTGTTTGCTTTTGTTGCTTATCATGTTCAAAATTACCCTATTAATGTTCACGGAATTTGTAACAGAAACTAACAAAAGAGTCACATTACAACACTTTTAATATATTGATAGTGTAATGTAAGAAATCTAATAGTTAATGATACAAAGTGAAAATTTTTAAATTTTTTAGAATACAAAATACAATTCACCCTTAAAGATATCACAAACCCACTTATAAGCTTCACAATAAACTACATACGTATGGATCTCGAAAAAAAAAACCTTTGTATAAAAGTAAGAGCATGCCCTGGGCATGAGATTTGATTGACAACTTAGAGTGCGTTTAGTAACGTTTTCATTTTTATGTTTTTTATCAAAAAACAACAGAACTAAGTTTTTTTTTTTTTGTGATAAAAATTAAAAATATAAAACATGTTTGGTAGTCATTTATATTTAAAAAATTGTGAAAACAAAAATAAAAAACTTGTTTGGTATTATACAAAAAATTCACCACCCAAACCCACCCTCAACCCCACCACCGAAACCCACAACCCACCCCCACCACTGAAACCCACCACCACAACCACCGAAACCCACAACCACCGAAATCCACCACCACTACCACCGAAACCCACCCCCACCACCACCGAAACCCACCCCTAATCTAACCCCCACCATCGAAATCCACAACCCACCTCCACCACCACAACCACCGAAACCCACCTATCCACCCCTGAAACTCCCCCGCAAAACCCACCACCCAACCCCAGAAACCCACCATCAGAGAAGGGCGAGAAAGAGATAGAGAGAGAGAGTGAGTCGAGAGAGACCAGAGACCTGAAAAAATGGAGTGAAATGAAGATGGAGTGACCTTGGAGATGGAGTAATGGCTTCGCAATGATTGGCGACGGTGATGGTGATGGCGATGGCTTCAGCTTCGGCTTCGTCTTCTTCGTTGGCATCGATAGAGAGAGAGATGATAGACATAGAGGGGTGAAATCTGAAAGAGAAATGACCTTTTATACCCCAGCAAAAAAAATCCATTTTTTATTGCTAAGGAGGATCGAAGTCAATACCTCATTAAAATCCATTTTTTGTTTTGTTAGGATGTTTTCAAAAACATCTTTTTGGATGTTTCCATATTTTAACCTTATTTTTAAAACGGAGATGTTAAATAAAAACAAAAACATTCACCAAACGTATTTTTGTTTTTTTAGCCATAAAATGAAAACAAAAACAAGTGGTTACCAAACGCCACCTTAGATATTGTTTTGTGATTTTGTCTTGTAAGTCGTAACATGCGACAGATATATTGAAGTAGGATTCACTTCCTCTTCGAGAGGAAATACCAATATTGACATACTGCATGGAGGTTAGAGATAACAGTGGACTGGGGCGGAGATGTGGGAATAGTCTTCTCTCTTGTACCCGCTTAAAACAAAATTCGTCCATCCCCAGTTCACCCAGTTAATGGGGCTAATTTTCATCATCATCCCCGTTTGCGGGTAAATTCTAATCCCCCCTCCCGCCCTGCCCATAACACAATTAATTTTTATAATTTTAAGCAAAAAAATTGATAAAGAACATCATATCCTTGTCTGATAAAAAAACCTAAATGACACATCCCACACCACAGAAATTAAAAGTCCTACCACTGTACCATCACCATTAATAAGGATCCAATTCCATCCACATTCATGACAAATATAAAAACAGTAACCCCAACTTGGATATTTTCCCAAAAAAAAAAAATCTATAGAAACCACAAAGACATCGCCTAGATTGCAAAAGTGAAAAGAAGGGAGAGTTCACTTTAGCATGAAGAGACTCGTGTTAATAACGTATTGTGAATATAAAAAAATATAAAGATTACAAATAAACAAGATAATATAAAATTGTAAGAGAATTGATTTCTCAATATACCTAAGACATCTTTTTACAAGTCTTCAAACATAATGAATATCAAATACAATTCTTGGGGTACTAATTGATAGATTACAGGTCATCCGCTTAATCGCAAAATAATTACAATATTTACAATAGTTTCCAAGTTCTCATGTTCAAGATCCAACGATTTTACCGTTTCTATAGGCCATGTATTTCATTTGGATCCAAAAACGTTTTATTAAGAAAATGACACTTTAATTTTGCTTTTGCAACACGTTATTTCACTAGCAATACAATTGGGATATAATTTGAATGGAAAATACTATGTAACTGAAATTTGTAACTTAAATTTGCATCCCAAATGAAGGGGACCATTGGATGAGTGAGTCTCATCAACTTTTTAAATGGAACACACTGATCCAATGATCTCCCTTCATTTGGGATGCAAATTTGAGTTGTAAATTTGAGTTACATAGCATTGCTCAATTTGAATACTTATCGTATTGTGACAATTGGATTAATAGTAGGTCACAATATTAAATGATGTCGGCTATCAACTTAATAACTACAACAAATTAAGTTCCAAAATAAATTTGGACTCGACTCTCGGAAAGATGAAGAATACTTATTAGGTACAAGAGACTACTATTATGCATGAGAGCAGTTTCCCTTGCCCAAGCCAAGATTCACATTCAAAATTGGAAAAAACTAGTTTCCTGATAGTAAGAATGTGTTGATCATATTGTCTAAATTCAGAGAGGATGACCCATGTAGATCAGTAGCCTTTTCTGCCAGCCTCTTCCACTCTAAGGCCTTGTTTTTCATCCTCTTGCCATGCTCTCCCTCCATTAGCTGTCTTACAAGCATCTCCACGTCATCTCTCTTGACATCATTATCAATCTCCATGCCAATCTCCCATTTAGTGCATGAAGGGGTTAGACCCCAGCGTTACACGTGTCCTGGCATTAAATGTGCTCACGTGAGGCTGAAAAGACTAAACACGTGCTTACGAATTAAGAATCATTTATTTTCTTATCCGATCCGAGCTAATCAAAAACTCAGTATACAAGGCAATAATTCTGCCTTCGAAGTCATCAAGCCTATCGAAGTGTTCCATCCGAACAATGGAATAGTTCGGCTTGAACTCAGCCGAGCTCATGAAAGAGATCAGCACGGTAAGAGAAATGGCGGTTGTGCCAAACCGAGCTCGTTAACGGGTCGGCAAACAGCGGATATGCTCGGCATTAGGAAAGCCCGACCTTCTCGAAATCAGAAGATACATAAAGATTTGCCTAAAACTTAGGCAAATCAGATAAACGAGATCTGCTAGAATAACGGCATTCAGAGAAATTATTGTAGAAGAATTAGAAACTTCCCAAACTCAAACACTGAAAGAAAGGAAGGTGTGCCACCTTGCCTCTAAATTAACGGAAACCCTAAGGGGAATGCAAGCTATAAAAGAAACGCGAAACCAAGGTGAAAAGGTACGCTGAACTTTCCTGGTCTTCGTGCAACTCATATCACTCAGTTACTGACTTAAGCATCGGAGTGCCTTCGATCGAAGCACTTCGATCTTGGGCAGTTTGCTCGTTTTGCAGGAGGAGGGCTTGGAGATCAAGTTCAGAGATTATATAAATCACAGTTCTTAATTTCATATAGTCAGAGGTAAACCTTATTTTTTGCCTCTACATTTTGGCGCCGTCTGTGGGAAGGATCTTAATCTTTCGAACAAAAAGCTATAATGTCAAGACTCAGAAGCGCAATTGGATCACCAGGGGGCAGTCCCCCCCTAGGCGATTCTGATCCTGCGTACGTTCCGACTGACAGCAATAGGAGGTTGCATGCAGTCAGAAACCCATCTGGGACACCCGAAAGAGACGAAGCTTCTTCTGCGAGTTTCAAACCTTCGAAAAGCCGGAACCAGGGGGTTGAAAACCAAGGTGCTGAGGGGGAAAATCGTTCGTTAGCAAAGTTGATCCAATCGTTCCAGGACCGTTTGGACGCTCATGACAGTCTCTTCAAAAAATCGTATGCCAAGGAAAAGGATCTGATCAAGGAGAACAAGGAGCTGAAAGACAAACTAAACGAAATGACCAAAAAGGAAAAGCGCTCGAGAGAAGGCCGGCGTGAGAGCCCGGAGAGAAAGCCTAGTCGTATCACAATAGCTGATGATGACAGATACCAACCAAAGAAGCCAATGGTACACGAAGTGGACGCATGGAAACAGTATATTAACGATGAGCTCAATAGCCGCTTGAGGAGACCAGAGCAAAGGTCGGCTAGGGACCTAGCCAGGAGAGCAACAGGGGAGTACGGAGACGGATGGGAGTCATCTCCATTCACCACATGGATTGAAAAGGGGCGAATTCCGAGTAAATTCACCGTCCCGAGCTTCAGATTGTACGACGAAAAGACAGATTCGTCCTCCCATATCAGGCACTTCAGACAGCTCATGACCGTCCATCGAAGAAACGAGCCGCTGTTGTGCACTATCTTCCCTAGCAGCCTAGGGGAGTCGGCCATGAAGTGGTTTGACAGCCTGCCGAGGGGAACAATTGATGGCTGGGCCCAGTTAGCCGAGCAATTCACGGCTCGGTTCATCACCAGTAGCAAGCAACCGAAAGATGTTGGAGCTTTACTCACACTAAAAAAGAGCAATACCGAGACATTGCGTGAATACGCTCATTGATACTGGGAGACAATGAACGAGGTCGAGGGATGCAATCCCGAAATTGCGGTTGCGTCATTCAAAATGGGATTGCCAAAGGAGAACCCTCTCTATCAGTCGCTTACCAGGAGGCCGGCAATAGACTTAGAAGAACTCATGGCGCGGATCGAGAAATACGCCAAGGTCGATGACGACCTGACCAGGGAAGTGGTGAAGGAACAACCGAACAGAAGGCAGTTCGGTAGAGAAAGGCAATCCGAGCCGGGCAGAGAGGGAGGAAGGAAGACTGAAAAGGATGGCTTCCCCTAAAGGTCATCATTCTTAGGGGTGAACACAGTGTTCAAGGAGCCCATTTACAAAGTATTGGGTCAGATCAAAGAGAAGCCTTTTTTCAAATGGCCGAGCAAACTGATGGGAGACCCTTCTAAAAGGAACCCTAATTTTAGGTGTTCATACCATAAGGACGTAGGCCACAAGACAGAGAACTGCCGACACTTGAAACAGCATTTGGAGGAGTTGGTGCAGGCTGGGCACCTAGCAGAGTTCATTGCAAGTGGGCGAAAGGCAGAGGAAGGAATGACCGAGCAAGATGGGGAGCGCAACACCCCAGCGGGAGTAATTGATGTGATCCACGCCGCAACTAACCCCCAGATGTCCACCAATAACTCTGCTCGGGCCTACATTCAAAAGGCAGCAAAGGAAAGGGAGGTTTACGAGTTGAGAATAACACCAGAGGTCACCAACAAAAGAATCAAATTAGAGGAATCATCCGAGGCAATATGTTTTACCGAGCAGGATTTGGTCGGCGTTCACCAGCCTCATAACGATGCCTTAGTCGTCACACTTCGGATTGCTAACTTTGATGTCAAGAGAGTTCTGATCGATCCAGGGAGTTCTTCAGAAATAATGTATTGGGACTTGTTCCAGAAGCTCGGCCTCAAGAACCAGGATCTCAAGCCATCAAACACGCCACTCATCGGCTTTAGCGGTAAAACAGTATTTCCTAGGGGGAAGATCACGCTTCCAGTAAAAACAGGACCAGTTTGTGTGATGATCGAGTTCCTTGTGGTGGACACAGTCTCAGCATACAATGCTATAATGGGGAGATCCTGGCTGCATGAGATGAGGGTCGTGCCGTCAACATACCACCAGATGCTAAGGTTCCCGTCGGCTGATGGAATTGTGAACGTTCGTGGAGACCAAGTCAGTTCCAGAACCTGCCTCTTGACCTCGGTTAAGACAAAAGAGCCGTGCCGAGAACTTGGCTCGGTCGAGGAAAGTGAGAAATAGCAATTAACCACTGACAGCTCGGTCAAACTCGATGACATAGCTGTCAAAGGAAGTCCTGACGAACCTTTGGGAACAGAAAAGGAAATTACAGAGCGAACCATCGAAGACTTGACGAAAGTACCTCTAGACAAGAATGGAGACTCAGAAAAGTATTTTATGGTGGGGGCAGCACTCAGCACCGAACAGAAGGCAGAGTTGGTAGAACTGTTGCAGACATATGCCGATGTATTCGCATGGAATACTAATGATATGCTCGGAGTACCTCCCGAGTTGGCGTGTCATCATTTGAACATCAATCCGAGTTATAAGCCGATCAGCCAGAAACTGAGGAGATCGTCGCCGCAGCACCAGGAGGCAGTAAAAGAGGAGGTGGCACGGTTGTTGGAATCCAAAACGATAAGGGAAGTTAAATACCCGACTTGGTTGTCAAACACAGTGGTGGTGAAGAAAAAGAATGGTAAATGGAGGGTGTGTGTCGATTTCACAGATCTGAATAAAGCTTGTCCAAAGGACAGCTTTGCACTGCCAAAGATAGATCAGATGGTGGATGCAACAGCGGGGCACGAGCAGATGAGCTTCCTGGACGCTTTCAGAGGATATCATCAGATCCCTCTCGCCGAGGAGGACCAGGAGAAAACTGCCTTCATAACCCCAGAAGGGACATTTTGCTATAGAGTGATGCCGTTCGGACTGAAGAACGCCGGGGCGACGTACCAGAGGTTAGTCACCCGAATGTTTTCAAATATGCTTGGTCGTACTGTTGAGGTTTATATAGATGATATGGTAATTAAAAGTAAAAAGGCCGATACCCATTGTGCCGACCTCAAAGAGACTTTTGAGGTCCTCCGAAAGTATAACATGAAGTTGAACGCATCCAAGTGCGCGTTCGGTGTCGGCTCCGGAAAGTTTTTAGGTTTTCTTGTTACACACCGCGGAATAGAGGTAAGTCCCGAGCAGGTGAAGGCAATTGCTGAATTACAGTCACCTCGGACCGTTAAAGAAGTCCAGCGATTGACCGGCATGGCTGCAGCACTTGGGAGATTTATTTCCCGAGCCTCTAACAAATGCAGACCCTTTTTTCAGTCCATTAAAGGAAAGAAAGGGGCACTCTGGAGCCAGGAATGTGAAGAGGCTTTTGCAAAACTGAAGGAATATTTGGCTTCCCCGCCGATCTTATCCACCCCCTTACCCGAGGAGAATCTCTTCCTTTATTTGGCTGTATCAGAACAGGCTGTCAGCGGAGCTTTAATGAGGAATGACAATGGAAAATTCAAACCTATTTACTATGTGAGTAAGGTGCTCTTAGACGCAGAATCAAGGTACACCTCGTTGGAGAAGTTGGCATTGGCGCTGGTTAGCTCGGCAAGGAAGCTCAGACACTACTTCCAGGCTCATCAAATTACAGTCCTAACTGACCAGCCGCTTAGGTCACTCTTCCTGAAAGCCGACCTGTCGGGGCGTATTGCCAAATGGGCAGTTGAGCTCGGGGAATTTGACATCCGATTCGAGCCAAGGAAAGCCATCAAGGGACAGATAGTTGCAGACTTTATTGCTGAATTTCAGCCAGAGAGATCCCAGGAAGGGTCCAATGATAATAAAATAGCAGAACTCGACGGCAACTGGACTCTATCAGTTGACGGTTCCTCAAACCAGAAAGGTGCAGGAATTGGCATCATTCTTGTAAGTCCAGACGGGTGCATACTGGAGAAAGCAATAAGGTTAGGATTTGGAGCTTCCAATAATGAGGCAGAGTACGAAGCCTTGATAGCAGGTGTAAGGCTGGCAAGTGAGCTCGGTGTGATGAGGCTCCAAATATTTTCTGACTCACAGCTAGTAGTGAATCAGATAATAGGGGAGTACATGGCTAAAGACGAAAGGATGATAGCGTATCAGGCCGTTGCGGAGAAAGAATTAAGCAAGATAGCAGAGTACTAAATCCAGCAAGTGGGTAGAGCTAGGAACTCTCACGCCGACGCTTTAGCTTCGTTGGCCTCGGCAGTTGAGCAGGAATCTGAGAGATCAATCACTGTTGAGTTTCTAGCTGAGCCGAGCATCCATATGTCCAGCACGGACGAAGTTTTATGCAACATTGTTGGTCCGAGCTGGATGGATCAGATAGTTGGTTTTTTGAAGACTGGTGAATTGCTCCAGGATGAAAAGGAGGCTCGCAAACTACGATTAAAAGTAACCAGATTTTGGTTGTCCCCAAAAGACGAGCTATACAGACGCTCTTTTGGTGGTCCGTACTTAAAATGCGTACATCCCAGCCTAATTCAGGACTTTTTGTCAGAAATACATGAAGGAAGTTGCGGAGCACATACTGGAGGCAGATCTTTAGCTCACCGAGCCATCTCACAAGGATACTGGTGGCCTTACATGCAGAAGGACGCTCAGCAGTTCGTTCGGCGATGTGATAAATGTCAAAAATTCTCCCCGATCCCTAGAAAGCCATCAAACGAGCTCCATCCTTTGTCAAGCCCATGGCCATTCGCCCAATGAGGATTGGACATTGTTGGTCCTTTGCCTCGGGCCCCGAGCAATAAGAAGTACCTGTTGGTGGCTACCGACTATTTCACGAAGTGGATCGAAGCCGAGCCACTGGCTAACATCAGGGACACTGATACAAGGAAATTCATCTGGAAGAACATTATTACCAGGTTCGGCATTCCATACGCACTTAAATCGGATAACGACACTCAGTTCGATAGTGGGCCTTTCAAAGCATTCTGTCAGCAGTATGGTATTCGTAACTACTACTCCACCCCGGCCTATCCTCAAAGTAACGGGCAAGCCGAAATCTCCAATAAAACAATTTTGGATGGAATCAAGAAGAAGTTGGAGAGTGCCAAAGGAAGGTGGGTAGAGGAACTGCCGAGTGTTCTATGGGCATACCGAACCACTCCTCGGCGTTCAACTGGAGAGACCCCCTTCGCCTTGGCGTATGGTATGGAGGCTGTTATTCCACTAGAAATTGGCTTACCAACTTTAAAAACCGAGCTGGTAGAAGGCAGTGGTAACGATGCTGTTATCAGAGGAGATTTGGATCTAGCCGAGGAGAAGAGAGATTATGCCGCAATAAGAATGGCCTCGTATCAAAGTCAGATGTCCCGAGCCTATAACAAGAATGTGAACCCTCGTTCTTTTGCAGTAGGGGATTTAGTGCTCAGACGTGTGCTGGGATCGGCGAAAAACCCAGCAGAGGGGAAGCTTGGAGCAAACTGGGAAGGACCGTACAGAGTCACCAGAGTTGGAGGCAGCGGCTACTACGAGCTTGAAACGCTTGACAAAAAGGCCGTACCGCGCCCTTGGAACACGGCAAACCTCAGAAAATTCTATTTCTAATGTACTAGCACCAATTGTGCCATTCGGAGTATCTAATAAAAAGTCAGGAGTTCTTCCAGATCGCATATTTATACTATTGCAAAGAATGGAACAAGTAAACAGTTCCTCACAGGAACCGATCTCTAGCAAGAAAGTGCCGAGCAGGCCATAACTTCTAGAGAATCGAATAAGTAAACGGTTCCTACGAGGAACCGAACTCTAGCAAGAAAGAGCCGAGCAGGCCATAACTTCTAGAGAATCGAATAAGTAAACGGTTCCTACAGGGAACCGAACTCTAGTAAGAAAGTGCCGAGCAGGCCATAACTTCTAGAGAATCGAATAAGCAAACGGTTCCTACGAGGAACCGAACTCTAGCAAGAAAGAGCCGAGCAGACCATAACTTCTAGAGAATCGAATAAGTAAACGGTTCCTACAGGGAACCGAACTCTAGTAAGAAAGAGCCGAGCAAGCCATAACTTCTAGAGAATCGAATAAGCAAACGGTTCCTACGAAGAACCGAACTCTAGCAAGAAAGAGCCGAGCAGGCCATAACTTCTAGAGAATCGAATAAGTAAACAGTTCCTACAGGGAACCGAACTCCGTGAAGAAGGGCCGAGCAAAGGCCATAACTTCAGATGGGGAAAAAGTTTTCGAGGTGTCAAAATTCTGCTTAAATATGAAGTCCTCACTAAAGAACCGAACTCATCGAAGAAAGGCCAAACAAAGGCCACAACTCACTGAGGGAAGAACACTCCGAACATTGGAGGCCCCCCTGAAGGACCAGGCTCTTTAGATAGGCTAAATGGCCAAAGTGGTTACCTACCTATTTTTGATCAAGTTATATAAACCAAAAAGCAAATATACTCAAAATCAAAAAGTTACTTGCATTAAAACTTCAAAAAGTTACAATAAAAGGTCATTACATCCAGAAACCCAAAAGAAATTGTAATAGAAATTATAACATTCTTTCTCAAGTACTTTCAGGAGGCTGAGATGAGCTAGGAAGGGAGTGCTGGGAATAGAGCTCGGACGAAGAAGGGACCCCCGCAGCGATCAGTGCAGCATGCCAACCCTTGCTAAAAAACGCATCCTTCAGCTGGGGAATCTGCAAAGATAGATCGTTCTCTGCTTTCTCAACCCCTTCATCATAGGCAGCATCTTCTTTAACTTTTGCCTCGGCCTTGAATTTATCGAACTCCTCAAGGATACTTGCATGATCAAGTTGGGACTGGGAAAGCTCCAAAATGGCTTCATGTTCAGAATCCTTAAGTTTGCCAATTTCTGCTTTCAGCTGGCGGTTCTCTTCGGTAAGGCTCTGATTGTCAGCCTGCAGAACCTTAGCCTCTTCACAGACTTTGGCATACTCTTCATCTATCGACTCCTTCTTGGCAAGCGCTGAGGCCCGAGCATGGATCGCATCTCTCATGGCCTTATCCTTTCTCGCTATCCTGGCCCCGACCTCGTGCACTTTTTGAAGACCCTGTAAGTTGGGGAGCAGAAAAAGGCTTGGTTTAACTCACTCATTTTACCAAAGAAAAATAAGACAAACTTACCAACACCATGTGCTGAATTGCTTGGCGGGACACTTCGTCATCAGTCAGTGCCTCATTCATAGCAAGGTCCCGAGGCAAAATAACCCCCCTGGCGATCCCAACTGCGACATTGAAGTCTTCAATGGCAGAGTCCTTGGTTGTGATCTCCTTCTTTTTTGATCTGAGCACAGGACGGAAAGGAGTCTCAGATGGTTTTGGAGAAGCACTCGGTTCGGCTTCATCAGTCCTTCGCCTTTTAAATGCTGGGGCCTCGGCGAGTTCAAAGAGTGAGTCATCTTCGGGTACAGGGGACTGAACAGGATTTGAAGGCTCCAATCCCTCTGGTATCAAAGGATCCGTTGTTCTAACTAAGTCGGGAGCTTCGCTGCTCGGACCGACCTCAGCAGCTGATGGAACATCTTCAACAGGGACCTCGGCATCGGCTTCGTCCAGTACAGTTATCGAAGGTATGACGGATGGAGGAGCAGGTTCAGAAGGTAGGTTCGGTTCAACAGTGGACAGGAAATCCAGGAAGTTCTTCATGGTTCTGCGCCCAGAAGCAGCAAGGGAAGACTTCTTGCGGGCTCGTGGGGTTTGCTCCCTAACAGTCTGGATGGCTTCCCGATCTGCTGCCAGTGTGGCATTGGGACGGTTCGGCACGACAATAAATGACGAATAAGTCGGGACATAACTAAGCAGAGTATGAGCGGCTCGGCAAAATAGTGTTTCATTAAAATCCCAGACCCTCTGAAGTTGATCTAACTTAACAGAGGATTCTAGGACTCTACCCTTCACAGTCTCTCCTACACAAAAACAACAGCAAGACAAAAATTTGAAAGAATGTGAGAAGTAAAAGAAGCAACTCAAGTAAAGCGAGACATCAAATACCTGGCATGCCCTCTTCATAGGGACAACGATAGGATGGTACGGCTCCGGCAGCGTACTCCCAGTTCCCAGACACGAATACAATGTCGTTTTCATGGCCCTTGTTGGAATCTGGAAGATGGGTGACCAGATACCGATCCTTCTTCCTTACAGATAGATAGAAGCTGTCCCCTGCTGCCTTCAGAATATAGCAGTAGAGGATCTCCCATAGTCCAAGGCTTAAACCTAAGGCTTTGTTCAAAGAAGCTACCCCCATGACGATCCTGAAGAGATTCAGGCAGCACTGAAGAGGGCACAGCTTGGCAGCTGACAACACCCAGATGAGAAGGGGGTCAAGAGGAAATCTCACCCCCCCTTCAGTGATGGCCCGAGTGGGAATGGGGATTGATTCCCTCGTGCCTACCAAAGGTTCATCCTTCCCAGCAACCCTGATCTCCACGTCATCAGGAATGTTGTACTTAGTTCTGAATGCAGGGATGTCCGAAGGCTGAAGAGGAGCCATTGAAGAGGACAAGACGCAAGGATGAACGCACTGAATGAAGAAGAAGCAAGAGAGGTAGCGAGTAAAGCAAGAAGTGCAGAGCGTACAAAAAGAAAGAAAAGGCGGTTTATATAGGGGAAGAATTTCAAAAGACAGATTGCGTACAATGAATGTACCGCCAAAACTGAGAGATGCAAAGCCCAATGCAATAATGATTAAGAAGGAAAACGGCTGACAGACGAAAGAACGTCTGTCAGACGTTTTCTGGGGGCAAATGAAGGGGTTAGACCCCAGCGTTACACGTGTTCTGGCATTAAATGTGCTCACGTGAGGCTGAAAAGACTAAACACGTGCTTACGAATTAAGAATCATTTATTTTCTTATCCGATCCGAGCTAATCAAAAACTCAGTATACAAGGCAATAATTCTGCCTTCGAAGTCATCAAGCCTATCGAAGTGTTCCATCCGAACAATGGAATAGCTCGGCTTGAACTCAGCCGAGCTCATGAAAGAGATCAGCACGGTAAGAGAAATGGCGGTTGTGCCAAACCGAGCTCGTTAACGGGTCGGCAAACAGCGGATATGCTCGGCATTAGGAAAGCCCGACCTTCTCGAAATCAGAAGATACATAAAGATTTGCCTAAAACTTAGGCAAATCAGATAAACGAGATCTGCTAGAATAACGGCATTCAGAGAAATTATTGGAGAAGAATTAGAAACTTCCCAAACTCAAACACTGAAAGAAAGGAAGGTGTGCCACCTTGCCTCTAAATTAACGGAAACCCTAAGGGGAATGCAAGCTATAAAAGAAACGCGAAACCAAGGTGAAAAGGTACGCTGAACTCTCCTGGTCTTCGTACAACTCATATCACTCAGTTACTGACTTAAGCATCGGAGTGCCTTCGATCGAAGCACTTCGATCTTGGGCAGTTTGCTCGTTTTGCAGGAGGAGGGCTTGGAGATCAAGTTCAGAGATTATATAAATCACAGTTCTTAATTTCATATAGTCAGAGGTAAACCTTATTTTTTGCCTCTGCAGTGCACATGTACCTACAATTTGTGTTGATCGGCAAAAATTGGCCAACAAATCATGGGCACTCCTGCAGACAAGCTCTCAATAGTCGAATTCCATCCACCATGTGTTAAGAAGCCTCCAACCGATGGGTGGTTGAGAACTTGCTCTTGTGGGCACCAGCTTGTTACAAAACCTCTTTCTGTAATTATTGCCATGAATTCTGGTGGCAGAATTGCTATATCTCCCATAACCAGATCAGACCTAATTATCCACAGGAAGTAGTGGTTACTATTAGCAAGTCCCCAACCAAACTCCGCCAGTTGTTGATGTGACATGACTGCTACGCTGCCAAAATTCACATAAATCACAGAGTTGGGTTCCTTGGTGTTGAGCCATGAAAGACACTCTGATTCTTCTTTCCATAGACTGTATCCAATGGAATTTAGATCATCTTCTTTGGATATCTGATTCAGAATTAACTGCATAGGGCCAATGGTGTAAACATGGGGAAACATAGAAGCAAGAGCATGTACAAGATCTGGCTCCAATGCATCAAAGGTTTGAACAATAATGGCTGAAGCTTTAGAAGACCTTTGTGTAGCTTCCATGGTGAAGTCAAATATTGGATCATTCGGGTCAGTTGTTCGTATAAATGTAGGGATATCCTTCAGACGAATACCTTTCATACCTGGGATCCAATCTATAATGGTGTCCAAGTACCCATTTGTCAGATAGCTGGCATCTGCATATATCTCAAAACAATTGTTACATTAGTAGCACAAACTGTTTTCCATCAATGTCTTGAAAATGTGTTTTTTTTTTTTTTGGATAAAAAATGGACGGAGATAAAGGAGAGCGCCCAGAGATTACCCCGATAGGCACTCATTAGTGGGATAATGAGATCCCTGACTGCGCTCATTATTTCTCTCGGAAATGAACTTAGCTAGACTAGCATAACAGTCGACCATCGAACTCTAATGTTAATTTTAAGACTCGAACCTCCAACCTCATGTGAGAAGTTCGGCCCGTACCCTACTGGACCATCCCACTCGATAGTTTTTGAAAATGGGTTTCATGTACCTTTAAGAGGTGTAAGACCTTTTTGCCGGAGATTGTGAAACTGATAAAACCCCATGAAACCACATGCTGAGAGTGTCCAGAACTGTATGATGGGGATGCCAAGTTTTTCAGCAGCGTCGATGGTGAATGTCATGAAACCATCCGAGACGATGCAAGTCACAGGAGGGGTGTTCAGAGATGCACTGTCATTTAGCTTTGTGAGGAGATCAACAAATGGGGCCAAACAGTTTTTTCTGACTGCTTGACAAAGAGAAGGGATGTCTTGGGTAGCATCAACGTCCGATGGTGGAAGTCCATCAGGGATGATTTCAAATCTGAAGCCCGGTAAGCCATTTAGAGAGTTGGGTCCTCCAGATTTGAGGAACCGTTTGTGGTTGAACTCTGTGTTGACAAAAGTTACATGACAACCTTTATGGTGGAGTAGCTTTGCTAGTTTCAGCATTGCTTTTATATGGCTTTGAGCTGGATATGGTATACAAACTACATGAGGCTTACCAGCTGTTGCCATTGAATCTCTCTCTCTCTCTCTCTCTCTCTCTCTCTCTCTCTGATCACTTCAATGCAGTGTCTCTCCTGCCTTAAGGCAAACACAAAGACAAGGGGGGAAAAATAGCAGCAGAACAAAGGTCAACTGATTAGGTGCAGCGTTTTCATAATTCTAAAGTTTGACAAATTCAACCATTTAAAGTCAAATTCATGCGGCTTGTGGCTAGATTTCTGTGGGTGTAATTGACATCAAGCGGAATCCTACCAGTAAGAGTTATTCAAATTCAAATTTCGTGTTAAAACTACTCAGTGCTAACCCAACAAATTTAATACATCTGGCCAGATGTTTGAACATTAATTTGGCATGTTTATTAATCCTGTGGTGTTAGATTAATATACATACTTTGTGAATTAAAAATTTAAAAGACTTGAACTCTTTCTCTCTTTGTCCACCTAGTTTCCCAAGGAAAACGCGTTCGGTGATTTGACTTAATGTTCTCTTTCAAGGTGGATTAACAAAGTTTTACATCCATCTCAGTCATTGATATTAATTTGTATATGAAACGAGCTCCCAATATAGCTGAAACGTGAATATAACCTTACATGGAAATTAAGGTGATTTTCATATGTAACTTAAGTAATCCTAGAATAAGGTGATTGTTAGGAGTAGAGGCGTCAAAATATAACACTACTTATTAACACGACACGATCATGAAACAAAGTTCGAGAGTTAGAGTTTTTTTTTTAAATCACCGGTTTATTAAATGAGTAGACTCAATACAACACGATAAATGAACGAATCGAGTATGAGTGAACTCAATCAAAAAAAATACATTATACGACTCGTTTATATAGCGATTATATACTACTGATATACAAAAGTGAATTTATGCACCACCTGTAGAGTAATTAATGTAGTAATAAATACAGTAAATATAAGGTGAGATCAACACAGTCAACACACAGATGTAGTGACTCATTTATATGGCGATTATATACGATTGATACACGACACGAACTCATATGACACGATTTGTTAGATACAAATTAATAAATGTAACACTCCGCATTTTCTTTTATATATGTATATATATATATAGTAAATAATTGTTGTAAAAATGTGGATATGTGTAGTGATGTGTGTTTGAATTTGGTAGATTGGAAAAATAGAGATTTAAAATGTTAGTGGAAATAATAGTTGAAATTTGGTTTTTTATAAGTGAAAATAGGAAATTTTAGGTCCTAGAACTTGTATTAAATAGGTTTGGTGTAGAAATATGTGTTGGAGAGGTTTGGGATGAATTTGGTTGGCTTAGGAATGGATTGGAAATGGAAAAAAAAATGAATGAAACAGGCTGTGAACAGTGCACTGGCTGCAACTTCAAGCGCGATTTCGACCTTGATGCAGTCAATATCTCTCAAAACTCAAAACATGAAAGTTGTAGAGCTCTTTCTGAGAATTCCATAGCATCTTGAATCATCTCAATCGGAGCTCGGATGAGAGAGTTATTCCCATTCTACGAAGACTGGTCTGGAGCAGAGTGTTTGCCGAAACAGTAACAAAAAATCGGGATTTTTGTGTTTTAAAACACCATTTTAAGCCCTATTTGTCCCATTCTTCCATTCCACTCTCACCACAAACCTCTTAGAGCCCTAGGAGAAGATAAAGGGAAGAATAAAAGGGAGAAAAAGAGTCTCTAAAGCTTGGGCTTTGATTTGAAATTCTTGATTTCAAGGTAGGGGTTTTCTTCCATTCTTGTCCATTGAGGTTAGGGCATAAATATATGTAGGTTTTCACTCTCATTCTTATATATATATGGTATGAAATACTTGATTCTTGACATTCTTGCAAAGATTATCATATTTTAAACAAATCTATGGTGGAATAACCATTAAATCCATTTTTCTCATCTTCAAACCCTAGGTTTCAAGAGAAATGAGTTTTTCTTTTGATTTCTCCCATGTTCTTGATTTCAAAACTTTAGTGTTTCATATTGAACAACAAAATGGTATTTATGATGATCTCTTGTACATTTTCTTATATTACTCTTTGTACAACTACTTGAGAAAATTGGGGGTTTATGGAATTGTTTGATAATTCAGGAAATTGTTTGTAAATTGGGGACTTGTGTAATTGTTGGTTATGTGAGATATTTGTTGGTATTTTATCTCTTGCGTGGTTGTACGATACGAACATGGATTACTATTGACCGGGTATCATGTAATGGGTAGACGTCTTTGTATGCCACGCGGGTATGAACTTTTCTTACCACATGGAGTGGGTAGACGCCTTTGTACGCCGTGTGGGTATGAACTTTTCCTATCAGTAATGATCACGGATTAGTAACATGGGTTGTGTCGGACATACAGTGTGGGTTATCGTGCATTGTACCAGAAATGGTTTCGACAAGAGTTTCGGGAAGTATGGGATTCCGCGAGAACTTGTTGGAAACGGTTTATGGTAGAATGGATTACCAATGATATATTGTGTTTATTTATCCATTTCAATTATTGTTGCTATCTAAACTTGAGATCTGTTTAAATGTCCTCGTTTTACTTCAAAGATTATATATGCTATTTGTGAAATGAGACCGGCCATTTTATAGGTTTTTATAAACCTTGTTCGAGTTTGGGAGGAATGTTGCTACAAATCTTAGTGCTCACCCCCTACAAACAACATATTTCAGGTCTTTGTCTAGAGGAGGAGCTCGGAACTGACGAGCCGGGACATTGGGAAGCTCCCATAGAAGGGAACGTAGATCCCGAGGGAGACGCTTAGTGTTCTATTTTCTTTTGTGATAAACTAAGAAGTTCCTTTTGAGGCAATGTAAAGTCTAACATTATTTTCATGTTTCCGCTGTCAAGTGTAATTTAATTCTTTTGGGATGTAGATGTCATTATTTGGCATATTCTTTTGGATAATGTTGTAAGTATTTTTATGAATCAATGGACCCGGTGTGTTCAATGTAGTATAATTACACAGGTTGTGTTTTGGATAGAGCTCCCCGAACAAAGGAGACTCTGCCCGAATTTCGTTAAATTAAGGACCCCCGGTTATTTATGAATTTTTATTAGTTGCTCTCAGGGTATAAATGGTTTTAAAATGTAATGCCGTCCAGGGTGGTATTTGGGGCGTTACAATAAACGAATCAAGTATAAGTGGAGTATTTTTTGACACAAATCAGTTTTACCAGACACGACTAACAGATCTAGTTGGGAGCATTCCACCTGTTGAAATATTTATAATGATAATATTAATTTTAATAATTCTATTTTAATAGAAAATAATGAAATATTACAAAAACATCCCATATGGTTGAAATATTTATAATGATAATATTAATTTTAATAATTCTATTTTAATAGAAAATAATGAAATATTGCAAAAAACATCCCATATGGTTCACGACCCGGGGGTTTGGATAAATTACAATAACACCCTCGTAGATTAGTCTAATTATATGAACAATCCTCAATTATGTGAAATGTCACTGACCTCGCCTGCTAGGTTTTGTCTGGTAGCAGTTTTAACAGGAATGACACTTTACACATTTACCCTTCACCAATACTCATTTTTACTTATTGGTATTTTTTATTTTCTTTATAAAAAAGTAATTTTTTTTGTCAAATTATAAAAAAGTAATAAATTTAGGGGAAAAGTATAGAAATTTTTCTTTATAATGAAGCATGTGTTCCACAACTTCATTATAGTTTTCAAATCTTTGACATTTTTGAAGTGGAATAACATTTAAAAAAAAAGTTGAATAGCATTCAAAAGTTGAACATTGAAGAAATGACAAGGGTGTTCTTAGAATTTGGATTGTTTTGTAGAACTCTAATCAAAAAATCAAATCAGTTGGTTTATATAGTTTGGTCAGCTTTGATTGTTAGCTAAAAAGAAAACTGGACACGGAACGGAAGGAGAAATATGTCATTTGGTTTGTTTTTCTCATGAAATAAATAAGAAGAGATATATCACTGTCTCCTCTCGATCAATTCGATGGGTACTTAATTTGAAGACCTTAATTATTATATAATCAGTAAATTAATACTGAACTTTAATATTGAATAAAACTCAATTTTAAACAAATAATTATAAATGATTAGGACCCAAGTGGAAGATTGGGAGGGGAGGGGACCCTTAACTTTTAGGAATATGTATACTAAAAATATCTATGCATCTTGTATGACCAAGCAAGACACGTAGCCAAACATTTCCATTCCCAAATTCATTGCCAAACTCTCTTTAACTCTCTCTCTTTGAAATTATTTTATGTTCCTCTCTCTTCCTTAAATTCCTATAACTTTTCTCTCTCTTCTCTATAACTCAACCGTATATAGACAGGGATCAAATGAATGAAGTCCAATCTTGACGTTTGTTTACATTTGTTTTCTCTTTTCTATATACATATTTTCTCTCTCCGCCTGATCCCTCTATCTCTGTATATTTTTCCGAGAGTTATACACATTTAAATGATATCTTTATTTTTGAATCGCAAAACATCGCATAAAGCTCTAAAATTGTGGAGAGTCATGAGCATGATGAAGCAAATGTTGGATCATAGAGGATTGGAATGTACAAATGTTAATATATGATGATGAACAGTAAAAAATTGTCATCTTGCATATAAGCTAGTCCGTAGATAATAAGGCTAATGGATTGGCTTCGAATTATTACTCTTTCTTGTAGTTCGAATCTGATTCCAAAACTCAGCGTTGATCATTTGACAAGCTTCATTCATCTTATTCCATTTTTTTTCTTTAATTCGTTCACTGATTCATTTCCATACTTTCTCTAAACCGGCCAATTTCACTGTCCAAACGACAGTGAAATTCATATTCTAGAACAATCCTTGAGGAGTGACACAAATTTTCAAAGGGTGAATGCAATGAACAATTTAATGCCAACAGATGATAAGTACTTGTTGATCTCCATCTTTGTACTATAGATCACCAAAACCCCAAAGCTTCCTTTAATAACATTCACAGACGTCATCTAATCCATGTTCCTTGCTGAGTTTTTTCTAACAGAATTAGCCCCTAAATAAG
Organism: Ilex aquifolium; assembly: GCA_951799425.1. Lineage (NCBI taxonomy): Eukaryota > Viridiplantae > Streptophyta > Magnoliopsida > Aquifoliales > Aquifoliaceae > Ilex > Ilex aquifolium. The sequence continues at coordinate 39,797,491 of OX637397.1, read as the reverse complement.
AACTATTGGAGTAAAATTAAATATATGGGCTTATATCTATACTACTTTAAAAAGTATGTATCTTTGAAAAACATTTTTTTTCCACTTTTATCCTTTAACATTACAACTATGTCATCTCTATCCTTAGAGTTAATGACACACTAAACCTAATCACCACCTCTAATTAATTCTCAGCCGTTAACCTCTCTCTCCCTACTTTCTCTCCCTATTTCCTCTCTCAAACAAACCGTCATGCCCCCCCCTCTTCACCTTCCCCACTCCGCCCCTCTGTCTCTCTATAAGCCAGTACCATATTTAAACTAACGTCATGGCCACAATCCAATTCATGAAGGCACTTCAGATCTTCGATAATAGAGGCAATCCAACAGTCGATGTTTGATCTCATGTTCAGATTTTTCTTTCAATTTGTTACTGTAGATCATTTTTTTTGTTTCAAAACCACTTTGATTTGTTTACAACTTCTGGGTCATGCAAGGATTGAGTTTTCAATTAGTAGGATTTTTGGGTATGTTTACATTTATTTAGGTTGATGTGCATCTATCAAACTGAAAAAAAGGAAAGAGCTGATGTTCCAAGTGGTGCATCCACCGGTAAGATATCTCTCTCTCCGCCAAGAACACACCGTCATGCCCCCTATTACTGGATTTAAATCTCATATTCTTTTTGGTCAGTTTACTTTCTTGTGTATGAACTGATCTGACTGTCCTAACGATTGTGGATTTGGGGCATCATATTATGGTAGATTTTTGGAGCAAAGATTTCTAACATTGGGTTATGCGGAGTTTATGTTTGTTATTAGGAATTTTTCACAATTTAACATCTCTTGGTTTTATTGGTTTCCTAACTTATCAGACACTAAGCAGGAAGAAAAATAAACCTTAAATTGGAGAGAATCTCATTTGGGTTTTACCATTTTTTTTCTTTTTTTTTTGTGGAGCTTGGGGTTTCTGTTTTTGACTGTTGGGGGTTTTATTTTCTTAGAATCTAAGATGATCGATGAGAGCTTCATTTATTGTTTTGGTCTTTTGATTGGGTTTACTATTGTCTGTTTTCTCTGAATAGGGTTTTCATGCGGCGCACTTTAGGAATTGTGTGCTAAATTGCCACACCTTGGTGTATTTGGTTCCATCGATTTTTTTTGCATTCACTGTATATTGGTACAAGAAGAAAATTGCTTTCTGATAACCAAAGACATCCTTTCATGGGGAACTGAGATTCTGGCCTTTGATCCCATCAATAATAGTATTTGTGGCATTTAAACAGGCTTTAGACATGAAAGGAATTTTGGAATTTGGGCTTTTTGCTCTATTTGTGATTTGTTCTAATGCATTGTTGCTTGGATTTGTGGATGTGCAGGATCTTGATCTTGTTGTCGAGCCAATGTACATGAGCAGTACCTCTCAGCCTGCAAGACCATCTGCATCGTCATCATCATCAACTCCCAATGACTAAACGCAATCATGTAATTCAGGTACGGTGCAAGTTCAACTTCATTTATTTTTTACCAATGCTTTATGTTGGTTTAATTGAAATCAGCTCAAATTTGCGCGTAGGGTCAACTACTAGAACATCAGGGACATCTACAAATTCAACTCCAAATCCAACATCTCTGCGCTGGGATAGGCAAACCATATAATTTTTTGTCCATGTTTGGGTACACTAATTAGCTTTATAAATGATGTAGCCATTTTTGCGCACACAAAACATATGAATGATTTTTCCTGACGAACTTTATTATGGCATTGATTTAAATATGTTAATTGCAACTGGCGGTGTCCTTTTATTCTACATTGAAAATGGCTCAGTTTTCGATTGGTGCAATATGTTAGGGGTATCTTGTAGCCCATTCATATTGCTGAAAACTTCTTGGTGAAACTCTTCTTATCTTGTAGCCCATTCATATTGCAAGTTTTACGCCCTTAAATACAAAGAAAATGTTACATAATCCAAATCAAACCCAAAAGTTAAAACTCAAATGTATATCATCCCTTGAATGAGTATGGAATGAGTGGGACCCATTGAAAAAATCATTGGGATCCACTCATCCAAGAGATGATATGCATTTGAGTTGCAGTTTTTTGGACTTCATTTGAGTTTTATGCATTGCTCTAAATATAATACCCTACCAAAGTTACAACATCACCAAATGTTTCTTTAATTATATTTTTATCAACTCTGTTTTGAGTACGAGGACTCGCTGTTGACCAGTTACAAGCAAAACTTTTCATTGAATCCATCGTTCTCTAATAAAATCATTAGAATTTCAATGTAAGAAGTCAACAAAAAAACATATTAAATAAGAGAAATTTTACAAAGGGCATGAAAGGTTTTACTCCGTATATGCACATTCCCAGCAATCCTTCAATGGAACAGTACTTGAAGATTATGTGTTTCATGGCCGATCAATCCTAAGTAAGGTAAGTTTAAAATAATTTCCTTTTTTTTTAATCTTAAGAAAATTTTCATTTTTCTTAAAAGTTTGTTGGGGTTCGTCGTTGGTCTTTATAAATGTCCTTTGTGTGACTTGTCATTGCAGAGAATACCTGACCTGTTCTCGAATTTGCATGCTTGTGGTAGTCCTTCCAATTGGGTAGTCCCATTTTATCTATGTTTGATATTTTTATGGACATTGTTGGAGCATAACAGACTAAAAAACTCACCAATTCTAATTCGTGCTTCAGTTTTCTTGCTCGAAAATCATGTAGGGATTATCTTAGTTTATGCTTCCTTGATTAAATATCAAAATTTAAAAGTTTGATGAGTCTTTTTGGTTGTGAAGTTTTCACGTTGTATTAATTTTTGCTTCTAGCTCACTATTTGTTGATGTCAGTGCAGTTTGATTGTGTTCAAATACCAACATTTGTGAGACAACCAATTTTGCTTTGTTCGAGAGAATTATTATACTTGGTTCTTCATGGTACTTCTTGAGAAAATTTCTCTGCCATGCCACAGCACTCGGAATATGATGCCACTGACAAACATTAGAGGGTATTGTATTTGTTCCTGATTATGAAATGTCTTGAGCAGATGTGGCCTTGAATTGAACAAACCATAACTGATGTTTAGAGACTTAAAAATTAATATTTTAGATTTATGGTTGGTGTGGCACTCTATAGCTATTGATCACAAATTGTGTTGGAATTTTGGTGTTATGTGTACATACTTCTAATTGTTATAAAATTATTAGCAGAAGACTTGATAAACTTGTGAAGTTATTTACAATTGGTGAATGGAGGTGACGACCTGTCAATATGACCACACTTTGTGTTCCAAGAGCCTAATGATTGTTATTTTTCCAAGAAAGATTCTTACCTAATAGTTGTTGCTTTTGGAAGCTTGAAACAGTTCAGGTAATTTTGTCAGCAAACAAAGTGGTTTTAGCCAACAGAACTCGCACAGAAGTTAGTTTGGAGCAATAACTATGAAGTAGCATTTTAGGCTACAAGTGAGAAATATTAAGGGTAATTACTTGCCAATTGAAAAAAGAAATTTTGGTACTCAGGACAGTAGTAAACAAGTTGTTTAAATGTGGTGATTTTTGCTATGAGCCTAAGAAAGGATTGCCAAGAGTCTGTCTCTACTATTAATTTGAATTATTGTGCACTTTCATTACTACTAAGGGTAATTAAAATTCTACTAAAAAGAAGTCTGTTGTATTTTGCAGCGAGGAAAGTGGTGAAGGTAGAGCCCCTTCCCAATGGCTATAGCCACTTATTGAATCTTAGTAATCTTCTTTTTCCAACAGATGGCAGTCACATTTGTAGAGAGCTTATTTTCTATAATTGCATAATTTATTTGTTTATGTTTTGTTTTAACACATCTTGAAAGGGTTCAAAAGAATCTCATGAATATGGATGAGAGCGTTTATATCTATATTATCAAAACATGGTACACAGTTCTCATCTTTGCCTTCAATGCAAGATACTGTTTTCTGTCATCCTTCTTGTTTTTTACTTTTGCACCTTGTATAGCTTCATCAAATTATTGATTGAAATTTTGATAATGAGGTTGTGTCTTTCCAAAAAAAAAGGAGGGGGGGGGGGGGGGGGGGCAGGGGAATTATTTGTCAAAACCATGAAATATACCTTTTCGATATATGTCTGTATGCAATCCACCTAGAAATTCCCTTCAATCCCAGCATGTTCCATTGAAGTTCTTCACTGTTATTGTGACGAAATGCATTTCACTGGGTTGGTCAAAACTAATTTGAAATGGTCCACGTGCAACACAAGTGTATAACAACTAGTATTAAATAAATGTGAATTATAGGCTATCAAATAAAGTTAGGCTAATTAAAGTGATTAATTTAAGTTTTGGGGCCTTAATTAATATATTATATAGTGTGGGCATTAATGTGTAGAGACAAGCGTAATTTCTATTTTTATGATGGGTTAAAATAGAAAATACGAACAGACGCGATTGTTTACGAACAGGCGTGACTGCTTATAAACAGACACGATTGTTTATAAATAGGAGTCATGGTCTCCAAATCACACAACGGTTTTTCTATTCTTCTGACTCCCATTGTCAGAGAGAAATTTAGACAGAAAACAAGTGTAGATCTGGAAGATCATAAAGCCTCAGACTCAGATATTTCAATCTTTTGTTATGGATTCAGGTACGCTTCCGCAAATCCAATATTTTAATTCTTGATGATTCAATATGAATGTTCATGTTTGTGTGATGGTTTTCACATAATGAAATTAATCTTACAAGAACTGCACATAAAAAAAATATATGTATATATTCACAAAATATTTGGTGTGTCATCAATCCATGCATACCCATCAAACCCCTAGAACTAAAAAACAGAAATACAAAAACCAAACAGCAAATAAAGTTACAGGCAAAACTCAATTCCCAAAAAAAATAAAAAAAAAATTCATCGAATTAATACCACAAACACGTTGTAGTCATTGATGGAAGGAGGAAGGTCCGAAGGGGGATGAGGGTTTGGTTGGTGGCAGTGATGGCTATGGTTGATATTTTGGCTGTGGTGGTGGGAGTGTTGAGGGGTCATCTATCCGGGGAGAGGATGAAGGCCGTGGGTGAGTTTTGTTGTGTGTGAGGCTGAAGCAGTGTGTCGAACATCTGTGTGTTTGTGTCAAACATGTGCGTGAATCTCTGTTGGGTGTCAAATCTCTCTCTCTTTCTCTCTCTCTGTCGGTTATGGCCTAATTTGTGTGAGAGTTGCAGGGGGAAAGTGAGAGAGATGAGTAGGTGGTGTGGGCTCAGGACAGAGAGAGATAAAGAGAGATGGAGGTACTAGACAATATATGGTGTGGGCCCACTTTTAAAGAAATAAATTACATCTACATTTTTTAGTCACCATTTTTTTTTTTAACACAACACTTACACAACCCCTTAAAAAGGGAAGTGCAAGTGAAGATATTTAAATAACACACACATCCAAAGCAATCCCGATGTGGGATTGCCCAGTCCCCTGACTATCTATGTAACTAAAGAGCAATGAATTAAATAACAAAAATTATACTCAATATACACCGTTTATTCTGGTTTTGTTCAATATAACTATCATGTGTGTTATATGGGCTTTTTTTCAAATCTTGTATTAAGAATACTATTTTTTTATGAAAATTGAGACTGAATCCTCCTTAAAGGACTTATAATGAGTTTAGTCCATCAAAGAAATTTATTTGGAAATAAGTATGTTTTTAATCTTACTAATAAGTAGTTAAGTTCACTATTTTTTTAAAACTAAAAAATATCGTTCTTTAAAAGCAATTTTAAATTGGTTTCCTAACTTGAGATTTGTAATCCCTTAATTTACTATCAATGAAGATGTGCCAATAAATTTTTCACATAAATTTGAAATTCAAATTCAAAAAACAACGGATACTCTATATATATATATATATATACTAGTTCTTGATTCGCATAAGTACCATACCTTTGTCCCATATCGTTATCTTGTTATTAAATTGAAAGTTGAATATCAAAATTAAGAAGTAAATTGATAATTTAAATATCGTCCAACAAACGGCCGGCTATATAAAACTTGAAGCTAATTGATTGGAGGTTTAAAAGATTGGTTGTCATTATATATTTCAAAATTGAAGAATGGACAGATCAAAAGAGCAAAGAAGAATGGAATTTTGGACTAGGACTTGGAAATGTCGTTAATCTACTCTGTTAAGAACAAGAATGGCGATTAATCTTTAAGTTAAACTTTATGCTTTTGCGATTCTGAACATTGGAGATGGTCATTTATAGTGCCAATTGTCTTTAACATTGTTTGATCGTTAGTTGATCTGAGGTTTGAGAATTGATGGATTAGACCATTAAGAATTGAAATTCTTATTTTCTTTTTTTTTTTTTTAAAAAAGAGCAAAAAAATAGATGAATAAAATATATATAAATTATGATAACAATGTTTACTATAGATGAACTCATATGGACTCATCGAAGTAAATTATTTATTTTTTGTTTAAATGTAACTATTTTTTATTTTGTTTAAATATTTTTGGTTTGTTATTGAATATTATTTTTTTTAAATGTCGTTGTTTTCGATTTTGAATGTTTCATGTTACTTTTTTTTTTTGACCATGTTATTACTTAATGGTTATTATTTTTTTGTTTTTGAATATTACTATTTTTTTATGTTTAAATGTCTCTATTTTTTGTGTATAAATGATATTATTTTTTGTGTTTGAATGTTACTTTTTTTTTAATATTATTATGTGTGTGTGTATATATATAATATAAAGAGTTTCAAACCCCAAACTTTTAAAATTGTTCGAACGTCTCAGATCATTTCAAGATTGTTAATTCGATGAACCAAAAGTTTTGTTCAAAAAATTTCCCGCTCATACACTCTCCAAAAGATAGTAGGACAATGTTTTCAAACTGAATGACTTTACCTCTCACACGTGTCTATGTGTCTCCCAAACAGACAAGAGTCTATTTTTATTTATCCAATATATCTCTACTTTCTCTCCACCCCCCCCCCCCCCAACTCCTCTATCTCTCTCACATCCCTTTCTCTCCCCAGTATCTCTCTCTCCCCCAGCATCTCTATCTCCCACTCACTCACGTCCAAATGCAGTGCCCTCTTTCTCTGTTTTTTCTTTCTCCCCCAGTCTCCTATCTCGGTCAGTGACACCCTTATCCCTCCGCTAGTGACAACAGCCAGCCAGCAATGCCACTGAGACATATAACACCGTTAGCGATGCTAGCCACTAGCCATTGAACACTACCAACGACACCATCAAGCACCACCACCAATAACACCATTGAGCACCGCCACCTGACGACGACACCATCCCTCTTAGGTAACTCTTTGTTTCTTATTCTCTCTGTCTCTCTAACTTTTCCTTTGTGTCTAGTGAACCGCCAACAACACCCATACACCACCCCTACAGCCCCCTACCCTTCTCTCTCTCTCTCTCACTTTCTCTCACAACCCTAACATGATTACTCGGGAAATAAATAAAATTATGATTGATTTCTTTTGGTTTCAACGATTATTTGATTTCTGCCCCTTCTTACCATTGTGATTGAATCTCTTTGGTTTTATGATTGATTTGCTCCATGAAAGATACAGGGTTGAAAGAATAAGTATAGAATTAGAAAGAGTAACATGGATGCTAGTAATTCTAACAATCTGAAATTGTTGAACAGAACTCACACAAATTATCTACCATTGGAACATGGAAGAATAGCAAGAAAGTAACTACAAAGGTTGAGTTAAATCTTCTTTTATTTTCTAGCAAGGTATAATGAAATAGAAAAGACCATATATATTGGAGATGATTTTATTTTGACACTATCTATGCATGATGGGTAGGAGGAGAAATTGGAGAAGAAGGCAAAATTTGTGGAGAGGATGAAAAACAATGGTGCTGTCATCCACAAGTAAATAGAAGAAAAAGAAGTTCTTCATTATTTGCAACACTATTTCCATTCAATTAAATAAGTTTCTTGGGTTTGTCTATGTAATACAAAAATTAAGTAATTATTTCTTTTTTCTGCAAGTTAAAACTTTCAAAGCCAGGTGATTATTGGTTTCAACTATGTTTTAGGGAGAGAAAAAAGAAGTCATCTTTTACGAGAGGGATTTTGTTTCACAAAGGAAAAGGCTCACTAGAGAGTATTTAAAAGAATCATACTATTGTTCATTGATTAGCCACAAATACATATCTATCATTGTTCATTGATTAGTCATAGATAAATCTCCACCTTTGTAAAATGTATCAATGAAACAGTTTTAGGCTACTTTTTGAGTTTGTTGCTTCGAGTCCATTGGTTTAAATTGGTTGTGAACAATTTTTAATAGCCGAGAGGTCCTTATTTGTGCATTATAACAACGTTGTAATTGTAATATTGGTCTGTAGTGAATGGACTATCTTGCTTACCTTTCACATTTTTGAGTTTTCGCAAGTAGTAAATAGATGAATTTATGGAATATCTAATTATTGGTTTCCCATTTTATTTTTTCCTTCTTTTTTAATTTTCCTTTCTTTTTGTTGTCGGGGTCATGGGCAGTAGTTGATTGATGAATGACGAAAATGAGTGTTTTCATATTATAGCGTGTGTTTGATTACAGTTATGGGAACTGAGTCACTCTCACATCTCCCACCCATTTTCACAGGGCAAAAAAAAACTGATCAATTGAAAAGAGCATATTTGAAGGCATAGAAAGAGAAGTATAAGCTTTCTCTCTTTCACACTACTCTTCTATTTATTGTCTTTAAATTTCTATTTATGATTTTTTATGTGTCATCGTTTAATTTTATGGTAGTAGAATCATAGAAGTTTATCTAAATTTTCATAGGTGGAGGTTGTTGTGGTAGGCCGGTGGTAATGGTTCTCTATGACAATTTGTCTTTTTTTTTTTGTTTTTTTTTTTTTTTTGTTTTGAAAATTTCAGTTGTACTCTTAAAATCTGTAATTGGTGATTAATTTTTCATTATTTTGTTTTCTCTATAAGGCTTATAAGTTTTGCCTATTGGTTGTGATTATGCTTTTTTGGTCATGATTTTTGTTGGGGAGGTTTGGAAGTGATGGGTTATGGTCACAACTCGGTAATGTTGGAAGGGATGTTTAAGAAATAGAAGAGTCTGGTGGTGGTGGCAACTTAGACCTTCACACAGTGACATTATTTAGACTAGACATTTTTTTGAGTTACATAGTACCTATAAGCACAACCAACTAATTGCGATTTTGTTTTCTTGAGTACTGTTTTTAGGCACGAGCAGTTATTAGTATCTATATAATAAAGGAGAGCTGAGTTTAAATTCCAAAATTTATCTTAAGCTTTTCGCGATTCAAATCAATTCTGATAAAAAAATAAATTATATCCAAGGGTTTATATTATTTTGAACTTTTTTGCGACTCAAATTAACTCAAAAATATTAATCCGACGAGAAATGATATTCACCCTTATATTTTGTTTTTCCCGCTCACATGACTTTCCATACATTTCCATTCCGGTATTTCCCAATTCAATCCGTAATGTCCCGCAAATCTCTTTTCTCTCCTTTGGTATCAAAGCGACTGCTTCTAACCGTTGCTAACTTCTCTCTCCACTGCTCATACCGCTCGGACTCTCTGCTGTAATTCTTCGCTGCTCCAATTGATTCCAGGTACACACTGAAACTCTCTATTTCTCTCTCGCTGAAATTTCTGAGTTTTGGTTCTCTGAAAATTCCTATAATTTAGTGCTTCTTTGTTGGTAGTTTTATCAAATTTTTGTTTTAAATAGCAATTCTCTTTCTCTGCTGCCACTTTCCTCTCTTTCTCTCGCTGCTTCTCTCTCTCTCTCTCTCTCTCTCTCTCTCTCAAAACACTCACATCGCACGACGCCCATACGGTGTTCGATCAAATGCCATAGAGTACAAATATTTTCTTGGCTGAATTTTTTGGGAAACCATACGCATACTATATGTTGATTTCTTGATTTTGAATTCAGAAAAGTTGGACCATACTGTCTCTCTCTTTCTCTCTCTGCTTCTCTCTCTCCATAGCTCATCTCTTTCTCCGCTGCCACTCTCCTCTCTCTCTCTATCACTGCTTCTCTCTCCCATAACACTCACATCGCACAACGCATATAAGTCGTTTGATCAAATGCCACAGAGTATAAATAGTTTTTTGGCTGATTTTTTTTGGGAAACCATGCGCATACTAGATGTTATTTTTTTATTTTGAATTTAGAAAATTTGGACCATAGGATTTTTATGAATTCAGTATATTCAAAAAGTGACTCAATTGTTTTTTGCAATTTATAACCATGTCGATCGATGATTTTCTTATTTCTTTCTATTCACTGATTATTTTTTGTGTTATTCATTGCCTTTAGGTACTATATTATAACACATTGAGCTGGTTATGACTGTATCTGATATAGTTCTATTAGTATTTCTTTTCTAACAAATGGGCATATCCTTTTCGTATCCTTTAAATTTGGCTTTTACTTCTCTGGATATTTTAATGTTGTTTCGATGTTTAAGGTTTTGATTGTGAAATTGATTAGCTAATGTTTTATGATAGGAGAAAAGGATTTGTGATTGTCGAGTGTGTTCGAAGGAATAGCACGGAAGCTTGAGAGGTATGATTGTCAGTTTTCGATATAGTTGGGAAGCTTTACAAATTACTGGGTATTATATCTCTGCTAAGTTATATCCCTTGGTGATGTTTGATTGTAGTTAGAAATTTCAAATCACTGCAATTTAGTTTCGATTGCCGAATGCCAACCATTGTGAGTTTTAGAAATTCGATAAAACTATGGGCCTGTTTGGTTTGCGTCTCAAAAAAAAGTATCTGAAAACAATTTTTGAGAAGAGTTTTAAGAAAGTGTCTTTTTGATGTTTTCTGAGACGAACTATATTAGACAACCCAAATAGTTTTAAGAAATCATCCTCTGATTTTCAATATTGGAGAAAATGACAACCCAAATGGTCAAACTATATTAGAGAACTGTGTGACGTCCAAGTGTTGGATTGTGATATGTATGCCCCATTTTTTTTCTTGCTCAACAATCCTTTTCTTCTGTTAGAACCGAAGTCAGCCATCGCGGAGATATTGTTGATGTACTATATTTTTTCTCATTTGAAATATTGTATTTTTTGTAGGTTTTTTTATTGACAATTTTTTTTGTAGTGTCTTCAGGTATAGGCCTATTTGGACGTGAATTATGGTGATCTTTTCAATGGCTTCCAATTGTTGGAAGAAATGCCCCTAAGGAACGTAGTGTCATGGACAACCCTCATGCCCCAACAAGTTTGCCAACCACAACCACTAGGTAACACTTTCTCTCTCTTTTCCTCTATCTCTTCTCTTTCCCCTTTCCCTCTTTCAATTTCTTTCTCACTGGAAAAGTGGTTAATATTTCTAGGTTCCTTTTTTGGTTGATATTTAGTGAATTTAGTTGTATAGAAACAATTAGTTGATGTTGTTCTACACACATTGCTCTGATTTTTTTGTTCGGCAGATAGAAGGAGAATTAGATAACCATAGTTTCAACCCATTCCTTTCCATCGAAGCAGGTGGCACAGAGAAGGAGAGCTATAGAACAAAAGTGTTAATTAATTATATAAAACCAAGTCGGAGAGTGTTGTTGTTGATTTGTACTCTTTTTCTTCCTTTTTTCCCCCTAAATTCTATGGATATTGGATACTAAGCGCCCTTTGTAGATATTTGAATTAGTCGTGGCTTTTTTCTCAGCCAAGAAATAAAATTCTCAACCATTATAGTTTGTGGTTCACGACAGAAAAAGTTGACAAATGGTATTTTTGAAATATTGGCATGACGACTCTCTTTTTTTTGCCAGATCATGAAGGATGCATTGGACTCCTACAAAGTGAACACATATACCTACAATACAGAACTCACTAATGAGAGTTGAATCTAAGACATATGAGTTGACTCTTTGTCCGAGACTAAGTCTTTCCATTAGGTTATTCGAGTAGGTTATGACGATATGCAGTAATTAGAATTATGAATCTGAACACGAAAGATTGTTCCCTTTTAAGTGTATGGGAGCGTTAGCAAATAGAAAAGAATCATGGATTATACATAGTCCAGATATTGATTTGTGTAGCATACTTTTGAAAATTATTTTTTTGGTAAATTTGTCGATAGAATTTATTTTACCATGGCTTGGATTATGCTGAAGTCCTTTGGATTTGATCTAGGTCTATTCCTCGGTGTTTGGATTGGATATGTTGCAATTTTTTTTTGGGGTGGGATCTATAAAGTTGATTAATAGATTGAGAGATAGATTGTGAATGTAGTGTGGTTCATGGGTTAACATTAGTATTTGACATGGGGAAGAAAATTTTGATATAATTTTTTTGTGTTACATAGTGCCTTCAGGCACGTGCAATTTCTAATATATATATATATGAGAGAGAGAAATAAATAGTCATATTCTATACATGGATATAGATAGATATGAGAAAAAGAAAGAATTTTAATGTTAGTTAAACTCATAAAATTTAGAACTTGTTAGTTTTCAAATTTGTTTTAATTAAACATAACTACTGAAGGTATTTTGAATAATGAAGATCAAAATGGACTTAATATTAAACAAGTTTTCTTGATGAACTTATCACCATATAAGTCCAAAAAGGAAGACCGGCCTCCAAATTTTCCTAATTTTTTCGCCCAATGGTATAACTTAATTTAACTATTTGGCATTTTAGAACGGTGATTAGTTAACATGAATTTCCTACGTGTCGAGCTATGAATTCACTCCTCTGATTTTGCATTTACTTTTCACTATAGCCACATGATATTAAATTTTCTTTATATCTACTTTGTTAAGTGTAGAGGATTAACATAATATTAGAGGGAAACAGAGAAATGTTAAAAACTTAACCTAGCTCTCATACATCACTTGTATTTATAGTTAACTCACAATAATAAGAATTACACATACACCCTCTTAATATAGATAATTTACACATACTACCCTAATACTCTTAACACTCCCCCTCAAGCTGGACTATATATATTATGTAATCCAAGCTTGGAACAAATCACTGTAAGACGTGTACGACTCAATGTTTTGGTAAACATATCTGCAAGCTGATCTTCAGATTTCACAAATGGAGTTGTAATCTCCTCAGCTACTATCTTGTCCCGAATAAAGTGACAATCAACCTCAATATGTTTGGTTCTCTCGTGAAACACCGGATTGGCAGCAATATGGATAGCTGTCTGGTTGTCACAGAACAACTGTAAAGGATGTTGAACTGGAAGCCCAATTTCCTGGAGAAAATGTAGTAGCCAAGTCAACTCACTCGTCGTATGCGTCATTGCCCTATACTCAGCCTCAGCACTAGATCTCGCTACCACGGATTGTTTCTTACTTTTTCAAGAGACAACGTTACCTCCTAAGAAAGTACAATAACCAGTGGTTGATCTCCGATCAGAAGGAGAGCCAGCCCAATCAGCATCTAAGAAACCTTCCACTCTAAGATGTTCATTAGCTCGATATAACAATCCAAGTCCAAGAGCTCGTTTGAGATATCGCAGAATACGAGTAACTGCCTCCCAATGTGGTACTCTAGGACACCCCATAAACTGACTTACTATACTGACTGCATAGGAAATATCCGATTGAGTAATAGTGAGATAATTGAGCTTCCCAACCAATCTGCGATACCGACCCGGATTCTCAAACAGTGCACCATCATCCATCAATAGTTTCTGATTCGGATCCATAAGAACATCAATCGGTCTGCCACCCAGTAAACCTGCTTCCTCTAGCATGTCAAGTACATATTTCCTCTGTGATAAACAAATACCCTGGTTAGATCGAGCCACTTCAATTCCCAAGAAATACCTGAGTTTTTCCAAATCCTTAGTATGAAATTGATCTTGCAAGAAGATTTTTAACTTGGCAATCCCCTCAGAATCATTTCCAATGATCACAATATCATCTACATAGACCACCAATAGAACATATCTAGCATCCGTTTGTCTATGAAACACAGAATGGTCTGTCTGACATCGAAGAAGACCAAACTCTAAAACTGCATCTGAAAACTTACCAAACCATGCACTCGGTGATTGCTTCAAACCATACAAAGATTTCTTTAGCCGACATACACTCTTACTATACTCCCCCTAAGCAGTAAACCCAGGTGGCTGCTCCATGTATACCTCTTCAACTAAGTCACCATGTAGGAAGGCATTCTTGACGTCTAATTGAAACAAGGGCCAATCAAGATTAGCAGCCAAAGAAATCAAGATACGAACGGAGGAAATTTTGGCAACAGGAGAGAAAGTCTCCTCATAATCAATACCATAAGTCTGAGTAAAGCCCTTCGCAATAAGCCGAGCTTTGAGACGCTCTACAGAACCATCCGGATGAAATTTAATAGTATACACCTAACGACAACCAACAGTTGGTTTACCAGGAGGTAAAAGAATGAGATCCCAAGTCCCATTATGATGTAAGACATCCATCTCATCCTCCATAGATTTCCTCCAACCCGGATCAGATAATGCATCCTGTAAACGCTTAGGAATAGATATAGTAGATAATTGAGAGGTAAAACAAGAGAAGATAGGAGACAAGACATCATATGAAACAAAATGAGCAATGGGATGATTAGTAATACACGAACGAGTACCTTTTCGAAGAGCAATAGGTAGAGAGTCTAAATTACCTGATGGACCAAGATCAGCAGACGGCAAGGAAGACGGTACGGGCACCTCAGTCGATGGTCGAGGACGACGAGAGTATACACGAAGAGGTAAAGTAGATGGTAACACAGTTGGCAGCAGAACATCTGAAGATGAGGGAAAAGATGGTGAAACAAGAGATGACCCAAAGTCCAAATCCAAAGGCTGAGAAGGTGCTGGAAAATATAGAACAGATTCCTCAAACGTAACATCGATACTAGTAAAATATCGTCGCAGAGAAGGACTGTAACAACGATACCCCTTCTGTGTGCCGGGATAACCAAGAAATACACATTTGGTAGCTCGAGGGTCAAGTTTATCAAACCCAGGACCCAAATTGTGAACATAACAGACATATCCAAAAACCTTAGGTGGTAGGGAAAATAAGGGTTTACCAGGAAAAATGACAGAATATGGACTTTGCTCATTTAACACAGAGGATGGCATACGGTTAATAAGGTGACAAGCAGTAAGAACAGCATCACTCCAAAAATATCGGGGAATATTCATCTGGAATAACAGGGCACGGGTGACTTCCAACAAATGACGGTTCTTGCGTTTAGCAACACCGTTCTGTGGAGATGTGTAAGCACAGGAAGTCTGATGAATAATGTCAATTTTACTAAGATAAGTTGAAAAAGAATCAGATTCATATTCCCGAGCATTATCAGAACGTAAAATACGTATACGACAACCATACTGAGTTTTTATTTCTTTACGAAAGGTCTCAAATATAGAGAATAATTCAGATCGAGCTTTCATAAAAAATAACCAAGTCACACGAGAATAGTCATCCATAAATGACACAAAATAAGAATATTTATTAGATAAAATATTCTTTATTGGACCCCATACATAAGAATGTACCAACTCAAATGGACTAGACACACGATTATTAATTCTAGACTGAAATGATACACGGTGATGCTTAGTAAGTTGACAAGCTTCACAAGACAAAGATGACACACCACTAAGACTCGGAACTTGGCGCTTCAGATTCTGGAGCGAGGGATGTCCAAGATGACAATGCCATTGAAAAGGAGACAACGAGGTCTGTAGAGCTCGAGTAGGTGAATCAAAGTCAAAGTAATATAGGCCACCAGCTTCATGTCCCGTACCAATCTTCCTCTTCGTCTTGAGATCTTGAAAGACACAATAAGAGGGATAAAAGGTTACAGAACAATTGAGAGAACGAGTAATCTTACTAATGGAAAGTAAACTAAAAGGAAACTGAGGAACAAATAACACGGAAGATAGGGACATATCAGGACTCAAGTGAGTAGTCCCCAGACCTGAAACTTTAGAACAAATACCATTAGCAAGAGTAACACTACGTGTGGAAGTAGCAGACTGATAAGTAGAAAAAAACATCAGACGCACCAGTCATGTGGTCAGAAGCGTCAAAGTCTATGATCCAGAGACTGCGAGTGGAGGACAACAAACAAGTGGAAGCAATACCTGATTGGACAAAAGTAGCAGTAGAGAGAGATGGGACAGCCTGTTGCTGGGACAGGAGCTGAGCATACTCCTCTCGTGTAATAGTAACTGACCCAGTGTCTTGCTTGAGTTCCATAACATTGTAGCAAATAGGTGTCTGAACACTGGACAAAACTCGAACAATGTACTAGGTGCCTGAACCGGACTAAAAATTATGGCTGAATATCTGAACCGAGTGTGAAACACCTATTGGATAGAAGAACCGGAGGAAAGGAGGCTGCTGGGATACTGAACCGGGCCTGTTAAGGCTACTGGAAAGCAGAACCGGAGGAAAGGAAGTTGCTGGACCACTGAACCGGGCTGGAAAACTGGACTAGACCACTGAACCGGGCTTGCAAACCGGACTGGACCACTGAACCGGGCTGGAAAACTAGACTGGACCACTGAACCGGGCTGGAAAATCGGACTGGACTGCTGAACTGGACCGGTTGGACTCTCTGGACCTCTAAACCGCTGAACCGGTCTGAGGATGAACCGGGGGTGATCCGGTCTAATCTGGACCGTGGGCTAGACCGGTGATTGGGCTGGACTTAAAACAATTAAAAAAATAGGCTTGACCCGATCTGATCCGAGAGGGCTTGACCCGATCTGATCCGAGAAGGCTTGACCCGATCTGATCCAAGAGAACCCTTTTTCTTCGTTGATTAGGGTTCCAAGGGAACCCACTGGTACGACCTCCTCGACGGTGCCACACACCATAATCAGGCAGTAGCACACCACCACGACGATCGATCACGCCACCACACCAACTGGTTCGACGATGAACAGGGACTACGACCTTGTCTTCTTCGTTCGTTGATTAGGGTTTTAGTGAACCCTGGTTCTGACTGCGCCTCACCACCAGTAAGAACAACAGACGACGGCGAACGACAAAACGACCAAGACCACCACAACAGTACCACCACCACCACGATGGCTAACAACACCACACCACCACCACAAGCAACAGCACCACCACAACAGTACCACCACCACCACGATGCTCAACGTCACCACAACAGTACCACCACCACAGAATTAATTTATTCAGAATATATTTATAATCGTAATTGCTCTAATACCATGTTAAGTGTAGAGGATTAACATAATATTAGAGAGAAACAGAGAAAGGTTAAAAACTTAACCTAACTCTCATACATCACTTGTATTTATAGTTAACTCACAATAATAAGAATTACACATACACCCTCTTACTATAGACAATTTACACATACTACCCTAATACTTTTAACATACTTCAAATAGAAGATAGTGGGAGTGGCTCCAATTGTTTTATGCATCCATGTAGGGAGAGATAGAGAGAGAGAGAGAGAGAGAGAGAGAGAGAGAGAGAGAGACTAACATTTTAGAGAAATGACATTCATCCTCCAAGTTTGCCTTTGTGGAATTTCTTCCGCAGCCTAGCAGCAGCCAGTGCACTCTCTAAAAGAATCCTATTGTAGACATTTTCGACGAGCTTGAAGTATGTATACCTCCAAGACCTTTTGAAATGCAAGGTACAACAAACCCCCAAGAAGCCAACTGAGAAACCAGGTCCAATACCAGCATAAAACCAAAAAAAGTCAAACCCCTCTCCACCTTCATCCTAATATGTTTATAACTAACTGATTGCTTACCACCGGAACAACTCTTTAAGAGTGGTGCTCCACAAAGTTCATCATTGCCTCTATATATGGATTGATCATCCAAGGTCTGGAGTTGATGTCCCGTTGGTATTCGCCCTGATAAGTTATTGAACGACAAATTTAAGTGGCTTAGATAGTTTAAATCTGACAAACCTGGAGGAATTGGGCCGGAAAGCTCATTTCTAGACAGATCAAGTGATTCCAATTGCTTCAAACTGCCAATTTTCTTAGGAATCCTTCCTTTTAGATGATTTCCAGCCAAATTCAAATTCCGTAACCCCCACAGATGCATTAACTCTTCTGGAATCTCTTCACCCATGTCATTGTTGGAAAGGTCTATTGACGTAAGAAATGGGATTGTTGTGGTAAATTGAAGTTCAGTTCCGTTCATAGAATCTAAAACATTATACTTGTAATATGCTCCCGTATAGCTTCCGTTAGTAACCATTGTCTGGTCATATTCATCAGCATTGTGATCCACAACCACGGCAGTGAAATTGGAAAAACAGTGAGGAATATTACCAGTTATACTGTTATGTGCCAAGTTTAACAGTTGAAGTGCAGAGAGCCAACAGAGTTGCAGAGGAATATCACCATAGAACTCATTTGACTGAAGACTAAGAAACTCCAAATTATGTAGATTTTCTCCGATCCATGGAGGGATAACACCACTAAATGCATTTTTACCTAGATCAAGGATCCTTAGTTCAATCAGCTGATGTAAAGACGATGGAAGCTTCCCAGAAAACCTGTTGTTGTGCAAGTGCAAAGACGTTAGCCAACTTAGAGAACCTAAAGACCTTGGAATATCGCCATACAAGTTCTTGTCGGTTAGGTCTAGATTTTCCAAATGCTGTAAATCTCCTAAGCACCAAGGGAGTCTTCCTAATAATTGATTTCTTAAGAGATCAAGAATTATTATCGTCTGTATCTCGCATAAAAACATTGGAATTTCTCCAGTCAAACTGTTATTTGAAAGAATGAGATATTCCAATGTTAGACTCGTAGGATCTTGAATCAGAGGAATACGTCCTGAAAATGAGTTATCGGAGAGATCTAAAAGAGCAACATCCGAAGGAATCATTATTAATGGTCCCTCAAATTTGTTGGACTTCAATATTAACTCCCTAGTTAATACACCACCGAATTCCACAAAATTTTGGCAGTTTTCCACTAATTTTGTTGTTGGATGGATCCAAGTGGAGGACATGAGAATATAAATTCTCAAACCAATTTGGTGTGGTAGCTGAGATGCTTGCATTAGAAATGCTCAAAGTCTCGACATGTGTCTGTGTTTGAAGCCATTGAGGAAATTGAGGTCCCATTTTGCAGGAAGCCAGTTTAATGACTCGGAGTTGGAAAGGAGGAATCCATTGGGAGCTCACGTTTAAAACTAGGAAGTTTGTGGACATGGACAATTCATTCAATCTGGTGAGTTTAGAAAAGTGAAATTCAGATACCGGTCCCACCAAAGAATTGTTAGAGATATCTAGCTTTTGTAGCTCTGAAAGTTGTCCAAGACTTGAGGGAGTGCTCCCATTTAACTGATTATTGCTAACATCTAACTCTCTCAAATGTGTTAGTGTTCCAAGTAACACTAGGATTGGACCACTAAAAGAGTTGGAAGATAGGATGAGATGCTCTAAATTATGGAGGCAACCAAACGGGCTTACTTCAAAACTTGGAATCTCTCCAGTGAACCTATTTAGAGACAAATCTAATGCACGTAACCTACAGAGATTCTTCATGGTGGTTGGGAGATTGCCATGAAAATCATTCAAAGAAAGGTCCAAATGAACAAGATTGCTCAAGTTACCGAGGGAATCAGGTATTGAAGTATTAAAGAAGTTATAAGAAAGATCAAGGAGTGTGAGAGAGTTCAATCTTCCAAGAGAACGAGGAATACCCCCATAAATATAATTATCTTGGAGTTGGAGATGCAAAAGGCCAGTAGTGTTGGACAACCAGAGAGGGATGGTGACAACAATGAAGTTGGATTGTAGATTAAGAGAAGCAAGGGAGGTGAAATTAACATGCGAAAGACTAGGGATGGAATCAACTCCGCAATCGACTAAGTTCAATACTAACAGAGAAAAAAGCTTGTTAATTGCTTTTAACGAATGTGTAACCTCCCCAAGGTTGACCCCAGACAGGTCTAAGTGTTCCAAAGAGGAAAGTTTAGCTACCCACCATAGACTATCAACCATCAATGCATTTTCCCCATAATCATTAAGGTCGAGGTAACGCAAGCTCGAGAGATTTCCTAGATGATGTGGAATATTTCCTCCGAAATTCGAAAGAGAGAGGTTAACATACCTCAAATTTTGAAGGGAACCTAAGAATTCTGGAATTTCGATTCCTGAAAAGTTGTTCATGCTCAAGTCCATGTAGCGTAAATGCTTCAAATTGAGTAGAGAATGACTCATCTCACCTCTCAAACAAGTTCTACTGTAATTTGCTGCATAATCACTGTCATCGTAGAATCTTTCCTCATCGAAGAATGTTGGATTACGAAGATCAAACCTGAGGACATGGCCTGTTTTCTTGCTGCAACCAATACCTTTCCATCTACAGCAGTCTTCTCCGACCCACGACGACAACCGGTTTGATTCATCTGTGAGGCTTTCTCTGAACTTGAGAAGAGCTTTCCGCTCACTCCCATTGCAGCTTATATTAGAGTAGCCATTACGGTCAAGTCCTTGCATAAAAAGAATAGCAAGTAATACCACAAGAACACTAGTGGGTGTTGGTTCCATGGCTTCTTTAATGCTTATGCAAGTAACTAATTAAAGTAGAGATGTTGAAGATTTTATGTTTTTTGAAGTGTTTTATAGGTAGAGCATAATTGTCTTCCAAAAATCAGATTCAAGTCCTGAGTAGGTATCATGTCTTTCGTATAATTTGAGTTAGAAGTCTTCAGTTTTCGTATAATTTGAGTAAGAAGTCTTCAGCTTGTTCTAGGGGTGTTTGTAAGTCTTTGAAGAAGTTGACTTCACCTCACTCCAAAACAGAGAAGAAAAAACCTTAATGGATTACTTTGCACAGGTACTTCCTTGATTCGTCTTTTTTTGGTTCAGCGGTCAGGGTTCGGATTAACTTACGCGCACTTCGATTAATCTTTTTTCCGGTCTGATCAAAGGCCTAAATTTGTATTGAGGACAGTTATGAGGAAAAGACCCTTCGATTTTTTTGCTATCTTTCTTACTACTTAATGTTTCACTTTCTTCTTTTAATTTTCAATATAAACAGTCCATTCTTGCCAAAAAAGAGAAGAAATATAATGAAAAAATAGATGGCGGAATAATAACAACACTATGGTAAAAGATGAATTTTTGATAAAATAATTAAATAAATAACCAAACTCTTTCTGTCAAATTTTTGTATGACTTGGGTTGGTTGTTGCAATTAGTGTAAGTCTTCGACTTGTTTAACATGTCGATCTTGAAGTCCTCCAAGAAATTGACAACTCTGATTTAAGTCTTTGAAGAAGTAGACAACACTGATTTCAATGGCTAGTCATGCAGTGGTCTTTAGACCAGGGATAAATTTATGGTACTGAAAGTTTATTTTTTTGATATCATATTCAAAAGTAATTTTGAAACAGAAATCTTGTTTTGAGATATTTGCAGTCATTGGTTATCAAAATAATAAAATAAAATAATAAAAACTTCTATACATCATATTGTGATTAGTGAAAAAAAAAAAAAGCTATGATATTGAAAAAATAACTCTTATATGATTGGTCGGTTGAAGTATAAATATTTAAATTACACTTTCTGCAATAGTTTAAGTTTTTGGAGTTGGAGTTGGAGTTGATGATTGTTTAACATGGTCCTTTTATTTCCAATGGATGGTTGTTTAACAGGGTTCTCTTAAATGCATGATAAATTATTAGATAATAATGAAATTAAAGAAAAAATATATTAAAAAAAATTTAAATCCGAAAGAGTCATTCTATGAGGATCTAAGTTGATGACCTAATTTAGTACCGTTATTGGATTAGTTATAAATTCCAAAGTTAGATAGAGTTCACTTTAATCCAATGACTATGATTGTATTTGATGAGGATAGGTTTTTTTGGGCCTGGGCTGCCATTACGACCGGGCCCAATGACCTCTAAACTGAATAAGGACTCCGAAGCCCAAAAGGGAATGGCCCCAATCGGCCCAAGTTCGATCCTCAGCCCACGGCCCAAGTTGGAGCCCGTTGCACCACGCGCTCCAAGGACAAGGAAAGCCGGCTCTGATTTCTCAGAGTTACTCCCTGCAAAAACAGAGAGATGGTGCCGAACGAACCCAGGTAATAGTGGGCACAGAGTCGCCGGCGGTCAGAGCGGCTCGCAGAGAAAGGACGGACGGTCCCCACAAGATCAAGAAAAGGAAGAACAGGAACAGAAAACCCTAGGAATAGACACCATATAAATAGAACAGTAAGAGGAGGGAGAAAAGGATCGAATTCCCGAGTCTTCTCCCTCGCCCTCTAGCTGGTGTTTTTTGCCAAGAACCCTAGAACAGTCTCAACAGAGAGCATCGTTTGTGGCCCTGAGCCAATATTTTCCCTATAATCAGTTGAAATCAATATACTCAACCCAGGAGCAAGAGCCTCCATTACAGTGGACGTAGCCCAAGTCATTCGGCTAGGGTGAATCACTTATATTTGCTTGTTTGTCTTTGCCTAACCTTAATATCCTTAAAACCCATTTCATAAAACCCAAGAATGGCCAAATCAGCCCGGGCCTGGGAGATTCTTTCCGAGGACTCATCAGTATTGTTTTGGTCACTAAATTACGTCTAAATAGCATTTTTCAATCCGAAATATTGTCCACTCACTTAAGGCTCATCATCTATCTTTTTTTAAGTGACAAGAGGTAAGCTGGGCCAGCCTGAAAAAATAGGGCCCAATGGGCCAAATTCCCTAGGCCTACGCCTAATTCGTCGCTCATTGTTTTTGTTAAAAGGATTTGAATTGTAAACTTGTAAAAAATAGTTTTTCATACTTGAATACAAGTACCAAAATATAATGTTTACATATAGAAAGTTTATATTTTATATTACTACTATTCCGGATCGGGCCAAACTAGGCCATGGATCAAAAATCAATACATCTCATGGTAGTTTAATAGATTGACAAACTCAACCAGTGATCAAATTGTATTAAATTGAAATACAGCTTAAAATAGTGATTCTTAATTTTTTTTTTTTTTTGACTTGAACCTTAAATTTTTTTAAAGTGGATCGCTTAGGTTGGATGGGCTATCCGACCCATGCTCATCCCAACAAAAACGATGTCTTAGCAAAATTTGATGAAACCTTAGAAGACGCAAAAATATGTGAAAGTTAAAAAGGATTAGATCAGTTGATATGCATACTCACGTGAATAATAGAGCCGGACCAGGGACTAAACCGGGTCGATCTGAACCTGTTATGACCGGTTCACCCGCCTATCCAGGTTTCAAAAACAGCTTAGTTTGCCCGCCGCTGTTACAAAAACCACCACAAAACCCTCCACAACTCTCTAAAAATTCACTCTCCCTCCAAAACCCACACTCATTCACTCTCACTCTCTCTCTCTGAATTTTTTTTGTTTTGCAACGGAACGATTCCCTATTGAGTGTCCTATCTACGGTTCCAATTTTAATTCTAGGGTTTTAGCTGTGAATCTCTCTAGTTTAAATTATTAGGGTTTTTTTTTTTTTTGAAGAAGAAGATGTCTTGGGATAACGAGATTGTGATGCGTGATGTCACGAACGCCTGCCTCGTCGTGAGTGATCGAATCGGCCGAGAAGTTGCTGCTCAGCTCGACCTCGAAGAAGCCCTGGAAGCTTCTAGATATGCTAGTCATCCCTACTCAACTCATCCCAGAGAGGTGCTTCAAATTATATACATATGTGTGTGTGTGTGTGTATATATATATACATTATATGTATGTATACGCTATATGTATAGCTGCTGTTTGGTTGCTCAGAAAGTCAAAAAGATATTCAATTTTGAAGTTTTGCTTTTCATTGATAGTTTTTGCTGGTAAATCACGGAATTGGTTTTCTTTTTTACTCTTGTTTTATTAAACCTTCTTTTTCAGAGCCCAGGAAAGATAGTGTTTAAATTGGTGTTTTGGCTTCATGGGTTTCTTTTAGTGGGAAAAGGATTGGGCTTGAAGGTGGTAGGAGGTGAATCTGCTCTTCTGAAGTGGTAAAATGTCATAATGGGAGGGACAAAATATTTGGGAGAATATTGCTTTGAAGAGTGAGTTAAATTTATAGAAAGCATAGATTAATTGGAGCTGAAGTAGTAATTTTATTTGCATAATGGTAGAGAGGATACTGGGCAAGATGGTTAATTGCATATTGGTAGTGCTGCAAATGAGCTGAGAGAAGCACTGAACTATCTGGGCTCGACTTGTTCGTTCATCAAGAATGTTCAGGCTCGGCTCTGGTTTATGAGAGCTTTCAAAAATTTTGTTTACAATTTAACTCGTGAATATTTTTTAAGTTTGGACTCGGTTCAGCTCGTTTAGTCAAACAAACTGAGCTGAAGCTTGTGTTCAAATTTAAACTCGAGTTGAACTCTTGTTCAAGGTCAACTAGGACTAGGACTCCTTGATATATTTTCACACATAACATATGTAATATATATTACATATAGATGTTATATACGTGTATATACTATTTATATGTAAGTATAGCTATACAATCAAACAATCATATTGTATGTATAAACCAAGCTCTTTCAAGCTCGTCTCGTTTATTGAATGAGCTCTAAAATTGGGCTTGAGCTCGTTCAATACGAGCTGATTGCTAGATGGTCATTCATTTGCAGCCCACATAATGGGAGAGAGAGATTGGCCAACCTGAATTCAAGGAGTGATATAGTTAAATGATCAATGGAAAGTATAGTTTAATTACTTATTTTGAAGCCAATATACTTTAGAGTTAGGTTTATTGCACAAATTTCCTCTCTCTCTCTCTCTCTCTCACAGCCCTCCCTGTCTTTGTATTTTTATTTTCTTGAAGTTTCGGGGGTGTTTGTAACTGAATGCATGTTTTCCATATCATGAAACTAAGATAGAAATATGTAGAGAGAGAGAAACAAGAATGAATGGATTAACTTCGCATGGAGATTGAAGAGCATAGGAGTCCTTTGGTCAATGATATGGGTCATTGTGAAGAAACTTCTGTCTAAACTTGAGAGCGGAACCACGGAGTACTTGCTTTCTTAAAAAGGGAAATTACATTTAGTTGCATGTTAACAAAGAAGAAGTAAACAATTTCAACTACAGAAATATGATGAATTAGTGATGATGCAATTTGAAATGACCATTGCGAACAAGCCCATAGTTTATGTGTTTGATGGCTATACTAGGTGGAAACCCTGAAGAAGTTCCATAATTAAGGAATTAAAGATGAGGAATTGGTTGAATTGAAAGCTAGCTGTTAGGGGATCTTAGTATTGCATGTAATGCATTGCTGGTTGAATTGAAAGCTTGCTGTTAGGGGATCTTAGTATTGCATGTAATGCATTGCTGGTTGAATTGAAAGCTTGCTGTTAGGGGATCTTAGTATTGCATGTACTGCATTGCAGAACTGGATTTTTATTATAGGAGAGTAAATGGTGTTGTTTGAATAATAACACTTTCCCAAGTGAAGTTCATGATTGTGGTTCTTTACTCTTTTGGTCATACTGTGTATCACCCCACTTATGGTGGGATATTAATATACCTTCCTTTGGCTTTCTGTATACTAGTTATTGTTGAAAAGACTGCACCTGAATATTGTTGATAGTCTTAACTGCTGGATATGATGATATAATCTACGACTTTCATTAATCAAGAACTATCAGTGTGAACTGAACTCATTGAGCACCTTCTATTTCTGGTTACTATTTGTTTCTTATTAACTTGCTTGGATACAGATTTCTTTTTACTCACACCATGTTGTTTTGATTGTATTGTAGTGGCCTCCTATGGTTGAATTGGTGGATACTTGGGAGTTGCCTCAAGTGCTGATTGATCGGTATAATGCAGCCGGTGGGGAGGGAACTGCTTTATGTGGAATATTTCCGGAGATACGTAGAGCATGGGCATCAGTGGATAACACTCTATTCCTTTGGCGTTTCGATAAGTGGTGAGAACTACTAGTTTGATTGATATAGGGGCAAGGATTTCATAGTTTCATTGCTTAGAGATTCCTTTTTGTAGAACTGATTAATTTGATGAGTTCTGAATTGGACCTGCTTGTTTCATGGCTGAAACCATATACCCTCACATGAATTGGATCTGCTTGTTAAATTGGCTGAATTCATAGAATGTTGTTAGGGTAGAGGTTGAAAAACAGGTTTAAATTCATGCTGTATGTTAATATTACAAAACAACCTTACATTCATTCTATATATGAAAAAAACTATTTTTTCTGTTATCTTATAATTTATGTTTGAAGGCTGTTGCGTGCTCTATTCGCTTTTATTTTTGTCTTTGTTTTGACCGTTCTCTTTTATTAGGGATGGTCAATGTCCTGAATATACTGGGGACGAACAAGCTATTTGTGCTGTTGGCCTGGTGAAAGCCAAACCTGGCATCTTTGTTGAGGCTATTCAGTACCTTTTAGTTCTGGCAACTCCTGTTGAGGTATTATCTTTTTCCTTACTTTTTTGTTTTGTTGTATTAGGTAGCTACTATGTGCTAGCAATGACAAGAGTGGATTGTTTTTTGCTTTTACCTTTCCTCCTATGGTCGTCCTCTGTTTGATATTGGTTAATATAATAGGTTTTTGGATGTACAATTGACCAATCAAAACATAATTCTTCTAAGCTATTATAAGCTCTCTCTCTCGCCTCCCCTCTTGCATACAACTCAACTCAATGACTCAACAAAGTCTTTATTTCAACTATTCGGGGTTGGCTATATTGGTCCTATTTGGGGAACACCTTGCCCGTGGGATGGCTATCGTGCATGTAGATTCTTCGAATATTCACTCCACTCTTCCATGTTTCACTTTAAAGTTACTTCTTTAGAACTTAAAAATAAAGAAGAATTGGAACATTTTATAGAACCAAAACAATGAGACCGATCTCATGAGTTTAATCTTCCAACTAGATTTTTGTTGTGTTTTTCTTTTAAATGTTATATCATGGAAGATGCAATGCATAAAATGACACTGATGGTAGTGATCATCTGGTGACCCAATGGACTGTTTGCAAATGCTTGAATAATGCTAGTGGAACAATAATTGATTTTTAACTACGCAGATACTGTCTTTTCTTACCTTTGTCTCTTTTTCAATTGCATTTTTCTTTTGGTTCTTTTAGCTGGAAACTACAAAGATGCCTTGTTGAAATCTATATATCTTTCAGTTTCAAAGTCTTTAGAGGCTCACCTCCTCTTACAAGCAAGGTTTGATAATAGTCCTTGCCAACCGTCTACCTGCAATTTTTCTTGGTTTGATAAAACTAATTGCCAAGGGTCTACTGGTAATATTTCCAGTGGTTCATAGGCCACCTGATGAGCCCTGCATGTCTGACTTCCTATCTTAAAGTGGTCTCGTTGGAACTGAAGTAATAATTATTTGTGGATTGAACGGCATTGAGTGAGATCAGTTCTTATTTTAACAAGAGTTTCAAAGCAATTGCTTTTGGGTTATTAAAATTGTATTATAGATCTTTTGTATATATTTTTTTTTTTTGTTTAAAGGGATTTCTATACTGCACTATAATATAAGTTAGCAATACAAACTCAAGTTAATCAAGCCTTGTCATGATGCAATTTTCTTTGCCATGCATTACATGCATGTTTGTTCTCTAAATTTTAGGAACCAACACTTCTAAATTTTCAAAAAATGTGTTCTATTCTTTGGAGAAATATCTAGAGTCAATCTTGTTTTTTTTCCGAAAGCATTTTCTACAGAATTATATTTGCCATACAATTCTAGGAATGTGAAACAATTTTGAAAGTATTCTGTTTCTTTCCCCGAACAATAAATTGATGTGGGTAATTTTTCTAGTTTAAGGGAAAATTATTGTGACTTGGACTATGCAAAACAGAACTTGTTCGAGAGGATGTAAAAGCACATCTTACATAATAGAATGTCTGGTATCATTTCAAGTCTTCTAAAAGATGATGTAATGTATCTATTTGAATTTTAAGTATCTTAAGATGAACTATGCACTAGGATGCATGACTCAAACACTACGTTAGGATGCATGATACCAGAAAAAGAATCTGGGAATGTATATAGTTTACATTCTTTGTATACTCTAACTATGCCTTTCCATATAACAGTACGGCAACTATATATTATTATGGGGATTTTAAGTTAGCCGGAGATGAGAAGATAAAGCAAGCCAAGTCTAATTGAGCTCAAATTGAGGCGAACTTGGCTTGCATCCAAGCTCATTTATATTGATGAACTGAGAAGATGTAAATAAATTTGACATAAATTAGATCTCAATATGCTTGCCTAACCTCGTTTTGAGCTTGGAAGTCTTGAGTGCAGATGTTTAGACTGACCTCAGGCTAAATTCCATTAATCTGTTTACTTGAGTCATTCACAACCGTAAACCTAATTTATACCCTAGAAACTAGTAAGTGTTTTGGAAAATACATCAAAGATATTCAAATTTTATGTTTGTGCGACGACAGGGTAAACAATCTTATTATATTGTGTTTCTATTACATACTTGGATGTCTTTTGGGATTCAGGTGTCACTTAGCCCCCTTTTCAGCTGTAGACAATGTATATATCTTGAGATAAATTCTAGTCTGCGGTTGTGCCTTTTGTGTTTTGTGTTTTGGTTTTTAGCTATGTTTTGAAGTCTTTATGGCTCCATTTAATGGACAGGCTGAACGAAAATGACATGCTTTAGAAGTGTAAAATAAAGGTTGTACCTCCCTCTACAGTTGAGACACCTTATTGGTCTGTAGAAAAGTGGAGGTAGTGAGTTGAATTGTAATTTGTGTTTACCATATATTAATGCTGCTAGATCAATTTTTTTTTCTTTTTCCTTTGAAGTTAGGGATATTATACCAATTTCATGATTTGTTGGATAGGATTTGTAGGAGTAGACCATATGTCATTTTATGGATCAAACTATGTCCTGGGATCTCTTTGTGGTCTTTTCTAGGTCTAGAATAGATTTTCAAGTCACAACCTAGAGTTGATTTTTTGGAGTTTTACATCTTTGTTCTTTGGAATCCATATACATGAGTTTTGAAAGTTGAAAATTTTGTTTGTCTAATGTGAATTAGCCCTTAGGTATCTTGAATCTTATATCCTCTTGCTTCTTCTTTGCCACTGAAATAAATCTTTTGGCAATAGGTGGAGAGACCCCTTAATCATATAAACCAACCTTTTGGGACCTACTCTTTTGACGTGGATACAAGCTTTCGTCAATGTATCTGAACCACTATGTGTTCTTTTTAGACATTTAATTTCTGATTTACTTTTCCTATGAGATTTGTCTAGTTTCTTTGAAATTTTCTGTATTTATGCTTACTTTCTAGTCATTTGCATTCGTCTATTTTGTGGCCAGTTGATTCTTGTAGGAGTATGTTGCTCGGGAAATGGTGATGGAACCGATCCATATGCAGAGGTTTCATTGCAGCCTTTGCCTGAGTATACAGTACCAACTGATGGAGTGACTATGACATGTATTGCTTGTACTGATAGAGGTCATATTTTCCTGGCTGGTCGTGATGGCCACATTTATCAAATGCATTATACGACTGGTTCAGGTTGGCATAAACGTTGTCGTAAAGTTTGTCTAACTGCAGGTGTTGGAAGTGTCATTTCAAGGTATGCCATTTTTTTTCTTTCTGTCCTTTTTTTTTTTTTTTTAATGTCTTTTGCAAGGAGGGTTGGGGGTTTGATCACATTCAGTCAATCTGATGTATTGTTGGCCTTTGGAAGTTTGGTAAACTTCTCAATCATCCATTTTCCTGTTGCAGACTGGACTTAACCCTATGAAGTCTAAAACTATAAAACCATTTAAAGATAGTAGTAGTAATTTGGTGTCCAGGTTTAAATTTGCTATCTACTGTATTTCATCCTTAATGTTAAGTATGCCTTTTAGTTTACCTACCTGTCATGTTCTTATATATACTTTCTTTCGACTCAGGTGGGTTTTGCCAAATGTATTCAAGTTTGGTGCGATTGACCCAATTGTTGAAATGGTTGTTGATAATGAGAGGCACATATTGTATGCGCGTACTGAAGAGATGAAAATTCAAGTCTTTTCTCTTGGAGCAAATGGGGATGGACCACTTAAGAAGGTGGCAGAGGAGAGAAATTTAATCAATCAGAGGGATCCACATTATGGTGGTCGGCAGCCAGCAGGATCAAGGGCACCTTCTCGATCGGCTAAAACATCTATAGTTTGTATTTCACCTTTATCTACAGTAGAATCGAAGTGGCTTCATCTTGTTGCAGTTTTATCAGATGGCAGAAGGATGTACCTTTCCACTGCTCCATCAAGTGGAAACAATGGTGCTGCTGGAAGTTTAGGTGGATTCAGTACTAATAGTCAGAAAGCAATCTGCTTAAAAGTTGTAACAACCAGGCCTTCTCCTCCTTTGGGGGTGGGTGGTGGGCTTTCCTTTGGGGCCATGTCTCTTGCTGGTAGATCTCAAAATGAAGATCTGTCATTGAAGATAGAGTCAGCATATTATTCTGCTGGAACTCTTGTCCTTTCTGATTCATCCCCATCAACCGGCTCTTCCCTTCTGATTGTCAACAGGGATTCAAGCACACAATCATCTTCATCTGGTAGCTTAGGAACTGTTACAAGGAGTTCTCGAGCCCTGCGGGAATCTGTATCTTCCCTACCCATTGAAGGTCGAATGCTCTCTGTGTCAGATGTTCTACTGCACCCAGATACAGCAGCCACTGTGCAGTCACTATATTCTGAGATCTGTGGATTTGATAACTCAGGGGAATCCTGTGAAAAGGCAGCTGTAAAACTTTGGGCTAGAGGAGACCTTGCAACCCAACATATTCTACCAAGAAGGAGGATTGTTGTGTTCAGTACCATGGGCATGATGGAAATAGTTTTCAACAGGCCAGTTGACATCCTGAGAAGGCTGTTTGAGTCCAATTCGCCCAGATCAATACTGGAGGAATTTTTCAATCGTTTTGGAGCTGGAGAGGCTGCTGCAATGTGCTTAATGCTAGCTGCAAGGATTTTCCATACTGAAAACCTCATAAGCAATGTGGTTTCTGAGAAGGCTGCTGAGGCTTTTGAGGACCCAAGAATGGTTGGGATTCCGCAACTCGAAGGTAGTGGTGCATTGTCAAATAGTCGAACTGCAGCTGGGGGATTTAGCATGGGGCAGGTTGTTCAAGAGGCAGAACCTGTTTTTTCAGGTGCTCATGAAGGGCTCTGCTTGTGCTCGTCAAGGTTACTTTTGCCTTTATGGGAGCTACCTGTTTTTGTCACAAAAGGCAGCATAGGTTCTTCGGATGCAAAGGCTGAGAACGGAATAATTGTGTGCAGACTCTCTGTTGGGGCAATGCGAGTCCTTGAAGACAAAATTCACTCTCTAGAGAAGTTTCTGAGATCCAGAAGAAATCAAAGAAGGGGACTCTACGGTTCTGTTGCTGGCCTCGGAGACTTTACTGGTTCAATTTTGATTGGAACTGGTTCAGATCTTGGTGCCACTGACAGAAGTATGGTACGGAATTTATTTGGTCCTTACTCTCGAAATGTTGAATCTAATGAAGGTGGCTCACTTACTAAAAGGCAGCGGCTTCCATATAGTTCTGCGGAACTAGCTGCCATGGAGGTTAGTTGAAATTGAGTTGTTATGTTTACTTTTTTTTCCTCATATACTTTACAAACAGATTGGATTCTTGCTACAGGTGAGAGCAATGGAATGTATCAGGCAGTTGCTCCTTAGATGCGGTGAAGCTCTATTTTTGCTCCAACTTCTTTCGCAGCATCATGTCACACGTCTGGTTCAGGGCTTTGATGCAAATTTGAGGCAGGCATTAGTTCAGCTGACATTCCATCAGCTAGTATGTTCCGAGGATGGTGACCGACTTGCTACGAGGCTTATATCTGCGCTGATGGAGGTACTTCATATTTGGCTATTAAAAGATCCTTTACTTTTACCACTAAAAGCATCTGTTATATTGGATTTATTTATTTTCTTAAGAAAGAATGATTATTTGGTTCAGTCGGCATTATCACACTCTATTCTAGAGCTTCCTCTAACATTGGATATTATCCTCTCCAGTATTACACAGGTCCTGATGGTAGGGGAACAGTAGATGATATTAGTAATAGACTACGGGATGGTTGTCCTAGCTATTACAAGGAGGCTGATTACAAGTTTTACTTAGCCGTGGAATGCCTTGAGAGAGCTGCTGTTACTTCCAATAGTGAGGAGAGGGAAGATCATGCTAGAGAGGCCTTCAATTACTTAAGTAAAGTTCCGGAATCTGCAGATCTGCGAGCTGTTTGCAAACGTTTTGAGGACTTGAGGTCAGTTCATGTTTTGAGGACTGAAGCTTATCGTTATTCAGTATCTGTGTTCTAATTTCAAATGTTATTTGTCAAACATAATGTGAGGTGGCAATTGCAGATTTTATGAAGCTGTAGTTCGCTTACCTCTGCAAAAGGCACAGTCCCTTGACCCTGCTGGTGATGCTTTCAATGAGCAAATAGATGTAGGAATTCGAGAACATGCTCTTTCTCAGCGTGTGCAATGTTATGAGATTGTCACCAGTGCTTTGCGTGCTCTGAAAGGTGAAACCTCACAGAGGGAATTTGGATCTCCTATTAAACCTGTTGCACAATCTGTCCTTGATCCAGCCTCGCGGAAAAGATTTATTTGCCAGATTGTTCAACTTGGCGTGCAATCATCAGATAGAGTTTTTCACGAGTATCTGTACCGAACGTTGATTGATTTGGGCCTTGAAAATGAATTGCTGGAATATGGAGGCCCAGATTTGGTGCCTTTTCTGCAAAGTGCTGGTCGTGAACATATACAAGAGGTTTTGCATGATTTTGGTCTTTATTTATTTAAGGAGTTTTCTGGTGACCAAATTTTGGCATTTGTTGAGATTCTATGATTTTGTTCAGTTTATTAAGATCTGTTTCTAATAGTTTGAAAGCTTGCAGAAGCTTCCTTGTTCAAAACTTTGAAATTTGGTTAAACTAGAAAATTGACTTTATCTATGTATCGTCCTTGTAATTGTCTTGCATAGGTCCGGGCTGTTTCTGCAATAACGTCAGCAGTTTCTCCACTGGGTCATTCAGGAGAATCTATTCCATCTAATCAAGCAAAGTATTTTGAGCTTCTAGCAAGATATTATGTCTTGAAGCAGCAGCATGTTCTTGCAGCTCATGTATTGTTAAGATTGGCCGAAAGGCGCTCTACTGATGTTGGGAACGTCCCTACACTGGAACAGAGGTATTACTCTCACATGAGAACTGGTAATGCATGTTTCTTTTTGTGGGGGGATTTTTACAAATAAAATGTTTTAAAATACATTTATAATATGAATTTGATTGTTGAATTCCAGAGTTTAGGAATCTAAGAATGTACTGCTCTGTTGAACTTGAGTAGGCAACTTTTACCCTTGTAAGATCTTTGAATTTTACTAGTGCTGTGCTCTTATTTTGACCTTTCTTAGTGCTTATAGAACTTTAATAACTATTGGGGAACAGTAGAGTAAATTAGGACAATCTAAATGATCAAACTTGTGGGAGTGTTGAAAAGAAATCCCCATCCACTGTAAGCATAACCCAATCATCCTCTAGTGCAATGGTAGCAATTTGCTGGCATGATTCGAGCACAAAATATTGTGTGTCAAGGACTACAAACGATTCACGATTCTCCGGAATTCTCTAGCTCTCAGCATCAAAACTTACTCTCTCTCGTGCGTAATTGTGTGTGTGAATAAGTAAAAGATAAAAAGATTCATAAGGTTTTTAGGATACTTTTTAGATGCCTCTTTTACATGCTCGCAAGATGTGTGAATAGAACTAAAACTCTGGTAGGCTAAATATAATAATGGAAGGATTAGGGAATTTTAAATTGAGAGAAAGCATGTGAAAAGTTGAATGATATCTTGAAACTTGATGTGTATCCGGTACATAGATATTGTGGTTGTAGATACCTCTACTGTACCATGAACTGAGGTCACACGACCCGAAATCGGATGGATTCGTGATCTGGATTGCTTGAACTCCTGACCCCAAATTGTAACTAAATTTCCCAAATAAATACTTGTTAACTATATATGAATATATAATCATATATAATTTCATATAACAGTGAAAGCAATTCTATAGAAAATGAATCACAGCCCAAAACATCATACCAACTAAGCCTACCACTATCACCCCGCGTGTAGGAGGATGTACCATACCGTACAACACACTCGTACTTCTACCATGTGCGAAATTGAACCACGATTTAGGTAACATTGATCTAGTTTGGGCTGATGGAATGTGGAGAGATGAATAGCAAGGGAAATTGCAATATGTGTTGATTCAAATTCGGTTTTTGAAACGTAAAACTTGATCTTGAAACTTATAATGATTATTTGAATTAGAGTGCCGTTTGTTTGAGGTCTCGATAATTAAACTTATATCCCTCCATTTGCACAAGCTTTTAAATTCTTTCCCCAGGTATGGGGTGTCCATGTGCTGGGCAGCTCGGCTCACCACCCTCTCACCTAACTATTTCATATTATGAAAAGAAGAAGAAGAGAGAAAGAAATGATATTGTGTGTAGGGTCTATGTTGCCAACACCCTATCTCCTATTTATATTAGATTGATATTGAAGACAATTACAATACTAAGAAAGTAGAACAATAAGATAATCACATAATAGGAAAGTAACACTCTTAACATATTATAATTATGATTATTGACAACTATGATCCTGTTGTCTAAAATTCTAGTTTAGACACTGGTGTACTAGGTATAAGATTATTCATCATATGGCGCAAATTTTTTTATGAATATTACTATAATTATTCCCTACATTTGTGATAAATCATATTACTGGATACAGAAAACATAATTATTTGTAACATATCCCCAACGTGTTTGTGTCCTACTTTTTTGAGAAATACCGTGTTTGTGTCGTATCATATGTTGTGTCCCGTGTCTGTATCTGTGTTTTTTATAGTGTATCCCTGGTCTCTAGAGTTGAGCTGAAACAAGCTATGCATAATCGGTCGCAATGACCTAATATGACCTTTAAACTGGTTGTGATCTGATAAGCTATCTTTAACTTTTTCGATTTCAGGCGTCAATACCTGAGTAATGCAGTTCTGCAGGCAAAGAGTGCAAGCAACCATGATGGTCTAATAGGTTCTGGTCGAGGTGCTTTTGACAATGGCCTGCTGGATTTGCTTGAAGGGAAGCTTGCTGTTATTCAATTTCAAATAAAGATCAAAGATGAATTGGAGGCT
Source organism: Ilex aquifolium (assembly GCA_951799425.1). Taxonomy (NCBI): domain Eukaryota; kingdom Viridiplantae; phylum Streptophyta; class Magnoliopsida; order Aquifoliales; family Aquifoliaceae; genus Ilex; species Ilex aquifolium. The sequence continues at coordinate 39,762,303 of OX637397.1, read as the reverse complement.
ATAGCCTCCAGGTCAGAGGGTTCTCCTAGCATATCTGAATCTGTCCCAAGTGACTCATTACCTGATTACAGCCGCTCTACTGATGCCAGTTTTGCGCACACCATACGGGAAAAGGCCAAGGAGTTATCATTGGATTTAAAGAGTATCACTCAATTATATAATGAATATGCAGTTCCATTTGAGCTGTGGGAGGTGTGTGCATCTCCCGCCCCCACTATTGTTTCTCCATCACCTCACCCCTTTGTCTCTGATAGTCATCTGCATGGTTGCATCTATCAATGCTACTTAACTTGTGATTGCATGTGTCCTTCACTGAACATATTTGCATATCTCAACGAGGTCTTGTTGAGTTGGAATGAATTGCTCTAAGTTATCAGGATTCTTCTGTGTTCTCAAAGTAAACACTAGTAAATGATATCTTAGGGAGAGACCCTGAATGCACTAAATAAAAAATTGAAGAGCACCTGCCATAAGTTAATCGCTACTCGCTAGCTATGAACTCTCCTAATGGTAAGGTTTTGTGCTGGAAAGAATTACTTTGCTCATAGTGCTTTTTTACCAATCTTCTCTTCTTCCATTTCTTTTTCCTTTTCTTCTTGCTTACTTTCCTCCCTCCCTCTCTCCCTGTGGCATTGAAGTGGGTTTAAAATAAAATTTCGAAGAATTTTGGTGCTCTATCCTCAGGTATTTATCTCTCCTTTGCCATTCTTTGGCGCAACCAAGTAAAAACCACTACGGATCGAATAAACCAACAATACCAAAAAAAGGCAGTTGAGAAATTCTCCTTTCAGTATGTGTCATGTATATGTATAGGCTAATTGTATGTGTGTCCATATTATTTTCTTATTTTGATCTCATAGTTTTCATCCTCCCTGCGGCGGGTTTTTTTGTTCTTTTTGGAGGGGCTTGGGGGTGAGTATGTTAAAAAATGTATGATACTCAAATTGTTTCTTGTGGTTTTTAAATTTTGTATACTGTAAGTGGTTTTCATTGGCTGCAATCAGTGATCTACTGGCTTCTATTTTTTTGCCCTTCTCATGTAGCTTAATAGTTCTAAAGAACTTTCACAGTTCAATTATTAAAGACATGCACATGTATTTCTTGGGCTAATAAAGTTTTCTGACCCTAGACATGGCACTGTAGGACCCTCACTCTGTGTGTGTGTGTATGTGGATGGTGGTGAACTAGTGTTTTTTTTTAATCAACAACCATATCTTTTGATTCTCCATCTTCTGATTGGAATCCTTGATGTTCCCTTTCTGTTTTCAGATATGTCTGGAAATGCTGTATTTTGCAAACTATTCTGGTGATGCTGATAGTAGTATTGTGAGAGAGACATGGGCTAGACTCATTGATCAAGCTATTTCAAGGGGTGGCATTGCTGAGGCTTGTTCAATTCTAAAGAGGGTTGGTTCCCACATCTATCCTGGAGATGGAGCTGTTTTACCTTTAGATACACTATGTCTTCACCTTGAGAAGGCTGCAATGGTACGTCCCCCTTCCCCCTCCCTACTTTCTTCTAACATTAAATGATGAATTTCAGCAGCTTCACATAATTGATGGTCACTACTAATTTGTTAAGTTTGCCAAACTAAATGTTACTGTTAATTTCATGATTTGATGACATTATACTGTGCATAAATCTTAGTTCCTTTTTATTGTAGGAGAGATTGGTTTCAGGGGTTGAATCAGTCGGAGATGAAGATGTTGCAAGAGCTCTTCTAGCTGCTTGCAAGGGTGCAGTTGAACCTGTATTGAATACTTATGACCAACTACTATCCAGTGGAGCAATTTTGCCATCGCCAAGTTTAAGGTTACGCCTTCTCCGTTCAGTACTAGCTGTGCTCCGGGAGTGGGCAATGACACTGTTTGCGCAGAGAATAGGTACAAGTGTCACTGGGGCATCTCTCATTCTTGGTGGAGCATTTTCGATGGAGCAAACTACAGCTATCAACCAAGGAGTTCGTGATAAGATCACTAGTGCAGCAAACAGGTTGATTTTTTTGCTATCACCACATCATTGTCATTTTTATTTTCTTCTTAATACCTGTTGCCTGTTGGGTATTGTGAACAATTAAATATAATCATGAAAATATCAAACTGGAGCACCTGCCTGTTTCCGTTGTTTAATTGCCTTGACCCAATGTGTGATTAGACTTTAGAGTGCTGCAGAAACGTACAATTCTTGCTGGCTTCCTCTTTGTTGGCCACTGCATACAATCCGATGTTGTATGACAAGTAGTTTTTAATTAGTTCTTGATGCTGATTCAAAACTAGAATAAACTGATGCACGGGATACCATAAAATTTTTAAGCTCATTTAATTTTCAAGATGAGCCCATGGCTTGGTAGGCTCGATTTGGATTTGGTTATGTTCTAATAGATAAATGTTTTTCTGTTGTGAAAACATAGCAAAGTAGCACTCTTAGTTTGATGGATAAAGCTTCTAAGTTCTAATCAAGGGATTGTAGGTTTGAGTCTCATTAGGTGCATGTGTTTTGGATTTACTTGAGCATGTGCTCAGGTTGAACTTGTGCCGTAAAAACGAATCGAGCAGAGTCTGAACATATGATATAAAAGCCGATGAGTTTGAGTAAGAATTCAAGCTTGACAACTGAGGTTGAGCCAAGCTCAAGTTTGTGATCATCAACTGGACTCAAATTTTCATTTACTCTGAAAGGTGGTAAATTACTGTTTCACATTATCCTTGCTACTTTCCTTTTTGCCCGACCAACCACAAGGAAATATCTTTTTTCCTAGGGATTCTTTTATTTACCTCCTACCTTCCCTGCCAATTTTCCATTTCCTTTACCTAATAGAGCATAAAGGTGAATTAATGCACACTGATCATGAATATTTTGAGTAGCTCATTATTAGTTAGCATGTTCAAGCTCATTCAGCAGCTGAAATAAGCAAACTGGTCGATACACTGTAATTTTAGTATCCTGAACCCCAAAAGAAACTTCACTGAATAAAACACCGACAAGAGAAGGTGTATAATTTGTTAAATTTTGAAAGATGTAGCATTCTCATGTTACAAGACTGCAGTTTTAGAAGAGTAAAACTTATGTCCTCACTAATGTAAGAGTTGAAGTTTCTCAACTACTACTGGTGTTCTGTTTGCACAAGGAGCAAGCTTGGTGAGGCTTTGCAGTAAGCATTATGAACTTAAGTGAGCTCTGCTCAAGCTTGATTTAGGTTCAATACGAGCTTCAATGTGCTGATAGGGCCCCATGGCCACTTTTAGGTGACCATTGTGCTGAAATTCGACATGGAAATGGAAATCTGTTTTTGTGAAGGTAGCATGAGAACCTTTTAAGCATTGGGTTGGGATGTAGAGTGTCCTGGTGATGTGTCATTTTGCCATGTCTGGATGCCGACTCAGTTTGGGGGAAGAATGTTCTATAGGAATCTTGTAGCCCTATTTCAAGCAGAAAATTCTACTGCAAAGCCAAAAGAATTGGCTCAGTAGATACCTTATACATTGGTGCATCAATACGTTGGTGCCTTGCCTCCAGATGACATGGGTGAGGGGAAGTATTGAACTGACAGTTTTGAGACTATTCCGATGTGGATACAAGTGTTGCTTTGAAATAATGCCTCTTAATATCGATTTTGCTTACGAAAGAGAAGTTGAGTCCAATATTAGGTATTTAACCCCTCTCCCAGTCATCTTACTTAACGCCAATTCGATAAACAGAGAACTTAACCACTATTATGGTTTCAGTAGATGGTTCATTCTTTATTTTATTTTGATGAGTAATCTAGGTAATCTAACCTGGTGTACACTTCATATGTGCCAGCCTTTATATTATGTTCTTTAGTGGATTTGCTGTCGTCAAAAATAGAAAAGAAAGCTGTTGCTTTTCATTGATAAGTTTAATCTTAATCTATTTCTCGTTGAATTCTAATTCACAGGTATATGACTGAGGTGCGGAGATTAGCCCTTCCAAAGAACCAAACAGAGGGTGTCTACCAAGGCTTTCGAGAGCTTGAAGAGTCGCTTTCAAGTCCTTTTTCTTTTCAGCGGTTTTGATCCTTCTTGCAATGTATTGTACAATATTCTTCTTGCTGCATATATTGATGCAATAAGATGTTGTTTTATCATCACAAATATCATCGAATCACATATTTGCTCCCATATCAAATGTATGGTAGGGTTTTGCAGAAGCATGTGGCGATGAACAAAACACTCGAAAGTTATTTGTTTGCTTCAATTGTTGCATTATGGCTGTGTCTGGAAGGATATGCAAAAGATATGGAAAAGTGCTGTAGGAGAGGTATGTTTCATTGTGTATGCAACATAGTCTTATTTTAAGCAGGGTCCCAATGGTGCACAATTTGAGGCGGAGGTGCTTGCACCCACATGTTTCTCTCTCTCGTTGTGTAAGCAACAGTCTGATTTTAAACAAGTAGCCACCAAATTCCTGTCTCTACGAATTCGTGAAATTGAGTAATCAGCAAAACCTTCAACATTACTGTTAAGTTGATCAAGAAATTTACTCATCTATGATAAATACGAAGTCCCTTTTTGCAAAGGATCTGTAACTAGCTTCGAATCAACTTCAAGAACAATTTTCCATAACTTGAGTCTACTGTTATTTTAATGGATGTTGCCGCTGCTAAGGCCTCCACATGATCATGTTTAAGAAGTGCTTGGATCCTTTGGGAATAACCCTGAATGAAGGATCCATTCCAATCCCTAATAACAACACCAATACCTGAAAAATCATCAGACTCAAATGCAGGCCAGCAAAATTTAATTTAAGAACACCCATTGAATAAAAATAACATTTTTGAGTGAAGATATCACTTTTTGAATGAAAATACCACTTTTTGAGTGAAAATACAACGTTTTGAATGAAAACATCACTTCTTGAATGAATATTTTGAAAGGAATCATATAATAAAAACAACAAAATTTAAAAAATAATAATAATTTGATTCCTCATACGAAGATCTATTCATATTTAATACAAATCGAGAAATCTTAGATCTATAGAAAAGATTAAGTGTTACATCTTGAAGCGTGTCTTTAACAATCTTCAAATTTGAATTTGATCTTTACCCCAAGACTCGCAAACGTTTGGCCTCAATCGGTATCCACACGAATTGATAAACTTGAAAGATCTACCTCAACCATTGATAAACTAGTATAGAGAGAGAATGAGTGATGGTTTTTTTTATGCTAGCAAGAGAGCTGTTATATCTTATATCGAACTCCTACATAAAAGGTATTTATAGAGCTTTGAAGACTTTAATCCTAATTTGGGTCAAGTTGTAATTATCTCATAATTACATATAGCCCTTTTATTAACCATTAATTGTAATAAAGTCTCTAATTAACTCTTAATTAAGTTTTCACCCCAATTAACTCTTAATTGGTTGTCTATCTTTTATCCTTTAGTTTCCAATCAATTCTATTATGTGCGACCTTATAGGTTCAAGCATATCCGGTTGTAGACATTCGATACTAACTACAAGTAGCATCTCAAATTAGAACTCTTTCTAATTTAGCTTGAATTAGAACTCTTCTAATTCTCCCTTTATGAAGAACAATTAATATATTTATATTAATTTCATTCTTCAGACTTCTACTAATCATGAGTGACACTTAGCAGCATATCATGATCAACATCCGGATAACACGAAATAGGTAAAAAACTCATTCAATAAACAGTTGTCATGCAATTCAATCCTTCTATCACACAATGCTCCAATTGAATTATTAGGGTATTGAATTACTGTCAAACCTCTAACTCAATATTATGTGTTCAATCTGAGGACTATGACTCTTAATGATCAATTAGAAACTCTTTTCTAATTATCATTTTGTCTGGGCCAAGGACTCCTCGAGTTATATCCTAGAAGATCATATAGGACATTCTCTCTTTATTTACTAAGGATAATAGATTCTATGTTGTATACTCATAAATCTCCATGCATGTCTAACTATGTCTAACAATACATATCCAAGTTACATGGTTAGTATATGAATATGTTGTATAGTTAAATTATAGAAGTTTATGCACAAGACAACTATGATGTCCAAGTCTAAGGATCAGTTGCATAACTATAACTTTAGAATTTAACATTGACATGTATGTAAAACTTCATATGAAAAATCCTACGCTAGTTAACGGTCATGTTCAGTGTACTTGTTCTCTAACAAGCACCCAAACACCTGCTTCAGTGTCCCTACACTAGTGATTTGGACGAGTCACCTCATATGAAATATGAATAAACATAGTGTGTGTTAGTCTATCCGAATTACATAGTGCCCAAATAGTAATTCTTTGATTAGGAACATTTAAGAGTTAAGTACTAAGAAATATATGTCTCCTCTGCTTAATACCAGCAGAAACTATATTCTTAACTTATATTCTGTGTACTATATCATGTATATTAAAATGAAATAAAGTAAAATCATGTTAAATAAATTTGCCCTTTTACTTAATTAAGTAATGAATGTTACTAGTACAACCCTAAAATATCATCTATATAATTGGTCTTAAAATATACTACTAACATATTCTATTTTTGGACTGAAAATATCAATTTTTGACTGAAAATTCTTTTTTAAAGTGAATATTCCACTTTTTGAGTGAAAATATCATTTTTTGAGTGAAAATATCACTTCTTAATGAAAATACCATTTTTTGAGTGAAAGTACCACTTCTTGAGTGAAAATACCATTTTTTAGTGAATATTCCACTTTTTGAGTGAAAATATCATTTTTTGAGTGAAAATATCACTTCTTCAATAAAAATACCATTTTTTGAGTGAAAATACTACTTCTTGAGTGAAAATACCATTTTTTAGTGAATATTTCCCTTTTTGAATGAAATACCATTTTTTGAGTGAAAATACCATTTTTTAGTGAATATTTCACTTTTTGAATGAAAATACCATTTTTGAGTGAAAATATCACTTCTTGAATGAAAGTATTACTTTGAGTAAAAATTCTATTTTTGAGTGAATACTCCACTTTTTGAGTGAAAATACCATTTTTGAGTGAAAATATCACTTTTTGAGTGAAAATACCATTTTTGAGTGAATATTCCACTTTTTGATTGCATATTTCACTTTTTGGGTGAAAATACCACTTTTTTTTAGTGAAAATATCATTTCTTGAATGAAAATACCACTTTTTGAGTGAAATACCACTTTTTGAGTGAAAATACCACTTTTTGAGTGAAAATACCATTTTTGGAGTGAAACTATTTTTTTGAGCGAAAACTCTATTTTTCATATAAAATTCAACTTTTTGAGTGAAAATACCACTTTTTGAATGAAAATACCATTTTTGAGTGAATATTCTATTTTTTGAGTGAATATTCTACTTTTTAAATAAAAATATTACTTTTTGAGTGAAAATATTACTTTTTGAAAGAAAATACCACTTTTTTGTGTGAAAATACCATTTTTGAGTGAAAATACCACTTTTTGAGTGAAAATACCATTTTTTGAGAGAAAAATATCACTTTTTGAGTGAAAATTTCTCTATTTGACTGCAAATACCAGTTTTTAAGTGAAAATATCATTTTTGAGTGAATCTTCCACTATTAGAATGAAAATACTACTTTTTGAGTAAATTTTCCAATTTTTGAGTGAAAATACCATTTTTAGAGAAAATTCCATTTTTTGAGTGAAACTTTCTCTCTTTAATTATTTAGTGAAATTCCTCTCTTTTAGTGAAAATACTAGGGCCTGCTTGGATTGTATCTCCAAAACAGGTTTTTTGTTTTCTGATACAAAAAACAAGTGAAAACTTGTTTGGACAACCTATCTTCCAGAATAGTTTCCAAAAATTTTGAGAACAAAAGGCTGATTTTAGAGAATAACTAAAAGGTGTTTTTGCTGTTTTGGAGAGAAAATACGGGGAAGAATGGAAACACGGAGAACAACCAATTCTACATTAATGAGGTCTCCCCTTCAAACCTTCTTAACAACAAAAACATATCCAACTATAAAAAAACCCCCAAATCAACGTCTTCTCCTCCTCCCCCAAATCGCCTTCTCCTTCAGAGCACCTACTGGTCTCCATCGACACCGAAGGTCGACGACGAACACAACTGTCCTCTCTCTCTCTCTCTCTCTCCTCACAACTCTCTTCTCTCCCGAATCCAGCAAATTTTTGTATATGTACAGATCTGTGTTCAGTGTTCAGATCTGTACATATACACAGTTCTGTGTGTGTTTGTATATATATATATATATATATATATATATATATAATGGGTGTGTGTTTTCTAGGCGCTGTGTGTGAATTGTGTGAGAGTGTGTGTGTGTGTATATATATATATATTGTGTATGATGGGTGTGTGTCTTCTGGGTATATATATATATATATATTTCTGTGTGTGATGGGTGTGTGTTTTTCTGGGCGATTTGTGTGTATTGTGTGAGTGTGTAGTGTGTGTTTTCTGGGTATTGTGTGTATTGTGTGAGTGTGTGTGTGTCTATATATTGTGGGAAGGTGTGAGTGTTCTTCGATATTATTGTGTATATTGATTTTATTTTTTGATGAAGATTATTGAATATGTTTGATTTATTTTAAAGTTAGATTTATTGAATTTTTTTTATGAAATGGTCAATCTAAAAATAATTTTCTTTTATTTTTTTATTAATTTTTGAATTACTATCCAAACATATATTTAGGCTGTCCAAACAGGTTTTACTATTTTCTGTTCTGTAAAACTGTTTTTGAAATCATCTAACCAAACAAGTTTTTTATCTCAAAAAATATCAAAACCATTTTCTCAAAACTCTTCTCAAAAACTGTTTTCGGATACCTGTTTTTGAAACGCAAACCAAACAGGCCCCTAGTTTTTGAGTGAATATTCTACGATTTGAATGATAAATACCACTTTTTGAGTGAAAATACCATTTTTTGAGTGAATATCCCACTTTTTGAGTGAATATTCCATTTTTTGAGTGAATACTCTACATTTTGAGTGAAAATTTATCTCTTTCACTGCAAAAATCAGTTTTTCTATGAAAATTCTTCTCTTGGAGTGAAAATACCATTTCTTGAATGAAAATACCATTTTTAAGTGAAAATTCTAGTGTTTGAGTGAATATTCCACTTTTTGAGTGAAAATACAACTTTTTAAGTGAATATACGAATGAAAATATCTTGATGTGGGGTGTGTTTCTCTACTTAACATTACCATAACACATGGGGTGGTTAAATTTTCTAATAAGTTGTATTTTTATTTATTGTGGTTTGGATTCAAAATACTTCAATCCCTCTTATGGAGTCAAAATAAGCGCTTCACTCTTTCAAGATTGGCTGATCGGGCGCCAAATGAGCAAGAAACTAGCGAAAAACTCAAAATTGAACCCGGGCACTTCGATCGAATGCAAATATAGCGCCAACCAAGCATCGGCTACTGGTATTCTTCCAAAACCAGTTCAAATAACCTTATTTAAGCCAAAAGGTTTTGCTTGATCGTGGTGTATATTTAATACTTTAATTTCTATTTAATTGGCCAAAAAGAGACCCTACAACTCTGCTCTTAACTTCAGTACAAAGTTAGTTATACAGAGTCATTTGGAAATTTAATATAAGCATAAGATATTGTAGTTACAATTTTATTTAAAAAAATTTATTTTTATTTTTGGTGATTCAAAATTATTTATTATTCTTTTAGATTTTAGTTTTTCTAATATATCATTTCCAATGTATCATTTTCAACTGTGTATGTTAGGTTCTTTACTTGTGAAACAGTTGGCAACTTTATATATAGAGGAAGACAGTTGTACTATCTTTTGCGAAACGACTGATAGGTTTATATATAGAGAAATTTGGCAAGTAGAGAATCAATGTGAAAATGTATTGAAAGTGTTTAGCGTATTTTTGGATTGTGGGTGTGCCAAATGCCGATTGAACTTAAAATTCAAAACATACGGCACTTATCTACTTGAATCGGTATGAAATTCTAAAATCGTAACCGTTCAGACAATTATAGCGAAACGTAAGATTATTTCTGAACTCTTTTTTATGTCTTATGGTTCAATGACTTTAAATAAGCGCCTTCGACGTCTCCCTCCAAAGACTGTACTTAAAGTCTTGGACTTTTGAACGATGTCGACAATAGGAGGATATCTAGGTTCCAGTTATAATATTTTTTTTATTCGTGTTGATTTATTTTTTTGAGACAACGCGGATCATGAAAGACAATATAGCATAACGTAATAAATAGGGTCTCACGTTCTCCAAAGAAGAGGAGTCTCGACTCTCTAGCATGGATTTCATACGAACAACTTTATAATACCACCCCAGGTCTTCGAAGTTCAATAGCACCACTTTAGCTAAGATCGTTTTTAGGGCTCGTAAACTATTACCGAAGATTCATCATAAGTTACTCGAAGAGGGCTGTTCAACTAAAAAATATCCTAAAGAAGGACGTACGGACCGATCATGGCACTGCACTTTTCGGAAGAGTGTTGAAGAACTTTTGAGGACCTTTTATTCCAAAATTTCGTTTGGGCCACATGGTGAACAGTTTGATACCTATTCAATGGGCCTTTTATTTCTTTTGGGTTTTGACTACACTACTTTGTAGCTCGAAGTCTTATGAAACTAAATATACCTTCACCATGCTGCCCTACATTCCATTCAATATCCTACCTACACACGTACTCATATCTATATACAAAACAATCAAATTGTGGAGAGAGAGCTTATAATTGATGATTATGAAATAGTCATGAGACAGACATGTGGAAGTAAGTTGGGCACATGCGCATTTGACACGTGAAGCTCTCTTGTATAAGAGGGCTCCAGTAACTGCTCAAACAACCTGTTCGCTCATGTCCCACAAAAATAACTCACATCAGTTGTAACACTCTTGGAGGGATTTCCACCTTTCCTGCCACTTCATTTGAAAAGCAGCTGAGTGATTTTCAATGGTACAATTTGTCCAGCCTATAAAAAGATGGTACAATCCATGAATCAAGTAAGTAATTCTTCCCAGCTAAATACCACTCAATTCCCTATACTTTTATTGACTTAATCATTGGAGGGTCGACACTGGAGTCCTTTTGGTCTTTGACTTCCTTGCAGGAACTTATCGGCGTGTGTCAGGTCACCTTTTAATCCATTGGTATAACTTTTGGGATCAACAATAATATTTTCCATTAAAAAATGTCTAATTATCAAATTTTTTAATTATTAACTATCAAAAGTAGTTTTTTCCAATCAAATTCTCCAATATACTTCATGTAATCCGTCCCACACAAATGTACATGTGATCGCTCCTCTTCCACTTCCTCTTCTCTTATCTCCGATAGATAAATTAAGAAGGTTAGGGTGGAAGGGGGTGGGGGTGGGGGTGGAGCGGCGACAGGGACGAGATGGAGTGGGAATTCTTTGACAGAATGGAAATATAAATTCAGTACATAACACAATTCTATAGTAGTTTTCTACACCTCAAAAATTAAAATAGCAAGTAAGGATGCTAAATTAATGGATTGTGCCCACTTGGTCAAAAATTCCTGCACATTTTTGGGCCTCTTGTGGGAAGATTGGTCATCAACACTTTTAATAGTTACGCTAGCTGTATATATGACAGTGACTTGAGCTACCGTGATAAATGAATTTTTTTTTTTTGGATTCAATGGGGTATTTAGGTTAGCTTACGTACACTTCGATTAATTTTATTTTCGGTCCGGTCATAAGTAGACCATTCGCGTCGGAACTAGAGTATATATAAGGGGTAAATTCCTTATAACTTGGTCCTAAGGAAGTGCCAAAATTCAAATTCAACTTGAACTATCTTTGAGATTATAAATAAACTTTAACTTTTGCTTGGAAAAAATGGCCATTACCATCTATTTTATTTCTTCATTTTTCGAAACTTTGGTTTTTGGCTATCGAACAAGAAACTTATTCTCTCTTCCCCCCACCCCCTGAAAAAAAAAAAAATACCTCTGCATTCACAATTTTTTTTTCTTTTGTGGGAGGAATCAATCCACACAAAATATGGCAAGATTTTTATTTATGGGTGGACATTATAATGGAAAGGTTGAATTTTATCTTGTAATCAATAAAGGTAAAATGATTTTTTTTTTTTTAAATGATGCATCTGCATTTATTATATCCTATTTAATATGTAAAGATTCATAAAATATGAAAGAGGCCAAAGAAAAGATATTTGGAAAAGGAAAATTAATAATAGTCATTAAAATTTTATCTTGATTATTTTGTATTTTTTGAAAGCGATGCATGATAAAAAAAATTATAAAAAGATTCACCGTGGCATTCTGAAAGATTTTTAGATTTTCAATTTACATTTTGAAAGATTAAAATTCTCATAGTATACTCTCAATTAGATAAAAAATAATAATATATTCTTGCTCATTCATTTCACTAAACCTGAACCTTTCCAGCAAGAAGACAAACAGAGCGATCAATGTGATCAAGCGAGCTATCATGCTTTTTCTAGCTTCTGGCTTACACATATCAGGTTGTTTTGTTTGGAGGGCGATCAGTGGGATTCCATTTTCTATATCTGTTAAGCCTTACATGTATGCTTTTTCTTCCTTTATCGAGTCCGTCCACTTGCTAAAAATCTCATCTTATTTTTTCTTCTTTTTTCGTAAAATAAGTAGGGTGTTGTATCCTTTATATTTTTTATTTTCTATGCTCAATTACTTGTATAATAATCAATTTTAAGTATTTTACATGAAAATTTCATACCCAATTTTACTAAAATAGACCACATTGTTAAATTTTTGTGTGATTGTGAGTGCAATTTGATATTTCTGATCTTCTGTGGTATAAAATAAACATATAAACTTAGATAAAGGCGCATGTAACTCAATCCTTTGGCTTTCAATTAGACTATTTGCATTGCACTAAAAAGACAGAACTTGTCCAACATACTACAAGGATGCAATTTGGTGCGATGTCATACCTATAACGGACCGAACCCCCACCAATCACTCTGTCACCTCTTGCTTTGGCGACCATGGCAATTCAATCGTAATGTGATTCTCTTTATTGAACAAGAAAGAAAATAACATGCATACCTTTTGGTTGGAAGGATGCTGCGATAATGTTTTAAATACAATGCAGTAAACAGAAAACCAGAACAATTATACAGTCTCCCACCTAAAAGACAAAAAACAAAGGAAAGATATGACTAGTCTCCCAAATATTAAGTTTGATAACTTTTTTTTCAAGTAATTTTTTTTAAGCAACAAATCAATTTCGGTGAATAAAAGTTGTATTTGGGTTCCAAAAGCAAGACAGAAAAAGATAAGGTGGGCACAAGTCTTTTTCCACCTAACAAGCCCAAGTAGATAATGTAGAAAATGTACTTCTTGATACAGTGGACATAACAATTAAACTGTTTTGTATGTACGCAGTTGGCATTTTTTTGATGTTCTAAGGGGAAAAAAACACACACATGTTCTTTGAATCCCGAATAGATATGAATGGTTAGATCAGTAAATTACATTAAAAAAATTAATGAAACTCACTGTTCTAACCATATGAATTGATTATAACGTTAAAATTAGAAACGAAAAAGAAATTGCGATCCAAATAATTACTAAGAAAAAAAATACGAGGAGTCTCCGAGAGGCTTTCATACCTTCAATAGTTAAGGCCCCTATATAAGATTGATGTATATGTATGATGAAGAAGATTAAAAAAAATGCAAATACTCTCTATAAGTAATCTTTTTCTCTTTCTTTCTCTTTCTTTAATTTGTTTTTGATATAAGTAAGACCTTGTATGTTTTGACCATTAATTGAAAACTATATCATGGTGCTACTGAAATTTCATTGGCCTCCTCTCTAACTTCTGTGTACACACTATTGAAATATAAATACTTCAGTTACATCATTTTCAACAACTTAAGTTTTTGGAGTAGATGGTTGATTAACATGGTATCAGAACAAGAGATCATGTGTTTGAATCTCGCCATCACTCTAATTATTTAAAAAAAAATTACATGCTAGGCCTAAAATTTAGCCTGCACGTGAGGGGACGTGTTGAAATATAAATACTTGAGTTATATTTTTTCTAACAATTTAACCTTGTTTAACACAAAAATTAAACTTGTTTGGTTTATGTTTTCTTAGTCATCTTCAATCTACATCTAGAATGCTTAGTTTCAAAAGGATACTTTTCAGTTTTGTTAATTGGTTTTCCAACAAAATTAATAGATTCTTCAACTTAGGGACTAAAGTAGTCAAATCAAAAAAAGCCAGGCAAAGACCAATATAAACCTATTTGAAACAAAGCTTAATTAAGTGGTACCCACCTTATCTTGATACCTAACTACCCAAGAGTACTGCTGTTATTTAGGCTAACTAGTGCAAAAATATTGGATGTAATAGTAATATCATATGACATTGATAATGTGGTGTCATTAACTTGTGATAAAATATCAGGTGAATTTAATGAGCTCCATTGTTTTACTAACTACCAATAACTACCTCTATTATGTAGGAATAGTAGAGTTCACCAATCTTATTTGTTGTTTTATAATTGATTGGTGATATCATGTGACAATGATGACGTGGTGTCACCATTACACTCGATATTTACTCTAACTAGTGAAGTCTATTAATTAATCATATTAGATCAAATTCCACCTTCAAAAGGGTATTCTTTTTTTTTCTTTCTGAAAGTCACATTCACAAGGGTTTTCTTCTTTCTTCCTTTTTTTGGCCCGAAAAGGTCACATTCGCAAGGGTTTTCATTCACGAGGGATATATTTCATCCTTTATATGAAGCTTTGTACGCCTATTTATTTTATTTACTTGAATTTTTAAGACAAACCAAAAGTTAAGAAGAAGGAGGAGGTTACCCAAAGCATCGCAAACAAAAAAGAGTGGAAAATTGTATAGATTGTACAAAAGTGATCTACATGCATTTTAGTTTACAAACGGTATACTTGTATGCATATATGTATATTATTAGATATGTTATTAATGTTAGAGGAAGGGAGTAAGTCCTAAAAAGAAAAAGTAAAAATAAAAATGTAAAATCAAACGCGACTTACAAAAAATACTTAAAATAAAAATCAACAAAAAAAAAAAAAAACCAAAAAAAGTACTTAACAAAATCGTCACCAAATGTTAATAAGATAATTACTGTGAGGAATTTTTTTTTTTTGAAAAAAAAAAATTGTATTCGAGTTCCCTCCAACCTAAAATAATAAAATAGAGGTCAGTTCAAACTTCTTCAATTGGGAACAAGCAGGACAGAGAAAAGATGACGTGGGCACATGTCTTTTTCCACCTAACTAGAGAAATAGATAATGCAGAAAAAGAACTCTTGATCCATTGGACCTAGCAATTAAACTATTTTGCATGTTGTTGATAATTTTTTCTGGGCAGTTTGAATGGCTGATTCTAGGAAAATGCAAGCTAACAGATGCTATTGAGGGAAGAAAAAGTTGAGTCATAAGGTGTTGATGTGATAGGTGCAAGCCTTTTAGACTTTCTCTTAAATAAGCAATTGAGAAAAAAACCCAAAATAAAAAAAAAATTTGCCATATGAGTTTACGATAGAGTCCCTATATCCTTGTGGTTAGTGGGGAACAACTATCGAATCAGATTTGTCATAAAATTGATATTATTTCGTTTCTTTTCTGATTAGAGCTATTCCCCGAAAATAACCTACCCGCAAGTCCGTTTGTCGTTGGGGCTCAAAATCTTCCTTGCTCATTCTTAGGAACTCATATATTTTTTTTCTTCTTTTTTCGAGTGCTTAGGTGCTAGGAGGCACAATTCACAAGCCCATTGTAATAAAAGTAAAGACTGTGGACATAATCGCTTTCCAATTGACGAGGAGGTATTCTGTCATTAACTAGCCTTCGAAATACCTTTATTTTGTCTAGGCCAGGTTTCTAATATGAGATGGTCAACCAAATTGCATCTACTTTGTACGTTTGTTGAGGTTTAACAGACCAATCAGACATTTTTTAAAAGGGAAGGGGCTCATTCATACCTTCAAAAGTTCAGTTCTTTGGTGATGCAAGTATTTTACTTACTTGGGTAGGTGTGTATATAATTTTAGTTAATTGGGTAGGCGTGTATATAATTGTATAAGCATACAAATACTATAGATATAACTATTCTTCTTCCTTTTCTTTCCTTGATTTGCATATGATTTAACTTGGACCTTGCATTTCGTAACCGTTGAAAACTATCATTGTGTTATTGAAATTTCATTGGTCTCCCCCACCTCCTGGCACACAAATAGTTCTATGATCTTTTATTAGTCATCTTCAATTCATACATCTGAAAAATTTGGTCCCAAATGGTTTTTAAGAGACTTTTAAATTTAGGGATTAAAATCGACGGATAGATCAATAAAGTCAATTAAAGACTAATAAATCTACTCGAAACAAAACCTTGAGGTACATACCTTAATTAATGTGGTTACTCAAGAGTGGTCTTATGTAGCCTAACTAGTGAAGTCTCTTAATTAATCTTATTAAAGACTTGAGATGGAATTCCACCTTCATAAGGATTTTTGTTCATGAGGGTTGAGGGATGTTACCCATGGAGTTGGCAGAATTGAGGAATCAACTAAACAAGTTGTTAGATTCTGGCAACATGAAACCCTCCAAGGCGCCATACGGAGCCCCCAGTATTCTTCCAAAAGAAACAAGATGATTCACTGAGGATGTGCATTGACTATCGAGCTCTAAACAAAGTGACTATGAAGAAAAAGTACTATGTTTTGATTCTTGTTGATCTGTTCAATAGACTCTCCAAAGCAACTTTCTACACAAAGCTGGACTTGAGAATTGGGTATTGACAAGTAATTAGAATTACAGAATGAGATGAATCTAAAACTGCTTGTGTAACTTGTTGTGGTTCCTTTGAATTTCTTGTAATGCTATTTGGACTCACAAATGCCGTGGCTATTTTCTGCAATTTAATGAATAATGTTTTTTTACGATTACATCGATGTGTTCCTGGTCGTTTACTTAGATGTCATTGTAGTTTATAGTGAGTCATTGGAAGATCACTTAGACCATCTAAGGAAGGTGTTCTCATAGCTTAGAGATCACCAGTTGTATGTTAAGAAGGAGAAGTGTGAATTTTGTCGCCAAAAAGTGATGTTCTTGGGACATTGGGTTAGCCGAGGCTAAATTCTGATAGATGAGAGGAAGGTGAAGGCAATTGTTGATTGACCTGCATCAACCAAGGTGTCTGAACTACGGTCTGTCCTTGGTTTAGCCAACTATTATCGCAAGTTCGTTCAGAGCTATTCAAATAAGTGCAACGCCTTGACTAATTTGCTCAAGAAATACCACAAATGGGACTGGAATGATGCCTATTAGACTACTTTTGAGAAGTTGAAGCATGCAGTGTCACACCCTGACTCATCCCGGGCATGTGATAGGTGTTACTTTGACCCGCAGAACATTTTAATAACATAAAAGAATAACAACTTAGAATAGCGGAACAACCCACAACATATAAACTACATAATTCTGTATAACCATAAACATAATAAATGTATCCTTCTCAAACTATTACACATTTCATGTTAGATAAGTACATCCTACACATAAAAGTCACTTATATTCTAATTACATGCTTCTAGTGCATTTCCTAAACTGTATAAAAGTTTTGGCAGTCCACTCTGAACAAGTCTTTCTGCCTTTAAACATCTGAAAAGGGGAAAGTAACATAGGGTGAGCATCAACAACTCAATAAAGTAACTCAATTTTCAAGTAAAAGAGTTTGAAAATATATAGTTTAACATGATTGGGCAAAATAGAAATGAGAATTTGATATACATATACAGATAAAAACGTCATTTCATGTAAACAAAATCATTTAAGTAAAAACTGAACAGTAAAATAAAGTTTAGAAAGATCCTGTACAGTGCTACACCAGTGGAAAATCATCCTAATAGAGCACTCAGTGTCAATACGAACATAAGATCCAACCTTTTGAGGGACTTGCACCCTGAGGAAGATACGTTCCTTAATCAAAGTTTAGCACCCAAGTCCGAAGACCAACTAGGCCACCCAAGCATTTACGAACTCAATGAGTACCCTCTATGACCTCAAATTGGAACGTAAACCCTCTGCCATTTGACCTGTATGCACTTAAAAGGATTCTGGTATCTCATTTAACATAAGCAAATCGATCATTCCCAACAACTGTGTGTAACCTCACTCAAAACCCTAAATTCAGATATGAAATTCCAAGCCCAAGTTCAAATACTCAATCATATAATTTTAAACATGTTAAGCAGTCATAAATAATGTAAGGAATAATTTAAAAATAAATTTGAAATACTTCATCTGATCCAGAATTGAGAAACCCTACCCCGTGTTGTGTTTTGATCCGAAACTGTTAAAAATGAAACGATATTATTTTTCAATGAAATTTATGCATATACTTAATTAACCTACCTAAGAATTGATATAAACTTTATTTGGTGAAAATCACCCAAAAACTGGGTCAAATCGACCTTGGAGGGAAAACAAATATTTCACACCATCTATAGCTATCAGTATCGGATTGACCCGAAATTTGACCCAGGCCTTCCCAATCTTGTTAGGAGTCAAACGCCACCAACTAGGGGTCCATTGGACCCCTCACGCGGTGTCGGGGTCCTTTGGAATCCTTCTCCACACTTCATCTTCTTCCTTTCTCTGTTGTGTTCAAACCGTAGGTCCCTCCTTTCTATTTTAGGTACCCCACTTATAACCTCTATATCTCATTCCAAAGTATATATGTTGCTCTATTTTTAGAATCCACACACTCACCACATGGACCTTTTTAGATCCCATAGGTTTCAAGCCTCGAATTAAGCTTAAACCCCTTCAAAAATTAGACCAAAGTCCAAGAAAAATAAGGGTTTTCATACATGATCAGATTTGCAACTCCCCCTTTCACCCCCCAAAATGACCTCTAAATTCAGTTTTGAGGCCACCAATGGTTTCCTAAGGTCCATTTTAGGCTAGATTAGATCAATACCCCTTACATTTTAAAAACACAAGATTCAAAGTATCAAATTTCCAAGAACACAAACTCTAGCCTTCAACTTCACCTTCCTCAAACCACTTCCACAGATCACAGTCACCCCTCAAACCATCACCAAATCTCAAACCAAACACCCAATAACCATTCCCAAATTCAAAATTAAACCAAAACCCATTTAAATACCCATTGAAACCCAAATACCCCTTGATTCTTGAATTTGCTCGTGCGAAAATTTGCTCTTCACACTTTCTCTCTCTCTCTCTCTCTCTCTCTCTAATTTCTCTCCTTACTTTTTTTCTTCTCCAAACAGTTCTATCTAATCCAGAGGCTTAGATGAAGTCTTCAGCATCTCTTCAAGCCTTGTGGAATGTTGGAGAATAATGAGGAACCTTTTTTCTGTAGCTAGGCAGCTACTTGAGAAGAAATGTCATGCAATGGCATTTCTATAAATATTTCAAAATCTGAAATTTATTTTTAGTATTTCTTTTATAGTCATATACATATTAAAACATGCCTTAGAAAAATATCCACCTAATTTTTAAAATTAAAATAAGTATTTAATTTTATATCTGAATCTTATATTCCGCACCCCTGACTTCCTGATTTGCGTTCAATCTACTTTATCGGATCCGCACTGTAGCTTCCTCTTACCTCACCAGTCAGATTCCTACCCAATTTAAACATCTCAATCAACATTAAAACACCTACACACTCTTTCTAACGATCCTCTAACCACAGTCCGATTCTCCGACATCCGAACGACTAATCGCACACCCAAATTTTGATCTAATTCTTGGTCTCCAAATACCAGGTTATTACAAGTACTATCTTCTACACCAGTGCTGAGACTGATAGACTTCGATTTACCCTTCGAAGTGCACACTGATGCCTCTGACCACATCATTGGAGGAGTCCTTATTCAGAAAGGACACCCTATTGCCTTTGAAAGTCAAAAGCTCAAAGATGTAGAACAACGCTACTCAATACATGAGAAAGAGATAACTACGGTGGTGCATTGCCTGAAAATTTGGAGGTATTGCTTGTTGGGAACTAGGATCACTGTTGTGACAAATAATGTAGCGAACACTTACTTCAAAGTCTAGAAGAAGTTGACTCCAAAGTAAACCCTGTGGCAATATTTTTTTGTTGAGTTTGATTTTGTGTGGGTTCACAGGCTTAGAAGGTAGAATCAAGTTACTGATGCATTGAGTAGGAAAGAGATCCTTGACTATGTTACTACACTTTCCACTCTGCAGACCAACTTCCTTGAAAGAGTTACAGAACAAGCCTAGACTGATGTTGCCTATGGAAAAATGAAGCAATATGTTAGTGAAGGTTTTGTTCGCAAATATTGGCTCGAAGATGACATACTTTATGCCAAGGGTAGCTCTATGTCCCTATGGGAGGTGGACTAAGGCAGGAGTTGATGTGGGAAGCTCATGACTCCCAATGGATTGGACAACCAAGAGTTAAGAGGATGCTTGTGTTTTTGTCTCGCTTCTACTATTGGCCAAAGATGGAAGATTACATTGAGGTATATATGTCAGGATTTGTCTAGTTTGCCAACTCGACTAGGTTGAGAAGAAGAAGATGACAGGTTTGCTACAGCCGCTGCCTAGACAAACCATGACAGTCAGTCTCTATGGATTTCGCATTCAACTTGCCAAATGTGGATGACATGCAGTCGATTATGGTGGTGATTGATCGATTTTTCAAGTATGTGGTGTTCATTCCTGCACTCCATGCTTGTCCTACTGAAGTTGTTGCAAAACTTTTTTATAAGTACGTGGTGAAATACTTTGGTTTATCGGAAGACATAGTCGATGATCATGACACAAGGTTCATTGACAAATTTTGGACAATGTTGTTCAATCTCATGGGTTCCAAGTTGAAGTTTTCTATAGAAAGTCACCCTTATATAGTTGGTCAGACTTAATGAATCAATGTCTTGTTGGAGGATTATCTATGACACTATGTCACTGCAATTTTGCTACAACTTGCATAGGTCCTCTGCTACAGGAAATGAGTCCCTGTGAATTGGACAAGGGAAAACAATCACTTACTCCTGATGAAATATAGAACTAGAGGTAAATATACTACTGCATATCAGTTTGCTCATTCTAAGTGTGACACCCCAAAAACCCGGGGGTCCTTTATTAGCCGTTGACCATCCGTCAACCCGCGGAAATACTCGTGATAGTCGTATAACCCGACACCACGTCATTCACATTTCTTTTGACCGAATTTACCATCCACAAGGTCAATTATACCTCAATTTATGTCAATTTATGTCATAGGAACCAAAGAAAACAAAGCCCAAAAGCATGGCTAAGCATTTTGAAAATTTCAAATTTTTGGAAAACCTTCCGGAAGGTTTTGACTCAACCTTCCGGAAGGTTTGCTCACTGGAAAAGTTCTTCCGGAAGGTCTTTCTTAACCTTCCGGAAGGTTTTGCCTTCTGGAAAATAGATTGAAAATGAAACGTGTCGACCTTCCGGAAGGTGTACTCAAACCTTCCGGAAGGTTTTGCTCACTGGAAAGGTTCTTCCGGAAGGTTTTTCTTCACCTTCCGGAAGGTTTTGCCTTCTGGACCACAATTCTGCCTTAACCTTCCGGAAGGTTTTAGTGACCTTCCGGAAGGTTTTGCCCAGAATTTCTTCCTTCCTTAGTTTTTCAATCCCAATTCAACCAAAACCATTCCATTACCATCCCAAACATGGATAACTATATTTTCCACATTATACATGTTCTATACAAGTTCCATAGCATAAAATTCCACATTTTTACACATCAAAAGTGAAATTTTATAAAAGTTTTACAAAACTCAACCCAAGGCCACAAGCCGGCCCCCTTCATGCTTGATGCCCTCCAAGTGAGCCATCCGCTGGTGCAAAAATCACACCTGAAAATGTTGTCCCACGAAGGGTGAGCCACGCTCAATAGGATATCCTCCTACAGAGGTTACTCCCCAACCTAAGTGCATATGAAATGCGCACACGCAACAAATCAACAAGCATCAACCAATCTAACAAGAATATACACCTCAATGTTAGAAAGCTACCATGCTATATTATGTCATGCCATGATATGAGATGGAACTCACTCATGCACCTTGTCCCGAGTCTTCCCCGACTCACACCACACAATGCAAAAGCCAATGTGTATGAACCCGTCTATTGACGGAAAAACCCTCCCAATGATCGTTTGAGATAAAAGTTATGTCTTTATAAAAAATCAAATCATTGTTTGAGGCTACCCATTGGATGGGTGTTTTTATATAACAAAATCTTGTGTCTTCCTGGGCAACGGATTTTGGAATCGCACCGCCGGCTCCGTGGGCCTATCTACACTTTTTGGACTTGCACCGTCGGAGTGTATGAACCAGTGGTTCCGGGTTTTTCACCCGAGGGAGTGTCTAGCCCTACTTGCTTTACCCGACACAAGTTTTCCTTATGCAATGCAACCGTGCAACTCAGTCGGATCTTCGATCCCGACTTTCCCGAGTTCACATACCAACCACCAAGATTTGGTGTTTGATCCGCAACACATGCACACACCCACACTCATGCCTATGACCCATGAATGCGATGTCAACTCACCCACACAATACTCATGTCTTATAACCATGAATGTGATGTACCCATGTGAATGCAATGTAATGTACCAATTGCACTCTAACCACATGTTCGATATGTATGAGTGCCATATGAACAATGTCAAGATAAATCTACATATTCATGGTACTTCATATCATAAGCACATAAATACCATAATTCAACACATTATCAATATATAGCAAGCATGTCTATATCAACATTTCATCCAATAACCATTTTCAAACATGTTATCACATAAGCATGCAATTAACATAGCAAACTCATCAATACATCATTCTAGGCATTTAATCAAGGAAGTGATCTAAGTCATTTCTCTAATTATTTTGTAAGTGTTAAGGCTCTAACACCCTTCTTTTCCATACCAACATCTCATATAAGCAACTAAGGTGAGGAATAATCCCAAATAGGAAGAATCCTACACGTCATCATGTATCACAAGAAATTACTTTAAGTAATTTCTACACCACCATTTCAAGATAAAATATATTGTATCCACTTTCAACATCCATCTAATCATGTCACCAACAACAGGTAAAAGCCCCATTTAATCAAGTCACCAACCATAGTTAAGAGTCCTATACAAAGTCTCCTACATCAACTCATTTCACATAAACATCATAGCATGAAATAAACCCAAAACAGCCCATAAGTTTAACCCAAACAGTCCGCAATTTCAGCCTCAAGGCAACCACAATTTCAGTCCCCAAACAACCATAAAAACAGTCCACTAATTAGCCACAAAACAATCCACTAATTAGCCACAAAACATTCCACTAATTAACCACAAAACAGTCCCCAAATTAAGCTACATAGCAGCTCCGAAATAGGCTATAAACCAGTCCACTATTTCATTCACTTCCACAAAGATATACAAATAACTTCCATATATCAATTGTAAGCTAGAATTTAGCTTAAGTTATTCCTATAATCAATTCGAATTTCCTTAAAAACATACAATTCCAATTGTGAATCACACCACCCAAACATGTTATTCCACTTTCGTTCAAATAACAACTTTTATCCTTTAAGGCATTTCATCAAACGCCATATAAACATAATGTCATGTAACCACAAGGTATAGCCCACACACATCAATTATCATCATCAAACTCAAGAAATCATATCAAGTGATTTCTACATAACTATACCAAGATAGAATTTATTCTATCAATTTCCTAATATCCACATATCATAATCCCCCAAGAGAATTATAAAGCAACCACCTCTAAATGTCAATTCCATTTAGAATTTCACTTTACCAATTTTCCCATATCCACTTTCTACACTTCAAGTTCCTTTATGAAATTTACCCAACAAGTAAATATATACACCCATTTCATACCAACCTTGCTTAGCACATTTGGTACCCAATTCCCACACATAAATGCATTGGTGGTACATTAAACTAGAGAATGTGATTTAAATCATACCAACCATTCTCAATACCCATTTCACCCAATTAACCACAATAGGCAAGTGATACATATATATATACACCTACCCATTCCATATAACCTTCCTAGGTTGGAAATAAACCTAAGTAGGAAGAAAACCCTACCTCTTGTAGCGTGTAGAATCGCCGTGGGAAGCTCCTAGAACTCAAAGCAAGCTTGAATCCTTCACTTCCAAATTTTCGGCCCTCCAACGTTCGGTGAAAACCGTTGTTTTTGGTACCCACGCGTAGCCCTCGACGCGTAGAGCAACTCTTGTTCTTGGCCCGAATCGATTTGAGCGCTAGAACGGAGTAGATCGTAGAGAGAAGGTGGAGTTTTCTCTCATTTTCCCTCTCTTCTTTTCTCTCGGCTGAAACCGGCTGAATGGTGAAGGAGAAGTCTAATTTTTCAGACTTTAGGCCCCTATTTATATTTTTAGGATACTTGGCCCACAATTGGCCACATGTCCTATTTAATTTCGGGTCCGTTTTAATCCCGAAACGACTAAATTTCGCTCCGGTTCAAGTTCGAATTATTTTTATTTCAACTTGCCTCTAATATTTCCTCAAACTTTAAAATTTTATAAAAATTTCGTGCACGGGGTCACCCGAGGCCCGTTCGTCTCGTAAAACGCGAAAAATCCGACTATCTCGGAATTCAACGAAATTTGACGTGGTAACTAGATTTCGCGAGACGAATCCAACGGTGGAATCCGTTTCGTCATCCGAGATCTAGAAAAATTCAGTTTTTCAACTAGTACCGAAGTGACAATTCACCTATTGCCCTTGTTCGTCGAAGTTTAAATTTTCCGGGATTTCACACTAAGCAAGAGTTGATTGACAAAACAAAGGACAGTTTAGCCAAAGCTGCCTGTTGGATGAAGAAATATGTACAGACAAGAGTTATTGCCCCGTTGAAATTTCAAGTTGATGATCAAATTTTACTGAAATTGACTCTTGTAATTTGGAAGAGGATCAATAGCAAAACAGTGCATCGTGGGCTGGTTCCTAAATATGATGGTCCCTTCGAAGTGATGAAGAAGGTTGGGAATATTGCCTATCACTTGAAGCTGCCTGATCGATTGAAGATTCACCCAACTTTTCATGTAATCTTTCTAAAGCCTTATCATGAAGATTTGTTGGATGTTAGTTAGAGACAAGTTAGGAGGGCTCCGTCGATGATCAAGAAACAAATTGACAGGGAGGTCAAGAAGATTTCATCTCACAAGACCATGTGTCAAAGTAAGAAGAATCGCAGGTATGATTTTCTTATTCATTGGAAATGTAGCACCGAGGCATAAACAAGTTGTTAAAGAGATGTTACTCTTTGATAGTTTGAAAAATAAATCAAGGAATATTGGGACAACTTCTCGAAGAGAACGTCGAGTTCGTCTGGTGGGGGTGATTTGTTACACCTTTAGCTCATTGACACATCTATGACATGTGGGTGCCTCACTCAATGATGCCTCATACCTTAGCCAAGGAGGGGGTGTGCTTGGCTAAGTACTCCCTTTATGTAAGATGATTTCCTAAGGACTTGGTCGTATATTTGGTTGGGTAGCTATGGTGTTCCACAAAAGTTCTAGGTGATATGCAAACATTATGCCCCTGGCTTTAATCATTATAACTTCTCAATTTAGATGATGTCTGTTGTTGCCACTAGGAAAATTGTTCCTAATGTTATTATAAAAAGGGTGCTCTACGAAGGGGTGCTTGACCCATAACCCTTGTGCCCCTAGCTTTGGCACGGCAAAGCAATGCATGACCCCAATAATGCTTTCAATGGGTGTGGGCAAAACATGCAAAAGTTTGAGACCCAAGATATGAGGGGCTGATGATTGGTGGGACCTATCGTTAGTAGAGACTCCATTCATGGCTGAGGGAGGCAACACAAGCATGACATGTGGGCACAAGCAAGCTATCAAGGCATAGCCATATTGGCTCTAATTGTGGTGCATTGTAAGCTTGGAAGACCAAGCCATGGGTTGAGAAGGGCTTGGCATGTTGGCAAGAGAAATCAGGTGCTATGGGTTGACAAGGATGATATGTGCACATCATGAGAATCATTTATGAGTAGCTGATGACATATGCACATCAGGTGGGACCATTCTAAACAGTTGCTGGTATGTGCACATCATATAGGGCTATTACGAGTAGTTGATGACTGAGTCAAGTGGCGGTTACGAAGCATAACAAATCCAGACATGTTCAGCAGATTGTGGGGGGTTTGGCAAACCACCCATAGTCCTTGAAGGCGAATCTGACGGGTGCTAGTAAACCTAGCAGTTGGGGAATGTCAGCTGCATGATTGAGTTGGCCAATAACTGTCATGTATGGCTTTATATGCATATTGCTAGAGTCTCCAATAACCCACGAGAGTTTGGACACGTTTTGTAAGTAGACCATTAGTCGAAAATCCCTTGTACTTGATAAGTAAATGGATGAGTCATTTTGATCTGTAATCTTGTTTGTTTGTTGTGTGTTTGATTCTTGTTCATTGCCTGTTTGATATATTATTTCTGTGAGCGTATTATGTGTGTTTGACTGAGACTAAGTGTAGGATTTCAGTGCCATCATAAGGAAAAAAATTGAATGTAATTTAATCCATGTGACAGCAGCTTACTTTACAAACTATGTGTGGGTTATGTGAATATGGTTAAATGTTAGGAATATTATATGTTTATTGGATATCGGGAGGGGTGAATTGAAGTTTGCCCAAAAAAGAAATATGGAAAATAAAGAAAACAATAACAAAATAAAAACATATGGAAAATTGGGTATAACATAAATACGAATGCAAAATGGGTTATTTACGTCGTTTCGTGTGAACACCACTGGACAGTCTCTGTAATCATCTCCCCCAAACCAAAGATTACAGGCACAAGCACAGGAACTGACAGACAGGGTGGCCGAGGGCCATCTGATCGTTATACGCATAGCGGCGGCTTAACCCATAACCAAACACTCCCAAAGAGAGAAAAACAAACAGAACGAATAAAATCTTTCCTTTTTCCCTTGAGAATTTCGGTTCCTATTAAGCAATTACACTCGATTCTCTTAATCTTTCCTATTCCAGTTAGATCTGTACCTGTACCGATTCCCTTCGAACTTGTCGATTCGAAAATTTGCAAAGGGAATTAATTTTCCTTTTATATATTTCTCTTATCTGTTTCCATATCTATATATAATAGTGGTGAATATGTTTCGATTTGTGAAAGAGAAGATCAGAAAACGCAGGCTTCTTTGATTGTTTGGGGGAAAAATTGACGGAAAGAGAATTCTATGGTTGTTGCTTTCCCTATGGCCGACGCGCTTTCTGTGATTCCAGCTTCCGTTGTGCGAAATCTCTCCGATAAGCTTTATGAGAAGAGGAAAAATGCTGCTCTCGAGGTCACTCTCTTTCTTCATCTCTAATTGTTCAATTTTGAATTTTGCTTTGTTTTGTAGGGATATTTCTTTTGTTTGGATCTTGATTTTGGGGATTGTTATGTATATAGGTTGAGAATATTGTGAAGCAACTGACAGTGGCCGGAGATCATGATAAGATTACGGCGGTGATCAATTTGCTAACTAATGAGTTCACGTTTTCACCGCAGGCCAATCACCGGAAGGTGAGAGACAACAAGGGTGCTTTTGATGTTATGTATAGTATGAATGTGGTGATTTTGGTGGTGCTTTTTGTTGTGTTGAGATATTGGATTGTGATTTTTTTTCTGCGACTTTGGATAGGGAGGATTGATAGGATTGGCTGCGGCTACCGTTGGGTTGACTTCAGAAGCAGCTCAGCATCTTGAGGTAATAGAGCTTTATGACTGATAGGATCAAATGCAAAATATGAGACTTTTTTTGGGTTGGCGGGTTTAAATTTTGGATAATAATTCACATGGAAATGGTGACTACTACATGCTAATTAGACGCCAAAATCGTAATTATAAGCAAAGCAACAGTGAAATCCACGAATGATCATAATGGACCCATAAAATTTTACTTGCTCTCCTATTTGAAGGAATATTGGTGTGTGTAATTGATTTTGTGTTTTAAGTGCTTAGATAGAAAATTGGAAAAAGGGCAGAAAATAAGGAAGTAAACAGTTTGTTTTTTGCAATTTAGAGAAAGATAGAATTAGTATAAAGAGTGTAAAAAAAGAGGTTTCCTCTTTTTGAGAGAGAGAGTGAATTGATAAATCAACCCCGGTAGTCTTGGGTTAATTTCATGATGTTACGAGAGAGTTGGTTTATATACCAACGTGAACATAATTCATTGTTTCAGTATCTTGAACTTTAACATTGCGTTATAGTATGGGTGACGCATTGTGATTATGTACCCTGTATAATGAATAGGTTGCTCGGGTCGGGTCGGGTCAGTAAGATTGCCTCATTGAGTGGCAGAACTGCTAGCCTCATGCAAATACCAACTTTTAGTAATGTGTTAATTTATAACTTGATTTCCTGATGCCTCAATGATGTTGCAAACTTTAGCGCCGATTTCCATATCTTAACAGAGGATATAATAAAAATATCACATAGTACTAGATCAATGCTGCCATATGTTCAAGACTTGACATGAACATGGAAAAAACATTAATTTATGATACATGAAGTATTCTTCTTTTCTTTGGTTCCTTACTGCTAAACATTTAAAGATTGTACATATTGGTACCTTACTTTAAGTAGGTGATGGAGTTGCCCGTATTCATGGTCTTGATGAAGTAATGGAGGGTGAATTAATAGAATTTGGAAAGGGTACCATAGACATTGCTCTAAATTTGGAATCAAATAATGTTGTATTAATGGTTTGATGATCCAAGAGAAATTTCTCTAAATGCAACAGGATAAGCTGCTAAGATACCAGTGAGTGAGGCCTATTTGGGTCGCTTTATAAATGCTCTAGCTAAACCTATACTAATGGTAGAGGTGAAATTTCAGATTCTGAATCTCAATTAATTGAAAGAAAGGGGAAAACATGAGAGAGAGAGAGAGAGAGTCCAGCAACTACAATCATTTCCCTACTGCATTTGTTACAATTAGAGCTTACTAAAATCGACTATGCAAAAATATTGGCTTTGATCCATTTGAAGTAAGAGAAAAACACAACATAGATATTGTTGGAGTTCCTAGTTTATTAGGGTTTTCTTTTGTTTTACCTTTTTTATCCTTATTGTACCTTTATTATTTGACTATATATATGGGGGCTCTACACTTAGTTTGTATCCCTTTTTACTTATCAATACATCAAGTTGGTATCAGAGCCACCAACTCTCTAACCCTAACTCTAACCCTAACTTCCGCTAAACAAGCAACACAGCGAAACTACCCGGCCATCAACAAGCAACACCAAACCAGCCTCCACCGACAAGCACCCAGCGACAAACCCACCGACATCCTTCACCAACACAGCTTCCAGCAAGCAAACCAGCAACCCAACCAGTTCCACCGACAAACCAAGAATCAAACCACCAGCGACATCCAAGAATCAAACCACCCAGCAAACCGAACAGCCACAAAACCAGTCTGTCCGACAGCATCCCACTCCAGCGAACCCAGACCAGCAGCCTGCCACCGACAGCACACAAACACCCACTGCCCATCACCGACGGCCTCTTCGTCACTGTGCCGACAAATCAATCCTAAAATACCCAGCCCATCATCGACAGCCTCACCCCACCAAAATCAATAAACTAATAAGCCAACCCATCGAACCCAGCCGACAAAACCAAAACGAACCTAAAACCCCAAGCCGACTGCACCCAAAGCCCAACCAAACCACTGTCCAAACATAAGGCCAGCAACCCAGACCAGCCCAGTGCCCATTCCAGCAAACCAGCCCACTGCTGGATCACGCTCTTCCTCGCAGCTTCGTGTTTTACCTTCGTGCGCCACGTTCTTTGTCGTAGTGTTGTTATCTCTTTGCGCCACTACCTTCTTTTTCCGACCTTTTAAGAGGGGTTGAATCCTCTTATCCGTTGATCTGCTCTTTATACAGTAGATCCATTATTTATATTTTTTGGATTTTTGGGTACCGTGACCTGATTATTTGGGAGTTTTTTGGACCTTCTTTATCTGTCGCTATTGTTCGACTGGAGGTATATTGTTCTCCCTTATTTTATCTCTCTATTTATCTTAGAGTTGTTTTTCTGTCACGGGTGTCCTAGTATTATTGATGATATGACTACTACTGAGGGAGTTGAGACCCCTATCGTTGAGACATCTGCTAGTACTTCCACCGGGTATAGGGATCGACAGCGCTCGGCCCAACGCCGTCAGGGTACCCCACATCCGCGTAGACATGGGGATTCTCGTCAGTGTAATTATTGTGGCCGACTAGGACATCTCAGGGTTACTTGTTGGAAGCTTCATCCGGAGCTTAAGCCGCCTCCTCGCAGCCGTACTGCTGCCATTGTTGAGGCACCACCACCTACAGTCATTGCTCCTGCTACTACTGCTACTGCTCCTCCTTGGCAGAGTGATATGGATGCTATCACTTTTCGCTTAGATATACTTATGTCAGCCTTGACTTATCAAGGTTCGACTACTACTGCTGCGACTACTACAGGTATACCTCGTGCATTTCATACTTGCGCCAGTCCGTCTCCCCTTTGGATGCTGGACTCGGGTGCTAATGATCATATGACAGGTGAGGCTCATCATTTCACCTCTTTTGACGAGCAGTTAAATTCTCAAGTTCAGTTAGTAGATGGTACACATGCCCCTATTGTTAGTAGGGGTACAGTCCGCCTCTCAGATGGCTTTACATTACGTTCGGTGTTTCATGCGCCAAAGCTGGCCATGAATCTTTTATCTGTCCATCAGTTAGCCAGAGATTTTCACTGTGCGGTTGTGTATTTATCTGATTCGTGTTATTTGCAGGACCTGAGTACCAGGATGATTATTATCAGGGGACATGAGAGAGATGAATTGTATTATCTAGGCAATCCACCTCCGGTTTCACCAGTTTCTCCACCTCCA
Organism: Ilex aquifolium; assembly: GCA_951799425.1. Classification (NCBI taxonomy): domain Eukaryota; kingdom Viridiplantae; phylum Streptophyta; class Magnoliopsida; order Aquifoliales; family Aquifoliaceae; genus Ilex; species Ilex aquifolium. The sequence continues at coordinate 39,731,312 of OX637397.1, read as the reverse complement.
CCTCCACCTCCATCACCTGCTTTGTCTTTATCTATTCTTAGCTTGCATGCTAGTATTTTACCTAGTACTTGTCGTTATGATTTTTCATCACAAACTGTTCAGTTGTGGCATGACCGTTTTGGGCATACAAATTTTAAATATTTATGTATGTTATTTCCTGCCTTGAGCAAAGCTTGTGTTAGTGGTAAACTTGACTGTGTTATATGTTCCCTATCAAAACATGTTCGGACCAGTTATATTCCTCGCATGCACCAGTCACCCAAACCATTTGACCTAATACACTCTGATATTTGGGGACCCTCTCCTGTTACTGCTCTGTCAGGTGCTGGATACTATGTGACATTATAGGTGACCATACCCGTTGTACTTGGGTGTACCTTTTGCATAGGAAGTCTGATGTACTCCCTGTCATCACTCAATTTCTCCAGATGATTAAGACACAATTCGATATCATTGTTCGTGCTCTTCGTTCGGATAATGTCAAAGAATATGTGTTTGATGCCTTAGTGTCTCACCTTTCTTCTCAGGGTATCCTTCAGCAGCTCACTTGTCCATATACTCCTGAGCAAAATGGAGTTGCTGAAAGGAAAAATAGGAGTCTGATAGGGATGGTACGTTGTATGCTTAGAGGTATGGGGGTACCAAAATCTTATTGGCATTTTACTGTTTTGACTTCTACTTTTTTGTGTAATCGTACACTGAGTCGTGTTCTTCAGTATAGGGCTCCCTTACAGGTCTTATTCCCCGAGCGAACACTTTTTTCGGTTCCCCCTTGTGTTTTTGGCTGCACTTGTTTTGTTCAGGATCGGTCTCCTACTCGCCATAAGCTTGATGATAAAGCGATTCGTTGTGTCTTTGTGGGCTATTGTCATCAGTCTAAGGGGTATCGGTGTTATGATCCTATCAGGCGCTGTATGTATCATAGTTTAGATGTTACCTTTCTTGAGCATATTCCTTATTTTTCTTCCAGTCCTGTGTCTTTCCCTCTAGTTGATGATACTCTCTTTGATTTTTCATTACCACAGGAGCCAGAGCCATTGATCACTATCACTACAGAGTCATCAGTCTCTCCTCCTCCAGCGCCACTCATCCCTGTCAGTACAAAGTCACCAGTCTCTCTTTCTTTGCAGGTTTATGTTCGTCGCCCTCGTTCTCATCCCCCTGCTGATGTCCCCTCTACCTCAGGCGATGCAGGTAATACTTCTCAGTTCGTTGAGCATATTGATACACTTGTTGTTAGTACTGATGAGATTGCAGGTACTGAGCCAGTTACTTTACCTAATGAGACATTGTCAGTGGAGGATGATGATTTAGGGCGTCGTTATCCGCAGCGTGATCGCCGTCCAGTTGTTCGTTATGGTTGGACTGCCAGGATTTTATATCCGATCTCTGCTTATGTTTCTTATGGTGATCTGTCTCCTACATTTCGAGCTTATAGCATGGCCTTATCAGATACGCCGGTTTCTCGCTCTGTTTCAGAGGCTATGCGAGAGCCCCAGTGGGTTCTTGCCATGCAGACGGAGATGGACGCTCTTCAGCGTAATCATACATGAGATCTTGTCTCCTTACCTTCAGGGGTGAAGTCTGTTGGCTGTCGATGGGTTTACACCCTGAAGTTTCTTGCGGATGGTACTATTGATCGTCACAAGGCTAGGCTTGTGGCGAAGGGCTTTACTCAGGTACCAGGTCGTGATTTTGGTGCTACATTTGCCCCCGTGGCAAAATTGACTACTGTTCAGTTGATTATTTCTCTGGCTGCGGAGTGCTCTTGGCCTCTTCATCAGTTAGATGTGAAGAATGTGTTTCTTCACGGTGATCTGGACGAGATTATTTATATGGATGCACCACCGGGCTTTCGTGGTGAGGGAGAGTATGCTGGAAAGGTATGTCGACTGCGTAAGTCTCTTTATGAACTGAAACAGTCACCACGAGTCTGGTTCTCTCGCTTTAGTGATGTAGTCATACGTTTGGGGTTCACCAGATGTCATTCTGATCATACCTGTTTTATTCGACGGAGTATTTCTGGACAATGTGTCATCTTTTTGGTATATGTTGATGATATTATTATTACTGGAGATGATGTTTTTGGGACTGCGCAGGTCAAGGTAGACCTTGGGAAGGCCTTCGATGTGAAGGACCTTGGATTTCTACGATACTTTCTTGGGATTGAGGTTGCCCGTAGTAGCAGAGGTATTGTTCTTTTTCAGAGAAAGTATGTCCAGGATCTTCTCTCAGACACCGGGATGCTGGGGTGCAAACCGGCATCATCACCTATGATTCCAAACTTGAAGCTTACTGCTGAAGGTGAGGAGTTGAGAGATCCGACTGTTTATCAGAGGTTGGTAGGTAGACTTATCTACCTAGCCAACACTAGGCCAGACATTTCATTTGCTGTTAGCCGAGTTAGTCAGTTCATGTCAGCCTCATCTTGATGCAGTTTATCATATTCTTCGGTACCTCAAGTCTTGTCCTGAACTTAGGTTGTTCTATGCATCAGGATCTCAGACTGGTTCTCTAGCCTGTTATTCAGATTCAGATTATGGGGGAGCGTGTAACGGTCGATCTACTACGGGCTTCTGTGCTTTTCGAGGGACTCATCTTATCTCTTGGAAGAGCAAGAAGCAGACAGTTGTCTCCTGCTCGTCAGCAGAGGCAGAGTATCGGGTACTGGCACTTGACACGTGTGAGATTATCTGGTTACGATCGATTCTTGGCGAGTTGGGATTTCCAGTGACTTCTCCATCCACATTATATTGTGATAATCGATCTGTTATTCAGCTCGCTTCTGACTCTGTACTACACGAGAGGACGAAGCATATAAAGATCGATGTTCACTTTCTTCGGGAGAAGGTTAGCTGTGGTATTGTCACTCCATTGTTTGTGGGGACCAGTGATCAGGTTGCGGATGTTTTCACAAAACCTGTCACTCTATCCATTCTTCAGGGCTCGGTTGTCAAGCTTGGCTTAGTTGATATTTTTGCGCCTAGCTTGAGGGGGAGTGTTGGAGTTATTTCCTAATTTATTAGGGTTTTCCTAGTTTATTAGGGTTTTTCTTTGTTTTACCTTTTTTATCCTTATTATACCTTTATTATTTGACTATATATATGGGGGCTCTACACTTAGTTTGTATCCCTTTTTACTTATCAATACATCAAGTGATATAAAAATTGAGAATAATGTTGAGAAAAATAGAAAACAATCTGTATCTGAATGGGACATACAGTCATACAAAATCTGCAAATCGAATAATGTGAGAGAAAAGAAGACCATTCATTTTTGTCGTCTTTGAATTTAGATTGCATATTGGGAATATTGAGTGCATTCTAAGGAAATAGATCCTTGATTCTAATGAAGATTGAGAGAAAGAGAACAGCAGTCTTGGTTGCTAGACCTGAAGCATGATGTTCGAACTCTAGTCTTCAGGATTTCTTTAGTTTCCGCCAACTATTTTATTCCCTTATTTAGCTCACATATTAGAAAATGCCACTTTTGTCAACAATTTGAACGGGTTTGGGTCATTGATGGTGACTCAACACCGGTGGAACAGTTTTGAGTTGGCTCTTAAAGTTGAGACAGATAAAAGAAACAAGTATAATGTATCGCTCCATAGTTGTGACCCATAAATGATCTAAGGATAATTCTTAAATCCTTTGGTGTTGTATTGGATTCCAGTTAGTGAGTTGTTACAAAAATTGCTACCCCAGATAGACGAGAGACATAATAAAGGAGAAGATAATTGAACCTCAAGTTTTCTTCCTATATGTACCAAACTTTTCAATGTTAAAGGTGCAACGTCAATAAATTTAGACTCCTGTTCTACTACTGAAAACTTACATAAGATATGGTTTTCAGCAATATCTCATCATAAATCCGCACTACTCCTTATGTCACTGGCCATGCAAGCTTAACTATCGTAGCCATCTGATCTTGTGGGGGCCAGAGTTGGTCAGTTGATCCTATTGTCAGAAACATTTAAATCTTGGTTCATTAATCACCTCTAGTTGATGTATTTGTTATTATCTTTGGTGAAATGGAGGATTGAAAGTATCTTCAAATTTTATACTAAACTTCATAAGTTTTTGATGATCTTGTAAAGTTTATGACTGACATTATTGTGGTAATAACAAGGTGAGTGAATGCACGGCCATGTAATAGTTTGTTTATGATGGGTTTTTGTTTCTTGTCGCTAAAGTCGTATTGATATTTCTTATGCCATTTAATGTTCGTTAGATCATTGCATACTTCAAAAAGGTGCTAAACCATTTACTTAGGGATAGGATTATCAAATGCACATTTCAGGATCTTAAATTTTGCTCTAGTGTATTTTGAAATTTATGGTTTGCTGAAGAGTTTCCTCTTTTTTAACTTGTTATGGTGTTATATTGTATTCTACCATTTCTTTTTCTTTTCTTATTTCCTTTTCTCACCCTTCCTTTGATGGATTCTGCCAGCAAATAGTACCACCAGTGCTAAATTCTTTTTCTGACCAAGATGGCAGAGTCCGCTATTATGCTTGTGAGGCTCTGTATAACATTGCAAAGGTGAGGACAAATTGTGGACTTGTATAATAAGACTTGTTTCCCTATATGCATAAGAAGTTGATCTCTTGCTTATTTGCAGGTTGTGCGAGGAGATTTTATCGTTTTCTTTAATCAAATCTTCGATGCTCTCTGTAAGCTCTCGGCAGATTCAGATCCCAATGTACAGAGTGCTGCACATCTTTTAGACAGACTTGTAAAGGTGAACAATTAAATTTTCTCCACTCATCTAGGCTTGTTCCTATTGTATCTTTATTCACATGAATGTCAAGTATTAACAATACGTTTTAACTGTTGTGCAAAACAGGACATTGTCACAGAGAGTGATCAGTTCAGGTGCGTTATCTTCTTGTTATCTGCTTCCTGGGGGACCAGAATTTAAAACTTTAAAGTAAGTGGTCAGCGAATAGTTTATGTAAAGGTTTCTTGTTTCAAATTTGTTCTGCAGCATTGAAGAATTTATACCATTGTTAAGAGAGCGCATGAATGTCCTGAATCCTTACGTCCGCCAATTTCTGGTAGGATGGATCACTGTGTTAGACAGTGTGCCGGATATTGATATGTTGGGTTTTCTTCCCGATTTTCTTGATGGTAAATTGTTTTATCTAAAAAGTTGATATGCTCCTGCTTATGCAGATTGTTCTAGTTGCAATAACATATGATCGACATCATGTATGAACTTTCAGGTTTGTTTAATATGTTAAGTGACTCTAGCCATGAAATAAGGCAACAAGCTGATTCAGCCCTTTCAGAGTTTCTTCAAGAGATCAAGAATTCTCCAGTAAGACTTCTGCTGTTATGGAATCTGAAAACCTTATTCTGATATCGGTGGTTATGTACTGTCTTTTTGATCGCCTTGGAAGGCATGCAACAGGCATTAGTAACTTTTTTTGCTATCTCTTGTGGTATTTGATGCTGGACACCTCTAAACTTGCGAGTTGAATGAAAAAAATAGCATTGATAATGTATCTAGGGTTTCGCGACTTTTTTACAGCAAAGTTTTTTGTTCATTTATAATTTTCTGACTTGAGCATTGCTGAAGTCTGTAGATTATGGTCGTATGGCCGAGATCCTGGTACAGAGGGCAGCTTCACCTGATGAGTTTACTCGGTTGACTGCTATTACATGGGTAAGGGCATCTACACATAAATTCAGAAGTTTATGAATTTTTTAATAATAGATTTTTGTTGAAGTAAATATACCCTTGCACATTTATGTATGCATTTGATTTACTCTGGTTAGCTTACTAATTTGGTTAAACTTGATCAGATCAGTTTCAATAAGCTACTTTACCATGCAGATAAATGAGTTTGTAAAACTTGGAGGAGATCAGCTTGTTCCTTATTATGCCGATATTTTTGGTGCTATTTTGCCTTGCATAGCTGATAAAGAAGAGAAAATAAGAGTTGTAAGTTTATGTGCTCTTTTCTCATCATTTCATAGGCAATCTATATTCTTCTTTTTTCCCCTTGCCGTTTCTCTTTATCTTCCCACCCTCTTGCTGCCCTGACCCCTTGCTCTTGTAAAATGCTTTTGTGTGTTGGATACGTGTGTTCTTAATGTTAGTTTTCTACTAACAATTCTTAGGTTGCTCGCGAAACAAATGAAGAACTGCGTGCTATCAAGGCTGATCCAGCAGAAGGATTTGATATTGGAGCAATTCTCTCTATTGCAAGGAGGTGTAGTTTTTTTAACCTAGGACTAAATGCTAGGTTCAACTGTTACTCATAATGTTATAGGGGTTAAAATAGCTTTTTGCCTCCTAAAGAGAAAAAGAAAAGGCGCTACTATATTTTATAGTTCAATAATAACTGCCTTTACTGGCAGGATGTGTGATCCATAAATTGGAAAGCTTGTGGTTAATTTTGGTTTTGGTCAATATATCAGGGAGTTGTCTAGTGAATGGGATGCTACTCGAATAGAAGCATTGCATTGGATGTCAACTCTTTTAGACAGACATCGTGCAGAGGTAATCTGGAATACTAGATCATTTGCTTGCCTAATATATGCACACTCTTCTGCCTTGTCTACATGTGGAATGATCTCTAACGGTCCTGAAGACAGCATTATTTTCACATTTTGGCACTACGAGTCAACTGAATTGTTACTCTTACTTAATTTGATAATAGTAGTCATTGTTTTCATGTTGGTTGGTAGAGGCTGATTTACACACTAGTTATTTCTTCTTTTTCCTATTCTCTGGCTTTATATCTTGTAATCCTTCAACGTGATATGATTTGTCGTCTTTGGGTTTATGTTTGCCTTGGATTTGTGCAAACCTCCTTTAAACTTCTGTAAAATTCATTGAGCCTGTTCTTTATATTATGTTCTCTTTGTGAAGGTTGCCACAACTGCTTAGGTGAAAAGTGAAAAGAGGTTAGGAAATTCATGCTAAAGCTTGAACAACTAAAACAAAGAGGGATTTGATTAATACACAACCAGAAAGACAGAATATTGAACAAATGAAGAGAAAGAAAAAGGATGAGAAAACTTAAAAAACAAGACAAAATAAACAGTATTTTTTCTTAGCTGAATAATTGGGCAGATAGGATGTATGATAAGGTCTGTGCTTTGGAAAGCCCTTTTTAAGCCAAGTAGTTCTCCTCCTTACTTCTTTTGTAGTTCACCTATTTGCAAGGTATGCCACATGTGAATATGGAATCTTTCTCTTTTTTACAGGAACAAGGTTGTGCATTATTGGCTCAAATTTGTAGAAATGAAGGAATGGCCTTGTAGTAGCACATTCCCATAACCCTGCCAGTCAAGGTTCTCCTGATGTACCTACTACCTATAGTTGGAGTATGGGAATGGGATTGTCTTGTTGATCTTTGCTAAAGTAAGCAACTCTTCTCACATAGGCTGGGTAAATGGACAATAAAAAGGCAGCAATCAACTTCCTTATGCCTTTGTCAAGCAAACTACACAAGAAGCTTTTTGGGTTCCATTCATTGAGAATACTTTCAAAATATGGAAAACAAAATCATTTTCCAGTTAAGTCCTTGTGAACAAGGGTGCTAGGAAGGGTGGGTGGGAATGAAATATCTAAAAAAAAAAAATGTAATGAAAAGCATCATTTGCTTAATGAATAGAGTGATCGGGCTAACAATTGCAAAGTTTGGTGGTCAGACTTTGAGGGCAAAAACGTGTGCAAGTTATACCAAAGTTTAGGGCTGCGCCAAAGGTTTAAAAGACTTATACCATAGTCATAGACTATGGGCGCTTTTCATTGTTATTTTCTTGGCCATATTTCATTTTTCTTGTTTTGAGGAAGAAAAGACGGAATCTGATTTGGCTGATATACTCTATGGGAAATTGTAAATTTAATTAAACAATTGATCAATTGTGGTTACATACAATATACAATTTATATACAGAAATATGCATAAAGAGCAATATATAATATATATACAGAAATATGCGTAAAGAGTAAGTGAAAATAATACTTTCTCCTTTCCCTTCATCTAGAAGGAAGATGAAATCTACACCAGTAGTATTTGTGGCCGGATACTTTCATTTCCTTTTTAATAGCTTTCTTACTGACGTACAATTTTTGTTGGCCACCAACTGAGCCTTGATATATGGGCATTTATATACTCTCTCTCTCTCTCTCTAAGCTGCTAAGGCCTCTTTTAAGTTAAATGTCAAGTGCTTAACCGAAGAGTGTGTTCACTTGTTTGTCATTCGTCTCAATCCAAACCCTTCTGTTGCATGCTTGTATGTTGTTATTATATTCCCATGGTGTTTTTTCTTGTTATGTTATAGTTCTATTTTATTTCCTTGAATTGTCAAAACAGGTTTATGTTCTAGACTTCTTTGATAAGAATGCTGTTCCTTGTTTGCCTGACCTTTTGGTATGACACTTTTTGTACCAAATTGGAATCCGAAGTTCTTTGGCCAAGAAGTTGAATCTTTTATTTCTGCAGTGTAGTTGCTATAGCTTCATGCCACTGCTTCTAGTTTCCCCTGAAACAGGATGTTATATCTTTGGGTGGATATTTCTGTATTCTTAATAATGTTATTTCTCATTCATAAAGAACTGTTCGCCAAAAAAAAATTCACTGAGAACATTTGTTGGGTATTTGACTTTGTTGTATTTCCTCAATTTGTTTTCACAATTGTGGGTGAGACTTCGTTGTGACAAGGAAAAGTTTGCATCTCATTTTTATACTTGAAACAGGTTCTGTCTTTTCTGAATGATATTTTTGACACTCTTTTCAAGGCACTATCAGATCTATCTGATGAGGTAATCTTCTTTTCCTGTTTCTTTATCTTGCTGTTTGCTGATTTGCAAGTATAGCTGAGTCTTCTTGTGATTTTCCTAAAAATACAAAAAATGATATTTGTTGAAAGATAATTCTCCATTTTGATTCCAGTTGACAGGAAGTGTTAGGAGGGGATGTAACTTTTGACATTATTTACACAAAGTGACGGCCCTCAGTAGCCTGATAATTTCAGGACCACACTATGCAATGACCTTTAATGACATTGTATTTTTGGAAAGGAGAGATTGTAGGCGTCTCCCTTGATAAGTACAAAAAGGTCAATGGCTTACTATTGACCAAAATAATTGACCAATGATGATGTTCTCTTGATTCTGGATGTTTTTTGCTGATATATTTAAATACCCACAAACCTATCTTAACTTGTATAGGCGCTTGCTCCCTCTCTTCAAACATATATATATATATATATATATATATATATATATATATATATATATATACATATGTTGGGTTATTTGTCTGGCAGAAATATTGTGTCTTTCAGGAAATATTGTATTATTATATTTTGCTACAGCCACCCTTATCAACTCTCTTCTACCTTGTGAATTATTTTCTCATTTGGAAAATGATGTTGCATGTTTGTATTAAGTTGATACACGGCCTTGACCTCCATTGTCCTTTACTCTGTGCAGAATAATGTAATAGGTTGGTTTTTTGTACTCATAGTTCTCGAGTTAAGGCTTGAATATGTAATTCCAAGTTAGATAGCTTGTGGAGTGCTTATCTAGCATGACTGACTCATCGATAAGTGACTATTTATTGTTTAGAGAAGTCAGTAATGAAGTATGATTAGGGTTTTCAGTCAAGGGTCTTGATTTAGGCTTAGCTTTTTGTCTGCTTGATAATTGATGAAATCCTTAGGTTTTGGTCCTAGCTTTATCGTTTTGAGTTCAGTTTTCAGTGAAATTTTCACACTTCCTAGAATAGCTTGATGGTCCTCAAGGGTTCATGGAACTGAATAGTTTTTGTCCTCCCTTTTTATATAATTTTTTGCGGCAAGTTCCTTTGTTATGTAATTAATTGTCGCTTGGATATGGAAGTTTGCAGATTAATGTATCAGGTTATAGTCTGCTAGGAAAGTGAATGGTGTTGCTTAAAGGAGGCAAGTGAATATTTAATCATATTGGTAGTTGGACTTCTATCATGATAATATCAAGACGACATGTTTTTTGCCTTTGTCTTTGGCGTCGGAGCCCGTAGTGCCTAGTGGTGTAATGAAATATGGTTCACACTTTAACTATCCAAATTTGCTTACAGAATGTAAATCCGTTCTCAAAACCGCATAATATGGTTGCATTCTAAATTGTATGTTTAACACTTGTACAGATGGCAAAAACCAATGTGGTCATGTTTTTTTGTTATGCATAGGCCATTTCATCAGATCATTGGCTGTAAGCTTCAGTTGTATCTAATGCCAGACCTAAAGGGAGCTGTTGTCCTGTTTGGAGTTAATGCCCTATATTACTTGTGTTAAAAATGTATACTTGTTTCTTTTCTCATATTTGCAAGGGGAGAAAACAACACAACATCTCCTAGCCCCGCCACCCCCCCCCCCCCCCCCCTTCTCTCCCCCAAACCCAACAAAAATAAAAACGACACATAAAAAGAAATATGAACGTTTAAAATTTAATGAATGATAAAAAGGGACTTATCTCTCGAGAAAAGCAATGTTAACGGTAAGGTCTTCTTCCTTGTGGAATCCTATAGGCTTTGGTAGATTGTAGCAATTGTCTTCAGCTCGCCATTGACTTCTTAAATATTATTCCATTATCTACGGGTTTTTTTCTGAGTAAAGTTTGATGTGATGCGGTCTCTTTTTGTGGATTACAACCCTTCTATTGAGTCTGTGCTGCTGAGATTTTAGCGGGCTTTACAATGTTTTTAAATCCATAACTTCACTTGAGCATTGGAAGTACGACTCTAACACCAATATTTTTACTTGTTACTTAACAATCTGTGGAAATAACCTTGCCCATGCACCTTCTGAAATAAGATCCCTCAATTCTATGCAATTTCTCTAATCCTTTTAAGTTAGTACAGTTTGTAATGTGATTGCATTCCTGCCAAAAATAAACCCAATCTGACATAAGGAAATTATATTCCCTTTACCTATGCAATTTGTTGTTCTGAATTTTTCCCAGGTAGTGCTCCTGGTGCTTGAGGTGCATGCATGTATTGCCAAAGATCCACAGCACTTTCGCCAGCTTCTTGTTTTCTTAGTTCATAACTTTCGGGTCAACAACTCGCTCCTAGAGAAGTGGGTTTTCTTATGCCAGTAGTTTAAGTAGCTGTTTCAATTGTTCTGGTTTAATTTTCATTCATTAATTTATTAGGCTAATCATTCTCTTCTTTTTCTTCTCTCAGGCGTGGTGCTTTGATAGTACGTCGACTTTGTGTACTTTTAGATGCTGAAAGAGTTTACCGAGAACTCTCTACAATACTTGAGGGGGAATCTGACCTGGATTTTGCTTCTATTATGGTCCAGGTTTTGTCATCTACATGAAAAATCATCACGCAAAAATGTTGATTTATTTGAATGCACATGTATCTTGAATGTAATAATACTAACTCTATAATTTTCCATAACCATGCTTGACATACCTCATTGAGACATGTTATAATAGGCTACCTACCATGAATGTTCACTTTTCTGTTTCAGGCTTTGAATTTGATTCTGCTTACTTCTTCCGAGTTGTCTGATCTTCGAGATCTTCTGAAACAATCACTTGTCAATGCTGCTGGGAAGGACTTATTTCTCTCTTTGTATGCTTCATGGTGCCATTCGCCAATGGCAATAATAAGTCTTTGCTTATTAGCTCAGGCAAGAATCCTGAATTTTCTGACAGCATTTCATTTCTGTATCTCTATCTTGCTTCCATCCGCACCCTTTCCTCCCCATCTTCTTGTGATGATAACTCTTTATGGCGATTTGTGCAGTCCTCATGGTTTTGTTGCATTTTGTTGGTGTTGCTTTACAGACTTACCAACATGCAAGTTCTGTCATTCAATCTCTGGTTGAGGAAGATATTAATGTCAAATTCTTGGTCCAGCTTGACAAATTGGTCCACCTACTTGAGACACCAATCTTTGTTTATCTTAGGTTGCAGGTGCATTTGCTTATTCTCATTTTTCTGTGTCAGATTTCTGAGCTATGTTGATCTTTGTGTTGATGTGCTGGTTGTGTTTTTACTGGAAGAAGTTCTTGATAGCATATATTTTTTGTATAATTTATCTAATATTAAGTTCCTTGATTTTCGTCTGATCTCTACAAATCAAAATTCATTGTTTTCATACTTTTTTTTTATAGCGCATTGTTTTTATAGTGCTCAACTCACCTTTGCATAACTGCATTTTTGAGTTAAACTGGATTAGTTGGAAATATCTTAATGTTTAGCTGTATAAAATGGAGAATGGTCATTTATATTCCTAGTTCTATTGGATTTGATGACTGTTAAGCTCTGAAACTAAGATTTTTTTGGAATTTGGCTGAGTCTCAGATTTATGAGCGCTTCAACTTATTGGACTATTTAAATGGTCAAGCTTCTCGAGCTCAAGTTGTGATCGAGTCATGTGGTTGCTTCTTGAGTTTGTTCATGTGATGAATGAGGTCCAGTCTTTAGTTTAAAACTTGTTCATCTTTCTTGCTGGGCTTGAGGAACCTACTTTTTGGCTCAACCTTCTGATTTCCAAGCATACTTCTCATAGGATTCCCCTGACTAACTCAATTGACATGTCTGGATTATTGCTTGTTTTGATTCATAATGAAATAACCTAGGCTGGGACTATTCCCACCACAATCTACACCCATAAATTAGCCATCCAACACTATGGTTGTAACCCTTTTTCTCTTTTTATATGTATAATTAAGGACTTTAATATAGACATATCCATGGAAATCAAACTCAAATTGGAAAAGAAAAACTCCAAACCCTAATTTCCTGATTTCTTAATGGGAAAATTGGACCGCTTCAGACCAATTCTACAATGCAGCTATTTTTTTCCCCCCAGAAACAAGAGCTAAACAGCAGGCGCATGTATGTCTGTATTCTCATGATAACCTTCGCAGATTAGATACTGTCCCATGAGTGCTAGTCTTATTTGGTGCTTCGACAATCAACTCATATTTTTAAGAAAAAACTAAAGGAATAGAAAAAGAGAAAAGAAAAGCCTGAAGATGAATACTTGGAAATATTCAATCAACGCACAAATTCTTATTGGTGGTGACATACTATACTTAATAAATGATTTGGTGTTGGGATAATGCATGGATTCAAATGAGCATCAGTTGATTTCAGTGATGACGTCATAACTGGCATTTTTTAAGGTGAGAAGATATGGGAGTGAAAACAGGTTATATTTGAGATGTATAGTTGGGCGGATTGATAAATTAAACACAAGCCACCAATGGGGTGAGTTTGTCATTAATGGGGTGGTTATAGAATGGAGTGAACTTAGTAGCTTTATAATACAAAATTTAATGGGGGTGGAGATGGATATTTGTGGGGTGGGAATAGCCCCTCCCAATAACCTAAAACAAATGCTTCTCACGCTTCTTTGGTAGCTGGTAATGTTGTTGAAAGAATAATGCTATGTCAATGAATAGAGACTGATGATATGTACCCGAATAGACATTCCAGGGTGGGTTTAACGTATTGGATTTCTCAGTCATTTTTTTCACATAACCCAGGTGCATGGTATCGTGTATGCTACCTCACGCTGCAAACTTAACAAATTTGGGATGATGGTTCCTTTTCTGTTCTTCTCTCCTTTTTTATTTTATTTATACACCTCAACCCTTTTTGTGTTTCTTGCAGCTTCTTGAACCTGGTAGATACATATGGTTGTTAAAAGCCTTGTATGGTCTTCTGATGCTGCTTCCCCAGGTATGTCTGGAATGATTCTCTTAGTTGGCTTTTTCTAATACACGAGTCTACTTGGCTTGGGTGAAACATTCTCTTGAAATCAAGAGTTTTCATTCATTAGATCAGATGCTATGTATTAATGCTAGACCCAGAAAGTCTATGATCCTGTCATAGATTTTCTCATTATTTTTTGTTTGTTTTTATTTTGATTACTTTCCCTGATTGATACTGTGGGGTTTAGATCAATTGCATGGTCAGCCAAGTCTAGGCCTTTGTATTAGAATTTAATGCCTAAATTAATATGGGAATGGTGCCCGTCAGTATGCCTCTATTATTTACCCTTGTACTCCATCAATTAAAGGTGCTTTACCCATTCTATGGAGTTATCAAATCCATGTTTCATGTAAGCAACTCAGAAGTCATATGTTTTCCTTTAGTTAAAGTATGAGATCTCTGTTTCTCTTTCTTGATTCATTCTCAAGTTATTTTAATTTATTCCCTGTCTAGATCCTCAGCCCGTGTTTTAATTTTTTTAAATTGTGTTCTTTTGACATGGTTGAACCACCTAAACAAATATCTCTGAAAACATTTTCCCCCAGAAGAAAGGTATAAACGGTAGGGAAGTGTTTTTATTCTTATAACTGTGAAGTGTGCATGCTAGAGGAAGCTAATGGAAAGTTTCTATTTTGAATTGTGTAAATGATGTGTGTCAGATTTTTACAACTTATCCCTGATTGTATGATCTTCCAAATGTGAAAGTTCGGATTGGTGGATCAGTGTTTGGGAAAATTTTTAAATTAAATCTTAGGAACTCTCAAATTTATTCAACACCAGGATACATAATTCATAAGATCCCTTTTTCCATGAAATTACTTGCAACCAAATTACATGATTTGTTGACATGCAAACTGTTAATGTTTTTTTCTGCACGAGTTTGTAATAATAAAAGTGGAACTTTGGATTATGTAGAAACTTTTTTGACTGGAATTGCAGGTTTCTGCATTTGTTTTATGCATGCATTGGTCTTTGCCCTGCTTTTTACTCCTTTTCCTTGTTGGGTAAAGCTCTCTTTCTAATCCATTAAGGGAACTTGTATTAATCATAATGTTTTGTTGATAGCAATGGTCAAATTAAAGTGGCAACCCTTTAAATTTTAGTTTGTTCTATGTGGATTATTTGTTTAGAATTTGTGAAATTAAATCAAGATTAACGGGCTACATTTAATTGATAGTTCAGCTCTCTCTGTCTTGTGCCCATCTTTTTGTTGTGAAATACCCAAATTCAGTGGAGCCAAAAGAAATCTATATCATTGACTACTCAAAATTTATAGCCCAAGTTCAAGGGCATCAACTCACCGAAGCCTTATCTCTATTATTTGGGGTCAGTTACATGTTCCTATTTATCAATTGTGCTCTATCAAGGGCTATATCTTATATTAAACCATAAGCTATAATATCTTTCTGATTATTTCATTGAAGGCCTAATTTTTTTTTTCCTTTTGACTTCTTTGATATTGATTTCCCAGGCTTGTTAATTTTGCACAATTTGATTTCTGTTTTATAATGCGCAAAAACTTAAGCTATTGCTGGTGCTACCTATATGTTATTTTTAAGTTTCTCATTTTATTTGGTATTTTACCCCTTAATGCAGCAAAGTGCAGCTTTTAAGATTCTACGAACTCGATTGAAAACCGTACCTTCATACTCTTTCAGTGGCGAGCAACTAAAGCGAACATCATCGGGGAATCCTTACTCGCAGATTAATTTCATGCAGAGTGGATCCCAAATCTCTCATGATGTTGACATGAACGAGGATTCGCGAAGTGTTCATAATGGAATAAACTTCGCTTCTAGGCTGCAACAGTTTGACCATATTCAGCGGCAGCATCGTGTGCATTCAAAATTACAAGCACAGTCGCGATACAGTTCTACTTCATCAACAAAGGTTTGCTAAGCTTTTGATTCCTAATTCATCATAAGGTTCTCCGATGAAAACCGTATTGTGAATTTGTCGTATTCTCATAATCTTTATGGAACAAATAGTGGAACTGAATTTTGGAAGTTGAGGTGTATGTGCAATATATTGGTCCGTAAGATTAGGGCTATGTTCACTTGGGAAGCTTGGAACCTGTAAGGCCTATTTAGATGCTTGCATTAAATTTGGAGGTGGTTTGGCGGTTCTTGTGAGTTTAAGCTTGTTTGGAGCAGTTGAGTTGAAGAAAGCAAAAGAGATTGATAGAACCATTATAGGGTCTGACATTTTGTTCTTTAGCTGATTAGCTTTGTGTTCTTCCAAAAAGCTAATAGGTTGGTCATTCCTTAAATCTTATAGGATTGATCCGGCGAATTTGACCCGTTTTCTCATTGAGTGAAGGGTACGAAATAATCAGATTGATTATCTTTCACATTTATTATTTTTCATGTTAAAGACCTGAACCCTCTCTCTCTCTCACATACGCACATTTTTAGTGTTCCATTGTTTAATCTTCTACCTCCATTACACTTGGATTTCATTGCTTCCCGTGTCCATGCAGGAGGTACAAAGACCAGAAGAACCCAGGCGACCTTCGCCTGTGCCAGACATGAGCAGGGCACCTTCAAGATCGTCCCGTAGAGGTCCTGGACAGCTGCAACTATGACGATTCTGCCTCTTGCCTCTAAGTCGAGGCCAATTACACAGCAATCCATGTCTGTTGTGCTGGATGAGGTCGGTTATAATTTGTAAATTGTATATCGTAGTACTTTGTCTTGTTAAACGTACTAAGGGTTGGGATGGTGGGGATTGGGTTTTGAATTCAGCTTGGGTCCTCCCGAGCTATTCTTTTTTCTCTGTGAAACGGGATAATGCTCATATGGTTCTGTTATTTTTATTGAAAACCATATGGGCTATAGATAGATATTTAATTTAGGAAATGCAGCTTGTTTTTTTACTATTCTTCTGCTACAGCAATCGAAATTTTAATTAAAAAAAGTCTGATTTATTATCATTAAGAGAATTCTCTTTGCTTCATTCTTATTTTGTAACTTACTGCTCTAGTGGCTAATGGTATCTTGTTGTACGAGGTACATCGATAAAAGAGTTGGTTCCTACAGTTCTACTTATCTACCAGCTCTTTATAATGCTGTAATTGAAAACTTTCGATCAGCACTGTTGTTTTAAAGGGTTATGTTATTTTCTTCACTGTTTGTATTAAACCTTTTTCCAATATATTTTATGGTTAGGAAGAGTAGTAATTTGGTCGTTGATGGTCCTTGCCTTTGTATTGTTCTACACCCTATGGGAATTTATCATGATGCAAGTGTCTAACAGCTTCCACTTACTGTTGGAGGCATTTGAACTCTTGTATCCTCACTAGAGTACCCCATGTTATCAATCAGGTAATATACCAATAGAGTAGAACACTTGATTTTTTGTCCTGAAGGTTTGCCATTTTGGTGTTCTTTTTTCTAGGAGTTGATAATTATCTCCCATAAGCTCTCCTGGTTGAATGCTAGGTCTGGACATGTAGATGTCATTTTGTTCTATGATTGGGTTCGAGTCTCTATAATTATGACAGTTTGGTGGGGTTATATCTATTCTTTAACGCCTAGAGCACGGGGTGAGACTTTAACTTCGGCCTTGATGTTGGTGCGGTGGGGACTTTTGTAGAAAGCTGTGTGGTGTTGTGAGATGTATTTCTTGGTGGATATGTGAAGTGGTTTATTTACGTATTAATTTATATACTAAAAAAATGTAGATGTCAATGTCATTACCTTTTTTGCTAAGGTGATACTCTCCCTCCTCCCACCACACACACACACACACCGCCATCATCAAGGTCAAGTACGGTAAACACAATCGCAAGGAGGAGCCCAAATGGTGTACCAATAAGCACCGTTCAAAGAGAATAAGAAAAAAAATTCAATTACGTGAGTTACATAAACTTGTCCTAATCATTAATGAGGTATGTATAAGCTGATTCGGATATTTCTGACTGTTGAATAAAAAAAAAAATTCATCAATAAGGAAAAACTATGATATAAATTGGTGTTCCGGACAATTCATAGGAATGTTGTTCTAACTTGAAAGCATAATTCCCTATTTTTTGTTGTTGAAATTATAGTTACCGTGCACTTAAAATAGTTGATATTAACACATAGACGGCCTAGTGGTGAGATTGGACTTGAGATCAACTATAAACTTAAATTTCACGTGTTTCATATTTGTTGGTGATTCTTGCTTACTTAACATGTAATTGATTGAAAGTATGGTACAATTCAAATTTCAAATTTCAAACTAATAGCCTCTTAATTTAAAAAATTTTCAAGTTAAATAATCCAACTTTATATTCATCAAGTTACATCATTATCCCATTGATATTGCATGAGAATTAAGAAATTATTTAATTTTATAAGATTGACAAAATCTTTTGGGTTTCCTATTCATGCTATAATTATCAGTAGTAGTGTAGCCTCTGTTGGTGTGTACGTGGATTGCATTTAGAGGCCATTAATCTCCTCCTCCATTCCAAAAACTATCATTCTCTCTCTCTCCAACATACATCTCACACACACTATATCTGTATATCTCACAATCTCTTTCTATATATAACACAATCTCTCTCTTTCTACACCTTTCTCTTTCCTTGTTCCATTCATTCTCATTGAACAGCCAAACCAGGAAAAATCCTTTACAATCCTATCGTCAATATGGGTCTGAAATCTCTCTTCAACCGCAAGAAAAAACAACGAAATCCAATCACAACAGACTCATGCAACCCAACACCCATACCATCAAGGTCACCATCTCTCCAATCACGTACCCAGATCGAGGAAGAACTCGAGCAAGTCTTCAAGAAATTCGACGTCAACGGCGACGGAAAAATCTCCTCCTCCGAGCTCGGTTCCATCTTCGCCAGCCTCGGAAATCCAGCCACCGACGAAGAGCTCCTGGAGATGATCAAAGAGGTTGACGCCGACGGCGATGGATTCATCGATTTGCATGAATTCATCGTCCTGAACACGAAGGACATTGATTCCGATGAAGTTTTGGAGAATTTAAAGGACGCTTTCTCGGTGTTTGATATCGACAAGAGCGGAACGATATCAGCGGAGGAGTTGCAGAACGTTCTCCAAAGCTTGGGAGAAGAGAGCTCGTTGGCTGAGTGCAAGAAGATGATCAGTGGAGTTGATTCGGATGGCGATGGGATGATCAGCTTCGAGGAGTTTAAGGTTATGATGATGATGGGCTCACGTTTCGATGCTGTTGGATCACAAAAAGAAACGGTCGAATGAATGATTACATTATTTTAGTTTTGATTTGTAGTTGTTTAAATTTGAAGGATTTGGTGCATGATTTGTAGGGATTCAAATGGGAATGCATGGATTATTTGGAAATTCTGTATACATATGAACTATCATATTTGGATTTCTTCATATACCTTTTGTCAACAAAAATCCTTCGTTATGAATTCACATAAAACTCATTTAACTCTCAGATGATTTATTATTGGAAAAAATTGAGAAAAAAATATTATAACCAATCTTGTTCTAGTGCTCGTTAATTTGACGAGTTAATTACCGTCAGACCTATATTAATACAAAAAGAGTCCCATCCAAAAAGAGTCCCATCCCGCGTTTTCGTGCTTGAAACTGTTTTTTTGGGTCAGGTGATTGAATATAAGTTGATGATGCCTTTTTTGGATCTAAATTTGCTATAAAGTTGATTTGATATTTGTCTCCATACTAGTTATTTGTTTTCAAATTTGAACAATATATTGTATTGATGTATACCAGTATTAATTCCATATATTATCACTTTGAATTGGATCTCTTTAAAAATATTTTATTTTATTTTATTATGTTTTATGTCAAAATATATCTATACTAATAAGATAGAGAGGAATTCAAAATTTTCCAATTAAAATCAACTCCCCCAATTTAGAAAAGCAGAACAACGGCTAGAATTTAATTGAAATTTAAATAAACGGTTCAGATTTCATTCAAACCCATCTAATTATATCTAATGGCCTACAATCAATCCCACCCAAATTCATCCTCCCGCCCACTTTAACCACACACACACACCAACCCAGCTGACCCATCCCACTGATCCCAGGCGTCCATCTCTCTCTCTCTCTCTCTCTCACACACGCCAACCCAGCTGAACTCCTCCTTTGTGATCTCCTCTCTTGCCCTCCTCCTCTGCCATGGCTAAACCAACATCAAAGATCTCCTCTCTTGCCTAGGTACACCTCTCTCTCGCTTTCTCTCTCTCTCTCTCTCTCTCTCTCTCACACACACACACACACACACACACACACACACACACACACACACACACACACACACACACACACCAGCACACACACTTGAACCCACACACACATATCGCACACACACACACACATATCGCCCACACACACACACACAAACATCAATTGATTTGATGATTTTGGTTTTAATTTGGGTCTTCATTTGGGTGTTTTTGAATTTTAATTTGAGTCTTCATTTGGGTGTTTTTTTTTTTTCAAATAAATCTAACAAATTGAATGTTAAATTGTTTTGAATGTTCAATTGGTTTGATTGTTATAGTTTGGGTTTTTCGAATGTTCAATTTGTTCGAATGTTACAGTTTTGCTGTTAATTGTGTTCATTTGGGTGTTAATTTTGAATTCTACACATCGTCCACACACAAACATCAACGTTTTGAATTTTGATGCTTTGATTTAGCTGCTTTGGTGGATTGTCCTGGTATTGTTCTTTGGCCTTTTCGCAAATACATGTTTTTGGAGAGAGAGAGAGAGATATGTTGGGTTGGTTTCGTTAGTGGTCAGGTTGTTTACACTTAGATGTTTTGAGCAAATTACACTTAGATGTTGTTTGAGCAAATTACACTTACAGGTTGTTTGAGTAAATTATCTCCTTTAGGTGTTTTCAATGTTTTGGTTTTAATTTGGTGTTTCACAAATCAAAATGAGTGTAGTCTATGTGTCCTTTCCTCCCCAAATTTTTTCAAAAGCCCCTCTGTTTTACTTATATGAGAGTTCTTTTTAAGTATTTAGTTTGCTTCTTCGAAATCTTTTTATGTATTCATAAGGGTTTTAGTGAAGAAATCATTTTTACATTTCAGCTTCCAAGAAAAAATTGTTTACTTTATCATCGAGATAGAAATGTGGGTCTTGCATATTATCCTTTAATTTCAATAAACTTAATGAAATTAAGGAAAAAAGTTTTAAAAAATTAGACAGGTTTTAAAAATTGTTAACCTTTTACTGTTGATGTCCACTAACAATTAGACAAGTTGTGAAGTGGGTTCACAATTAGACAAGTTGCTTAGTGATTAAAATGATTAGCTCAATAATTTTACCACTCACAAGTCGAGACACACCCACATTTCCAAAAAGGAAGGGTTTTGTAGTCTTTTGTGTGCCATTCTATTCCTCCTTGCTTTAAAAAAAAGGCAAACTATAGTTCTAAAAGAGTGTGTGTGTGTGAGAGAGAGAGAGGTTTGATAAGTTTTGGGTTTTAATATGTTCGGTGGAATAAAGAAACTGTCATGTGCTCGAGAGGCCCCGGACTTCATGTCTTGCGGTTATGGTAATTAAACTATCTTGCCGCAATTTATTCTAAAATTGATAATTCATCTAGAACATGTCCATCATAATTATGTCCATCGTAATTCATAGGAAGTTGAATCTTTATCCCTACATATTTTTTCCCACAAAACCATCTCATCATACCCATCACCTACATTTCTTTCTTTTTTTCTTATTAGACATCACCTCCATTTCTCACCGTTACTCTGTCTTTCTATTTCTCTCTCTCTCCCCTCAGCACACCGTCTGCTCCATTTTTCTTGGCGTTTGTATAGGTCATATTCAAAGTTTATTCACATACGATAGCTAAGAGATTAGGCTGTGTAGATTATATGCACTGCTTTCATCTTCTTTAGTTTGTTAATTGTTAATTGCATAGAGTATTTAAACATTGAGTATTCTTGGGTGTAATGGTGAATATTTTGTTTATGGAATTCATATGTTGTAGAATTCGTTTACTTGATTGCAATAGTTGGTAAATTGTTGTATTAGACATTTGGTAGCCTTTTTGGTATAATAGTGAGACATTTGGTAAATAAATTGGGTATACATATTGAAAATTTTCTATGGGCCCATTTTTTGGGAAAACTCTGGCCAAATTTTTTAAAAATATATTGAGGGTTAACTTTTTGTGAAATGAATTTCTAATTTTCACTAATTGTTGTTTTGTTTTTAGTGAAATGAATTTTAGACTTTTGGTTACAAGATCAACTAAACCAATCATCTTGATTTGTTTCAATTTTGCTTGAATTTTAGACTTTTGTTGTAGCAATTGGGGATATGGATCCTAGAGTTAAATGTAGTTATATTTTCACTTTAGTGTATATAGAAGTTAGATGACCCATGTCGAGTGTACTTTCTTTTTGGTTTTTTAAATCCTTTTTATTGGTTTTTACTACACATGGTATATTGTTATTTTTGGGGGTTCTATCACTGCTAACTTTTGGTTTGTTTTGAGGTGGTAATGAACAAAAATTCATAGAGGAGGTGAGATTGATTCACCGGTAAGGTTTGTGTTTTGATATGGATTTTCTTTAAATTTCAATCCTATATAATTAACACCTATATATGTGATTGAATTATTTGTTGTTGATGAGAACGTTGATGGATTTTGGTTATTTTATGCTTATGTGATCTTGATATGGGCTTTGATTGGTCTCCACTTTTCTTGAATATTTGTTATTCCGTCTTTGTACATTTGCTTCTTGCTTTGATGGTTGTTTTTTCATGATAGTGTCATTTGGGCTTTAATTAAGTGAAGAATTTTCTCAGAAAATGGGTTATTTTTTGTATTTCTTCGTGTGATTTTATTTATGTGATTATGACCCTTACACACGCACAGGTGTTATAGACCGTAATTCGAACTAGAGCATGTGTTTGAAATGAATTCTTAGAGGGTGTGATTTTTATGGCTTGATTTTTCATTTATAGAAAATGTGAATTTCTAATTTTGTCTAGAGATGAGTTTAAGACCATGACAATGTTTTGGTTTCTTTGAAATAGTTCCAGGCTTCTAGCTATAAAAGTTGTGATTGGCTATTATTGAGTTGTTGTCTAATTTCAGTTCAAAAGGAAAAAAACTAATTTGTTGTTTGATTAGTTGTATTGTTTTTTTCGTTTGGACATTAAAAACAGAGTTTTCCGTAACGACATTTGAATTTTAGGCTCCATAATGTTTGCGGAACATGTCGCAGGTTTTGTTTCATTTGTTGCTAATAGGATTGGGGGCTTGAATTCTGTTGAACTAGGGTATGCATTATGTTTGAGATTTAGGATTTGGGTGGTGGTGTGGTTGTTTTTGTGGGCTACAAAGACGAAAAGTTGGAATATTCGATGTGGTTAGAGATTCTTTTCCTATCTCTAGCACATGTGTCATGTGATTTTTTCTGTTTACAGTTTGTTGGTGGTTGTCTGTGAGCCCAAATTCAAGTTGGTAAATTTTTATTTCTTTTTTCCCATGCAATGAATAGTTTATCCATGCGATCAAACATATAGACCAAAGTCGTAACTGGTACATATACGTTTTCGGTTGTTATGTTGTCATGGATTGATTTTGATATACATTTGAGTATATGGATACGTGGGTGAATGCTTTTTTTTTTTTTAAAAAAATTGTCGTGTTTTTTAGTGTTGTTTCAAAATCAATAGCTACGAATACATAGTAAATTAATTGTGCTTTATGTTTACCAACTCTTAGCTCTTTATTGCTATGTTTAGTGCTATGGAAAATATATTTATAGTTTTATGTTTAGTGTTGATAATGCATAAAATGCTATGAGACTGGAGCTTCAACTGTCATAGAATTTTTTTTTTTTTTGTGTCAATCTCCTAGGGAAAATTAAGACATGATTTCATGGGGAAGTAAGCTTGCTTTCAATTTATCTGATTCGTATTTGAAACAAACTATTTGAGGCTTTTTCGTATTTGATTTGCATTATTTTCTTTAGCTTTATAAAGTTAGATTAAGGTTTTTTCGTATTGTATTATATTGTTCTAGAATTCATCTTGACGTTAGTGACTTGAAATTAGTTGTTTGTACATGGTTTCTAGGTTTTTCCAATATGCAAATAAACTAGAGTTTTCCTAAAAGCAGTTTCGTTCCTTTTTTTAACAATGGTTTTTACTTGGTTGACAGGGTAATTGTATTCATGGTACTCGACATGGAGTAGAACATTCATTCCATTTGTGCTTAGTATTCTTGGTTTTTGCCTTTCTAAATTATTGTTTTAGTGCGAAATGGATTTGTATTGTGTCATTAAGTTCCTAATTAAATTATTGTAACTTTGACTATTCTGAATTTTAGTAACAAGAAAAAAAACAGACTATTTTAAAAAAATTTCATTGCCTGTGTGTTGTTAATGGATTTTTGGTCTTGAAGTTGTTTGATTTGGGTCTACTTGAATAAGTTTGAGTGATGTGCTCAACTTTGAATGGGTTAAAAATTGAAGTTAAGGCGTGTTCGGCTTTCATTCTATGCATTTTATACGGATTTTAGGATGTGTATACTTTCCGCGTGCAATTGTATTTTAAAACTTTGAGAGGTTTATGATTTTGTTGTGTTTGAGATGTTTGATGTTTACAGGTTGTAAATTGAAGGTTGATTCACATTTGAGAGGTTTATTCACATTTCGAAGTTAAAGTTAATTACAGGTTTATGGGTACAAGTACAAAATATATAAATTGTGTAGGTTTTTTTTGTGTGAACTATTTGTAGAGAAAATTTTGCCAAAATTTTCAAAATTTCCAAAATTTTCAAGCAAAACCCATTCATATTAATTTTTCTTAGTGATGTCCCATGCGATGCACACGGAATTTTTCATCACAATCCTACCCCACCCTCCACTTCTAATTGCCACCCCCTCATCCTACCCGGACCTAGACTCTAGTATCTTTGGAAAAAATTTGGTTACTATGCTAAATTACGAAACATGAAATAAAGTAGTTTTATGAGAGTAATTATATAAGTTACACGGAATGACATAATTTGATGATATTAATGCATTGTTATTAAATAACTAGTAATTGCCCGTGCCTGAAGGCACGGCGTAACGAAAAATTAGATTAAAACTCGAAAAATACTACATTACTTAAAGACTTTTTGCAACCTAAAACAACATGTCTATAGAACTTACAATCAGACATAACAATTATCATAATTCACCAGACCACCACAATAATTAATATACACCCAATCATCAACACATCCAACCACCAAAATATCAAGCTAGTCCCTACTAATTTCAAGAAATTTCGGCAAAGTTTCTTTTAAAAATAGAAGCCCAAAAAAATCTAAACATGTCTACAAAACTTACAATCATCAATAACCTGTGTAATAACCCGTACTTGAAAGCACTATAACACAAAAAAAATTGAGCATCAATTGTATCAAGATTTAAAATTAATCTAAGGACACTACTTTTAAAAAAAAAAATTGGCAAAATTTTCTCTACAAATAGTTCACAAAAAAAAAACCTACACAATTTATATATTTTGTACTCTTACCCATAAACCTGTAATTAACTTCAACTTCGAAATGTGAATAAACCTCTCAAATGTGAATCAACCTTCAATTTACAACCTGTAAACATCAAACATCTCAAGCACAACAAAATCATAAACCTCTCAAAGTTTTAAAATACAATTGCACGCGGAAAGTATACACATCCTAAAATCCGTATAAAATGCATAGAATGAAAGCCGAACACGCCTTAACTTCAATTTTTAACCCATTCAAAGTTGAGCACATCACTCAAACTTATTCAAGTAGACCCAAATCAAACAACTTCAAGACCAAAAATCCATTAACAACACACAGGCAATGAAATTTTTTTAAAATAGTCTGTTTTTTTTCTTGTTACTAAAATTCAGAATAGTCAAAGTTACAATAATTTAATTAGGAACTTAATGACACAATACAAATCCATTTCGCACTAAAACAATAATTTAGAAAGGCAAAAACCAAGAATACTAAGCACAAATGGAAGGAATGTTCTACTCCATGTCGAGTACCATGAATACAATTACCCTGTCAACCAAGTAAAAACCATTGTTAAAAAAAGGAACGAAACTGCTTTTAGGAAAACTCTAGTTTATTTGCATATTGGAAAAACCTAGAAACCATGTACAAACAACTAATTTCAAGTCACTAACGTCAAGATGAATTCTAGAACAATATAATACAATACGAAAAAACCTTAATCTAACTTTATAAAGCTAAAGAAAATAATGCAAATCAAATACGAAAAAGCCTCAAATAGTTTGTTTCAAATACGAATCAGATAAATTGAAAGCAAGCTTACTTCCCCATGAAATCATGTCTTAATTTTCCCTAGGAGATTGACACAAAAAAAAAAAAAATTCTATGACAGTTGAAGCTCCAGTCTCATAGCATTTTATGCATTATCAACACTAAACATAAAACTATAAATATATTTTCCATAGCACTAAACATAGCAATAAAGAGCTAAGAGTTGGTAAACATAAAGCACAATTAATTTACTATGTATTCGTAGCTATTGATTTTGAAACAACACTAAAAAACACGACAATTTTTTTAAAAAAAAAAAAAGCATTCACCCACGTATCCATATACTCAAATGTATATCAAAATCAATCCATGACAACATAACAACCGAAAACGTATATGTACCAGTTACGACTTTGGTCTATATGTTTGATCGCATGGATAAACTATTCATTGCATGGGAAAAAAGAAATAAAAATTTACCAACTTGAATTTGGGCTCACAGACAACCACCAACAAACTGTAAACAGAAAAAATCACATGACACATGTGCTAGAGATAGGAAAAGAATCTCTAACCACATCGAATATTCCAACTTTTCGTCTTTGTAGCCCACAAAAACAACCACACCACCACCCAAATCCTAAATCTCAAACATAATGCATACCCTAGTTCAACAGAATTCAAGCCCCCAATCCTATTAGCAACAAATGAAACAAAACCTGCGACATGTTCCGCAAACATTATGGAGCCTAAAATTCAAATGTCGTTACGGAAAACTCTGTTTTTAATGTCCAAACGAAAAAAACAATACAACTAATCAAACAACAAATTAGTTTTTTTCCTTTTGAACTGAAATTAGACAACAACTCAATAATAGCCAATCACAACTTTTATAGCTAGAAGCCTGGAACTATTTCAAAGAAACCAAAACATTGTCATGGTCTTAAACTCATCTCTAGACAAAATTAGAAATTCACATTTTCTATAAATGAAAAATCAAGCCATAAAAATCACACCCTCTAAGAATTCATTTCAAACACATGCTCTAGTTCGAATTACGGTCTATAACACCTGTGCGTGTGTAAGGGTCATAATCACATAAATAAAATCACACGAAGAAATACAAAAAATAACCCATTTTCTGAGAAAATTCTTCACTTAATTAAAGCCCAAATGACACTATCATGAAAAAACAACCATCAAAGCAAGAAGCAAATGTACAAAGACGGAATAACAAATATTCAAGAAAAGTGGAGACCAATCAAAGCCCATATCAAGATCACATAAGCATAAAATAACCAAAATCCATCAACGTTCTCATCAACAACAAATAATTCAATCACATATATAGGTGTTAATTATATAGGATTGAAATTTAAAGAAAATCCATATCAAAACACAAACCTTACCGGTGAATCAATCTCACCTCCTCTATGATTTTTTGTTCATTACCACCTCAAAACAAACCAAAAGTTAGCAGTGATAGAACCCCCAAAAATAACAATATACCATGTGTAGTAAAAACCAATAAAAAGGATTTAAAAAACCAAAAAGAAAGTACACTCGACATGGGTCATCTAACTTCTATATACACTAAAGTGAAAATATAACTACATTTAACTCTAGGATCCATATCCCCAATTGCTACAACAAAAGTCTAAAATTCAAGCAAAATTGAAACAAATCAAGATGATTGGTTTAGTTGATCTTGTAACCAAAAGTCTAAAATTCATTTCACTAAAAACAAAACAACAATTAGTGAAAATTAGAAATTCATTTCACAAAAAGTTAACCCTCAATATATTTTTAAAAAATTTGGCCAGAGTTTTCCCAAAAAATGGGCCCATAGAAAATTTTCAATATGTATACCCAATTTATTTACCAAATGTCTCACTATTATACCAAAAAGGCTACCAAATGTCTAATACAACAATTTACCAACTATTGCAATCAAGTAAACGAATTCTACAACATATGAATTCCATAAACAAAATATTCACCATTACACCCAAGAATACTCAATGTTTAAATACTCTATGCAATTAACAATTAACAAACTAAAGAAGATGAAAGCAGTGCATATAATCTACACAGCCTAATCTCTTAGCTATCGTATGTGAATAAACTTTGAATATGACCTATACAAACGCCAAGAAAAATGGAGCAGACGGTGTGCTGAGGGGAGAGAGAGAGAAATAGAAAGATAGAGTAACGGTGAGAAATGGAGGTGATGTCTAATAAGAAAAAAAGAAAGAAATGTAGGTGATGGGTATGATGAGATGGTTTTGTGGGAAAAAATATGTAGGGATAAAGATTCAACTCCTATGAATTACGATTTACATAATTATGATGGACATGTTCTAGATGAATTATCAATTTTAGAATAAATTGCGGCAAGATAGTTTAATTACCATAACCGCAAGACATGAAGTCCGGGGCCTCTCGAGCACATGACAGTTTCTTTATTCCACCGAACATATTAAAACCCAAAACTTATCAAACCTCTCTCTCTCTCACACACACACACTCTTTTAGAACTATAGTTTGCCTTTTTTTTAAAGCAAGGAGGAATAGAATGGCACACAAAAGACTACAAAACCCTTCCTTTTTGGAAATGTGGGTGTGTCTCGACTTGTGAGTGGTAAAATTATTGAGCTAATCATTTTAATCACTAAGCAACTTGTCTAATTGTGAACCCACTTCACAACTTGTCTAATTGTTAGTGGACATCAACAGTAAAAGGTTAACAATTTTTAAAACCTGTCTAATTTTTTAAAACTTTTTTCCTTAATTTCATTAAGTTAATTGAAATTAAAGGATAATATGCAAGACCCACATTTCTATCTCGATGATAAAGAAAACAATTTTTTCTTGGAAGCTGAAATGTAAAAATGATTTCTTCACTAAAACCCTTATGAATACATAAAAAGATTTCGAAGAAGCAAACTAAATACTTAAAAAGAACTCTCATATAAGTAAAACAGAGGGGCTTTTGAAAAAATTTGGGGAGGAAAGGACACATAGACTACACTGATTTTGATTTGTGAAACACCAAATTAAAACCAAAACATTGAAAACACCTAAATGAGATAATTTACTCAAACAACCTGTAAGTGTAATTTGCTCAAACAACATCTAAGTGTAATTTGCTCAAAACATCTAAGTGTAAACAACCTGACCACTAACGAAACCAACCCAACATATCTCTCTATCTCTCTCTCCAAAAACATGTATTAGCGAAAATGCCAAAGAACAATACCAGGACAATCCACCAAAGCAGCTAAAGCAAAGCATCAAAATTCAAAACGTTGATGTTTGTGTGTGGACGATGTGTAGAATTCAAAATTAACACCCAAATGAACACAATTAACAGCAAAACTGTAACATTCGAAAAACCCAAACTATAACAATCAAACCAATTGAACATTCAAAACAATTTAACATTCAATTTGTTAGATTTATTTGAAAAAAAAAAAAAAACACCCAAATGAAGACTCAAATTAAAATTCAAAAACACCCAAATGAAGACCCAAATTAAAACCAAAATCATCAAATCAATTGATGTTTGTGTGTGTGTGTGTGGGCGATATGTGTGTGTGTGTGTGTGCTGATGTGTGTGTGTGCGATATGTGTGTGTGTGTGTGCTGGTGTGTGTGGGTTGTGTGTGTGAGAGAGAGAGAGAGAGAGAAAGTGAGAGAGAGGTGTACCTAGGCAAGAGAGGAGATCTTTGATGTTGGTTTAGCCATGGCAGAGGAGGAGGGCAAGAGAGGAGATCGCAGAGGAGGAGTTCAGCTGGGTTGGCGTGTGTGAGAGAGAGAGAGAGAGATGGACACCTGGGATCAGTGGGATGGGTCAGCTGGGTTAGTGTGTGTGTGTGGTTAAAGTGGGGCGGGAGGATGAATTTGGGTGAGATTGATTGTAGGCCATTAGATATAATTAGATGAGTTTGGATGAAATCTGAACCGTTTATTTAAATTTCAATTAAATCCTAGCCGTTGTTCTGCTTTTCTAAATTGGGGGAGTTGATTTTAATTGGAAAAATTTGAATTCCTCTCTATCTTATTAGTATAACTAGTAATAACCCGTGCCTAAAGGCACTTTGCAACTTAAAAAAATTCATCCATTTGAAATAATTTTTCATTTATTTGCTTTAATTAAAAAAATTAAAATCAATTTGCTTTAATTCAAAATATTTCTGCAAAATTTCTTCTAAAGATAGGAGCTTAAAATTTTCAACCTGTCTACAGAACTTATATATCTTATTGTATAGATTATTGTCCAGCACAAACCATTACATAACCAATTTCGAAGAATAAATTACTCTAACTAACTCATAAACACCATCATATTGTAGTCACTACATAATCCAAACCAAAATATCATTTTATATCATAATAACAAAGGCCACAGACACATGTTGTACATGCAGGTCCAACCAAAGATCCAAAAAATTCACAGTTCAAAATCATACATAACGATCATTATAGTTCACAATCACAATTCAATTCTATTTCCCCCAATATCACAATCACAATTCAATTCTATCTTCAAAATTCATTCTCATTCCAATATCAGCCCCTCCAAACAATCAAGCAAAGACACTGAAACACAAACCAAAAACCAAAAACCAAAACAGAACAGGTACCATAAAGTCAATTGCTCTCATGCAAGCAAGGAGAACAAAACTGGTGGCTCATGGTTTAATTAGCAAAGCCAAGGCCTAAACCTGAAGTAATGCATGGTATGCACAATATGTCTCCTTATCTCTTTTCATATTCGCCTTCCACCCCCCCGGGGCCCCAAAAAAACTGCATAATTTCAAATTCAAATACAGACAAACCCAAATCAAAATCCAAAGAATCTCAGCATAAATTTAAATTTAAATCGCATCATATTTCCTATCAAATCCAATCCATTAAAAATAGATCATAAATGAAAATCTCCTAAAAAAATTAGTAGATGTGTATTCCTACATTTCAAAAAATTATTAAACCTTTGTGGGTTAAAAAGGTCAAATGAAGTTGGGTTTTAATAAATTAATGCTCAATTACCGTCAAAAGAAGAAATAAAGAATTAAAGATATACCACGACTTCTGGACTTCATCATTTGTCCTCTTTTCTTGCTCTCTACACCATAAATTATAGGGGTTTGAGAAACTTTTTTTCTTCACACAGAAAGAAAAACTCACTAAACTAAAAAACTTCAGAAAAATTGCAAGAGAAAAAATAATGATTGTGTACAAACAATAAAAAATAAAAGAAAACACATTGGCTACTCAATTTTCCATCAAACCTGCCATCTTGAAATGGATACATAACTAAATTTGTTGAAAGCTTTAAACAACAAAGCAGGAAGAAAAACCAACCTTAGAAAGCCCTTCATGGTAATGTAAAGATTCAGAACATGAAAATTAAGTTAAAGAGCATTCAATCCACCAAAAAAATACACCAATAGATAATTCTATTTATTTAAAAATCCCACCTGACATGAAAACTGAACTAACTACAGTAGCAATGCATCATCCTCAGTCCTTACTGGATTATAGGTTGTATCTACCAATAACAGAGTAAACAATGGTTGTAAACAACTCACGCCATCGGCCCTAAATACGCATCATTAGAAACACATTCATCTAAAAGAATAGGAGATATCATATCAACAATCTCAAGTCTTATAGAACAACATCCCACAAACAAACTAAAAATCCAACATTCTGAAGAAAAACATTCTCATTTAGAGTATCCAATGTCCATCAAATCATGTGTTTGGACATCCATAGAAGAAAAACAAAGGAACAAAGAAATTTAAAGACCAAAAGACTAAGAAATTTTTCAAAATTCGTACATGGGGACTCTGTTTGTGTGATTGGGTGGGTGACAAAATTTCTCTAAAAATAAGACCCCATAAAAATCAACATGTAGATTAGTATTTAAAAGAAAGCATAGATGAAACCAATTAGCCGACTCACTATCACGCCCAATCCTCCCTTAATGTACCAATTTATCAACTACCGCAACTCCAAAATAGTAGCAAACATAAATGTCCTTAATTTAATCTACTCCAAAAATTTTAACATCATCAAACACCACTACATTCCAATTAACAAACGATGAGCCAAAGTAGATGTAGCTAGAAAAGAAGTGTAGGAGTGGCAAATCTCAAACTTTTCTCCTCCATTTTACCATGAAAGTAGTAGTCTCAAAAGGCCAACACATACACATACCCACACATACTGACAGAATTTTAAAACCCAAGGAACATAATCCAATGAATGTCATAAGAGTAGTTGTAAAGGGTTGATTGGTGGGGAGAGAGAAAATACAAAGTGGATAGAAAATAGTGGAGAGAGAGAAAGAAGGGTTGGTTGTTAAGTAGTGTGTCTGACAGAGGGTATGGGGGATTCTTAACATACATAAGTTCAAAATTCATCTATCAACTTCCAGGAATCCAAGCTTAAGTTCAAAAATATTGTATGAAAAATAAAATATAGTTTCAAATTCATCCCACCCAACATATTTAAAAAGTTAAAAAAAAAAAAAAAAACCACATTCCATAATCCTAAGTATCTTTATTAATTCATAATCACAACCAACCAATGAATCGCAACCATGTAAATTAGCTAGCTCATCTTACCTCATTCTAGAGTTGTCAAATGCAAATTCAACCCACTAAATAGGTATATAGTAAATTCATATCAATCAAACAAAAAATCAATGGTAGAGTACTCAAAAAGAGGGGGATACATGGATTTGGGCATCGTCGGTGGTGGGTCACCATTGGTTGAGAAGAGAGGTAGGAGAGAGACAAAAAAAGAGAGAAAATAAAGGGTTGATTGGTGGGGAGAGAGAAAATACAAAGTAGATAGAAAATAGTGGAGAGAGAAAAAGAAGGGTTGGTTGTTAAGTAGTGTGCCTGACAGAGGGTATGGGAGATTCTTAACATACATAAGTTCAAAATTCATCTATCAACTCCCAAGAATCCAAGCTTAAGTTCAAAACTATTGTATGAAAAATAAAATATAGTTTCAAATTCATCCCACCCAACATATTTAAAAAGTAAAAAAAAAAAAAAACCACATTCCATAATCCTAAGTATCTTTATTAATTCATAATCACAACCAACCAACGAATCGCAACCATGTAAATTAGCTAGCTCATCTTACCTCATTCTAGAGTTGTCAAATGCAAATTGGCAAAGTTAGAGAGGAATAAATGAAAAAATTTCGTGCAAAGAAAAAAAAAAGAAAGAAAAAGAAAACAACACAAACCTTCATTTTTTTTGCAAGAATCACCTCTTGAGCCTCTAACCGACAAAGAAGATCATGTGTATAGCCCTTCCAAATCTGCCAAGTAACAAATGATGAAGACGATACCAAATTAGCAACTGTGCAAAAAGCATGCTCACATTACCCCTAATATATCCACATCCATAAATACGAAGATAACAAAAAACCGGCTTCAAACACGAAAATTTACCCAATTTTGGAACACACCTTTATATTGAAATTTTCAGGTTCACAAAGTATAATTTTGATTGCTTTTCACAAACTCTATCCAAAAAGTAAAATGTAAAACAGAAAGAAAAAAAAACATGTTAATAAAAGTTTTTTTGTCAAAGGGATTTGATTTACCGGTGGTTTGCAGTTGCGATTATTGTTTGTCCCTTGAATAGAATACAATTACACAATAAATTTAAGTAAATGTTTCCAATTGATCAAGGAAATTAATAAAATTTGGAAAGTAAAGACAAACACCTTATTCTACAGACTCAAAAGGCATTAAGGCCACCAATTACACTACTTGAAGCGGCAACGCAATTGACAATTGATGTTGAAACTGGGTAAAATAAATAATAAAATCACAAAATACATAAATAAATAAAATCACAATCAATTTAAATCAATAAAAACGTAGATTTGCATCTAATTAAACCTAATTAAAAACATTGCATCAAATCAAATATAAACTGCTCACAAAATAAAACACAATCAAACTAACAAAAGGATTGGTTGTTCCCTTCTAGGTAGAATTGTGGCACTGTACTTAGCTACACTTGATAAAAAGTTGTGAGAGAAATTAGAGCTAAGCAACAACAAACTTTTCAAATAATCCAAAATAACAACTTTTTTGGACTTACCCATTGTATGATGAAGCTTTACTAAGGATTCTTCTTCACAAACTTTCGGGGCTGAAGAATTGACTTTGGAGTAGCCCCTAAAAGAACAAAATAAACCGATTACATAAACCCACAACATCCTTTAAAATCACTGTAACTAATATCACATAAAACGCAATCTCAGCATAACCAAAATATTTGTTATAAAACTTCTAAAGTCAAATAACCCAGCAGATTCGTTTTTGTCAATTTTTTCTAAAATCACTGTGGGTTTTTCTCTCAAGAACCACTGTAAGTTTTTTCTATTTACTTTTTATAAACCGCAATGAAGAAGAAAATAACCACAAAAAAAAATAAAGGGGAAAACTTACAGGCTTGATTAAATGGTTGGACCGAACCTAAGTATTTGGTTCATTTAGTCGAACACTGTATCTTTGGGGTATTTGGTCGAACACCTTTTGGGCATCTATGGATGTGTGTGAGTGCAATTGTTGTGTGATTGTTGTAGTGAGTGCGTGTGTGCGTTGTGTGTGTGAGGCCAACTTTGACGAAAAAATTGCAAAATTTACAAAGTAAAGGAATTCGAATACAATAAACAAAAAATTCAAAAAATCTAAAGCTTAGATTTTTTTCTGCGTGTGTATTGGTGTGTGTGTGCTGTGAGGATATGTGTCAGATGGTGGGTGGGTTGGTGTATGCGAACAAAGAGGTTTTGGGTATAGGCATAGATGGATTTTTGGTTGTGGTGTGGGTTGTAAACAAAGGGTTTTTGGGTGCGGAGGTGTCTGGGCAAATAGAGAGGGGTCTTGAGTGGTTGTGTGCAAGACAGTGGGGAGGGAGGAAAAAGGGTGGGCAGCATGTGTGTTTGTGTTTGTGTGATCTGTGTGTTTGTGTTTGTGACATGAAGAAGGAGATGTGAGATAGAGAGATGAAGGGGAAGAGAGAGAGAGAGGCTTACCTGGGTGAGTGGTCATCGCCGGTGGTCAGGTTGAGCCATGACGGAGAGATGTTGTTGGGACTTAGGAGAGCGTATGTTCGAGAGAGAGAGAGAGAGAGAGAGAGGGGATATCGACTGACTTTTTGGGGTTTTGTGTATTAGGTTTTAATTTTGGGCGGGATTTGGATTTTTGGGTGAGATGTATTGTGAGCCATTGGATTAAATTAGATGGTTTTAGTTGAGATCTAGACTGTATAGCTAAAATTCAATCAAATCCTAGCCGTTCTTCTGCTTTTCTAAATTGGGAGGATTGATTTGAATTTAGGAAGTTTGAAATCACCTCTATCTTATTAGTATAGAGCATTGGATTAAATTAGATGGTTTTAGTTGAGATCTAGACCGTATAGCTAAAATTCAATCAAATCCTAGCCGTTCTTCTGCTTTTCTAAATTGGGAGGATTGATTTGAATTTAGGAAGTTTTAAATCACCTCTATCTTATTAGTATAGATTGCTAATAAAATTTGAAATTAAGAGAATCCAAACCTTTGATGGGTCGGATCAAGAAAAAGAAAAATGGACATTTCGGGTGGAACAAATACAGGGGTTAGATTACACAGAAACCAGACACCATTACACTTTCTTTCTTATACTGAAATTAGAAACAATTTGGAACAGAGAAAATGCTGAAGTTGATAAGCTCAAGTTCCACCAAGATGATGTTAATGGCGACCTCTCTAACCCACGTCCGACCCTTAACGTGCGCCGCTTCTGTCTACCCTACGCGGCTGGTGCCACACCCACCTGACCTGATCAAATGGGTCAGAAGAGAAGGTGGGTTCGTGCACCAGTCTGTGAAGATAGCTGAGGTTGAGCCCCATGGTCTTGGATTGGTTGCTTCTGAGGAAATTCCTCAAGGGTCTGACCTAATTGCCCTTCCTGAGCACATACCTTTGAAGTTTGGGTCTCTCGAGTCAGAGGGTGGTGATGGTGCTTTCTCTGTATTGGTCAACCTGGCTCGGCAAGTTCCTGGTATGAGTTTCTTCTATTACACTCGAATTAGTTATTTTGGAGTAGAAAATTCGTGTGTTTGAGATGATATGGTTAATGGGTATTGTGCATTTCAGCACATAGCAAGTTGGTCACTTTACTATGCACTGTGGATTAATAGGCATTGGGTTTGTTTTATTGTTAAAATAATACTGTTTTTAGATGATTTGGTTATTGTAAATCTAAAACTGTTTTTACATGATTGGGTTTGTTTTATTGTAGCACATAGAGCTGTTTTTAGATGATTTGGTTAATGACTATGTATACTGGTGACAACAGAAGAGTTGGATAAGCTAGTTTGTAGCATAAATGCAACTTGTTTTGTGTATAATTTGGTTTGTAGGTAACGAGCATATTCCCTACGTTTGATTTGGGTAGTTAATTAGCAGCTTAAAGTATGAGTATTGAAATGGGTTTTTTGAATCTTTACTTTTGGATAAACTACTTCACATGTATTTGTAGTGCCACTGCATATAACTTGGATAGTTGGATGTCATTGTCTCTGGTTCTGTAGGAGATACCTTGTAAAATATAAAAAATTTAAATCCGATAATTTTGTTGATGGATATACTGCTTTGTGAATATGTAAGAGTTTTGTTAGTTAATTTGCTACGGAAACTCTGTGATTTTGGAGCACTGGAGTATTTTGGCAGAGCGCAAATATTGCCTACTTTTTCTATCTTTCTTTGGTATTTAGGTTTGCATATCTTACTACCACTAAAAAATTTATAGAACAAGACACAAGACAAGCCTAGTGGCAAACAATAAACATTGCACAGGCTGACAGGATAGGCCACACGAGCAAGCTAATTGATAGTAAAGACTCAAGTGGTACAAGGCAAACTAAGTCAGGCTTTAAGGAAGCAAATCATTGCAGTCCAAGGAGTTTGAAGAAATTTCCTTAAACCTGATATGGAAACAATAGCAAGATCTGGGGTTTTGCATTGGTTGATTTGGTGCAAAATAATCAGGGATCAAAAATTCTGATGATTACTTTTGTAGAATCATTTGGACCCTAAGCAGTTTCTTACTCTCATCCCCTAGATAGCATATTCCATTCTTCCTATTGGTTTGGTTCCATTCTTGTTCCTATGGTTCCTTACCCATTAAACTCTTTACATCATTTCCCTACCCTCTAGTGTTATCACTATGATCTCCAATTGTAACATGGATGTTTATGAAGCAACCGCTATAATTACTAACCTAGGTGCACAACAAGAGCTGAAAATTTTACTTTAGTTCCCTATAAGCTGCTAACCCTTTTTATTGTTTGGAAACCTGGAGTTCAACTCATATAACTTTGGATTGAACTGTCATTATTAGAATTTTTATTAAAATTTACGGCGAAAGGTGAAAAGTCAAATTTTTTAATCAAATAACACATTAAATTAAATTTTATCTCCAATGTTGTTTCAACTACAATGCTTGTCTCCATGTAATTAACACTTTAGGGATATGCTTTCTAGGCTCTACACTCTGAGTGTAATCCTATGGAATATCTCCAATGTTGTGTCAACTACAATGCTTGTCCCCATGTAATTAACACTTTAGGGATATGCTTTCTAGGCTTTACACTCTGAGTCTAATCCAAATATGTTATATCATCTTGTTGTGACTGCTCGTCTTACAGAAACCTCTTTTGAGTGTTTATATCTGATCAATACAACACCAACCAATCTTTCTGCTTTGAAGGGTCGTCATCGGCTGTTATATTGCAGGAAAGACTTTTGCAGTTGTCACTTGTCAGGAAAAGTGGTTTTTGATAGATTAGTGTCATATTAGTAACACAGGTGGAACTCCTAGCCATTATTCCAGTGGCCGTTGAATTACCTGGAAGGAGACACTTCCAAGTAACTTGTTAAGGTTTCATAATGTACTTTTTATTTTTTACTTAATTTTTTTTTTTTGTTTCTTATCAAATAAAAAAAAAACACCATTCAACTTTTTAAGGATTTCCCTTTTTCTGAATCGGTGACTTTCTTCACTTCTTCAGAGCAATTGCTTCAATATCAAGATTATTGAGGTTCTATTTGTAGGTAACGAAAAGAACAAACAAGAACCAAGACCTCGAGTGAAAGGAATGAGAAGCCATTAGAGTCCCCTCTGAATGTTGTTATGAATTATGCTTGCTTTAGCAACATTACTAAAAATGCCTCAATGGCATACATGTGCTTTCTTTTAATTGGCAGAAGTTTGTCAACATTTGTTTCAGTAAGGTGTCATGTCCTTTCCTTAGTATGTACTATTGGATTGCATAAATCTGAACTATATGATATCTAATTGCCATGGTTTTTAAGCTTGTTTTTGAGAGATATATTAGTCAAACTATAGCACATGGTATTCCTACTTGAACTTTTGGCTGCTCTGTATAGCCTATAGGTCGTTCGATTCTCAATAGAGGTTGGTAACTCAATTTTCTCGTAAATTAGGCTAGATTGAGTTTTGAATATAAGGAGTAAAATGGTCACTTCGAGCATTTGGCAGAGGAGCTGTGGGCTATGAGACTAGGTTTGAAGCTTCTACAAGAAAGATCAAAAAAAGCTTCCTTCTGGTGGCCATACATTAGCAATCTCCCAGAGACTTACAGCGTGCCCATTTTCTTTCCTGGGGAGGATATAAAGAACTTGCAGTATGCCCCTCTTCTTCACCAGGTATTTGAACTGTTGACCCAAATTAATGATATACTGGACTGTTGGACCACTGAGAGTTCCAGCAGGTGGATGTAAGGATTGACAAAATTCCTGAAGTTGTATTGGAAATAATGGAGGAGAAACCTTCATCAAGGTTTTTCTTTCATGGGGGTCTTTGTTTCATATCTACCAAACTTATTCAGGGACAATTCACTTTTTGGCTCTAATTATTTTTGGAAGGCAAACCATACTGCCTAATTAGATAGGGAAAGGTTGGTTGCTTTACAAGGATGTTTAAAGATTGCTGCTATTATGTTGTACCAGGTAAACAAGAGATGCCGGTTTCTTCTTGAGTTTGAGAAAGAAGTAAAGTGTGTACTTGAAAATCTGAAACATGATGATCACCCTTTTGGAGGCCAAGATGCAGATGCATCTTCCCTTGGATGGGCAATGTCAGCAGTCTCATCTCGGGCATTCCGTTTGTATGGCAGCAAACGTCCAGATGGGACCCACGTGGATGTCCCCATGATGCTTCCACTCATCGATATGTGCAACCATAGCTTTAATCCAAATGCCGAAATTGTTCAGGAACAAGAGACAGTCAACACAAAGATGCTAGTAAAGGCATGTATTTCTTTTCTTCTCTATCATGACAGGGTAGATACATGCAGACATGCATGCTATTCATTAGGTTTTAGTGTCGATCTCACTTTTTTCTCTACTGAAGCTATACTCATTCTTCTTATGTCAGATTATTTATTGTGTTTGCTATATGCTCACCAGGTGGTTGCAGGGACACAGATCAAGCAAGATGATCCTTTAGTACTTAACTACGGCTGTCTAAATAATGATTTTTTTCTTCTAGACTATGGGTTTGTGATACCATCGAATCCTTATGACTGTATTGAACTCAAGTATGATGCGGCTCTTTTGGATGCTGCGAGCATGGCTGCTGGGGTTTCATCCCCCAACTTCTCTTCACCAGCTCCATGGCAGCAACAGATTTTATCTCGGCTAAATTTAGATGGAGAAGGCTCTGTTCTCAAGGTTTAGTTCTTCGCTTTACTGTTCCTG
Organism: Ilex aquifolium; assembly: GCA_951799425.1. Classification (NCBI taxonomy): domain Eukaryota; kingdom Viridiplantae; phylum Streptophyta; class Magnoliopsida; order Aquifoliales; family Aquifoliaceae; genus Ilex; species Ilex aquifolium. The sequence goes on along the minus strand of OX637397.1, from coordinate 39,691,501 downwards.
TATTATTCATATTTCTGAGAGTTCAAAGGCACCTGTCCTTGTTATAAATACATTTTTCCCCAGATATGAAGTTTTTGTGGCCCACTGCTTGTGATGGAAACTAGATAGAAAACATTTTCTTTCACATATAGAGTTTCAAAAACATTAAATTGGACTCCTAATCCAGTGTATTTTAAATGAAAAAAATGCATAAATTTCCTAACTGACAGAATGTCCTGATACTTCTTAGTATCCCTAAAAGCTGTAAGTTGACGAATGCTTTCAAGAAGCTCTAAGTGTCTATTTGGCCACAGCTTGTCATGAACTTCACCTTCAAAGCCTGATTGTCTAACTGATCACCTTAATTCTTTTGCAGGAGAATAGTTGCTTCATGAAAATTCTTATATTGCATCTCAGAGTTTACATAAATTTGTTTAACTTCTTTTTTGTCCTATTTTTTCCTAACTTCCTTTATGTCGTTTCTCATTAAAGGTAAGCTTAGGAGGTCCAGAGTTAGTGGAGGGCCGTTTGTTGGCTGCCCTTAGAGTACTTCTTGCAAGTGATGTGGAAGCTGTACAAAAGCACGATCTGGATACGCTGAAATTGATATCAGTTGAAGCCCCTCTTGGAAGATCAAATGAAGTTGCTGTGCTTCGCTCCATTATTGCATTGTGTGTGATTGCACTTGGACACTTCCCCTCCAAAATAATGGAGGATGAGTCCCTACTGAAACAGGATGTTTCTGGTTCAACCGAGTTGGCTATCCAGTTTAGAATCCAAAAGAAGTCTGTCATTATAGATGTGATGAGAGATCTTACAAGGAGGGTAAAGTTACTCTTGTCAAAGGAGCCTATCACTGCTCAAAGTTAAGTACTCAATTGTCATGTTTGGAGGGTCAATCTATATATGATTCGTATTTTCATGGATGCCTCACTTTAATCAACATTTTTGCTCTGTTTCACACATCCTACTCTTTTCATGTGAAGATTTTTGCCCTCTGTCAGTCATCTTACTATGTTTGCTTCATTCTTCTAGTTCTGTTAGTAACTTTTGCAGAATGAAAACTTGTGTAATTTGTCACCTTATCTGATCGAATTACATGAATATTATGTGCTCTTGAATGAGCAAATCACCCGATTGTTTTCACCGTGGCATACAGGTAGTTTCAAATGTTTTTAATGTGAATAATTTTTAGGAGATTGTTAGCATTTTTTGTGGTTGTTTGTGGGTTGATCTTATTGGTTGTCTGTATATGTGTATTTCTTTCTGAAATGATATGGGAAAAAATGGTAGAAAATTGATGATGTTGAAGATAATGACCAAGGAACACATGCTGAAAACTATTGAAACAAGGAGATTACTTTTGAAGGGAGATATATAATAATACATGGGAAAGGCCACAAGATATTTTGCTTAAGTGATAGTCTCTGAACAAAATACTTAAAGCTATAAACTGGTAACCAAATCCATGAAATTATGAAATCAATCGGGTGTAACTCAGTTGGTCACTCTTGATTCTTTCAATATTCTCTCAATTAAGAGATCAAGTGGTTAAATCTCGCATTTGACAAAAGTTAATTAAAAAAAAAAAATCTGAACTTAGCTTACTCCGTAAGAATTCTCTTACGATTCTGCTAACTAAGAAGTTAAAGAGTCAATCCTTATAACAAGTAAAGGTTGATTTCTTATGTAATCCTTCTTGCTCTTGGGGATTCAATTTTGCTCTCTTTTTGACATTTTTTGTGGGTGTTTCCTTTTCTGTGGATGAATCATTCCAACAATTGTAATAATTGATTATTCATTATATTATTAATTCATCGATGTATACACAAAAATAAAAAATAAAAACTCCCTGGAAATATGATGGCAAAAGAATAAACAGAATTCTCTCTTCCAAATGCATAATTTTAATTCTTTTATGGGTTTGAATTTCTTTGTTCTGTGAGTGTTGGGAACTGAAGATTTGGGAAGAAGAGGTGGAGGCAGGGATGGAGAGAACAGATAAGAAAAGGGGCAGAGAACTTATTCTTTGATGTCTCCAGTGATTGATATTCATCTGAGCCATGTATTAGAGCACTGAAAAAGAGAAAAAAGGAAAGAACCCAGTAAAAGAACCTCTAATCTTTCTATCCTTCTGCAAAATTTGAAGTTATGAACCAGAGCTCACTAACCAAAAAAAAAAAAAAAAGGTGCTCAAAATTTAGAGGACTGGAAAGAGTAGTGAACCTTCAAGAAAGTTCTTAACTATCTCGTGCATCAAATATGTACAACTGGAAATAAATCCCAGAACATAGGAAAAACAAGAAAACTTTGGAATAGAAAGAACTATCTAATTCAAAATAGACACCCATGACCCATGGCCAGGAACATATATCTACTATCAGATATACTTTTTTTCTATTAGTTTGCAACAGAGATGGGTCTTTCTCTTTCAGCTAATCCCAGCGGCGAGCGAGAGCGCTTCTGCCTGGTGATCTCCCAAAGAACTGGCCGTATCTCTGGCTGCTCCAGCGATGGGTGCTTGATCCTCTCCATTTCTTGCTTGATCTTTCTCACTTGGCTGTGAATTGCAACACCCAGGTACCTATCTTCTTTGTTATTGTTGTTGGTGATGTTATTTTTCTGTTCCATTTCTTGCTTGAGCTTCATGGCATAAGTCACACCTTACACACCTCACACCTGTATTTCTCTTGCTTCTGAGGAGTTCTAAACTTATTGACATTTATTTATATATGGAGAGAGAGAGAGAGAGAGAGAGAGAGAGAGAGAGAGAGAGAGAGAGAAAAGGACATGATTTGTTCATGAATGGTGAGTATGGGAAGGTAATAATGGGTGGCAGTTTCCTTTTAATATGGATCAATTTCAGAACCATGTGTAATGATATGTATGAAAATCTACCAGCTGTGCCCCTTTTGTTTGGAAACAAACTACTCTTTTGACCTAGGTGATTGGGACAAATTACTGATTAATCTATACAACAGATATTTGTATAGGTGAGATAGGTCATTTTTTATTTTTTTTTGGAAAAACTTTATTTGCACCACGTAATTATTGTCAGTTGGAGTTGGATCTCTCCATTGTATTTTGATTATTTCAATTCTCCCAGTATTATATTAGTATATTACCACCTTGAATTTAAATGAGATGGAGATCTATTTTCTTCAAGTATCTTCTCCACCAGTACCAATACAATGAGGGATGTTTGATAATTGAGAAAATTGAAGAAATCTAGTATTGGAAAGAATCTGCATCATTAGTGGTTGGATTAATAAGTTTAAAAATTGAGTTTTTGGGTGTTTGAGAGAGTCAAAGATTTGGCAACTTTCAAAGTAGGATGGGTGGGTAGCCAGCCTCTTCCACACTAACCCCCCGCCCCCCACCAAAATAAATAAATAAATAAATAAATAAAAGGGCTAAACGAATATCCCAAAGACAGTTCAGGTTATTCTCTTTCTCTAATTTGGGTATTAAAGAGTCATGTAGTGGCAGTGAGGTAATCAATATTTGACCATGTTTGACAAATTGGCTTACGTTGTTGGACTATTCTAGATTTAGAGCAGAGCACTACTAAGACTATATAGAATTAGGAATATGTTAGCCCCACAGTAGTCGAAATTCTGGTTGCCCCAACTTGGCTGCTAACTCTTTGTTTTTTTTCCCCTTTGATGGGTGAAGAGAGGGACAACAACAGGTTATAAAAATAAATATACACAACTAAAGATAACCACAAGACCTAACACAAACACAAATCACGTGTTAGATTGCTAACCATGATTTAAATATTCAAATCATGAAAGGTTAATGGGTAGTGGGTTTGGTTAAGAGAAGAGGTTAAAGTTAATCTTGAATTTTCAAATACAACATAATTAACAATAAATCAGATTAATCAAAATATCTGATTTAATTAATTAAATAAATTATACTAAGATTAATCAGCATTAAATACGAATAAAAAATAATAAAATCAAATGGTTCGTCTCGATTGCCACGCTTAGGGAATGTGAACGTCAGGCATGTGTATCACATGGACACGTGTGCTAATCCACCACATTAAATTTCAAGTTGCTTTGACTCAATCCATGTGTGTCAGTTCATGAACGTGTGGTGTACTGTTCCTTCCACAGTTCCACCCCCCAACACCCCTGATCTGGATAACACCGATGCCACAGTTTCTTGGAAGCTAAGGGGAGGAAGTTTGGGGTGGATTTAACGTATTAGATTTCGTGGCACACGTGTTTTGTTGTAATTTAATGCTTCTCTAATTTAGTGTACGAAAAATATTTTTGACGCGATTTTAATAACCATGTGAGAGGGGTGAAATAAACGTTTATATTGATATTTTTGTCAATATGAATATAACGCGATTGCAAAACTGAAATACCACAACTAATATATGACATGAAGTTACACAAATAAGAGAATAAGAGCAACTCTAAGGGGAGTGACATCAGGGATGGTAACTCTATAACTGTCAAAATATTAATCTAAATTCAAAATTTTTTACTTCAATGGGGTGACATCAAGAGTTGAAAAATGACAACAATGTTCTTAGGGTGACAATTTTGACAACTCTGAAGAGAGAAAGGGAGAGGTTGTAAATGGGTTGATAAATATAGATCCGTTAAATTGATGAATGATCCAACGATGAATATAGATCCAACTATTCATATAGATTGATGAATAAAAAAAATGAAAAATGACACTCCATTTTGGCACCTTCCATTGGAACAGATTTATAATTCAGGGATGTCAAAATACTGTTTAATGTTACAAATACGTGATTTGACATCCCAAAATGACAACTCCTCTTGGAATTGCTCTAAGGGGTGCAATGATGATCCTTATAAATTGGAAGTATTGGAAAAAAAACATGAATTTGGTGCAACTATAATCTTTGATTATCTTTACATAAAATAATTATTTCGTATGAACAATTGTTAGTCTGATGTTTTTGTCATGACTCTTATAACAATTATCTTAAAAAAAAAGAAGAAGAAGATAAAAATAAGAGAAATTTTTGTATGAATTTAACACACTATATGTCACTGTCAGGTGATGTATAGATATCACAAATAAATATTATATATTTTGAAAAAATGATTGTCGGTCTATCACCTATCATTTTGTCAATATATAGACTGACAATCATTTTTTCATCAATTCTCATGAGCCTTCCACATATCTAGATAAGGAAGTCCATGTGGGTATGTCGTGCCTACCACAGGCCTCATACATTCATTTCTGTCACACTGACCAAAGAAAGTCCCAGACTATCACCTGTTCAATATAAAATTAGGAGGTTAAGTTTAACACAAAGTTAAAAATAATATTTATTGACAAACATAACTAGTAGCTGAGTTAGGTTAATATCAAACATGTACAACTCAAATTTGACATAATACACGCGTGTAGTCGAGATAGTGTGAAAACATATTCGGATGTTTTTCTTCATTTTCTCATTTCTTTATTTCATACGTTTTTTTATGAGTTATAGTAAAATTCTAAAATTTATTATATAATTTTGCAACCATCTAAACCAAATAGATTTTGAATTTATCAAAACCCTATTAGTCTATGTTTTAGTGGAGGGAGAAGAGAACTTTCATTGTGGATTTTTGTTCATGACTTATGTGACGATGCACAAATTGGGTTTGTACACCACCTGTCAAGTGTGAGTAGTGAATACAATAATTAAAGTAGAGAGAGAGAAGACGAGAGTTATAGTGGTTCGGTCAGTGTGACCTACGTCCACTATTGAATGGCTAAGGTCGCCGGGTGTTTTATTAATTCAAGAGTGTAGGGAGAGCAGATGGTACAAGCTTAGAGTAGGAGATGAGCTATGTGCTCAGTAGAGTGTGATGCCCCCCAAGTGTTGGTGGGGCTTACAATTTATAGTCACCCCCTAACAGGTTGGGGCGACTCAATAGCAACTAAGTATCTATTCTAGCGGAGCTCTTAACTTCTTCTCAACGGGTGAGGTGGTTGAGGGGCTCTCCATGAGACTCGGTCAAGGATGAGGAGAGGGCTGACCCTTTCCAAGGCGGCTAGGGTGAGGCTCTTGATGCTTCCTCGGTGATGTAGTCAGGTTGATGAGTTTAACTTGGCTTGGACCTCCTTGGGCCTGCTGGGTCTTCATGAGTTTGAGTCTTTGATTATAATTGGGCTTCAACATGGATTTGGGCCTGACCCATCATTATGTATATCCACCCAAATATGAATCGATTAATATCAGTATTGGTATAGCTTTTTTTTTTTGACAAAAAAGAAAGGACAAGTACTGAATAAGTAGATACGATTAACTCAGTTGTTGAACCAAAAACAGTAAAAATGATAGTAGCATATCTTCCATATCAAGAGCTAGAGACAAGTGATGACTTTTCATGTACAATAGATCCAATAGATCTAATTGATTATGCTCATGCTCATGACAGGGTTTCAATTTATAGTTGCGATCAAATTAATTACTATTAGAGATGACTCTACTAACGAATTGATCTGTAAGCTCAATTCTTGTTAGGGCTTGTTCTATTCTTTAAGTTGTAAAGTGGGTTGTACGAAGGGAATCTTCAAGTTGGATGAGTTCAAAATTCGGCAAAGTCAAGTTTGAAACGGAGGTCTATATAATATAAATTGGCTAAGTGTCAAATTATTAATATCTAGGTATGGTCCTCTTTTCCTCTTGCATTTTTACCAAAAAGGATGTATATCTTTGAAGGGCCTTTATCGTTATGCATATCATTATTGTTCGGACGAATTATATTTTGCCGTCTAAAAGATTTTATAAATTTTATTTTACACTCTTAGAAATTATATTTTTTGCACTATATTTTACATGTATTAAAAATATTACAATTTGATCGTTTCATTAACTTTTATTGCTTATTTCATTGCCGACAATGGGATGAATTTTGATGAAATAAATAACAAAAGTGAACGTAAGGATTATATCACACCACTTTTAATATATTGATGGTATAATGCAAGAAATCTCATCTTTAATAGTATAAATTAAGAAAACTTAAATGTTTGGGGTTACAAAGTGTGATTTTCCGTTATTTGACTAACATAATTGACAGGAGGGCAGAGTCGATATTACGATCAACTTGGGGGCTAATTCACAAGCTCCAAGTGTAGAAGGTGAGTGATAAGGTGGTGGCTCTGACGATTGTATATACAGAAGATACGTTAAGCAGTTAAGTTTGTTGGTGGTTGTCAGCTTATGCGTGTAGGCTTCAGGAACTTCTCCACGTGGCCGACTTTCATTTGCCGTCCAATTAAATGATGACGTCTGATTGGATGATTGATCTAGGTGTCCCCATCTAGAAGCTACCCATCATCCGTGAAATTAGTGGTGGGATTTTTAGTCGAATCTCAAATAAACTAAGTTTGAGTTGACATTAATTATATGATAGAAAACTCGTGACTGAAAATACGGTGCAATATGAATGATTTTGAAATGAATATTGATAGTCATTGGATGAATGTATTTAAAATTGTCGAATGAATTTATTAAACCCTATCTTATTTTATATTATAGATTTATAATTTTAATCAATTCACATGATTAATATATTTCAATTAATTTATTTATATTACCAGCAAAAAATATATATTTATATACAAATTTTTAAGATTAATTCCTTTGACATGTTTATAGTATGAATATGAATATAAAATGTGCAAAGGCCCCCATAAAATCGAATAAATCAAGTTTCAATGGTTAAGAAAATATTTAAATGTTCTGTTATATTGGTATGAGTGTTAAACCAATCGATACTTTCATGAGCATGACTATAAATCTTTGAAATTTGTCTTACTCGTGTGTTTTATAATTTATATTTATTATATTTATTTTTTTTAGTAGAGTTTTACAAGTATAATCTATCTATCTATGTTGAGGCCTGGGAGGGCCATGCCCCACCACCCTCAACATAGCTTAAAAATTTGGATTTTTTAAAATAATCTAATTAAAGTATTTGATTACTAGGCCCCATATATACATATATCCATATTTTTCATTTGTTCCTATTTTCTTTTTTCTTTTTTTTAGTTCAATGATCAGAGGTGTTCTTGTCAATTTACGCGCACCTCGACTAATTTTCTCTTTGATTTGGTCAAAGGTAGACCATCTACACCAGAACTAGAGTATTCATGAGAGATAGAGATAAATCTCTCATGACTTGATCTCAATGGATAACTCCAATAATAACAAATACGAGTTCTTTGAAATTTTTGGCTCTATTATTGATAATACAGATTAAACAATTTCTGAGTTTGAGTTGTTTTCAGCCAATAGAAGAAGTTAATGAACTGTATGACTAACAGTTTGCTTTATTGAAAGGTCTTCCTAAAATAATATCTTTTACGAAGCATTTTATCTTCAACTTTCTAAAAGGGGATAACCCTGAAAATATGACCCCAAATCACATTAATGGAGCTTATTTTAAACTATCTTGCAGCCTAAGATAATAAAAAAAAAAAAGGTGTGCATCTAATACAAAGTTTGAAAAGAAGTTTCATCATAAAATGACTAAGGAAACTTCCCTAAAAAGCCATTAGACAAGTTTAAAAGAGTACGTGATCAATAATTTTTTTGTTTCCTTGATAGGGATAGATCCATGAATTAGGTTTAGAGGGGGGTGATGATCCCTTTGAACAAGTGTTTAAAGGAGGGTAATTGTGAAAGTGAATAAAAGGTTGTTTTGGATAAAGAATGGGAGAGGTACGGACTTTTTATAATTGTTGGGAGAGACGGTAGTATAATTTTAATAGAAATTTAAACTACTACACTGCATTTATGAATATTAAACCAGTCAAGAACTTTTCGCTGGATTGGAAAAAAAAAAAAAAAATCTTCCTCCTTAATGCACTATCTTTGTTTAATATTGGTAATAATTATTAAAATAGGTTGGTTTCTATCTTTAATTTTTGTTGATCATCAAATTTATGAATGTTCATTTATTGCATTATTTACTTATCACAAAAAAGTTATTTTTAATTTTTTTTTAAACTTCTCAAATATGGTTAGCAAATCTATACTTTTATACTATAGTATAAAGAAACATATTATTAAAAATATTATTGAAATGAATTCTCTTTATTTAATGCATTTAAAAATTGCTCTTTTTTATTATACAAACTAGTGTCCTGCTCAGTACGATGCACAAGATTATTATTCGTGTCTTTTTTTATGTATAATTTTTAGTCACTTAAGAAGTTAGATAAACAATTATAAAAAAGTTTATGGGTGATAAAAAGTGATTTTGTTTAATAAATTTTAAAAAAATAGTAGTTAATTTTTGAGAAATTGAAGAGTTTACAAATAATACATGGTCAAGTTTGATTGGAGGAAGTCTTAGTTTTGAATCAAAAAATTATAAATTCTCAGAAATGAGGAAATGAGGAGGGAAGGTTTCTCAAACCTTCCCACCTCTTAATTGTTATATATATAACTCATATTAATACACATTGAATAATATTAACAAATCTCGAATGCTTCATCTTCTTCCTATTTACGTTATGAATATTTATGCATAATCTTTGTTTAATGTTGATAATAATTATTATAATAAGGTGGTTTCTATCTTTATATGGACAGACCTTCTGAATTTAGTAATACAGGTAACATAGACAGACTTTTGAATTTAGTGGTAAGGTTACGGGGTTGCACTTTCAAGGGAGCTTGGCTTGCACAGAGCTTGCTAGCTTAAACACTAGTAAGCTCTTGAAGTAAGTCTTCCACCGTATTTGCACAAGAGGAGGTTACATTTCTTGGCTTGGTGACTTGGTGAGAGCAAATGAGATCCACGCTCCTATTTATTGGCTCTTGATCTTACAATGAATGACTAATATCTTATCAAGTGTCAATTATCTAGCTTATCTCTAGAATGTTCAATACAAATGTAAAATCTTCTATAATATTTTTTTGATTAACACTTGAGTTATCTTCTTGAGCTCTTTTTTAAAATTTATTAAACAAAATCACTTTTTATCACCCATAAACTTTTTATAATTATTTTTAATTAAAAAAATACATAAAAAATTAAAAAAAAGATACAAATTATAATGTTTGTATAATAAAAAACAGCATTTATTAAACAAAATCACTTATATTATTAAAAAAATATATAAATAACAATAGTATGTAACTGTATTATTAATAAATAAGTTCAAAAAAATTTAAAAGTCTTTATAAAAAGAGTCCAAAATAAGTTAAAAGTCAAATATGTGTAAAAAATAAAAATTAAATGGAAGTATATAAGTCGGTATAATTAACTTTATAATAATAATTAGGGATAAAATAGAAAATCAAGAGTTTTAACTATTAGATGCCGATCAATCTTGTTGGCGCGGAGTGAGATCTCATTTAATATATTTTTTCTCTCTTTCTTTTTTAGTAGGTCAATTATTGAGAATACAAGTGGGACCTATTATATAAGTGAGTCTCCTATTATATATGGTGTATCATTATTATATACTAAGAAGAAAAATAGATAATTAAAAAAAAAAAGTATTGGAGGAAACACGAGTCCTTCTGCCCCACCTTGGATCCATCTTTTTTCTTTGAGAATTCATGATTTGGGTCAACTTGGGTCTTGTGAGTTAGGCAGTCACCGAAGGCCCCATTTGGCCCATATGTTCTCATATGAATTTTTATGCTTAACAAGGGAATGAGTCATTCTCAAGAGATTTATAATGAGTTTAGTCCGTCAAAAAAATTATTTGGAGATAAGTCCGTTTTTAATATTACTAGTTGATGCACACGTGTGTTGCACGTGAATCAATTTGTTGCAATAAAAAAATAACTATAATAACATATATATTAATGGAGCTCAACATTAGATGAATCCAATCATAAAATTGTCTCCATTGGCAATTATACATTGCGTAACATGCAATTCTTCTTAATATAAGCAGAAGGAGATCAAAATTTAAAAAAAAAAAAAAAATAGCTTTGAACTTCTACCCACTTTTAAGAAGACCATTTGAGAACAACTCTTTTCTTCATTATAATGGTTGTAGAAATATAAATGTCAAGAACAACCTATGACTGAGGAATCCCCTTGACCATTTGTGTTGCTCATGTACAGGTGAACCACATGTAACTTCAAAATCCAATGTTCTTATATTAGACGAATGGCAACTCCACACAAACATGTAATTACAAGATGCTGATATGCAAGGTCATGTAATTAAAGACATACTAAAGGATTAGAGAAGGAAAGGCAAGTTACGTTCATGATCTTGGGTATACATTGTTTCTAATGAAAACAAAATCAAAGCACTAAAAGGTAAATTGAAGTATTGCCACATAAATATGCATCATGGTCTTTACATTTTACACTAACCTCCATAAACAGTTAGTACTAAATATAGTTATTCCTGTGAAAGCAATACCAAAACAATAATTATAGTAATACATTTGGACCAATAATCAGGGTAGCTGATGATTGTGGTCCTAATAAGGCGCCTATATTACGAAGTTATCTCATGGAGTTAAAAAGATTTTCAACAATACGATTACATTGATCAGTTACAACTGCTTGAAGACACACATAAGAGCAAATATATTATATTAAGATATGAAGGCATACACACACACACAAAAAATCCAGGCACATCAAAAAAAAAATTCAAAATTTTTGAATCCAAAAAACACTCAATTGCATAGTATATCATAATCACAATAAAGAGAACCAATATATGTTGTAGCTGAAAAATTATAGAAGACAAGAAAATGCAAAATTTTGATGGTTTTAACATGAAATATGATTTTTTTTTTTTTGTTGAATTATTCTTGTATATTAATGGTTAGAGAGAAATTCAGATAGGATTATGAATGCTGCAAATTAAGTGTAATTTCTCTCTAACCATTAATATACAAGAATAATTCAACAAAAAAAAAAAAATCATATTTCATGTTAAAAATGGCATGTTCTCTAATGCTTTTGGAATAATCATTGGAACTATTTGTTACTATGAAACATACTAAAGTAGTTTGACATAGCTCCAATCCAAGTACTTTGACATAGCTAAAACTAAAACATTCAGATTTTACCTTCTCTTCTACAACAGGAATGACATCACCAGCACAAGTAGGAACGACAACAAGTTCGGCATCAACAAAGGATGGACCACCAAGGCCAACGTCCATTATAATTGATAAGAGAACGTCCTCTGTAATTAAGAACAACAGTAAGCTAGAAAAAATTTTGGGAGCTCCGATCACTAAACCCAAGACCCTTGAGAAGATTGCTAGATTTGAAGTGAAGAATGAGAGAGAGAGAGAGGTAGATAGAGAGAAAAAGGCAGAAGATTAGACAATAATTAAATCCAGAAATAGAGAGGATGAAAGACTATAATTAAATTATGATTGAAGGACGAGAGAGAGAGAGAGAGAGAGAGAGAACCAAAAGGATGACCTTCAACGTATCAATATCCAGTAGTGAGATTTGGTAATTAACTTATGTTTAGAAAATGGCAAAGGGAGCAAGGCATATACGTGTGATGATGAATTATATTACTGTAAAACATCATTTGGTCAAATTGGCCAAAGAATAAAATGAAAGTAATCAAAATCCCTGATACGTACCCACTATGATTCTCAATTGCCTCAACCTAATCCACAACCAGAACGTAATCATGTCCCTCGGAACCATAGCAGGTCTGAGAAACAGCAGAATTCCGAGGATCAATACCTCCGCCCAGTGCGTGTATGGGGCCGCAAAGCCAATTGGTGTCGTACAACTGTGGTGAACCCTATGAATCTTCTCGTACCCCTACTTGCAATGCAAAAACTGATAGATCCAGTAACTTATATAATCGTCAGCAATGAAATATATTGCCAATTGCATCACAATTTCCCCCAACGACGGTAATGACATGCTCGTCCGAATCCCAATCATCTGCAAATTCACATGTGATTTACAAATATTAATACTAAAATCGACAATACAAGATTGACAAATGAGAAGCAATAATTGTTGCCAGAGTTATTATTACTTTGATTGAAAGGTATGAGACGAGTAGGAGGGGTCTGATGACGAGGATGAACATGCGCATTACGTCTCTGTAACATCGGAAGGAATCAGAGTAGGAGAGCTTGACCTTGGGTTGGTTTTTTTGTAACTAAATTACTGTCATTGAAAAAAAATTGAGATAATGGGCGAAGGTGTAGAACCTGGGTTGTATGGAGAAGACCTTAAATCTTCCACTAAGAAGTTGTAGGGCCTCAAATGCAGAATTAAAGAGAGATGGAGAGGGGAAGTTAAAGAGAGGGTTGTGCGAATTTGTGAAAACGCGGGAAGAGAGAGAAAGTAACGACCGAGACGGCCCGAGAGGAAGCACATGAGGGAGAGAGAAAGAGACTGGTGAGCCTGCTACTGAATGTGAAGGATATGGATGACATAATTGTGTTGTTGGAGGATAAAAGTGAGAAAAAAAATATTTTTCAGATATACTCACTTTTTAGAGTAGTATAAATTAATAAATAGTTAAATTCACTATTTTTTTAAAACTTCAAAAGACATTTTCTTGAAAGCAACTTTAAATTAGTTTCCTAACTTGAGAATTATTATCCCTTAATTCACTATCAATGAAGATATGTCAATAATTTTTTTTACATAAATTTGAAATTCAAATTCAAATAACAACTGATACTCTCTCTCTGTATATTTATATAATAAAGTAACTTACAATTCAAATTTCAAAAGATAAACAAAATAACTTTTGCTTTTCGCGGTTCAGATCGCTTTAAATTTTACTTTAAAATTAATCTAACGGCTAATATTAACCTCTTAAATTTAATAGCAAAAATAGGCCCCTAAGGGTGTGTTTGGAGTGACTTTTTAAAAGTACTTCTAGAAATTATTTCTCATAAGTACTTTAAAAAAAAAATAGTGTTTGAAACCGCCCCACCACTACCTCTATCACCGCCACCACCGCCACCACCACCACCGTCGCTGTCGCCGCCACCACCACCACTGCCACCATCGTCGCCACCACCACCGCCACCGCCACCACCATCACCACCCCCGCCACCACCACCGCCGTCGTCGCCACCACCACCGCCGCCGTCGTCGTCATAGTCACCACCACCACCACCACCGCCACCACCATAGCCATCATCGCCACCACCACCGCCACTGCCACCATCGTCGCCACCACCTCCACCACTGTCGTCGCCGCCACCACCACTATCACCATCCCCCGCTGTCGCCGCTACCACTACCTCTGTTATCGCCACCACCACCACCGCCGTCGTCATCATAGCCACCACCACTGTCACCATCGTCGCCACCGCCGCCACTGCCACCACCACCATCACCACCCCCGCCACCACCATAGCCATCATCGCCACCGCCACCGCCACCTCCACCACCGTCGCCACCCCCATCGCCACCACCTCCACCACTGCCGCCGCCACCACCACCGCTGCTATCGCCACCATCACCACCGCCACCACCATCGTCGCCACCGCCGCCGCCGCCGCCACCACCATCGCCGTCGTTGCACCCACTATCGCTGCCGCCACCGATGCCATCACCGCCGCCACCACGGTCATTGCCACCCACCACAACTATCACCGTCTCCTACCACCAACTCCTCTCACCCCTCACTACAACCGATGCTTAAATTCATTTATCTCTCATCTATATTTGTGATTTGATTTTAGATATGAATACAAATATGTTTATTATTTACCATTTTTTATTACTCTTTGCCTTCAGGCACATGCAATAACTAGTATATCTATATAATAAGATAGTTCACAAGTTGAATTTTATCCGTTACACAATTTTCCCCTCAAAAACATTATATCACATGTTTCTATCACATGCCAAATTATTTTAATATTTGATTAATTTATAGTTTCAAACATTATTAATACATAATAGTATACATACGTTGAGACAATTTTATCGGATTACGTATTTTGAAAAAAAATTGTCGAGATTTTTAAGAAAATAATGGACAAAGAAATGAAGGAAAGAAAAATTATTATTTAATATAATGAGATAGATTTTTTTGGGCATTCAAATTTTATATTTCATCGTATCTTTAGGCACAGGTTATGACTAGTATATATATATTTACCATGTTACTGATTTTGTGAGCATATTACTGTTTTTGTTGGGTATCTTACTGTTCATGTTACTGTTGTTGTTGAGCATATTACTGCTATTATTTTCCCAAATATTAATACTCAATGTTATTATTTTTTTATTTTTTTAATATTATTATTTTTTTGTGTTTAAATGTATCTATTTTTTTTGTATTTAAATGATACTATTTTTTGTGTTTGAATGATACTATTTTTTGTGTTTAAATGTTACTATTTTTTTAATATTACTATATGTATGTACTAGTTATTTTCTGTGCTTGAAGGTACAGAATAATAAAAAAAAGTCAACAATAAACATATTTATTTTCACACCAAAAATCAAATTACAAAGATAGAGGAGATAGAAAGAAATTTAAGCACCGATTGTAATGGGGACGAGCGATGGTTGTGGTGGTAGAGGCGAGCAGTGGTTGTGGAGGTAGGGGCGAGCGGTGGTTGTGGTGGTGAGCGGCAGTGGTGGTGGTGGGAGACGGTGATAGTTGTGATGGGTGATGACGATTGGTTGTGATGGTGGTAGCCATGGGTGGCAATGGTGATAATAGTGGTGGGATGGTGGGGGGTGGTGGTGATGGTGGGGCGGTGGGGGTTGTGGTGATGGTGGGACAGTGACGGTGGTGGTAAGGTAGCAATAGCGGTGGTGGTGATGGTAGTGAGAATGGTGGTGGTGAGGCACTGGTGGGGTGATAGTGGTAGTTGTGATGGTGGTGATGGGGCGGTGGGTGTGGTGGTCGTGGGCGGTGGCGACAGTGGTAGTGGTGGTGGTTGTTGTGATAGACGTGGTGGTGTGGTGGCGGCGGCGGTAGTGATGGTGGTGGTGGTGGGGTGACGGTGATAATGGTAGTGGTGACGGTGATAGTGGTGACGGTGATAGTGGTAATGGTGATGGTGGTGGTGGGGCGGTGGTGGGGTTGTGGTGGTAGTGGTGGTGGTAGGGTGGCGACAGTGATGGTGGTGGTGGGGGCAGTGGGTGGGTGGTGGTAGTGGTAATAATGGTGGTGGGGCGGTGGGTGGGGTGTTGGTGTGGTGATGGTGGCAGTAGCAGTAACGGTAGTGGTGGTGGTGGTGGTGATGGTGGTGGTGATGGTGGTGGTGGTAGTGGTGGTGGTGGTGGGGGTAGTTGTGGTGGTGGGGTGACGGTGGTGATGGTGGATTAGTTCAAAACACTATTTTTTTTAAAGTACTTATGAAAAGTTATAAGTTTTAGAAACACTTTTAAAAAATTACCCCAAACACATCCTTAGGGGCATATTTCTCTATTAAATTTGGGATGTTAATATTAGCCGTCAGATTAACTTTAAAGTAAAATTTAAATAGATCTCAATCGTGAAAATAAAAAGTTATTTTGTTTATCTTTTGATATTTGAATTGTATTGTACTTTATTATATAGATGTACTAGTAATCACCCGTACCTAAAGACACGGTACAATATAAAAATCGAGCACCCCAACGACCATTTTTAAAAAAAAATCGACATAACCCGTACTTAAAAGTATTGTGTAACACAAAATCGAGCATTCAAATGTAATACAAATATTTTCAATAGTATACAAATATTATAAATATCAATTTATTTATTTATTTATTTTTTAAGTTATGCCATTTTAAATCAATCTAAACCCACAATCAATCTAAACCCACAATTTGACAAAGTTTACTTTAAAAACATAACACAAAAGAAATCAACCTATGTACATAATTTATTGCATGACTAATAATTAGTACAAATCTACTTATTATTAAGAAACACATGAATTTAAAGCAAACATAACACAATTCATTTGTAGGATTCAATATGATGCCCCAATTCTATCTTAACAAAATTATTTATCAACTATTGCAACAACATAGTAATATCAACAATAGAATAAAGTTCAACTTTATCCATATAGATCTACATATATTAAATCCAACCCGCAATTTTAAATGCACACATTTAGTTAACATTCATTTAGTTCTCATATAAAAATCGTTACAACAAAAGTCTAAAATCCAAGCAAAATTGAAACTGATGATGTCTCGGAATTAATCTCCCAGGCCCAGCCTGATGTGGCTCTGATGGGTTTTACGGTGTAGGCTTAAGAAAACTAATGTTATGAAATGTCAAACAAAGAATGTAAGTGGTTCACCCTAGCCGATGGACTTGAGTTACATCCACTGTAATGAAGGCTCTTGCTCCTTGATGAAATATATTGATCTCAAATCATAATAAGAGAATTACAGGTACAGAATCGTTATGAAGCCTTCCTTATCTGGGTATTCCAGGTTTCAGAGTAAAATATGGTGAGAAGGTTAGGAAGATGGTTCAGGAGTCGATTCCCCCTCCCTGCTTCTACTGTTCTATTTATATGGTCCCTCTCCCTAGGGTTTCTTGCTCTTCTCCTTCCTTTTCCTGATCTTGTGGGGACCTTTCGTCCTTTCCCTGCAAGCCTTTCTGTCCGCCGGCGGTACTGCGCCCACGACCATCTTGGTTCGTTCGGCACCACTCCTCTCTGCCTTTTGTAGGGTGTAACTCTGAGGAATCAGAGCCTGTTCCCATTGTCCTTGGAGCACGTGGCGTAACAGGGCTCACCTTAGGTTATGGGCTGAGATCCGGACCAGGGCTGGGCTGTTGGCTCTTTGGACCATTTGGACTTTGGTCCCTTAGGCCCTCTGCTCTCGATGTGGGCTGGTTGGGACCATTTCCTTTGGGCTACAAAATCCACATTCTGGATTTTCAGGGCGTATTGGGCTCGGCTGTCATGGCGGTCCAGGCCCAGAAACCTATCCTCATCAGTTGCCCCCCAGCCCCTAGTCATGAGAATGACGTCTTCTCTGACCTGGGGTTTGGAAGTGTCTTTTCTGATTTCTCCATTGTCTCCATACGTGGCGGGAATGCGTGGTTAGTCGGCTTTGCATTGGTTTGGGCCGCTTTGGCATTCGCCGGTTGTGATGGGACGGTTTTTACACGTGTTATCATCGGGTGAACCCAACGGTACGGCTTCTGCGACGCGTCCTGACGTCTTGCCTCTCAGGACATTAAATGCTTTGTATAAAAACGGGGGAAATCCCTTCGCCTGTGTTACTTTTGGGTTTTTTTGAATCTCCTCCTTGCGTTTCCTTCATCTCCTTTGGCTTCCGAGGCGTTTCGTTTCAGACTTTGAGATGATCCTTAGGGTTTCTGCGTTCCCGGTTCTTTTCTGCATCTAGCGCCTTGACTAGGTACGTCTCTTTTCCTTTCTTTATTCTTTCTCGACCTGGATCCCTTCAACCCTCCTTGGTGGGGCTTTGGGTTCCACTTCTTGATATGGAGGTTTAGCTAGTTTAGGAGTCATTCCGACGACCTTTCCCCCTTTACGTATTTCGTAGATCATCTTACCTCGCTTAGGGTGTCCTTCCTTCGAGGTTGGTGTCTAAGACCTCCATTTCTGACTGACTGTGCTTTACATTTGTCTTCCCTCCATTCTGGTTTGCGGCCTGGACCCTTGATGGGAAAGTACGTCGTTTCTTCTTTCAAATCGGATTCCGAGAACCAGGTAGGCGAGGAGGTCGAGGAAAGTACCTCGGGCTCTTCGAACGGTAGTTCTTCTGATGATAGGGCGGCCTCTGGGTCCGCCCTTGGAGTTTCTGCTTCAGCCTTTTTAGAAGAAGCTCGTCATCTTTCATCCTTACCTCCCGTTTCTTTTGTTCCGTCAACGACGAGGAAGTCCAAGCCGGCTCCTCCCCTAACTCCTAGGAAGAGAGTTCGTCGGGATCAAGCCGACCTGGCTTGTTGTGTAGGATCGACTCCCAGTTGTCTTAGCGATGAGGATTTAGATAAGTTGAGGCGGGAGTATCATTTTCCCGACTCCGTCCTCTTACATTCTCCTGAGGAACACGAGATGTGTAATTCTTCTATTCCCGGCCTAGTCTGTTTCTACGAATCCGCTTTCCGTGCTGGTCTGCGGTTCCCTGTTCATCCTTTCATCCGAATTGTTCTCGGGTATTATAACATTTATCCTGCTCGGCTCTCTCCAAATGGTTGGGGTCTCCTGATCGGGTTTCTTGTTCATTGGTTTAAGAGTGGGAACGACTCTCATCCCTCTATTACGGAGTTTGCCTCTCTTTTTCAACTTAAGTCTTCCCCTTTCGCGGGTTTCCTATATTTTGCGAAAAGGGTAAAGGCGCGGAACCTAGTTATCGGGCTTCCCTCTTCCAACAAGGGGTGGAAACCCAAGTTTTTCTTTGTTAGAGGTGACTCCTGGGAGCTTTCTGGGGAACCAGGGGACGTCCCCCTTATTCCCAGGTTCTGGGGAGCCCCAAGGAATATAAGTAAGGCTCTTTAATTCGGCTACATCTTTCTTTGTTGTTTCTCTTTTACTGACTTAACTTCTGGTTTGCAGATTATCGTCATGTCCTTGGGGTTAAGGAGGCAGCTAGAGTTGCTAGGGCCAAGGCCTTGGGGTTGCAATCGTTCTTCGACCTAGTGACTGACGAGAATCTAGCCCTCTACGAGCTCGGGCCTCCTGTTGAGCAAGCTCCAGTGCCGGCATCATCCCCTACTCCCTAGCCTGAGCCAATGAATCAAGACTTGATAATGGCGATGTTCTCGGATACCGATAAATCGAGAAAGAAAAGGAAGCTAGTGAAGAGCGCACCGCCGCTATCCAAAGAAGCATCGGTATCCGGACCCCTGCCTGTTTCTTCTGGGCAGAAGAAATAGGATCTTCCTTCTCAGGAGGATGTGGCTCCCCCCCCCCCCCCCCCGTTCTCCGTTGAGGCATCTTAGGGCAAATCTTCAACCGAGGGAGCTTCGAAAAGACGGTACGAGGTCCCGGCAGCTCCTCCTCGCTTAGCCTCTTAGGAAGGCGGGAAGGTGGATACCGCTCCCTCTTTGTCCAAGGAGGAAGGGGACGGCTTCCTTCGTGACCCTGAGGTCGCCGTTGCCGCCTTGTCTGAGCTGGTTTCTACGTCGGATCCCAGGGTGGCCATGCGAGTTCCTTTCTACAGGAAGGTGGATCGCGCTATTCGGGGCATGGCAGAGGTATTTTCTATCCTCACTCTTCTCCTTCTCCGATATTTCTTTTTGCTGAGATTTTCACGGGTCCCTCTTGTACTGACCATCCTTTTTCTTTCTTAGTCGCTCGCTTGCGTGAAGATGCTGGGCTTTCACTACAAGGAAGAGCTCTCGAAGGCTAAGGAGTCAATAGACGCCATGTTAGTGAGCAAGGAGGCCGCTGAGGAGAAGGGGAAGATTCTGTCTTCGGAGGCCATTGAGCTGAAAAGGATTAATGATGAGATGGATGCCCGCCTTCAGGACTTCGTCAAGCTCATGGACTCAAAGGACGACAAGTTCAAAGCCAAGGAGGCCGACCTGATAGCCAAGGACTCGGAGCTCAGGGCCAAAGATGCTGATTTGGCGGCTAAAGACTCTGAGTTGTCATCTTTGCGAGCTCATGTTTCGCAGCTTGAGAGAGAAAGCGCCTCTACCTTTGTGAAGGGGTTTCTAAATCTTCAGGATCAACTTGAGGAGGCTTATCCTGACCTTGACTTGGATCCCTTCGTACCCATGCTTGGCTTCAAGAAGGCGACGATGGTGGCTGAGGAGGCCAAGACTCCTGGTCCCGGTGAGGGTGTGGCGCCTGGTACCGAGAAGGCATCTGATCCCATGGTGGCAGTGGCAGAGGAGATAGGTACATCGGCAGGCACTTCTAGTGAGGGGGTAGGTGGTGACAAAGAGACTGCTTCTTGAGGTCGATGTGTGGGCCTTCTGATGTTTTGACTTTCTCTGTAATTTTTCGGGTTGTTTTTTTTTGTAATGCTTCGCTGTAACTTCCTCTGACGCTGAAATGAGAACATTTGTGGTTTTTCCCTTTTTTATGGTTTTGTCTCGTAACGCTTCACTATAGACTTCATCGTCTGGTCTTTGTAGCCGGGTTTGCTTCTTCATGTTGTCTTCAGCCGATGGCCTTAGACAACTTAGACTGACTTTTTGCATTTTCACTTTTAGCCGAGCTTATCTGAGTCGAGCTGACCTTCACGTTTCCTTCCTTGAGTCGTTTAGACTCCTTAGGGCTGTTTTGGTATTTTCCTGTTACTTTTCTTGTACTGCAGGTCCGACGGTTTCGTTCGTTTGAGAACGTGCGCCGTCAGTGGGGGTTAGTGATCCCTCGATCGTGGTGCCCAAGAAGCCCCCACGATGCCACGTGTCCCCCTCATTAATTGCGAGGGACGTGCATTAACTGCTTCCGGCGACAGTGACAAGGCCTGTCTTGCAGCGCCTATAAATAGGCCTCCCGGGGAATGATTGCTCTCTACTGAGTATAAAAGGAGTTTTCTACTTTCTGGTGTGACACACTTTCCTTTCCCCGTTGCTTCTAAGAAAACCAATTCGATTTTTGCATTCATGGCTACTCCCTCTTCTCCATTTGATGTTATGGAACGAATCTTTGGTAACGCAGAAATTAGCGAAATCAACGAGGACGAGACTCAGCTCCTTGCTAGGCGCTTCGAGTTTCCCCTAGGTGTTGTCGTGCGCCCTGCCGACTTGCGCAGGTTCCATAGCCCAGTTAGTGGTGAAACTTGTTTCTTCGAGGCCCCCTTCTTATTAGGGCTTCGGTTTCCCCTTCCTGGCTTGATACGAGAAGTTCAGCTTCTGCCCCGCCATGCTCCTTCCATCTGGTTGGGCGGTGTTACTGGCCTTCACCGCTGCATGGGGGAGGTTGTTCCCCCAGGCCAAGGCTAATTTGATAGAATTTCTTCATTTTTTCTGCCATGAGGAAGTATCCGAGTTCTACCATTTCGTCCCTAGGCGAGGGGGAGAGATTCCCATCCGGGACCTCCCGTCGAGCCCTGAAGGGTGGATAAGGAGATATTTCTTCATTTCTGGAGATGGCTGGGAGTTTGGTTCCCAATTTCCGGGGTCTGTCAGAGTTTCTACCGCCTGGGGACGCCGCAGGAATCTAAGTAAGTTCTTGCCTTCGTGCTTGTTGATGCTTGTTCCCGTGTACTAACGACATTGCTTGTTCCTGTTGTAGGAGAGCTCCTGCCCCTTATTGCCGCGGAGTCGGCTTGGGTCGACCAAGCGCGGGCCCGTCTCCCTTTTTCTTACCTTGAGCTGATGCATCCCGGGATCTCCTCGGCATCAGGTGGTCGTGAGTAACTGATATCTTTTATTTTTCTGTTCCTTTGCTCGAAACCTCGCTAAGTCTTTGATTTTGTTTGTGTAGTCCCTTCTTACCTGGTGACTCAGCGTCATATGATCATGGAGCGTGTGGATGAAAGAAGACGGGATAGGACCCTAGAACCTCCGGCAAAGAGGACTAGGTTGGGGGAAAGCGGTTCTTCTGGCGAGGTTCTCGTTCCTGTCGCCGAGGCTCCTGTTCCTGCAGCCGAGGTCCCTGCTTCTGCACCCGAGGCCCTGAGGTTGCGATCAGAGCTTGTCGTTAGTAAGGCCACTGCGGGTACTGTTGTGATTGACCCTGTGGGAGGGCCGGTTCGGCGAGGCACTTCACTGATTGCTGCAGCTGGTCCAAGCTCGGCTCGTGCCCCCCAAACCCCTATTGCTGACCCGGAGGCCAGTCTACTTCGGGACGTGAGCTTGAGCAGTCGTGCACTGATGGAATTGATCCCCCGAGCTGACCTGCGCCGCTCTGTAGATCTCCCTTTTCAAGTTCGAAGACGTGACGCGCTTCATGCCCTCCTTGAGGTACGTTCTGGTGCTTTTCCCTTTGTTTCTACCTTCTTGGCATCTTATAACGTCCTTTATGTTTTCAGTCGACGACACATGTCTGCGCTCTTGGGAGGGAAATTTTTATGTTGAGGAGTGATGTCCAGAGGAAGGGTGCTGAGGTCCTTGAAGCTCGTCAGCGCGGCACTGAGCTCTTGAGCTGGGGCCTGGGTACTGAGAGAGAATTGGAGCAGGTCCTTGAGCAGCGGGCTCAGACCTTCAGACAATTGATTGCCAGTACCTCAGCTGAAATCTCCCTCAGGGACGAGCTGGCTCGTTTGAGAGAAGATCGTGAAGCCCAGAAGGAGGACCTGTTAAACGCTGTTGTTACCCGCTCTCTGCTGGAGGATCAGCTGAAAGAGTCCCGAGCTGCTATTTTTAAGCTGAATAAATCTTTAGCTGTTGAGCGTCAGCTGGTAGAGGATCAGCGGAAAGATATTGAGAAGGCTAGGCTGGAGGCAGCTAAGGCTTTCGTTGACGGGTTTTTTAACTTTGCTGACCAGGTGATGGAGAGGTTCCCCGACTTGGACCTCGAGCAATTTCAGCCGAGGTTTGATGCTTCTTCAAGTGGTGGTGCTCCCGACGCTACTCCTCCTGCTCCTCCTTCGGATCAGCCTTGAGTGCCTGGATTTTTATTGCTGACTTTTCTTTTCTCGCTGTTTTTTTTTTTTTTTGTAGACATGTTCTTGTAATGGAACTTTCCCTTTTGTAATGGAATTTTTCCTTCTTTCTGTGGTGGTGTTCTTGTTGGTTGCTAGTGCTATATTCCCTTGCCCCCCTACTCCGAAGAGGCATTGGTCTGTTTGGAGTCAGGGCTTCATTTATGCTGTTTTTTCCGGCGATCTGTGCCTTGTGGTCCGAGCGTCTTTTGCTTGGGTTAGGCGCCATTTTTCCTTCTTTCTGTGTGACTGTTCGCATTTGCAAAGTACATGGAACGGTTAAGTGAACTTCCACCTACCTCGCGCCGTTATTATTAATGCTGTCATGATTGCGGAAAACCAGGAGTCATTTCGTCGCTGCAACATGCCTGTTTATTTTCCAATGCTTGGGACTTCTTTCACTCTTGGTAGTTCCTTTGCATCTTATTCTCCACTTCTTCTGTTCTTGCAAATTCATGGCTCCTTCTTCTTCTCCACTCTTCAAACTGCGGGCTCGAGAGGCTCTAGATGGATCTTGGTATTCCCTATTTTTCCTCCCTTCTCTGCTTAGTGCTGCAAACGTGGGGGAAATAGGGAAGCGATATGATTTCCCTGAGGACCTTGCAATCAGGGCCCCCACATTGGATGAGCCCAGCAGTCTTTCTTCTCGTCAGGAAGTCTCTTTCTTTGAAGGCGCTTTTGAAATGGGCCTTCGCTTCCCGATACACTAGGACTTTGCCTAGGTCTTTTCC
Source organism: Ilex aquifolium (assembly GCA_951799425.1). Lineage (NCBI taxonomy): Eukaryota > Viridiplantae > Streptophyta > Magnoliopsida > Aquifoliales > Aquifoliaceae > Ilex > Ilex aquifolium. The sequence goes on along the minus strand of OX637397.1, from coordinate 39,667,323 downwards.
TATTATGGGTTATGCCCTTTTCACCTTTCCCCTCAGGGTTGGGCCGCCTTAATGAGCTTCTTCATTTTCTGGCGCCTTCAAGGTTTCGACGACTTCCCTACTGTGGGGCAATTTCTTTACTTCTTTGGGCTGTCATTCGATTTCCCCCCTATTTTCAGTACTTTCACTTGGAGATCATATCGTCAACCTCTCTTGATCCCTGGCCTCCGTAACTCCCCCGAGGGCTAGACTCAGCGCTTCTTTTTTGTCTTTGGGGACTCGTGGGAGTCTTCGGTGAGAGAGCACTATCGTGTCCTGGTTCCCCGCACTTGGAGGAGTTTTCGAGATCGAGGTACGTATGTGAAAATTTTCCCTGCTTTCATTTGAACTACTTTTATTTATGTTGAACTGACCCTGTCTGTGCCGTAGGTCGCCCTAGCCTTACCCCCCACGAGGAGCTGGAGATTAGCCTTGTGGAGCAGGCCGCGCCGATCTATTTTTCCGACCTCCTTACCCCTCAGAACCTCGTCGAATTTAACATAGGGGGAAGTTCGAGCAGGGTTATATATGCGCCCTCCTCCTTCCCCGAGACTGACACTTCTGAGTCTGAGTCTGATGAGGCCACCACTTGCTCCGAGCCTGACGATGCCCTTCCCAGCAGAAAGAGGCCAAGGAATGGCTCAGAATCCCAGCCGCTTCCTTCTCAGGATGCTGTGGTGGAGGCCCTTTTGAGGAGGATTACTGAAGTCGAGGCTGAAAGGGATGCATTAAGGGAGGAGAATTCTCGTCTTCAAGCTGTCATCATCTAGTTGGAGAAGGGTGATCGTAAGCTAAAAGGGGTTGCTGTTGAGCGAGACTTTGGAGGAGGGGGAGGCTTGTGATGTTCTGGTGGATGTTTCTTCTATGTACTTGAGTGACTTTTCTTTGTCTTGGTGTATCTGCCCTTTGAAATTTGGACTTTTTTATCCCTACTGCAATGAAATTCTTGGTCTTTTGTTCTCGAGTTATTTTCTTTTGCCGAGAATGTAGTTATCCTTTGCACATGGAATCCTGGTTGTGTTGAGCTGACAAGCTACCAAGCTTGCTGGATTTTAGGCGGCAAAGTCTTAGGCTGAAAGAGCCTTGTTGCTTCTGAGCTTTCGAGTTCTTAGGCTAAAAAACCTTGCTGCTCCTGAGCTTACAAGTTGTTGAGCTTACGAGCTCTTAGGCTGAAAAGCCTTGTTGCTTCTGAGCTTACAAGCTCTTACGCTGGAAAACCTTACTAGTTTTGAGCTTACGAGCTCTTAGGCTGAAAAGTCTTGTTGGTTCTGAACTTACAAGCTCTTAGGCTGAAAAGCCTTGCTGGTTCTGAGCTTACAAGCTCTGGAGCTTACGAGCTCTTAGGTTGAAAAACCATGCTGGTTCTGAGCTTACGAGCTCTTAAGCTTACGAGCTCTTATGCTGAAAAGCCATGCTGGTTCTGAGCTTACGAGCTCTTGAGCTTACGAGCTCTTAGGCTGAAAAGCCTTGCTGGTTCTAAGCTTACGAGCTCTTAGGCTGAAAAGCCTTGCTGGTTCTGAGCTCTTGAGCTTACGAGCTCTTAGGCTGAAAATTCATGCTGCTTCTGAGCTTACAAGCTCTTAGGCTGAAAAGCCTTGTTGCTACGATATAGAGCGAACTTTTTTGGAAACTTTTCGGAACTTTCATTGATAAAATATGGTCTTTTTACAGTAATCCTCCATTCTTCACGGGAAGTTCTATTGGTAGTAGCGCTTCAAGTGGTCTGCGTTCCATGAGTGCTGTAGGTCTCTGCCTTCCTCCGTTTGTAGCTCGTAGTTTCCAGGTCGGACAATCCTCTTTACAACGTATAGTCCTTCTCAGTTTGGTCCCAGTTTTCCATGGGTCGGATCCTTCCTGGCTGGGAGTAGTTTTTTTAACACAAGATCGCCTGGTTTAAAACCCCTTCTTCTTACTCGCTTATTGTAGTACCTTGCTGTACTTCTTTGATATGAGGAGATTCGTTGTAGCACCTCGTCTCTCTTTTCATCCAGGAGGTCGAGGTTGACCAGTAGGGACCTTTTGTTCTGTGTTGGATTGAAAAGTTCAGCTCTTGCGGAGGACACGCCTATCTCAACAGGAGCCATGGCCTCTGTCCCGTATGCTAGGCTGAAAGGGGTTTCCCCAGTTGCAGTTCGAGTAGTTGTTCGGTACGCCCACAATATTGCGGGGAGGTAGTCTACCAATTGGGACTTAGACGCCTCCAATCTGGTCTTCAGTGCCAGTTTGATAGTTCAGATGGTAACCTCGGCCTGCCCATTAGACTGCGGGTGGGCGGGTGCTGAGAAGAAGTTTTTGATTCCCAGCTCGCTACAAAAACTCATGAACATCGGATTGTCAAACTGTTTCCCATTGTCGGAGACCAATGCTCTGGGATCGCCGAAGCGGCAAATTATAGACTTCCAGACGAAATTCTTAACCTTCTGTGTTGTGATCTTTGCTAGAGGCTCGGCTTCAGCCCATTTGGTGAAGTAATCCACCGCGACCACGACGAATTTGCACTATCCAACTCCTATCGGTAGGGGCCCCAAGATATCCAAGCCCCATTGTTGGAAAGGCCAAGGGCTGACCACTGGGGTGAGAAGCTCGGGTGGGCAGTGCGGCAAGTTTCCGTGGACCTGACAGGCTTGACATCTTTTCACTATTTCTTTGGCATCTTTGGACATGGTCGGCCAGAAGTATCCCTGCCGTAAGGCCTTGCTAGCCAATGTCTTTGCACCAATGTGGTTGCCGCACATGCCTTCGTGGATTTCTCTCAGGATGTAATCTGCTTTCGTTCCTGTTACGCATTTCATGAAGGGAAAAGAAAAACCTCTTTTGTACTGGTTACCTTGGATGAGTGTGAACCTTGCCGCTCTGGCCCTTAGCTTTGATGCTTCCTTTGGGTCGTCTGGCAGTACTCCGTCTCGTAGGAAGGATGTAATGGGGTCCATCCATGAAACGCTCTCCTCAACTAGCATGGTCTGACCTTTTCTGGCTAGCTCATCGTCGGGCTGTACGTTGGGTCGCGCTAGGACCTCGACGGGCGTTTGCCCCGGCAGGTCCTGGTTGGTAGTAGTAGCTAACTTGGCAAGGGCATCGGCTCGGGAATTGGCTTCTCGTGGGACTTGAACCAGCTCGATCGAGACAAACTTCCTCAACAGTCTTTGCACTTCTGTTAGGTAGAGCACCATCTTCTTGTCCCTGGTGGCATATTCTTCTTCTACTTACCTAACCACCAGTTGCGAGTCGCTGTATACCACGATCTGCTGAGCTTCCATCGATAAGGCCAGGTTCAGACCGGCTATAAGGGCTTCATATTCGGCTTCGTTGTTGGATGCTTGAAAATCAAATCTCAAGGCATACTCCAGATCATACCCTTCTGGTGACGTTAGGATGAGCCCGGCTCCGCTTCCCTGGGCGTTGGATGCCCCATCTACGCATAATTTCTAGGTCGGCACATCGGGGATATGGTCTTGGCTTTCTTCATTTTGCTCGGGTGGAGGAGTAAACTTGGCAAGAAAATCTGCTAGGATTTGTCCCTTGATGGCGGTCCTGGGTTTGGACTTGATATCAAACTCGCTAAGCTCTATTGCCCACTTCACCAACCTTCCCGAGGCTTCTGGTTTGTGCAGGACCTACCTCATTAGCTGGTCTGTTGGAACTTCGTTGGTGTGGGCCTGAAAATACGGTCTCAGCCTCCGAGCTGCGACTAGGAGGGTTAGCACGAGCTTCTCCATCTTCGGGTACCTCTCTTCGGCGCCTCAAAGGGCTTTACTGCAAAAGTAGACAGGTAGCTGGACCCGGTCCTTATCTCTGACTAGCGCTGCGCTGACAGATAAGTCTGATACAGCCAGGTAAAGGGTCAGCACTTCTCCTTCTTGATGACTCACCGGTACAGGTGTGGATGCCAGGTAGACCTTTAGGGCTTGGAAAGCCTCTTCGCATTTTTCATCCCACTAAAAGGTTGCCTTCAGGACCTTGAAGAATGGCTAACACTTATCGCTGGAGCGCGATACAAATCGGTTGAGTGCCGCTATTCTCCCGGTCAGGCGTTGGATTTCTCTTGTGGTAGTGGGGGGCATCATTTCGAGGACTGTCCTAACCTTTTCTGGGTTCGCCTCGATGCCTCGGCTATTAACTATGAAACCCAAGAATTTTTCAGCCGACACTCCGAAGGTGCATTTTGCCGGGTTCAGCTTCATCCGGTACTTCCTCATAATTTCAAAAGACTCCCTGAGGTGTTGAATATGGGTCTCGGCTTTGAGTAACTTCACGAGCATGTCATCTATGTACACCTCCATGGTCGAGCCCAGCTTTTCTCGGAACATCTTGTTGACCAACCTCTGGTAGGTGGCCCCTGCGTTCTTCAGTCCGAATGGCATAACCTGATAGCAAAAGATCCCCTGCTCTGTAACGAACGAGGTCTTCTCTTGGTCGTTTGGGTTCATCCGGATCTGGTTATATCCTGAGAATGCATCCATTAAGCTAAGGAGCTCAAGGCCGGCTATTGCATCGACTATGAGGTCGATCCAAGGCAGCGGGAAACTATCTTTTGGGCACGCTTGATTGAGGTCGGTGAAGTCGATACAAAGTCGCCATTTACCGTTTACCTTCTTTACCAGGACGACGTTGGCTAACCAGGTCGGGTAATCGACCTCTCCGATGGCCTTGGTTAGTGACAGCTTGGCCACCTCCTCGTTTATAGCTTTCTGTATGTCCGGCGCGAAACTTCTCCTTTTTTACCTCACCGGCTTGCAGTTAGGATCCACACTGAGGCGGTGTACGATCACGGCGGGGTCTATCCCCTCCATATCTTCCTGTTTCCAGGCGAAAACGTCAGCGTTTTCCTTTAGAAAAGAGATGAGTTTCTCCTTGATGACGGGTAATAGCATGGAGCCCACAAAGACTATGTGCTCTGGGTCCTCATCCAGCTGCACCGGCTCCAGCTGTTCCGTGGGGGTAGGTCGGGTTTCCATCTCATCCCTAGTATCCAAGTCTTCCAACTGGACTGATTCCACCTCTTTCTGACGCATTGATGCCACGTAACACTCCCTGGCGAGGCGTTGATCTCCCCTTACCACTCCGACCCCACTTTCGGTCGGGAATTTCATCACCAAATGATATACCGAAGGCACTACCTTGATGGAGTTAAGGGATGGCCTTCCCAACAGGACATTGTAGGCAGACGAGGCGTCTACCACCAAGAAGCGGGTGGTGGTGGTGACCTGGCAGGGCGGGTCTCCTACGGTGAGGACGAGCTGGATGGAACCGACTGGTAAGACTCTTTCTCCCGAGAATCCCAGGAGATGGGTTTTCACGGGTTCTAGTCTCGACCTTTCTATTCCGAGCTGATCGAAGGCCGCTAAGAAAATGATGTCTGTCGAGCTACCATTATCGACGAGCACCCGATGTACGGTCTTGTTTGCGATGATCGCTTTTATGAACAAAGGGTCGTCATGGGGGTGCTGGCATCTTTTTAGGTCTGCATCTGAAAAGGTGATCTCCACGTCTTGGCGGGGCATCTTGTTGACCGTCTGGACTGCGAGGAAGTCCTCTGAACGGGCTCTTCTGGCATGAGCTCTTCGAGCTGAGCTACATTCGCCACCTCCAGCGAAACCCCCAAAGATGACTCAGATCTCTCTGATAGCTTGCTGGTGTTGCGGTGGTTCTGCGGCAGCTCGGGCTTCCCGCCCTTAATTGTTCTGTGCTCTCTGTTCCCCCGCCACGTAATGGCGCAGATGGCCCCTCTGAATCAGGTACTCGATTTCCCTTTCAACTGAATGCATTCATTTGTTTCGTGGCCCGTGTCCTTGTGGTAATCGCAGTATTTGGTGGCATCCCGCCTGCTGGGGTCGGATTTCATCCGAAGAGGCCACCGGACGAATCTCTCGTTCTGTACTTCGTGAAGGACCTGGGCTATCGAGGTAACGAGGGGTGGGAGCCGCGCTGGGACGTATCACGGTTGTAGTTCCTGGGGAGGAGGTCCCAGGTGATCTCGGACATTCCCTCTCCTTTTAGGAGAAGGTTCTCTCCCTCTCCTTGGGGAGCGGTCTCTCCTCGGGGATCGATCACGTCTCTTCTCCTTCCTAGGACTGTGATCTCTTTTCTTCTTGTCTCTGTCTACGGCCGCCGTGCTCCCCTTCAGGCAGAGGGCCTCTTCGCCGTTTATATATTTCTCGGCTTTCGCCAAGACCTCGGCCATGGTGGCTTGAGGATTCTTTGCGATCGAGAAGAGGAGATCCTTAGATTGAACCCTGAGCCCAGACATGAAGGTGGTCAGCGCGAACTTGTTGTCCATGCTCTCCACCTTCAAACATTCCTGGTTGAAACGTTGCACGTAGCTTCGGAGGGACTCGTTGGGTCCTTGCTTGACGCTCAATAGGTGGTAAGACGGCTTTCTGTAAGTCCTTGCTCCGATGAAATGTGATACGAACTGTATGGATAGTTCTCTAAAGGATGAGATCGACGCTGGTCGTATTCGGTTGAACCAGGCTATGGCCGACCCTTTGAGGGTGATGGCGAAAGCTCGGCAGCGAATAGGGTCCGGGTATCCTTGGAGCTCCATCTGATTTTTATATAAGTTTAGATGGTCAACTGGGTCTTTGGTCCCGTCAAATGCTTCTATCGAAGGGGTCCAGAATTTCTGGGGAAGAGGGAAATGGAGGACCTCTGGAGTGAATGACGACTCCGTTTGCTGAACCAAGACGTCCATGGTGTCGGGGGTCCGTCCCTTAACCACTTCTTTCATATTACCCAGCTCTCGCATGGTCATTGAGGGACGGACGGACATCCTGGGGATAGGGCCTATCTTCTCGGTAGATGGCCCTAGCCCTACTGTGGGCTTCATCTTCGTTGTGTTCTTCGGGACGTCTCCTTCGGTGGTTTTCACCAGAATGGCTACGCTCATGTAACTCGGTAACCCCGTTAGGCGGAGCTTGACGCTCTTGGAGTGGAGGAATGACGTCATGCTCTTCTTGGAGGGGAGGAGGCTCTTGTCGAGCTGGGGGGAACCGAGGGAGCTGATGAGTCTGTATCCACTCCATCAGTTCCTGGTTCTGTTTCATTAGTTGTATCGTAGTTCTATGGTAAGTTTCTAGTTCATTGAGCGGAGGGAGGTTTGCCGCTGGGGGATGACCCTCGACGTCCTCCATGTGCGCTGGAAAGTTCTCCGGTAGGTTTTGGTGGCCTTGGGGATTGGCATGAGCTTTACTCATGTTCCGAGTAGAAACCATCAAATAGATAAGATTCACAAGAGAACGATGAAAACCGTTCCCACAGACGGCGCCAACTGATGATGTCTCGGAATTAATCTCTCAGGCCCAGCCTGATGTGGCTCTGATGGGTTTTACGGTGTAGGCTTAAGAAAACTAATGTTATGAAATGTCAAACAAAGAATGTAAGTGGTTCACCCTAGCCGATGGACTTGGGCTACATCCACTGTAATGGAGGCTCTTGCTCCTTGATGAAATATATTGATCTCAAATCATAATAAGAGAATTACAGGTACAGAATCGTTATGAAGCCTTCCTTATCTGGGTATTCCAGGTTTCAGAGTAAAATATGGTGAGAAGGATAGGAAGATGGCTCAGGAGTCGATTCCTCCTCCCTGCTTCTACTGTTCTATTTATATGGTCCCTCTCCCTAGGGTTTCTTGCTCTTCTCCTTTCTTTTCCTGATCTTGTGGGGACCTTTTGTCCTTTCCCTGCAAGCCTTTCTGTCCGCCGGCGGTACTGCGCCCACGACCATCTTGGTTCGTTCGGCACCACTCCTCTCTGCCTTTTGCAGGGCGTAACTCTGAGAAATCAGAGCCGGTTCCCCTTGTCCTTGGAGCACGTGGCGTAACAGGGCTCACCTTAGGTTATGGGCTGAGATCCGGACCAGGGCTGGACTGTTGGCTCTTTGGACCCTTTGGGCTTTGGTCCCTTAGGCCCTCTGCTCTCGATGTGGACTGGTTGGGACCATTTCCTTTGGGCTACAAAATCCACATTCTGGATTTTCAAGGCGTATTGCGCTCGGCTGTTATGGCGGCCCAGGCCCAGAAACCTATCCTCATCAGAAACAAATCAAGATGATTATTTCAATTGAACCTGTGCATGTGCCTAAAGACCTTGCGTAACCAAAAACAAAACTACAATTAGCAAAAAATAGAAAAATCCTTTGCATCCTTATCTTTGTACTAAAATCCAAAAACTTCATACCTCACACAACAATCCAGAAAAAAAAAAGTTCATTAGCATAAAAGAAATAAGGAATTAAACAGTTATACGTCAAACATCGCATCAAATATGAAAAATAATTATTTGGAAGCAAAAATTCAATCCTTACACAGGTACCATAGGTAAACGGAAACAGCCCTTGCTGCAACTACATAACCAACATGCAGAAATAGATAAGGAATAACCTAGAAATGGTCTCATTCAGCCCCATGAGAATTATTTAACTATCAAATGAAACATACACATACCTTTCGATTAGGAAAAAAAATCAATGGTGAGGCCTCTAGTGACCCACAAATAAACAAAACCAAAATTCATAATGAAACAGAACAACAAACCCAAGCAGAAGCACCAACCATAACATTGAACATTATGCCAAATGTGATTAATTGCCTTTCCATCATTTTCACTTCGAACTAAATTATCTAAACCATAAAAAGAATTACATAGAGAGCGAGCTAAAATAAATAAAAGACTCACAATCATATCCAAACCATTAAAACACCATTGTTTCTTTCTCATAGGCTGCCAAGATATTTTCTACCCAAAGCCTGTTCCAATGGAAAAAAATAATAGTTTTTCATACAAAAGCCTCAAGACAAAAACAAACTAATACATCCTGGAACAAAGTCAATAGTTATTGATTCAATGTATAGAAAAGGCCAATGTGATTTCATGGAAGCAATACTACAAACAATTTGTTTGTGCTTGAGTGTGTTTGTGTGTGCATGTGTGTTTGTGTGCAATGTGTGTGTGTGTGTGCTAGTTTGTGTGTGCGATGTATGGATAGAAAAAATGAAAGTAAGCTTCTTATTACCCAACCAAAAAGACATTTCCATTAATAAACATATTACTAAATATTGTGTTATAGATTTTACCATATGAATGGACAAATTAAGTGCAAAACAGGGGCTGTCATAATGAAGAGAAATAAGTAACTTCAATAAGCATCAAACATTAACTTGTAGGCAAAAAAAAAAACATTAGGATGTCGGGGTTGTCATTTCAAACTTCAAGCAATTTAGTATAGCAGATTCCATTTGTAAAACCTTGAATAATTTGGCAACGAAAACACTAAGAAGCATCTAACATATAAAAATTTAAGTGGCAATCCTGCAACATCACTTCTCTGAAGAGCACGGCCAAATATGTACTTAGTTATCTTCATGGTCTAAATACGTATTCCCATCATTGTGTTTGTGGGAAAATAATAATGAATTAGATCAAATCATCATACTGAAAACCTCAAATGCATTTTATCAAATAGCTAGCAAAGTTTGAGAGGGACAACTTATCAAATAGCTAGCAGGCAGGCGAGTTTGAGAAAATTAAAAAAGATAAAAAATTTATTTTCATGGCCACCAAAGAGCTTTACAACAAAAATAAGATGTCAAATATGCATGAGTCTACCATACACATACCCGAACCCACCTTCAATAGATCAATTGAGCAAATATTTAAGTCAAACAAATCCAAATCAAATATATCCACCTCACTACAGAAATATTACAAACACATACACGTACTTGAATGTGAGTGATACTCCTAACAAACTAATAACTTCGAATGCAATAAATACGAATAGAATCTACAACACAGAGAAGAAAACACACAAAAAGCCAAAAATATCAAATCAATTATAAAAAGTAGAACTTCATGCTATAGATGTATGATCTATTAAAGTACAAACGACTTTGACAAAAAGAGATTCCATCAAATGGTTCCCAAACTACGAAAATAGTAATAATGAAAGTCATCTAATTAGGCAACATTAAATCATAAACAAACGGAATGATACAATCAAACCCAAGAATTAAGAAAGAGACTATCATAAATTAGGCAAGTTGAAACTGAATACAACCAACTGATTTGGGAACAATTGACCTTTTGAGCTCTCTTTGCAGTTTCAATGATGTCTCAGTTGACGAAGACAGAGACATAGATGCTCATATCTAGGAAAAGAAAGAGGCTGCATACAAAAAAAAAAATGAGATAAGAAAATGACACAAATTTTTTAATCTAACAATGAGAAGCCAGAGCTAATTCCTCTTCTTTTCTGTCTTAATCAGCTCTGCAGCCAATGACTGAAAACAAATAATTTATGTAAGGCATTTTAGCAAACAACTTGTATGCCAAAAGCCAATGGAAATGCATACAAAGAGAAAACATATTGTTTGGCCTCAACTATCGAGGTACTATTAAATGTGCTAGAATATTTTCACAGTATCACTTACTTGGACTGCTCGTACATTGAAGAGACCCAGATCAGCAAGCACGACTTCAGTCCCTGTCCATGTAGGGATGCACTGAGAAGAAAGTAGACATGTATCAGAGGTGTGTGGGCTTCTTTCTCTTAGCGTTGGTTAAACATTGATAGTGAAACAGAAAGTGGGTATGCATAACAAATTGATTAGTCATCTTATTTGTCAACAAATTGATGTCCAACTACTGCCAATTGCATCATAATCCCCTCTTTCTATATGCATAACAATCCCACAAAATAAAACAATACAAAAAATCATCAAAAATCGATAAAATTCAAAGAACAGCAAAATAAAAAAGGGAACTACATTTTGATCACAATTTGGAGACAAAAAGGGAGAGATGCACAGAGAGAGTTACCTGGTGGCTGTGGTTGGTTAACTCATCAGGGTATGAGGATTGTTCATTACACTATGTTCCTTTGGGGCATTTCTTCGAATAATTGGTGGCCTTTGATATGATCACCATATATCACGTACAAAGCTACATAGATAAAATAATTTCCAAAATCAATACCAACAAAGATAAAATGATATCCAAAATCAAACAAAACCCATGATTACAATGTATTCCTAGATTCACGCCTCATCGCCCAAAAGCACCCAGAATTATATGTTGATAGCATATAAACACCAGAAATTTCTAGACGACAGGGGTTCGCTGGGTTAGGGATAGAGTGGAGTGGGATGGAGGACAGTGGTTCGCTAGATTTTGTGGTGATGTTGCTGGCGTGGGGAAGGGTTGTGGGTTGAGGATGGAGGACTGACGATGGGGGGTAGCACCGAAAAGGGTGGTGAGAAGAAAGAACAGCGAGAGAAAGAAAGGGATAGAAAGAGGCAGAGAGAGATAAAGAGAGACTAACATGTACCTGACAGCGGCATTGGTTGGGTTGTGACTCCGCTGGCTATTGTTGGCAGTGGTCGTGGCAGTGGCATTGCTTCGTAGAAGAGGGCAGCGATAGAGAGAGGCGTGAGAAAGAGCTGGGTGTGAGAGAGATATTTGACAAAGGAGGATATTTGGAAAGCATATAAATAGAGGGAAAGATTTTTGGGAATTGAGATTGGAAGAAGATTTGAAATTGGGAGAGAGAGATAGAAGTGAGATTTAGATGGATTCCATGAGAGAGATTTTGGGGATGAGTTTGGAAGGCAGGGATAAAGACGTGAGAGATTGGGAGAGAGAGGCAGAAGTGAGATTGGGGAAGATTTGAGAGATTTCGGAGGAGAGAAAGTGACGTGAGTCAAGAAATGTTGTTGGGCGGGAAAACAAAATTCAGTACTCACTGTAGACCGTTAGATTAAAATTTTTGAGATGATCTGAACCGTCTTTTATGTTAGGATTACGTTGTCTATTAGATGTGTTTATGTTTTGTCTCAAAATGATCTGGACCTCTCTTTGTCTCTAAAATTCAAACTCAGCTCTGTTTTATTATATAGATGTATATATAGTCCTATTATATATATGGATACATAGATACGAAAGAGAGAATTTTAATATTAATCAAATTCCTAAAATTTAGGAGTTGTTAGTTTTCAAATTTGTTTTAATTAAACATAACTACTAGGGATATTTTAGACAATGGAGATAAAAATGGACTTAATATTAAACAAATTTCCTTAATGGACTTATCACCAAATAAGTTTATAAAGGGGAACCAACTTCAAATTTCCCTATTTTTAATGGCATCCTTTCAAGTGTTTCAAGATCTTAACATCAATTTAAATGACATTCTTTTTTCTTAACATTAAAAAAAAAAAAGATATATTTTTTTTTTGTTCAATGGTTAGGGGTGTTCGAACCAACTAATGTGCACTTCGATTAATGTCTTTTCTGGTCCGGTCAATAAGACATCCTTTCAAGTGTTTTGAGAATTGAAAAAAAAAAAAAAGTGTTTGGAGAATAAAAGAATTATTGTTTTTAAAAGGATACAAAAGATAAAGTAGTAAAACTTTAAAATAATATCGAGAATATAATTCAAACCACTAGTTTTTTTTATTAGTCGAACTATAAATTAAAATTCAGTTATCAAAATTTTCCATAACATTGAAAAGCAGATTAAATAAGCAAACTCTAATGTATCGAGAAAAATGGAGTTTAAATAAAAATTTCATGATTGATAATAAATAGGAAAAACTATAGTAACGAAAAATACTACTCTTAAAGGGCAAGTTACATCTTACTGAGGACAAAAATAGTGCTCATGAAAACCAAGTTAATTTGTTTTCATGACGATGATGGTGAATTATGGCTTGGGGTTGTCGATGACGAAGATGGTGAATTTAAGTTAAGATTTCGTTGCTTGGTTCTTGCAAATGAAAACCCCTACCTATTTTATAGTCCTTTCGTCTTATCTTGAATAATTATGATATTGCTACATGTTATACATTTATGGTATCTTAAGAATTTTTTGTGCAAATATATATTCTTGGTATATTATAGAATGTTCCTTGAAGAAAGTTTAAATAAGAATTGTTTTTAACATCCTCTAAAATATTTCTTCAAGGGGTCTTAAAATTAAAAAAAACTTCCTAATGTTGTTTGGAATTTTCAAAAAACACAGGACACGACCAAAGTTTCATTTAACGTAAGGTATTGTGTTGAGATAATTAATATTTTTAGTATTTATATAAAAAAATAGGTAAAATTGAAAAAACAAAGATAATAAAAAAGCATTTATTTGTGTCATACCAGAATTGATTCAATTTGTCCCTGTTCCATTTATAATCTTTTATAGTCAAATTTGTACTATATATAATTCCTATTTAGTGGATTTGTTTCATGTTTAGTAGGATTTATGTTAACATATTTATTTGAGAGACCTAACTGATGATGCACAAATTAGTCTTTGGCAAGATCAACAGTCAAGTATGAGTAATGGTGTAATTAATGAATAACAAACAATCAATCAATGACAATCAATGAATCAAAACCATAAACAACAGATCAACGCGAGGGACTTATAGTGGTTCGGTCTCGGATGACCTACGTCCACTCTCTGGAATGGCAGCGATGGCCGGTGTTCTTTATTGATGAATAATGGTACTCCGGAGAGTTACAGTGCTTCTAGAAAGGGAGCAGTGTGTGTGAGGGTAAGTGTATGGGTTTCAAGGTATGCCGAGGCTCTTAGATGTGTCCTTCATATGGAGAGGACTTACATTTATATAGGTTGAGAGAGGCGGTGAGGCGGTCACTACAATTTAGTAAGTACAGTTATGGTAGGACTCTACCATTTTGGAAGGTTCTATTTAGGTAGGACTCGATCTTCTCAATCTTCATCCCGATATTCTCTTCCTCGTGCTCCTATTCAATCGGAGGAGGTCCTGAGTTGGATTGGGCCCTTCCCTGATCTTGAGATTGGACCCGGAGTTCATTTGGGCTCGTACTAAAGCGAAAGAGGACGAACCAGGGGGCTTTGCACTGGGCGGCGCCCAAGAGGGGCTAGGTGGGCGGCGCCCACTTGAGGCAAGGTGGGCGGCGCCCATTCGGAGCTAAGGTGGGCGGCGCCCACTTTGGTCCTTGGTGTCCTGGAACTTGCCTCCTAGTGTTTTGGTGCATTGGGTTGACCCATCTCTGATTTGGGAGTCTCTTTGGGCTTCCTCGGTTCACTTGAGCTGGGCTTTGGCCCAGTGGAATTCGGACTCGTCACTAACAAGTTTATTTGTTTATCACCAATATCTTCTAAGGCTAAACCCAAGTTCATTTTTTTGTATTAATTTTTTATTGAATTCACACTTTGTACATAAAATTGCCTTAAAATTAGAAGCCCTATTTTTAAGTGATTCTTTTTTTTAGCCTTCAAATATATATATTAAATTGGGCCTATGCCTAGGGCTGCCACTGCCCCCACCTCCAAATCCTGATATGCCATAGCCCGCCCCTATAGAGAAACTCCAATCGAACCCAAACATTTTGCATGTCTCCACCTTAATTCACCAAGTCATGCCAACTGAGTAAGAAAAATGAATACAAGCAACCACCTTACTCTGCACCCACACATCTAATCCATCAATCTAAGGAGGTTGAAATGGTTTTCCAAAAAGAGTGCACAATAATATTATCAAAGATTTTTAAGTCTAACTCTTAGTGGTTTCTCATGTCATTTTATAATCATGGTAATCACTAGCAGTCGCATTTATGTGATGTACATAATTTATAATATTTCTTCATCATTACGGTTACTTGTACACTCACTCCACCACTATCCTTATCTCAACTCCACCCTAACATAATTAGAAAATTATTGACAATATGTTAAATTGATATTTTTTTTTGTGAAAAAATTAATTAAATAATTCAAAATTAAAAGAAAATAAAATTTAAGGAAGACAAATTTATCAAACTCTCTCTCCTAAATTAATTTTTGGGAGAATTACACTCAGGCCCCCTGAGGTTTGTCACTTAATCACTCAGACCCCCTGATATTTGAAATATTACACACAGACCCGCTGAAGTTTGTACGCGCGTAACACTTAGACCCCTACTGTAAATATATCCGTTAATAAATTACACTTAGACCCCCTTGAAGTTTGTAGGTATATAATATTTAGACTCCTTAAGTTTAAAATATTATACTTATACCAAAAATACTCTAATCAAAGATAGAATATTAAATATTTTTAAATTTTACAACCAAAATTCATGTTCTATTATATCATTTATTGAAATAAAATTAAAATTAAAAATTTAATTTTTTCTTAAAAAATCGTAATTAGTATACAATTATACTATCTATTGGAATAAAACTAAAAAATCAAACAAGGGGTCTAAGTCATTCATAATAGAACATAAATTTTACATCTAAAATTCATGTTCTATTATGTCATTTATTGAAATAAAATCAAAAATAAAAATCTAGTTTTAAAAAAAAAATCATATTTAGTATATAATTATACTATCTATTAGAATAAAACTAAAAAATTAAATAAGAGATCAAACTGTAATGAACACAATATCTTTTAGTTTTAATTGGAGTAGTTTGGTATTTTAATTTGGTCGTTTAAACGACCAAATTAAATTTCAATAGACAATATAATTGTATATCAATCACGATTTTTTAAGAAAAAATTGAATTTTTATTTTTGATTTTATTTCAATAAAAGATTCAATAGAACATGAATTTTAATTGTAAACTTTAAAATATTTGATATTTTATCTTTGATTGAAATATTTTTGGTCTAAGTATAATATTTTAAACTTAAGGGGTCTAAGTAATAAATATTTACAAATTTTAGGGGGTCTAGGTGTAATTTATTAATGGATATATTTACAGCAGGGGTCTAAGTGTTACACGCGTACAAACTTCAGGGGGTCTATGTGTAATATTTTAAATGTCAGGAGGTCTGAGTGATTAAGTGACAAACCTCAGGGGGTGTGGGTGTAATTCTCCCTTAATTTTTTTAATGTTTTGCGAGTTTGAGTGTACGTCTATCGAGCTCGTTTTTCTAAACAAGTTCAAAAAATTGTTCAAACTCGATTTGTTTAAAAAATGAGACGAGTCGAGCCCGAGTTGCTCGACTAATTTACATATAAACGAGCTAAAAAATTGTTCAAGCTCAGTTTGTTTAGAACACGATTCGAGCTCGAGCTGAGTACTATCTGAACCGAACCCGAGTAACTCGTCTCGATTAACACTCCTACTCAAACCAGTGGCCAAGAAGGAGGAGAGAGAGAGAGAGAGTCCTTTATCTGCTGGTGATGCAAACGCACAACCAAACAATAGTAGTGGCCAACCTTCTCACTTGTCCAAGTACTGATCTATCATTCTAGAATGTCATAGGACTTAGTCCACCTTTAGTTTTCTTTTTCCTTCCCCAAGTGATGATGATAAAAGGAAAAGAGGATAGTGTGTTTCTTTCCTGTACAATGGTATGCTGATAGTGACCAATAATGGTAGCCCATAGGAAAACAGGATTTTGCATTGGCCATACCGTGGCACGAACCTAATCTTGTGCGACCTTAAAGAAAATGCCAGTATAATATGAGATGAGATTAAATAATTGATTCTAGTTAATTCATTTCGTACCATTTTCTCTTATTATAACTATTAATATATATATATTTATCAAAGTTTGGATTATTTTAATACCAATTCAATGTTTGGATGGGAGATAATGCATGGCATTAAATTTAAAAAGACAAAAATATTTTACATCGATTCATGACTCTTTGGCCTATAGTCATTTGTATTTGGGTACTCAGCTTCCATTGTATATGAGTTCTGTGGATTCTAAGTCCTAAATTTCTAACAACATGCTATGACTTTTGAACTTCACTAAGAGATTACAACTTTGAGTTGTGTGGTAGAAATTATCAAGATGGCAGTCCCTCCCAAGTCGAAGACTTGAATTTTATTCTAATTAACATGCAGGTTACCAGCTTCTATATGTATCGATGTACACGAAAAAATAACATGTCAAGAATTACGGTTCGTATAGTATGATTGAAAAATAAAATAATAGAAAAGAGAGAAGATGGAAAATGAAAGAGATGGATAAAATATCTTGTTTGGTTATGAAGGAAAAGTTAAAGGAAAGAAAAGCGGAGGGATTAGTCTTTCTCCAACACACCAAAATCTATTCTCTCAAAAGTAGGAGAAAAAGTGGAAGAAAAGTTATTTATGCGTGTTAAAATATAGGTTATTTATCTTTATATTCCTTAAAATACAATTGATCTATTACATATTATGTATATATTAATTTCATATGTGGGTACAATAGTAAAATAAGTATGTGTATTTTTTCATCTATACAAACATAAAAAATAAAAAAATAAAAATTCAACCACCTTTATCTTTGATCTCACATACCAAACAAAAAGGAGAGAAAAAAATGTTTCTATCATAAGAGAATATAAAATATATTATTCTTACTTTTTTTCCACCATTAAATGGTCTTGTACGAACATAATTCTTAAATCATGTGTGAAATTCAGATATGTATTGCATAATAAAACCGGATAGTCACCCCTATCCTTTTGGGAACATGTTCTAGGCCAATTTAAGCTACGGTGGCCAGCTGTTGAGCTCGAAAGTGTAGTCGGTACAAGTCTGGACACCCTGTGTTACAAAAAAAAAAAATAATAACAACCCGATGGTAACATTATTGCTCAATTGGTGCATTAGTCAATTGCAAAAACGGAACAACTAAGGAGAGACAATAGGAAAAATATCATTACTCAGTGCTCACTCTGTAAATATCCTTTTTTTTTTTTTTGTTATTGTTCTGTAAATACTGGATGGTGGAGAAATTAAAAAATTAAGTTGTTTATTCCAATTATACATTCGTGTAAGATTGACCATTCCAACTATGAACATTCTATTGCATAGTATTGCAAGATTGACTATTCCCACTATAGACATTCTATTGTAGAAATAACATGTTTTTTCGAATCATAAGTATAATTCTAGTCATGTGTTTTTCGGGTTTATTGTTATAATGCTAATTTGGAATACGTGTAATCGTTTGTAAATCATGCTTATAGGGTAAATTAAGACTCTCTTGCGAAAACTGAACTTACAACTTCGAGATAATTAATCATGAAAGCTTTTCATCCAAACTTTGTCATAATTTTAGGAATAAATTTGTAGAAAGGGAGAGCATATAATTTGACTATTCTGAAATATTGTATAGGAATTCAATTTTGAGATGCTCTTTAGTCTTAAACCGAGGTGGGCTTGAACCACCTCTCTTACATTCTTAATGAAATATGACCCACAAGCTATATAAGTTTTGAGTTAGTGAATCATCAACGAACTCTTTCAGATCACCATACTGATCAAATTCAGAGAGAGCATGCATAGTTCAAACTCGTGATATTAGTCATCAATTCGGATGATAATGTGACATACCAGTCGTAATATCGTAGAATGAGACCAGACAATACGTATAAAATATTAGTCTAGACACTATGTATAAAATACTAGTCTAGAAAAAATGGAATATGACCAAAGAATCAAAATGTATCGTGGTGGTGCGCAATAATTTCGACCAATTCAATGACAATGACTCGGACAATTCGAAGTTGACTTAAAGATGACTTAGACGAGTCGTGTGAAACTCATAGTTTACATAGAATATAGAACAAAATCAAAATGAAATCGAATATGATTCAATCGAAATATACTATTATGGGTCGATATTTTGAAGAGAGATAGAGAGAGTTTATCATTCGGCTTGTCAATTGTGTTGGCTTTTATCATGTTCGTGTGAAAAAATATTTTATTCATATCTGATTCATTTATTAATTCGTATCTAATAAATTGTGTTATATCGGGTTCGTGTCATGTATGAATCGTGTATAACTGTTCTATAAACAAAGTGTGTTGTCAATTTCTTTTGATTAGTTTCACCCGTATTTGATTCGTTTATTAATCGTGTGATGTCGGGTCCATTCATTTACAAAATAGGTGACTTAACAAAAACACACAAGCCCTCTAATTTTATATTAGGATTAATCTCAAATTACACCCCAAAAAATCGTTCAAATTTCAATGCGCACCTGAAACTAACAAACGCCAGTTTGTTGTCTAAAACTAAATGGATAAATTATACCTAGATCCCCTCATGCTTGTCACTTAATCACCTAGACCATCACATTTGAAATATTATACCTACATCCCTTGAAAATTCAAATATGACTAAAAATATTCTCCCAATTGGGCATCCAAATAATTTTGTTCAAGTCATGTATTACATTGGATATAAAAAATATTATATAAATACCTGCATTATATTGAACATTCAAATAGTAAACTTGATTTTGAACTTTAGAGTATAACAGACCCACAAAATAAAAGGTAGTATGAATATTATAATTTTTTATTAGGATGAAATCATATTTTTTAACGTTTATATTTATAAATATCAATGACAAAAGGTTATGTGTTGCACGTCCACAAATATCATGACGTGTTAGAATAATATTCTAAATGTGAGGGTGTCCAAATGAATTAAGTGACAATCATTAGGGAATTTAGGTGTAATTTATCTATTTAATTTTAAATTACTGTTAGCTTCAACTACGTATTGATACACATTTCTATCTTTGAGGGTATAAATTAAAATTTTTAATCTTTGAAGGTACAAATTAAAATTTGAACGATCTTTCAAGGTGTAATTTTAGATTAACCCTTTATATTATGCTCAAAATATATTAACGAATCGTCTCATACTTTTACACCCCTACAATTCAACAAGTCCATTATTATTTGCATAGAATGGAAGAGTCTGCAGTGCAGTCTTTCTATATTCTGGATAGTCGAAAACAGACAATACATGGACAAAAAGGAGATAGAATATTTTTCATCTTGATGGCGGGCGCGGATACACTTTTCCACTGCACGTGAGTCCGACCAGTTCAAACAATGGGATCCACCAGTGGTATTTATTGGAAAAACTGTGACACCTATAATACTCAATACAGTTTTTCTAACGTTTGGACGAGTTATTATTATTATTATTAATTTTCTTTCTTTTTAGGACATCAGGATTGAATAATCTTATTCTTCATCATCTTTGGATAGAATAGAAGTAGCCAAAACTTTAGTGTTGTTGTCTTAACTCACAATGTTATCTTTAATTTATCCAATTGTATTAAATGTCAACAACTGCCAACAGAATCGACAAATAAAAAAAGATACGATAAAACAAATAGATGAAACATACCCATTTCGAGCTGATATCGATACTAATTAAATTTTATATTCAATATTTGCTTTTTTATTGACATATTTTCTAACTCAATCTCATATAAACAAAAATAACCATATCATTAACTACTTGTGTGAAAATTTTCAATAAGGGATATTTGTAACATTTCTGAAATATCAAGTGATCACTGCACGATTTCACCAACACTCCGGGGTCTTAGTGTAATTTTATCCATTTTCTATTTCCTCTTTTGGGGTTGGTAGCAGTTTTTTTTTAGTTCAACAGTGAGGAGGGGTGTCTGGAAATTCTGTTCCCGGTTTAGTTAAAGGTAGGTCATCCACGTTAGAACTAGAATATTTATGAGATATAAATCTCTCATGATCTGACTCTAAAGGATTGTCAAAATTTAAATTCAAGATGTTTAGATTTACAGCTTATTTCTATTACCATTTAAGTTACGTCGGCTTGGGGTTCGCAGCAGTTTCTAAAACCACGTGCTTTTAGCAGCTGGTGTTACAGTTTATAGGTCAATGAAGAGTGTCAAAACGTGTGATTACAGCGTCTGAATTGCTGGTTATGATTACGAAAACACATGCACATCATGTAAAATGCTTCCTCTCATCTTTTTATATTCATTGGTGCTTCTTTGTTCAGATTTGTATCTAGAAATGGCATACCACGTAAGTTGCATTTCTAGGTGTGACACTTCTCAGTTCTATATCATACTGAGAATCAGCATACTACATAATCAATCGTAATCATATGTTTCAGTTAAACTTGAATGTAATGTGATCACGGAGACTTGAACTAAGGATTTATTTATTCAAATACTTAATTATCCCATGTCAGGTATGTTTATCAACTACATATCCTACTGCTAATTATAAGAGTGAATGAGACTTTGTGCAGTGGAAGATATTCGGATTTTTAATTAATACCCTAAAAGATTAAAAATTTTAGATTATACTTCAATTTAGTCCAAAAGAAAAAAATCTTTCGCTCTATTTGGTAATTTTTGGTGTTGACGTCTTTATATTTTTATGCTCAGTTATTTGTTTATTACCTAATTTAATTGTTTTACATGAAAATTTCATATTCAATTTTACTAAAACAGACAACATTGCTATTTTTTTATGTGATTGATGATGTAATTGAAGAAATATAAAAATCTTTGGAGGTGCAAGTGTCATTAACCCGAATTATAATAACCAAGAGTTGTTGAGAAATAACGGAGAAGCTGACAGAGACACATACACGAACACAGACACAGTTGAGATTTCATGTTCATGGACGGCAACGTGAGTAATGACGCGTTTATATATAGCTTTGTTGAGTTGTTCATGTTTACGCATCCACGGTGTTTGTTGGCATTCTCTGTCTCTCTCTCTCTCTCTCTCTCCCCAACGCGCACCTTACTTCTTCTCTCTCCTCTATATAACAGCCCGCTAAGCTTGCTTGGTTTTTTATCCATTCCCAAAAAGAGCTAGGTAGCTCTTTTTCTTAGTTTTTGGGTCTCCAAGTTTGTTCTTATAATTAGATTCTCTCGCTGCAAGGGGGTAGATGAAGATGGTGTGTTTGATATCTCGTTCAGGAAGGCATTTGCAGAGATACAACAAAGGTCGTCGCCTTGTTGTAGGGTACGTTTCTGTTTAAACTCTTGCGAGTTCTTCATAATTTCTTCCTTTTTTAGTGAATTCCAAACATGAATTAGTGTTTATGGAAAACCAGGATTTGTTTGCTTTCACAGAGAGAGAGAGAGAGAGAGTTTTGAAGAAATGGTCACTGCCCAAATCTTTTTCTTCCCTTTCATTTATATATATATATATATAAATATTGGGCATATATGTTTTTATACAATTTCTTCTTTTCCTTTCGATGATTCTATTAAAATTTCAAATGTAATTTTGCTGTTTCATACAGAGAATAAAAGTCGATCTCTTTTGTGATTTAGAAATAAAGTTTGAGTATGAGGAATTTGCATGGGAAAAAATAAATATTTTTGCATGTTTATGGGCATCGATCACTAAAGAATTTGGGGTATACCCTTTTTTTAATTCATCAAGATTGGGATTGCAGCTTATAGCTAAAGATGGTTTAATGTTGTTCAATATCTATATTCACATTACTATGCACTAAAGTTTTTTTTAATCTTGCAGATGTATTCCCTATAGATATAAAAATGGAAATGGTGATGCCATAAAGGATGAATTAGAAGTCCTTGTGATCAGTTCTCAGAAAGGCCAAGGAATGATGTTTCCTAAGGTAACTGTTCATATATTATTTTAGAGAGAAAGACACCTTATTTGAATGATTCATACCAAGAAAATCTCCATCTGTTATTCTCTAACACTATACTAAATTACTCAATGACTAATATATGCTAATTTTAACACTATAAATCATCAGGGAGGTTGGGAGCTTGATGAATCTGTCGAAGAAGCCGCTTCTCGGGAATCGCTTGAAGAAGCCGGAGTTCTTGGCAACGTTGAGGTTAGGTTAATTCTGATTGAATATTTGTATTCATTATAACCATAGGTTTCTTGACATGAGTTTTAAGTATAACATGTGCTTTGTAATGTTACAGTGTCAATTAGGTATATGGAGTTTTAAGAGCAAAAGCCTTGGAACATATCATGAAGGGTACATGTTTCCTATGCTTGTGACTGAACAGCTTGATCTATGGCCAGAAAAAAATGCCCGAAAAAGATTATGGGTATGTTGCATATCAATGTCTCCCGTTATTTTTATCTGTTTACACATGTTTCTACAGTCCACGAGACTCCTATCATTAAAGGGTCTGGCGAGGGATTAGCTGTATGCAATGTTACCCTAACTAGTGGAGACACACTCAAAGCCCTCTCGATTTTGTGCTTATTAGTATGTTGAATTGTTTTGTGCAGATGACAGTGGCTGAAGCTAGAGAAGTTTGTCAACATTGGTGGATGAAGGAAGCCTTAGACATACTAGTTGATCGAATTAAATCTCCGAGGCATGAAGGAGAAGATGTTTCACCTTGGATTTCTAAGCTAGAGAAACAACACTCTTAAGTTTCGTTGTACATATAGCATGGCTTAAAGCCATAGGTTTGTCCATGGATCTCCACTAACCGGGTGATCAAAGGACTAATAATCGAGGTGAAATTTATGTACAATACTGACAAGTTTGAAGAAATCAAAATTTGAAGATAGTTTTAATCAGCTTGTTTATTCATTGAGGATTGGTGTTGTTGCACCTTCATGAAATTTTGATCTGTTCACAAACCCAAACCACCCCCCCCCCCCCCCCCCCCCACACCCAAAAAGAAAAAAGAAAATTCATGGTTGTAGTTATCAACATTTGAATCATATATGGTGTGGAGGTTCGTATTTTTGTCTATATTCGTGGACCAGAGTTTTCAACTACATCTCCTTTTGTGATAGTTTCTTATAAGTTAAGGTTCTAGTCTCTCCTACTTATCCTTAATCTGAAACATGATCTAAAATTTATAGCCACAATTGTTGGCACATACCATATTCTTTATTGAAGGGAAATTTTGCAAGCTCAAGTATAGGATTAGATTGAGCAAAAAGGGCCCCACGCATTCCATGTATATCCATTACACTCTTGTTACCCACTCCTTGTTAAATTGTTGTCTGCGACTTTTCTCTCTCCCTCACACACACACACACAAATAGGGAAGGGAATAAAAGTGGCATATGTGTTCCATTGGAAGCATTGGGACCACAAAATTAAGTTGTACAAGACAACCAGATTGAGATGTCTATTTTGAAAGAATAATTCTGCCGACATCACTTTTGTGTATCATTTCTTTTACATCGTCTGATATGGTATAATCAGAGTCACTGAATATTTAATAAACTCTATAGAACTTACTAATTTAACTGTCTATATTGAGATTGTGTACAAATGTAATATAAGAAAGTGATGTAGGTAGCATTGTTGATTTTAAAAGTATGAAACTGGATGGTCCCCACCAAAGGCTGTCTTGTTAGGACAAGGTCCACTAGTTTGTCTTTTATTGCAACATAAATTTTGTATTTTAGAAGGTTAAAGATATGGTTCGAGGACAATGTTTTCTTTTTGATATTTCATTGTCAAGTTTGTTTAGTCTTTTCTTGAGTTGAATAATTGAAAGTTCTGGTAGTGGAAAGCAGATGTAGGCTTGACGTATGGCTGTTAGAGTATCTCTAACAATGCTATCTAAAATAACTACTCAAAATATATTTAAATATTGTATTATCTATTTTAGCTAATCACTTTTTCAAATTCACTCCAACAACGCTATATATTTTAGCTAACCATTTCAACTAACTTTTAATAATAAAATTCAAAAAATAGCAATTCAACTATATATTGTATAAATTTAATCAATTATGGGCTACAAGAGTAAATATCATAAAAGATGGGTTATAAGAATAAATATCATAAAAATCTTGAGGGGGTTTGTTGAATTTTTTGGGAGGTTCACTGAATTTTTGGAGAGGTTTTATTGGATTTTGAGGCGGGTTTACTCAGCTTCCTACAAGTTGAACTAGTTGATTCTGAGGAAAACCCACATGAATTTGAGAGGAAAGAGGGGGTGAGAGATTGTGGGTCTGTTGAATTTTCGCCATTCCAAATTCTGAGATATGGTGCTGAGAACAAAGAGCCATTGATGGTGCTTGAAACCCTAGGTTTTACACGTCGCAGATTTTGGGAGATTACATGAATCATTGAACCTAATAGTGAAATACAGACAATTTCGAGTTCGAAATTTACCGAATTGTACGAGAACTTAGAGGATTGGATGGTGTTAAATTGCTCTGTCCCTGTAGCATTTTTGAGCTTTGGCCCTCCCTGTTTCAGTCGGTGCTCCTTCAGTCGGTGGGGCAAGCCTTCTGCGATGAAGCCTTCACAGTTCCTAGGGGGGTTGTGCAAAGAAGTCTTCATCAGTAGCCTTCTGCAATTGGGGGTGGTGTTGGCGCAAAAAACAGACTAGCGAGCTCCACCGCCTCGCCAGGGATAGCTAGCCAAATGTTGGCTATGGAAAATACATAGTGTGATAGCTAGCTTGTTGGAGTTCAATTTTATGGTCTGGCTATGTAAAATAGCTAACAAGACTAGTTTATTGAGCCTCTTGGAGATGCTCTTAATGCTCCCCAGCCATTGTCACACCTATCTTCAACTCTATGAGACATGGAACTTAATATACAAGATTTTAAAATGACTAAGCATTACAGGTAGGGGTGTCAATGGGCCGGGCCGGGTTAGGCCTGTGAATTTTTTTTGGGCCGAGTCTGGATAGTGTAGGTTCAAACTCTTACCCAAGTAAGTTATCGATCGGACTGGGCCAGACTTTGGGTATGGGTAGGCTACCCGTAGCCCAGCCTGTGAGCCTATTGGGCGGGCTTGCTGTGCGGGCCTACTTGCCGACTTTTTTATATACATCTTTATTTAAAAAAAATAAATATTTTTGTAACTTAATATTTGTGTAAATTATATTTTTGAATCAAAAGTAAAGTCAAAATGGATAAAAATAAAATAATGAACTACATCCAATAAAATGAATAAATTCCAACTAGGTTGACACCTACTAACTTATCTGTCATTTGCATTACTCTACCATTTAAAACTTATATGCTCAATACATGGAAAATAAAATAATACATTATTTATAATATCTAAATTTTTAAAACTTCAAATTTCGATATTAGGAGACTTATTTCAAAGTTTCAAATTTAATGGTCTAAAAGTATAACTTTTTTTCAAATGAAGGGTGGGTGGCCGGGCGGGCTCTTGGGCCGGGCTTCGGGCTGGGTAATGAGTTTGGGGGAAAACTTAAGCCCTCTTTTTAAGGATATTGGGCTCGGGCGGACCAATTATCGGGCCTATCGGACTTCAGGCCTATTTTTTGGGCCGGATAACTGGACCTGTGGGTAACCCGGCCCATGGACACCCCTAATTACAGGCATGACTAATTAAAAATATTCTAAATAATGGGAAGTTCAAATAATAGATTTGAATGATATACTGGACGGGGGATCTACACATTTCTTCAACCACAACATCGGGCCGAACTCACGATCAATTATTTGGGGCGGGGTTTAAGATACGATCGATATTACATGGGTCGGGTAGAAAAACATAAATATCACCCAAAAAAGTTTTAAGTGCACGAAATTAAGTTCGATCCTTTTCAAATTGGAAGAACACACACATATATGTTAGAATTAATTGGTCCTAATCTGGTCAACAAAGGGTCCATTCTTCTTTTAATGCTTCTAAGATAGATTGCATTGTTTAATTTCATCAACCTCAAAATCCCAATGAAATTGAATTTACTTGGGGGATACATGCTAAACAAAACATCTGCGGGGATTCAAGTATAAAAGAATTCTTAAATTAGATTCAAATTTAACTAAATGAACACTTTATGTATTATGTTGTATCCATTGTAAATGATATTGTTAGGTATTAATGGTATCGGTGGAACCTCTAGAATTCTTCAGTGGTTTTTGATAAATTAGCGGTAAAGGATTCCATATAATCAAAACCAATAAATTCGATTTCTATCAATTTTAACTATCTGCACGGGATAATTCCTGCAATCAATTTTGAGATAGCGATTGAGCTGCTGATGAACCCTGAAACAACCACAAGGTTAGGAAAAGGGAGCCAGGCGCACACCCAGCTTATCCCCTCCGAAGCTCAAGTCAGTAAGAGAGGGAGGATAAAGCTCAATTGAATGTCTTCTGAATCGAGTTTGCGTACCTTTGTTCATTTTTCTGAGGGATATTTATACCTGGACTTGAAATGATTGCTCTGACATAGAGGTCATCTCAACATTCAATGCCCTTCCCAATTACCTATGCGCAATGAGTGATTCCTACCTGGATTCCCGTGTCATTAATGCTCGGGGGATGGAACTAGCCCTCGGGGCCACGCCGAGAACCTCCAACTATCCCCGAGTACTCGAGTGCCTATGAACGGCGTCTGACACCTACTCCCGAGTAGTCGGCGTCTAGGGGCAAGTACCCCTAACTCCGTGCTCGGCGTCACAGCCATTAATGCATCCACTCATGACTGTCAGTTTGGGTCTTCGAGGGTGCAGAGGCTCATTAAATGCTCTGTCTAAGTCACTCACGTCTCCATAAATGCTGGGTCACATCGCATTAATTGCTGGTGTCAGAAGTTTGTACTCGGCTCCACGAAACCATCCTTCGTCGGCTTTCCTCCTTGTCGGCACTAACTTCATTCTACTCGGAGTCGGCTTCATTCCTCAGCATCGGCTCCACGGCTTCATAACAGCTACACTTGTACACCTGTCGCCTTGGGGTCTACTGAGCCGCATTGAGTCCCTCCAACTGCCCCCCAGCCTCCACTCTTTTTGCGGCGTGGGATAGGTGGCGCAAGGAGAGTGGTGGCTTACTGGTCACGTCCATTAAAGAGGGGCGGTTACTTGCACGTCTTGAGCCGCCCTTTTCAAATCCTCTAATGATGACAGTGTCTCCTCGATTCCCGCTCTCTCATCTGCCTATAATATAGGGGAAGTTTTGGACATTTGAGAACTTTGCAACTTAGAATTTCCTTCAAGCAATTAGCTGCCGAGTACTCCTTCCTCTCCCCTCGAGAACCCCTCTGCGAAGAATATTCTGTAAGTACTCTCTCCATTATATTTCCCTTTCTTCTTCTCCTCCCATTCTCTCCAGAGTCTTCATTCATGGCTACAAACCGCAGTAGCGAGGCTAGGAACCCTTTTTCACCAAAAACCCGTAGGTTGAAGAAAACTGTAGTCAACGAGGACAACATAGGTGCCTTTAGGGCCAAATACCAGATCCCTGAGAGTGTCCTGACTTTCCCCTTCCACCCCACACACCATAACAGGGAACAGGGGAGCGTAGAAATGATGCCCTTTTACACCAAGGCCATCATGGAATGGGGGTTAACCTTCCCTTTGCCTCCCCTCGTACTAAAGTTATTGATGCAGCTCCGGTTGTTTCCACTCCAGTGTGGGGTGAACTTCTTTAGGATAGTCATGGGCGTAATCGCCCTGAATGCTCGGCTTGGGGTAGACTTAGGAGTAGACAAAATCCTATTCTGCTATGACCTACGACTAGTCGGCGGGGGAAGGTATTACCTTAAGGCCCGGGACACTTCAATGTACCTGGTCACCCATATGCCGGACTCGGACAAGGGGTACTTCGACGATCTGATCATGCTTGGCGGAAGCTGGGAAAAAGACACAGAGCCCGAGTATGACGGATTGTACTGCCCCAAAGTGCCGAGGGATGAAGGTGTGTTCTGCACTAGTTAACGTTTGTTTGGCTTATCATTATCTTCACTTCTGACCTTGCCCTTCATTTTTGCAGAAGGATACCGGCGTGACGCCGCTCAGCCCCAGAGGTCCCAAGTCAGGTTCGCCGACTTATTGAAGGTGTGGTCCTCTGAATCGGCCAACGAATACTCCCGAGCAGCGCACGTACTTCTTGGCTACCATCCACCCTATAGCCGATTTTCCTAGGTCCCCCCTCCTTTTGATCCTAAACGTTGGGAGGATCATTCTTCATCAGAAGAAGATGCCGAGCAAACCCCTTCTCCTCCCGTGCCTTCTTCTCCAAACGAAGAAATGTTGAATGTTCCACAACTCTCAGCTGCTGACATGGAAGCCGCTGCTTCTCGGGGCAGGCAGAATCCCCAAGCACAGCAGCGGTTATCCCCTCACCAACCTTACCTCAGCAGGATGCACCTCCACCTCTATCGCGCCCTCGGCGATCAGTTGACCCGCCATCCCGCCAAGAGACCAGGCGCCAATCCGCCAAGTCCCTCCTACCGGCGGCCAGCAAACGGGTAGGAGGGGTCGGGATCCCGAAGGACCCGAAGAACGCCGACAAGCCAAAGAGCGTCGGCAGAAGCGTCGCTACGACGCACCGGGAGTGACCACTTCTACCCCTAGAGCGTCCACTTCCGCCGAGTGGGTTGCTCAGGCGGAAAGGAGGGAGGGTTAACCCGTCCTGGAGTCAGACTCCATAATTCAGGATAAAGATGTGGCATTCGCCGTGGCGGCGACCCTCCAGTTCGCGGCTGACATGAGGGTCCACCACAGTCAATCCGACAATGCACTTCTCTTAAGCGCTCTCCAGAGTAACTTGGTGGTAAGTGCCTTGCTCTAACTTTACTCCATATACTCGGCAATCGCCTAACTTGCTCTCCTATCATTTTACAGGCTTCCCAACAGCTGGGGGTCATCATCGAACGCTTCTGGGAGCACAAACAGGCGGCGAGGAGCGCCAAAAAGACGATAGAATCCAAGGATGCGCACATCAAAGGCGTTGAGGCGATCCTTGCCGACCAGAAAAATCACATCACCAATCTCATCTGCCAACGCGACGCCATGGATGCTGAACTGCAAAAGCTAAGGGCGAGTGAGGCCGCGGCGATGAAGAAAGTAGAGGAGTACGAGCTCAAAGTCTCGGCCGCTGAGACCAAAGCTCTGGAGTTCGAGGGCATCGTTAGAGACTTAACCGCCCAAGTGGACTCTTTGACAGCGGAGAAGGAGGGGGAGCAACAAAGGCTGCTGAATGAGTGCGATAGGGTGTATCTGGAGACCCAAGACCGCATGGTCCCTGCCTTTGAAGAAGCTAAGGCCATTTCTTATCGGCGCGGATGGGTAGATGCCCTGCACGCCGCCCTGGTGAACCCGGCCGATGAACTATTCAAGAGGCACAACACCCTCGCCGGGGCTGATGCCGAAGTCCTTCCAGAAAGGCAACCAGATGCCGAGGTGGGTGACGCGGCCGAGGGAACCAGTGCAGCCATCATTGTAAGCAATGGTTCTGATCATCTCTCCCCCATCACTGTTGGCCAAGACTCCGACCTTCCTTCTTCGCCTGTTGAAGATCTCACTACGCATGAGGCGAGGTGAACTCGGTGGCGAGCTTCCTGTTTTTCTTTTGCTTTCTTTTTTCTTTATATGTAGGCCACAGGGGACGCAAAGCCCCATTTTGATTTGTAATTAAATCTTCCATCATTTAATGAAATCTTTCATCATTCCGTTTGTGTTTGAACTGTGAATGTAATTCACTTTTACGCCGTCATTTCTTCTTTACATGTGTTCTTTCGCTTTTTCTTTTATTGGCTGACTCCGAGTCATTTGATCTCTGGGAAGAGAAAACTAAGGCAGCTAGGCTTCACGTTGAAACCATGTGTTGAACCAGCCCGCCCCGGTCTTGCCCCCTAGGGGCCGAGACCCATACTGTTAAGATGAGCAAACCCTTTAACTGCTGATCGTTATGGTCACCAACCTCTCCTCGGGGCCGGGACCATGCAAACCGAGAGCTCGTCTCCCTATGCTTTGAGAGCGTTGCCTCAAGGGTGAGGTCTTATACCCCTCGGGACCATGCCCCTAACGACCGAGAGCTCGTCTCGTGTTATATTTTTTAGAGCGTTGCCCCAACGGTGAGGTCTTATACCCCTCGGGACCATGCCCCTAACGACCGAGAGCTCGTCTCGTGTTATATTTTTTAGAGCGTTGCCCCAACGGTGAGGTCTTATACCCCTCGGGACCATGCCCCTAACGACCGAGAGCTCGTCTCGTGTTGTTCTTTTGAGAGCGTTGCCCCAATCGGTGAGGTCTTATACCCCTCGGGACCATGCCCCTAACGACCGAGAGCTCGTCTCGTGTTGTTCTTTTGAGAGCGTTGCCCCAATCGGTGAGGTCTTATGCCCCTCGGGACCATGCCCCTAACGACCGAGAGCTCGTCTCGTGTTGTACTTTTGAGAGCGTTGCCCCAATCGGTGAGGTCTTATACCCCTCGGGACCATGCCCCTAACGACCGAGAACTCGTCTCGTGTTATCATATTTGAAGCAAAAACAGGATACTGAACCTATATTAACAAAAATATCTTTTCAGATTAGATACATTCCAGGGTCGGATTACATCATTGCCATCCATATTCTGTAGCCTGTATGCCTCGGTGCCCCCCACTGCAACCACTTTGTATGGGCCCTCCCAATTAGGTCCGAGCTTCCCTTCGGTGGGTTCCCGAGCAGCGCCTACTACCTTTCTCAGCACCAAGTCCCCCACTTTGAAATCTCTTGTTCGGACCTTCTTCTGATGCTGCCTTGACAGTTCCCGTTGGTACTTGGCTAATTTGATGGACGCCAGTTCTCTCCTTTCCTCGGCCAAGTCAAGATCTTTCGCAAGCATCTGGTCATTATTCCCCAAATCGAATGCTTGACTTCGGATTGTCGGGAGCCCAACTTCTAACGGGATGACAGCCTCAACCCCGTATGTCAAGGCGAACGGCGTTTCCCCTGTTGAAGTCCTCGGCGTAGTTCTATAGGCCCACAGTACGTTGAGTAATTCCTCGGTCCACTTTCCTTTTGCCTTCTCAAGCCTTTTCTTGATTCCTGCTAATACAGTCTTGTTAGAAACCTCTGCTTGCCCATTACTCTGGGGGTAGGCTGGTGTGGAATAATAGTTGCGTATTCCAAACCCCGAGCAAAACTCTCTGAAAGGGCCACTGTTGAACTGAGTGCCATTGTCCGAGATGATAGCCCTAGGAATCCCAAACCGAGTGATTATGTTTTGCCAAACGAATTTCTTTGTCTCGGCGTCTCGGATACGGCTCAGGGGCTCGGTTTCGATCCACTTAGTAAAGTAATCAGTAGCTACCAATAAGAATCTCCTGCCTAAAGGGGCCTTCGGGAGTGGGCCCACAATGTCCATCCCCCATTGAGAGAACGACCACGGACTAGTCAGCACATTCAGGTCTCCTGCCGGCTGTCGGATGATGGGAGCAAATTTCTGACATTTGTCACATTTCCGCACGTAACTTTTCGCATCTTTCTGCATATAAGGCCACCAATACCCTTGCGTCATTACCCGATGCGCAAGGGATCTGCCTCCTGTGTGGCTTCCACATACGCCCTCATGGATCTCATAGAGCAGAGGTTCCACCTTGTCTTCGGGGACACAAAGCAGATAGGGCCCGGAAAAATATTTCTTGTACAATTGCCGCTCGGCGGATATCCAGAACCTAGGAGCCTTGAGTCTGATCTTCCTGGCTTCTTTGGCATCCTCGGGGAGCACGCCCTCCGTCAGATATGCGACAATGGGTTCCATCCAGCCCAAAGTTGATTGTGTCTGCATTGGCAATACTTACTGGGCACCTGTCTCTTCTATGCTCGGTTTTTCCCGGTTTTCAACAATGATACGTCGGGTTAGCTCTGAGGCCAACGCCGAGGCCAGGCAGGCTAAGGCGTTGGCGTGGGTGTTCTGATCTCTTGAAATCTGGGAAACTTCCACTTTTTCGAACTTCTCTATCTTGAATTTCGCCTTCTGATAGTATGCTTTCATCTTGGTGTCTCGAACCTCAAAGTCACCATTGATCTGATTCACCACTAGTTGGGAGTCACATAAGGCATGCAGATGTCTGACTCCAACCGAGTAGGCAATATCGATCCCTGCCAACAGTGCCTCATACTCGGTTTCGTTATTAGATGCTTTAAATCCCAATCTGATAGTTTGTTCTATTGTGAATCCTTCTGAACTGGCCAGTACTACCCCTACTCCTGCCCCCCTTGCGTTCGAGGACCCGTCGACATGAATGCTCTAATCAACATTGAAAGTGGCAATCTCCAGCGGGGGCTCGGGCGCAGAGAACTCGGCAATGAAATCAGCAAGGACATGCCCCTTAATTGAAGTACGGGGTTTGTACCTTATCTCGAATTCCCCAAGCTCCACATCCCACTTGGCGACTCTACCTGATATGTCAGCTTTCTGAAGGATGGGCCTGAGAGGGCGATCAGTCAATACCTCAATGGCGTGTGCCTGAAAATAGTGTCTGAGTTTCCTCGCCGAGACGACCAGAGAAAGGACTAATTTCTCCATCGGTAAGTACCTTGTCTCAGCGTCGAGCAGGGTCTTACTCACGAAATAGACGGGCCTCTGTGCCCCTTCACACTCCCTTATCAAAGCACCACTGACAGCTTCCTCCGAGACAGACAAGTAGAGATACAGCGTTTCCCCTGCCCCTAGGACGGACAGGGTCGGAGGACATTTCAGATATTTTTTAATCCCTTTAAGTGCTCGACCACATTCCTCATCCCAGACCCCCTTTGCCGCCCCCTTCAGCTTGGCAAAAAATGTCTTGCACTTATCAGAGGATTTGGAAATAAACCGGTTAAGGGCGGCAAGCATCCCAGTCAACTTCTGGACGTCTTTGATGGTCCTGGGCGCCTGGACGTTTTGGACCGCTTGAATCTGTTCGGGGTTAGCCTCAATGCCCCTATGGGTTACCAAGTACCCCAAAAACTTCCCTGACCTTACCCTGAAGGCACGCTTCGAGGCATTAAGTTTTAAACCGTAGCGTCGGAGTACGGAGAATGTAGTGCCGAGATCAGTAAGATGATCGGCGCTCTCCTTACTCTTCACCAGCATATCATCAATGTACACCTCCATGGTGACGCCGAGAAAGTGCTTGAACATCTTGTTCATTAGCCGCTGGTAGGTAGAACCGGCATTCTTCAACCCGAATGGTATCATCGTATAACAATAGATTCCTCGGGGCGTAATGAAGGCCGTTTTCTCTTGATCCGACTCCTCCAAAGCGATTTGGTGATAGCCAGCCCGAGCATCCATGAAGGTGATGCGCTTGTGACCCGCAGTCGCATCCATCAGCTGATCAACTTTAGGAAGCGGATATCCATCCTTGGGGCACGCCTTATTCAAGTCGGTGAAATCCACGCAAACCCGCCACTTGTCTTCCTTCTTTTTGGCGCATACCGTGTTAGACAGCCACTCGGGGAACTGGACCTCCCGAATGGTACCCGCCTCTAGCAATTTATCAACCTCTTCGTCCACGG
This sequence comes from Ilex aquifolium, assembly GCA_951799425.1. Classification (NCBI taxonomy): domain Eukaryota; kingdom Viridiplantae; phylum Streptophyta; class Magnoliopsida; order Aquifoliales; family Aquifoliaceae; genus Ilex; species Ilex aquifolium. Next base: position 39,633,355 of record OX637397.1, on the reverse strand, counting down.
CTTTTGCGTGATGCGGGGCTGTCCTGCGCGCCTTTTGTTTCAACGGCTTGAAGTTTGGATTAGCATGAAGCCGATGTGTCATGACCTCGGGGCTGATCCCTGTCATCTCGACATGAGTCCAAATGAAAACGTCGGCATTTCGGCGCAGGAAGGAAGTCATCTCCGTTCTCTCGGCATTATCCAATGAGGACCCTATCAAGAAGTATCTCCCTTCATCGTAACTCACAAGGACTTTGATCAGCGGCTCAGTGGAACGGTCGGCTGGATCCACTGCGGGGTCATCTACCCCAAGCCGACCAAACTGTGATTGCTATTTGGCCACCACCTCCTCGAGATCACGGTCTCCCGGTCGGGTACCGAGTCCCGTCTTCATCGCGGCATAGAAACAGTTTTTTGCTGCCAACTGGTCACCTCGGATTTTCATTATGCCGCGCGGGGTGGGGAACTTCATTTTCTGATGATAGCTGGAGTGGACTGCCCTCATGGCATGCAGCCACGTCCTTCCTATTATGGCATTGTATGGGGAATCAGAGTCTATCACCAAAAACTCCACTGGGATCGAGACGATTGCCGTCTAGGCCATCAAAGTGATCTTGCCGAGTGGAAGAGCATTTGAACCGTTAAAACCAACGAGGGGGGTCTGGACAGGCTTCAAGTCCCTGCGGGTCAGGCCCAACTTCCGGAAGAGGTCGTCATACATAACCTCGGACGAGCTCCCAGAATCTACCAGGATCCTCCTCACATCAAATTTTTCAATTCGCAAAGTGATTACAAGCGCATCATCATGCGGCAAGGCCACTCCCCCTAAGTCGGCGTCGGAGAAGCTAATGACCTCGTGATCCTGCCGGGGCCTCTTGGAGGATTGTCCTGCCCACTCATTTTCCTCAATCTTCAATGCTTGTGAAACCCTCTTACGCTCAGCCCGAAGGACGTTATACGTCGGCCTTTCAACTGTGTAGGCATGTATAACGTTAATTATAGGAACAACCTCTCGGGGTGACTCCGCCCTCTCCTCAGCCGCCCTCCGGTGGGGCCTCTGGTCAATGAACTCGCCAAGGTGCCCATCCTGGACCAACTGCTCGAGGAAGGCCTTGTACGCCTTGTAATCCTCAGTCATATGGCCAAAATCTCTATGATAGGAACATCTGGCTGTCGAGTCTCTCGTAGCCGGGTCACCTAACATTTTTGGGGGCCACCTGAAATAAGGTTGGTACCTTATCTTCCTCAGCATCCTGTAAATAGGTTCTTTGAAAACTGTGTTAACCCCTTGGAAGGACAAGCGGTTCGGTGGAGAAGTAGGTGCACTCCTGGGAGATGACTGTTTTCTCTCCATCTTCCTCGGCACCAAGGCTCTGTTCTCGGGAGCAGCAGTCTCTTCCTCAACTCGTGCATATTTTTCTATGCGCACCATCAGGTCCTTCATGTCCTCAGGAACCTTCTTAGTAAGAGATCTATAGAGGCCGGTGTCCCGGGACAACCCCAGCCGAAAGGACGCTGCGGCCATCGTCTCCGAGCACGCGTCCACCTCGTTAACCTCCTCTCAGTACCGTATCGCATACTGTCGGAGGGATTCCCCGTTCTTCCGCCTAAGTGTCAGTAAGGCGCCAATGTCTTTCGGCCTTTTAGTGCTGGTGATGAATCGCGCCTTGAAGAGCTCGGCCATTTGCTTCCAAGACTTGACGCTCTCCGGGGCCAAACTCTCATACCACTTCATAGCGGTATCTCCCAGGCTCATGGGGAAAACTTGGCGTCGGTGTCATAAATTGACATTAGTTGCTTGTAATGCTGAATGTGACTCTCAGGATCGGTTCTCCCATCATACGCCTTGAATCGGGGGACAGCGAACTTCTTCGGCATTTCTGTTTCCCTAATAGACCGCACAAAAGGAGAAGAGATCTGCTCATCATCTCCCCTGGGCTGCGGTTCTCGGCGCCTGTCGTCAGGGTGCTCTCGGGGGTATCTAGCCTCCTTCGGCCCCCTCGCGGTAGACTCCGCCTGAGATCCCGTAGACATGGTATCTCGAGGAATCCCACGGCGGAGGTCCCACCACGAAAGGCCTGTCCCATGCCGATCTTCTCTGGACCCTTCAGCGGGTGCATGCTTCCCCCAATTTCGTGGATTTTGTCTATCGGCTGAGCGTCTGCGCCGATTCCTCTCGGGGGTTTCAGGCCTCGCCCTCCTGGTCTCGCCTCGGCTAGGACTTTGACCCTCTGGTTCTCGGGTACGCCAGCTGGTATTTGCTGACTGCTCGAACTCTCTGAGTCTATGTCGCACCTTGGCGTTGTCTCTTTCGAGGTCCCTGATGCGTTCCTCCATACGTTTCTCCACCATTTCCACGATGTTACGGGCCGAGGGGCCTTGCCCCTTGGTCCTTGCCCCTTGGTCCTTGATCCACAAGGAACGCCCGTTGTGAAGAACGCTCAACCCCAGCTGATTGACCCACTAGGCTTAATTTTGTAACCACCGGGAGGCGGGTAGCCTCCATGTTTCTCATGCTTAAACTCCCTACCCCTTCACCTTGGGATCGTGTATTCACCATGATGCAACCGCTACAAGAGAAAGGTTGTATGTTCCCACAGACGGCGCCAAATTGCACGAGATAATTCCTGCAATCAATTTTGAGATAGCGATTGAGCTGCTGATGAACCCTGAAACAACCACAAGGTTAGGAAAAGGGAGCCAGGCGCACGCCCGGATTATCCCCTCTGAAGCTCAAGTCAGTAAGAGAGGGAGGATAAAGATCAATTGAATGTCTTCTGAATCGAGTTTGCGTACCTTTGTTCATTTTTCTGAGGGATATTTATACCTGGACTTGAAATGATTGCTCTGACACAGAGGTCATCTCAACATTCAATGCCCTTCCCAATTACCCATGCGCAATGAGTGATTCCTACCTGGATTCCCGTGTCATTAATGCTCGGGGGATGGAACTAGCCCTCGGGGCCACGCCGAGAACCTCCAGCTATCCCCGAGTACTCGAGTGCCTATGAACGGCGTCTAGGGGCAAGTACCCCTAACTCCGTGCTCGGCGTCACAACCATTAATGCATCCACTCATGATTGTCAGTTTGGGTCTTCGAGGGTGTAGAGACTCATTAAATGTTCTGTCTAAGTCACTCACGTTTTCATAAATGCTGGGTCACATCGCATTAATTGCTGGTGTCAGAAGTTTGTACTCGGCTCCACGAAACCATCCTTCGTCGGCTTTCCTCCTTGTCGGCGTTGGCTCCATTCTACTCGGAGTCGACTTCATTCTTCGGCATCGGCTCCACGGCTTCATAACAGCTACACCTGTACACCTGTCGCCTTGGGGTCTGCTGAGCCGCCTTGAGTCCCTCCACTATCCATAGTAAATGATATTACTAGGTATCAATGGTATCACTAGCATATCTAGAATCCTTCACTGGTTTTTGATAAGTTAGCGAAAAAGAATTCCATATAATCAAAACTGATAAATAGAAAAAAAAAAAACACGTGTTCAGAATGCCGAGTTAATAGCTTGGATTAGTTCCATCTCGACAGCTCGGATTACTTTCATCTCAATAGTTAACCATTCCAAAAACCATGAAGTTTGACAGAATCCTACCTCATAAGGACTTTGATTAGTTCAACTCAACTGCTGATTCCACTTATACCAACAAGATTGAGTCAAGTAAGTGAGGTAACCAATTCAGCTTAAGTAGGCGAAGCAAGATCTACTAACCGTCTAATCATATGGCCTATAAGAAGGAAGGCCATAAAGGAGATCAAGATAAGTGAATCAAACACAAACAAAAGCTTTCTCTAATCTCTCCAATACTTTTGATTGACTTTGTCATCACAGGGTCAACCCCACAATTTCTCCAATCTTCGACTTACATTTGTAGGTTTATAAGAGGATATTTCTAACTTTTCGTCGCATCTGGAGCCCAATGAACATTTTGAACTATCATAAAAAACCAACAAAATTTATGATTTTAATGATTGGTATGCAATGATGTACTTACACTTAATAACGATTCAAAGTTAAAGAAAAAACAAAAAAAAAATACTTTAGTGGATTTTTACAAGTTATTAGCAGGAATACAAAAAAAGAAGAAATCATCAATATGAACCATGACATGCGATTTTCTTTTCTCTTTGTTCTCTTTATGTTAGATTTTTTTTTTTTTTGCAAAAATAAATTTTAGGGTTAATTGCACTAGAGGTCCCCAAAGTATGGGGTCTGTCTCATTTTGGTCCTCAATATTTCAATTGCATCATTTTAATCCCTGAAGTATTGAATATGTTTCTATATGGTCCTTCAAGTAGACAACATCCAGATTGCTAACGATTTTTTATCATAAACTTGTCACGTAATAGCTAAATATGGACAAAAAATAATTTTGATAGCTCTTAAACAAAATTTGGGTAGCTATTGACCAAAAAATGTGTAATATTGGTAGATTTTGACCAAAATTTGGATAACTTGTGATCAAAACTGTGTAATTTAGGTAGGTATTTAACCAAAATTTGAGTAAAAATTTGGTCAAGAGTAATCCAAATTATTTTTTGTCCATATTTAAATATAATTTGATAAGTTTATGATAACAAATCGTTAGCAATCTGGACACTGTCTGCTTGAGGTACCATATAGAAACATATTCAATATTTTAGGGACTAAAATGATGCAATTGAAACATTGGAGACCAAAATGAGATTCGAATTCAACTAAATGAACACTTTATGTATTACGTTGTATCCATTGTAAATGATATTGTTAGGTATTAATGGTATCGGTGGAACCTCTAGAATTCTTCTGTGGTTTTTGATAAATTAGCGGTGAAGGATTCCATAATCAAAACAAATAAATTCTATTTCTATCAATTTTAACTATCCATTGCAAATGATATTACTAGGTATCAATGGTATCGCAAGCATCTCTAGAATCCTTCACTGGTTTTTTGATAAGTTAGCGGAAAATAATTCCATATAATCAAAACTGATAAATAGAAAAAAAAAAACATGTGTTCAGAATGTCGAGTCAGTAGCTCGGATTAGTTCCATCTCGACAGCTCGGATTAGTTTCACCTGGATAGTTAACCATCCCAAAAATCATGAAGTTCGACAGAATCCTACCTCAAAAACACTTTGATTAGTTCAACTCAACTGCCGATTCCACTTATACCAACAAGATTGAGTCAAGTGAGGTAACCAATTCAGCTTAAGTAGGCAAAGTAAGATCCACTAACTGTCTAATCAAATGGCCTATAAGAGGGAAGGCCATAAAAGAGACCAAGATAAGTGAATCAAACACAAACAAAAGCTTTCTCTGATCCCTCAAATACTTTTGATTGACTTTGTCATCAGAGGATCAACCCCGCAATTTCTCCAATCTTCGACTTATCTTTGTAGGTTTATAAGAGGATAGTCTAAACTCTCCGTCGCATCTAGAGCCGGATGAATATTTTGAACTGTCATAAAAAATCAACAAAATTTATGATTTTAATGATTGATATGCAATGATGTACTTACACTTAATAACGATCCAAAGTTAAAGAAAAAATTAAAAAAAAAAAAAATACTTTGGTGGATTTTTACAAGTTATTAGCAGGAATACAAAAAAAGAAGAAATCATCAATATGAACCATGACATGCGATTTTCTTTTCTCTTTGTTCTCTTTATGTTAGATTTTTTTTTTTTTTTTTTTTGCAAAAATAAATTTTATCCGAACCGTTTGTAGAAAAGGTGGAGAACACTTTGGAGTTGGACTTATGAATATAAAAGTAGTTGGGCTGCCGGCTGCGGTCTACCAGGATTCAGCAACTACTACTTCCTCTCCTAATTCCCAAGTCCCAGCTCGCTCTCTCTCTCTCTCTCTCTCTTTGTTTCTCGAAAAACTCTTTCTGTAGCTTAGAAAGAGCACAGCTTTGCCGTTTAATGAAGCAAGAAATGGGTTCAGAAAGATCAAGTGTTGTAGGTAAGCTTCAAAGCCTTATATTTCTTCTTTATTGCTTTGCAATGTCCTCCTTTAGCTCAGGAGGATCAAGAATTTTGTTGCATTTTGTCTTTCCGAAGCTTTTCTGTGCATGGATTCTTGCATTTAGTGCATTCTGTTTTCATCTATATCTGGGTTTTCTGGAAATTGGGGTTTAGTCAAATTAGGGTTTTTGGAGTTGGGCCAGTATGTCCTGTTTTTAATTCAATTAGATTTTTTTCATCAAGGTGAGTGTTTATTCAATACGAAGTGAAGTTTGTGGATTTTATTATCTATTAAGTTATGTAGTCGTCTGGATTTGAGGATACTGAAAAAGAAACTGTGAATTGTGAAATGAAATTGAGTTTCTTGTGTCTGTGTGTATTATTCTGTTCGGCCTTGTGAACATGATCATACATGTAAAGGAATGGCACAATATGTGATGAAATAATGGTTCCACTTTGTTTGTTGTTAGAGTATTTTAGAGTCCTACTAAGGGGGTGGGTGCTCCTCCTTGGCTTGTTGGGTTCGAATAATTGTCACCTTCATCTTATGAGTTAAGCCCAATGTTTTAGATGACATCTAGTATGATGCAGCCATGTCATAATTTCTCATCATAGACTTCCTGCACAGTACAGTTCAGAGAAATCACGGGTTAAATAAGTATTTTTGGCCTCCACAAGATAGATGATTATTCGTAAATTCCATCTTGGTGGGTGCATGTATTCTTTTTTAGGCGTGATAGCTTAACCATTAAATATTCAATCAACGGTACTGTATTATTGTTCACGTGGGCATGTGTAAGGATACGTTTCGTATGTGAGGTAAAAATGAAGAAGAAGGAAAGGGGGGGGGGGGGGGGGATGGGACATTCCCCTTTTTGAATGCAACAGAAGAAATGGTCATACATTGAAAAAAGAGTGGCCCAGTGCAAGATGCTAATGCTTTAAGCCTACTTTGGGTATAAATACTACTTAAAATCATTTACCATGAGGCTAGGTAGCACAGTTGCACGTGAACTTTAATATGTTAATGTTTGCTAGCATTTTATGAGTGAGCATGTTACTATTTTGGTTTCCTTGTTCTGAAGGCAGCCTCCCAAGGGTAATAAAAGGGCGCTGCCTGCACTTTGTTGGAGCATTTAAGATTTTTTTTTTCAATAAAAACTCTCTCTGTGTTGCACTTGTCAATAGTCCTCAGTTTTTTGCAATTATCTTCATTTTTGTTGATATCAGTGGACAAAGTGAAAATAGAGCTAAAAGAAAGGTACTACATAAATTATGCATTTTTCAGATTGAATTTTAGGGACATGATCCATTTATGCCCAATGCAAGAATTAGAATCTTTTGCACCCCTCGATAAGTTTCTTTCTTCCCTAATTAACAATGTGCTTATCAAACCGTTGTATTAAGAATCATAAGGCCGCTAATTAATGCGTATTACTTCTCTCTTAACTTGATACCTTGTTTCCATGACATACAAAGTATATGCCATTTCTAACTGACAGTTTGAGACAAATCCTATTCTTACACCAGGTTTTAATGCATATTGTCCCTTCTATTATTTTGCATAACATATATGATTTGTGTTTGTGAAATTGGTAATATGATCGAGAGGGATCTATTATAAGTGAGCCTGTATGTGATTTCTACATGAAATCATAGATGCGCGTTTGCAGATCATACGGACATAGCAGTCTTCATTAGTCTATATATAATGGATCCAGCCAATGTTATGCCGAAGGATTTGTTATAATGTTCGTATCTCACATGGATCATTTGTATATGTCTAACCAAAACATGTGTTATTTTCCAGTTCCGAGGAATTTTAGGTTACTAGAAGAGCTCGAGAGAGGAGAAAAGGGAATTGGGGATGGAACTGTCAGCTATGGAATGGATGTTGCTGATGATGTATACATGCAGTCATGGACTGGGACAATAATTGGTCCTCCTAATGTTGGTCTTCTTTTCTCCATCTTTCCATTGATGTAAAGTTTTTTACTGTGTAAAGTTTTTTATATATCAACTGCACTCCCTACCATGTTGATTTGCTTTTAATCTTTAAAAGGTTAGTGATGTTTTGATGGGCCTCAGGCACATCTTCAGTGTTTGAATGGTTTTGATTTTGTATTTGTAGTTGGTATACTCTTTAGACTCCTGATTGCAATGAGTGAGAGATTCAAAATTTTGTGCTTGGGTGAATCAGATACAAACACCAGAGACTGAAGTCTAAAGTCACGTGTAAACCTGATAGGGACTGATGGACTGTTATGGTGAAATGCAATATGTGTGACTACTGAAATAGTTAGGTTTGGAAACTAAATCAGTCTGGTCGGTGGACCACCCATCCAAATGATTGCCATCCTTTCAAGTTTGGTGGTGTAAAACTGCTTCATTTTATAATTCCTAGCAAATGAAGATATTGGTTTGATGGCACTTTGAAGAGTCAGCCTTTTGTTTCTGAAATCAGAATTTCTATTTTGTTTGCTCAATTGTACCTGAAGGCACCATTTTTTCTTACCACTGCTATGAATTAGCAATCACAGATGATAATGCCGCCTTCCTGATAATTTGGTAATAGTCCACTTTCGCCATACCCCTTAGATGGTATTGTTTTGCTCTCTAATATTATCTTATTTCACTACCACAGTCATTTATGCTGGCAATACTGTGTTCAAAACTGCTGACTGAATTTTTACTCCTCTCTATTTTCTTAAATGTTGTCATTTTTTGATTTTCGATTACCTTCCTGTTTTTCATGATTTCTTTAGTTAGTATATTAACCCAAGTCCTCTGTTTTTTTGTTAGGCATTTTGAGTGTGATTAGAATTACAAAACATATATGAAAGAAAAATTCATTTCCAATATATTATATTGATGTGGCTTTTTTGCTATTAGTTTCTTTGATGTTTAAATTTCTTCCTTATAGCATTATTAATAAATGTATTAGTAACACAAGAAAATTGTTTTCTTCCTGTTTATCGATGCTGCATGCCAGACTGTTCATGAAGGGCGCATCTATCAGTTGAAGTTATTCTGTGATAAAGATTATCCAGATAAGCCACCGAGTGTAAGGTTCCAAACCCGGATAAACATGAGCTGCATTAATCATGAAACTGGTGTGGTACGTGCTCTCTCTCAGACAAAAATTCTATGGCATGATATGCTTTCAAATAGGCTCATGGTTGGCCGAATTGCCAGGTGGAACCAAGTCTTTTTCCCATGCTCGCTGATTGGCAGAGGGAGTATACAATGGAGGATATATTAACTCAATTAAAGAAAGAAATGATGTCTCCACAAAATCGGAAACTAGCTCAGCCTCCTGAAGGTGTGTCTATTTGAGTTCTGAGTTGCTGATTGTTCAAGTTTATCTGTATTTCCTTCAAGGTTTTAACTTTTACGCAGGGCATACATTAATAAAATTGTTCATTCCTCCACACTATTTCAGTCAACTTTTGGCCTCAAAAGAGTATGGATTTGTGTAACATGAGTGTCGGATAATATGAAACAGGACAATTTCATGGAAATGGGAAGAGTTTCTATATAAGTTTTTCTAGCGAGGCAAAAGCAGGCCACTAGCAAATGGTTAGAATAGGCTTTTAAATACTCTCCTTTGTCATGGCCCATCTAACAAAGAACAAGATTCATGTTTTGAGATAGGATTTTTGTAAGAAAGTTCTTGGGGAATGGAACTTGCTATTTTTTTCATAGCCTACATTTGAATCTGCAATACAAAATATCTGAACTTCATGATGTGGACCATTCTTATTTTTGTATAAATGGTCTGTTGGGGGTGCGTCGTATGGTATCATGGCACATATATCATGTCTTGGACACAAATGTCGCGACGTTGGGATGGTGGAGCACACCTGAGTTTTTCTCAGTAGAGTTAATGTATTGGTTGCTATTTCTTTGATTTGTTATTAAGGAGTATGTAGTCACTCATAGTAGAATGGTCAATTTTTTTTCTCAGGCAATGAAGAGGGGAGGGTGGATCAGAAGGGGTTCGTACTGAGGTGTTGTATTCTGTAATTTTGAGGAGCGTTGAACATTATGCTGTGTATAGATGTTAGCATATGAAAACTCCACTCCCTGCTTAGTTATTCAATGTATATGCTTGTATTTGAGAATGAGACCTTATTAGGTAGATCATCCTCAATCTTGGGATGGATTGATGGTTTATGTTTATGAGCAATGCTATAGGACTTTATTGGGGACCTTATTTATGGACTTAATGATGTACAATCATTGGATTGGTTGTGGGCTCCATCTAACATTAGAACTCACAACTAATTTAATAGTTGTATTGAAGTCATATCATTAAGTCCCTAAATAAAGTCCCCAAATAAGGTCCAAATAGCATTTTCCTATGTTTATTGTTTACTTTCAATGTTTTTGAATAAATTGGACCCAATTTTCAATTTTTTTTTTGTATATTGTAAGTTATAATTCTTGAAGTTATTGTTTGGTATATTTCGAATAGTGGGCGTGCGAGACTTTACCTGCTTTGACTCGACGTGAGGTTCTTAATCGTGATTGATCAGGTGGCTAAAACAAGACGTAAGACTATCTCTAAATTATTTTTCTATTTTTGAGATCAAAGACTTAAACTATTCATTTTTAGAGTGAATTAACAAACAGAGAAAGCAAAGACGGGCTAGAATTGAAAAGAAATAAAATTGGGCATTACGAAATAAAAATTTTATTTGTTTACTTGAAGAGTAATACTATTGAGACCTAAAAAATTAACTTAATGATGTGACAGTGGCATGGTCAAATAAGGTTGTTGTAAGTGTAACTCTTGAATTTCTTCATTTGAATTTTATCGTTTGACACATCATTATGTTAACAAATTAAGTCAATTTTTTGAGATTCAATAACATTACAAAATAGAATATCAAAAAAATAAAAGTTTTTCCAAATAAACGTTGGTATTACGTCTCTTTGAATCTGAAAAAATGGCTGGCGTTTAAATCAACGCCGGGAATCGGTCATTCACTTCTGTCTACCATGTTTCTAAACTACCAAACGCATAATTGTACCAAAATTAGAGGTGTCAATCGTGTCGTATCATTTTCGTATCGTGTCACTTTCAGTAGTATTATTTTTGTATTAGGTAACTTTTGGTACGTCTTGAGTTCGAGTCAATATTCGTGTCAATAAAAAATTATTTAATTCCACAACAACTCATATAATATTATTTAAAAAATTTTAAAAAATTAAAAAATTCATATTTTCTGTCTACAATACTCGTTAAATACTTATTTTTTATCTACAATACCCGTTATTCGTGTTATTTATGTCGAACTTTAATTTGATCTATTTATTACTCATGTCAACTAATCGTGTTTTTTTTGAATTTTGTGTCGAGTTAGGTCAGTGTTAATGGATAAAACTGATACTCGTGCCAAAATTCATGGCACACCTTGTAAAGCTACAACCCCGAAGGATATTTTATGTAACGAGTTGTTGCACGTACACCATTTTAAAATAAAAATTGTCTTGCAAAAGGTTTTCGTTATTATGGGAAAAACATATGCGCAAGGAAAATCAAAAGTAAAAGGCGAACATGTAAGATCATATTAGATATAATGGTAAAATACAAATCGTTATCCCTATATTAAACTTCAGCACTCAATATGCCCTAAAATGTAAACTACCCTCAAACCCCACTTCAAACAATATTAGACCAACAAATAACCCACAAAAACTAAATTTTCCACTGTCACCAAAGTCCAAACCCTCAACAAAATCTTTATAATATAAATCAAGGTGTTATATCCTACGATATAACCAATGTCACGTGTCAAACTTCCCTTGCTAACCAGCCCACTCAAAGATAAGTAGAAGCTCACACCCTAAAAGAAAATATACCATTTTAGTCAAAATAAAATAAAATAATGATACTTAGCTTCACATTACATTTAAAATAAAATAAAAGAGGGAGAAGAGAAGAAGAATAGGTAAAAGAATTAATTGCAACAAATCACGTGGAGGAAATAAGAAGACTAGGTGTCACTTGCATGTGTTGTTTACAACGGACCAACAATTTCAATTCTCGTTGTCAATAGCTAGATGGGTAAGAGTCATCACCATCGATTGATCCAAATCCTTGATTAAAAATTTTTAAAATTAAAGTTTACAGATATAAACCTATAGCGAACCACAAAAGTTTGACGTCAAGTTTGATTTTTTTAGTAGTGAGAATTTTACTTGTTAACAAATAATTAAATATGTTTTGTGATGCTTATATTTTGTATTAAGTACTTCTTCACATTGATTGATAGGCTAATTCGAAGTATAGTCGGTGGCTTGTCGGACTTTGCAGGAATTCATCGTGTTGAGGCTCAATTTCGTTAATACGAACTTACTCAACAATGGCCATAGAATCCACGTCTTCCTCCAGTGACCAAAGAGCAGTAAAAAATAAGAACTTCTTAAAACAAATAAGTACACAAAAATAAAATCAGCAAAACTGAGATGAAAATTAGAGCTTGGATTTGTGTAATGCAAAATCACCTTATGAACTGAATAAAAAACAAATCAGCTTACTGAGCAAAAAAAAATGGGTCACACACATGCCTCTGACGACGCGTCAGAAGCTCTCCTTGAAGATGAGTTGTACGTCGCCTTGGTTTTCTTTGGTTGCACAGACCTGGTTTTTTTTTATCAGACCATCCGGTATCCGGAAGTTACATTGGGCTCCGACTAATCTGGATTCGATCTGGGTAGGACTACAAGGGCGACAAAGCTCTCCATACCGAACGCAGCTGCGTTCCCAAGTCTCGAACCGAAGACCTTAGTTAAGTTAGAACAGTCCCTCACCAACTGATCTAACGCTCGGTGGTGCACAGACCCCGTTGTCATAATAGAGAAGGAGACAAGTGCGAGTGCCCAGTCAAAGAAGATAAAGGTATTGACTAGTCTATAGTTTTTACATGTTGTTGGTTCATTAGCTAAAGTATACTGCTGATGATCCTAATAAATGTAATTAGTAACGTCAAAAGGAGGTGTAAGAATATTAAGAAGATGAGGGGGTGCAAAGGATATAATTGACTTTAGAAGAATAAGAAAGGGCAAAATTAAAATTCAAAAGTTTTTCATTTACCCATCTTTTATTAGTAGTATAGATATACAAATCTTGAAAATTTTATTTGACATCAATAAAATCTCAAAAAATATTTATCTGAGAGAGCCATGGCGAGGCATTGAGTTGTCAACAAAAAAATGAAACAAAATATTATGTAGAAAGAAAGGTAACATGTTGAAAATACACTTAACTTGACCCCTAAGAATACCCTTTTTTTGCAGAAACAACAGTGCATGAACTTCCTCTTAGGTGGTGGTGGTGTATGGACATTGAAGCCTACTAGATTTTCAAATTCTTACGTTTACTTGATACACGCAACACAATCATGTAGATAGACACCCAAGAGACAAAAATCACCAATATTAAATAGAAATTTAGATTGTAACTTTTTTAGTAGACGATAAGCGTGTTATTGAAATAGAAATAATATATTGTTTTCGTGACGGCTTTTGAATATTTTTGTTTCATAACGTCAAGATTGAGATACGGAGAGATCTACCTAAGATCCAATGATGGTCAACTATGTCTCATGCGTGTTTCATGTAGAGAATTTATCGACAACTTTTGGTTGTTAGTTGTGGTTGCTTCCACGCATAAGATTACACGCATAAGTTTTGTTTAATGCAATTACACGCATAAGATTGCACATGATACTCTAGAATAAATATTAGGTGTAACTAGTTCTCATAATTTTAGAAGGAAAAAAAAAACCTCAAATTTGACATCAAATTAGTTAATTGAAACTTAATTTTATAGGATTCAGGTGTTAAATTGATGTGGTGAACCCGCCATATAAATAAGTCCATACGAATTCAACCCAATATAATAGAAACATAACTGGACATGAATTGTATATTTCAAGTTACAAATTCGATTGTATACGATTATAATCAAGTGGTGTTGCGTAATTTTTGTCTTATCTAAATTTATTGACAGATTTATCGCAAACCAATACAAGTATCGCATATGTATCGCTTATAGCACATCTATATACGTGACATAATTCAACAAGCGATGCATATGCAGTTAGTCTGAGGACTTTTGTGTAAGAAATTTTAATGATTCGTATATGAAATTTAGAACACCTAAATTACAAAATTTGAATCAAAGAAGTTTAGAACATACATGTATGAGTTATGATACTCGATCTCCGGATTTCTTTCGTGAAAGAGCAAAGTCTTCCTCTCCTTCTTCAAAGCAATAGGCGACTCTCAATAGGACAAGCCAAATTAGAGTTATGAAGTGGAGAGTGGACATAGCCTTCTATTTTATTATAAAATCTATTGGGCTCTCTCATTACGGACTACAATTAGATTAAGACTTACACCTAATCGCATCAACCACACTAATTAAAAGATGTACATAAGCCCATCAAAATAGATCACCTAATAATATTGAGCTCATCTCATTGGACCATAAATTCAGTCCGTTTTTCACAAACTAAAAATTAACTATCAATTAATAGAAGTCCAATGTAGGAAAAATTCTAACATTCTCTCACTTGGACAACATTAATTGTAGTCATTTAAAAATAAAATAAAATTATATATATATTTTTGAAAAACGCCTCTCGGGCTAATCAAACAAAACTCAATGTGGCCACAATAAAAAATAATATAGTCCCAAGACAACATCTCAAACACGACCCGGTCCAATAAAACTACTATTTTCGAACCATGGCGGCATTTAAATCCTCTGACATATGACCAATCCATGATTACAAAAAAATAATAATCCTATTGACATGTATGAAGATGTGGTAGTGTAGCAAAAAAAATAACATCTCAATATGTGATCTGATAAACATGTTATTTTCATTGTCAGTCGTTCAAATGATTTCTCTTTAACAAAATGCTTCAACAATAAGCTAGAGAAATCCATTAACTTCAACAATAAGCTAGTATGTCTCCTAACTTAAAATCTCGAGATTTTTTCAAGTGGTGTAATTAGAGACATACTCCATTGACAAAAAGTCATACTTAAGACATACACCAAGTCTTAAGATTTTTTGCATAAAATGACATGTCATAAATGTGCACACATATAACATAGCAAAAATATCGTGCTAACAATTGATGGGTCAAGCCCAAAGGCCCAACTCATATTACAAGCCCAATGGCCCGACTCCAAGAGATCCAGCAAATCCAGCCCAATATGGTCAACCCGGTCAAGCTCAATAAGCTCAAGGAGCTACATTAGCAGGGAGTACACAAGGTCATCCAAGGACCCTCTGGCGCCCAAGCTGGGCGCCCAGACCATCCCTGGCATCCAAGCCATCACGCCAGGCGCCCAGGCCTGGCGCCAAGACACTCTCAGGCGCCCAGGTCTCCTCTTCAGGCGCCCTGCCCTCCTCCTCAGGCACCCAGGTCTCCTCATCAGGCTCCCAGCCCTCCTCCTCACCACCATGGAGTAAAGGTCATCCCAGGAGCCTCACCTCCACAACCTTGGAAACAGTCAACCTTCACCTCATCATTTGACCGAGTCTCATGGAGAGCACCGAGTCTCGTGGAAAGCACCGCAATTGTCTCGCCCGTTGAGAAGAATCCGCAAGCTCCACCTAAATAGCTGGGTAGCTGCTGCTTAGTAGCTCCATTCTGTTGAGGACGACTATAAAATGTAAGCCCCGCCAACACTTGGGGGGCGAAGGAGAACAGAGCAGAGTAGATCGGATGAGAACACACCCTACAGAGCATAAAACCTCTCCAATCTGTAACTCTCCGTTCCCATTACTCATCGAAATCAATAAAATACCAGCAACTCATTGCCATTCCAGAGTGGACGTAGGTCATATTGACCGAACCACTATAATTCTCTCTCTCTCCTTTAATTACTACCTTAATTTCCATATTACTTGACTAGTGGTGTGCAAAGTCAATTTTGTGCATCATCAGTTTGGCGCCGTCTATGGGAAACGACAAAATTCTCATTTCTAAAAACTTTCTCTGTTGAGTCAATGGCGATCACTACCCGATCAATGAACCAACATGAAGATAATCCACCAAGAGAAGAGGATGTTGCTCCTCCCCCAACCAATCATGTCCTAAGTACACAACATATGCTGGAGACCATGCAGGAGCTTGTGGCCCAGAACCAGCAAATCCTTCAACTAATGCTCATGGCGTAAGGAGGAACACTACCTGGACCTCAAGAGGGAGGA
The DNA here is from genome assembly GCA_951799425.1 of Ilex aquifolium. Classification (NCBI taxonomy): domain Eukaryota; kingdom Viridiplantae; phylum Streptophyta; class Magnoliopsida; order Aquifoliales; family Aquifoliaceae; genus Ilex; species Ilex aquifolium. The sequence continues at coordinate 39,617,174 of OX637397.1, read as the reverse complement.
GCTCCACGCCTTGAGCGTCAAAGAGCTCCCCATACAGGAGCATCCCATCATGGCGCCACTTTTGGAGCTCACTTGGGCGCCCAGCCTATGGGAGCCCCTTTGGGCGCCCAGCATGGGGAACCTCCCCATGAGGGACTCCAACCTCCTCCTCCTCCAGTTCCTGCTCCTCATGGTGGAGACCCTCCTCTCCATTAAGATGAGAGTGAAAATCAAAGCATGGGGCATGAGAGCCATTTTCACAACAATTCAAGAGGAGCTCCCAATCACTGAGACGAGAAAATTAAAGAGGTACAAAATCAATTAAGTGACGTCTTCAATGCCATGAAGGCGCAAGGACCTGAGACTGTGGACTATCTTGTTAGGCGAACTGGCACGCCTTTCAAACCTGACGTGGCAAATTGTCCACTTCCACAGAAATTTAAGATGTCGTCTGTTGAGACCTTTGACGGTACGAAGGATCCACTGGACCATCTGAAAACTTACAAGACCTTGATACAGCTGCACAACGTATTATTTTTCCACTGCCAGGATCCTTGCCATGAAAAGTACCCAGAGTGCTCACCTCCTGAGCTGTGTACTCCGTACCACTTAGTCCAGCACCTGAAGAGGTGTCTGACCCTCTCTAGTCGCCTAATGAAGGATGCCCAGCACCTGGAGAGGTGTCTGACCCTCTCTGATCGCTTAATGGAAGAAGCCCAGCGCCTGGTATGGCCTTCTCGCCCAAAGTGGCGCCTGGCATGGCGCCTAGTATGGCCTTCTCGCCCAAAGAGGCGCCTGGAGTGGCGCCTGGCATGGTCATCTCGCCCAAAGTGGCGCCCAAAGGGTCCCCACCCTTGCTCATCTCGCCCAAGACAGCAGGAATAGCGCCTGGAGGCGCGCTGTCCAGCTCACCCAGCTCAGCGCCCATGGCGCCTAAGCACTCAGCTCCCATGCCGCCCGGATCAGCGCCTATGGCGCCCAACTTGCTACCCGAACCAGCGCCTACGGCGCCCAAGCAGTCCACTCGCCCACCATAGCTCACCTCTTCAATATTTTCTTGATCCATGCAAAAGCAATATGGGTTTTTCTCTCTTTTGCTCAAATTCAAGAATCTCAAAGCACAAGATCTTCAAGGTTGACAAGGAAGCATTCTTGAATGAATTGAAGAAGGTGGGTAGTGCTCAATGGTGGTCAGCATGACCGCCTTCCTGGGAGGCCTCCGATCATCGAGCTTCCTTTTCTCTGTGATGAAGCGACCACCAAAGAGCATGCCAGAACTATTGGCAAAAACTCAAAAATATATGAATGTTGAGGAAATCAACAAGTCTAGGCGAGGAGAATCATCTCGCGGATTGTCAAAAGATTGACCTGTTTCTGCACTGTTCTCAAACAGGCAGCCTAACTCCAGCTTAGCGGCTCTCTCGCGGGTCGCCAAAAAGCTTGGCCTCTGCACTGTTCTCAAACAGGCAGCCTAACTCCAGCTTAGCGGCTCTTTCACGGGTCCCCAAAAAAGCTTGGCCTCTGCACTGTTCTCAAACAGGCAGCCTAACTCCAACTTAGTGGCTCTCTCACGGGTCACCAAAAAGCTTGGCCTCTGCACTGTTCTCAAACAGGCAGCCTAACTCCAGCTTAGTGGCTCTCTCACGGGTCACCAAAAAAGCTTGGCCTTTGCACTGTTCTCAAACAGGCAGCCTACCTCCAGCTTAGCGGCTCTCTTGCGGGTCGCCAAAAAAGCTTGACATATCTCTGCTTTGCTCTTAAGCAGACCAACTATCTCTGCACTGCTCTTAAGCAGGCAGCCTACCTCTGCACTGTTCTCAAGCAGACAGCCCACCTACCTCTGCACTGCTCTTAAGCAGGCAGTCTACCTCTGCACTGCTCTCAAGCAGGCAGCCCACCTACCTCTGCACTGCTCTTAAGAAGGCAGCCTATCTCTGCACTGCTCTCAAGCATGCAGCCCACCTACCTCTGCACTGTTCTCAAGCAGGCAGCCTACCTCTCTCTCCAGGTAATTGTGTTAAATATTTTAATGTTTGGAATAACATTATTTTTTCAACACTTCTCAGGCGCCTAACACAGGCACTCAGCACCTCTCAGGTGCCCAGCACCTCTTTGGCGCCCAGCATAGGCCCCCAACACCTCTTAGGTGCCCAGCATAGGCGCCCAGACCTCCCAGGCGCCCAGCACAGGTGCCCAGTACCTCTCGGGCGTCCAGACCCCCCAGGCTCGCCCAAGGTGCTCAAAATGGGGCTTATAATATATCAAATCGAAGCTCTCGACGAGCTCTACAAGACTCACAGTCGTTGGCTGTGACTGATGCTGTAAAAAGTCCAAAAAAGGCTCAGAAACAGCTGTTTTGGCCTCCCAAAGTTTTTTCAAAAAAAAAAAATTTATGCTCGCCCAGGACACCTCCATCTCGCCCAAAAGTTGTCTGGTCGCCCAAAACTGTGCACCCAGCTCTCTACTCGAAGTTTTGACCGCAACTTTTGCCCTGTTGCTCGAAATGAGGCTTATAATATATCAAATCGAAGCTCTCGACGAGTCCTACAAGATACACAGCCTTTGGCTGTGAGTAATGCTGTTAAAAGCTCAAAAAATGCCTAAAAGCACAGGTTTTGGCCTCCCGAAGTTTTTTCAGTTGTGCCGGTCAGCCGAAAATTCAACCGAATGCCCTCCTCTCCAAGTTCCATTGGACACAGGGTATTGGGGGGCAAATGATGGGCCAAGCCCAAATGCCCAACTCATATTACAAGCCCAATGACCCGACTCCAAGAGATCCAGCAAATCCAGCCCAATATGGTCAACCCGGTCAAGCTCAACAAGCTCAAGGAGCTACATTAGCAGGGAGCACACAAGGTCATCCAAGGACCTTCTGGCGCCCAAGCTGGGCGCCCAGACCATCCCTGGCATCCAAGCCATCACGCCAGGCGCCCAGGCCTGGCGCCAAGACACTCTTAGGCGCCCAGGTCTCCTCTTCAGGCGCCCTGCCCTTCTCCTCAGGCACCCAGGTCTCCTCATCAGGCGCCCAGCCCTCCTCCTCACCACCATGGAGTAAAGGTCATCCCAGGAGCCTCACCTCCACAACCTTGGAAACAGTCAACCTTCATCTCATCATTTGACCGAGTCTCATGGAGAGCACCGCAATTGTCTCGCCCGTTGAGAAGAATCCGCAAGCTCCACCTGAATAGCTGGGTAGCTGCTGCTTAGTAGCTCCATTCTGTTGAGGAAGACTATAAAATGTAAGCCCCACCAACACTTGGGGGGCAGAGGAGAACAGAACAGAGTAGATCGGATGAGAACACACCCTACAGAGCATAAAACCTCTCCAATCTGTAACTCTCCGTTCCCATTACTCACCGGAATCAATAAAATACCGGCAACCCATTGCCATTCCAGAGTGGACGTAGGTCATATTGACCGAACCACTATAATTCTCTCTCTCTACTTTAATTACTACCTTAATTTCCATATTACTTGACTAGTGGTGTGCAAAGTCAATTTTGTGCATCATTAACAATAAGGATAATCATCCAAATATTTATTATTCATCAAATAGATGCATCTCAACCATAATGAGTATTAAATATCACATATGGAATTAAATCAATACTAAAATTCTTAACACATAAATAAACTTCCACTAACCAAGTACATCAAAAGACCCCAAAATGTTCATGTTGACAACATGTTTCTTAAAAGTTACAGGTCTCAGTCCCTTGGTTAATGGATCAGCAAGCATTGATTCTGTATCAATATGTTTGATCACAATGTCACTTCTTCACAAGATCCCTAACATAAAGATATATAATGTCTATATGTTTAGACCCACTAGAATGTTTGTTATTATTTGAGAAGAACACAGATGCACTATTATCACAATAAATTGTTAGTAGTCTACAGATGGAATTAACAATCATAAGTCCTGAAATAAAATTCCTTAGCCATATAGCTTGTGTTACAATTCCATAGCAAGCTACAAATTCAGCTTGCATAGTGGAAGAAGTTGTGAGAGTTTGTTTCACACTCTTCCATGTTATTGTTCCTCCAGCTAACATGAAAATATATCTTGAAGTGAATTTTAAATCATCCTGACACCCATCAAAATCTGAATCTGAGTAACCAATCACCTCAAGACTATCAACTCTCCTATAAACAAGCATATAATTTTTTTGTTCTTTGCAAGTATCTCATAACTTCCTTAGTTGCCACCCAATGATCTAATCCTGGTTTAGAAAGATATCTGCCAAGAGCACTAACTGCAAAAGCAATGTCAAGTCCGGTACAATCATGTGCATACATTAAACTACCAACAACACTCGTATAAGGTATATTCTTCATAGACTCATTCTCAAGATCATTTTTGGGGTATTGACTTAGACTGAATTTATCACTTTTCACAACAGGTACATCCTCAAACTTACAATTATGCATATTAAATTTTTTAAGCACATGATCTATATCTGCCCTTTGAGAAATCTCCAACAATCAACGACTCCTATCTCGATGAATCTTAAAGTCTAACACAAAATATGCTTCCCCAAGATCTTTCATGTCAAATATTTTGCACAATAATTGCTTACTCTCATGAAGTAAGTCCAAATCATTACTTGCAAACAAAATATCATCAAAATAAAGAACAAGAAAAATAATTTGCTCTCACTGGCCTTAAGATATATGCATTGATCCATCTTGTTCTCAGTAAAATCAAGAGAACTACTATCTCATCAAATTTCAAGTACTACTGACGAGAGACCTGTTTGAGACCATATATAGACTTCTTCAATTTTCACACTAAATGTTTTTTCGCATTCTCCTTAAAATCTTTAGGTTGCATCATATAAACTTCTTCACTAAACTCACCATTCAGGAAAACTATCTTCACATCCATCTGGTGAAGTTCTAGATCAAAATTAACCACTAATGCCATAATGATCCTGAAAGAATATTTACTAGAGACAGGTAATAAAGTTTCATTAAAATCTATATCTTCTCTTTGGTTATATCCTTTTGCTACAAATCTAACCTTAAATCTTTTAGTCTTACTTTTGTAGTATATCTTAGTTTTAAACACCCATTTGCAGCTAACGGGTTTACATCCCTCAGAAAGTTATACAAGCTCCCACACTTCATTGTGTGTCATAGAATGCATCTCATCTCTCATAACACCTACTCACATATCAGACTGAGGACAAATAATATCATCATGATATGTTATAGAATCAACAATATCACCAATATCATAATCACTTTCTCCGATGTATACATAATATTCATCAGAAATAACAGGTCTCCTTAGTCTTGTAGACCTTCTCAAGGAAATTTCAGTAGTAGGCTCTAAAGGTTGAGGAGTCTCAATAGGAACAGAAGGATCAATTGCAAGAATAGGAGGATCGACAACTGGAGCAGGAAAATTAACAACAGGAACATATATAATCTTCTCTTGCACAACAGGTAAATGAATAAAAATAAATTTATCTTGCTCATGCTCACTAATAGGATGTGAGCAACCAACATCAACAACATCAAGCTCCAAAAATTTTGTTGTTAAAGACTCAACAATTTTAGTACCACGTGTAGGACAATAAAATCGGTATCTTTTCAAATGTTCTGGATAACCTATGAAGAAACAACGAATAGTTCTAGGATCAGTCTTTGTCTCAAAAGGGTTATATATTTTGACCTTAGTAGGAAACTCGAAAATGGTTAAGGTTTGGTTTCCTAATGGTCCATAATTCAAAAGGTATTTTTGGAACAGATTTGCTAGGAACTCTATTAAGAATGTATGAAGCCGTTTTAATGGCTTCTCCCCAAAGATAATTAGGTAAGTTACACCTACTCATCATGCTCCTCATCATGTCTTTAAGGGTGCGATTACGTCTTTCAGCCACACCATTCTGCTCGGGACTACCAGACATGGTATATTGGGCAACAATCCCACAATCTTGCAAGTATTTGACAAACAGTCTTAAATGCTGCTTAGACACGTCATGTTTGCCATAATACTCACCACCACGGTTAGACCTAACAATTTTGATGACTTTCCCTAATTGTTTCTCTACATCAGTCTCGAAAATTTTAAAATTTTCAAGACCATCAGATTTTTCATTAATTAAATAAATATATCCATAACGAGAGAAATCATCAATAAATGTAATAAAATATTTATTACCACACAAGATACGTAAGTAAGTTCCACTGATGTCAGTGTAAATGATTTCTAAAAGATCTAAACTGCGAGTTGCACTTTTCTTCTTAGTCTTGGTCCATTTACCCCTAGTGCAGTTAACACAAGTTTCAAGGTCTCCAAAATCAAGGGGAGGAAGAATATCATTCTTTATTAATCTTTCCACTCTTTCTCTAGAAATGTGACCTAAGCATTTATGCCACAACTGTGAAGATTTTTCTTTAATGAGAGGTTTCTTAGATACAACATTCACAATTTCTTAAAGACCATATTCATTATTGACAGCCAAACATATATTATACAGACCATTTGATAAAACACAATGGACAACAATTTTGGAATTTAAAGACAATTGAGTTTTACCATTACTAAAATTAAAATAATATTCAATTTTATCAAGCAAGGAAACTGAAATCAAATTCTGCCTAAATGACGGTACATAAAAAGTATTTTCTAAAACAAGTTGAAAACCAGTGTCTACATTCAACCTAACAGTTCTTATGAACTCAACATAGATTTCATTATTATTTCCTACTTTAAGCTTGACTTCCCCTTCACTTGACCTCCGTTTGCTTGTGAATCCCTATAAAGTCATGTCAACATGAACAGAAGCCCCACTATCAATCCACCAAGAATTTAATGGAACATTAACAAAATTGGATTCAAAACAAACAAGGCTAGTGAGTTATCTTATTCTTTATTCTTTTTTCTAACCAAGACTTGAATCGAGTGCACTCACTTTTCTTATGACATCTTTTCGAATGACAGCCTTAGGACCTCCCACACTCTGACTAGTACCATGCCTTTTGAAATTCCGACCATTCTTTGGAGCATTATGATTAGGTTTTCTATTATTTCTCTGATACCCACATTTGAAACTAGATTTAGGCTGAGAAACAAACAAGACAGTTAAACTCTTTTCTTTTCTAAGTTTTTCTTCCTCATAATCACACTTGGAGATAAGGTCATTAATTATACATGACTCATTTTGGGTGTTGTACGTAGTTTTAATTTGGCTAAACTTAAGAGGCAAAGAGTTAAGAGTGTGATGAACAATGAAATCATCATGAATAATAATTTTGAAAGCTTTGAGTTTGGTTTGAACATGGACTATTCTAAGGATATATTCTCTAACACCACACTCATTGTCATATTTCATACTCGTTAATTCATTCATTAGGCCCTCAGCTTTAGTCTTATTGGATACCTTGTATCTCTCTCCTACATCGGTGAAGAACTCCTTAACATTCTTGGTTTCAGGCAAGCCACTTATAAGGTGTTCAGAAATAGACCTTTTCATGACAATCATACTCAACCTATTAGATTTCTCCCACGTTGCATAAAGTTCTGTTTCATCAGGGGAATTCTCACTAGTAGGTTTAGAAGGTTCATTCTCTTTCAAGGCAAAATATATATCAGCAATTTCCAGGGAAAACTCAATATCTTGCTTTCATCTCTTATAATTAGAATCAGTCAAGACTTCAATGTTGTCATTATTACTATTCACAGCAAAATAGATTATACAAGACAACGAGAATATAATCAGTTAGCAAAATTGGGTAATAAATAAATAAAATATGTTTTGAACATAATAAGTCATATTTTATTAAGAGAATCCAAATACATCACTAGAAACTCTCCTTTGGACAAAGAATGCAATATGCTATAGATCATCTTTTTCATAAAATTAACTAATGAGAATGCTCAAGTTTTGAACAATTTATCCTCTTTGGATAGATAAACCTTCTAGACTATTGCACCTCTACCACAATGTTTCATGACATCTCCAAATTACAATACACAACAACCCCTTTTGGACATGTAATTGTATATTATAATTTAGAAATCATCTCGTAACAAAAAGCATGAGGAAAACTACAAATTTCAATGAATGAATCATTTTGGTGGCAACCATCCATCTTAACTCATAGAATTTCCCAAATCGGGATATTATAACAAATTGCCCATAGTTAAATATCATGTGATCAATCAATATGAGGTACTGATCAATATATATCTCTTTAGATCACCAATTATCAATCGTTGCATTCAAGTCTCAATTCTATTTTTACTTTTAAAATTAAGTAATTAAATTCACATCTACCAACATTTAATAAATAATATATAGATCATAAAAAAAAATTCATCGTATAAATCGCTAGGGGCTAAAATTAGAATTGTACAATCACCCTCTATAAATTATAGCAATTAAATCAAAGTTACATCAACATGAAAAAATAATTTATATGGGTAAAATCTATATCTATTCATCAACATGACCTCATATTATTTACTTTGACAAGAACATTTCAAGTTCCATTAAAAAAAAAAAAAAAAACTGTGGCTATCAGTATTCAAGCTTTCACCCTTTTTTTTTTTTTTTTTTCCCCTTATGTAATAGTGACGTCCATAACTTTGTTTCGACAATGACCATCGACGGCCACTCTATTTTGAGAAAATTAGTGCCGCCGACCTCACAAAAATTGGTTTTAAAATTTTTAAATTGCATGAATAAAATTATAAAATAAATTTTATTTGGTTTTAAATTCATATACGATAACTCTGATACCACATGTAAGAAATTTAATGATTCGTATATTAAATTTAGAACACTTAATTACAAGATTTGGATCATATAAGTTTAGAACATACATGTATGAGACATGATACTCGATCTCCAGATTTCTTTCGTGAAAGGGTAAGATATTCCTCTCCTTTTTCAAAACAAAGCAATAGACGGCTCTCAATGGGACAAGCCAAATTAGGGTTATGAAGTGAAGAGGGGAGTTAGCATGTTATTTATAATGAAATCTATTAGACTCTCTCATTACGGGCCACAATTAAATTAAGATTTACACTTAACCGCCTCAACCACAACAATTAAAAGATATACATAAGTCCATCAAAATAGATCACTTAATAATATTGGACTTATCCCATTGGATTATAAATTCAATCCGTTTTTCACAAACTAAAAATTAACTATCAATTAATAGAAATCCAATATCAAAAAAATTCCAAATTTTGGTTGAAATTGCTTGATGGACACTGTGTATAGGAATGGCAAGCTGTCAATTCTGTTACTCTAAGGAAACCCACAATAGAATAAAAAAAACAAGCCTTTCAATCATGTTTGGGCACTCTATATAAACACACACCAGAACATCACATACACACAGCAGAAAGACTATAAGAATACACTTTTGTGAATCCATAATACACAAAAGCGGTAAAGCAGTTTCAAGTTTTCCCTCTTTTCAAGTCCCTTCCTACCTTTTTTAGCAACACAAACACCCCCCCCCCCCCTCCCCACAAACCAGGTTCCTCTATAGGACCCACATCTCTCTCTCTCTATACCCAATTGGGAATTAGAACGAAGGGCATGGCCATGGCTTCATCTTCAAACAGCACTGAATATGAGGGTATGTGAGTTTTCTTTCTCAGTGGGTCAAATAACACTTTGACCACCTCGAGTATCATATTTCTCAAATTACACTTTTAACTATTTTATTGGTTTTTACATTGCCTAATGATTAACACTTGTTAGAAATTTACTAAAACGTTATTTCATTTCGCCCTCAAACTATGAAATTTTGCTCTATTTTGTCTTGACAAGTTAATTTCTGTTCAAAAAGAGAATGGACACTTAGGTTCTGAGTAATACAAGATCAATTCAAGTAGTTAAGAGAGAAATATGAAAAATTCAATACTTCAATGAACAAAGTAAAAACGAGTATATAGTTAAGGGTGCTCCAAAGTGTAATTAGTCATTCTCAGAATTTGTGGTTTATGTGGAGAATGTGATGCATACAGTTCTTGAAAAGTTATGTGATATGCGTATGGAAAAATTTGTATGCAGGAGTAGGTACTGAACCAACCGCCCTTCAAAAGCATGTTATGTTCTTTGATCAGAACAAAGACGGAATTCTTTATCCTTGGGAAACCTATAAAGGTTTTTCTCTCCCTTAAAAAATTGTTTTTTTTTTTTGTTTTTTCTGTTTTTTTTTTTTTGATGAAGTTTCTTATTGGGTTGTTTTGTTTTGTTTTGGGTTAATCAGGTGGTCGTGCAATTGGATGTGGCATTCTCAGGTCTACCGCTCTCGCCATTTTCGTCCACCTTTTTCTCAGTGGCAAAACTAGACCTGTAATATCTCTCTACATATATATATGCATGCACACACATATATTTGAACTAGTGATAGACCCGTGATTGAAGGCAGTTTATAATAACAAAAAAAAAAAATTATCAACTAAAAAGTTAATCCCAATTAAATAATCAATCAAAATAATTATTAAAAGAAAAGAAAACATAAAATTGAGAGCAATTAGCATCATAATTATTTCTCAAAGATGGCAATTTGAAAGTTTTTTTTGTGGCCAAATAATCTACACAAATAACATTCCACAATTAGTAAGAAACACGAAAAGTGTAAAAATTTTGCAGCGTATTTAAATAAATTGTTGATGTTTTGCGATGAATTAAACTTTGTAAGACATATAGTTTTTTTCCACTTGAAATGATGATTTGATGCATAGACTTGTGGAAAGCTTTTATGTTTACAATGTAGTTAACAATAGAATGAAATACTTTGTTTTGTATGCTGCAGGGAAAATTCCCTTCTCTGCTCTTCCCAATAGAAATTAAAAACATCCGGAGAGCCAAGCATGGGAGTGACTCTGGTACCTATGACACAGAAGGAAGGTATACCTTGTGCTCTCAAAAAATAATTCAATTATGTGTAATGAAAAATTTAAACATAAGTCGTAAAATAAGTCATCTGGTCTAATCGATATAAACCCTTGTTAGACTTTGATAAGTCATGAACTTAAGCTTGCCGCTCTGTTTATTATATAGATTAATTTGTTTATTATTCTTAGGTTGTGCTAAAATTTTTAAAGTTACTTGACCTCTTACATGGATTTTAATTTTACTTTCTCGGAAGGTTTGTTCCTTCAAAGTTTGAGGAGATTTTCAGCAAGCATGCATGCACCAATTCAGATTATTTAACAGCACAAGAACTAAAAGAAATGCGACAGGGAAACAGGGTTCCTAAGGACTTTTTTGGAAGGTCTGTTATTTTTTTTTAATTTAAAAATTGTACAGTTTAATAACGACTTATTTCGTTCAAAGCTATTTAGCAAAGTGAAAATTTAGGAATGAACAGGATTCAAAGCTACTTTGAGTGGAAGATTTTATATGATCTTTGCAAAGACAAGAACGGTTTGCTGCACAAAGATACGATTAGAGGTGTTTACGATGGAAGCCTGTTTGAGAAATTGGCGAAGGAGAAAGCTTCGTCTGGGAAATACACGTAAATTCCTTAATTTGCAATAATCGACTCCATTACATTTTGTGTTTATGTTTTACTTTTATGTACTTGTATATTATGTTTATACTCAGAAGAAACAAAGAAAAGTCATACCATGACAATACTTTTTTGTTGCAGCGTTACTCCAGCGTACGAAGGGACAACTTAGTAGCGTCGTATTGTGTGATTGCAACTCGCCGGTGTTCTTAATATTTGTTAATAATTGAAAGAAATGTACTAGATTGAACAATATTCATTTGTAAATAAATTGGGATTGTCATCTCATCAGGCAAAATGACTATTAATGTACTTATGATTTTTTACCCTATAGCTTTGAATGTGAATATGGTATAAAAGTTCTCTCAATCACGTTTTCCATTGGAATATACTAGCAAGTTTTTTGAGGTTTGAATGCTTTTGACCAATTTCTTAGCACAATGGTTTGGTAGGGGTTTATAGCACTATGGAGCTGTATTTTATATTAATTATTCTTAAGTTCATTTCTGATTATTGCATCAACTACATCAACTCTAAATTGTATTTAGAACTGTTAATTAACTTGTCATGTCATATTAGAGTTGTGCATAGGCAGATCGTATCTTGTTTATGTTAATCGTGAATTACAAACCATAAGGATGAATCTTTGTATCTCTTAACTGATTCAAATAGATATAGGTCTTTCGTAATTTAAAATATTTTTAATTCAACTTTTAGTGAAACCAAATTAAAACCATTTGATTGTAAAAATAATTCAAATAACTATATCAAGAAATAAAAACAATCATATACTTTTCATAGGCAAAATTTATTTTTGTTCTCCAAATTATGTGGTTTGTGTCATTTTGGTTCTCAATAGTTCAATTTGGTTTCTCAAGCATTTAATTTATGTCATTCTGGTCCAATCGAAAGCAATGGTTCAAATTGACTAATGAAGATGATTAGGTGCATTTCACGTGACCACATTTGAAGGGCATTTTTTGGAAGCGTAAGTGTTAAACGGTAAAAATAAATGAATCTGTTGTTCAATGAAATTTTTTGAGTAAGGTTCACAATCCGTATTATTCGAAAAGGTCCCGAGCACATTCGTTATATTACAAAATTTTACGTATAACCACGATTAATTTTAGAGTTAATTGACTAGACCAAAGACATGGGTCCGATTACTATCCCTAAAATGTAGTTATGCCATTATACACATCTAAAAAAAATGGACTTGTGTGCTGGAAGTTTAAACAAAGGCCAGTTGCCCCACATGCTAAAAATAAGAAAAAAGAAAGGACCAAGAGATCTTTTACAAAGGTAAGAGGCTGACGATTATAAAAGAGGCAATTCCTTTAGCAAATAAATGTGGAAAACCCACTAAGAATTGGTTACTAATGGAGGAAATGCTAGTTGCTGGCATGTTGAAGGAAAGCCAGCTGCCCCTACATGCAAACAAAAAATTCTCTATAAATGGTAAAATGGAGTGCACAAATTGGGCATCGTGTGAAATAGCTTTGCAGCCCACTAAAGTGGCAGTTTCTAGAAAATCTTCTACAAATACCAAAAGGGGAGAGGAGAAAAAGGAGAGATCTGAAGAGGAGAGTTTAGACAGTTCACAAAGCAAAAAAAAAAGGAGAAGGAAGAAGAAAAAAGTTTGAAGAACAAAGTGGTTGTTGAAGGCAAAAAAAAAATCTGAAGCTATTCTGCAGGTATAAACTCTAATTTCTTTCCCTACTCTTGGATTGAATCTCTTAAATCTTTGATTGTAGTGAATGGGTTCAAAACCACAGCAATTCGAAGCAATTGCGGCTATACCGAATCTCTCCAAAGTTGCAGATTATAGGAGTTTTTAACTCCTTCGATGCATTGCGGCGCAAGTACCACCAAGTGTTTCTGAGAGTGGCAGTAGAGTTCTCTTCAAATGAAATACTAAAGGAGTTTATAATTCTTCCAAATTTTGCTGCAATACCCAAGAAAAACAGCCACATATTGGAGTATTTGACTCCTTGGAGACCATGGTGTCGCTCAATAAGAGTTTTTGACTCTTTCGAAACCATTGCGCCAATGCAAAATGCTTATTTTCTATTCACTTTAGCACTGCTCATTGGGCCTCTTCCAATTCCTCCGTTGCGGTATATAGACAAAAGTGTTTCAGAATCAGCAAGAGTCTTGCACTCTTTTAATTTCGATGTCTTTTGTTATTAGACTATAGGCCCATTGGTTCTTCGGATTTTTCAACTATGGTTTCTTGCCTATTTCCCAGATCTCTCTATCTCTCCTACTTATGACCCTGATGTTTCTTACGGCCGGCTTTAGGCTATGGCCCCATGCAAGGATCAGACCACCTCTAATTGCTTAGTTTCTTCTTCGCCCAGGCCAAAACATGGCCCGTTTGGATACCATTTCCTCCAAATCGAGGACTGGAATGGTTTCTATACGTTCCTAAAGCAGCACCTCCTGACCAAGCCAGTCAACATGATGGCACCTGGTATTCCTATCTCTATCCTAGAGATCTCCATTACGGCTTTGGACCTTCTCCTGGCCCTAATGCTCCTTGTGGTGTGGAGCTCTACCTACCTCAACAATTTGCACGCGTACTTTAGCCTGGTCCAACATGTCCCAGTCCCTTTCACTGACATGCTGAACATTGTTTTTACCATTCGACCTACTTTGACCAATTCTCGCCTGATTCGGGATGTCTTCCAATGCTACTCTATGAACCGTCATTCCATTCATGTTGTTCCCTTCAAGGCCTTGTTTGAATTTACTCCGCTCTTCAACTCGTGCCGGAAATGCTACGTCTTTAAACAATTCGGTTCAATGAATTCCTCGGGGCAGGTCGGGTCTCGGGTCCGAGGTCAGGGTTAGGTTTAGGTCTGTGGTCAAGTCTAGGTCCGGGTGTAAGGATTTTTTCAATATTTATTTATCTAAATATTCGAGTGAATTTTTGAGTTTATTCTAGTGCTTGATCCTAATTGTTGTTAAACATTGGAATGATAATGTACATTTCATTTCATTCCTACCTTAATTCAATTCTCTTGTAAAAGTATTATTGCGTACCAGACGTAGCGTAAAGATATTTTATGGTAATATGCAAATCTCGAGAAATTTATGTGATATCAATAAAATCTCAAAATATATTTATGTAACTAACAATGCACCACGTGCGTTGCACGTGAATAGTTTTCGTATACAAAAAATATTAGGTATATGTGTATCTACATTAAATATCATCTCAAGTTTATCAAAATTATATTTTTATTGCTCGTATTATACTATAGAATTCGAGAAATATTGTCTGTTCCCAACGATACGTTGTTCTAACTATAAGAAAAAAGATAAAAATAATTCATTTAAAATTCATTTGATTAGGTTTCATCTTATAATTCATTAAATAAAATAAAAATAATTGTCAATATTATAATTAATGCTTACTATAATTAGGAATTAGTTAGGTCAATAGGGATAAAATATAGGGTTAATAACACTTTTGGCCTCTAAAATATGCGTTTTTTTATCAGTTTAGTCATCAATATATAAGTTTTATCAATTTAGTTCCTAAAATATTCAATTCCTATTTAAATGGTCCCTAATCAGACGGTCCATTAAGTTTTTTGTTGGAAGTGTGTCATTCCTTCAGATAGTATCAAGTGACCAACACATGATCAATTATGTCCAAAACTTAATAGATTGTCCGTATATGGATCATTTAAACATTAACTAAATATTTTAAGGACCAAATTAATAAAATTGATACAATGAAGACTAAACTAACAAAATATGCAGATTTCAGTGACTAAAAGTGCTATTAACCCTAATATTTTAAAAAAAATATATTAAAATTCTAAATTCAAGTTTTACTTAAAAATACACTATAATTTTTTTTATATAAACTTTTAATAAAACATGAAAAATTTACTGTGATGGAAGAATTATATTAATTTAACATAAATTATTTTTAAAAAATTAAGTAAAAGATTATTTTTTATCTTAAAAATGAAATTGTTGAAATTTTGGATGAAAAAAATTTATACTTTTGTAAGCATAATGTTATCTTTGAAATGAGTAATATCAGATTGATGAAGTTTTTGAAGATTTTTTGAACGTTATAGTGATGCATTTATTTTTTAAGAGTAATATAGTCAATTAAAAAGTTTCATAGATATGATATTTATATATAGTAAATAGAGAATTAAAAGAAATGTTATGTGTAATTTGGAGATTCAAACACATAAGTTTATGATGGTAATTTAGATAATTAACTGCAGAAGGATAGTGTGGTATTTAAAATTCTTTATAAGAATAAAATACTGAATAAAATTTTTTTCATGCTAAGACAAAAGTTTCATTATTTATTAATAGTATAGATGGAAAAAAAATACATATATATAGGCATAATATTATCTTTATATTTAAAAAGTTTAATGATCTATTGATGGAGTTTTTGAACACTTTATTGAAAATAATAATGATTCATATATTTTTTTAAGGGTAACGTAGTCAATTAAAAATTTTCTTAGATATTTTTTTAACGGTAACGTAGTCAATTAAATTTTTTCATAGATATTGATAATTATACAAAGATAATCGAAAATTAAAAGAGATGTTTGAGGAAAATTTGAAGATTTAAATACATAAGGATATGATTATAATTTAGATATTTAACTATGAAAAGATAGTGTGGTATTTAAACTTCTTTATAAGTGTAAAATAGTAAATTAAAAGTTTAAATTTTTTTATAGATATTGATATTTATACAAAGATAATAGAGAATAAAAAAAATGTTAGAGGGTAATTTAGAGATTTAAATATATAAGAATATGATTATAATTTAGATATTTAACGATAGAAAGATAGTGTGATATTTAAACTTCTTTATAAAGATAAAATAGTGAATTAAAAGTTTTTCACTTAAGGTACTTTTATTAGTAGTATAGATATAGATTAATTGATTGGTTTTTCTGTGAATAAAATAAATAACAAACTAATAAGATTTTTTTTTCCTGCGTTGAAATTTTATGGATTTTCTGTAGTTTTAGTGATTTTTCTGCTACAAAAATAGATAACAAATTAAAGTATCGAGATGTTTTCGTTGTCGTTGAAATTTCATAGGTTTTTTGTGGTGTTAGGGCATTTGCAATCTGAGCACGTAATTTTTCAGATCATGTAAACTTCGAGTGGGGATTATGTTTAACGTGGTAGACACACTACAAGAAAAATGGGTTTTTACGGCGGTAAAGTGCTGTCATAAAAGGTCTATTTGCTGTCACAAATACTTTTTGTGACGGCATTGTGGCGGCATTGCCTCGCCATAATAAGTATGGTCTCAAAAAGTTTTTACGGCAGCAACAGTCTGTCTCAAATAGTATTTACGGCAGCAAGACCCTGTCGTCAATAAGTTGTCACAAAACGGGTCGTGTCATATTTTAACACTCTTAATTTTGATATAAAAACTTGACTTTGTAGAGTTTAATTTTTTTTCTTTGAACTAGAAATTGTCTTTTGATGTTAAACTACGTAATTTTATAAAATATTACTTGTAACATGAAAAATAGTTGTTGTCAATACAAATTTTTTTTAGAGTTTTTCTTTTTTAAACCATAAACTGTTTTTTAATCTAAAACAACATTTTAATATTTTATGAAATATTATATACGACGGGAAAAATGACTGCCATAAATATAAAAAATTCTTTTGAATTTATAAATATTATTTGAGGCAGGAAAAACAGCTGTCTCAAATACAAATTTTTTTTTTTGAGTTTATGACACTATTTACGGCAGAAAAAATAACTGCCACAAATATTAACACAAACACGCTTTTTGTGACGGCAAACACAGCCGCCACAAAAAATTGTCTCAAATACGTTTTTTGTGACGGCGAACACATCCGCCGTAAAAAATTTGTCACAAAAGCCCCTTTTTCTTGTAGTGACACAAACATACCAAATTAATCATTTCTCCAAATAACATAAAGATCGAATGCGCCTGCGAGATCCATGGCAAGGCATTGAGTTGTCAACAAAAAAAAAATGAAACAAAATATTATGTAGAAAGAAAGGTAACATGTTGAAAACTTTATTGTTTATAAGGAGCCAGCTTAACAATAGCTTAGGAATGACATAAAAATTTAAACAAATTCCAAAATACACTTCACTTGACTCCTAAGAATACCCTTTTTTTGAAGAAACAACAGTGCATGAACTTCCTCTTAGGTGGTGGTGGTGTCTGGACATTGAAGCCTACTAGATTTTTCAAATTTTTACTTGATACACACTACACGATCACGTATACAGACACCCAAGAGACAATAAAATCATGAATATTAATTAGAAATTTTCATGACGCCTTTTAAGTTTTTTGTTTCGTAATATCAACATTGAGATACGGAGAGATCTACTTAGATCCAACGTTTTGAGCCTATGATCGATTCGATAAGCATAAATGATAGTCAACTATGTCATCCCTGTTTCATGTAGAGAAGTTTTCGTACATTGAAGACAACTTTTGATTCCCAGTTGTGGTTGCCTCCACAATGAACTTTGGTTCGACTTCGATGCAATTACACTCATGAAGATTGCACGTTACTCTAGAATAAATATTTGGTGTAACTAGTTCTGATAATTCTGGAAGGAAAAAAAACTTGAAATTCGACATCAAATTTGCTGATTGAAACTTATTTTTATAGGATTCGGGTGCTAAATTGATGTGGTGGACCCGGCATATAAATAAGTCAATATGAATTCAGTTATATATATTAGAATTATAACTGAACATGAATTATATATGTTACGAACTGAAATGACACAAATTCGATTATATACGACTATAATCAGGTGGTGTAGTAAAAATTTAGTTTTGTCTAAACTTATTGATAGATTTATCGCAAACCAATAAGAAGCACCGCATATGTATCACTTACCGCACAATAATAGTTTTTTAGCACGAAATATAAAGCTAATATGATGGATTATGCCCAATAAGCGGGATACCAAGAAGCCAAGTCCTCATTTACTATAGATGTATTACAAATATTATTATAGTTGATTCTTTATTGTAACAGTGATCCACCACGTAATATAATAAAAAAAAAAGAAACAAAAATAAGGTATTGGAAAACAATCGAATTTTGTTCATACTTCAAACTTCACATCGATTGTGAACTGACCCGTCCACTCAATTTTGCAATTTTTTCTGACTTCAATCAATTTCAATCATCTACAAATAAATCATCGGATTTCACTCATCCACAGGAGGTTCCATTACTAAGAATAGTGGAATTTTTTTTTTAAGAATATTCATTGATTACCAGTACAATAAACATTCAACATTTCCAAATTTTAAAGATGTATCTATAACAAATGCATAAGCAATAACACAAGATAAACAGTAAATCAATCATTGTCAACCCAATGATTGACTGCTTGATCTCTGATCGCCAGAATTTAAAAAAAAAAAAAAAAAAACAATAGTGAACAATTGGGCTAAACCCTGATAGTTTTTTTTTATTTATGAAAAGACAAAAAAAAAAAAAAATACATACATATTTTGAATATAGTTTGTTTTTTAACACCAATGATTGGAATTACGTCTGGAAAACCTTCCTGAACCCCATGTGAAGTCACTATTCTGTTACTTCATTTTGGAGGGAAAGATGCAGTTATTCTGAGGACTTTTGTTGATATTGCTTGATGGACACTGTATATAGGAATGGCAAGCTGTCAAGTCTGTTACTCTAAGGAAACCCAAAATAGAATTAAAAAAAAACAAGCCTTTCAATCATGTTTGGGCACTCTATATAAACACACACACCAGAACTGCAGAACATCACATCAACACAGCAGAAAGACTGTAAGAATACACCCTTGTGAATCCATAATACACAAAAGCTGTAAAGCAGTTTCAAGTTTTCCATCTTTTCAAATCCCTTCCTACCTTTCTTAGCAACCCAAACCTCCCCCCCCCCCCCTTATAGGACCCACATCTCTCTCTATACCCATTTGGGAATTAGAACAAAGGGCATGGCCATGGCTTCATCTTCAAACAGCACTGAATATGAGGGTATGTGAGTTTTCTTGCTCAGTGGGTCAAATTACACTTTGACCATCTCGAGTATCATATTTCTCAAATTACACTTTCAACTATTTTATTGGGTTTACATTGCCTAATGATTAACGCTTGTTACAAATTTACTAAAACGTTATTTCATTTCGCCCTCAAACTATGAAATTTTGCTCTATTTTGTCTTGACAAGATAATAATTTCTGTTTAAAAAGAAAATGGACACTTAGGTTCTGAGTAAAACGAGATCAATTCAAGTGGTTAAGAGAGAAATATGAAAAATTCAAAACGGACAAAGTAAAAACAAGTACATAGTTAAGGGTGCTCCAAAGTGTGATTAGTCCTTCTCCGAATTTGTGGTTTATATGTGGAGAGTGTGATGCATACAGTTCTTGAAAAGTTATTTGATATGCGCATGGAAAAATTTGTATGCAGGAGTAGATACTGAACCAACCGCCCTCCAAAAGCATGTTATGTTCTTTGATCAGAACAAAGACGGAATTCTTTATCCTTGGGAAACCTATCAAGGTTTTTCTCTCCCTTAAAAAGTTGTGTTTTTTCTTTTGGTTTTTTCGGTTGAAATGAACTCTATATATATCATGAAATTTTGATGAGGTTTGTTTTTTAATATTATTATTTTTTTGTTTTGCTTTGGGTTAATCAGGTGGTCGTGCAGTTGGATGTGGCATTCTCAGGTCTACTGCTCTCGCCATTTTCGTCCACCTTTTTCTCAGTGGCAAAACTAGACCTGTAATATCTCTCTACATATGTATATGCATGCACACACATATATTTGAACTAGCGATAGACCCGTGATTGAGGGCAGTTTATAACAACAACAAAAAAAAATTATCAACTAAAAAGTTAATCCCAATTAAATAATTATAGAGGAAAAGAAAACATAAAATTGAGAGCAATTAGCATCATAATTATTTCTCAAAGATGGCAATTTGAAAGTTTTTTTGTGGCCAAATAATCTACACAAATAACATTCAACGATTAGTAAGAAACACGAAAAGTGTAAAAATTTTGCAGCGTATTTAAACAAATTGTTGATGTTTCGCGATGAATTAAACTTTGTAAGACTTATAGTTTTTTTTCCACTTGAAATGATGATTTGATGCATAGACTTGTGGAAAGCTTTTATGTTTACAATGTAGGTAACTATAGAATGAAATATTTTGTTTTGTATGCTGCAGGGAAAATTCCCTTCTCTACTCTTCCCAATAGAAATTAAAAACATCCAGAGAGCCAAGCATGGGAGTGACTCTGGTACCTATGACACAGAAGGAAGGTATACCTTGTGCTCTCAAAAAATAATTCAATTATGTGTAATGCATTGGCCCCTTAAGAAAATCAAAACAATTTTGATATAATGGTAAAAATATTTAAACATAAGTCGTAAAATAGGTCGTTTGGTCTAATCGATATAAACCCTTGTTAGACTTTGATAAGTCACGAACTTAAGCATGCCGCTCTGTTTATTATATAGATTATTTTTTTATTATTCTTAGGTTGTGCTAAACTTTTTAAAGATACTTGACCTCTTACATGGATTTTAATTTTACTTTCTCGGAAGGTTTGTTCTTTCAAAGTTTGAGGAGATTTTCAGCAAGCATGCATGCACCAATTCAGACTATTTAACAGCACAAGAACTAAAAGAAATGCGTCAGGCAAACAGGGTTCCTAAGGACTTTTTCGGAAGGTCTGTTATTTTTTTTTTTAATTAATTTCAAAATTGAACAGTTTAATAACGACTAATTTTCCTTCAAAGCTAATTAGCAAAGTGAAATTTTGGAATGAACAGGATTCAAAGCTACTTCGAGTGGAAGATTATATATGATCTTAGCAAGGACAAGAACGGTTTGCTGCACAAAGATACGATTAGAGGTTTTTACGATGGAAGCCTGTTTGAGAAATTGGCAAAGGAGAAAGCTTCATCTGGGAAACATGCGTAAATTCCTTAATTTGCAATAATCGACTCCATTACATTTTGTGTTTATATTTTATTTTTACATACTTGTATATTATGTTTATACTCTGAAAAAACAAAGAAAAGTCATACGGTGACAATATTTTTTTGGTGCAGCGTTACTCCAGCGTACAAAGGGACAACTTAGTACCGTCGTATTGTGTGATTGCAGCTCGCTGGTGTTCTTAACTATAAACTTGCATTTGTATGTATGGGCATTGGTAAAACCTTGTGTAATATTTGTTAATAATTGAAAGACAAATGTACTAGATTGAACAATATTCATTTGTAAATAAATTGGGATTGTCATCTCATCAGGCAAAATGACTATCAATGTCCATATGCTTTTTTACCCTATAGCTTTGAATGTGAATATGATATAAAAATTCTTGAATGTTTTCGATCAATTACTTAGCACAATGGTTTAGTCGGAGTTTATAGCACTATGGAGCTATATTTTATTTTAATTATTCTTAAATCCATTTCTAATTATTGCATCAACTACATCGACTTTAAATTGTATTTAGAACTGTTAATTAAGTTGTCATGTCATATTGGAGTTGTGCATAATCGAATTGTCTCTTGTTCACATTAATCGTGAACTACAAACTATAAGGACGTATCTTTGTATCATTTAACTGAGTCAAATAGACATAGGTCTTCCATAATTTAAATTTTTTTTTAATTCAACTTTTAGTAAAACCAAATCAAAACCATTTGATTGTAAACATAATTCAAATAACTATATCAAGAAATAAAAACAATCATATATTTTTCATAGGCAAAATATATTTTTGTTCTCCAAATTATGTGGTTTGTGTCATTTGGGTTCTCAATAGTTAAATTTTGTCAATTTGATTCCTCAAGCATTTAATTTGTGTCATTTGGTCCAATTGAAAACAATGGTTCAAATTGACTAACGGAGATGATTAGGTGCATTTCACGTGACCACATTTGAAGGGCATTTTTTAGAAGCGTAAGAGACTAAAGAGACACAAATTGTAAACATAAATAGGAATTCTGAAGGCTAGAGCCCGACGATAAATGTTGCAAGGCAACCCTTCTCATCATGGCCATCCACCTGCAGAGTTTCAGGTTGAAATGCTGCACATATTTCCTCAACGTTTTGTCTAGTGTTTGTTTGATGTTGAGAAGATATGAGGTAGGTTTGAGGTGGTTCTTTGCACCAATAAAGTGTGAGGCAAATTGCATGGAAAGCACTTTGAATGAGCTACTTAAGGCTAGAGGTGGCTTACTATACCAGGTTAACATTGAGAGTAATTGCAAAGGCTCTCCCACGAGCAGGGTCCTAGTAGCCATGAAATTCCATCATGTTCTTGTAGATGTTTAGGAGGCCAAAAAGATCCTTGGTGCCATTAAAGGTCTCCATGGAAGGCATCTTGAACTTGGATGGTAGGGGAAGGTTTTGAATCTCCTGAGTGAATGGAGATTCAGTCTACTGAACTAGAGCTTCCCTAGAAATAGGAGCTTTATTCCTGACTATGTTCTTCACATTGCCCAATCCATTCTGGATTTCCCTGATTCTATCCTCCCAGTATTGGTGGAGATATGGTAGGTATAGTGGAGGTTGAGGGTTGTTTCAAACCCTTTTTCCATTTCAGCTATGGTCATGTTCTTCTTGATCTTCCTGATTTTGCCAATTACGAGTATTGTTGTCTAATTGGCTCCATTGGATTTTTCTGCATCATGGTCTGTTGGAAGGTTTTGTGGCTATCTGCAGGAGGTAGATTGGCCCGAGGATCTTGTGGAACCAGAGCTCGTTGCTGATTTTCAGGGTTTTGGCTCATGATTTCCATTAAGACTATCAATCAATCAATCAAATGAGATTCAATTTAGAACAATGAAGATCTTTCTCATAGACGACACCAAACTGATTTTACAAAAAACCAAGAAGGCTAGGATGAGTGAGCTGGATGATTCCTTGGTGCTGAGTGTCAAGTGTGTGAGATGAAATGAGTGAGGAAAGAACAAGAAAATTAGTGGTTTGCTCAGCTGAAGAGCTGTGTTAGTCCACTGTAATGGAGGCTCTTGTTCCTTGAATTTTATTGCTTGGAGAAGAAGACAGTAACCTGTGTATTTCTCTTTTTTGTGTTAGGCAGCTTAGGGCTTGCCTTTTTTTAGCACAATGATGGTGTAATCCTAATGGATTTGTCAGAGAATAATTAAGGGAATATTTGGTCATTATAGACTCTTCTCCTAAGGTGTGACATGACTTTCTAAAAATAATGACGTGACTTTTAGATAGAATTTTATAAAGAATGTCATTTTTTTCCCTTCCTGATGGCTTCTAAGTTGTCAAGCGTTTTCTGGACATTTAGGACTAATCTAGATCATGCCAAGTCAAATCGGCTTGAAGTGACTGGGATGTTAACCTGACTTGGACCGGTTCAACTGATCATTTTCTTCTTGCATCATCAAGAACTATATTGAGATGACAGTATTATGGGAGGACTTAATCAATATTCCACTGAAGAAATCCTACACTCATGTATTCATGCAAAAATAGTTTTTAAGGGAACATTTAAGTATAAGCCTTTTTGTATTGAGAATGATCTTGAGAAATCTCTATAATTGGTTCATAATTGATGATGTTTATTACACGACAGAGTATAATTATGGATTTATTGGGCACTGAGTAATTCAGTCTGAGCTTCTAGACTCTTCGAGAATTGGATCAAGGGAATGGGATTAACACACTGAGGGTTTATAGTGGTTCACCAGCTTGGAAGCTCTGCTAATCCACTCTCAAGGGAGTCTCTTGCTCATAGAGAATATATTGATAAAAAGGGTGATTTACACAGAGTGTTCAATTAGGCTATAATTGCTTGTCCTCTCTATTGTGGGCTTTGTCTCTTATTTATAGTCAATTATAGGTCTTGCCTAATCTATGGCGAGATTCTTGCCTCTTTCTCATAACGGTTGCTTTTATTATGCAACGGTTGCGGTGGGTGTTGGGGCAGTTACGAATCTTCTACCTGGAATTACGACAGTCATGACTTGCATGACGCTTTGGTGGAAGACAGTTGTCATTGGCAAGGGTATTGCTATTGGAGGAGGGGCACCGACCTCGAGCTTCCTAGTCACCAAGTGTGGGCTGAGATACCGAGCTAAGGAGGTCTGAGCTTGTGATGCCCCCAAAATCGGGGGTCTTTTGTCAACCCGTTGATCACCCATCAACCCACGGAATACCCGTGAATACCGTATAATTCGATATCACGCCGTTATGTCCCATTTATCGGGTTCCATAATTTAACAAAATTCGGGCAGAGTCTCCTTTGTACGGGGAACTCTACCCAAAAATACAACATGTGCAATCATACAACATTGACTACACCGGGTCCATTTATATCATAGTTTTTCATATTAATTTTACAAAACATGAATTAAAAGTCACAAGTCGGTTTTTATTCATCCTTGAGGCCCCAAATACGAGTCGTCCAACGGTGTATAACCCCCACTTGAAATGTTTTCCCATAAAGGGTGAGCCACGCTCAATATGGTATCTCCAAAAAAGGCAACTCCCCAATCTAAGTGCATATGAAATGTCCACATGCAACATTCAACAAGCAACAATCATTCCAATCAAGAATATGCAATTCAATGTTGGAAATCACCATGCCATGCCATGAAATAAGATGAGACTCACTCATGAACTTCAACCCGAGCCCTCTCCGGGTCCCACAACTCAATGCAATTCCGATGGGTATAAATCTGTCATTGATGATATACATTCAATGATCTTTTTAAAACAAACCATGTGTCTTTGTTATAAAATAAAATCATGTGTCTTTGCTGGACGTTACACATCGAATGACTATTTTATAAAACAAAATCATGTGTCTTTGTTGGGTAATGGAGTTTTGGTGTTGCACCGCCTATTCCGCACACCGATACACTTTTCCGGAATTTCACCATAGGGGAGTGTATGAACCAAGTAATCGGGTCTTGCACCCGAGGGAGAATCTAACCCTGCTTGCTATACCCGACACATGTTTTTCATGCAAACTATGCGACTCAGTCGAATCTTCGATCCAAATTTCCCCGAAATCTCTTCTTTGAATCTTCGGTGAAACCTGTCCTTTTGGTATGGTTGCGTAGCCCTCGTCGAATAGATCGACTTTAATACTTGGCCCGAAGAATCCGACCGGCGGAACTCCGTAATTCTGAGAAAAAAGTCTTGAAATTTCTCTTTTTCCTATCTTCCTCTTCCAATGTTAAAACCCAGCAAACCCAGCAGAATAATGTGTGGATAAATCATATTTTTGTCCCTCATTTATACCTTTTAACGCTTGGTCCACGTCGCGCCATGCGTTCCCTATTCCCGGGTTCGTTTTTGCCCCAAAATGATTAAATTTCGACTCGGTTTAAGTTCAAGATATTTTTATATGAAATTTTTAAAATTATAATAAAATTTCAGAAATTTTATTTTGGAGGCGTTTTTTAGGTCACCCGACACCCTGTCACCTCGAAAAATGCAAAAAACTCGATTATCTCAAAAGTCAACGAAAATTGTCTGGGTAACTAGATTTCGCGAGAAGAATCCAACGGTGAGGTCCTTTTCGTCATTCGAGCTCTAGAGAAATACGGGTTTTCAACTTGCACTGTAGTGGCAAATTACCATTTTGCCATTTTTTCATAAAAAATTTAAATTTTCCCGGGTTTTACATTTTTTCCCCTTAAAAGAATTTCGTCCCCGAAATTCACACACACATGCACATTCAACCAAATGTATATGCAACAGTTATATGATACTAAATGGCTATAAGAATGTACTTTCATCCTCAAACAAGAAATGATAACTGGTATGTATAGTGTCCTCACGCTCCCATGTCGCCTCATCCGCATCTCGGTACTTCCATAGAACCTTCACTAGCCTCACCTTCTTGCCTCGTAAAACATGTTCTCGGCTATCCATGATACGCACCGGTCACTCCTCGAAAGTCTTATCCACATCAACAATCAACTCACCCCACTTCACCACATGTGTTGGATCTGGAGTATACTTCCGGAACATAGAGACATGGAACACCGCGTGAACACCTGATAAATTTGGCGGTAATGTCAATCGGTAAGCAACTGTACCAACCCTCTCGAGTACCTCGAAGGGCCCGATATACCTCGGCGACAACTTTTCCCGCTTCCCGAACCTGACCATTCCTCTCTTAGGAATTACTTTCAAGAAGACGTGATCTCCCACCTCAAACTCTAGAGGTCGCCACCGTCTGTCGGCGTAGCTCTTCTGTCGACTTTGAGCCGTGAGAAGACGCTTTCATATCAAGTTCACATTCTCCAAGGTGTCTCTAACCAAATTCGGACCCGTAGAGGGTCTCTCTCCAACCTCCGTCCAACAAATCGGAGAATGACATGGCCTCCCATAAAGTGCCTCATAGGATGTCATCTATATGCTCGCCTGATAACTGTTGTTGTAGGCGAACTCCACTAAGGGTAAATGCTCTTCCCAGCTACCCTTGAGATCTAGAACGCATGCCCGTAGCTTGTCCTCTAATGTCTGGATGGTCCTCTCCGATTGACCGTCCGTCTGGGAATGAAAAGATGTGTTCATCATCAACTGTGTTCTCATGGCCCGCTGGAAACTCTCCCAAAAATAGGTCGTGAACCTAGGATCCCGATTCGATACTATAGATACGGGCACCCCATGTAACTGGACTATTTCCCGTATATACAACCTACAGAATTTCTCTAGCGTGAAGGTCATCCACACAGGCAAAAAGTATGACGACTTTGTAAGCTGGTCCACTACCACCCACACCGCGTCATGTCCTCGCGATGTCTATGGCAAGTGGGTCACAAAATTCATCGTGACGTGCTCCCATTTCCACTCAGCCACCTCCAAAGGCTGGAGCAACCCTATTGGTCTCTGGTGCTCAGCCTTGACTTGTTGACACATGAGACATCGACTAACGAAATCTCTAACTTGCCTCTTTATCCCACTCCAATAGTATTGGCGGCGAAGATCATGGTACATCTTTCGTACCACCTGGATGCACAGCAAAACGGGAGCAATGGAACTCCCTGAGGATCTCCTCTCTCAGATCCGCCGACTGGGGAACCACTATCCTTCCCCTAAACCGAACACTACCATCCGTGTGAATGGCCCAGCCCTCGTCACCTGTACCTGACCGTACCCGGTCTCTGATGGACAATATCTCCATGTTCTGCCCCTGGGACTCGATCACTCTGCTCAGTAAAGAAGGCGTAGCCACCAAACTCCCCAAAGTGCCCTGAGGTTGACCTCTGTAATGCAACCCGAACTGTCCCACAGTCTCGGGCATTTGCCACTCCCGGGAAATCACACTAGCCAAGACTCCCCGTGATTTTTAGCTGAGTGCATCAGCCACCACATTTGCCTTACCGGGATGGTAATGCAAAGTGAAGTTGTAGTCCTCCAAATATTCCATTCACCTGTGTTGCCTCGTGTTAAGGTCCCGTTGAGTAAAGATGTATTTCAGACTTTTGTGGTCTGAAAACACCTCGAACTGCTCACCATATAAGTAGTGGTGCCAAACCTTCAAGGCAAAGATAATGGTCGCCAACTCCATATCATGTGTAGGGTAATTCTGCTCGTGGTTCTTTAACTGCCGAGAACCATAAGCTATCACTCTCCCGGACTACATCAAGACACAACCAAGTCCGTCCTTAGAGACATCACAATACACTGTGTACCTCTGTCCCCTCTCCTGAACTATTAGAATAGGAGCTGAAGTAAGTTTCTCCTTCAACTCTTGGAATGCCCTCTCACACGAGTCATCCCACTGAAACTTGACCTCCTTCCGGGTCAATTTGGTTATAGATACACCTAGTCGAGAGAAGTCCTCAATGAACCTCCTGTAATACCCCACCAATCCCAAGAAACTACGTATCTCGAAGACTGACTTCGGCCTCTCCCAACTCATGACCACCTCAACCTTCTCCGGGTCAACTGACACACCCGAAGCCGACACCATGTGTCCCAAAAACTTCATTTCCATAAGCCAAAATTCACACTTGCTGAACTTGGTGTACAACTGATGGTCTCTCAAGGTCTGGAGAACAACCTTCAAGTGACCCTCATGCTCCTCCTCAGACTTGAAGCGGATCAAAATGTCGTCAACAAAGACCACGACAAACTGATCTAAGTGGGGTTGGAACACCCTATACATGAGATCCATGAATGCTGTCGGTGCATTCGTCAATCCGAAAGGCATGATGGTAAACTCGAAATGCCCATACCGTGTCCTAAACGCCGTCTTAGGGATGTTTGACTCCCTAACCCTCAACTGATGGTAACCCGTGCATAGATCTATCTTGGAGTAGACTCGCGCCCCTATCAGTTGATCAAATAAATCATCAATCTTCGGCAAAGGGTATCTATTCTTGATAATAAGCCTATTCAACTGCCGGTTGTCTATGTATAGCCGAAGGGTCTTGTCTTTCTTCTTGGAAAACAACACCGGAGAGCCCCAAGGTGAGGTACTCAGTCTAACGAAACCCTTGTCCATCAATTCTTGCAATTAAACCTTGAGTTCTTGCAACTCTGAAGGTGTCATTCTATGCGAAGTCATAGAAATAGGCGATGTACCGGGGGTGTAACTCAATAATGAAGTCTACATCCCTATGTGGAGGTAATCTTGGTAGTTCGTCCAACAAAATGTCCTCATACTCACACACCACCCGAGGTAGACCAAACTCCTGTCTCGCCTCGTCCTCCAGAGTAAGGCTCGTAAGCTGACCCATCAACTGCCCGTGCCAACGGGAATCATACACTACTTGGGGTAAAACGTCATGTTTTCCTCCTGGAATTTGAAACAAACACCCTCCTGTGTAGGCAGTGACTCTCTTACGATCACAATCAATGACGACTCGATGTGCCGTCAACCAATTCATCTCAAGAATGACATCAAACTCCGACATGTCCATGACCCGAAGGTCCATGGTGAGTAGAGTCCCCAAGATCTCTAACTCACAACCCCGACATATCTTATCAGTACATACCCTAGCACCTAGGGGAGAACTCACATGCAATGAATTTTCAAATAGCAATAGAGCACTAACTTAGTATCCCAAGGTAGGGATCAAAGTCGTAACATTGAGATTTCTCTCCATGTCTCACTAGTAGTGTGTGTGCTACTTACTAGTAGACATCTACACCCTGAACTATTCCGTTCCTTTTCTTTTTTTCGACCCCCAAGGTTATGTTCTCTAACCCTAGTTTCCTTCCTCCATATACATTTAACCATGCATATTGTTCACATAACAAATAACACATAACATGTAGCATTTAAAACACATAATATGAAATGCACAATGAATACAATGGTCTAGACCCGTGCCCCATCAAGCCCTAGGTAAATCGTATACCAAGCTCTAATATCAAGCTGTGACGCCCCAAAAACCGGGGGTCCTTTGTCAACCAGTTGATCACCCATCAACCCGCGGAATACACGTGGATACCGTGTAACTCAATATCACGCCGTTATGCCCCATTTACTAGGATCCATAATTTAACAAAATTCGGGCAGAGTCTCATTTGTACGGGGAGCTCTACCCAAAAACACAACATGTGCCATCATACAACATTGACCACACCAGGTCCATTTATGAGTAAACATTGACCACACCGGGTCCATTTATCCATACTTATATAATAACATGCAAGGTTACATTAAAAATAGTTCATATTAGTTTGATTACAATTCTTTTACATTCATTACATGCTCAAAAACTAACTTAGCGAATATTTTACAAAAGCATAGTTTTTCACAATAATTTTATAAAACATGAATTAAAAGCCACAAGTCGGCTTTTCTTCATCCTTGAGGCCCTAAATACGAGTTGTCAACCGGTGTATAACCCCCACCTGAAATGTTTTCCCATAAAGGATGAGTCACGCTCAATAGGGTATATCCTAAAGAGGTCACTCCCCAACTTAAGTGCATATGAAATGTCCACATGCAACATTCAACTAGCAACAATCATTCCAATCAATAATATGCAATTCAATGTTGGAAATCACCATGTCATGCCATGAAATAAGATGAGACTCACTCATGCAATTCAACTCGAGCCCTCTCCGACTCCCACAATACAATGTAATACCGATATGTATAAATCCACCATTGATGATATACGTCCAAATATCTTTTTAAAATAAACCATGTGTCTTTGTTATAAAACAAAATCATGTGTCTTTGTTGGACATTACACATCGAATGACTATTTTATAAAATAAAATCATGTGTCTTTATTGGGTAGCGGAGTTTTGGTGTCGCACCGCCGGTTCCGCACACCGATACACTTTTCTAGAATTTCACCACAGAGGAGTGTATGAACCAAGTAATCGGGTCTTGCACCCGAGGGAGAATCTAGCCCTGCTTGCTATACCCGACACAAGTTTTTCATGCAAACTATGCGACTCAGTTGAATCTTTGATCCAACTTTCCCCGAAATCCTGTCTTTGAATCTTCGGTGAAACCCGTCCTTTTTGGTATGGTTGCGTAGCCCTCGTCGCATAAATCGACTTTAATACTTGGCCCGAAGAATTTCGACCGGCGGAACTCTGTAAATCTGAGAAAGAAGTCTTGAAATTTCTCTTTTTCCTCTCTTCCTCTTCCAATGTTAAAACCCAGCAAACCCAGCAGAATAATGTGTGGAGAAATCATATTTTTTCCTTTATTTATATCCTGTAACGCTTGGTCCACGTCGCGTCACGCGTTCCCTATTCCCGGGTCCGTTTTCGCTCAAAAACGATTAAATTTCGTCTCGGTTTAAGTTCACGATATTTTTATATGAACTTTCTTTAAATTATAATAAAATTTTAGAAATTTTATTTTGGAGACGTTTTTGAGGTCACCCGACAACCTGTCACCTCGAAAAATTCGACTATCTCAGAATTCGACGAAAATTATCTGCGTAACTAGATTTCGCGAAAAGAATCCAACAGTGAGGTCCGTTTCGTCATCCGAGCTCTAGAGGAATACGGGTTTTCAACTCAAACTGTAGTGGCAAATTACCATTTTGCCATTTTTCATAAAAAGTTCAATTTTTCCCGAGTTTTACAAAGCTGGTCACCCGAGCTTGTCCTCGTATGTTTTGGCTATCATCAGTTGCCCCCCAACCCTCAATCAGGTGAGTAATCTAAGCTAGGGCTGATCTCTGAGCTAAGTGAGCGAGGCTAGCCTAGGTCGCCCTCGAAACTCGCACAATGGGACATTCCTGAATTTCTGCAACGTTACAATCGTGCAAAGAGTTGTTTTTGCCTTGTTTCTCGTGCATGCCTTTTATCCCCTGGCTCCACGTGGCTGCGGGTACACCATCATTAAATGTATTTGTAGATGAGAACCGTCTCCCTCTTCATTCCAAATTTGTTTTGCCTTCTTTCTTCCATTTTCTATCTCTTCGTCTTCCCTGAGATTTCGTCTTTCTTAAATTTTTGGAAGCTTAGGGTTTCACTGAATCAGGCCTAAATTTGCTTTGGAGCACCTGTGTTGCTTTCTTGTTTCCACCTTTGGGTTTACTTCGAGTCTTCGATTGTTGATCGTCTTTGATTAGGTACGTCCTCTACCTCGTTGTTCCCTTTCTTCATTTTGAGTTTCTTATTCATTCTGGATCCCTCGGATTCAAGGTGGTTGCTTCACTTTTGGGTTTTTCATTTCTGCTACTTTAAGAGTCGAGGTCGTTCCTTATCTCTTCTCCCACTTTTCTTTGATCATTTCTCCACCACTAGGATTTTCCTCTTTGGCCGTTGGAGCCTTGACCCCTGAGTCCTAAAGGATAGTTTTTTAAACGTCCCTTCTCTTTATACTTCATTTAACCTTCTTATCCCTTATCCCCTTATGTTTGCTTCCTCTGAAGATACTGCATCCTCTGTGTCCCTTGCCATGGAAAAAAAGTCTCCCGAGCTAGAGGAGGATGACCTGGGAGATGTGGGTGATGAGATAGACAACTTCCCAGGAGTCGACCCTCTCGAGGCCGGGGAAGGGGCAGAGGTGCCTTTATCTTTGCCAGGGCCTACCTCGAGCTCTAAGAGATCCCGAAAAGGAAAGGCTAAAAAAGGTGTAGCTGGGCCCTCTGACAATGTTGGGGGCACTGAACCTGCCCCTCGTGCTTCAGACCTAGTAGGTTTTAGTGAGGTTACACCTCCTTTTATGAGTGTCATCTCTGCGAAGTTCGATTTTCCCAAGGGCATGTGTTATTAGTGCCCTTCTATAGACATTAGGTATGACTCTGAGGTGTCTGAGAAGACCTATTTCTTTGTTGCCTCTTTGGAGAACGATCTTAGGTTCCCTATACACCCTTTTATCAAATCCGTTATTCAACATTTCAACGTTTTTTGGGCTCAGATTTTTCCCAACTTCTGGGGTGTCCTGGTGGGCCTCCTTGTCTTTTTTAAGAAAAATGAGCTCGGCACCCCTTCGGTTCCTTTACTCATGAAGCATTTCAATGTCAAGTTCCCTTCTGATGGTTTTCTGTACATTTTTCAAATTGGTGAAACCCCAGCCCTAATTACTGACCTGCCGAGCTCCCACAAAGGTTGAAAAAAACTCTTCTTTTTCATGCCAGGGAAAGAATAAGAGTTTGACCTGAGTGATGTTACTGACACCCTAACTGTTCCTCATTCTTGGTCTGGCCCTGACAGTTTGGGTAAGTCCTTGTTAGCGGAGGCTTAACTTGACACGTTTTATTTTCACATTCCCTCTACTGACCTTGTTTCCTTTGATTGTTTCAGGTATTCGACCTGACCTCGGAGCGGACGATAGGCTCATCCTGTTGGGTCTTGAGGATTGTCACCCGGAGAAGTACTCTAACCTGATCAAGCCTTCTATGCTTAACCAGTTCAGGTTCAGTCCCCCCGAGGTAATAGTAGAGACTCATATTCCAATATCCATGGTCGGCGCAGAAGATCTTACTGGTAAGACCCTATTTCTTCATCTCTAGTTTCACTGACCTGCTTACTTTGATTTCTCAGGTTCTAGCTCAATGGCTCCAGCTGCTGAAGCTGTGAGGGCCATGGTTGCCCAATTTAGGAAAGACAGAACTGGGGAAAAATGCAAGGTTGAAGTCGGGTCTAGAAGTGACCCGGATCTTCCTTTGAAAGTGTAAAGAATAGAGGTGCCTTCACCTTCTCCTCCTCCGCCGACCTTGCCTCCTCAAAAGGCATCTACTGAGGTATTGTCTTCTGTTGAGAGGAGCCTTCCTACTCTAGAGGCCTCAGTTGCCCCCGAGTCTCAGGCGGGGGACCTTCCTAAGACAGAGCTCAGGAAACCTTTAGCTCTAATTAAGGAGAGTGCGCTAAGCTCTCTGACTCCTTCTTTACAAGATCATTTTGCTTCTACATCAATTGGGGTGACGCCTCTTCAGCTGACCTCCGGTAAGGTTGAAGGTTCTTCTGGTTGAGTTTCTCAAGCAAGGGGTTCTCTCATCAGAGACGTGAACATTGCTGCCACAGCCATCGCCTCTGGTATCCCGGAGTCCAACATACAGGAGATTTCCACGGTGCCTTTGTCCACCTCGGCTACCACTGCTCTAGAGACGAGCTCAAACTTAAGGTCGACAACTTGCTTCTGGTGCGTAAGGATGCCTTCGAAACTCTTGATTCTCTCCCGTCCCTAAAGAAAGAGTACGACATGTTAGCTGAGGTCAATACCATGCTACTAAAGGAGATTAAGGTGGAGAGGTCCAAGATTCACCAGAAGGATACCCTGATTGCTGCATTTCAGGATGAATCTACCACGAACTGGGCTGTAGGGTATTTCGCCTTCCAGGAGCAGGCTATGGACAAATATCCTGGATAAGATTTCGATTTTGACCCTCCTTTGGACAAGGATAGACCAGCAGCTGATAAGGAGGCTGAGGTCGGGGTTTTAACTTCCGGTGTTGTTTTAGAGTCTGAAGCCTCTGCTTTCAATCCTGCTGAGGTTGGCGTTAAGGCTTCTGGGCTTATTCCCGCTAAGGTACCTGTTTTAGCAGAGGTGGAAAATTCTGAGATTACTCTGCCCCCAGCTAAAGTTGAAGTCCCTACTCTTGTTCTTTCTGAAGCTCCTCCTGATCTTCCTCCTGCTGTTTTTTCTGCCCTCGAGCTTCCTGAGGCTATTACTGATCCATCTGTAGAGACTTAGGACTTCTACTAGAATAATTTTTGAGGAAATGAAAAGACTTTTATCTTGTACTTTTTTTTTATAGGAAATGAAAAGATCTTCATCTTGTATTTTGTTCTTTTCCCTTTGCCCCTTTGCCCCTTTGCCCCTTTGCTTCAAGGAGAATTTTGTTCTTCTGGAAGTGAATTTGTTTTTGTTTTTCCAATCTGAGAAACTTAGCTTCTTGAAGAAATCATTGTAGTTAGGTGAGCTGAAGAGCTCATCGTTTATGAGCTGAAGAGCTTATTTTAGTTTTTATGAGATGAGGAGCTCATCGTTACTTTTATGAGCTGAAAAGCTCATCTTTGTGTTTTATGAGCTGAAGAGCTCATTGTTTGTCTATAAGTTGAAGAGCTCATTGCTTATTTCTGAGCTGAAGAGCTCAATGTAGTATTTATGAGCTGAGGAGCCCATCGTTAATTTTATGAGCTGAAGAGCCCATCGTTAATTTTATGAGTTGAAAGAGCTCATTTTTGTTTTTATGAGTTGAATGGCTCATTGTTTGTTTATAAGCTGAGGAGCTCATCGTTAATTTTATGAGCTAAAGAGCTCATCTTCGTTTTTATGAGCTAAATGACTCATCGTTTGTTTATGAGCTGAGGAACTCATCGTTTATTTATGCTAGTAATAGAACGACGATCGAGCTGAAACTTCATTGTTTATTGCGGTGAAATCTTACAAGTGTCTTGGTTACTGAAAGAATCTTTTCAAATGTTCAGCATTCTAGGAATGAGGCAAGATTTTTCCTTCTTCGGTTTGTAGCTCGTAATTCCTAGGTCTGATTACTCTAGATATGATGTATGGACCTTCCCAATTAGGTCCTAACTTTCCATGAGTGGAGTCCTTTCCTGCATGAAGGAGTTTCTTGAGGACCAAATCTCCCATTTTGAAACTCTTGTATCTGACTCTTCTATTGTAATATCTTGCTGCCTTTCTCTGATAATCCAGGATGTGCTGCAAGGCTCTGTCCTTCTTTTCATCTAGGAGGTCGAGATTAACCAGAAGTGATTCATCGTTATGCTCGGGGTTGGAGAGCTCTATTCTTGGGTATGAGATGCCTATTTCTACAAGAGCAAATGCTTCAGTTCCATAAGCCAAGGCGAAGGGCGTTTCTTGAGTTACTAACCTGGCTATGGTTCTGTAAGTCCATAGTACTTCTAGAAGATATTTCACCCATCATCTTTTTAAGGCCTCGAGTT
Organism: Ilex aquifolium; assembly: GCA_951799425.1. Classification (NCBI taxonomy): domain Eukaryota; kingdom Viridiplantae; phylum Streptophyta; class Magnoliopsida; order Aquifoliales; family Aquifoliaceae; genus Ilex; species Ilex aquifolium. The sequence continues at coordinate 39,581,335 of OX637397.1, read as the reverse complement.
TGGTCTTCAGAGCTATTTTTATAGTTCGGATAGTTACCATTGCTTGTTTGTTCGATTGAGGATGAGTTGGTGCTGAGAAATAATTTTTTATGCCTAGCTCGGCACAAAACCCTTTGAACCTGAGATTGCCAAACTAATTTCCATTATCTGAGATGATTGCCCTGGGTATTCTAAACCTGCAGATTATGGATTTCCAAGTGAAGCTCCGGATCTTCTACTCTGTAATTTTTGCAAGAAGTTCCATCTCAGCCCATTTTGTGAAATAATCTACCCAAATTATAGCAAATTTGTATTGTCCGGTGCTGGTAGGAATAGGTCTGAGTATGTCTAATCCCCACTGTTGGAATGGCCATGGACTAACCACTAAGGTGAGGAGCTCTGGTGGGCAGTGTGGGATATTTGTATGCAATTGGTAGGTCTTGCACCTTTTGACAAGCTCCACGACGTCTTTGAGTAGGGTGGACCAAAAATATTTCTGCCTTAAAGTCTTCTCAGACAAAGCTCGAGCTCCGATGTGATTGCCGCAGATGCCTTCATGGACTTCCCCTAGAATGTAATCAGTTTCTTCATCCCCTACACACCTCAGGAGTGGTGCCGAGATGCCCCACTTGTACAGGTTTCCTTGTAGGAAGGTGAATCTAGACGACCAGGCTCTTAGCTTGGTTGCTTCTTTGGAATCCGCTGGTAATGTTCCATTCTGAAGGTATTCTCTGATTGGGTCCATCCAGGTTAGCTGAATCTGTACATGGAACACATTTTCATCCTCGAGGCTCACTGATGGCTCAGCTAGGTGTTCAACTAGAACTAGCCTATCCAAGTTCTCTTGAGAGACAGTGGCTAGTTTTGCTAAAGCATCAGCTCGGGAGTTTTCAGCCCTGAGGACATGCATGACTTTTACTTGCACAAATTTTTTCATTAGCTCTTGCACCTTTTTCAAGTATAGGACCATTCTCTCTCCCTTAGCTTCATATGTTTCTTCGATCTGTTTTACCACTAGTTGTGAGTCACTGTGAATCACGAGCTGCTCTGCCTCCATGGAATGTGTCATGTTGAGCCCAGCAATGACGGCTTCGTACTCAGCCTCGTTGTTGAAGCCTTGAATCCGAACTTGAGGGCATATTCGATGTCTATTCCATCGAGGGAGGTCAGGACTAGTCCAGCACCGCTGCCTTGGACATTGGCAGCTCCGTCTACTGAAAGCTTCTACATTGGGAGGCCGGGTACCAGTTGGGTTATCTTTATGGATGCTTCTGGGGCTGTTGTGAATTGTGCAATGAAATCTGCCAGTATTTGACCCTCGGTCGCGGTTCTGGGTTTGTACCTGATGTCGAACTCACTGAACTCTATCGCTCATTTGATCAACTTCCCTGGTGACTTTGGTTTGTGCAACACTTGCTTCATTGACTGGTCTGTAGGGACCTCTATCGTATGAGCCTAAAAATAAGGCCTTAGTCTCCTTATAGTTGTTACTAGAGCTAAGACTAATTTTTTTATCTTCGGATATCTCTCATCTGGCCCTTTCAGAGCTCTGTTGCAGTAGTAGACTGATTGTTGAACTCTATCTCGCTCTCTAACCAATGTTGCACTGGTTGAGAAATTTGAGACAACAAGGTATAGTGTGAGCACATCTCCCTCTCTAGGGCTCACAAAGATCAGGGGTGAACTGAGATAGTGTTTGAGGGCTATGAATGCGTCATCGCACTGTGCATCCCACTGGAATGCTTTTCTCAAGATTTGGAAGAAGGGTTGACACTTGTCACTCGACCTAGAGATAAAAGGGACTTAAAGCTGTTATCCTTCTTGTTAAACGTTGAACAACTCTTGTGTTTGAGGGTGGTTTCATGTTTATTACAACTCTGACCTTCTCTGGGTTAGCCTCTATTCCTCGGCTATTGACTATAAAACCTAGGAACTTTCCAGCGGAGACCCCAAAGGCGCATTTGGTCGGGTTGAGCTTGATCTGGTACTTCTCAAGGATCTAGAAAAATTCTTCGAGATGTCTAATATGGAGCTCAACTTTCGATGACTTCACCAGCATGTCATCGATGTATTCCTCCATTGACGTCCCGATCTGTTTCTGGAACATACGATTCACCAAACGCTGGTAAATGGCTCCAACGTTCTTTAGTCCGAATGACATAACCTAGTAGCAGTATGTCCCTTGCTCAGTCACAAAGGAGCTCCTGATCTGGTTGGGGTCCATCCTGATCTGGTTGTATCTAGAAAAGGCATCCATGAAACTTAGGAGCTCATATCCTGTTGTGGCATCCACGATCAGATGAATTCTAGGAAGTGGGAAGTTGTCTTTGGAGCAGGCGTGGTTCAGATCGGTGAAGTCGATGCAGAGGTGCCACTTACTGTTGGATTTCTTGACGAGGTCCACATTGGCTAGCTAAGTTGGGTAATCCACCTCCTTGATGGCTCTGACATGGAGAAGCTTGTAGACTTCCTCGTTAATCACTTTTTGGCTCTCTACGACGAAGTACCTTCATTTTTTTTTTGATGGGCTTGAAGGTTGGGTTTATGCTGAGCATATGCGTAATGACTGAGGGGTCAATCCCTTGCATATCCTCCTGCTTCCATGCAGATACCTCTATATTCCTTTTGATAAACTGAATAAGGAGGTCTTTAACCTCTTTGAGAAGCTTTGATCCCACGTATACCAAATAATATGGTTCTTGATCGAGTTGGACATGCTCCAGCTCTTCTGAAGGCATGGATCTTGTCTTTTGTTCATCTCTCATGTCGAGCTATCCAACTGTATAACCTCGACCTCTTTCTTCTTAATAGATGTCATGTAGCATTCTTGTGCCACTCGTTGATCTCCTCGGACCAATCCAATGCCATTCTCTGTAGGGAACTTTATTACGAGGTGGTAGGCAGAAGGAATGACCCTCATGGCATTGAGGGAAGGCCTCCCCAGTAGAACGTTGTATGTTGAAGGGGCATCAATTAGTAGGAATCTTACTGTGGTGGTGGATTAGCAGGGTGGGTCTCCTATTGTGAGGATAAGATGGATTGAGCCCAGGGGTAGCACCATTTCTCCCGAGAATCCAAGCAAGTGAGTCCTGACTGGTTCAAGCTTGTATCTGCCGATGTCCATCTTATCAAAGATGGATGCAAAGATGATATCGACAGAGCTTCCATTGTCGATTAGAACTCGATGTACAGTTTTATTGGCGATGATAACGTTCACCACTAAGGAGTCATCATGGGGGTGCTGGCAACCTTCTAGATCTACATCTGAGAAGGTTATATCCATGCTCAGCCGAGGTACTTTGGACATAACATGTACCTCCAATACTTCTTCTGCTCAGACTTTGCGCATGTGGGCCTTCCTAGTCGAACTGGTTTCCCCACCTCTAGCAAATCCTCCTGATATTACTCTAATTTCTCCCAAGGGCTGTTGGGGTGGGTGAGCTCGATTTTGATTGTCTTGCGCTACGAAGCGGTGTAATTCTTCCCTTTGAATCAGGAACTCAATCTCTTTCTTCAACTGGATGCAATCGTCAGTAAGGTGGGCATGGTTCATGTGATACGCACAATATTTCGTCGCATCCCGCTTTGCGGAGTCTGCCTTCATCTGAGGTGACCACCTAAGAAATTTCTCATTTTGTACTTCATAGAGGACCTAGGACGCCATGGCGTTAAGGGGAGTGAACTGTCATGGTGTGAATCTTGGTTGTAACTCCTGGGGTAGTGGTCTCAGGCGATCTGTGATGTCTCCTCTTCTTTTTGGAGAGCAATCTCTGTCTCTTCGTGGAGACCTGTCTCGACTTCTCTCCTTCTTGGGACTTCTATCATTCCTCTTCTCCTTCTCCTTGTGGGTAGCTAAGTTCCCAGCCTTGGAAAGGAGAGCTTCCTCGCCGTTGATATATTTATCCGCCATGGCAAGGACCTCTGCCATATTGGCTTGTGGATTCTTGGAAATGGAGAACATCAAGTCATTCAATTGGACTCCGAGCCCGACAATGAAGGCGATGGGGGCAAACTTCTCATCAGGAACATCTACTTTTAGAGATTCTGAGTTGAACCTCTGAACGTAACTTCGCAGCATCTCACTAGGTCCCTACTTTACATTTAGTAAGTGATAGCTTGGCTTCCAGTAGGTCTAAGCTCCTATGAAGTGGGAAATGAACAAGATGGAGAGCTCCTTAAAGGAGGAGATGGATGCTGGGGTCAGCCTATTGAACCAGGCTAAGACTGAGCCCTTCAATGTGATGGCAAAGACTCGACATCGTATTGGGTCTTGATATCCATGTAGCTCCATTTGATTTTTGTAGGTGTTTAGGTGGTCCATAGGGTCCTTCGTCCCATTGAAGGTCTCTATCTGAGACATCCTGAACTTAGGTGGGAGAGGGAAATGCAGTACCTTTGCAGTAAAGGGAGATTCCGTTTGTTGGACCAGGGCATCCATAGTCACTAGGGTTTTGTCCCTTACGGCCTCCTTTATGTGTCTGAGTTCTTGTTGAATTTCCTTGAAGTGTTGCTCCCAATACTGTTCATTTCTCTCTTGCGGATGTTAGGGAAATTCATTCTTGTAGGTTCCCCTATTTTGACTCTATACTTCCTCGTTGTCCTCGTTCCTATGAGCTCGACGATGGGCATTGCCCACTGTCTGGCTACGCTCATCTCCCTCAGTGATGTCTCTTAAGGGGTTGATGTGTTGGTGTTCCCCCTGTGGGGAATCATCCTGGGCTGGTTGTGCCCTTTGGGGACGTTAGAGGAGGCTCAACAATTCTTCATTCTGCTGGAGGAGGTGCTGGATGGCTAGGAAAAGGGCCTCAATTTTATTGTTTGGAGGCGGATCCACCATGGGAGGATCAACCTCAGGAGTAGGTAAGAAATCACGAAGATTTTCCTGCTATCTTCCGATGGCAGTTTCTTGTTGGTTTTGTAATCGAATGAGATTCATTTGACTTCTCCTCATGTTGCGTGTAGAAACTATCAGTTACTGAAGAAGATCAGTAGAATTTTAACAGGAACAGTCGTTCCCATAGATGACACCAACTGATGATGTTTATTACACGACAGAGCATAATTATGGATTTATTATGCACTGAGTAATTCAGTCTGAGCTTCTAGACTCTTCGAGAATTAGATTAGGGGAATGAGATTACCACACAGATGGTTTACAGTGGTTCACTAGCTTGGGAGCTCGGCTAATCCACTCTCAAGGGAGTCTCTTGCTCCTGGAGAATATATTGATAAAAAGGTGATTTACACAGTGTTCAATTAGACTACAATTGTTTGCCCTCTCTGTTGTGGGTTTTGTCTCTTATTTATAGTCGATTATGGGCCTTGCCTGATCTATGGCGAGATCCTTGCCTCTTTTTCGTAACGGTTGCTTTTATTATGCAACGGTTGCGGTGAGTGTTGGGGCAGTTACGAATCTTTTGCCTAGAATTACGACGATTATGACTTGCATGGCACCTTGGTGGAAGACAACTGTCATTGGTAAGGGTATTACTATTGGAGGAGGGGCACCGACCTCGAGCTTCTTGGTCACCAAGCGTGGGTTGAGATACCGAGCTAAGGAGGTCTGAGCTGGTCACCCGAGCTCGTCCTCATATGTTTTGGCTATCATCAATAATCATCTAACCTCCGAGCTTAATTAGGTCGGCCTAATCACTAGGCCAATAAAATTTGGGTTTTAGGCCCCACTTTAAAGAAGATCTTATAATTTTTAGGTGCGTAGTAGTAACTCAAACAAGAAATCTGAATCCATAAGAAATAGGCTCCACAAAAAACTTAGATTTAAGTCAAAACAAAAGATTTCAATTTGAATGGATTGAACTTATTAATTCAGCGCATGGAATTAAAAGACCTTAAAATTTAACTTTTTTTAAAAGAAAAAAAAAACTAACACTAAAACTAAAATTAATAAAAATTAAGTCTTAACCCCCCCCCCCCCCCAAAAAAAAAAAATTTCGCATTTAGAATATTGTTTTACTTGCTACAGAGGTCATTGTAAAAAAAAAAGATAATTCATTTTGAAAAAAGATTGAATTTGTATATTTTGTATCTCGTATCTGTATTTTCTAAGTCGTGGGTGATTGCAATTAGTAAATTCTTATATATTCTAATTTAGATGACCCAAATCCAATGTGAACATATCTGGAAAATCTCCCTGGACCCCATGTAAATTCACAATTCTGTTACTCCATTATTAGATGCCGTTATCTGTGAACCCTTTTTTTTTGCTGTTGTTATCTGTCGACTTATGTTGATGTTGCATGCTAGTAGTGGAATGTCTATGATGCCGACATTGGTATGTATCAATTTTATAATTAGATAAAAATTAATTACAACTTATTTTAAATTAAGTTATATCCAACAAGTTAATTACTATAAATGGAATTAAATTGAGGGTCAAAAGAAAATTGGGATTGATCGATAGTCAAATTGCAAGCCCATATTACCCCATTTTTACAAAATTAAATTAGAATTTCCCTCTTGTTTCAAAATAATTTTTGATATAATACCAAACTTTGAATTACAACTTTCAATTCTGTTATTCAAAAAGAAAAAGAATAGGGTAAATTATAATTAAACCTTTTAAACTATGTTTGTTTGTTTCATATTTATTCTCTAAATTATCGACTTTCTAATATTGTATTTTAAGTTATTGGTTTGAGTTTCATGTAGTTTTAATCGCTGACTTTCTTTTGATTTTTCATAGCATTCTGTTTTATCATATTGTACATTAAACTATTGGTTTCAGTTTTACATCGCTCCCATTGTCGACTTTTCTACAATTTTTCATAACAAATTAAGCAAAAAATAGGATCTCACTATGTTAGGAGATGTGGTATTTTTCTCCTCAGCGGATTAAAATTCTATTTTTCCTTAATTTTCCATTGAAAGTCGGACAAAAGTTCACGATTGAGACAATGTGAAACTCAAATCAAGTGTAAAATTTGTGTAAAAAATAAATAATTTAGGGTGTAATGAGATACAATGAATATAGGACTGGGTGATCTATATGTAACTTAAAAGAAAGGGTAGAATAAATTTTTAGTCTGCATGGGTTTAGTGTCTATTTAGTCCCCAGTCCTTCAATTGTGTCTATTTGATTTATAAGATTTTTAATTTGTATGTAAGTGGTTCAATCTTTCAATTGTGTCTATTTGATCACGGGCCAATCACGTGATTCTTAATTTTGTGTCTATTGGGTCCCCAAAGTTCATAGACCACACATCCGTCAAAAAATCGTGACAATTCTAGTCATGCGCCAATTGCGTGGTTGACCAGATAAACACAAATTAAGAACTTTGGGGATCAAATAGACACAATTGAAAAAATAAAGACTAAATAGACACTAAACATATACTTTAGGGGCTAGACATGTATTTTACCCTAAAAAGAAAAAGAATACTGTGAATGACGTTTCCGCCCGTGCACACAAACAAATTCACCGTATATATACACAATGAACAGCGTCACTAAACAAAACAGAACCGTGAGAATCCAAAACACACAAGCAGTAACGCAACCTGAACTTTCAATCCTTTCAAATCACTTCAAGTACCCCATGCCTTTACTTTCCTCCTCCATTTTCTCTCTCTACTCTCTATATCCATTTTTGGCATACAAGGTATAGCCATGGGTTCATCTGAAAACAGCATTCAGTATGAGGGTATGTAACTTCTCTTTGTCAGAATTTTTGTGGTTTATATATATATGTGAGAATTGATACTGTTCTTGAGAAGTTATTTCATATGGGTATGGAAAATTGTTGCATGCAGGAGTGGATACTGAACAAAACGTCCTCCTGAAACATGTTATGTTCTTCGATCGGAACAATGACGGAATTGTTTATCCTTCGGAAACATTTCAAGGTCTCTTTCTTGAAAACTTGTTCTCTTGGTTGAAATGAGCTTTATTTCTTGGATTTTTTTGGGGGATTCTTATAGGGTTTATTGGTTTTTTTTTTTGTGTGTTTGTAATAAGGTTTTCGTGCAATTGGTTGTGGCATTCCCTTGTCTACCTTTGCTGCCCTTTTCATCAACGTTGGTCTCAGTGGCAAAACTAGACCTGTAATCTCTCTCTCTCTCTCTGTCTCACATCAGGTTTTCTTTCATCCCTCTAGTACCAATACGCGGTGGATGATTGGTACTAGAGGGATCTGCATCCTCGGTGTGCATGTGTTCTCCACACTTTCGTTTTCTTGGTATATGTGTTATAAAATAATTTGTTGGTTCAATATATGGTTTTTTTTGGGGGTAAATAGTTCATTGTATGGTTAACTTTGGCTTGAGCGTTGAAAAGGTTAAGTATATGGACAGTTAATAACTAAGATTAATGTAGACTTGGTCTACATCAAATGTTCTTGGCTCAATTGGCTGAAGTCTAGATTAGTTGTGGTGGGAAATTGGAGAGTGGGTTTATATCCTTCTGTTGGTCTTATGCTTGACTGAGATAATTTCTGTGCTTGGCCCCAACAAAGGATAGGGCTAAGTATCTAAGGATTTTCATTGACCAATGATCAAAAAAGGGTCAAAGTTAGGTCAAATTGAGCTAGTTGAGCAGCAAGAGGAGAATCGGTGTAATCTCCAATAAACCACAATCCGAGTAATAAGGAAAATACCAGATTCTTGTAGTTTGGTTTTTGCATTTGAGTTGTATTGTGTTGAAGTATAAATACTTAATTTACATCCAGCTTAAATTTTTGGAGTAAATGGTTGTTTAACATAGTATCAGAGCAAGAGATTCTATGTCCGAATCTCATGCACCACCCTTAATTATTAAAATATAATTTTCACGTGCTAGGTCCAAAATCTAGCCCGCACGTGAGTTGAAGTATAAATACTTAAGTTAGACCCTCTCCAACAACTTAAACTTTTGGGATAGATGGTTGTTTAACATATTGGAATATCTGTATGTTTTGGATTAACAAAATTTTTTACTTTCCGAAGAAAAAAATTCTTAGCTCTAATTGGAATAATTTTTTTTACTTTCGATTGGAATATGGGTTGAGGTACAAAGGGCACATGGTTGTTGGGTTGAGGTGGGCTTGGAGGTTGAATTCCATAGAATGAAATGATCTGTCTATTTAGTCACTCGTGCATTTTGCAGAGTGAAATATTCTCTTCATTCTTGCCATAGGCGATTGTCCATTAGCATTGTTGTCTGCACCAAAAAATACGAGGACCCTAGTAATTATGGATGCAGAATACAACAACCAGCTTGCTAATTAAGATGAACTATTTTTATCTGATAGTATTAATGTTGGATTGTGATAATTTGCCTTCATACCTTCCTAGAGTTTTTGGTGCCTATGTGACTTCTTTTTATTCAGCTTTTTCCTTTCCTTTTTTCCATTTTTATTTTTCTTTGGTGAAGTGAATGTGTTTAGGTGAGTGAAGTGGTGGTGGGGATGGGGGAGGGGATACTTCCATAGGGGATGGAGAGAATGTCTAATTTATTGTGTTCCTTCTGTTATTTCTAAACTTTCCTACTCGTGTATGTTTTAATTTATTAATCATCGTTTTATTCTTCTTTTGTAACTAGAAGAACCCTGCTATGAGTATATTTAATTCCAATTAAACAGAATGGCCTAAATTAAAGGAAAAATTTGGCCAAAAGTATGCAACCTATTGAAATGAGTTCTTGATGTTTCGTGATGAAATAAGATCTGTAAGGCTTTTTTTTTCCAATTAAAATGATTGCTTGATGGCTTTAGCTTTTTGAAATATAGACTGCTGGGAAGGCTTTTTGTGTTTACAATGTAGGTAACTAATGGATGCCACATTTCCTTTGAATGCTGCAGGGAAAATTCCCTTCTCTACTCTTCCCCATAGAAGTTAAAAACATCCAGAAGGCCAAGCATGGAAGTGACTCTGGTGTCTATGACACAGAAGGAAGGTATGTCTGGTGCATTCATTTTTTTCTTTTTCTATGTTTCTCTGTCTATACAAACCAAATCCGTGCAGAGGGGAGGGTGTATCCCACTGGTTGGGGATTGGAAAATAAATTCTTTTAATGCTAACATGTTTTCTTGCCATGGCCTTACTCTGTTCTCTGGATATTGGGCTCAGTAATCTGTTTCCTTGCGTAGTATGTTTGATTTGACTACATAATAATGCCACAAGTGCCAACGATGCCAACATATAAAAGAAGTGTCAAACAGCAGATTAGCATTAGATGATAAATTATTTTATCTGTGCATGACCCAAGAAATAGACTTGATTTAATGTTATCTGTACTTAAGTAAAATTTCTTAGTGGATTTGACTTCAGTGGACATGTTTCAACATTTGACAGAGCGTAACCTTTTGTTTCTAGAGAGTTCACTTTGGCAATTACAAAAATAGTTTTGTTCAGTCCCGATGCAACCTTCATATGTATTGGATAAACAAGGGCCAATGTGTTTGTTGGCCCTTGCCGTGTAATTTGCCTAGTTATGATCAATCATTTGCTTGTGAGGTAGGGGCCCTTGGCCAACAAATCTGAGATGAAGAGTCCAAAGCATATATATAGGAACCAAGCCTTCTATATCTTTTTCATAATGCAAGAACCAAATCTCTCCAACCTGTTCATACTTTGAGGCTTTGAGTTGAGGTTGATTTGGGACATATATCTGCCAAGCTTCCCATTTGTCTATCTAAAGCCAACTCAAGTCGACTTGCTACTGCCTATGCAATTTAGGAATTGTCAACCTGAATCACTGTCGTTAGGCTGAATTGTTGAGTCTAGTATGTGGGATTTTGTTACCATGGGTGGCAATAATTCTGGTTATTCTGAGGTTGTACTAAAGCTTTTTAAACATACTTGGCGCCCTTTATTTGGACTTCAGTTTTATTTTTCTCTAATTGTTTATGAAGGTTTGTTCCTTCAAAGTTTGAAGAGATTTTCAGCAAGCATGCACACAACAATTCTGATGCTTTAACATCAGATGAATTAATGGGAATGCTCAAGGCAAACAGGGTTCCCAAGGACTTTGGTGGATGGTATGTTATTTTTGAATTCGGAACTGTACCATTTAATAGGGTTTGATTTTCCTTTGAAGTTAATTAACAAGGTTAGAATTTTGGGAATGAGCAGGCTTGCAGCCTACACAGAATGGAAGATTTTATATGTTCTTTGCAAGGACAAGAATGGTTTGCTCCAGAAAGATACGATCAGGGCCGTTTATGATGGAAGCCTGTTTGAAAAGATGGTGAAGGAGAAAGCTTCATCTGGGAAACACCCGTAAAGACCTTAATTTGCATTTAAATTTTGTGGATATGTTTTGTTTTTAATGTGCCTGAAGATCTATAGTTGGACTAAACAATGAAAATTTGTACTGGGATGTTATTTTCTGATGCAGTGTTACTCCAGGTGTGAAAAATGATAGATTGTTAGTATCGTCTTGTGGGATTGCAACTCGCGGATGTTTTTAAGTACAAACTTGCATGTATGTGTATTTGCATTGGTTATTTCTTGTGTAAGTGTTTGTTTTAATGTTTGAACTTTGAAAGCTAAATATGTGACTAAAGCTATTCTTTTGTGGTTCATTTGGTTTTTTCTCTGATCAAGTAAAAGGGCATTTAAAATGCTTAATGATTTTCCAAGATGTCACTCAACATCTCTCTCAATTTCAGCAAATTTTGACTTTACTTCCTCAATATTATTCTGTTCTAAATAGGGGTGTCTATTGGTCTACCCACAAATTTTTTTTCGGGTTGGGCCTGAGTAAGGTAGGCTCAAACTCTATCGACTAGGCCGGGTTGGGTTGGATTTTGGGTAGGAGTAGACTACCTGCAATCCAACTCGTCACTCATTGGGCAGGCCTGTGGGTTGGCCTATTGGCGCGGGCCTATTGGCCTGTTAAGAGGGCTTACGGACGGGGTTGTTGGACGGGTGTTTTTATACACCTTCATTGAGAAATAATGAATATTTTTATAAATTATAGTTTTGAATTAAAAATAGAGTCAAAATAGACAAAAAGTAAATTATGAATAATTTAATGTGTCTAACTTTTTTTTAAGGGTTTTTTAGGTGGAAGTACAATTTTTTAGACTTATTTAGGCAAAAGTGTATGGATAAGTTGTTTATTCCATTAAGTACAATTTTTATAAAACTTTTTGTGTTTATGTACAAAATTCAAATGAATTAAAATCTTTTTTACCTAAACACCCTTCCTTAATTTATGCATTCTTAATTGGCAGTTATATATCTAATCAAATATGTAAAGATTTCATTAGATTCTTTCACTATCTCTGCCCTATTTTCTCTCCATCTCTCTCTCTCTTTCCCCTTTACTTTCCCTATCTCTCCTCTATTTTCTCTCTATATCTATCATTGATAATTTATTTTATTTTCAAATATGCAAATATTTGATTTATTTTTTCATCTCTCTCCCATATTTTCTCTCTCTCCCCTTATTTTCTGTAACCATTTCGCTCTCTCCCTATTTTCTCTCTTTATTTATATCAACATTACAACAACATAATTACACTAATCAGTTATACCAATCAGTTACAATTGTGTTATAATACACCAAACAGTTATTCATGCATTCTAATAAACCAAACAGTTACACCAAATAATTACACAAATTTATAATATCAACCAAATTTGTCATTCAATTGTTTACATAAACTTAATAGTTGCACTATTTAGTATCGCGACATCGTTACACCAATCATATACATCAAATTTAGTATAATGATAAAGTCTTTTGTGTAATGATAAACTCAATTTGGTGTATATAATTGATGTAACCATGTCGTGATACTAAATGATGTAACTCTTTGATTTATGTAAATAACAAAATGACAAATTGAGTTGGTGTTGTAATTTCGTATAATTGTTTAATATAACTGTTTAGTTTATTAGAACACATGAGTAACTGTTTAGTGTATTATATGGTAATTGTAACTAATTGGTGTAACTGATTAGTATAATTGTGTTGTGTAACATTGATATAAGGAGAGAGAAAAAGGGAGAGAATAAGGAAATAAGGGGAGAAGGAGTGAGAGAGAGAGAAAAAATAAGGGGAGAGAGAGATGAAAAAATTAAATCAAATCTTTACATATTTAAAAATTTTTTATCAATATGAGAGAAAGAGAGAGAGAGAAATAGATAGAGAGAAAATAGGAAAGAGAGAGTGAAAGAGTAATGAAGAGAGAGGAGAGAGAGTAATGGAGTAATAAATACCCTTTTAATCTTTTTTCAAAAAAATGCACTTAGGACAAAATAAGTTTTTTTAATGTAGTTTAGCTCAAATAAGTCTAAATTTTTGTACCGACTTCTAAATTACCTTTTTTTTAAATGCAGATGGGCGGGGTGGGCTGGGTGGGTTCTTGGGGCAGGTTTAACGGGTTTTTTGCGGACGAGGTATTGGGTCTAGGGGTGTAACTCGTGCGGGTTGGACAGTCAACCCTAACCCAACCCTAGGTATATAATCTTCAATCCTAACTCTAACCCTACATCGGGTTGATGGACTCAACCCAAGTACTACACGAGTTTAATTCGGGTGGGCTCAGGTTGAATTCGGGTTACTTTACGGGTTCAATTCGGGTTGAGCCCAAAATAGGCTTGTTATTCTAAACCTGATACATATATTACATAATATTCACCTAAATTAACAACCAACAATTGAGATCTGAGAGTGAGAGATAGATCTGAGAGTGAGAGTGAGAGACTGAGGATGAGTGAGGGTCCTGGGGGAGGTGCAGCAAAGGAGTAGACTTGAGATTAACCATAAGATAAAATTGTATTTATATAGTAGTAATTTAGGTTGAACCCGATGGCTCAACCCGAGGCCCGCCCAAATTGAATTTGTGTTGAGATTTTTTGACCCAAGGTCAACCAAAGTATTAAAAACTCTAGCCCAAGCCTTGATTTTTTCGAGTTGGGCTCGGGTTGAAATCGGGTTAGTCCGCCCAAGTTGCACCCCTAATTGGATCGAGTTTCGGGCCGAGTAATAGATTTGAGGGTAGCTCCAAACCCTCTCTTAAAAGATATTGAACTTGAGCAGGTTAACTATCGAGTCTATTGAGTTTTGAGCTTATTTTTTTCAGGCTAAGTAACGAGACCTGTGGCCCATCGACACCCATAGTTCTAAATAGGTTTTTGAGTTCTCATTCTTAAAACATAATGGGGAATCTCGGTCCTATACTTCTCCACCTAAGGTCTCGATTTTAATTAAGAGCTTGTATGAACACCCTCACTATTACGCAAATACAGGTTGGAAAGCGAGGTGATGTTGGTAATATTGAATTTGTCACTTAGGAACACATCAAGTTGTTGCTGATTATTGGTTTAACGTGTTGAAACTTGGGCTATAGAAAGGGAGGATATACATAGAATGGCCTAGTTTGAAAAAAAAAAAGGTTTAGGTGATGACTTAAGCGGAAGAGCATAGACTTGGAAATGAAGTTCCTTGGCAAGTCTTCAATTATCATCTTTTGATCATTTTCTGGGCAATTTCATTAGAATTTGCCTCTTAATCCTTCTTTTGGTGTGAAAATATTTTATCTTGGCACTCATCACAAACCCATATAAAGCCAGTGATCAAATGAATTGCAACGAGAGGTCTAAACTTGAGAGTCGATTTTTGGGTACTGAAATGGCAGAGAGTTCAACTGAGAACAGCAAGGCTGAAGGGTTGGTGTTCTTCGGGAATGTTGTATCTGGTTTTGGATTAGAGGAGTTGCTAAGTTCCGACGCTGATATTCTGGGTAAGGGGACGTTTGGAAAAAGCTACAAGGCAAATTTGGAGGGTAGGGACGCCGTTGTGGTGAAGAGGTTGAGGGTTGTTTGTCCTGAGAGAGAATTTGCAGAAAAGGCTGAAGAGTTAGGAAGGATGGTTCATGAAAATTTGCTTCCGATAAGGGGATATTGTTGGAATCGTAAGGAGAGACTTATTATGTTCGATTATATGCCCATGAGAAGCTTGTCTTTTCTTTTGCACGGTACGCCTTGTGATTTTGCTTCCTCGTGTTTCGGATACAACTGCATTTTTTTTTTTTTTTGGAAGTAATTTCACTGCTTATGATTCTGGTTTACGCTTATCTGTCTCGGCTTTCTGCGTAAGTTCATTGAGTTTTTAAGATCATCTCAGAACAACCTTACTTTGACATGTAATGGAATAATGATTCAGGAAAACTTGTATTGTATCGAAAGTTTCATCTTTTTGAGTCTCAGTTATGATTTGTTTCATAACTAAATGAATTCACGACAAAAAAGTTAGAATTGATCCTAAAACATTTTAGGATCGATCATAAAAACCCAAAAACGTTAGGATCAATCTCAAACAACCTTAGTTTGTTATAATTTCACCAAATTGAATTGTAGCATTACCCTTATATTTGGTAGTAATTTGGATAGAGAAATCTTGCCGTATTATACTGATTCTTCATTTAGTCTTTTTCCAGGCTACTCCGTGTTGTCACGTCGCATTATTTCTGCGATTACATGGACAAGAATTATTATTTGCTTATAAATGTAGAGGTCAAAAGTCTACTCCAAATCTTGGATGGAAAATTTCTGCCAAAAATGTTATTGTCATAGTTTTCACAGAACCCTTATTTGCCTAGGCTGATATTAAGCATTGTTTTTTTTCTATTTACAATCAAAACCGTAACTAATAGAACATGTTTTTGTCATATGGTGGAAGATTATATTGATGCAAAATGTGTATGTTTTTGTGTGTGTTTCTGTGTGACAGAGAGAAAGGAGAAATCATAAAATGTGGTTTACTTTTCCTATTTGTCCATAAAGTCTATGTAAACAAGTTGGAAAGTCAACTCGTTTGCGCGTCAGGCATGATTGGCAAAGTGGGAACAGGAAGTGGATGCTTAAGTAAAGGGAGTTAGGTTGGGCATAGTTTAAAGAACTAGTTAATGTATGTGAACAAAATAAGTAGATAACTGTGGATGGCAGCTATAAGGAAGGCTTAAATTGTCCATTTCATAAAAAATCGGAATAAAGAATTCAGCAGAGTTGATTAAGTAAAGGGAGTTAGGTTGAATGCGTCAAGTATTTGAGGCATTCAGATGTCTGTATTTGGTTGTGGGCTAGTGGGCCTAAAATACCCTTCATCTGCTGTCCCAAATCCATCATTCTCTCTTGGAGATTGAACTGGAATTGAAATATGAATAAAATTCACAATATTTGGCGACATTTGGTGACTGTTCACACCAACCACTTCGGAATATGAACATCTTGTTAATCTAATAAACTAATTTTTAGTTGGTACCTTGAGCAGTTATTTTATTTGCAAGTTGTGTAATAGCAGTTGATTAGAGAAAGGTTTGCAATGGTGTCTGTTTCTGTTTTCTTTTTACTTTTTTTCTATGATGTATATCAGTGGATCACCATTATACATAATAAATAATCAACTATTAAAGTACTCAAATAATGCCTCTATAGTAGATGAGAAAGTACCACAGTAGGGTAAAGAGAAGCACAAAAGAAAGCACAATAGAACCCCCAAGGAGGGGGATATCCGAAATCAGTCTTTGGCAGTGACAAGGATTTAGCCCCTTGACCTCCTTATTAATAGAATTTGAGAGAATCAAGGGTGGTCGTCTAGGTTAGGCCCAGTTGTTTCTGTTTTCCTATTACCTAACAGCTCAAGATTTGCATAGACCTTCTGATAGTTGTTGATACATGATACATATACATTAGGGAAGATTTGCATAGACCTTCGGTTATTTGGAAATATGCTTTAGTATTTACCAGAACACATATCAGGATGCAGGTGCAATACATAGAGTAATTACACTCATTGCTGCTCTTTTGTCTAAATAGGAGATGGGGGTGCAGCAAAGACTCCACTCAACTGGGAGGTTAGAGGTAGCATTGCTTATGGAGTTGCCCGTGGCATCGAATATCTCCATGCCAGAGGCCCTAACGTTTGCCATGGAAACTTAAAGTCATCCAATATTTTCCTCGCTGACAATTATGATGTCCGTCTGTCAGATTTTGGCATAGCCCAACTTGTTTCACCCTACCGCAGTGTCAACCTCTCGGCTGGTTACCGTGCACCTGAGGTAACAAATGCCCAGGAAGTTTCCCAGAAGGCCGATGTCTACAGCTTTGGTGTCCTGATTTTGGAACTGCTAACTGGTACGCCTCCAATGGATTCCCTTTCCAAAAATACTGGGGTTGATCTGCCCAACTTTGTTCGGTCCATGTTTCAACAAAAGCCAATCATTGATTTGTTTGATTATGAACTACTGAGGAACGAGAATATTGGGGAACAAATGGTTCAAATGTTACAACTTGCAATTTGTTGTACTTTTCAGTACACTCATAAACGACCCTCTATTGCTGTGGTGACAAATCGCATTAAGGAGATACTCAGGTTCATTCCATGAAGAACAATTAGCTGTAGCCTAATAAGATTTGGGATTGATGGTTGTCGTTGCAGGGTCCATAACCTATACTTTCAAAACTCATATTGGGAAATTTTCATAAATCTACTTGTGAAAGTTACCGGCAAGTTGTTATTCTTATAGTGGAAGAATTATTATTGTTAAACAACCATCTACTTTAAAAGTTTAAGTTGTTGGAGAGAGTGTAACTTAAGTATTTATACTTCAACATACATCCTCACAGACAATTCCTATGGTGGAAGAAGCTGTTAGAGAGACTGTGGCTAGGTGATCAGAATGTGTAAGATTATGTGAATTATATGTCATGGTACAATGATCTTACCAAGAACATAGTTCCAGAGATGGACAGACTCTACACATGAACCCTCCACTCCTTCAAGTAGGTCACAACTCTTGACGTTTTGTGGGACGATATTGACGAGGCCGGTTATATCTATATCTATATTACTTGTAAATGTCAGCATTTGCGAAATTTTTTTGATTTTCTATTTTATCCCTAATTATTATAATAAAGTCAATTATACCCACCTATATCATTTCATCTAATTTTTGTTTTTTAACACTTATGTGACTTTCAACTTTTTTGGACTCTTTTATAAAAACTTTTAAATTCTTTTGGACTCATTTATTAATAGTACAGTTACATACAATTTTCTATATTTATATAAATAAATAAAGTCATGTACATATTAAATTATTATACACATGTAGATATCAGATTGAATTTCACACTCAAATATATATTTTATTTTATTTTTTAGTATACAATAATATTATAAATAATCTAATCAATCTATTTAACAAAATAAAAATTAATAATTATATAATATAATTAGTTGTACAAACGCCTAAAACAAATGATAGATTAAGTATTCAAAGACTTATAGAATAAACTAATAATAATTAAAATATGGATTAATTATTCTTCATCTAATTTATTATTTAATTTAATTATATATATAATTCATATTTTTTATAAAAATTATTATTTAAATTTATTTACGTGCAACGCAACCTAAGATTATGGTGTGGTCTGTGGAGAAGAAGATGAGCTTGTTAGCTTCATATAACAAGATTTTGACAAGGACAATTTCTCTGAATCTAATCAAGTTGGGGTTGTGACCACCTAATAATGGATCATTTTTGCAACTTACCTGAAGTGGCTGTTCTTGTTTTGCAACTTTATTCTCATGTCAATTTGTTAAAATTTTGGATAGGGAGAGATCATACATCTAAAATGAAAAAAAAAAAAAAGAGGGAGAGGAGAATACAGATTTATCTAAGTCGGCCTATCATATTTTTATTCACGAGCACAATGCCCATAAGGGCTTCCACTACTATTGATATTCAAATTCTATTATAGTGATGTGTATATTTATATGAAATTATATTTTACAACGAATTTTTAAGTATTTTCTAAGAAATATTTCCTTGGCAAGCTCTTACCTAAGGTAAAAAAGCAAACCTTTGCCGAGCAAAATATTTTTAGGAAATAGTAGACCTTTACCAAGGAAAATGTTCCTCGGCAAAGGTCTAGTTTTGCCCTATTGACTTTACCGAGGAAATTAAAAATTCGTAGGTGAATGTTTTTTGTTGTTTGTAGAAAATTATATTTTGCGACGAGTTTTTGAAGTATTCCCTAGGAAAAATTTCCTCGGCAAAAGCTTTACTTGTTGTAGAGTAGCTGATAATATCTCCTTCACGTGTCTACCTAAGCCATGAACTATGTTAATGGAAACCAATGACACCCCACAAGTAAGACAATGGTGTTATCTTTGCAGAAGAAGCTAAATCTTTTGGCTTTATATCAAAAGATTTTGTAAAGATAAAATTATTGGAATCTAATCAAGTTGGGGCTGTGACTGCCTCTTTAGTGGAAATCAATTTGCTTCTTACCTCTCTCTCTCTCTCTCTCTCACACACACACACACATCATAGAATACAAGACCAAATGGAAAGCAAAGGAATAGTCACCTTTTTTCCAAAGATAGACACAGCCTACACAGCAATAATCTCCTTCAAGAAGTTCACAGCTCTTGAAGTTTTGAGGGGCGATATTAACGAGTTGGTTCATATTGTTTCTAAAGAGTCCATAAAACTTATCAGGGGAAGACTCTATTTCAGCCTTCACCTCTAGCCTAGCTATCTGAGCCATGAGCTATGTCAATGGAAAGCAGTGATACCCAGCAAGTAATAAGAAAATGGTGCGGTCTGTGGAGAAGAAACTGAACATGTTGGCTTTATATAACCAGATTTTGACTAGGAAAGGGTCTTGGAATGCAATCAAGTTGGAGCCTAGTTACCTGAAGTGGTTACTTTGTTATTCTACTATATTCTCCATATATTTCTTATGGGCCTTTCTTTTGATTCTAATTTGATCAATTGTGATCAAGTTCAATCATAAATTGGGGCTCCACTAGACGTCGATGGGATCCATAAAAAATTAAGAAGTTATTATTAGGTTGGCGTAACTCCAACTTGATTTCGTTCCAAGAACTTTTGCACTATTTACTACTAATTTCGGAGGTTTGATTTGTTTTATGGATCCCATCGACATTTAGCGGAGCCCCGACGATTTTATTTGAACAAAATTAACCAAATTTGAATCGAAATGATTAAGAAATTGTAATTCTTTAATAGAAAAACCTAGAAAGAGAAAATTCCAAACACTATAGTAGAAATCGAAAAAGCAGTACTTGAAGTGGTTGTTTTGTCTTTCTACTTTATTCTCTAGATATTTCTGTTGCTGGGCCCTTCCCATTATGTTAATTTGATCAATATTTATCAAGTTCAATCATAATTCAAATTCATGGAGATTCCACTAGATGTTGATGGGATCCATGGAAAATTAAACATTTAAGGGCGAATAATTCTAAAGTTTGTGGAACATAAGAAAGTTGGGATTGTGACCATCTAATTAATAATGGTCTATTTTAATATGTCACCTATCCACAATGGTACTGTTTGATTTTCCATTTTATTCTCTAAAAATTTATTTTTTTAGACTAACCGGTTGAAAAAGGACGATCATCAGTTAATTTCATGGGCTCCACTAAAGGTTGATGGGAGATCCATAAAAAATCAAACATCATAATTTAACAGTAAAAAAATTAAAAATTCTTGAAATGAAATCAAGTTGGGTTGTAACAACTTAATAATTTGTCATTTTAACTTCTTACTTATCCATAATATTTTTACCCTTTTTTTAAAAAAATTATTCTCTGGTTATATCTTTTTCCTAGGGCTTGTCAAGGATTCCAATGGATATGAATTGTTCCATTTTCAATCATCAATTCCACTAGACGTTGGTAAGATCAATAAAAAATCAAACCCCAGAAGGTTTTTTTTTTTTTTTGAAGAAAACGATATGCATTCGATTAATTAGAAAAATCCATTACGAAGAGGGGCATTATGAAATCAGGTGTCACCCCTTTCCATACATCAGAGTATTCAACATACTTTGTATTTTTTTGCTGACTGGTAAGCTACCTTATTGCCAGTTCTTCCTATTGTAGAAATGTCGAAAGAACGAAAATTTTGCCAAACATTCTTAATATCTGCTAACACCGTACCTAAAGAATCAAAATCAATCTCACAATTATTTAGAAGATTCATAATCATGGACGAGTCTCCCTGTAGAGTAATACTTTCACATCGCTGCTGTCTTGCAAAGAAGATGGCTTCTCTTGTCGCTAAGATTTCCGCTCTTTGAGGTTCACAGGAGGAATTCATTTGTTTTGACAGTCCAGCCACGTACAATCCTTTTTCATCTCTTATTACTACACCCACCCCAATAGCTTCATCCGATTGGAACACTGCTCCATCAAAAATTACTTTCATTGAACCTACTTTTGAAGGTGTCCATCACACTGATGCTTTCAGTTGTGCAGCGGTGTTCCCAGAATGCATCGCTTGCTCAGATTGCTTGAGAAAATCCACTGCAGCTTGACATTTAGAGGTTGGGTCTTGCTTTAAATTCTGGAAAAGCACTATGTTCCAGTTATTCCAAATTAGCCAGCAGTGAACCAAAAAGGGGAAAAATAGCTAAGATGTTAGTCTTTGTGACATTTCTAGCAACCAGCAAGATCTTTGTCTTGAGGGAAGTTGTAGGAAGTGCTTTACAGGGCTATTATCCCAAGACCCCTTCGAACAAGCACAATCCTTAATAAGATGCATTACGGTCTCTGCCTCCTCCTTACAAACACAACACATATCATCACTACGAATTTTCCGAGGCTTGATGTTCACATTATAGCAGCAAGAGCATTTTATGACAATCTCCAAGAATTTTTTTTTTTTTTAATTTTGTTTGGTAATGTCTAATTTCATATAAAATTCCATTTATTCTCCGAGCTTGACGAGGAACCAACGACTGCTCTATTCGAGCTATAAGATTTGTTGTCATAAGCTAGGTGATACGCACTGCAAATAGAAAAGTTGCCCTTCAAATTGTAATGCCATATTGACTTGTCCTCAATCGGGAAAATACTCAGAGGGATACATATAATCGCTTCAGCTTCGTGTTCTATAAAAACTTCCTTAAGCAGCTGCTCATTCCACGTTCAGATATGCTAATCAATAAGGTCACTCACCATTGCTTCCTCCCTCAAAGTATTTCTTGGAGTGACAACTTGAAAGGTGGTAAGAGTAGGAATCCACATGTCAAGCCACACTTTAATGTTGGATCCCTCACCAACCCTTCATCAGGATCCAGCTTCTATCACTTTCCTCGCTTCAATAATGTTTCGCCAAGAATATGAAGGTCAGTACCCTAGTTTAGCCAACATGAATGAATTGGTTGGAAAATACCTGACTTTTAGAACTTTGTGAAGAAGGGTTTGTGTTTCATGGTGCACCCTGCAGTCTTGTTTAGCAAGCATAGCTATGTTAAAAATTCTCAAATCCCAAAATCTCATACCTCCTATATTCTTGCTTTTACACATGTTAACTCATTTCACCCAATGAATTTTATTCTGGCCATCCGGCTATCCCCATCAAAAATTATCTATTAAAGACTAACTCTTTGCAAAGATATTCTAGGAGTTTAAAGTAACCCATCGCATAAGTCGGGGTTGACTGATCGACTACTTTGATTATAACCTCCTTTTCGAGTCTAGTAATTGGAAGGTTCTTAGATATAAAATAAGGGGGAAAATATTGAAGTAATGGTGACGTCACATTATCAATGTCACGTGATGTCTCCAACGAGTGATAAAAAAACAATGTTATATGAACTTAAAAATTAGACTTGATAATTATAACCATTGATTTCATTGTGAATCTTAGCATTTCTTGAGACCCACTACATATTCAATGGTTGTGATTGAAATCAATAGTTGTGATTATCAAGTCTAATTTTTAAGTTCATATAACATTACTCGTGATAAAATACCAAGTGAGTTTCATTGTTTTATTAACTATCAATAACTACCTTATCTAATAATTATTTCCCTTATGTTAAATAGCAATGTTATGTAACCCAAATCTGTAACCTAAATTTATATCTCAAATGAAGGGGACCATTAGATTAGTGAATCCTATTTCATTAATCTTATTTATTATTTTATAATTAATTAATAACATGTGATATTGATGACGTAGTGACACTTTTACACCCAATATTAACTCCTAAATTTCATCAGCATATCATAATTAGAAGCTTTCTTCCATCTTTCATGGACGTGGTCCCGTTATTCAACTTTGCTGACGTGGTTGCATATCATTGGATATCTACAACTTGCAGTCTTGTACACGGCTTACAATATGTTGGTCTGAAAAATTAATGGGTAAATTACACTTTAGCTCCCTTAACCATGCCTTCATCTCACATTATACTTTTAACTATCACATTCTCAAATTTGACCTCTAACTGTGGATATTAGGCTCACATATCCTCCTCAGCTAGGGGTATTCATGGTTCAGGTTGGGCTAGGCCTGAATTTTTTTTTTTTTGATTTTGGGACTGGGTAGGGTAGACCCAAACCTTTACCCGAGTAAGTTATCGAGTGGGCCAAGTTGGATTTCGGGTAGAGGTAGGTTACCTGCAACTCAATCTGCTACTCACTGGATGGGCTTACTAAGCGAGCCTTTATATATATATATATATATATATAATTTTATTTAAAAAAAATTTAACTTAATATTTTTATAAATTATATTTTTGAATTAAAAATAAAGTCAAAATAAAAAAAAAGTAAATAATGAATAAATTTATTTAAATAAAGTAGAGTCATATATTGCCACCAATCTTTCAATGATCAACTTTTTTTTCAAACAATTGGGTGGAAGGACGGGAAGGCTGGGCTGGGCGAGCGGACTCTTGGGCCGAGTTTTGTGGGTAGGCTCATAGGCCAGATTTTTGGGCAGGGTAATGAGTTTGAAGGCAAGCTCAAGTCCTCTTTTGAAAGATATTGGGCTCGGGCTCGGGCTCAAACCGACTAACTATAAAGCCTATTGAGCTTTGGGCATATTTTTTGCGGGCAAGTAATGGGACCCGTGATTCAACCCGACCCATGGACACCCTTATCCTCAACTATCGTGTTTTCATATCTAACATCCACTTTTCTTAGTGTGACATTTCACCAACTTCAGATATTAAAAATGTTTATTTTAATACACATGTGGACATTTTCTGTTCAAAACGTGACGAATATTTAATTTTGGTGCAGTGTGAAACTAAGTCAAATATTTATTGGAATAATGTAGAAATTTAATCATGGAAGGGGCAAGGTAAGATCGGAATAATAGTTAAGAGGGAAAAGTGTAATTTACTCAAAATTTAACATCCACAGGAATAATTCCACACGCCCCAATTGCAAAAGGCTTGAGCTTCTTCAAAAACGACAATAACACAAGTCTTCACAAGTGCTGACGATTCTCTTCTGAAACTCCGAGGTCGTGCCTCCAAATCCTAGCTTTCCCCTTGGTTTCTCAGTCCCTTGCATTCTGCTTTTCTTGATAGAGAATTCCAGAATTTTCCTACGCAAAAAAGACCCAACATTTATCTTAGAAATTCTCATTCTATTGTTTATACATCTACAAATTCTCATAGATTTTCCCTCTGAGTTTTGCTGTTCAAACTCAAACGCATTGCTTTAATTTTTTTCCTTTCCTGAAAAATTTGGTAGTATCAGCTGTTTTTAGATTGATTGGTTGGTGCAAAAATGGATGATGTGAAGGATAAAGTCAAAGGGTTCATGAAAAAAGTCAACAACCCATTCTCATCATCATCTTCTTCTTCTTCTTCGGGTAAATTCAAAGGTCCAGGTAGAGTATTGGGTTCATCTTCATCGGGAACCACAAATCCAATCATTAACCGCCCATCCCAGAATCTCAATTCAAACCCAAGTAAACCCTTACCAACTTCATCAAATTCTAAATCCTTGCGTGAAGAACCAAGTCAGTCTGATAAAAAACCCCAAAATAGGCCTGAAAATCAGAGTTTTTCGGACCCAAAATGTAAACCAGTAAATGGGTTTGATCCATTTGACTCAATGATCACTTCTGGGAAGAGAAATCCAAATGGGTATTCTTTAAAAGTGTTTGAATGTCCAGTTTGTGGTGGGGGATTTGGGTCAGAACAAGAAGTGTCAGAACATGTTGAAAGTTGTTTGAGTAGCTCGGAAGCAAATAAGTTGATTGCTTCGAAGGATTTTGATGGTGGTGAAAGTTTGGTGGAGGTGAAAAGTGGATTGGAGGCTTGTGTTGGAACATATCTTTCTGGGGATCCATCCAAGGGATCTGTTGAGGTTGTGCTTAAGCTCTTGGGGAATGTAGTTAGGGAACCGGAGAACGCCAAGTTTAGGAAGATTCGGATGGGAAATCCGAAGATAAGGGAGGCTTTGGGTGATGTTCCAGGAGGGGTGGAATTGTTGGAGTGTGTTGGGTTTGAACTGAAAGAGGAAGGTGGGGAGATGTGGGCAGTTATGGATGCCCCTTCCGGGGAGCGAATTGGTTTGATTAAGAATGCAATATTGTTTTTAGAACCACAAAAGGTTGAAGATCTGCCATCGACAGCTCCAATTAAGATAGATGAACCAGTTGAGCTGAAGAAAGTCGATAGACAGGTAAATCATTTTTGCTATAATCTTATCTGCTGCAATATCTGTATAATATGGTCAGGCTTTGTTTCGCTTTTTCTTCACTTGTCTCTATATTCGTCATATTATTGAAGTATTTAATTTATGCCTTGTGTTTATTGCTACCTTTACTACTTTGCAAGCATTGCCATATGTTTTTTTTCTGATAGAATCCGGGGTTTTTTGGATGTAATTGTATCAGAAAGGATTTTGGACAAAACTAAGAAAAAAACACTTTTTGAGTGTTGGGGCTGTAGGGGCTCACTGTCAAAGATTTGTTTACTTACACAAGACAATTAGTCCTGTCTTCTTCATGAAGCATTGAAATTCAATAATACTTTGAGGAGAAAGTACAGTGGTTTCTTAACTTATTTAGGAAGCCTGCTAGGGACAAAAACAATCTTCTTGTGAAGGATATTGAACTCGCTATGATTGATTCAATGGTCAAAAATACTATGAAGACTCTACTAAAACTAAAACTTGACTAAACAAGGTCACAAGTGGTCTCAGATGATTTTGGGAATTTTTTTAATACATTATAAACAGGACGCAACAATATGACAAGATGCTGGGGGGGGGGGGCTTCCCAGCTTTTACCAGTTGACTTATAGCTTGCTGGCTTTGCATTTGAAACAAGCTATTTATTTGAAGATAATCTATATTTGGCTTATATCACATAGAAAGACTTGGAACACCCAAGGTTGGGTTATATGGTTGAGGGGCCTCTCCATCCATTACCAATATGATTTATGCTATTCTCTTAACTAATAAAATATGGTTTTGAAAAATTATCATATTATATAAGATCTACTCTAGAAATTTGTTTCTTGGTCAATAATTAGTGGACTTTAATCAGTGCCTGTGTACTAAAGACATACACATTTGTTTATGGTCAAGTTGGATTTGGGTTGAGAGGCTATTGGTTTGTGCTAATGACCAAACCAACTAATTTTATGTCAGTCACCAATGTGGGATGAACTTTGCTACATGGTAAGTACTTGATAAAATTTTCAAAAGCAGATAAACAACTGGTAAATCAGCTTTTTTTTTTTTTTTCATTTTTCTTTTCATTATGGAGTACCTCCCTACCACTCTGGATCAAGCTATCTTTCATTGTTAGAATACTCAATAGTGTGTAGTCTCTTCCAACACGGGGCATTTAATGAAAGAAAAGAAGACTATTATGGTAAATCTCACCATACTAACAGCAATGTATAACTACTTTAGTGTTTAAAAGTTATATAACTCTCATTTTTTGCTGTCCAAATGTTTTGGCAGTAATTGTCAATTTTGATGCACTAATGTCTTTTGAGAATGGAAAAACTCAGTATTGTATTTTACTTAAATTTTGGTCTTATTTTATCTCTGTTTTCGTGATTGAAAAAAAAATCATTATATTTGTCTTTCGTACAATTCGATAGTGGTGCTTTTTATCAATTTCATATTTTTTGTTGAGTTGGGAGTTGAGCAACTATCCTTTACTGAATTTATTCTTTGTTGGTCTTAATGTATACTGTGTTCGTCTTGCAACTGGTATGTCTTGACCATTATTGATCCATTGGTTATAACCATCAGCTTCTGATAGTTCTCATGTTCTGGACATACTAGATCCGGGTGTTCTTTGCTGTCCCTGAACGTGTAGCAGCGAAAATCGACCTGCCAGATTCATTCTATAATCTCTCACTTGAAGAACTGAGAAGAGAAGCAGATATGAGGAAGAAAAAGATGGCAGAATCCCAGCTTTTGATTCCTAAGTCATACAAAGAAAAGCAGACAAAAGCTGCGAGGAAGAGGTACAGAAAAACTCTTATCCGGGTACAGTTTCCTGATGGAGTGGTGCTTCAAGGTGTCTTTTCTCCTTGGGAGCCAACTAGTGCTCTTTACGAGGTTAGTTATTTGAGTTGCTTCCATTATATTTTAATTATATTGTCCGTGCTTTCTTGATGGTTCAAGCACACAAATTGCAGAAATATCAAAGTCCTGGTTGATGATCTGACTAGAAATATCAATTGTTGATAGTTCTGATATACTTTTAGTTTTTTATTTTCATTTTTATATGATTTAGATAATATTCATTCACGACCTCTCTAAATTGGTCTCAAACTTTCTTATATGCATGCTTATGAGCATGTTTTGGTCGGGGATTGGAAGTTGAAACAGGCGGGATTAACCTATTTAGTTCATGCCAATCCTCAATATGGGAATAAATACTGGATAACTTAGTTCACAATAAATCAAAATCCCGTGTTTGGTTTGGCACAAGATTAGGGCATGGGATTGGTGGAAATTTGATGAAGATACCTCTATAGATACATATATACAAAGTATCTCTTTTTGGTTGTGGCTATGGTGGCAATGGCGGAGGTGGTTATGTTTTGGGTGGCGATAGTGGTAGTGGCAGTGGAGGTGATTGTGGTGGAGGATGAGGTTTTTGAGTGTGACTAGGCGTTCTCATCCTTTTTCTTCTTTATCCTAAGACCCCTAAATTTTATACACAACCCCTCGATGTCTAATCATTCCCCCTAAATGCCACTAATTACTGTGGGGGATAAAATTTGTGAAATTGTCCAAACCCAACTTTTTGTGCCAAATGCGGATAAGTATAGGGTTTTAGCGGGATCTGAGATCCTGCCCTTGCGGTAAAGAACATTTTCAAGCTCTTGAGTATAATTGTGTTCGTGGTGGGGACCGTTAAGAAAGCTTATATCCCACATCGAATAATTAGGATCAACAAGGTTGGTTTATATACTTGAGGGGTCAATCCATCCATTGCAATTGGTTTTGGGTTAGATGCTTTAACATGGTATCAGAGTTGTACCTTGGGTGGTTAGTGGGTCAAGTGTCTTATTCATTTGAATTTTTCGATATGCGCAGTTGTTTGTTTGTTGACTCCACACACTAGCCAGAGTCCCACATGAGGAAGGGTGTTAAGAGAACTTGTATTACACATTGAATAATTAGGACCACCAATATCGTTTTATATACTTGAGGGGCACTCCACCCATTGCCAAATAGTTTTATGTGGACCAATGTCAATACTCTCTTAGAAACACTTGGTAAGAGATGATATTGAACAACAAACATCTCTCGTTTTGTGGAGGGAATAAATAAGACACCAATTTCAAATTTCAGGAACTCAAATCAGAAACGAAGATAAAGAAATAAAACTTATCATATTGTAACCATGACATTCATTTTTTGATTTTTGCATACAATAACAAAATAAAGCAGAGTGCATAAATGTTTTCATGTTGCATCTGTTTATTTTATTTTATTTTATTTTTTGTGTATCGTTTATGTCTTTGTACGTAGTTTGTGAGCTCAGCACTGAAAGAACCCAGCTTGGAGTTTGAGCTGTTACATCCTGTTGTTATCAAACGGCGGGTGATCCCACATTTTCCTGCAGCAGGAGATAAAGTCACAACTCTTGAAGAGGAGGATTTGGTTCCTGCATCACTTATCAAGTTCAGACCTATCGAAACTGACTTCATCGTTTTCACCGGTCTCTGTAACGAGCTACTTGAAATCAGTGAACCCCTTCTAACTGACTCTGCAGTTCATGTGTAAGCTCCCCCTGTTTGCAGTACCATTGCTGCATCATGTACCCTGGGGGGTGAGTATCTATCCCCATAAAAGATTCAGAGAAGGGGTCTCAAAATGTGTCATCCACATACAGCAACCCCCCCTCCCTTTTTTCAAAAAGCCATTTTTTTTCTTTTCATGTTGCAATTTATGATGACGTTATTCTTTCTTCCTCCTTTCCTTCACCTTCCAATATATGATCTGTTACACCATATTGTAGATTGCCTGAAGGCTGTATTTGGGTACTCCTATTTTGTACTTGATTTTGAGCCTAATAAGGTTTTTGTGGGCAATATAACTGTACATTAATCTGGTTCGATTCAACGAAAGGCTTCTTTATGTGATTGTTGATTTTTATTTTTTTTGGAGGAAGACCATGGTGTACCGAAAGTTACAACGTTTTAACACCAAGTTATAACTCGTAAAAGTGAATAAGTTTATACTATTTTATTCTCTGATAAATCTAAATCATAAAATATTTTGATGCCATATCTTCCCACTTTAAAGGTTTCTTTCTCTTAAGTAATTTGAATGGATTGCAACCCATGGAAAGACAACCAGCTCTGTTTTATACTCTGAGAGTGAGTTATCTGATAATGATAGTCATCAAATACAACATAAATAACCAAAGCAGACAAACTCACAACAAAATTTTCTTCTTTTTTTCTTTTTTTATGCCACGTATGGGGCCTCTAATTTTACATACAAATCAACACTCCAAACATTTATGATTTTAGGAACCATTGCGGTGTGTAGGAATCAACTTTGTGGAGTCAATGATCCAGAGGCTTAACAGCAGTCCTGAAGAGAAGAATGTAGACCTTATCAATCGAAAAATACAGAAATCCTCCTAATGAATGTGTGACATATGAGCCAAAGCTTGTCCCCACGATGCAATGCCAAGCTGGACCATACGATGAATCAAATTCCTGTGAAGCCAAGAGAATCACGATACTTCAGAAACGATACAAACAACAGGTTTCACACTATAAACCTAAAGAATCCGAAAGGAAACTTTTCCAGAACAGATAGGAATGACAGTAATGGCCAATGTCCCTGATGAATGTTCTTCTTAGTGCCAGCATGAAATAGAGGCTGCTAGAGTGAAAAGTTGAAGTCCTCATTCAATATAACAAATCAAAAAATTAACATGCTTTCGGACTCAGCAAAGCAATGTAACATGCTTTCTGACTCTCAATGAGCGCACTCTATTAAACTTAGGAATTATGAACACAATGTTTAGGTGATTTGCTAGCCAAGCCTGAGCAAATACTAAAAATCATTGACCAGATGAGTAAGAGCCAAGTGATGGTAAATCAGCTGGATTTAAGCTCAAACTCGTTATCTGCATATAGTTTTAATGAAGCAGGGGCAGCCAATATACACTTCCAAACATAATCCCACACTTGCCAAGTTATTCAGCAAAAGACGACAATGAAACAGATATAAACCGGTTAAGTTTTGGTAAGATGGTGAAAAAAGAGGGATGAATAGCACTGTGTGGCTAGGGGACATTTGAATATTTGGGGATGAAGGGTTGCAGATTTCAAACAGCAGAGGGTTAGAAGATACAGAAGGGTAGCGATCACAACTTCAACATAAAAACCTAATAGGAAACTGGGATACATGAGAGAGATAAGCATGATAATGGAGAGTGAACAAGGAAGATGGAGGAGGGGATACATCAACCAGAGTTTCACCTTGATGACATTTGACCACCATTGAAAGAACATTTCTCTTACAAGATTTGAAAGAATTTGATGGCTCAACATGGAAAAACCAACATGTCCTAATCAAAAGTGGCTACTTGTCATGTAAGTCCGGTGATCGGTCAATTCTGGATTCTGAGAGGGAAAAATTGGGAACAGACCTAATCTCCAGCTCCATTTGCACAACATGGCTACTCAACTCCAAACAAGATAATCCAATCAGAAAAAAAGTTTTGAAGTAAACAAAATAAAAAGAGAAGTGCTAAACAAATTGTTAACTTTGGAGCAACAGTATAATGTGGTGTTCATAGACTTCGTTACACTTGCTAGGCCTATGAACCTAAGAAAGACTAGAAACCTTCTATGGAGGAAATGAGAACAATATTCTCATGTCAGATTAAAATTTAAACTGTCAAACGTTCAATGATTATAGGAAGCGAAAAGTTCAGAACTCCATGATCATTTGTTTAAGATAAAAAAGAGTCAGTGAAGAACAGATTGCAGTCAACAAAGTCAGATTGCAGCTATTTAGGAAAACACTATATCTGATTAGATGTTTTCTTAGACATGAGTTTGAGCTTTGCAGAGATAATTTCTGTTAAGTTAATTTGTTATATCAAATGACACATTTACAAGTAAACTATTACAGGGTGAAAATGTTCCTCAAACCCATGACATTTTCTGTTCACTGTCCCATATTGCTCACTAGACAATCTCATTGCACAAGAATGAAGTAATTGGCCTCAAGAATGCATGTATAGTACAGTTCACTTCTGTATCTTTCCAATTATCAAAACACCTAAAAAGTATCACACTAAACAACAACAATGCGGGTTGGGTTTGACCCTCGCAATGAAATTAGATATTGAAAGAAAACCCAATATCTTGTTAAAACTGATGATGCACAAATTGGTCTTCGTGCAAGATCAACAATTAAGAATGTGTACAAGTATGATTAATAAGCAATTAATGACAATCAATAGCGAAATTGTAAATAAAGGATCAACACAGGAGGCTTTTAGTGGTTCGGTCTCGGATGACCTACGTCCACTCTTCGAAAGGCGACGGTGGCCTGGGATGTTTTATTGATCAATCATGGTGGTACTCCGGAGAGTTTTACAATGCTTGAGAGGGAGAGAGAGAGAGAAGCAAACACTCAATAGGAAGCTCACGACTTACACTCTCAATCTCTAGAAATCTTTTCTGATGTGGCAGATCAGTCTAAACTGCAACCACAGAGCATACTAAGAATCTCCAGAGAACTCTCTCTTAAACTCACTCTTAGAAGCTTTGCTTCTTTTCTCATGCTAGAATACCCAAATGGGTGGTCTATTTATAGTAGTAAGGAATCAATCCTAGCCGTATAACGTGAATCAATCCAAACCACACAAATTAAATAATACCTATCTAACATTCAAATCTAACATTCAAATATTTATCTAACATTCTCTAGAATCTTCTCTTTAGTGGGCTTGGGCTTGGGTAACGGATTGGACTCTTCTTTGGGCTTTCTTGGCTTATTTGAATTGGGCTTTGGCCCAGTGGAATTCGGACTCGTCATTTGCCCCCCATGCCCCGAGCCTTTGATCTTTTCGAAAGGCAAGGGTCGAGGGCATGTGTTCATCTCTGTTTGAGTGAAACTGGATTTTCCTTGCCATTCATGGTATCCTCTGACCCTCGTGGACTTGTTGTTTAGGGACTTTGCTGAACTTCCCAGTGTCGAAAAATATGTATTTATATATTTTTATCTGCTTCTCCATAAATAGAGATTATTATTCCATCGTCTTCGTCTTTGCCCGCCTTCTGAAACTTTTTCTCAAATGGGGTTCCTCTGAATTTATCCAAGGAGCTAAACCAATCTGGCTTCCTCAAGAAGCTTAGTGAGGCTTCTTTAAGAAGCTTTGGGAGGCTTCTTTAGGAAGCTTTGGGAGGCTTCCTTAGGAAGCTTTGTAAGGTTTTCCACCTCTATTTAAAGGGCTCAAAAACACCGTTCATCTCATTTTTTCCTTCTTCCTTCTTCCCTCACTCTCTCCTTTTGTTACTTGAGAACATGAGGACTAGAGGCTCATTCATCCGTAAGGGTCTTCGCGTTGAAGGTTCCCATGGGGAAGGGAGCTTGGCCGGCGGCACTCATGCCGATGGAGGCTTGCTAGGCGACACTGTTGGCGACAGAGGCGAAGCGGGCGGCGCTCAGGCCGAAGGACAAGTGGGCGGCGCCCATTGTGGCAGCCCAGATGGTGTGCTTCGTGGCGCAGGCGGTGGGAACGGACGGGCAGACGTACATCCTGTGGGCGGCTCCCCTTTGGGCTTCGGCCATTTTGGCGCCTGTTCTCGCGGTGGCTTTGGCGCAGCGCCGGTGACCCATGAGAGACCCTTTGGTACCATCTGTGGGGGGACAGGCGCGAGTACGAGGATTTCAAATAATCCTTTTGGCGTATTTAAAGGGACGCTGCGCCTGAGTGAGCGGCAGAGTGGGTCTCCAGGTGACGCCGAGAATGTCCGTTTTGGACTGGGTGGTGCTACAAGTACTTCAGGAGGTGTCCAGGATGCACTGGGCGGCGCCCATGGCATGGTTCAGTCTCCTCCTATCAAGTCTAGGAAGCGACCGATCAATGCCACGGATGGTCCTGGCTCTCAAGGTAGGTTCCCGGTACTTCCTTTTCTCTTTCATGGGTACGGGTATTCTTTTTTTATCAGAGTGTAATTTTTCTTCTTGATGAATTTTTACCCAGACGAGCAGGAGACTGCCAAGGATCCTGAAGAAGGTCCGATTGATGACGGAGGCAGTCTTTCCGAGGTAGCCTCTCTCTTTAGCTATTTTAAGTATGACGAGGATATTTTGGAGTTGATTTCCTTGTATCGTATTCCTCCCTCGGTACTGTGCCGCCATGCGGAGGCTGATGAGTCAGCTTGCTGCGACTCTTCGGATGACATAGTGCTTTATGAGGGGGCCTTGGAGGCGGGTCTGAGATTCCCGATTCCCGGACCTATATGTCGGGTCTTTGAGCGTCTTTCCTTAGTTCCTGGGAAGCTGGCTCCGAATGGCTGGCGAGTTTTATTAGCTTTCTTTGCACTGTGGCGGTTGACCCACGGATCTAGTGCTCCTCCCCCGTTCGAGGAATTCTTGGTTACCTATATACTTCTGGAAAACCCCGTTTCACACCAGGGGTGGTACCGATTTTCCCCGAGGTTAGGGAGGAAGAAGTTTATTACTGGGCTCACCTCCAATTACCATAATTGGAAGAAGAAGTTCTTTTTTATTGGAGGCGAGTGGGCCTCCGAGTCCGATCGCGACAGGGTGCCTACCAGTTGGAGTACGATTCCAAAAACTAAGCAAGGTAAGGATTCTAACTTTTGACTTTTGCTTTGATTATCAAGTGTAACCATGTGCCTATCCTTACGATGATTGTTTTCTTGCAGCTCCGCCAACCCTTACTGAGGACCAGAAGAGTCTACTTGAGATGGTCCTGAACAGCCCATGCAGGGGGCACTCCGAGATCATGTCAACAGTTGGCTGTTCCACAGCTTCCTTGAGACCGAAGAAGAAAGGTATTTTGACCATCGACTAGTCTCTTTGAATAGTCCGTGTAGTAGGATCCATTGGCTTACACTGTTTTCTTTAGGCCCTCCAATTGTCAGATCTTTTGTGGAAGAAGTGTATGTCTCCAGGACAGTTCCTTCTCCTTCTCCTCCTGCCCTCAAGAGGGCGAGGACAGACGCCGCTAGCTTGGATGGCCCTGCGGAGGCAGAGCCAGGCGATGCTCCTCCTTCCCCTCTAGCTGATATTCCGTCACCTTCGAGGGGCGGTCCTAGCGCCGTTGAGGCCGAGGTTCCGACTCCATGCTCTACTAGGGCAAAGGGTCCGCTTATTTCTCAGGGCGGTGCCTTATCGTCCATGCTTAGTAACGTGGAGTTGGCAAAGGAAAGATTCTGTACCTTCGTGACCGGCGCTGAGGCTCGAGAGATAGCCTCCCTAGGTCCACAGGGAGTGGTCGACGCCGCCGTGGAAGGCTTTGCTCTGGTATGTCTTACATTCCTTCTTTGTATATGACTTTCCCGGGCTTAGTTTTTCATCTCTCTTTGTTTTGCCTTTGAATGTCAACAGGTGGCTGCTACTTTGCCTTACCTCTTCAATCATACTCTGACTATCGGGGATGTAGTCCAAGGTCGAGCAGCTGAGAGGCAGGCACGTGAGACTGCCGAGGACCAGCTTCGGCAAGAGTGGCAGGCACGGGAGAATGCTGTGGGGCTAGCTCGACAGGCGCGAGAGGATGCCGAGAAGCAGCTTGAGCTCGAGCGGCAGACACGAGAGAGTGCTGCTGAGCAGTTGAGGCTGTCACAGGCGAAGGTTATTCAGCTTGAGACTGACCTTCGAGTTGCACTTGAGAGAGCTGTCAGAGCGGAGGCTCAGAGGGATGCCGCCGAGAGAGCTAGGGCTAGTGCTTTTGTTGATGGCTATGAGGAGCTGAGGAGGAGGGCATCAGTATCATATCCTTATAATGATCTCTCTGACCTCAAGCCTTACGAGGCCCCTGAGTCTGATGACGACGGTGATTACGTGAGTGGAGACAGTGAGGGTCAGTAGGGGTGTGACTCTTTGTATTTTTTTTTTTGACAGACTATGTTTTTACCCTTTTGTAGAAGCTTCTAGAATATTCTTTTGTAAAAGCTTCTAGAATTTTGAATGAAACACAATCATTTTGAGCAAATACTAAGAAACTTTATTTCATAATCCAAAGTTGATATTCGGACTAAGCAGTGGACACCACCTCATGACCTACTGCCCCCAGTTACTGATAGTATTTTTTCAAATGTTCTGCATTCCAGGGGTGGAGTAAGGCCTTTCCTTCAAAGTTCTGGATCTTGTAGGTGCCCGGCCTCACTACTTCTGTTATGAGGTAAGGTCCTTCCCAATTTGGTCCCAGTTTCCCTTCGCGTGCATCCTTTGTGGCGAGGATCACTTTTTTGAGGACCTGGTCCCCTGGTTGGAAGGAGCGAGGCTTCACCCTCGAATTGTAATACTTCGCCATGCGTCTTTTATACTCTGCGTTGCGAACCGTAGCCATCTCCCTTGCCTCCTCCACTAAGTCGAGGTTGATGCGGAGTCCTTCTTCGTTGGTGATGGGGTTGTGGTGTTGGACCCTTAGAGAGTGTACTCCTATCTCGACTGGGATGACTGCCTCAGTTCCAAAGGCGAGGGAGAAAGGGGTCTCCCCAGTAGGAGCTCTTGGCGTGGTTCTGTAGGCCCACAATACGCCTGGTAACTCGTCCACCCAAAGACCCTTCGCTCTTTCGAGCCTTGTCTTTAAGTTACGGAGCACCGTTCTCACCATGACCTCTGCTTGTCCATTTGCCTGCGGGTGTGCTGGGCTGGAGTGAGGTTGTTTTATCTGAAGATCGGAGCAGAAAGAGTTGAGTAGTTTATTGTCGAATTGCTTCGCGTTGTCACTGACGATGGCGTGGGGTATCCCGAAGCGGCAGACCAGGTTCTTCCAAATGAAGTCTTTCACCTTTACCTCTGTTATTCTTGCTAAAGGTTCGGCTTCTGCCCATTTGGTGAAGTAGTCGACTGCCACCACCACGAATTTGCACTGTCCCTTGCTTAGAGGTAAGGGGCCTAGTATATCAATGCCCCATCTGGAGAAGGGCCATGGACTTATGATAGCTGTTAGCTCCTCCGGTGGTTGTCTAGACACAGTTGCGAAGCGTTGGCACTTGTCGCACTTTTTGGAGAACTCTTGGGCGTCCCTTGCCATGGAAGGCCAGAAGTAGCCTTGTCTGAGTGCCTTATAGGCAAGGGAGCGCCCTCCAGAGTGGTTCCCGCAGATCCCTTCGTGAATCTCTCGCAGGGCATATTGAGCTTCTTCCGGTGCAAGGCACCTTAGCAAAGGTAAGGAATATCCTTTCTTATATAAGGTATCCTGCAGGATGGTGAACTTGGAGGCTCTCATCCTTAGTTTCCTGGCCTCTAACGGATCATCTGGTAGTACACCTTCTTGGAGGTATGCCCTTACTGGGGTCATCCAACTCGACTCGATTGATGCACAGTTGACATTTGTGGTCACTATGTCCAACTTGCTTGGCTCGAGTTGGTGACCAATGAATGCTGGTTCCTCTTGTGAGGCTTGCAAGGTTGAGGCGAGTCTTGCAAGTGCATCGGCTGCCATGTTGTCTTCTCTGGGGATATGGCTAATCTGAAAGTAGTGGAACTTTGCCGTTAAACTTTTTGCTATAGCAAGGTACTCCTGCATCCTTGCTCCCTTTGCTTCGAACTCGCCGTTCACTTGGTTAACTACCAGCTGGGAGTCACTGTATGTGGCAAGTTGTTGGGCTTCCATTTCGGCTGCCAACCTTAATCCCGAGAGGAGGGCTTCATATTCCGCTTCATTGTTGGAGGCGAGAAAATGAAGTTTTACCGCATACTTGAGAGTGGTGCTATCTGGGCTGATCAAGACTAGGCCTGCTCCTCCTCCCTCGTTGGTTGAGGAGCCATCAACGTAGAGTTTCCAGAGTGATGAAGAAGGCTGGGCGTCATCAAGGGTGGCTGAGGAGGTTTGGGCGCCATCAGGGGTGGCTGAGGAGGTTTGGGCGCCATCAGGGGTGGCTGAAGAGACTTGTGCGCCATCAGGGGTGGCTGAGCGAGTCTCCTCCTTTGCTGGTGTAAGCTCGGCAATGAAATCCGCCAACACTTGTGCTTTGATGGCCGCCCTTGGTTGATATTGAATGTCAAATTCACCAAGTTCCACTGCCCACTTAAGGAGTCTTCCGGATACGTCAGGCTTTCCCAGAATTCTCTTCAGAGGCTGGTCTGTGACAACAACGACACTGTGACTCTGAAAGTAGTGTCGTAGGCGTCTTGCTGCTGAGATCAGGGCGAGTGCTAGCTTCTCAAGTTCAGAATATCTCACTTCTGCCCCCCTATATGCCCTGCTCACATAATAGACTGGCCTCTGCACTCCATCACTGTTCCTGATCAGAACTGAGCTCACTGCCGATGAGGAGGCAGACAAGTACAAATACAAGATTTCTCCTGAAGTGGCATGCGAGAGGAGGGGAGGTGTAACTAAGTAAGCCTTGAGCCTCTGGAAGGCTTCCTCTGCTTCAGGTCCCCATTCAAAGGCCTTTCTGAGTATCTTGAAGAAAGTCAGACACTTGTCTGCGGATTTGGAGACGAATCTGTTAAGTGCTGCAATTCTTCCATTGAGGCGTTGGAGCTCCTTGGTTGAGGTTGGCGACTTCATGTCAAGGATTGCCTTGATCTTGTCAGGGTTCGCCTCAATTCCCCTTTGGTTGACCATAAAGCCTAAGAACTTTCCTGACCCCACGCCAAAAGCGCATTTCTCAGGATTTAGCTTCATGTGGTATGACCGTAGGACACTGAAGGTCTCTTGGAGATGGTTCACATGTTCTGCTGCGTCAAGACTCTTCACCAGCATGTCATCAACGTAGACTTCCATCGTTCGCCCAATCTGGGACTGGAACATTTTGTTTACCAGCCGCTGGTAGGTTGCCCCCGCATTCTTTAGCCCAAAGGGCATCACCCTATAGCAGTAGGTACCCTTTGGAGTAATAAAGGAAGTCTTCTCTTGGTCAGGGGGGTGCATGCTGATTTGGTTGTATCCAGAATAGGCATCCAGGAATGTGAGCAGTTCATGCCCTGCTGTGGCGTCGATGAGGAGATCGATCCGTGGTAACGGGTAGCTGTCTTTTGGGCACGCCTTGTTAAGGTCTGAGAAATCGACGCAAAGGCGCCACTTCCCATTAGTCTTAGTGACCATCACCACGTTGGAGAGCCACTCAGGATACGTTACTTCCCTGACGGCCCCGTTGTCTACTAGTTTCCCCACCTCTTTGTCCATAGCTTGGGCCCTTTCAGTGGATGCGCCCCTTAGCTTTTGGCGAATAGGCTTGTGGCGTGGGTCAACATTGAGTCGGTGTGTGACCACTTCTGGGTCGATGCCCTCAAGGTCTGCATGTGACCATGCAAAGACGTCCATGTTTCTTTTCAAAAAATCTATCAGCGGGCCAACCAGATTTTCAGAAAGGGAAGAGCCAACGTATACTCTTCTGTCTGGGTGATCTTCATTCAGAACCACGGGGGTGAGCTCTTCCACCGGTTCTCCTCTTTCTATGGTGGAGTCATCCCTTGGGTCCAGGATTTCAACTTGCAAAGCTTCATGTGGCTTCCTGGTCTTCATGGAGGAGACATAGCATTCCCTAGCTGCTACCTGGTCTCCTCTGACCTCTCCAACTCCGTTAGGGGTTGGAAATCGGAGAATGAGGTGGTATGTGGAGGGCACGGCTCTTAATGTGTTGAGAGCAGGTCGCCCTAATATGATTTTATAAGCTGATGGACAGTCTATCACCAGAAAGTTGACCATGACTGAGGAGCTTCGGGGTGCTGCTCCGGCTGTGACTGGTAGGGTGATGGATCCTAGGGGGTACACCTTTTCCCCCGAGAACCCAATGAGGGGAGATCTGATGGATTGCAGTCTCTCCCTGCCCAAGTTGAGCTTGTCAAAAGCTTCTGCAAATAGGATGTCGGCAGAGCTGCCGCTGTCCACTAGGATTCTGCGCACTTGGAAATTGGCAACTGTCATGGTGAGCACCAGTGGGTCATCATGGGGGTGCTGAATTCCTTCTAGGTCCTTATCTGAGAAAGATATAACCTCCTTGGTGCCTTGCCTGGGCGCTTTGGACGGGCGTCCTTCGTCAAGGTGCCTTGCCTTCCTGGCATGGGCCTTCATGGCAGAGAGGGACTCTCCACCTCCTACTAATCCTCCCGAGATGGTGTGAATTTCCCCAACGGGGTGTTGCTCTTCCTGGTTATGGGGTGGTGGCGGAGCCTGTCCTCTACCAGCAACATAATGGCGTAGGTGGCCGCGTTGAATAAGATCCTCAATTTGCCTTTTGAGTTCATAGCAGTCGTCGGTGTCGTGCCCGTGGTCGCGGTGGAAGCGGCAATGCTTGTTAGGATTTCTGCGATTGGGAGGGGACTTCATCTTCCTTGGCCACTTCACTGCGGGGTCATCCTGAATTTGGAATAGGATATGCCCGAGGTCGGCATTGAGGGGTGTGAAGGCTTGTCGATCCTTCTGAGGGGCTGGGCCTAACCGGTCTCTGACGGGAACCTTCTCTGTTCTACCGTGCTTGTTGCTAGCTTCCTTCTTATCGTCCCTCTCTCTTTCCTTCCTCTTGTCTCCAGATCTGGAGGACTCACCTCGCCTGGCCCTTGTGATGTCCTCCGCGTTTATATATTTCTGGGCTTTCGCTAGCAGCTCTGGCATGCTCTTTGGTGGGCGCTTCATCACCGAGAAGAGGAAGCTTGATGAACGGAGACCTCCCAGGAAGGCAGTCATCGTCACTTTGTCATCGGGCTCATCAACCTCAAGTACCTCCTCGTTAAAACGAGTGAGGTAGCTCCTCAGGCTCTCCTCACGGTCCTGTTTTATGCTAAGCAGGTGGGTGACTGGCTTCTGGTGGCGACGCCCCCCGCTGAAATGGGACACGAATGACCTGCTTAGCTCATCAAAGGAGGCAATGGATGCAGGGGAGAGCCTAGCAAACCATTGTCGGGCGGATCCCTTTAGTGTGGTTGGGAACGCCCTGCACATGATTTCGTCTGGGACGTTGTGCAACTGCATCAGAGTTTTGTAGGTGTCGAGATGGTCCAGCGGGTCCTTTGCTTTTGTTCCATCAAAGACCTCAACAGAAGGCATTTTAAACTTTTGAGGGAGGGGGTAGTTCGACACGTCCGGCTTGAAAGGTGTGTCAGTTCGCCTAACAAGATAGTCCACAGTCTCAGGTCCTTGTGCTTTCATGGCGTTGAAGACGTCACCTAGCTGGTTTTGCACTTCCTTGATTTTCTTATCCCAAAGGTTGGGAGCTCCTCTGGGATGGTCATGAAAGTGACTCCCATGCTCCACGCTTTGGTTTTCGCCCTCGTCCTCTTGGAGAGGAGGGCCCTCACCATGGGAAGCAGGAGGAGGGGGTAGAGGTCCTTCATGACGAGCCTCCCTGTATAGAGCCTCCCTGTGCATGGCGCCTGGGGGGACTCCAATGGGGGCGTCCAATCTTACGGGGGCACCTAGATGTGGAGCATCAGGGCGTGGAGCTCCTGGACCCCCAGGACGTGGGACTCCTCCAAGCTGTGCTCCATCGAGTTGTGCTCCTCCTCGTCCGGCGAGCATAAGTTGTAACATCTGCTGGTTTTGGGCCACCAGCTGCTGCATGGTCTCCAGCATTTGTTGAGGATTCGGAGCTGGAGCATTTGGCACATGGTTGACAGGCGGAGGAACCTCCTCCTCTCGTGGAGGATTGCCTTCATGCTGGTTCATGGATCTGGTAGGGATCGCCATTGTTTCAGTAGAGAACTGGATTGTGTTTAGGAATGAGAATTCTGTTGTTTCCCACAGACGGCGCCAAACTGATGATGCACAAATTGGTCTTCGTGCAAGATCAACAATTAAGAATGTGTACAAGTATGATTAATAAGCAATTAATGACAATCAATAGCGAAATTGTAAATAAAGGATCAACACAGGAGGCTTTTAGTGGTTCGGTCTCGGATGACCTACGTCCACTCTTCGAAAGGCGACGGTGGCCTGGGATGTTTTATTGATCAATCATGGTGGTACTCCGGAGAGTTTTACAATGCTTGAGAGGGAGAGAGAGAGAGAAGCAAACACTCAATAGGAAGCTCACGACTTACACTCTCAATCTCTAGAAATCTTTTCTGATGTGGCAGATCAGTCTAAACTGCAACCACAGAGCATACTAAGAATCTCCAGAGAACTCTCTCTTAAACTCACTCTTAGAAGCTTTGCTTCTTTTCTCATGCTAGAATACCCAAATGGGTGGTCTATTTATAGTAGTAAGGAATCAATCCTAGCCGTATAACGTGAATCAATCCAAACCACACAAATTAAATAATACCTATCTAACATTCAAATCTAACATTCAAATATTTATCTAACATTCTCTAGAATCTTCTCTTTAGTGGGCTTGGGCTTGGGTAACGGATTGGACTCTTCTTTGGGCTTTCTTGGCTTATTTGAATTGGGCTTTGGCCCAGTGGAATTCGGACTCGTCAAAAACAAAAGCTCAGAAAAAGCATTCCACCTCACCCAAAGGAGAATTTACGACAGAGAAACATCGGAACAATATTCCCAGCTTAAATAGACACTACCAAACATTGCCCTACATTATTACCAATTTGTTGAATACTCTTGTTCCAAAAATTCAACTATAAAAATCTGAATAACCCTGTTCAATCTTCGAAACCAAATGAAAGGTCCCCCCCTCCCCACGCACACACTTTTATCTCAATGTGACACTGCTAAAACGTTGGAGCATCTTTAGACAATTCAAGCCAATACCCTGAACGGTGAGAAGTCAAAACCTACAAGGGTCATTAGGTTTACCCTAGCTGTTTGCATTATTCACACAGAGTGACTACCTTCAAATTCGGAATCAAAACCTCACAGTTGTTAGCTCGCCAATTTTACCTGACTCCCCACAATGAACCTACAACTACAAAGAAAATGATTAAGAAAATAAACACTTTCAGCTTGAACTACTGAAACTTAACAATGGGGTCACCGAAAAACAAATCTACTTTGGGAACTCAATTATGTAATTCGAATTAACAATCCTGCACAATTTTAAACTGCAACTACATATTAAAGGTCACCAACTTAAAGCCTATATTTTCAGTTAACCTAACACAGATAATCGAATGAGTCATCTATATGGAATTTCACACAATCACTTCATTTAAACATCTAGTGGAAAATGCTGACTACACCATTGAATTCCATATTTCAAAAAACAAAAGTACACACTGAATATTTTAAACCAAACATGTTGAGATCAACAAACTTGCTGCACGCAGAAGTACTCAAAACCCTTTTTAAACCTTCAAATTTTGAAGATCTTGAACAAAAGCATTCCATCTCATGGTAAGGACCACAATCAAGAAAAGAAGGAAAGAGAAGCAGCAAATTTTTAAGCTCGATTTACAAAGTACATTGGCGCATATGCATAAAAATTTACTTAACAACCTTTTCAACAGTGAAATTATTAATTTATGAATTGATTACAATACCTTAAACAGAAAACTCAATCGGACCACCTCAATGGTCAGCAGAAATTAACCTGCTTTGCCTAAATACCCATAACAAACAATCATTAAAAAGTAATTACCCTAGACTAAAATAGTATTTCAATTCAGTCTGACACCAAAAAACAATTGGAACACCTGGATGAAAATCAACTCCATGTCCCTAAACATTCAGCATTGGGAAAAAAAAAATCAAAATAAAATCCATTTATTCCTAGGTTGTACAAAAGAGACAAAACCAAGAAAAATAGAGAAAAAGAAGAGAAGAACAAAATGACTTGAGCTCATACAATAGCCTTCACTTTAAAGAATGAAAATTAAGAATCTAAATGAAGACCACCAATAAATTTAGGGGTCCAATTGGTAGTTTAACTGCAGACGGTTGATGAAAATGGCGTTGTTTTGCACCCTAAATTTAGGCACTACCAATCACTTTTATGAAAAATAAGGATAAGAACTAAAAGTTTAAGACAATAAACTTCATTTTAAACACTGCAATTAAGAGTTTAACATCCGAATTCAATCTTTACGAAAAAGACAGGAGAAAAATATTACCAATTCAATCCAACTCTAGTACCAATTGGACCAACCACCTATAGACAAGTTTTCTCAATACCCTTCACTCTAAATATTCATAATCAACAAGTCAAACATACCCATCAATGTTTTATTTCAAAGACAAGCAAAAGATCATAACTAAGAAAGATAAATTGTGTACACTAAGTCGTTACTACTACCTTCTTGAGGGCAAGAGCTACTCGTTTGCTGTCAAGCTTCCCAGGCATGGAGTCGAGGTTTTCCCTGGCACACTTAAAGGCTCTGTTCTGCAAAGCTTTAGGCATATCAGAGGCTCTAACACGAACATTAAGATGATCTTGCTGTTCCTGTTGCTCTATAGCTTTCTTTTTCTGTATCAGACTGTTCAAAAACTTGCTTCTTCTCTCCAACTCTTCCTCTGCTCCCTCCATCACCTCATACTACGCTCTCTCTCTCTCTCACACACACACACACACACTCTTTCCTTCAAAGTTCAAACTGTTCAAGAGAGAGAAAAATGAGGAGAGAGAGAGAGAGGACCAACAGGAGTCTCGAATGAAATGTCGTGTTTACTTTGAATTTCGTTTTCTTGGAGCTTTTCAAAGGTCCAGTATTGTTTCTTTGTTTACTTTAACGTTTACGTGTGTTTACTTTAACGTTTACGAGTGTTTTGGGTACGGCGTAGGGGACAACCGGACAAAAAAAAAAAAAAGTTTAATATTGGGCTTATTTTACGAATTAGATTCACTCCCGACATGGAACAGTTGATCTTGAGTCACTTGATGTATCATCGAATAAAAAAAAAATCTATTCTGATTTTGCCTTATATGATGAAATTTTGGTAAAATTCAGATTTAATTTTTTTAAGATAATCTATAATTGAGAGATTCATACTATATTGAATTTTTTCGATTTCATATGTTTAATGAATTCTGTTATTAATTGTGAAAATAAAATCTATCATTATTTTTTATTGGGACTGGTAAAAATTCAATTCAATTTAAATTTGTTAAGGTGGTCGTAGAAAGATAGGGCTATCAATTTTCGACACGACAC
The DNA here is from genome assembly GCA_951799425.1 of Ilex aquifolium. Lineage (NCBI taxonomy): Eukaryota > Viridiplantae > Streptophyta > Magnoliopsida > Aquifoliales > Aquifoliaceae > Ilex > Ilex aquifolium. Next base: position 39,536,923 of record OX637397.1, on the reverse strand, counting down.
GTTAATACGACACAAAATTAATGAATCAGACATGAAATTAAACAAGTTAATTGGTTAAAACGGGTCAACACGCAACACGTTTAAACACGAAAAAAAATCATGTCGGGTTCATGTCAAAATTAGGTCAACCCGATTTTGATATGATTAACCCGTATATTTTAAACGAGTTGATATAATTCGGACACGAATCCGACATAACCCATTGTAGACATGTTTAACCTGTTTATGACAGTATAGTTTTCTTATTATGTATGACGAATGTGGTCTTAATATTATTACTTATTAGTTATTACTTCTATTATGATAATTGACAGTATAATTCTTAGTTTAATTTTTGGGCTAAAAATTAAATGCATTTTAGTTAATTTCATTTATAAGATGTGATACTGCAATATTGTTAAAATTTTGAGAACCAATTAAGTTGAAATTTGATTATTAAAATGTGACAGTCTTTCACTTGTAAAGGGTCGGCTAGTTTTTGTGAAGGGGTTGGTCTTACGATCTCCACCTCTTATTTTGAATATAAAGATTACGGATTTGAATCTCATCGTCCGTTTCATTTACAATAGTGCATGACAAAAACCCAAAAAAAAAAAAAAAAAAAGGACATTCTTGATTCTCAATTCTTGTCAACATAAATGGTGATACAGACGTCAATTTGAAACGTTCTATCCTTATTGTTATTATAAACAAATACAAATAAAAAAATGGCATATTGAAAATTCTATGGTCTTCTTTCGTTCATAATAAAGGAATTGATATTATTTATTAATATGATCTATTAATTCGATATAAAATTATAAAAATATGTGTTGAGAGGTTTAATGGATTCAATTAACTGTCAAACTGATCATGAGACGAAGGTGCTAGTTATATAAAAGATGATTCAAAGTTTGACCATACATGTGAGAAAGGAACACATTAAGAAAAGTAGTAGACAAAAGTGTTGCCAATTGCCATATCATAAAATAGGGGAGTCTGGGCGGCCCAATCTTTTTTCTGTAATTGAGACAAAGGGACGACAATCACGGATGAACAAGTGTATGAGGGCCCCCCGCTTTATTAATTATTAATGACTAAAACCAAAAGCATAGAAGGTGCTGTGGGAGGGGGGGCTTCTGCTTCCACACTTGTAAAAGATGATTCATCCGGGGTAACTAATCACTAAAACTAATCCTCTACGAATGTTTGGTTTAAATATTAAAAATGATTGGATTGGACAAATTTATTCATTTTATACCCATCCATTCGATCGTTAAACTAATTATAATGATAATGTCTTTTCATCTCATATTTTGTTTAAGTATTAAAACGTAGTGGGTCCTACATTTATTCTATCTAATATTTTGTTTGGATAAAGTATTGAATGACTAATTTATTGTCCGTGCCTGAAGACATGGAGTAGTAAAAAAAAGTAACAATCTTAAATATATTTGTATTCATACCCAAAATCAAATCACAAATATAGAAGAGAGATAAATGAATTTTAGCACTAGTTGTAAGGGGAGAGCGGTGGTAGTGGTGGTGGGCGGCAGTGGTGGTTGTGGGAGATGGTGATGGTTGTGGTGGGCAGCGACGACCATCGTGGTGGTGACAGCTGTGAGTGACAACGGTGATAGTTATGGTGGTGGTGGTGATGAGTTTTGGGTGACAATTGTGGTAGTGGCAACCATGAGTGACGACGATGGTGGTGATTAGCGACGGTGATAGTTGTTGGCAATGGTGGTGGTGGGGCGACGATGATGGTTGCGGTGGTGATGGGTTGTGGTGGTGGGTGATGACGATGATGTATAATATTTGTTACTAAACCCACCCCATTTATATTTACTAATTAAAAATTAAATTCATTCAATTTTATTTCAACTATATAGGCAATTATCAAAATTTTATTTTGATGTATTATTTTGGTAAGAAAATATTTCAAAAGCAAAATAAAAATTAATAATTATTTTTAAAATACTAGTTGAAATATACTAGTTGAAATATACAAAAATATCTTAACATACCTCAAAATGTTTCAAAGACATTGGTGAAAATTTATCAAAATATCTCAAAACATCTCGAAATAATATTGATCACCTTAGAACATTGAAATTTCACTTCAATTATAATTTTTGTTTCGATTTATATGACATATATTTAATAGTTTAATTGAATGAGTATAAATGTGATGAACTTAGTAATTCATTGGATTGATATAAATAGGGTGAACTTAATAGTTTGAAGTAAGAGGATTAAATTGGGTGAAAAAAGAGATTTAAGCGGTGTGAATAACTCCACCCAACGAAAAATGCATACTAGCCCTTTATGAGGGGTGGATCCAAATATTTTTAGTAGTGGGGGGAAATTTAGACCATAATAATATCACCAGTACTGAATTTAGTGAACTAATTTAGAGACTTAATGAATTGTTAGTATTTGATTAACAAATGGATTACATTCAATTCTGAAGCTTAACGCTAATTCAATTAGGACAATACATTGGATTTTCAAACTAAATCACCAAGGTAAGTCCCAATAGCATTGCCTTTTAGAGAAATTGAAATGTTTGAGAAATAATAAATAAACAAACAATGCACGTGCTCTTAGTACTGCGAAAATGGTCAAATATACACAGTTTTATCCTACATATGAGAGAATGTGTTCATGACTTGAATCATTGGAATCTAGATTATAAAGTAACAATCTTACCTTTAAAATTGATCTCAACTAGTTTTCATGATAAAAATATTATATTATTACATCCAAATTAACAATAGTGATAGAAAGGGGGCAATATATAGAGAACAAAGAGTGCCAGAAATAATTTCTTCAACATACGTTGTGGGATTCTACTACCTAAATAATTTTACTTAATACACTTTAAATAGGTTGAAGTGTATGAGAATTTCTTTTTCTTTTTTTTTGGTTGTGGGGACAAATTTAAAGTATATTATATAAAAAAAAATCATAAAAATAAAAGTTTAGTGACAGCAATTGCCCCCAAATAGGGTTGTGTGGCTCCGCTCCTGTCCTTTATCCGGATCTAAATACGAGAGGTGCTTCTAGACTGGTAAAATTCAAGACGACCCGATTATCCGATACGAAAATTGATGGGTTTAAATTTGATCTTAATTGGTTTAGTAGTCAATGAGTGGACTGTCCAACCTGCATAATAAACGAGTCATGTTCGGGTGGAGTATTTTAACATGTTCTCACTCTATTACTCGTTGAATAAATTGATATATCACTTGATTATCCGTTTATCACCTGATTACCCAATTACTTGTTTAATAGATGACTCAATTTGTAATAAAATTAGGCCTTTTAGTTAGAATTTTTTAGTGTTGTAGAATTAACGGGTAAAATGGGTCATGTTGTGTAGCTTGTTTAATAAACAAATAATGTTTGAATTTGCAATTTGCATCCGTTTATAAATGAGTCGTACACTAGTTGAGTGATTTTTATTACAAATCTAGTAAGACTAAACATGAATCGACACAACCCAATGTAATTATGGGCTTTCTCAATCATTTTAGAGTAATGTTACATGAACTTAAGAAATTTACTTAAAAAGTAGACTTAATAATTATAACCATTGATTTTAATGTGAGTCTCAATATTTATTGAGACCTACAATCTATTCAATGATTGCAGTTATCAAATTGATTTTTTAAGTCCATGTAGCATTACTCATCATTTTATGTTATTTAATGTTTTGTGTGGAGCATGTGTTAACAAGTTTTTTTTTTTTCTTATTTTTTCCCTAGTCGTTGGGTAAGGAATCTTGTGTCTCGGCCCCGAAACATTAAAAACATTTTTGTTTACTCAAAAACTTCTAAGAACAAATTATACTTTTACTCTTAATTAAAAATAGCAATTTACCAAATAGAAATCAAATAAAAATTTCAAGGGCATTAATTTTAATTTACTGAACTTCTAAAATAAATTTGCCAAAGATTAAGCAATTTATGTGTAATTTTCTTACGAGTCCTTTTATTTGGGAAAATAATTTATTTGTGAAATGCAACATTACTTTACGCAAATATGAAACGGTAAATCAATGGACAAAATCATGCCCATAAAAGAGCTACAAGTAGATCATGCATCAATTTTTTTTTGAAGGTAGAAAAAAAAATGATCATTCATAAATTCACCTTCTATAAGCACAATGTTATTCCTGCTTAAATATTACGTACATTGCGTTTCATGAAACTTAGGAAAAGCACTCAACTAACAAAAGTACATGAACAATGAAATTACAAACAGTGACTAACGTTATGATATCATACAAAGACATTGGTAGTTCAACCCCCCAAGGGGGTCAACTACTTTATTTTTGGGGGGTGGGAGGAGAGAGCTAAGATGAGTCATCCCATCCCACTAGAGTATAATTGGAGCTCAATATGAAATCTAATTTCCTTGCAAAACCCATTCGAATAAGAGAAAAATAAAGAATTTATTTTGAAATAAGACTCTTACGTTGACACTTTCTTGAATTAGAACTGGGAGAGGGTGAGAGGAAAAGGGGATCCAAAAACTCGAATGGGTCGGGTCGCCCTATTTATCGAGTCATTCCTCCTTGAACAGCCGGTGCCATTTCCACTCCACGATTTTGTCTCTCCCTGTTTCCTTCCCATCCTAAACAATTTTACATGAACAAACAAAATCTCATCAATAAAAAGTCAAAGTATGCATGTAGGGTTCGTTTTAAATAAATTAAACTTAGACCCTTTGAATTATGTCTTTCATTAGGCATTATCCCTTAAACTATTTGCTTCCTCACATTATAGTTTAAATTATTAGTTTAAGTTTTGCAATTTCCCAATCGTGAATTTTTTTTCTATTTTTTCACGATAAATCAAGGTAAACACAGAGTTTTGCATAACTGAGGAATATATCACATCTCTTTAAGCAATATAGAATTTTAAATTTCCTCTGATTTGCTGAAAAATGGAACAAGTTAACGATTGGGGCAGTGTGAAACTCAAACTAATAGTTTAAGGTGAAATATGAAATAATGTGTGGTTAAGAGAAAAATGTGAAATAAAGGATACAATTAAGAGGGTCTAAGTGTAATTTGTTCATATGCACATAAAAAACGAGTGGATGTAGCACGGAGAGAGAGAGAGAGAGATTTGACAGCAAAGAGCAATCGGACCTCTGAAAGTCACATTTTTTGCTACTATACACGGGTTTGAGAGGATACTTTAATCAACCAACGCAACAAAATCCTTCATTTCTACCATTTACAAGGAGAGAGAGAGAGAGAGAGAGAGAGAGATGTTTACCATTGGACATGTCAAAGCCACGGTTTTGGAGCTCACGGTACTCTTGACACAGAGCACAGGGCTCGCAACAGCAATGAACAAGACAATCTCCACAAGGGCTTTCGGGCAACATGTACTGCTTCCTCATCTTGGAACGGTAGATGCAAGAGTACAAGCATCCACAGCAAGTCATATATTGTAATAGTGCGTATAAAGCCCCACTCACAACACAAGCTACAACACAATATCATTGACATTAATATTTTTTTTTTTATCAAAAACAAAGTCTTCAAACATAGTTCATAATAATCTCTCATGCTTACGAGTTGATCCTTTGTCAACAATCTCTGCGATTTGTCCGAAAGTAATACATGGACAGCAACATGTTATGCAACCTGTAAAAATGAAATTAAAGATGCATATTAGAAATAAAGGTATTGTTATTAAAAAAAAAATTTAATGTTTTTTTTTTTTACCAAATTACTTTATTTTCTTAGAAAATTACTTTTAAAAAAGTTACAAAATGGCATATAGGCTTTTAAATGCAGCAGAGGCGCATAGTTATGCTACCACCATAGTAAAGATCATCTGAAAATATCAACTTACAGTTCGAGCAATTGGAGGAGCAGTCACATAGGCCGGTCGACCACTCGGCTGGAGTAACAGGATGATTCTGAGGTGGAGCTTGGAAGTTGTTAATATGGTTGTAGTTCGTGGAGTTCACCGGAAAGCCAGTGACTGGTTCGCCATACGGTGGTGGTGGTGTTGGTGGTGCTGATGGGTTTGGAGACTTTGTGGGTGTGCCTGTGTAGTACTCCATAATTCAACAATAAGAGTTTCGAATAGACGAAAGAAGATACTAATGATCAGAGAGAGATGAGAATTAGAAAGGAAGGAGGGTTTTTTTGGATTGGAGATTTACATATGATATACCTTAAAATATATACACAAAAAATGAGAGGTGAATAAGAACGAGTCAATGTTTAAAGTTAATAGCCCACCACCATTAAGAAAACTCTCTATCACTTTGAAACTTCAAAGAACGCGTAATGACGGCATTTGTTTATCATTTGTTTGAACAGGTGGGAATTGGTAATAGGTTTTCTAATCAACGTTTGAGACTTTTCTACCACTTCATCGTCTCATAGTTTGTATCAGGGATAGACGCGCAACGCAGCCAACAACATCAAACAAATTCTTATTAGTGTGTCATCTTTACACGCAACGTTTGACACTTTCCAAATAAAACTAAAAATTTGTTTGATGGGATGGTAGTTTGTTATAAAAATTTGACTATGCATGTAAAGGATACACACTAAAAATATTTCTTTTGTTAGGTGACAAAAAAACAAAAAAAAATTCCGTGAATTTTGTCAATATTATACGGGAATCCTTGATATTTTAAAAATAATACGGAACCCTTTACATTTGAAAGTTGTAACAGTTGGAGCACTTCAATTGATGGAGGTTAGTAAATTTTTGTTTTGTTTTGTTTGGTATGATAAAAAAATGGAATGATGAAAACTTAGAAGAATAAAGAGTTGGAAGGATGGATAAAATATTATATTTGGTAAGAAAAAAAATAAGAAGGACGAAAAAGTAGATAGATTAACTTTTTTTTTTTAATTGACAAAAATTTGTCCATTCAAAATTGAGAGAAAAAATAGGTGGAATATTAAATATGCATGTTGAAATGCATGTTATTCACCTTTATATCTTTTAATATATGTATATATTCTATTTATCTATTACATATTATGTGCATATTAATTTTATAGATAAATATAATGGTAAAATAAGCATCTATAACTTCCATCCTTCAATTTGTTTATCATACCGAATACAAAAAAATCAATCTGTCATACTTTTTATCCCTCCTACCAAACCCAAAAGAGGGAATGAATGATTCTTCCATTGAAGGATAAGAAGTGTATTATTCTCACTTTTCATCCTTTCATTGTTCTATCCACTATACCAAACACACTATGGGCTCGTTTGGTTGCCGTATTAAAAATGGATGGAGTAGATAAAATAATACAGTCTAATACAATACAGATGGATTAAAGAGAAGATTAAATATGGTATTAGAATAATACGTAATTTTATCTAGTGTTTGGCAATACACAACATAAGCGTTGAATAGTAGTTATTTAATCCAATCAATTGTTTGGTTAAAAAATTATTTTATCGTATTAATGTTGAATTAACAAAAATATCCTCAATCAGTGTTTGTTACATTGATGACAACTTGATTTTATCATTTTGGAGGTTATAATAGTAAATGTGTAGAATAATACGTTTGAGTTGGATTATATTACCACCTCTTTTGGTGGTATTAAGAAACCTCCATAATACAGGTCTATCGTATAAAAAATATACGATTAGTATACACTTTTGAAATTAATACGGTATTAAATTTGCTTACCAAACAAAGTATTAAGCCCGATTAAATAAAAAATAGTACAATCCAATATTTAATCCCCTCATAATACGTCTACCAAACGAACCCTATAAGTCTCTAACCGAAACCCAATTTATCCGACCAAAGCCAAATATTCTTCTATTTTTTAGGTCTTCACACTCTCCCACTGTGTTGGTTTTATTTTATGTTGTGTCCTAATTTTTATTTTGTTGTTGTTTTCTTTATAATTTAGTTAGGACTTAAACTATTAAATTAATACTCTTTGAAGTTTTGTTTTATATGTGTTGTGGAAGATTTAATAATTTTACATACATAATGGAAAAAATATTTTTGTAATTAGAATATTAGATCTACCTTAAATAGAATTTTTTTTTTGTATTTTTTATAAAGTTTTGAAACTATAAATTAATGTATTTATATTCACATTAATATGATATTTGTATTTAGTAGTTTTGGGATCTAATGTATATATCATATTTACAATTTATACATACATATTTCTTCTTGTTGTTTTTTTAATTTTAAACCACATACTAATAATTATTGCATGGCTCAGTTTAGTCTTAAATGCTTATATTGAACATAGATGATGATAAATATTCTCGGTAGAACCCTTATAATCATATTTTACTATGTTTAATCTGTTGAGTAATGCATTTTGTTGATATAATGCATGAATATTAATTTTTTAGAATATTTTATAAAAAAATTGGGCCTTCTATTTAGTGTTTTGAGTAAATTAGCCAATCCTGCGCCCTGACGATGTGATCGATGTATTTTAGTGCTCTCCAAATTAATGATCAATAGCACGATTTTGAACTATACAACACGTAGATCGTTGCAACCAACTTCTACATGACTTAAAAGCATGCAAGTTTACGAGTTAGACTTCAAGGTACCTTGTAACATTGCCCACCCCCACCATTAAAAAACATTGATTGAAAAATCTCAGGTATTTCTTCAATTGTGTGTCGGTGGTTCAAAACTTGTGTATTTAGTCACTCTTAGTTTTTTTGGAATTAAAGTTCTTGGCTAATGCCAAAGATTTCAATGCATCATTATTACAAGTAGCCTCCTGATTACATTGACCGTTATGAGGCTTCAACAAAGGAGGATAATAAGTTTTTGTTTCTAGATCATCATCTTAAATGTGAAGAATTATTCAACTTGGAGTTTATTTTGATCATCATCATCATCAATTAAAAAAAAAAAAAGGAAAAATTACATTTTGACCCCATCAATTATGTGAAAAATGTAATCGTTCAAGGGACAAATTGATATTGAATCCATAGTTGTTGCCCATGAAAATCAGGTAAAACTTTTGCGGAATAAAAATCTTATTAATATTTGAAATTTTTGAGCATAATAAGACAACAACTTTTGCAATATAAAATGTATGGCAAGTGATAAAACAGCGTTTGAAGGAAGTGTTGAATAAGTATTTATTCAAATATACTTAGATGAGAACAAGGAAAGAATGAATGTTTCAACAGACCCACCAATGCAATACTAATTCTTTTAATTCTAGGAAAAAGTATCAATAAGTAGGGCTATTAATCAAACTGAGCTACTCGAGCTCGGCTTGAGCTCGGCTCGAATTCGGCTCGTTCAGGCTCGGTTCGTTTTCTAAACAAGCCCAAACTTGAACAAGTTTTTAGGCTCGTTTAGAAAACAAGCCCTATAAGCTCGGCTCAAACTCGACAGGCTCGGCTCGTTTATGTGCAAATACTCGGGCTCGGCTCGGGCTTGACTTGTTTTTAGCTCGTTCAGGCTCGGCTCGTTTCCTAAACGAGCCAAGCTTGAACAATTTTTTAGGCTCGATTAAGAAACAAGTTTTTCAAGCTCGGCTCGAACTCGGCTCGGACTCGTTCGACTAACAGCCCTACCAATAAGTATTACTTTTCACTGTAAAAAATAATTAAGTCCTATTTTTAATATTTTATTTCAATAAAGTCCTAATTCTATTATGGGCATAAACTTGAAAATCTATCATTTGAGCACGTTTAAATCTAAAAATAATGTAATTAACCAATGTATAATAATTATGTATATTTCATGGCTAATCAGTTGTCCCTTGACCCCTTTTTAATTAGCAAAAAAATAAAAAAATTATTTACCAAACTACTGTTATTTTTATGAAAGTATGGTACGAAAACACACTCCCAAGTTGTTACTGAAAGTGTGTTTCCCAAACATTTTGAAGGTGTGTTTCCGTTTATAATACTTGATCGTGTTCTTGAACTACGATTTTCACTAGAAGCCAATAATAAGGACTCCTTGGCAAAGGCAATAAGACCTAGAATGGGAGGGCATGGGCACCTACATTCACTCACATGTACGATTGACCATTCAAAATCTCCATTTTTTTAAAACTATTCTAGAGGAGGAAATTGGTAAAGTTTGAACATGTGACCTAACAGTTTAACAGCGGACTGTGGAGCTATTAGGCCACTGTTGTGATGACTTGTATCCAATTCAATTGTTTTTTTTATTTGGACTCTAATGGAAGACATGAGTTTTTCATTGGAGACCTTAGTAGACAAGTTTGGTTTTAATTGGGATTATGTTGGTTTCATTATTTTAATGGAGTTTTAGTCCAACATGGACTTTTGTTGTTTAAACTCCAAGCCTTGAAGGAGTCTTTTGTTTTGTTCAACACCTGAGAACTCCTCACCATGAAGACATTGTGAAAGAATCAAATTCCTTAGTCCAGAAGCTTGAAAAAGGATTCGGTGCGGTCTTCACAGAGGAGAATTCAAGACGTCTTCATCGATTCAAGTTTGACATCGTCAAATTCTTCAAGTAACAAATATTGATTTGCTCTATTTTGTTAGTCCAATAATTATTGTAATATTGAAATAGAGCGGGTGAATGTTCTCTTGCCTTTGTTTTGAGAACTTTGTAATCTCCAACCTTTAATAGTGAAATCTTGTCACTGTATTTCGTTCGTGGACGTAAACTTACTTGTTGAGCCGAACCACGAAAATCTTTGTGTTCTATTTTTTCTATTTCGTTGCGTTATTATTTTACTTGTGGTTTTTTGGTTCATAACAAATTGGTATCAGAGTTATTGGTTTCGAGATAGCTGCAGCAAAATTTGAGGTAGAAAAATTTGATGGTCAGAAAAATTTTAGTTTATGGCAAATCAAGATGAAGGCTTTGCTTCGTCAGCAGGGTTTGGCAAAAATCATTGATGGAACTTTATCCAATGAGACAGATCAGAGTACAGTTGTTGATATTGAAGAAAAAGCACACAGTGCAATTCAGTTGTCCCTTGCTGATGAAATTCTTCGTGAGGTTGTCGATGCAGACAAAATCGAAGGGCTATGGAAAAAGTTGGAGAGTTTATATATGAAGAAATATCTCGTCAACCGCTTGTATCTGAAGCAACAGTTGTATACACTCAAGATGAAGGAAGGTATGACAATTAATTAACATCTTGTTGAATTGAACAACATTATTATTGATTTGAAAAATATTAATATTAAAATTGGGGATGAAGATCAAGCTCTAATTGTGTTATGCTCGCTGCTTGATTCGTTTGATAATTTTGTTAATTTGATGTTATATGGGAGAGACTTAATTTCTTTAGTTAATGTGAAATCCTCTTTAAATTCTAAAGAGTTGCGTACTAAATTGCACGGTAAGGGCAGTGATGCTCAAGCCAAGGGTCTGTTTGTGAAGGGTCGTCATGATAATTCCTCTAATAATAATAGAGGTCGATATGTTGAAAGAAATTCAGATAAAGGAAAAGAAAAATCTGGATGTCGATCACAGTTTAGGAAGAAACAGAATAATGTTGAATGTTTCTATTGTTATAAAATTGGTCATTATAAACGTGATTGTTTTAAGTTGAAAAATAAAATGGGACAGAAAAAATCAAATCTTTCTGATTTCTCTTGCTGGTGTTGCAGAAGATACATTTGATGGTTCAGATAATGTCCTTACAGTTGTTGTCTCTGATGGACGTTTTAATGATTAAGGATTCTTGATTCGGGTTGTTCCTATCATATGTGTCCTAATAGAGTTTGGTTTACCACCTATGAGTCAATTAATGGTGGTTCAGTCTTGATGGAAAATAATATTGCTTGCAAAACTGTTGGAATAGGTACTATCCGAATTAAGACACATGATGGAGTTGTGAGGACTTTGACAGATGTATGACATATTCCAGAATTAAAGAAGAATTTGATTTCCTTTGGTACTTTAGATTTCATTGGTTGCAGGTTTTCTGCTGAAGGTGAAGTTATGAAAGTCTGCAGAGGTTCTCTGGTTGTGATGAAAGGTAAAAAAATTAATGGCATCTATGTTCTTCAGGGTGATACTGTGATTGGTGCAGCTGGTGTGTCATCTTCAAAAATTTCAAATTCAGATACTACCCAGCTATGACATATGCGTTTGGGTCACATGAGCGAGAGGGGTATGAAAGTTTTGTGTAAACAAGGTTTGCTTGGCAAACAGAAAATTGGGAAACTTGATTTTTGTGAGCATTATGTCTTCGGAAAACAATGGAGAGTCAAGTTCAATACAACTATTCATAGACCTTTGGCGTCCTTCTCAGGTTCCATCTAAGTGTGGTGTTCGATTTCTTTTCACCTTTATTGATGATTATTCAAGAAAGATTTGGGTATATTTTCTAAAATACAAGAGTGATGTTTTTGGGACTTTCAACCAATGGAAGACATTGATTGAGAAACAGATAGGCAAGAAAGTCAAACGTCGTGGAGGTGAATTTAATGAGTTATGTAGAGATGAAGACATTGTTAGACATCGTATTGTCCGGTCTACTCCACAGCAAAATGAGGTTATAGAGATGATGAATAGGACTCTTTTGGAGAGAGCACGTTGTATGCTCTCTAATGTAGGATTATATAAAGATTTTTGGGCTGAGACTGTCAACACTGCTTGCTATTTGGTTAATCGTTCTCCATCCACTGCTATTGAGTTGAAGACTCCACATGAGGTATGGTTTGATACCCCTGCTAATTATATATTTTGATTTAAAAATATTTGGTCGCACTGCTTATTGTCATGTGAATGATGGTAAACTTGAGTCTAGGGCCAAGAAATGCATATTTATTGGTTATGCTAATGGTGTAAAATGATATAGATTGCGGTGTTCTAATCCTAAACCACCCAAGTTTATAGTCAGTAGAGATGTTGTATTTGATGAATCTTTCATGTTTCATCCGAGAAAGGAGTTTATAGTTTCTGTAGAGAAATAACAGAGTTATAGCAAGGAGATGGAGCTACAAGTAGAAGCTTCACAAAAAGTACTCCAGTTCAATCTATTTCAGATTTACCTGATTCTAGTTCAAGTGATCATCCGCAAGAACAACATGAGTTTAGTATTGCAACAGGTAGAGAAATGAGACAAATTAAACCCCCTCAGAAATATGGGTCTGTATACTTGGTGGCTTATGCACTGACTATAGCAGAGGAGTTTGGTGTTCAGGAGTCTTCCACATATTCAGAAGCTGTCACAAGTAATGAGTTTGGACATTGAGTTGTTGCTATGGCTGAGAAAATTGAATCTCTTCATAAGAACCAAACTTGGGAATTAATGAAGTTGCCTAAGGGCATGAAGACTGTTTGTTGCAAATGGGTCTTCCAAAAAAAGGAATGAATTCTAGGGGTTGAATCTGCAAGGTACAAGGCACAATTGGTTGCAAAGGGCTACAGTCAGAGATATGGTGTGGACTTCAATGAATTTTTCTCACCAGTGGTGAAATATAGCTCTATTTGTGTATTGTTTGCCATGGTTGTTTCACTCAATCTTGAGGTTGAACAACTTGATGTAAAGATAGTTTTTCTATATGGTGAGCTAGAGGAAACTATCTACATGCATCAACCAGAGGGATTTATTGTTCAAGGTAAAAAAAATTATTTTTGTTTATTGAAGAAATCATTATATGGTTTAAAACAGTCTTCAAGACAGTGGTACAAACGTTTTGACACTTTTATGGTAGATCATGGTTACTTTAGATTTAATTATGATAGTTGTGTGTATCACAGACAGTTGTCAGATGATTTTTTTATATATTTATTACGTTATGTGGATGACATGCTTATTATTGCTAAGAACATGTTAGAGATTGACAAGTTGAAGAAATAATTGAGTTTAGAATTTGAGATGAAATATTCGGGTGCTGCAAAGAAAATTTTAGGTATCGAGATTCACAGGAATAGAAGAGCAGGTATGTTATATTTATCTCAAAAGAAATATATTGAGAAAGTTATTGAGCGGTTTGAGATGCAGAATTCGAAGCCCGTGAGTACTCCACTTGTCGCTCACTTTAGGCTTGCAGCAGCTTTATCATCGCAGAGTGAGAATGAGGGACAGTTTATGTCACGTGTTCCTTATTCTAGTGCAGTTGGGAGCATCATGTATGCTATAGTTTGCACTCGTCCAGATATTTTACAGGCAGTTAGTGTGGTTAGCCGTTACATGGTTAATCTTGGGAAGGTTCATTAGCAGGCTGTGAAATGAATACTTCGTTATTTAAGAGGCACTACAGATGTTGACTTAGTATTTAGTAGAAGAGATGACATCGATTCTACAGTTGTTGGTTTTGTTGATTCAGATTATACGGGTGATCTAGCTAAGAGGAGATCTTTGACAAGTTATATTTTTACTTTATTTGGGTGCACTGTAAGTTGGAGGGCGATCTTACAGTCTACAGTTACTTTGTCTACCACAGAGGCAAAATACATGGCAGTATCAGAGACAGTTGAAGAAGTAATTTGGTTAAGAGGTTTGGTCTGTGATTTGGGCTTAGAAGAGGAGGTAACTACTGTGTTTTGTGATAGTCAAAGTGCAATACATTTAACCAAAAATCAAATGTATTATGAAAGGACCAAGCACATTGATGTTAAGTATCACTTATTTCGTGAGGTTATGGCTCAAGGTATTGTCACAGTGAAAAAAGTTGCTAAAGCGGAGAACCCAGCAGATATGTTTACTAAGCCGGTACCAATGCTCAAGTTCAAGCATTGCTTGAACTTGATTGATGTTTGCACTATTTGAGTTATATCTTTTGGGGTATTTGACGAAAGCAGCGGTCAAGTTCACTTTGGTTGGATGAATTAATAGAATACAAGTCAAGGTAGAGATTTGTTGTGATGACTTGTATTTCAAGTCAATTATTTTTTTTTTTTTTGGACTCTAATTTAAGACATGAGTTTTTAATTGGAGGCCTTAGTAGACAAGTTTGGTTTTAATTGGGATTATGTTGGTTTCATTATTTTAATGGAGTTTTAGTCCAACATGGACTTTTGTTGTTTAAACTCCAAGCCTTCAAGGAGTCTTTTGTTTTGTTCAACACGTGAGAACTCCTCACCATGAAGACATTGTGAAGGAATCAAATTCCTTAGTCCAAAAGCTTGAAAAAGGATTCGGTGTGGTCTTTCGGCAGAGGAGAATTCAAGACGTCTTCATCGATTCAAGTTTGACGTCGTCAAATTCTTCGAGTAACAAATATTGGTTTGCTCTATTTTGTTAGTCCAATAATTATTATAATATTGGAATCGAGCGGATGAAGGTTCTCTTGCCTTTGTTTTGATAATTTTGTAATCTCCAATTTTTAATAGTGAAATCTTGCGGTTGTATTTCGTTTGTGGACGTAAGCTTGCTTGTTGAGACGAACCACGTAAATCTTTATGTCCTATTTTTTTTATTTCGTTCCGTTATTATTTTGTTTGTGATTTTTAGGTTCATAACATGTACATTGCTTGTGACCTGTTTCCATTCTAATAATGCAATCATGTAAGTCACATGCCGTGGGACAACGCCAAGCCTTTTCAATTTCAAGTGTTTTTTTGGAAGTGTAATTATGTGTGCCCCATCCCCACCATGTGCCTTCACAGGTCTCATATCCATGGGGCCAATGGCCGCTCACCAACCACAGGAATGTTTTACCCTAAATTATTTATTAAAAAAAAACTTATTTTAAAGTTTACTTTCTTTTTCCAAACATATTGCAGAAATAATAATCATACATGTTTCACATGATTACATTTAGGTGAATGAATCTTCGTGTTTTCATTCAATTTTATATTATCCCAAAATCTCAATTGATGCTACACACTAGGAATTCAACACTATAGTCAAATTGAGTAATCGAGCCATGTTGTCTATATCCAAAAGGCGTCTCAATCAGATTCTCTTAGTTTGTGATTAAAACGCAAACAAGTTGCTCTTAAACCATGCGCGTTTGATCAACTGAATCTCAAACTTAAAAACTCGAGGTAACATACCGATGAGATCTTCCCTTTTGAACCATAGGTAGGTTACTTGCAATATCAACCCAATTCAAGGCATTAACACACACATTTGCAAGTTAGAAACATTGACATACTACTTTTCTTTCATTCACTGGATAGGAACAATTGGAATCTTAGTACAATGATAGATAGGGTGACCTTTGCCCACCACTACATTCTCTCTTTTACATTCTGCAATGAAATCAAGGGTGGGCTGAAAAGTATGCCAGAAGGCCCACCAACGGTGCATTTATATATGTTGTGGGCTCTGACTCCTGAAAGAAGGGCCTTGAGTCAGGGAAGGCATCAGTGCTGTTGGGCCCACCAACAACAGCTCCAACCAACAGATTGGGGTTTGGATTTGGACTTAGATAGTAACGAGAGCCTGCTTTACAGCCTATGTGGGCCGGGTGGGCCACCACGGAGGGTAGAGAGCTGGCCCGGTGGTGAATCCTCTGCGGATAACGTTCACCATACCCCACCATGTACGACATTTTAAGTGGATTATCCCCAAGAATGTAGTCCACCTGGTAAGCCCAAAAAAAAAAAAACACATCAAATTACTCTGTATGTTAGTAGCAAAATGAGCAACAAATCTATTTTACTGTTTCACTTGTTACTAAATTCGAGTTTCGACAACAATCTATAATATTGTCGATAACGTATTCAAATCTACTCTCTTACTTTCGTTACTTTCTATTTGCACATTCACGTTCAGGAATTAGCTTCTCCAAAATGACAATAAGAGTTACGAAATGCAATCTTATACACGAAGTACGATCTTTTACTTTCAATCTCCGAGACGTGTATAGTTAAAACTCTTGATGGATAACAAATAAACTTCTTCCCAACCTTTTCTTATATTACGAAATTTGAATCTACCCATATGTTATGCCTGGACCATAACACCATGGACCATTTCAAACCTTATGGTAACAACCACATACCATAAACATAACAAGAAGTTATTCACCCTTATGTTTGTCTGATTTTGGGGATGGTTTCCAAATCTGATAGTGATGTGGATGGGATATACAGACTGTATTAAAAATTCTATGTCCTCCTCCATCAAATGCCTTTTATCTGTAATTAATTAACCCTCACAATAAGGGACATGTAAAACTCGAAAATCGAAGGATTTAACTACCCTTTTTGAATAATTGAGTCACGTTTTGGGTTCGGGCTTCGCTCTCCTTTATTATTCGAAAAAAAAAACCACGAAAAGAAAAGTTGTGGGGATACCTGATGTTTGGCCAATCGTTTGAGGAGAGCAGGGGAGGCCGAGGTCGGGCCACATGGCACAGCATGATTGGCATGGCTTAGATAATTAGAGTATGCCAGAAGCAGAAAAGATAGGGATGTTACATGCTGCATGTTACTTCCTCCAGCCTTGAAGATCAATCCACCTTTTGCAAATAGGTAAAGAACATTATTGGAAACTTTATTCAAGAAAATAGATAAGATTTAGCACTCTTTTTCCCTAATAGCTAGACATCTTTTTTTCTTTGTGCACAAAAGAGAGAGAGTTAAGTGGACAATAATGTGAACCCTCTAAGAGTTAGATGCTTTTTGAGTTAGGTACAGTTTCGACTTGTGACGAACTGCGTGAGTATCGTATATTTATAACGTGTATATCCTTTTTTGAAAAAAAAACACTTGACTTGTCGTGAACTGTGTGAGTATCCTGTATTTATATCACGCATATCTTGTTTGAAAAAAAACAGTAATACGAGAACACCATCACGAGAAAATTATCAGAATACCCGAAGGGGGGGGGGGGGGAAATGAAATTATGAGCATACCCGGAGAATATTGAACTTGAGAATGAGAAATTCCAGGCAACAAAGAGCAGATGAAACCATCTGCATTGATCTGAAAGGATTTTAGATCATCTGCTTTTCCCATCAACACTTCCTGTCAAAAATTTCACAGAAATAAATAAATGTTTCATTAATAGAATCTATCAATGCAACTCCTCAGAGAGATGTGATTAAAAAGGTGAAAAAGCAATGAGAGAAGTCGCAATCAATTTCTGAGCAAAAGTAAATGAACAGAACAAGTGAAATAATAGCCGAGTATGGGAAAGAACTGTCGTTCTACACCTTTTTGCACATGCAGGTAACAGAAAACTCACTGATCCTGGACCCACAGAACCACAGTACCCAAACATGGAGGGCATACGCTCCTTCATTACTCCACTTGATCTAGGTCACTCTGCTAGAAAGGACAACTACCCTATAAATTATAAGGACTTTTTTCTTTCACTAGAAATGGGTACGTACCCTGATAGGTATTTGTCAGGAAAAAGCAACTCCCATGAGATCCACAACCTAAACTACTAACTTGGTTGGAACTTATCCATTATTCCGATACAAAATTGATATAAAAATATCCAGGTCATAATATGTAAAGTCGATAGACTCATGAATCTCGATAAATATACAATATAAACCAATAATGCAATGAATCTAGCATCATAGGAACGCGGCTACATGACTATAAATAAGATCAAATATAGGTGAAACAAATTTCAAAACTTAAATGACTAAGAAACACGACTTATCTTTGGGTGTATAACAGTTACATCACATCATCATTATCATATGGTATAATGGTTCAATGTTAAATATACAAATAGGTAAGGCGACTCTATTGTTCTTTACACTGGAGTTATTAACCGTTATACCAAATATTTGCTCCCCTTCAACCTTTTCTTTTAACTTTTATCCTTGCAATTATTTTAACCAATGAGGATCCAATTCGCACTAGGACTCACCATGGATTTCCATTAAACAACCAAGATCTTCTCATTCTACACCTGTGATTGACAGGTATTTTATTAATAACTCCAAAAGTTCCTAAGTGAGAACAAAATACACAAGACGATAAGAATATTAAAATTAAAGAGGGCATTAAGTAGAGACAAAGATTTGAAAAGGTACAGCAGCGAGTACAAGTAGAATTAATCAGGAAATGTTTCAATATTCCGGGGTTTCATTAATTCCGGAATAAGTGGGGACTAACCTTGGATATGAGTATATTAATCCCGGCATGCTTGTTATCCCAACCGAATTCATTAATAGTGTCCCCTGCTCTCAAAACCACCTCGTTTCTCACTATATATTCTCTGTATTCGCGCCTTCTCGTTGCCTTGTGCAACCATGCAGCTCCCCACAGCAACTCATCCTACAGTATTATGTAACAACCATCCACCTGATCAGCAGAATCAACGGCTATGCATGTCCAGTAATGTTTTTTAGGAATTATGAAACAACACCTTCAAAAATTAAATGTTGCATTTTGGGTCCCACTTATTTATGAGAGTTAAATATAAGACCTCCAAATTTACTATAATTATTTCTACACCACGGGTTAAAAAAAAATTATTTATTTTCTGAATTTTTTTACTACCTGGTAACCATTGACGTCACAGTAGAAAGGGCAAACGGCAGAGTGCAGGCTACTGCTGTATGCACCCCGGTGGTTGTCAGCAAACTCGAATACCTACAAAAAAAAAACCCAATTTTCAGTCATTCAATTTCTCATTCAAAATATTAATAAGAATAAATTAGGGTTTTTTTTATGGGGAAAATGAATAAATTTCGTTTATACATGCAATGTGGAAGAGCATGTCATGCAATAAAAATAAATTAATATAATAAAATGAGTTTCCACGTGTCATACTTTGATTAGAAAAAAAAAAAGAGACATAAGTACCATGATTCAACACATATAAAATAAAACAATAATACCGTTGGGATACTGGTTTTTAATAAGGATTAATGACCAAGTCATTATTAAAACTAACTTAAGTCAACGTAGGTTTTCTAACAGAAAGTCACTGATATATATTATTCTACATGAAGTAAAGATTAGATTTTATGGTACAAAAAAAAAATATAACAGAAAATATAGGGGACAACACAAAAATGAAAATCATATAGATGTTAATTCGAATGAAAATATCATAAGAGTTATTACATTAAGATCCCGAGTCTTGAAATCCGTCGAAGAAAGATTGAAAAGCCATGCGTGTGGTTCATTGCACATGTACATTTCAAATTTACGTGATTTATGGAGTATGTACATATCAAGTTTACGTTACAATTACGGGTGCAAAAATTGTGATTAGATATTTCTAGAATATTAAAAAATTTAAACAATTATAGACAATTTCACTCATATAGTAGCACGTAAGAAATTGAATGGGTAAACAATTTAATTGTAATAACTACATTAGTCTCTTAAAATAAAAAATAAAAAAAAAAGTAGCATGAGAGAGAAAAAGGGTTTGAAATTGGTACAGAGGACAGCTTACTTTAACGGCACGATCGAGGAGAAGGCGAGAGTAAGCAGGGTCACGTGACCTAAACACAATGGACGCAGCGGCCAAAGCAGCGGCGGTCTCGCCGGCGACGTCAGACCCCGGCCGATCACGATCAATCATGTAGGCCGTCCTCAGAGTATCCATGTCCTCTGGTCTCTCCCAACAGTTATGGTCCGAATAAGGATCCCCCACCTGAACGAAAACCACGCCGTCCACCGCCGTAGCCTTCAGTAGATAGTCCGTCGCCCACTTCACCGCTCTCAGGGCGTTCCCTAGCTCAGAGCCCATGTTCCTACCAAAGTCTATAATGCTCCATGAGAGCAATGTGGCAGTGAAAGCCATTGGAAAACCAAATTTTATGTTGTCTCCGGCGTCGTAGTAGCCTCCTGTCAAGTCCACCTGAGAAACACAAACACAGAAAAAAGGGCATTACTCACTATCCAAAGAATGTGAGTGTAAAAGAAGGAAGTAAAGAAAGAAAGAAAGAAAGAAAAAAGGGTGTTTGGTGGTGTACTCCGACAGTGGCTCCGTCGTGCAATGCAGAGTCTCTGCGCCACCTTACACGTTGGTCCGGCGGGAGTTTGCCGGAACGTTGGCCTTCGAAGAAGAGAATGCTTTTTCTCAGGGCGTCGTGGTAGTCATGGCCGACGGCGAAAGGGGTAGAGTGGAGAAGGAGGAAAATGATCGAGAAAGTGAGAGAAAGTGACGGAAAATTGCATGATTTTCGCGCCATTGGCCTAGCTGGAGGCACAAGTAAGGAATGGAGCTAACGGTAGCATTGATTTTATAAGGGAAAGATTGTCATTGGATTCTTGAGAAGAACCAATAATAGGTGGACACGTGGAGAGCCGTGTATGGGGAAGTTGAGAAACCGATGAGGTTGTGATTGACGGGTTCAGCGGTGGTTTGACCGGCTGGTTTGGACCGGGTTTTCGGTGTATTAGCGGCGGTTTGGAGTGGTGTTTTGGTGGTTGGTGTTAATGTGTGGCGGTGGGTAACTGTGATGGTTTCACCGCCATTTGATGGAGAACATGTGGAGGGTCTGAAAAGCACCGCATCCTGGGGCCCACCTTTGCAGTGAGTTGGAGCTACGGATTGGGGTCTACGTGAAGGTCAATGACAAGTTTGACTGAATGATTAACAGGGTTTGGGTATGTTTGAGTTTGGATTCACTGCATATTCTGTTAGGTTTATTACATAAGTGCCGGAGTCCCAGTAAGGGACCCAAATGTATTTTTCCGGTATTAAATCTTTACTTTCTAGTTATCAAAAAAAAATTCATATATTTCAACCAAAGTTTGAAAATTAAAAATTAATTATAGACTAATTAAAGTAATTTTATAATTAAATTTAGGGTAGAAACAACAAAAATTATTAATTTATACCCAAAAAATATATCAATTATAAAAAAAACTCCACCATAATAAAATACACTAAACATGAAAGTAAAGACTGGTTGTAGCGTCGCCAAGCAAGAATCCTAAGTAAAAAAATGGTGAAAATTAACACAAAAAAAAAAAATATATGGACAGCATCGTTATTGTCTCATGGGATTTTATATAAAGGCCAGAAATAGATTGCGTGAGGCTTATACAATCACCAATTGCATATTTTTATCTCTCTAGCTTTCTTAGCATCTTTTTTATTTTTATTTTATGCGAGTAATGTCATAAGATTATGATGTTTATATTTGAATTTTTTCAAGTTCAAATGGATTTTTTAACTTTATTTTATAAACATGTTTCTTATATACTTGTAAATTAATTCTATATTTTATCACATATTAATCCTATTTTTGATCCAATATTTAAAGAAGATAAAAAAAATTACAAAATGAGTTTCAATATGTTCAAAATATATCCAATATTATGTGTTAACTTATACAAAAATATTATGGTGGACGCAATAAAATTTTTTTAAAATTTTTTTAACAAAATGATATATGTATATACTTAGAAAAAAAAATTACAAAATGTGAGGGTGGGACCTAGGCCCCTGGCCCTAATGTCCCACCGCTGGTGCTTGTATGATAACGAACTGGATACCCTAGCCTTATCCATATTAGTTAGACAATGAAACTAGTTTCAGATATGATTTCATTTTCATGCAGTGGTATCTTCAATTTATTATAGTGGGCTGAGAGTGGTCCTAAACCTCATCTTTTTCCTTCTTAATAGTTTTTGTTTATAGATATTTGGATTTCTTAGAGTATCTAATTCAATATCTTTAAGTGTAAATCTCTGCAATTGACCCAAAAAAAAAACCTCCAACTTAAAACTTTCGAGTTTGTAAAATTGTCTCTTGATTTGTTTATTTGAGTGAATTCGATATGCAGAGTAATCCTATACAGCGAGAATTTTCAAACAAAATAGAAATTTATGTGTAAAAGGATGAGGTTTATTAGTCTTATTAGGGATAATCCGTGTCTGAAGGTACGGTGTAATGTGAATAGTTTTGAGAGAGATGTTGGTAGCCGTTGGATGAGTCTATTTGAAACTGTCGAATGAACTTATTGAAACCTACCCTATTTTGTATTATAGATTTCATTCTAAAATAGACCATCATCAAGATGGTGAGATTTAAGAAAATATGATTGTCTTATTTAAGTTTACTAGTTATTACTTGTGTCTGAAGGCACAGAGTAATAAAACATGGTAAACAATAAACATATTTGTATTCATATTCAAAATCAATTCACAAATATAGAGAAGAGATAAATGAATTTAAGTATCGGTTTGTAGTGGGGGTGAGAGGTGGTGGGCGGCAGTGGTGGTGGTAGGAGACGATGATGGTTGTGGTGGGTGACAATGACCGTGGTGGCGGCAGCAATGGTGGTGGTGGTGGTGGCGATGGTGGTGATGGTGGCGGCGGCGGCAATGGTAGTGGTGGTGGTGGCAGCGACGGCGATGATGGTGGTGGTGGTGGCGGTGGCGGTGGCGTTGGTGGAGGCGGTGGCGGTGGCGGCGACGACGGCGGTGGCGGCGGTGGTGGTGGCAATGGGGGCGACGACGACAATGGTGGTGGTGGTGGTGGTGGTGGTGGTGGTTGTGGTGGCGATGGTTGTGGTGGTGGTGGTGGCGGTGGTGGTGGTGGTAGTGGTGGCGGCGGTGGCAGTGACGGTGGTAGTGGTGGCGGCGGTGGTGGTGATGGCGGTGGTGGTGGGACGGTTTCAAACACTTTTTTTTTTTAAAGTAAATATGAGAAATAATTTCTAAAAATACTTTTAAAAAGTCACTCCAAACACACCCTTAGGGCCCTATTTTTCCTATTAAATTTAGGGTGTTAATATTAGCCGTTAGATTAACTTTCAAGTAAAATTTAAAGTGATCTCAACCGCGAATAGCAAAAGTCATTTTGTTTATCTTTTGAGATTTGAATTGTAAGCTACTTTATTATATAGATGTGTCTTATTTAAACTTTACTGTGAGGTTAAGAGGAAGAAGAGAAAGAGTGAGATAAGATTAAATTAGTATGAGAATACGCAAAACCCAGGCTTGGATGGTTTTTCATGGGTTGGGATTAGCCTAATCCTGACAAAGATGAACAGAATCAATAACACCTTTCTCTATATGGGGTAATTCCATTCCATTGGAAAAGGTGAGATGAAATTCTTGTGATATGTGGACCCTATTAAATTACTTTTCAAAAAAGACAAATTAGGTGTCGAAAAAAACAATTGAAATGATTTAAGTTGTTGTAGATTCTTCAACTCCAATCATAACATACCCCAATACCATAAAAAAAAAAAAAAAACAAAAGATGAAGAGTAGTAATTTTCCCTTCAGATAACTGTGTGATGTTGAGAGACAATGCTCTGTAACAGATATGTGAAGTGATTTATCTGAATATTTATTTAATTTACCAAAAAAAAAAAAACCAAAAGATGAAGAGCAGTGAAAATGTGAGTACTTTCTTCGCTTTTCTGTCTTCTTTGTTTTTTTCTCCAAAACTCTTTTGTGTATAAAATTTGACTTGCCAAAGTGATATTTTGGCCTCTTTTCCCGACAAATTATCCCTTGAATTTCGTCTAAAGTTTTCTAGTGACAAATGTCCTTCTAATCATCAATCCTAATTTCGAGACATAATAGTATGAAAACAGCTTGCGATAAGACTTGTTATCAACTATTTTCACATTATAAAGAAAGACAATTGGGCAATTCAAATTTCCACAAATTTCAAATCAACATGGATTAGACATTTCAAACTTCGATTCATAATTTAATTTTGATTTGTGATAGTGCCCATGTTTGGGTGCTTATTCCTAATTTAGCTACCTAATGCATTATGGTCATTAAACTTTATCAATCATTAGATTAGTAATGGACCTCATCCAATACTGAGACCTATTACTAATTCGATTGCAACCGGACATTAGATTCCTAATATAGACTGTCATACCATGTTGTTTTGCCAATGCAAAATGTTAAAATTAATGAGAGTAATTAGAAAAATCTAAAGTTATACTTAGAGTCAACGGACTTGGTATAAATATAATTTTCGACATTATATAGGCAAAATTGGTCGATATGGTTCTTAGAGTAATTTTGCAATCTCACACTTCACGTATAGTGTTTTGCAACTATATATATACATCTACATCATATTAAACGAGATTCGAATGTTACGAATCAGAGATTTGGAGGTGAGAACCTCACCATATCGGCTAACCAATCATGATTACCTAAATTTACTTATACATTTACCTCGAAGTTATTATTTTTAACATACCACTATGGTACTAAATTTTTTTTCGATATAATAGCAAAAAATGATCTTGGCCTTTGATTTTGATTTGGGCTATTTATATTATAAATAATAAAAAATTTATGTGCATAATTTAATTTATAAAAATTTATATGCATCAATTAATTATTAAATAAAAAAAGAAAGTATATTAATAAAAATTTACTTATTAGGGCTGAAAAATACATTTCCCAAGACTGATGCAACAGCAGGCAAGCAGTGTACTGTAGCCTTTGGGAAATGTTTAAAGATGTGCTTACAAAAAATTTTTACACAGATTTGTATTAAATTAATGTGAAGTATTGAACTAATCAGTATTATTAACAAAAAAATATGGGATCCACTAATTTAATTGTTCACAATGATTTGATAAATAAATTCTTTAAATATTTTGATGCGGGTCACAACAATCGAAGAAAACACCGAGTGATTGATTTATTGGGTAAGAACTCCGATTTTTCTCACTCAATATTTGAGTTCGAGTTTTCATAACTATGGTTGTTGGGCAAGGCTAAACAAACTCTTTATTGTCAAGATCACGTGTTGGAATTTTAGCTTCGACCTTGACATAGGTGCAGTGAATTCTCCAACAGATAGATGTAAGAAAAAAACTCTCTGATAGATGTAAGAAAAAAAATCTCTGATATACAAAAAAAGTCAGGGCAAAAGCACTTGGTTTTGGGCTGAACCAGAGGGCCCATAATAGACTATGCACTTCCAACGTAATTTAGCGAATGAAAACAATCCGTCAGTGGGCTGGCTACAGAGTAAAGGAGGATCACACTGTTTTTTGGGTGGGGGGGAATCGTCCTGCCTGCACTGTATTCAGATGATTATCACTCGATTAAAAGGGCATGCCCTCCTTGATAATTAATCATTGAATCTGTCGTGGCTTAGGCCTTGCATCTTTGCTAAAGTCTTCTGTGAATAAGTCATCAAGTGCATTACCATGTGATATGAATCACATGATCTGTACAACGTTTATGAGCAAAAGCTAAACTAAGGTAAGCATTGGCAAAAAGTTTTGTTTACTATTAAAATTATTCTCACCATTATATTTAACTTGAAGTGATCCCTATTTTGCATTATGTTTTTTTTTTTTTCAATAGTCAGAGATATTCGGATCAGTTTATTCTTCCTTCAATTAATTTTTTCTCCAGTCCGGTCAGATGCATGTTATTTACGTCGGGACTAAGGTATTTATGAGAGATAAATTCCTCATGGTTTGACCTCAAAAAATTGCTAAGATTTGAACTCATGACAACTGAGTTTACAACTCATCTTTATTACCGCTTGAGCTAGTCTTTAGAGTTTATTTTGCATTTTGTTCAACCCTAATCTGATTCACCTAATAATTAAAATTTAGACAAGCCTAAAACTCTATGCAAAAAAAAAAAAAAAAAATTTGACAAGGGACATTCTCTCCTTAAATGAATATACATTAATACATATGGAGTTGACTACGGTCTCGATTTATTTTTATTTTTTTGATAACATATCTTAATTTATCACATTTGTGATTATTTTTACCATATTTGTGGGTTTTTTTTTTTGTTTACTATTGTTGTGGTAGCTCCAAAATTGGTAAAAATAGTTACCACAACAGTGGCTAACACATGACTTTGGTAAAAATGTATATTTGTCTGGTGAAAAATACTTTACGTGTAGGCTAGAAAAATCCCACTTTATTTCATTGATTTGGAGAAAAAACAGATACATAGTGAGAATTTAAAAGAGAGATTTTGTTGCTAGACATATATATCTCTCATGTGCAAGTCCTGCGATATCCTTCTGTCAGAACAAATTAATATATTTGGATAGAATAACTGAATTGAAATTCAGCTAAAACTTTAAGAATACAATTGTTTATATTAAAACCACATAGACCAAATAAAACTGCATGGACAAAAATTACAACTTACCCTATATTTTTAGCAAGTTTAGTCATGCAATGATGTGGGACCTAAGCGAACAGGGCCAGGGCAGTGTTGGCCTTAGGCGATCACCTCATGCTATATCTTCCAATACCAGCCAACTCAACCATCTACATCGTCTTAAAAAGAATTGTGACTTAATCCGCACTTTCAAACCTTGACATTGCTTCATTTAGTATCGTGTGACTCAACGCTAGATCGTCTTAAGGTAATACTTGTATATTTCTTCCAACTGTTTGGGGTTTGCTAACATCAGCAAAAACATAGAGACCCTATTTCTGCAATCTCATCCATAGCCTTTGTCATAGGTCCTTTCATTATGGTGTTATTTTTCTTCCTACTTCCCTTGTTTGGGGGACTGAAATTCCAGCAGTTGGCCAATAAATCCGGCCCTAGGTTCCCTCTCCAATAAAACTGATGAAGCTTTCAAATGTTACCAAAGTTTCAGAGTCTCGTTACTGTACTAAAAAATATTTTTTTGATATTGTAATTCTATTTTTCAACTAATAAGAACACACCACGTGTACAATTATTTTATTATTTCATTATTTTTAATTAATAATAATAAATTATTCAATCAAACGATTAATGGATATACGATATCAAAGTTGGTATTGATATGGGTAGCCTTACCCATATTTCGAGGGTTTTTTTGTTTTTTTATAATTTCCATGTTTCCAGGTTACTGTCTAAACGCAACTAAAATGGTCAAGGCTCAGGTGACTTTATGTTTGAGTAAATCACGGCAAATCTTATCCACAAGTTTCATCAATGTAAAATTAAAGTGCTACTATTTACACATTATACCACCGATTGCGCACTAGTGAGTTTTCCATTTTCTTGATGTACGAAACATTTAAGGTAATTAACCCTAAGGTTAGTCGACTAGAGACGGGTTGAGTTAAGTTCAAATACCTTGAATTCAAAACTTGATAATTTTTTTAGAGTCAAACCATGAGAGATTTATCACTCATAAATTTTTTAGTCTTGACGTGGATAATCTGTCTGTAATCAAATCGGGGAGAATCCTATGGATGAAGTTTTGTCATGCATGTAGAAATACTATTATCGTGTGACTTGAAGCTCTTAGCTAAGTTCATCCTAATTCCCATCATCATGTGCTCTCATGTTTGGCCACGTTGTTGAAATATGGTGTAGCTTGGCTATCTGCTTGGTGCATGTAACCTTCGATCGGTTGTTTGGATGGGTAGGAAGTGGCTAAAAAACCATTCAAAACACATGCAGGAGACACGCAAGCATGAGATTTGACTCAAATGTAACAAATGCCCATGAGAACTCATTAGGGTAACTCGAATGATAGTCGCGGAGACACACAAACATGAGACACGGCTCAAATGTGACAAATGCCCTTGAGAACTCACAAGTGTAGCTTGGATGGTAACTGGTGAGCCTAGATTTTGTTGGGTCAAGCCCAGTTAGTGAGGTGAGCCAAAATTAGTTACAAGGCGGGTTAAGTCCAATTCATCGATCCGACCTAGTCTAAGGCCCAAGGAGTCCAAGAAAATTAGAGCACGTGGAGAGCAATTATCCGAATGCTCACTCTCGAAGATCTAGACAATTTTTAATTGTACTTACTTTTTGTAACTATCATCCCCAAAGGACTGGTGTCTTTACCCTCACATCAGCACTTTAACTAAGACTCTGTATCTATAAATTGTAAGTTCTCTCTACATGAGAGGGCATCTCCCTATACACATCTTCCATAGCTATTTCTCTATCCTAACTACCATACCTCTCAAGGAACTAACATTTGTTCTCTCTCTTTCTCACCTTACTTTATGAATAAAGGTTTTTCGGCCACCTTTGCCGTTTCTCTAAGTGGAGTAAGTCATCCTGACCAAACCACTATATACTTGTGTGTTGACACAATATTTACATTTTTATCATTAATTGTTTCATTAATTCTCTTACATTATTCATTCGATTGTTGATCTTACATAAATCTATTTTTTACATCATCAGTAACGACAAAACCTCGGTCTTAACTATCCTAAGTTGCTAAGTTTTCTTTTCATAAGTTTTCTTTTCATAAGAGATGCTCAAATTGATTTGATGTGTATAATTTTTGAGGAATTGTGTGCATGTTAAGTTTACCTATCACCTGCGAGTTAAAAAAATACGTGTTGAAAACAAATGCCTCTTTTCGAGGGACATATCTTCCAAACTCTTTTTGAACAGCCAGTATCATTCATTTTGACCTCATATTGATGGCATGATTTGCGGCACCTACTGCTTTAAACATCATCATTATTGTTTCATGTGGTTAGTTATCTAATCGTTGCTTGATGTGGAGGTTTGAAATTACTAGAACAACACTTTGGGTCCCAATGAGGACTTTAGTTACTTAGCTATCTAGGTAGGCTAGCTCATGGGGTGCTCATAGGGGTGTAATTTGGGTGGGTCAACCCAAATTCAATTCGAATCTAACTTGAAAAAAATAAAGTTTAAGTTGATATTTTTAATATTTAGGTTGGGTTGGGCAGAAAAATACTGATCCGAATTGATTTTAGATACTGTCCGTGTTGATGCCTCTGGTTATTGGACTCAACCTGAATATATAAATCAGGCTTAATATATATATATATATATATATATATATATATAGTTCAGTCTTATGTTAAATATTTGACTGTTATGTCTATGTTAAACATTAATTTTTATGCTTTAAATACTATGATTTTTATGTTAAACATTTGATTGAAATTGATGGTTGTTATTTTAAGTAAATACTATGCGGTATGTATCAAGTTTAGAATAACATGTTGATTTTGGGCTTGAATGAACTCTACTCGAATTCTAATCCGAAATCAGCTCGAATTATGTAACTTGAACTCAACTTGAATTCTAATCCAAAATTTGTCCGAATTATATAACTCAAATTCAACTAAAGCTAACTCGATTTAAACTTGGACAATAATCGAATTCAGTACCTCGAACAAAAGTTGAATTATGATTACAAATTATATACATAAGATTAGATTAGAGTCGACCCCTCCACTTGCCCGATCCGAGTTGCACCCGTAGGCACTCAGCATTGGCCACTTCCCGAGACTTAAGCAGTTGAATTTCCAAACCTTAAAAAATTGAATCCGACAGAGCAATGGCATTGCCGGAAATTCAGTGAATTAATGAGGGTGCCAAGGTCATAAAAAAATCAACAAACGAGCCTACTTAAAGGGTTCTATCATGAACAGCACATTACCTCTACCTCTAAACTCCAACAACCAAACTCCATAGAATTTGAACTGCTCTCCAAGAAGTTCAAAACTACCATGAAGACCCAACGTCCTCTCTCTCTCCTCTCCATCCTCTTCTCAGCCTTCCTCCTCCACTTCCACCCTACGCCCACTGCTGGATACTACTTCTACGACACATCCGCCACAACCACCGACACCGCCACCGCCGGCGGTGACACCAATTTCATTCGTACTAGTTGTCAAATAACCCTATACCCAGACCTCTGCTACACCTCCCTCTCCCGCTACGCCAACGCCGTTCAACAAGACCCAGCTCGGCTTGCCCGCATAGCTATATCCGTCAGCCTCTCCAAAGCCAAGCACATGGCTGCCTACGTCTCCAACCTCTCCCGCCAAGCCGACTATGGAGCTCCACCACGAGCTGCTGCCGCACTTCACGACTGTTTCACAGTCTTCGGAGATGCCGTGGACCAGATTCGCGGCTCGCTCAAGCAGATGCGGCGGCTTGGAGGGTCTGGCGAGTCACTGAGGTTTCAGATGAGCAATGTTCAGACGTGGATGAGTGCAGCTTTGACGAATGAAGACACGTGTACTGATGGCTTTGAGGATGTCCCCAATGGGCCCTTGAAATCAGATGTCTGTGATGGGGTTGCGAAGGTGGAAGAGGTGACTAGCAATGCACTTGCTCTGGTTAACAGTTACGTTGCCAAGGTGACGACTCCTTGATGAGCGATTACTGGCCGTTAGATTATGAGATAAAAATAGGGTACGTACGTAGGTTAATGTATGTGCTGTAAAAGATAAGGTAGGTTAATGTTTGTTGTATAAAAGATAAGGGTCAAAGTGTTTTTAGTTCTTCAATAACTGTATATGTATTTTGGGAGTTTCCGACTCTGGTTGATTTTTTGTTTGTTTGTTTGTGTTGTATTATTGTGCTCGTTCTTGCTTTCATATGAAAGAAAAAGAAACCTATAGAAGGGTGGTAACCAGCCTATTCACTGAAAAGCTTGGATCACTTGATTTTGACTCAGTGGAGATAACTCTTCTTTTGATCGTGTTGTATCAAAATTGGCTCGTGATATATCCGTCTCATTTTAAATCTTGTATAGTCGGATTTGTTTCGTATGTAAACAAGCTTTGCTAAATAGATTTGTGTCACATTTAGTAGGGTTAGTGTGGATGTGTTTATTTGAGAGACGTAACAAGTCTATTCATTTATCATCTGAATCTACTAAGATTAAATCTAAACTTATAAATGTTTGATCAATTTTTTATTGGATTTGCAAATCATACCAAAAATTACCTAACCTAGTTAAAATTGGGGCCTAAGTGTTTTTTTAAAGGGCCCCAAATATTTGTATTTATTCAGGGGTCTTAGGTGGCACCTTAATTGCCTATGCATAGGGCAGGCCCTGAATGGCACATATTATTAGGGCTGGAAATAGTAATGTTGTTGGATTCATACCTGTATATATAGTAAATTTTGATGGAGTTGTGTTCACTCATTTATGTCCATTAGTTTACAACCTCAACCTCCTAAGTCCATTAGTTTATAATCTCAACCTCCTAAGGTTAAATCAAAACATGTTAATTCTATGTTTCACAGGTCATATTGAGAATTACCAAGTTCATGCGTGGATATATTTATGGGTAAAAGGACGAATCCAACATATATATCAGTCAAGGAAAAAAAAAAGGAAAAACTATATGCATAGGGTGGTCTTATAAAAAATTTCTTTTACAAATAGTCAATGGGGGATGGTTAGGGAACAAGTACGTATAGTTTAGTTAATATTTACCTAATACACGAGAATTTTCAAGTCCTTGAAGGGGCAATTTCCCCTTCCCGGCCCCCTCGTTTATGTGGGTCACTATATATATGAGGGGGCACATGCGTTTGCGTGCCCGAGTTTATGGTTTTTCATCCTTTTCATTTTATTTTGTGTGTGTGCATTTTCATATTGAACAATGCTAGACTAATATCGATCCAATAAATCAACCCTCCTCTTGCTGGGTTATACTTATGGTACAACCACTATTTTTCCTAATGCCAGTAAACTAGCTGGCACCATGAGCTCCTTATATCTCATGTTTCCTTTTCGAGATGACAGACTGCAATCAGTTTATAAATATTCAATGTTATGGAAGTTAGAGAGGAGATGTGTGAATGGATCAACTGGTACAACCACAGTTTTATTATATGATTTTTATCTGTATCTATTAGCAATTCGAATTTTACATTTTATAAAAGTATAATAATGGTTGAAATTAATCTAATATTTATCTAATTTTATTTAATGGTATAAAATTTATTCTAAAAAAAAATTCGCCCAAAAGTATCATTTTTTTTATACGGTCACCAATGTCAAACAACTCATTCTTCAATCCTATAAAGTTTTGCTAGCATTCATTATAAAGCTAAAACTCAAACCTATCCATTATTACCAATCCTCAAACCAACTTAGTGTAATCTTCATGATGATGTGTTTTTATTTTCATTATCATGTGTATGAAATGGAGACAGATATCATTGAGGGACACTCAGCTTTAGAGATCCTGTTTATAACAATGATGTGCATTTGAGTGTTTTACATGTAAAATAAGTATGTTGCTGTAAAAGTTATATATTTGTAGGATCGGTTATAACTTTTTTTATTATAACTAAGACCCCCAAAAACTTATGTGAAAAAAATTGAGGGTGAACATGTGTCCACTCTAGTCTAATGTGGCTCTGCCACCGAATGAAATTGTGTTCTATCATACTCAATTACTATCATTTTAGATTTGTATCGTGTTCATGTAATAATCATGTTAACACAAGCAATTTATTGTCTGAAAATTTCATATAACACTAGAGCGAAAAAGCGAAATAAAAAAAATACATTTTTTTTTTCAAAATGCACCTCTAAATTTGTACAAACCAATTATTGGATTGGAGTTTGGTTAGCATTATACATTTGAAAAGTGCACCAATGTGGACATCATGTAATATGCATTGTATAACACCAGATCATGTAGATCACACATTTTTTTTTTTTGGGGGGGGGGGGGGAGGGTTCTTTTCTTTTTCTTTTTCTTTTTTTAATTTGTAGGCAATAAGTTTTGAATCATTGACTCCTTAATTCTCCTAACAAATCATATCAACATTAAATAAACAACGCTATTACAACAGAAAATTTGATCTTATTCGCAACATAATTGATAGGTAATCTTATTTTAGTTAGTTAATTATGTGATTTATCGGACCAAAATAAACAATAATAAGTGATTTGGCTTGAGAGTAATTAGATTTTGCAGCACAAACTGAAGTATGAAGCTTAATCTTATGATGCCAAGAATTTAATTATTTGACGACAATGATGAGAGAGAGAGAGAGAGAGAGAGAGAGAGAGAGAGAGAGAGAGAGATTGGGCATGCACGTGAAAGGAGGGGAAGAGACAGTTTGGCCAGAAAGGGAGTGATAGAGAGATACTTCTATTCATCGAAAGGTTCGCTTTGGGGTTCACGGGTTGGCCTTTGTCTAGTTCATTCAATGGGGGGTCAGTCCACACTACTAAACATGCATGCAGTTTCGCTGTTAATCGACCTGGATCTTTCGAGTTTTTTGGTATATTTGTTAATCGGCTTGAGCCTTCCGAGTTTTAGTGTATTCAGATTCGAATTGGGTTGAATAAGAGCTCGAGCTTGGTTAGGGTTATTGAACTTTTATCATAGGGACATTCTGATTTGTTTTAGTCTTTGTCATCTGATTGTAATACATTAATACTGCCAAACCACGACTAGGATGTTGGCTTCATTTGACATGAGCACAGAAGATGTCCAAAGCTTTGCAAAGTGATGCATCACGATGCATCACATGGCAGATCACGACCGTTGAAAACTACGTTAAGGTGCGTTAATCAGGGTTGATTTTGAGCGGCAGTGTTAAAAAATTTTAAAAGACCCTATTTTGAAAATTCCAAAGTAGGTCGTTTTTTGACTTAAAAACGACGTTTAAGGCACTTTTTAAGTACTTTTTTATTTTATTCTTCTGTTTGAGGTATTTTTGTAATATTACTTATTTGCTTGATTTTTTTTGGTAATTTAGGATTATTAGCGTTTCGTATTTATATTATGTTGAGAAACTAATTTAGCAATTTGGTTTTATTTTGAATAAACATAGAGACGAATTCTCTTTTCTTCCCAATTGATTTGGTATTCTTCATGAATCAACAAGGTTTTTGAAGGCTTTAATCTGGTATAATTGTGATAATCAATAGGTTATAATTTTTGTTGTTTAATTTCGTTTTTTTATGGGTAATTTAGAAGTCGGTACAAAAATTTAGACTTATTTGAGCTAAACTACATTAAAACAACTTATTTGACCCTAAGTGCATTTTTTTGAAAAAAGACTAAAAGGGTATTTATTACTCCATTACTCTCTTTCCTCTCTCTTCATTACTCTTTCACTCTCTCTTTCTTATTTTCTCTCTATCTATTTCTCTATCTCTCTCTCTCTCTCTCTCTCTCTCTCTCATATTGATAAATTTTTTTTAAATATGTAAAGATTTGATTTAATTTTTTCATCTCTCTCTCCCCTTATTTTTTTTCTCTCTCTCTCACTCCTCCCCTTATTTCCTTGTTCTCTCCCTTTTTCTCTCTCCTTATATCAATGCTACACAACACAATTATACTAATCAGTTACACCAATTAGTTACAATTACTTTATAATACACTAAACAATTACTCATGTGTTCTAATAAACTAAACAGTTATACTAAACAATTATATGAAATTACAATACCAACTCAATTTGTCATTTTGTTATTTACATAAATCAAAGAGTTACACCATTTAGTATCACGACATGGTTACATCAATTATATACACCAAATTGGGTTTATCATTACACAAAAGACTTTATCATTACACAAAAGACTTTATCATTATACTAAATTTGATATATATGATTTGTGTAACGATGTCGTGATACTAAATAGTGCAACTATTAAGTTTATGTAAACAACTGAATGACAAATTGAGTTGATATTATAAATTTGTGTAATTGTTTGGTGTAACTGTTTGGTTTATTAGAATGCATGAATAACTGTTTGGTGTATTATAAGACAATTGTAACTGATTGGTGTAACTGATTAGTGTAATTATGTTGTTGTAATGTTGATATAAATAAAGAGAGAGAGAGAGAGAGAGAGAGAGAGAGAGAGAGAGAAATGGTCACAGAAAATAAGGGGAGAGAGAAAAAATAGGGGAGAGAGATGAAAAAATAAATCAAATATTTACATATTTGAAAATAAAATAAATTATCAATGATAGATATAGAGAGAAAATAGGGGAGATATAGGGAAAGTAAAGGGGAAAGAGAGAGAGAGATGGAGAGAAAATATGGGAGAGATAGTGAAAGAATCTAATGAAATCTTTACATATTTGATTAGATATATAACTGTCAATTAAGAATGCATAATTTAAGGGAAGGTGTTTAGGTAAAAAAGATTTTAATTCATTTGAATTTTGTACCTTAACACAAAAAGTTTTATAAAAATTGTACTTAATGGAATAAACAACTTATCCATACACTTTTGCCTAAATAAGTCTAAAAAATTGTACCCACACCTAAAAAACTCTTTTTTGATCCACGCTACCCTACTTCACAAAGGGGTCCATATTTGAGGAAGATGAATTAAGCTTGGACCAGTGCTGCTAACAATTTTCAGGCTAATTAGTTGGGCCTGTGTTTGCCATTTTTCTGCCTATTGGGTTGAGTTTGGGCTCTCAATACGCCCAACAACTACACCTCCCGAACTTATTACTGTTTGATATAAACAAACGGAAAAATAGCACTCAAATCATATTCAAACCAAGCCTTCATGAGAGTTTTCGTGGTAGTACACAATAAAAATTTGGTAAGTTTTCATATTGCAGTCTAAGAGTTTGTTATATAAAAGTTATCTGTCTAATGATATGGTGAATAGCTCTTATAATCGCGGTATTGTATGCATATATTCTTAGTATTAGTCATTCTTAGTATTAATCATCTCTATTAGGTTGAAACACTAGTTTAACCATCAAAAAGTGGAAGCAACTTACAAAAAAAAATTGAAAACAACTAAAAGAACTTTATACTTCTTTATGCTCCGTTTGGTAGGACGGATGGAAAGTAGAATGAATACACTTTTTATTCTTCAAGGAAGAAAAATAGGAATTATACATTTTTCTTTCTTTGTGTTGGTTGGATGGATAGAAAATAAAAATGATTATTTTTTTTTTTTTTTTGCTTGGTAAGATGGAAAAAATATTTTTTTTATTTTTTATTTTAAATTTTAAATTTTTTTTAAAAAAGTATAAATATATATTTTATCATTGTATTTATATGTGAAATTAATGTATACATAATGTATGTATACTAGTAATAACCCGTGGCTGAAGGCACTAAGTAATTCAAAAAATCTCGAACATTGGTCATGCAATATAAATATTTCAAAAAGTACTTTATTTTTCATTATTTTCTTTAGTTATACAATTCAAGATCAATTTGAAAACACTAAGGCATTGAGTCCAAAACTTATGACATAAAAAAAATAATTAACACTTCAAAACACAACCCTCAGACAATATCATTCCACATACACAATTTGTATAATCGAAGTAGTAAAGAATACAAATTTTCATTAAAAAAAATGACACATGTCACAGTCATTCCTAAAACACATGTCTTTGAAATGCTCCTCCAGTCTTGGGGAGAATTCACAAAACTCCATTCTATCGAGACTTGAATGGATTATCAAAAATATTTTACTTGCCACAGTCATTCATAAAACAAATCTCTCTAAAATGCTCCTCCAATCCTTGGGAGAATTCACAAAACTCCACTTCTATCAAGACTTGACTGGAGTACTGAAAATATTTTACTTGACATCTTAAAAAATTGGAATAAGCAAGACTTATTTGCTCATTATTAAAAAAAACTCAATACTTCCCAAACTCAAGTCATTATGTCTCATTTTTTTTGTATTAAAAAACTAAAATTTCATGTGGTCTACATCTATCCAAAATTTAAAGTTACATAACAAAAAAAATCATTCACTCACTTGATAAAACCATATATATTAATTTAATGGGTTACTCCAATTCATTAGTGATGAATTTAAAAAATCGTCACCGTACAATTCAAAAAATAAATATCCAAGTACTGAAAAAAACAAATTAATTGTCATGATAAAATTAATTTTTCGCACTGAACACCAAACTGTCGAATGGAAAGTGGGCACCATGATCAGATTAGTTACCACTAACAACTATGAACTTCTACAACACAATGCAATAATACTAATTTGCAAGAAATGTCTTCACATGACCAACAATGAAAAATATACCCAATCTTGACCGAAAGATTTTCATCACAGGATTGATTTGAGTCCAAATTTATTCTTGGAATATGAATCCAAATTCAGAGGAACAGGAAACATTAGCTTAACGACATTGGGTGAAAATCTTACCTTGATTCAATTTTTTTGTGTATGTTTATGATTTGTTGAATTCAAATGACTCATGAAGTAATAAGGAGGCTATCCAAATATACATGAGTTAAAAATAATTAAAACACACAAAAAAAATTATAAAGTTATTCAAGTTTTTTATTACTGAAATGATTTGAGTTGAGTGGAAGACAATTCAAGAGAAAAGCTATATTCGGGATAACAAAATGAAAGTAAATCAAACAAAACAAAAATAGAGAAAATTAGAGAAAAAGGCAAAAAAATTGCATCCTTGTAGCATCACTGTTTGCAGAATTGTGGGTTTCCCAAAAGTCCTCAATTTTTCTATTTTATATTGTATCATCATTATTGTCTATTCCCTTTTTTGTTTTTTTTTTGGCTGTAATTTCTGAGTCAGTATAACCCCAAGAGAGATAAAGATATATCTTGGGCTTAAAGCACCTCTTAGCCCTCCTCCACACACATGCAATCAGTTTGTCTAATATGTACCTTGCAATGACAAACTAAAGTTGGCACATCCATATTCATGTATATGGGATGGATGGTACAGACTCTTGATTTCAGACTCTTGATTTCAAACTCTTGATTTCATCTGAACCATCTATATTCATTGTATATGGGATTGTACAAAACCCACAAACACGTTCTTGATGTTAGTCTTGAAATCTAAAGCCAATTCTTCATCAGGATAGATTTTTCACCACACTACATGAAGCCATCACTTTCTTCTCATTGTTGGTCAATACATCACACTCCTAGGAAAAGCATTCCAAGACAAAGTATCCGGGTGGACCATTTCCCTAGCCAGAACAAATTGGGCTTCACTTTCTCTATACATACAAACAAAACAGTAAATGTCATTATGAAAATCTGAGCAATATCCTAAAGATTCAAATTGGATCAGATTGAAGCAAAATTTCCATCACGAAATGAGACAAAGAGGGGGAGACATACCTTGGCGATGGCTGTGCAGGTGATGGTATCGAATAGTCGCAATTGGGCACGTGACCATGTTACCCAAAGAATGGGGAAGATAGAATGGACGGGGAGATGAGACACCAGAGATAGGGAGGCATGGGGAGAGAGTGAGAAGAAGGGTGGAGAAGGGAAAAACAGAGTCTGAGCTGAAGAAGAGAGAGTGAGAGAGAAAGGGGGGAAAAACAGAGCGATGGGATGAGATGAGAGTCCGAGAATCTTGCGGAATGAGAGTTGATGGTGTAAATCTACCGAGAATGAACTAGAGGTCAGATATGCGTGGAGTTAAGAGTGGTGTCCGAGCTACGAGGCTCGTGTCAAGCAATGCTGGTTGATGCTTAGGGGAATTGAGGATGGGGAGATAACACAACAGAATTATAGTGGTTCACCGGCTTGAGCTCGGCTAGTCCACTCTGGAATGGAGCCTATAGCTCCTATCTTCTTATTGATGGTACTGAATCTGTTACAATGTAGTCAGAGGGGAGTTAGGGTTCTTCGTGGCTCCACCGCCTCTCTATGGAGGCTTACTCCCCTTTTATAGCCTCTTGTTTACCTCTAATCCGATTTTACTTCCTATAATGGAGGGATTTTCTCCCCTCTACTCTCCTCCGTTCCGGGGTTACCTAAACTCCTTTTGGCTGGATCAATGGACTCTATCCCGAAATCTTTGCCTCTTATGGTGGGATCCTTCTCAATCTTCTGAGAGGATCTCAATCGGCTACGAATCTCATGCCTTGAATCCAGCTTGGTTATTGCTCTGGAGGTATTTGCTATTGTCTTGTTGTTCCCTATTTTGTTTTTACTGTGGGGAGCTCTGATTGCAACTGGATGAGCTCTGCTGGTTTTTCCTGACCTCCCATGTTGAGCTCATTTCCCGAGCTGAGGCTTGGGCTCTTTTTAGGTATCATCAGTTGCCCCCCAGCCTTTGCCTTAAGTTAGCTTAGGCAGGGGCTGAACTGCTTCCTCAAATCGAGCTAGATCCGCACGTGGCAACCCTTGGCTTCACACGTGACCGAAGCCTTTTGACGGTTTGCAGCACTCATGACTCTCCTCGATTCCCGCGCACGTTTCAGCCCACGTCCCTTATGTTTTAAATACCCAAACGGCTACCTGAACCGCTTCTTTCCACTGTTCATCTTCTTCTTTGTTCTTTGAACTTCTTGCCTCTGCGAATTCTTGACTCTCTGTCTCGAAGCTTTCTGATTCTTGCTCAAAATCAGTTTTTTTGTGTTCGATTCGAGGACTCGCAGTGCTTTCCCCCTTGATTTGGCCCCGGATTGTTGTTCGTCGCTCTCTCCCAACTAGGTACGCCCTTTCTGCCCCCTTTTCGCATCTTCCCTCATTCTGGATCCCTCGAGTTCGAGGTGGTTATTACGTTTTTGGTCTTTTCGGTTCTTTTATTGCTGGAATCGCAACTGTTGTCTATCCCCTCTTCCTTACATTGTGGATTGGAGCTCCATTGTGCACCTACTTGCTGTTGGGAGCTATTGTGCTGACCCTAGGGTTATTAGGGAGAGTTTAATTAGTGTTCCCCCTCTTTATCGTTCCTTTAATCTTCCCTTTTCTTGCCCAATCATGTCTGCCTCTTCTGGTGCCACCCGTTCCTCTGTTTCCCTACTAGGTGATCGGTCTGAGGACACTGATTTAGGGGACGTAGGTGATGAAATTGATAATTTTCCTGGTGCGGAGGTTGTAGAAGCCGAGGTCGGCACTGAGGAACCTCCTTCTACATCATCTCCCGTGCCCCCCAAGCCTGACAAAGGCAAGGGCAAGGTGAGTGGAGTTGGGGTAGAAGAAAAAACTTCATACTTAGGGGCTGTCTTTAGGTATGCCGAATTCGTGGGCTATAGTAGAGAGGCCCCTGCATTGATGAGAGCGTATAAAGCTCGCTATGGTTTTCCTCCTGGGGTTGAACCCTGGATAGTAGATAAATCCATCTACTATGTAGAAAAGTGAGTAAGAGGGTCTGCTTCTTCCTCACTGCCTTTGAGAACGGTCTTCACTTTCCCCTGCATCCCTTTATCAAGGCTGTTCTGCAACACTTCAACGTATGCCCTTCCCAGCTCTCCCCCAACTTCTATGGCATTATGGTAGGCCTCTTAGTCATCTTTAAGAAGCATAAACTCGGAGTTCCTAGCATTTCTTTGCTTATGGAACTTTTCAACGTCAAGCTGACCTCTTCCGAAGGCTTTCTGTATATTTCTAAGCGAAACAATGTTAGGAAGATCATTACCGACCTCCCAACTTCTCACAAAGCATGGAAAAAGCACTTCTTTTTTATTGGGGGTACCAACTGGGAGTATAATCCTGCGGATAAAACAGATACTCTTGGTATCCCTACGGCCTGGACTAGACTAGAAAACTTGGGTGAGTCTTTACTCAAGCTGGCTGAGCTCTGATCTGGAACTTATGAGCCTCTTTCTTTGCTCTTACTTGCTCTTTTTCATTTTTAGGTGGTCGGCCTGAGCTCAGCCCCGAAGATAAGAAGGTGCTATTAAAATTGGGGAAAATCAGGCCAGAGAGGTACGCTGGTCTCATCGAGTCTCGAAATCTGGTGGAGTTAGGTCTGAGCCCCTCCCCCCCCCCCCCCCCCGGCGACCTTAGCTATTCCAATATCTGCTGTAGGCATTGAAAAAGGTAATATCATTAATACTTTCTTTCTCTTCCCCTTTTTCTTTTATATTTCCTGACTCAACTCAGACCTTCCAGGTCCCTCCACCATGAAATCTACTCCCGAAGAGCTCAAGGCTAAGGTTGAAGAGTTGATGAAAGGTGGTAAATTCAGCAAGCGCAAGGCCCAGGTCGGCTCTGGGAGCGGCCCTATTACCCGGGCTAAAATTTCGAGGTTGGAGATGCCTTCGCCCTCCTTATCTGTTAAAGAACCGGCTCCCACCAAGGCGTTGCCTTCCTCATCCGGCACTCCTCAAATTGCAGTCATCTCTTCCGCTCTAGAGGCTCAGACTGCGTTGGTACCAGTCCAAGTGGGAGGTCAGTCTTCCCCTTCCTCCTCTGAGGTCGAGAAGGCTTTGGGACTGATCCCCAATCTCCACCCCAGAACTTTCAAATACAGTGCCTCCGGGAAGATTGTTGATGGAGGGGGAAAATCCGAAGAGGAGGATGAGGATTCTTACTTCGACAACAAGGATCTAGCTGCGGGAGCTATTTCTTCTATTTTTTCTGAGTCTGACGTCCTGAAGGCTGCTTCTGTGACCCTTGAGGAATCCATCTCTTCAGCTCTTCAAGGAGCAGCCGCTGTAAGTGCTAGCATTTTTTCCCTTTCCACTTATTTTCATTTCATAGTCTCACGTAATTTGCTGAACTTCCTTTGTGTCCTCAGACGGCTCTCCACGTGAAGGGTCTATTGCACCGGGTTCGATCTTATGAGCGCTCTGTCAAGGCTCTGAAGGCGTATGAGCTCAAGGTTGCTGAATTGTCCTTTGAGAATAAGGACCTTAGGACCCATATGCAAGACCTTAAGGACCAAGTAGAGAAGCAAACCTCCGACCTCAAACATACCCTAACTGTCAAGGTCCGAGCTGAGGAAGGGGAGAAAAAAGCTCGGGATGAGCTACGGATAACCAAGGAGGATCTGATGCTCAAGACTGAGGCATGGTCCAAGGCTAGTCAAGAGGCCTTTGATACCAAGAAAGAACTCAGCTAGGCAAAGCAGGATTACCTCACCCTCAACGAAGCAAATGGCAAGCTCTGCGAGGAGCTCGAGGTGCAGAAAGACCTGGTCAAACAGAGGGCTAACAAGGTGGTAGAGCTGAAGGATGAGGCCACCACCTTGTGGGCTACTGGGTGGCTTGCCTTTAGGCGAATGACTATCAAGGCTTTTCCAGATCTGGACTTCAACTTCCCTATCCCCACCGAGGAAAAAATGGAAGAATCTGATTCTGATAATGAGGAAGGTGTTTCGGTTCCACCAGCTGAAGCCTCGAATCAAGATGTACTTGCTTCTCCAGTTATTCCGTGTGCCACTCCCTTTTCTGCTGAGTTTTCTGGAGCTCTTGCCACCTGGACAGGCTCTCTTGCCACATTTGCTGAGCTCCCAACTGCAACTCCTGAGCTCCCAACTGCTACTCCTGCGATTGGTGCCACTACACCATTCTCAACTGACCTTGTGACCGAGGCCCTTATTCAGAATTCAGAATCAATAGGAGCAGAGATCCGTGCAGCTGGCTCCCCTGGAAGTTCTTCTCTTTTGTCTGCTGCTGAGGGCTCATCCACGGGGTTGCAAACTCCTTCAATTATGCCTTCCCTAGATACTTAGAGCTCCTCTTTGTGTTCATGTAATTCCATCTTTCTTTTTTTTTTTTTTTGTACTTCGAACTTGTGTTTTGGAATACAAACTTCACAATGTAATTTCTGAATCTTGTTTTGAATTGTGATGTGTTGTGATTTCGATTTGAGACATATATGGTTCTGTTTTACTTTGCATTCTTTCTTCTCTTCTCCTTGTACTTCCCCTGCCCCCATTGCTTTGAGAAGCGCTTCAGTCCTTTTTGAAGCAAGATTATGGACTTTATGAGCTGCCAAGCTCTTTTGATGAACTAAGGAACTCATCAGGAACTTCACAATTCTGATGTGAGAAAGGTTCTTGGAACTGAAGGTCTCAAAGACTTGTTATGGAGATGCCAAGTTGCCAACTGAGCTGAGCTCAACTCTAAGGAGTATGAGGGATATTCTGTTTACTTGAGGTCAAATTTATTTTCAACTGTTTTGAGTCATTGGGAGGGGTAGTCTTGTGCTGACTCCTTTTCCCGCCTTTTCCCAACTGCTTTCCAAAACCGTAACCACATTTATTAATTAGGAACTCAAAAAGACCGCCGACTCTGTCCTTCGCGTGGCTCTTGGTTTCCTAAAAACTTACAAACTCCTTTAAGTCTCCTAACATCTGCTGAGTTTCTTCTCTCTTGCCAAAAATATTTCTGAGTTTCTTCTTGATCTTTCGTGGTTTCCCTCTGTTTTCACCATAACCTTTAATGGCTGCCTCCGTCTCTTCTTTGTTCAAGGAACGCACTTCCTTCGGAATCGAATGGAAGTGGCATTGTCGCTACTTGTCTCCTTCGACATTAGAGCCTTCTGATTTGGTATCAATCAAGAAACGGTTTTTTCCTGATCTTG
This sequence comes from Ilex aquifolium, assembly GCA_951799425.1. Taxonomy (NCBI): domain Eukaryota; kingdom Viridiplantae; phylum Streptophyta; class Magnoliopsida; order Aquifoliales; family Aquifoliaceae; genus Ilex; species Ilex aquifolium. The sequence continues at coordinate 39,493,173 of OX637397.1, read as the reverse complement.
ATTTGCCTCTGCGAGTCTCTACCCCTGACGAGCCCTGCAGCTACTTTTCTCGAGGGGAAGTCTGTTTCTTTGAGGGTGCAATGGACATGGGACTTCGCCTTCCCATTCATCCGGCTATCGGGCGAGTTCTTGCCTATTATGGTCTATGCCCTTCTCGCCTTTCCCCACGAGGATGGGCCGCTATGGTGAGCTTTTTTTTGTTCTGGCGCCTGTATGGCAACGGTAGGTTCCCCCATGTTTCCGAGTTCCTTTACTTCTTCGAGATCGAGGAAGACGATACCCCCTGCTTCAGCTTCTTTCGTTGGAGGCACTTTAATTTACCTCGTTTGGTTCTAGGCCTTCCTTCCAATCCTAAAGGGTGGTCTAAACATTTCTTTTTTGCTTCTGGGGAGTCTTGGCGGTCCCCTGAGGTTCGCTGTCGTGATGCCAGGATTCTGCAGTCTTGGAAGAGCTTCTCTCGCATTGGTAAGATCGAGCTGAGCTCTCTTGAACATATTGTATATTGTTTTTTTATTTTGAAGACATATTCTTATTATATTCCTGTTGCGCAGGTCCACCTGATCTGGACGTGCCCGAGATGACGAACATTGATGAGCTGTTGCTTGTGGAGCCGAGGACTTATTCTGAATTGATGACGAGTGCCAACCTTTATTTGCTTGGGGCTGAGGCTACTGAGTATGAATTTTCCTCTGTTCCCTATTCTTCCTGGACCTCTTTCTCTGATTCTGACGAGGAAGGGGATTCCGACGAGGAGGGGGGCACTGGTGCGAGCTCAAAGAGACGTAAGAGGGATGGCTCCTTTTCTCCTGACTCTCTTTCCACTATTTTTCTTACCCCAGCAGGTCAGAAGCTTCTTGATTCACTCTACAAAGCTGAGCAGGAAGGGGATGAGCTGAAGGAGGAAAATGCTCGCCTGAAGGAGGAAGTGGCCGAGCTGAGGTCACTGCTTAAGAAGGATTAGGAGTTCTGCCTCCCTGTACTTCCTCTTTTTTTGAATGATGCCAAACTATGTCTCTCTGTATATTTTTTGAACGCTTGTACTCTTGAATTCTTGGAATGTCAGACCTTTCTTTTTGAATGTGCATGTCCATGTATGAGCTGAGGGGGTCATCTCTTATGAGCTAAGGAGCTCATTCTGGATTCTGTAAGTTTAGGCGCTGAACTTTTTCAGCACATTCTTCGTGTTCAGAACACGAACGTGAATGGAAAAAAGAAGATCATGTTTGCACTGACATCTACTGTACCAGACATGGAGCTGAGAGATGATCCTGAATGTTTGGAGAAGATCAGGAACCACCGTGGCCTTCGTCAGTATTGGGGTCTTTGAGTGCGTGGGCTGCACACGAAAACTACTGGTCGTGGGGAAAATACTGTTGGTGTCTCCAGGAAGAGGCCATCTTGAATTTTATGAGCTGAGAAGCTTATCGTTTGCATATGAGCGGAAGAGCTCATCTTGAATTTTATAAGCTGAGAAGTTTATCGTTTGTATATGAGCTGAAAAGCTCATTTTGAATTTTATAAGCTGAGAAGCTTATCGTTAGTTGTAGAGCTCATCTTGAATTTTATAAGCTGAGAAGCTTATCGTTTGTATATGAGCTGAAGAGCTCATCTTGAATTTTATAAGCTGAAAAGCTTGTTGTTAGTTGTAGAGCTCGTTCCATATGTACTTGTTGCACATTCCTTTACTTTGGAAATCATATGAGGATGAATAAAAGACTCGTTTATTTTTATTGAAAATAGCTCTATTACAAGGAAAACTTACTGAAAGAACTTCTTAAGGTGTTCGACATTCCAAGAGTGAGGTAGGATCTTTCCTTCCTCTGTTTGTAACTCGTAGTTTCCTGGTCTGATTACCCTTGATATGATATAGGGTCCTTCCCAGTTGGGTCCCAACTTTCCATGCGTGGAATCCCTCTTCGCTAGCAGAAGCTTCCTCAGTACCAAGTCTCCAACCTTGAAACTTTTGTGCCTTACCTTCCTGTTGTAGTATCTTGCAGTTTTTCTTTGGTAAATTTGGACGCGATGCAGAGCTCTATCTCTTTTTTCATCCAAGAGATCGAGGTTCAGTAGGAGAGACTCACCATTGTGCTCGGCATCTGCAAACTCCACCCTAGGTGATTGAAGCCCTACCTCGACAAGTGCCACTGCCTCGATTCCAAAGGCCAAAGCAAACGGGGTTTCCTAAGTTGCTGATCTGACGGTGGTCCTGTAGGCCCACAACACTTCAGGGATGTATTCCACCCACTTGCCTTTTAGGTTTTCTAGTTTGGTCTTCAGAGCTGTCTTTATGGTTCTAATTGTGTCCTCTTCTTGTCCATTGGATTGAGGATGTGCAGGAGCTGAGAAATAGTTCTTTATCCCGAGCTCAGCACAAAACCTTTTAAATTTTGAGTTGTCAAACTGCTTCCCATTGTCAGACACGACTGCTCTGGGAACCCCAAACCTGCAAACTATCGATTTCTAAACGAAGTTTTGGACTTTTTGTTCGGTGATTGTTGCCAAGGGTTCGACCTCTGCCCACTTGGTGAAGTAATCCACCCCTATGATAGCAAACTTGCATTGTCCCATACCGGTGGGAAGGGGTCCAAGAATGTCCAAACCCCATTGCTGAAAGGGCCATGGACTTACCATCGAGGTTAGCAGCTCGGGTGGACAATGGAAAATGTTGGCATGCTCTTGGCAAGTCTTGAATCTTTTGACCAATTCGGTGGCATCTTTGAGCATGGTCGGCCAATAATATCCCTGCCTTAGTGCTTTTCCTGCTAAGGCCCGAGCTCTGATGTGATTGCCACATATTCCCTCATGTACTTCTCTGAGTATATAATTGGCGTCTTCATCTCCTACGCATTTAAGGAGAGGTGCTGAAAATCCTCGTTTGTATAGATTTCATTGCAGCATAGAGAATCTGGCTGACCTAGTTTTGAGCTTGGAGGCCTCCTTAGCATCGTTTGGCAAGGTTCCGTTCTGTAGGTACCCTATGATGTGGTCAATCCAGCTCGGCTGAGCTACGATTGGTAGCATTTCTTCTTTTTCAATGCTTACTGAAGGCTCTGGAAGGTGCTCAACTGGTATTAGCCTATCCAAGTCCTCTTGTGAGGCAGTTGCTAACCTTGCCAACGCATCTGCTCATGAATTCTCTGTCCTGGGAATGTGTATGACCTTAACATACACAAACTTCTTCATTAGTTCTCGTACCTTTCTGAGGTAAAGGATCATTTTTTTGCCTCTTGCTTCGTAGGATTCCTCTATCTGTTTTATCACTAGTTGAGAGTCACTGCAGATCTCCAGCTGTTCTGCTTCCATAGAACGAGCAAGATTGAGCCTAGCGATGACAGCTTCATACTCTGCCTCATTATTTGAAGTCTTAAACCCAAATCTAAGGGCATACTCAACATCTATTCCTTCTGGAGAGGTCAAGATCATACCTACACCGCTTCCCTGAGCATTGGCAGCTCCATCCACTGAAAGCCTCCATATGGGGAGGTCTGGTATTGAATATGTGGTCTTCATAGGGGCTGCTGCTGTGAATTCTGCGATGAAATCCGCCAAAATTTGCCATTTGATGGAAGTCCTTAGCTTATATCTGATATCAAACTCACTGAGCTCAATGGCCCATTTAACCAACCTCCCCGAAGACTCTAGCTTATGTAATACTTGTTTCAACGGCTGGTCTGTTGGAACCTCGATAGTATGAGCCTGGAAATAGGGTCTAAGTCTCCTAGCTGTTGTAACCAAAGCTAAAACGAGTTTCTCCATCTTTGGATATCTCTCCTCTGCCCCTCTCAGAGCTCTGCTGCAGTAGTAGACTGGTTGCTGAGCTCTGTCTCACTCCCTAACCAGCGCTGCGCTTGTTGAAAAATCTGAAACTGCCAGGTAGAGGGTAAGGACTTCCCCTTCTAAAGGGCTTACCAAAACAGGGGGGAGCTCATGTAATTTTTTGAGCCTTTGAATGCTTCTTCGCATTTGGCATCCCACTGGAATGCCTTCTTCAAGACTTGAAAGAATGATTGGCACTTATCGCTTGACCTGGACACAAAACAGCTCAAGGCAGCTATTCTACCTGTCAGGCATTGTACCTCCCTTGTGTTGGATGGTGATTGCATATCTAACACCGCCCTAACCTTTTCTGGGTTAGCTTCAATTCCTCGGCTGCTAACTATAAAACCAAGAAACTTTCCTGCCGAGACCCCGAATGCACACTTCGCAGGGTTGAGCTTCATTTTGTATTCCTTTAGGATCTAGAATGATTCAGCTAGGTGTTCGATGTGGAGCTCTGCCTTCAGTGACTTTACTAACATATCGTCGATGTAAACTTCCATGGACGCACCTATCTGCTTTTGGAACATCCTATTCACCAACCTTTGGTAAGTGGCTCCAGCGTTTTTCAATCCAAAAGGCATGACCTGATAACAATATGTTCTCTGTTCAGTCACAAAGGAGGTCTTCTCTCGGTCGCTGGGATCCATCCTGATCTGGTTATAACCTGAGAAGGCGTCCATGAAGCTAAGGAGTTCGTGTCCGGCTGTGGCGTCCACTATTAAGTCGATCCGAGGTAAGGGAAAGTTGTCATTGGGGCATGCTCGGTTGAGGTCAGTGAAGTCGATGCACAGTCGCCACTTACCATTGGTTTTTTTGACAAGAACCACATTTGCTAGCCAGGTGGGGTAGTCAACCTCCCTGATGGCCTCTACGTGGAGGAGTTTTCCGACCTCTTCGTTGATTGCTTTTTGGCGTTCTGGGGTGAAACTTCTCCGCTTCTGTTTGATAGGTTTGCAAGTAGGATTCACGCTGAGTTTGTGCGTAATGATCGAGGGGTCGATACCTTCCCTATCTTCTTGTTTCCATGCAAACACTCCTATATTTTCCTTCAAGAACTGGATGAGGAGGTTTTTGACTTCTCTGCTCAGCTTAGACCCTATATAAACGAGGTGTTCTGGTTCCTTGTCCAGCTGAATTGGCTCCAGCTCTTCTGAGGGCATTGATCTTGTTTCCAACTCATCCCTCATGTCGAGTTCATCCAGTTGGATGTTCTCAACCTCTTTCATCTTTACAGACGCCATGTAGCATTCTCTTGCTATACGCTGGTCTCCCCGGACCACTCCAATTCCATTTTCTGTTGGGAACTTAACGACCAAGTGATAGGCAGATGAGATTGCCCTCATAGAATTAAGGGATGGCCTTCCAAGCAAGATGTTGTATGCAGAAGGTGCATCCACCACTAGGAATTTTACGGTCGTGGTGGCTTGGCAAGGTGGGTCACCTAGGGTGAGCACAAGTTGTATTGAGCCCAGAGAGAGCACTCTTTCTCCTGAGAATCCCAGCAAGTGAGTACTTATAGGTTCAAGTTTTTTCCTTCCTATGTCCATTTTGTCGAATGCAGGTGCAAAAATGATGTCTGCCGAGCTCCCGTTATCGATCAGAACTCGATGAACGGTCCTGTTAGCCACCACAGCTCGTACCACCAATAGATCATCATGAGGGTATTGGCATCCCTCCAAATCAGAATCTGAAAAAGTGATAGATGTATCTATGCATGGTGCTTTGGATACAGTGTGCACTTCGAGAGCTTCTTCGGCTCTGATTCGTCGGAGGTGCGCTTTCTTGGCTGAGCTGGACTCTCCACCTCCCGCGAATCCTCCAGATATTACTCTAATCTCACCTAGAGGTTGCTGATGTGGCGCAGGTGCCTGCTGTTGAGGTGGCGGCGGTGGAAGAGCTCGGTGCTGGTTGTCATGGGCCACAAAGCGACGCAGCTGTCCTCGCTGGATTAGAAACTCGATTTCATTCTTTAGTTGAATGCAGTCATCAGTGTGGTGACCATGATCCCTGTGGTAATCGCAATACTTCGTGGGGTCTCTCTTGGCTGGATCTGCCTTCATCCGAGGTGGCCACCTTAGGAACTTCTCGTTTTGGACCTCATACAGAACTTGGGATACAGCGGCGGTGAGCGGGGTGTATCGCTGAGGTCCATATCTAGGCTGTAGTTCGGGCTATATGGGGCCCAAGCGGTCTCTAACATTTCCTCTTCTCTTCGGGGAGCGATCTCTATCCCTCCTTAGGGACCTCTCTCGCCCCTTTTCTTTCCTGGGACTTCGGTCCCTTTTCTTCTCTTCTTTTTCCTTCTCCTTACGTGAGGATGTACTTCCCACCTTGGAAAGGAGTGCCTCTTCCCCATTTATATACTTTTCTGCCTTGGCTAACACCTCATTCATGCTTGCTTGAGGGTTCTTTGATATAGAGAACATTAGGTCCTTTGACTGCACTCCTAATCCTGCAATGAAGGTAGTTATGGCAAACTTTTCGTCTGGAATGTCCACCTTCAGAGATTCTGAATTGAACCTCTGCACATAAGATCACAGGTTCTCCTTGGGCCTCTGCTTGATATTTAATAAATAGTAGCTCGGCTTCCTGTAGATCCGAGCTCCAATGAAGTGAGATACGAAGAAAATGGAAATTTCCTTGAAAGAAGAGATTGAGGCTGGGGGGAGCCTATTGAACCATGCCAAGGCCGACCCCTTCAAAGTAATGGCGAAGGCCCTGCATCGCACAGGGTCCTGGTATCCGTGCAATTCCATTTGGTTTTTGTAGGTGTTAAGGTGATCCACAGGGTCTTTTGTCCCATCAAAGACCTCTATCTGAGGTACTCTGAACTTCGGAGGAAGGGGAAAATGCAGCACCCCGGGGGTGAATGGGGATTCAGTTTGTTGCACCAAGGCATCCATCGTCACTGGGGCTTTGACTTTCACTGCCTCTCTCATGTGGCTGAGCTCTTGCTGGATATCCTTGAAGCGGTGTTACCAATATTGCTCCATTCTTTCATGTTGGAAAGGAAGGAAATCATTCCTATCCAGTCCTTCATTCTGGCTTTGTGCTTCTTCATTGACTCTCCTCCTAAGCGGCTGATGGGGTGCTTGGCTGCTTTCTCCTCCTTCGTTTGCTCCCCTGAGAGGATCAAGGCACTGCCGTTCCCTAGGAGGAAGATCATTCGGCCCTTGTCGGGGGTGGTCGCGCCTGCTGAGGATCTTGTAAGAGCTTCAAGAGCTCTTCATTTTGTTGAAGCAAGCGTTGATTGACCAGGCGAAGGGCATCCAGCTCGTTGTTAGAGGGAGGATCCACCGTAGGAGGGTCGTTTTCATCAGTGGGGATGAAATCGTGAAGGTTTTTCGGTTGCCTCCCACTGGTGACCTCCTGGGGGTTCTGCACACTTGGAGGATTCATCTGATTTTTACTCATGTTTTGTGTAGAGACCATCAATTACTGAGAAATCAGTATATTTGTAATAAGAACTGTCGTTCCCACAGACGACGCCAAACTGATGGTGTAAATCTACCGAGAATGAACTAGAGGTCAGATATGCGTGGAGTTAAGAGTGGTGTCCGAGCTACGAGGCTCGTGTCAAGCAATGCTGGTTGATGCTTAGGGGAATTGAGGATGGGGAGATAACACAACAGAATTATAGTGGTTCACCGGCCTGAGCTCGGCTAGTCCACTCTAGAATGGAGCCTATAGCTCCTATCTTCTTATTGATGGTACTGAATCTGTTACAATGTAGTCAGAGGGGAGTTAGGGTTCTTCGTGGCTCCACCGCCTCTCTATGGAGGCTTGCTCCCCTTTTATAGCCTCTTGCTTACCTCTAATCCGATTTTACTTCCTATAATGGAGGGATTTTCTCCCCTCTACTCTCCTCCGTTCCGGGGTTACCTAAACTCCTTTTGGCTGGATCAATGGACTCTATCCCGAAATCTTTGCCTCCTATCGTGGGATCCTTCTCAATCTTCTGAGAGGATCTCAATCGGCTACAAATCTCAAGCCTTGAATCCAGCTTGGTTATTGCTCTGGAGGTATTTGCTATTGTCTTGTTGTTCCCTATTTTGTTTTTACTGTGGGGAGCTCTGATTGCAACTGGATGAGCTCTGCTGGTTTTTCCTGACCTCCCATGCTGAGCTCATTTCCCGAGTTGAGGCTTGGGCTCTTTTTAGGTATCATCAAGAGTTTTATTGGCTTTTGGTTAGGAGAGTCCAAAATTCTTGAGTAACTTATGGGCGAGAAATCAAATTTTGATATCAATTATCATCGTTGGATCAAAAGCTTGAAAATGATCTGAGCAAAGATCACAGAGATATTATAATAAGGAAAGAAGATAAAAAAATCCCCAAATTTGAAGAGAGAGAGAGGCGTGAGTCAGACAATGTTGTTGGGCGGAAAAATAAAATTCAGTACTAACTGTAAACCGTTGGATCAATATTTATGAGAAAATCCGAACCGTCTTTTATGTTGGGATTACGTTGTCCGTTGTATGTGTTTATGTTTTGTCTCAAAATGATCTGGACCTCTTTTTGTCTCCAAAATTCAAACTCAGCTCTACTTTATTATATAAATATCAAATGATATATAGACAAATAAGATATATTTCAACACAAATAATTAACTTTTTATCCACTTTCCTTCCAATTTTAGAGGGATTGATTTTAGTGAGTTCGAAGGAAAGCTCATTTATCCACTTTTCTATCCATCATATTTGTTTCCTTACCAAATATGATATTTTATCTATCTTTCCAATTTTTCACCGTACCAAACGGAGTATTAGTGTTCGATTCATAATTTCCTTCATTTTTGTTTTTTGGTCCATCTGAAATGGGAGTATAACCGGGGACGCCCAACAAGTAGGTCTAGAATAGGTTGGATTTTGATCTTGATGCAACTATGATTAGTTAGGCATGGGATAAGAGTTTAACCACTTAACTGAATTGAATATGTTATATCATATTTTATCTTTTGAATTTGAGTATACAAGTACTCGATTCAATAATGAATGGATTATAATCTACATATAAATTGAATGATCATTGAGATCAAATTAGATTTTCGGATTGAATTTTCTTGTCAATGAATTCAGATATAGATTGTAAAAATCAAATATGTCAATACTTGGATCAAAATGGATCTGAGTTTTCAAATCAGATATGGATTCGAATCTGTCGAAATTCATTCTCGAATTTGATATGTCAGACACTTTTTTTTTTTTGGTTTAACGGTCAGGAGTGTCTGGGCCTGTTTAAGCGCACATCAACTAATCTCCTCCTCAATTCGGTCAAAGGCAGACCATCCGCGCCAAAATTAGGATATTCATGAGGAATAAATCCCTCATGACTTGACCCAAAGGAGTTGTCAAGATTCGAACTCAAGACGTCTAGGTTTACAGTTTCTCAATGTTATCACTTGAGCTACCCCTTATGACTCACCTCCTATGGTAGCTAAGCTAACTCCCTTCCATAGCTCAATTTATGTCATTTCCCTACGTTAGCATGTCAACACACTGGTTCTCCTCCGTAGTGTGTGAACAATAGGAATTTTAAGACTGTTGATGATGCAGTAGAAATGGGGAATTAGTGAGCACTGAATGATTCAGTCTGAGCTTCTAGGCTCTTGAGAATTAGACAAAAGGACTGGGATTAACACACAGAAGGTTTATAGTAGTTCACTAGCTCGGGAGCTCGGCTAATCCACTCTCAAGAGAGTCCCTTGCTCCTGGAAAATATATTGATAAAGGGGGATTTACACAAAATATTGAGTTAGGCTACAATTGCTTGTTGTGTTATTGGGGGTTATGCCCCTTATTTATAATTGGCCCTGAGCTTCGCTTGATCCTTGGTGTAATCCTTGCTCTTTCTTGTAACGGTTGCTACTATCCCGCAACGGTTGTAGAGAGTGCTGGGACAGTTGCGATTCTTATGTCTGGATAAGCGACCGTTGCTATCGAAGTGGTGCCTGGCGGAGGCCAGTTGTCTCCTATGTTGTTCTCCTTGATAGGCAGAAGCAGGGAGCTCGAGATCTATGGGCGACTAAAGCGAACTGAGCTCCCAACCTAGGAGAGCACGACTCGAATTATTGAGCTCAACCTTAGGCATATTTAAGGTACCATCAGCTGCCCCCCCCCCCAAGTCCCTGGTTAAGCGGAGTTATATGAGCTGAGACTGAGCTCTGGCTTGGGTGAGTGAGGTTGTCTGGGATCGACCTTGAGATGTGCACGATGGGACATTTTTTAACTGTTATGGCGAACATGTACTCATTTTTTCCTCATTTCTTGCGCACATCCCTCATCTTATGGCTCCACGTGTTCGGTCGTACGCTAGCCTTAAATACATCATCAGATGAAACCGCCTTCTCCATCATTTCGAACTCTCTTCATCATCTCTCTCTCCAAATTCTTTTCTTTTCCTTTTCCTTCGCGATTTCATCTTCCCCAATTCGCTGGAGATCAAGGGTTTTGCTGGCAATTTCCCAAATTCACTCTGACGATTCTGCGAGCTAGCTTAGTCTGTTCCTTATATCCCTCTTAGGTCTTTGATTGTTGCTTGACTCCAGCTAGGTACATCTTTCGCTTTGCACTTTTCCTTCTTTTTAAGTTTTCATTCGCTCTAGATCCCTCAAATTCGAGATGGTTGTTTAACTTCTGGACTTTTCGCTTCTGTTATTTTAAGAATCGAGATCGTTCCTTGTCCTCCCTTTCTCTTTTTTTGGACCCTTATTCATTTTTATTTTTGGCCGCTGGTGTCTTGACCCTTTGGCCCTCAAGGACTTCTTTTCTAGCGTTCCTCCCCTCTATACCTCTTTTAATCTTCCTTTCTCATACATGTCCGTCTCTTCAGAAGCCACTGCCTCATCAGTCTCCCTCGTCATGGGCGATAAGTCTCCTGAACTAGAAGAGGATGACCTGGGGGATATGGGTGATAAGATAGATAATTTTTCTGGTGTCGATTCTATTGATGCTAGGGAGGAGACAGAGGTCTCCCTACCGTTGTACCTTCCTGTTCCGATATTCAAGAAGTCTCAAAAAAGGAAATTCAAGATGAGTGAGGTGGGGATTTCTGGCAGTGCTGGGGACATAGAGGTCGCTCCCAGAGCCTCAGACCTCGTGGATTTTAGCTAGGTTACCCCTCCTTTTCTGAGCATCCTTTCTGCCCGGTTTGGTTTCCCAAGGGGTATGTAGTATTGGTCTCCAAACGTGGATATTCGTTATGACACCATAGTCCCAGAGAAAGTTTGTTTCTTCGTGGCTTCTTTCGAGAACGGCCTTCTTTTTTCTATGCATCCCTTCCTCAAGAACGTCGTTCAACATTTCAACGTTTGCCCTACTTAGATTTCCCCCAATTTCTGGGGTGTTCTAGTGGGTCTTCTGGTTTTCTTCAAGAAGAACAAGCTTAGTTTCCCTACAATACCTTTGCTTATGAAGTTCTTTAACATCAAGGTCACCCCTTCTGATGGTTTTCTATATATTGTCAAACGGGTGAAGAACCAAGTTCTAATTACCGAGCTCCCGAGCTCCCACAAGGGATGGAAGAAACTCTTCTTCTTCGTGTCTGGGAAAGAATGAGAGTATAATCCTAGGGATGCGGTTGATACACTCCCCGTACCTCGGGCTTAGTCTGCCCCTGATAATTTGGGTCAGTTCTTTCTGAGAAGGTCTGGTCTAGCCTCATAGCTTGGTGTTTTCTTTTGCTAACCCTGTTTCTTTTATCACTTTCAAGTATTCAACCCTATCTCAGTATTGAGGATAGGATAATCCTGTTGGGCTTGGAGAGCTGTGAACCAGAGAAGTATTCTAAGCTTCTCAGGCCTGCAGTGCTTACTCAGTTCGGGTTTAGTCCTCCCGAAGTGAGAGTTGAGACTCATATTCCAATATCTGTGGCTGGTGCTGAAGATCCTGCTGGTAAGACTCTTCCTTCTTCATTTCTAGTTTTTTCTTTCTTTTTTTCTTTTATAATCAGCTTACTCTGATTTCTCAAGTTCAAGCTCGATGGCTCCAGATGCTGAAGTTGTAAGGTTCAAGGTGGCCCAATTTAGGAAAGACAGAACTTGGCGAAAGCACAAGGTCGAGGTCAGATTTGGGGAAGACCCAGGCTCTGTTCAGAAGATACCAAGAGTAAGCTCATATTCTCCTCCACCTTCCTAGGAAATCTCTTCACCTCCACCGGTTTCTTAGAAGACCTTTTCGTTGGTGTAGTATGTAATGGTCTTCACTTCCCAAGGGATCCCTTTTTCCCCAGATGACTGCAGCGGTATCTCTTCTTCCCTCCGTGTGGCCCTCTAGACCAGCTGGGGTCTCATCTTCCCCTTCATCGACAGAGGTCGCTGGGGCTCTTGAGGCCATAGCTTCTCTCTTACAAGAATCTTTTCCTTCCCGATCTGTCAAGAAGGTTCCTTGTTTGGTTGTGGAGAGCTCGTCAAGAAAGACGAAAAAAAGGCAAGGGTTCACTTATTAGGAACGTGAACCTTACTACCGATGCCATTGCGTCTATCATCTCTGAGTCATACATCCAAGAGGTTTCGATGGTGCCTTTGTCCACCTCTTCCACCACTGTTTTGTATGGAGCAGCTTCGGTAAGCTTTGAGTTCTCTAAGCTCTATCTTTGCTTTGAGTAGATAGTATTTTCTGACCTTAGTTTTTTCTTTTGCTTCTCTTAGCTGGCCATTCACGTAAGTGCCTTGGTGAGCAGAGTTCGGGCTTTGGAGAGCGCTGTTGAGGTGTCTCAGAAATTCTCGAAGGCCTTCGAGCTCAAGGTTACAGATTTGACCTTTACCAACGAGGACCTCAAGGCTCAGGTACATGACCTGAAGGCCCAAGTCAAGGGGCTGGCCTTGGCAAACAAAGGTTTAGAGATTGAGGCTAAAAAGGCGAAGGATGAGCTCAAGCTTAAGACCAACAACTTGTTTCAGGCGCGGAAGGACGCCTTTGAGGCTTATGACTCCCTTCAGTCCATGAAGAACGAGTACAACATGCTGGCTGAGGTCAATGTCGCCCTGTTGAAGGAGATCAAAGCTGAAAGGGCCAGGGCTCGGAAGAAGGATGCCCAGATTGCAGAGCTCCAAGATGAATCTGCTACGAACTGGGCCGCGGGGTATTTTTCCTTCTAGAAAGAAAAACCAGTTGCTAATAAGGAGGTTGAGGTTTCTACTTCTGGTGTTCCCGGTGGGTAGGAGCCCCCTGTTGGTGATGGGGTCGAAGTTCCTACTGAACCTGAGACTCAAGCTCCCAGGCTAGTTCCTTCTGACGAAGAGGTGGGAGTTTCTGAGGTTAACTTGCCCCCAGCTGACCCTGCAGAGGATGATACTCCAGCTCTTGTTTCTTTTGAGGCCCCTCCTGAACTTCCTCCTGCTGTTCCTTCTGCCCCCGAGCTGCTTGAGGCGACTACTGAACTATCTGTATGACTTAGGACTTCTGCTATTTTAAGATTTCCTGTCTTTTGTAATAGTTTTTTCTTGTTTCTGAATGAAAGATTGTTTTTTCTATATTTTTTCTTCTAGTTCTTGAAAATGAAAAGATTGTCTGCCCCTTGCCCCCTTGCTTCAAGGAGAACTCTGTTCTTCTGGAAGTGAATTTATTTTTTGTCAAGTATGAGGTCTGTTTTCAATCTGAGAAACTTAGCTTTTTCAAGAACTCATTGTAGTTAAGTGAGCTAAAGAGCTCATCGTTTTATAAGCTGAAGAGCTCATTTTAATTTTTTGTGAGCTGAATAGCTCATCTTAGCACTTGTTGATTAGTAATTAAAATCGACATTTTAATATGCCTTTCTAAGACTAATTATACTTTGATGGAGTTTAAATGATGGCATTTCATGACATAAATTGAATCAAGGTCCAAAGGCAATGAATATCAAACACCCATGCAACATTGGCATGCCCTGGAGCAAAATTGGAGAAACTTGGAACAAAACAAAAACGTTCGAACACCAAATAACATTCGAACGTCCCCTTGAATTATTTTAGGACCAGGCTGCTGAGACATGGCGTGTTGCAGCAAAAAAGGAAAACACTAAGGTACTTGAGTACCACGTTCGAACGCCAAATAACGTTCGAACATTCTGCTGAATTATTGAAGGCTGTTGAGTGCAACGTCAAGTTAAACATAGAGTGTGGAAATGACTCTCACAGAAGACCACATGCCACTTGAGTGGGAAGATCAAACCTCATCTGGCGTTTGAACGCTCATCAAGCAAAGACAGAATAAACGTTCGAACGCCATCCAACGTTCGAACGCTCATCTAGCAAAGACAGACACAACGTTCGAACGCCAGACAACCTTCAAACGTTGTCCCCAAACAAGCTGCAGAGTGGTTGATTTTCTCTCCGGACATTGGGACTTTCACTTGGACTTTGAAGGCTTTGTACTATTCCTCCACACTACCTTGCCTCCCCCTCTTTCCCTATAAATACTCCCATTGTGGGAGCTTCAAAGGGAGACTTGTTTTTGTTTTGGTAGACTTGGTTTTGGTAGTTTTAGATCAACATTTCTTAGCTTGTTTTAGTCTTAGACTTAGGTTTATATTTACTTTCATAAAGGAAGATAGTTCAGCTTTTGGTTGCGGATCAACTCTCTAAAAGTGACTAGCTTTCTTCTACTTTCATTATTAGTTTCATTTGCTTCCATTGCTTAAGCTTCCTTATTCCCTTAGAGGAGTGAAACTCTTCCACTTTTCTAGAACTTTGCCAAAGCCGTGAAGGGTAGAACGTGATTCACTTATTCTTCGTCGAAGATCGGCTCCTCGCTTATTGTGCTTTACTTTGTAACTCCTCTACTTTGAGGGATGAGCATCACTCACTTTTCTAGATTTACCAAAGCCATGAAGAGTGAGTAGTTTCTCATTCACTCTTTAGTAAGAGGTAAATGACATGTATAAATCATCCGAAAGTTATATATGTGCATTTCGTTTATGTTTAAATGTTTTATGTTTCACTTGTTTATTGAATGATTGACTGCATCTAGCAAAACTAAGGTACTTTATTTAACTGTGAGCACTTTCTATAACATAGATAACTCTTGCATAGAAAGTCTCATCGGTTCAAAGCAAGTACCCCGGCTAGATCTTCATGACTACCCTTCAATTTTCACCATTATCATACTTCACTTAAGGAATAGAAATGGAATATTAATGTCATGGTTGGATGCCTTGTAAAAACATTTGCTTGTTTGTAGACGGGTTGAGTCTCGGCACAGACAATTCTTGTAGACTTCTAAAAAGATATCGGAACCATGATCTTAATTCTCATAATCCACATTTATCTTCTGATTAACTTGTTGTTGACATATGGGTTAATTGAGTTATCAAGCACAAGTATAATAAACTGAATGATTAATTACATGTCCAGATCCTCGAACTAAAGAGTGACATTTTACATTTGAGCTTATCTTATATTTTGTCTAAAAAACTCTCTTGGAAAGAATCTTATATTCTGTCCAGGAAATCTCATACACCACACAACTTCAAATCTCAAGGGTTACAATCATTTGGTCTCCACTACTGCTTACTTCGAAACACCAACAATAGCTCTCTGTGGATTCGACTCCGAACTTAAACCGGATTATTACTATAGCTTGACCGTCTGCACTTGGGTGTACACATTTCGGATCAAGTCACTTGTGAGTTGAGGAGCTCATCGTTAATTTTTTGTGAGCTGAAGAGCTCATCTTAGCATTTATGAGCTAAGTAGCTCATCATTAATTTTATGAGCTAAGGAGCTTATCTTTATTTATGAGCTAAAGAGCTCATCGTTTGTTTATGAGCTAAAGAGCTCATCGTTGTTTATGAGCTGAAGAGTTCATCTTTTATCTATGGGCTGAAGAGCTCATCGCTTGTTTATGAATTGAAGAGCTCATCGTTTGTTTATGAGCTAAAGAGCTTATCGTTGTTAATGAGTTGAAGAGCTCATCATTTGTTTATGAGCTAAATAGCTCATCATTTGTCTATGAGCTGAAGAACTTATCGTTTGTTTATGCTAGTAATAGAGTGACGATCAAGCTGAAACTTCATTGTTTATTGTGGTGAAATCTTACAAGTGCGTAGTTCTTGGTTACCGAAAAAATCTTTTCAAATGGTCAGCATTCCAAGAATGAGGCAAGACTTTTCCTTCTTCAATTTGAAGCTCGTAATTTCCTAGTCTGATTACTCTGGATATGATATACGAACTCTCCCAATTGAGTCTTAGCTTTCCATGAGTGGGGTCCTTTCCAGTAGGGAGGAGTCTCTTGAGGACTATATCTCCTATTTTGAAACTCCTGTGTCTGACCCTTCTGTTGTAATATCTTACTGTCTTTCTCTAATAATCCAAGATGTGTTGCAAGGCTCTGTCCCTTTTTTCTTCTAGGAGGTCGAGATTGGTCAGAAGTAATTCGTCGTTTAGCTCGGGGTTGGCGAGCTCTGTTCTTGGGAATGAGATGTCTATTTCCACAGGAGCCACTGTTTCAGTTCCATAAGCCAAGGTGAAGGGTGTTTCTTGAGTTGCTGACCTGTCTATGGTTTTGTAAGCCCATAGCACTTCTGGCAGGTGTTCCACTCATCGTCCTTTCAGGGTTTCGAGCTTTGTTTTAAGAGTTGTCTTAATAGTGCGGATGGTTACTTCTGCTTGCCCATTTGACTGAGAATGAGTTGGTGCCGAGAAATAATTCTTTATACATTGCTCAGCACAAAACTCTTTGAACTTGAGATTGTCAAACTGCTTCCCATTATGTGATACGATTGACCTTGGTATTCCAAACTTGTAGATTATGGATTTCGGACCTTTTGCTCTGTAATTTTTGTAAAGGGTTTCATCTCAACCCATTTGGTGAAATAATCTATCCCAATTATAGCAAATTTGCATTTTTAAGATACCACCAACTGTGAACAAGTGTTTGGTGGTCCTATACTTTTGTGGGTCAGCCCTGATTTGTCTAAATTAAGTCTTGTACCTTTTACCAACTGTGAACCACTAAAATGTCCATATTTTTGTGGGTCAGTCCTGATTTGACTAAATAAGGCCCGTTGGTAGAATGTCCATACTTTTGTGGGTCAGTCCTGATTTGACTAAATAAGGCCCATTGGTAAAATATCCATACTTTTGTGGGTCAGTCCAGATTTGACTAAATGGCTGGTTGTTGAAATGTTAACTTCTTCACTTTTTATTCTCTAAGTGTTTGTAAATGTACAAAATGTACAAAATGTCCGTACCTTTCTGGGTCAGTCCTGATTGGTCCTGATTGATTAAATGGCTGGTTGTTTTTTTTTTTTTTTTTGTCAAGAATGGCTGGTTGTTGAAATGTTATCTTCTTTGCGAGCCAGAGAATTCAGATTCTCTCCGATATATATATTTTTTTCTTTTATTGTACTGAAAAAGTGTTCACCTCATATTTGCAAATAACTCACTTATGTGTAATATGTTTTACTTAAATTCATAGTAGGTGATATACGAACAAAAAAAAAAAAAAATGCATCGTAAAGAATTTGACTCTCGCGTCAAGTTCTTGGTTATCACAACCAATAAAGCAGTTATCACAATCAATACATTAAATTGATTTCATAACCCATTGGTGTATGTTGCCCGCGTAAAGAGACCCTTATTTAACATTGATAAACGACCATAAGCCCCACTAGATTCTTTTTTCACGTAAACTTCACGATGGTCCATGACATTTTCATTGGCCAAGACCTAAAAAGGTTGAATTGTTGAATTGGCTATTATATTTTGAGCAATGCTATGTATCTCAATTTTTCAACTCAAATTTTCATCCCAAATTAAGGGAGACCGTTGGATTAATGGGTCTCATTTAAAAAAGTTGATGAGACCCACTCATCCAATGGTCTCCTTTCATTTGGAATGAAAATTTGAGTTAGAGATTTTAGATACATAGTATTTTCCTTATATTTTATACCCTTCATGTCCGCACCTTATTTCCATTTGGTTCGAAATTATTGAGTTCTTAAACTTTATGACGTGTGGCAATTAAGTCTAGAGTAATGCTACACTGACCAAATTATAGGACCAAATTTGGAACCCAAATGACATGGCAGCATGTCATTTGGAGTATTCATTAGGGCCCAAATGACATGACACCAAATAGAGAAGCCCAAGTCAGCTGCCATGTCATTTGGGCTCCAAATTTGATCCCAAAATTTGGTCAGTATAGCATTATTCGTCTAGTCTAACCATCCAAATTTGCCAGCAATTAATGTAAACATGTCACGCCAACGTCACGTATCTATTAATGCTTTATGGACTCAGCTGGCTCTTCCTTCTGGAAATAACTGGACTGCTTCTCTTAGCTGGACTGCACTGTTCATGCGAACTATTCACAGATACTATTCACCAGTACTGTTCAATGGGCAGCTCAAATTATCAGGATTGTTTTAGGAAATTATGCATTCTAGTATTTTTTTGGGGAGAATTACATTCAGACCCCTTGAGGTTTGTTACTTAATCACTTAGACCCCCTAACATTTAAAATATTACACACAAACCCCCTGAGGATTGTACATGCGTAACACTTAGACCCTTGTTGTAAATATATCTGTTAATAAATTATATTTAGACCGCCTGAAGTTTGTAAGTATATAATACTTAGATCCCTTAAGTTTAAAATATTATATTTAGATAAAAAATATTTCAATTAAAAATAGAATATCAAATATTTTAAATTTTACAATCAAAATTCAAGTTCTATTGTATTATTGAAATAAAATAAATTAAAAAAAAAAATTTCTTAAAAAATCGTAATTAGTATACAATTATACTATCTATTGGAATAAAACTAAAAAATCAAATAAGGGGTCTAAGTCATTTATAATAGAACATAAATTTTACATCTAAAATTCATGTTCTATTATGTCATTTATTGAAATAAAATCAAAAATAAAAGTCTAATTTTTTATAAAAAAATCATAGTTAGTATATGATTATACTATCTATTAAAATAAAACTAAAAAATTAAACAATGAGTCAAACTGTAATGAATACAATATCTTTTAGCTTTAATTGAGGCAGTTTAGTATTTTAATTTAGTCATTTAAAATACCAAATTAAATTCCAATAGACAATATAATTGTATACTAATTACGATTTTTTTAAGAAAAAAATTGAATTTTTATTTTTGATTTTATTTCAATAAATGATACAAGAGAACATGAATTTTGGTTGTAAAATTTAAAATATTTGATATTTTATCTTTAATTGGAGTATTTTTGATCTAAGTATAATATTTTAAACTTAAGGGGTCTAAGTATTATATACCTACAAACTTCAGGAGAGTCTAAGTGTAATTTATTAACGGATATATTTACAGCAGGGGTCTGTGTGTAATATTTCAAATGTCAATAGGTCTAAGTGATTAAGTGACAAACTTCAGGAGGTCTAGGTGTAATTCTCCCTTGTTTTTTTTTAGTAATTTCCATGTAAAATCATACATTAGAATTTTTAAATTCCTTATTAACTGTAATTAGATTGCATCGAAGGGTAAGATACATAAGTCTCCCCCCCCCCCCCCCTAACTAGGTGTAATTTAATCTTTGAATTAATAAAATTTCCTCGTACCATCGAGATTCACCCAAAAAAAAAAAAAGTTAGGGCATAATTAGAACCATATCAATATTCAAGTCAATTATGTGCAAAATAAATTAATAGATATAATTGAAGGGCTCAAATATTCAAAATTGCTAATCCAATTCACGCAATTTGAAGACACAAACTACAATGTTAGGGCTAAGTTTAGTAATGGGTGAATCTCATTTTGCACCCATAGTGATGGAAAAAATAACGGAATATAACAGAAGAGTCACATTGCAATACTTTTGATACATTGAGAGTGCAATATAAAAAAATTTATCTTTAAAGCTAAAAAGTGAAAATCATTAAATCTTTCAGGGTACAAAATACAATTCGCCCTTTAGTAAGTATTAAGCTCTTAATTGGGGCAGCTGATGCCAATGTGATACTTTTCCTCAAGAATTGGTGGCTCATTTGGACAATAGAAATTAATCGAAATACAACCAAGAACTTAATCAGTTAGTTTATGGACGAAATAGAAATCAAGTGCAAACTTTAGTGGCGTGAAATAAAATTACCAATATCTAGGCTGCTAATACCTTTTCTTTGACCCCACAAAGCCAAGTTGTGGCCTATATAAGGAGTCCTCTCCTGCCATCTTTAGATCATTAATCATTAGAGAAATAATACCTAGCTAGCAAAGTTTGTGTACATGGATAAACCTTCTGTCTTAGCACTTTTAGCTGTTCATGTTCTAGTCATATCTCTAAAGGTGGTGCATGGTGCTACAATATCTCTATGTACCCAAACCCCATATCCAGAACTCTGCAATTCCTTCATCAAAAATAAACCTCAAGCAAGCTTAGATGAAACCATTTTCAGTATGCGTGACACTGCCCTAAGGGCCACCATGGCTAAGGCTGTACAAGCTCACAAGCTCGTATCAGTCATGGACGTGAGCTCGTTCAACGAGCAAGGCAAGTCAGCTTGGGCAGATTGTTTGGAGCTTTATGAGGACACCATTGACAAGCTCAACAGTTCTATTACCTCTATCAATAATCCAACCACCATGGCTGATTCTCAAACCTGGCTAAGTGCTGCAATTGCCAATGAACAAACATGTCGAAACGGGTTTATTGATTTTGACTTGTCTTCTTATTTGCAGTCCTTTCCCATCATGCTGAGTGACTTCAACATGTTCCTTAGCAATTCACTTGCAATCAATAAGGCCATGGCTTCAACATCACCCGCAATTTCTAGTAAAAAGATCCGAGGTCGCCGTTTATTATCCGGTGGCTTCCCTGGATGGGTTTCAGCTGGTGACCGGAAGCTTCTTCAAGCAGCCGGAGCATCGATTAATGCTGACGTTGTGGTGGCACAAGATGGTTCCGGTGATTACATGACCATATCCGAAGCTGTGGCTGCATCAAGGAGTGGAAGTAAGAGATTTGTTATATATGTCAAAAAGGGTGTCTACAACGAAAATGTTGAGATTAAGAGAACAATGACAAATTTGATGTTTATTGGAGATGGGATTGGCGCTACCATTGTTACTGGCAATAACAATCATCAAGGTGGCACCAGCACTTTTCGCTCGGCAACTTTTGGTGAGTTATCATAAAGTTTATTACAGTTTCATTATGATTTCCTATTGACTAACGTTATTGGAATTTAAAAAATTGACATAATTATGTGTCAAGTAATAGAGTTTTAATGAAAAAATCTAAAAGTTAATCAAATAGTATGGAATAGTTTTTTTGCTAGACTAATCAAAAAAATCAAATAATGTGACGCTGATATATTGATATTTTTTGGCTTACTTTTACTCGTTTACCACTCAAATTTTACTCACCTTGCGAGCGATACATAAGGCACAAGAAAACTCTTGTCAAATAAATTCCTTTTCCTCATACACGACGATGAAACTAGCATACTTGTAAGTTAAATAGAGATGGAATTTGTCAAACCGTTCTGGATAGTTATGAGTAATGTTATTAGAACTTAAAAAATCGATCTAATTTGTTGATTTAATGATATAAAAGTGACATGATTTAATAGTGTTATTGTGACTATAAGTGTTTAACTTCTTCATTGAGATTATTCTATCAATTAACATATCATTATGTCAATAAATTAAATCGATTTTCTAAAATTACAATATCATTAAACGATGGTATTTGTTATACACCCATTAAACATTGGTTAATATGTCCTTACGTGTTTATGTCAAGGAAAAAAATATGAGAGGAAGTTCTATTAGTGGAAGAGGTTAGTGGGTGGGCTAATGACCACCGCCTCTTTGTTGGATTTTAAAGTCACGAGTCAAACCTCGTTCCCTCGTCTGACTACATAAATAAATAAATTATAGTAGTGGAATGATAATTATCTCATTACTCACACAGCCTTTCTTGCTCTCAGCTGTTTCTGGCAATGGCTTCATCGCCAGGGACATGACGTTCGAAAACACGGCCGGACCTCAGAAATACCAAGCAGTTGCTCTTCGCTCCAGTTCGGATTTCTCGGTTTTCTACAGCTGCAGCTTCATAGGCTACCAAGACACCTTATATGTCCATTCCCAACGCCAATTCTATCGCAACTGTGACATCTATGGCACTGAAGACTTCATTTGTGGCGATGCTGTCGTGGTTCTTCAAAACTGTAACATATACGTAAGAAGACCACTGAGTAATCAGAAGAACACAGTCACAGCTCAAAAAAGAAGTGATCCCAATGAGAACACAGGGATTGTTATACATAATTCAGTTGTTACCGCGGCCTCGGATTTGAAACCAGTGCAGGAATCGTTTAAAACCTATCTTGGCCGGCCATGGGGGCAGTACTCCAGGACTGTGATCATAAAGACTTCTCTGGACAGCTTGATTGACCCTGAAGGGTGGTATCCATGGGATGGCGACTTTGCTTTGAACACTCTGTACTATGGTGAGTACATGAATACAGGACCTGGAGCGATGACAAGTGCTAGGGTTAAGTGGCCGGGATATAGGATTATAACGAGTGGGACAGAGGCCGAAAAATTCTCTGTTGGGAGTTTCTTGGCCGGAGATGCATGGATTCCGGCCACCGGAGTGCCATTCACTTCTGGCCTGTGATATGAAGTTGAACCTTCTTTCTTGACAAAGTGGATAGAGGGGTGTGTCTACTTTAGTTAGGAAAGGTACTTGCATGTGATGTAATTGTCAATAGTTTGTGTTTGCTTCTTGATGTGTAGATTGGAAACCTATGGATGCCTTTTATTTTACGAATAATGCTATTGGACTTAAAATCTTGATCTAATTAATTGACTTAATGATGTGATAGTAACATAATTTAATAGTGTTGTTGAGACGATAACTCTTTCATTTCTTCATTGGGATTCTGTCACTTGACATATTTTTATATCGGTAAATTAGATTAGTTTTTTAAGTCCCAACAACATTATTCTTTACTAAAGAATTTGAATCATTGGAATGACTTTTGGGGCTCCTTTAATGAGTAGATTGTTTATGACAATGGTGGTATAACATGATTTAAGCATAACACGAACTTATTATTAAAACTCGTTAACCTAATAAAAACTTAAAACGAGATTTTCATGTACTAGTTTAGTCTTAACCGTGACAATCATAATTGGATTGACCCATTAGACTAGAACTGCGTATTTCTCAAACAAATTTTAACATGTAATGACTTACATGATTTAAACATTCCACGTGATACAATATGTTATCAACCATGTTGATCATTACTTTAAAAGATTTGATAGTAAAAGATTAATAATAACTTGGGAAGCTCTCATTACTAAATGAAATATCGTAAAAATATGATTTATAACAAGGACGAGATGTAAAGAGCAAAATCATGCTAGAAAATGACATAAAAAAAAAACTAAATTTCAAGTTCTAATTGTTAGCTTTGTCCAAAGCTAACCATCTTGACATCCATCGTTTAACGATATGTTTGGTACTAATTGGGAAAGAAGTGATAGGTAACATTGTTAGCTTTTCTTTTGCTCCAATTAATCACCAACTTATAAATACCCTTGTGCTTTTCTTGTGAAGGGTTACTTGTATTTAATTGTATTTTGCTTTGCGGACTCTTTGTTCATTGGTGTTTTCCAGCCAGATGTTATGGTTTTCTGCATCATGGTGGTATGGTTTTCTGCATGGAAATTGAGTTGTTGGAGGAAGGGACTACGAGAGAATTTGACTTCTACCATGGGTATGGCCCCATGGTATCTCGAGGGCCAGAGATGAAGAGAGGAGGATTTCAGCGAGCTTTAATGTTATGCTTATCAAGTTTTTCATCTCAAGTGATGTGATACAATCTTTATTATTGAATATTAATGATACTCATTTATTTGGTGAAAACTGTATCACAGCACTTGAGATAAAAAACTTGGTAAGAAATTTTGGTCAATATAGCATTGTTGTTTCGGCCAAAAAAAAAAAAAAATGTTTGTTACACCGTCTTTTACTTGTATGATTTTGTGAGTTTGATTGGGGGTAAGAAAAAAGTAATTTTTTTTATTTGTCATTTTAAAAATAGAGGCAACCCTAAAATTTATATAATAAGGGAAATAGGTATTTGAATTTTATCTCCACAAATTATTCTCGCTCATTTTTATCACATCACTTATTTTTATTGCAAGTAAAATCATTTAATTTTTGATTAATTTATGACTTATTTCAAATATTGTTCATATACGATAATGTACACATTATTATTTGATATAGTGAAATATATTTTTTAAACGCTCGGATTTTATGTTACACCATTTCTTCAAGCACAAGTTATTGCTATATATTAGAAGGTGACGGTCTAACTCGCCCATTGATTTAATGGGTGAGTTCAAATCATACATCAGATCATCCTTTATTTAGATTGCAACAAACATAATTTTTTTGCTAATCTGTGGATTATGACAAGCTGGACGTACATTCCTCCAAGAAAATTCCTCCACTCATGGGGCCAAATGGAAAAAGTAACGACTAAAAAAAAAGGAAGTGGGGTTTGTTTGGGTGGGGGACCAACCAAACAAGGCAACAATCTGTAGTGAAGTGGTAAATGAATAAAGCTTAAAATGTTGGAAGATGGGTGCCCACTGCCAAGAGTTCTTAAAAAAAAAAAAAAACCTTTCATGACATAGGTATACAGCACTGTCATGAGCCTTCACGGGATCATGGATTTTTGACACCACAGGGCGAACACGGGGAGAACATATTCTTATTAAACTCAAAAAATAAGTATGAGGAGACGATCTAATATGCGGCCGTAGGTGTCTATGTAATAACGGTGGGAGCAGATCGGCCGGTAAATTCCTGCATCTTAGACAGCTTAAGAGCAACCTCCACCTGCCACCAAATGTATCCCAGTTAATCAAAAGAATGATTACAGAGGCCGTAATGAATGGCAAGAAAGCTTGAAGATATCTCACAAGAGGAGCAAGTGCTTCTTGAGAATCTCTCCCCGTCTTAGATGGATCCTTTTCATATTGCTCAATGTAAAGACGAATGGTAGCACCCTCTGAGCCAGTTCCAGAGAGACGGAAAACCTAGTGCAGACTTAAAAATGTTAAGAAAGATTCCAGCAAACGAAGAACTCATAATTGAAAATTAGAACCTTCTTTTTTCAGCAAACGGAGAACTCATAATTAGAACATGCATTCCATAAGTAAAACAAGAAGTCATATTCAGAACATGAATTCCTTTAGAAATATTGATTTTTCGCCCTTTATGAATGTGAATTTCTTGTCATTTTCCCGCTGTTCTCAAAACATTTCCTTCAGGGATGCAAATGCTTGTCAAACTTGCTGAAAGTACTTCCCCACAATAATTTTATGAACCCTGACAAAGCTAGGAAGCTAATGCACCCCTGACTCCTAACTCTCCAATACTACATGCAATGATCTCAAAACTATCTGAAAGGGTTATTGGTCAGGGTAGAGCTCGCTTACCAATCGTGACCCATCCTCAAACAGATAGCGTATACCCTGATGCTTTGAAATGGAACCATCAACAGGATCTTTGTATTCGAATTCATCAGCATGGACGATACTCGACACATCTGAACGTATTCCCTTCACAGTCCTGTGTAAAGTATACAGCACAAGGTTTGCAAAAGAACATCCTTTCCAGAATGAGAATGTTGCAGATTCGATATCAAAAAGAGAAAATGGCAGTTCAGCCTCAATGCTAATCAAGCACTTCTCAAAATAGACCACAACAGATAGTACAAACAATCCACTGACAAAGTAGAAGTCATAAAAAGCAACCAAAAAATTGGATTATGTCAAGTGATAAATGTCAAACAGCATGCTCATTCCACAGGGGTGTCTCCTGCCAACCCAAAGCAATGGGGTAAGTCCATTAGGCTCTATTTCGGCTTTTTTTTTTTTGGGGGGGGGGGTGCAAGGTCCTCTGAGATGGGGCTCATCGACCACCCCAACAACCAACGCTTACTCAATACAAGGAAAAGTTGATCAGGCTGGGGCAGGTAGTGTTGATAGTTTTGTTTGGCTTATGAGTACCTTTTATTCTGTCTGCTTTGTTTTCTAAATGTCCCCATCACATTATAAATTTTATTCCCAATGACCAACATTTAATACAATCTCTAAATCCCAATGTTATCAGAACCGGACCGGACATCGAACCGGCAGAGGGACTGGGTTAATGGTTCACTGGTTCAACCGTTGGGTTAACTGGTCGGACCGGTCATATAATAAAAAAATAATAAAAATTATAAAATAATAATTTAATTAAAAATTTAGTCACAATAAAAATCAAATATTATATTGTGTGTCTTAACTCGATTGTTGAATGTGTGGTGTGTGTGTTCTTCGTAAAAAATAAGTGTATAGTATATATTTAACTCATATTCAATTATTCATAATTGAAAGAAAGAAAACCCAGCATGTGTATTTTTTACTTAACTGTGTATACTTAGCTGTGTATTTTTGCGCGTGTAGAGAGTGAGAGACCCAACAATCAACATACATGTGAGAGAAAAAGAAAGAAAACCCAGCATATCAGAGAGAGAGAAAGAAAACACAGCAACTTTTCCTTCATTTTTGAGGGTGTGTGTCACTGTGTCTGCCAGGAGAGAGAGAGAGAGGAGAAGAAGAAGAAGGCTTACACACTTAGGAGGAGATCTAGATATGCGGTGTTCTTGATCTGTGGTGCTTTAGATCTGTGGTGTTTGAGATCTATGTTTGCCGCTGTTCAAAACGGAGAAGATGAAGTGGGCTGAGACAGAGAAGATGAAGTGGGCTGAGACGGAGAAGACGAAGTGCTGCCGACGCTTTGAACCGGCCGGTTTCAGGAATATTCGGTTCACCGGTTTTGGCCAAAACCGGCCGGTTTTCCGGTTTTCCAACGGTTCTATTCCTTAAGCGGTCTAACTAAAGAACCGGACCGTTTTAAGTCCCGGTTCACAGTTCAACCGGTCCGACCAGCCGGTCCGGTCCGGTTCTGATAACACTGCTAAATCCACATTTCATAGAGACTCACTAATATTGATAAACATAAAGGAATAGCATATTGGGAATAACTGAAACACTATAAATAATAAAACTAAGTCAGACACCAACCAACATAAAGATGAGGACGAAGAAGAGGAAAAAATAAAACTACAGAAGCTAAGTAGGTTGGAACTGGGAACCTTGAATTTCGACTCTGATCTCAGGATTTTTCAGTGAAATATCATTTTTAATTCATTTTATTAGATTCTTTACAACTCAAAATTGGAATATTCAGATCAAAGAGGAGAATTATTTTATTTCTCATCCAACGGCTCTATAAATCAGAGGAATATCAATAAAATATGTGCTTATTTGGTTTTATTTTTATAGTTTTTTAGATAATAAGCAGCAGATATCTAACCTTTTCCTAATTGAAAATATATAAGCCAAAAAGGAAAACCAACCAATTGATCCACAGATAAAAAAGGGGAAGTCTGAGCAAAATTCTGAACATCGACCTAGTGATGCTCATTCTGCAAGAACAAGCGAGAGAAGAATAGAGGGGCAGAAGAGACTGAATGTTCTTCAGTGTCTCTGAGTTATATCTCTACTGAGTTCAAGCAAAAGCAAATTCCCAAAGAAATTCCAAATCTTGCTCTTTAAAAGGCTCAAAGTGACATAGTGCTCATCCCTTCTATAGAAGAATTGCCATTACAAAAGAAATGAGCCATGCTCATATCCTAAGGATACAGACATGTTTAACATGCAGTCATACACTACAAACCCAACCTTGTGTAATTGAAATGAAATTTTATAGAGACCTTAGGGTACTGACAGAATGCCTTTACTTCATTTAAGTCCATGAAATATGAATATTTTCAAAGAGTTTTTTTCGGAGATAGCAAGAGAAGCATACTTGTTAACATCACCAAGGGAAGATTGCAGTTTCACCAAATATGCCATTAGTTCCTTTGCAGCACCTGCATCAACATTCTTGAAGAAACAAACAATTTCCTTTAACAAATGATGTTTATCACAATCTTACTGCTACTAGAAGGATTAGAACAGTAAGTAATAAAGCTACTATTCAGGCATACCTCATAATCATATCTAGTGTAATAGTGACGCCCATATGTGGCCCAATGCTGTCGAACAATGTCTTCCACAGTGACAAGCTTCTCTCCACTGAGGTTGTCTTTATTTTTGTAGGCAAGTATGGATAGCCAAGCCAAAACAGCCCAGATTCCATCTTTCTCACGTATGTGGTCTGAGCCTGCCAGCAGGTAGAACAAATGTTTGAAAAAATTGAACTGTAGAATGTATTTAATGTAATGAAGATTCCATAAATAATGTGACTTGCTTTTATTCATTAGATATGAAAGAAAATGGCACATAGTCTTACCAGTTCCAAAACTTTCTTCACCACAAACTGAGCACATTCCAGCATCCATTAAGTTACCAAAGAATTTCCAGCCAGTAGGCACCTGACATCAACATAACAGCATAACTATGCCTCTCATAATAATAGAAAAGAAATACATAATTAGAAATTTTTTAGTTTTTGCGAGAGAGTACCTCAAAAAATTTCAAGTTCAAATGTTCAGCTACAACATCGAGAGCAGCTGATGTTGGCATGCTCCTGTAGGCAAAAAAATAAAATATGAGATACAAACAAAAGAGGTAAGTAATGAACTCGCACTCAGATGGACAACTTAGAATTCTGCTCTTCGGAAAAGTTTAAATTCTGTGGACAAGAGAGATTGTGCAAGCACTTGGAGAAACAAGGTTAAACATATGAAAATTCAAGTTTAAGAAAGCATGCACAAATGCATGCACCTGCCCACCAAAGCAAGCAAACACTGTAATACCACAAAAATAATTATATGAATATATTTTTACTTCAATTTAATCTTAGAGAGGATAAATTATATAACTTCCCTAGTTATTGGAAATTTAATTTAGATTTCGTGACAGAAAAGGACAATAAAAAATATAGGAATAGAGAGAATGCTTGCACTTGTTTCATTTATAGGTGGCTGTGGTTAAATTTCTCATGCCTCATTCACACAGAGAGAATATTTGGGGTTTTTTTAAAAGATATCAATGATTATGTCCACGAAGGGCTTGGAGCGAGGTAAAATAGTTCAACACATAAGTAGGGAGTGAATGACTAATTTCTATAAAGTAGAGCTATTTTATTGGCAAACAAGGTTTAAGTTATCGGCCGAATCCGATTCAGTCACCTCCAATCTGCTAATGGTACAACTCACACGGATATCATGAGTCCCACCTGAATTGGTGGTGACTTGGTGGTATCGGCATGACTCAAAGTTATACAGGTACGAATTGGACGATCTATACCAGACTCGGACCGATATGGTTAGAGTCTTGGGAAAAAACAAGTCATATTCCTATGCGATAGATGCTGCAACAATGTAGTGGCCATCACCAAGATGGTCAATGTTAGTCATGTCAAAACTGATAAGGTGAATAAGTGTTTTTCCTTTTTTTGCAAACGATGTCTGTTTAGTGTATCGTCCACAGTTCCATAAAAGTTCAATATTCTTGATACTTTACAAGAGACTGCTTTATATAAAATCTGAAATCCCATGTGTGATGAAAATCTTTTCTTACATAATACTGCTCACTGTGGTGGTTAATACTCTTATTGGGCTTTGAAGCTCATGAATTACTATATTATTTTACGGATTCAAAGTCAGAATTTAGATTACAGCAATAGAGTGGAAGTTGAAAGATTGAAGACTCAGAGACTGTCACATTTTACATTATTTTATTATTAATTTTACTATCAAAGAATTATATTGCTTAGATATTGTTAATTTGGATATTTTCCAAAATATTGATTATTAGGAAGTATTAATAACCTTTCGGATTATTATGTTAGAAGTATTATGCATGGGCATGACAACACACATGCACGAACAGACATACACATGGCACAACAGAAGCTAAGCAAGACTACAGAACCTGGCAACTCCCTTCAGACCAGCAGAAAAGTAGGGTATGGCTTGAACCGCATTTGCAGCAATTATAGCAACAGAATCAGATGGAGTAACGAAAAACCTGACATTAGAAAAAGCAATTAGATATCTAAGATTCTAGCAAGGCTTGCCCAAAATTTTATTTTTTACTTAACGGGAAAAAATAAAGATTCTAGCAAGAAAGTTGTTCATGCCAAAGTTTTTATATGATGCTACCTTTTACCAAGGATCATGTTACGATCTGCATCACCATCAGCAGCAGCACCAAATTCTGGAGGCTCATGTTCAGTGTTTGACTTACCCAATCCCATACGTGCAACTAACTCCTTTGCATAGGTTAGATTGGGATCGGGATGCCCTCCACCAAAGTCTTCCTGTTTGCATGAATTCATGTGCAAACAGAACTGAGAGCATTAATACTACGGACACAAAAGCTTAATAATTTCAAAAAAATATGATGTTAACTTAACAGTACCTTGGGTATGCAGTTCAATAAAGAGCTTTCTTTTGCACCAAGCTCTTCCACAAATATAGGTTTAGCATAAGCCCCACCAACTCCATGAAGTGCATCATAACTAAAAGTGGATAACAGGTTTTAAACATCCAACATAAACTATAAAAAATCAAAATGGAAGCATGATGCGCTTTAGATCCAAGCAAGATGTCAATACATACCAGAATGTGAATTTTGGAGATGAAAGCAACTTCTGAATAGACTGGAAATCAAATATCGACCTGCAAAGAAATCAACAAATTGAATGCCATTACAGGAGAGCAATCCAAATGGCAATCTCAGCAAAACAGTGTATTATAAGTCATAACTGCTTCAAACATTTTTTATATCGAAGAATGTAAGAACAAGAAGTAGTGAAATTATGTACTGGTATAATTATCTATTCAACAAAACAAATAATTTTAATTAGAAAATATTAAGGAAATTTGTTAATACTGTAAAAAACGTACATTAAACTAAGAAATCAGAAAATATCTTTATCCATCCACCAACGTTACTGTCTTGGAAATGCATGTAAAACAGTCTCAATGGAAGTTAAAGGGTCACAACATGCACAATTCACAACTTTTAGGGGTGACAACCCGGACACATAGAGTGTGGATCGGGTAACACTCGGGTCGAATTGGAAGGAAGGGTATTAAGAGGCCTTCTAGACCAAATCCCGTACCTGCTTGGTGGATTTGCATTATAAATCCATGGTTTTGTTTGGTGTGTTCAGATCAACTCAATGGCATTAGTGCTAAAAGAGCTTGTATCCCACATCGAATAATTAGGACTAAGTGCTAAGAGAGCTTGTACCCCACATCGAATAATTAAGATCATCAAAGTTAGTTTATATACTTGAGGGGTCCCTCCACTCTTTGCCAATTGGTTTTGGGTTAGATGCTCTAACATGGTATCAAAGTTGGGTCTTGGATGGTCAATGTGCCAAGTCTCTTACCCATTTGAAATTCCTGGGGTGTTTGTTTGTTTGTTTGTTGACCCCACGTGCGAGCCAGGATCCCTCGTGAGGGAGAGTATTAAGAGAGCTTGTATTTCACATCGAATAATTAAGACCACTACGGTTGGCTTATATACTTGTGGGGTCATCCCACCCATTGCCAATTGATTTTGGCTTGGATGCTCTAATAATAAGAACCTCTCATAAGCTACACCCGAACCCAGATTTAATGGTTCAGATCAGCCCAGGCCACCCCTCCACTCTCATCGTATCCGATGAAAACAATGACATGGATAAATGTTTTCGACATATAAATGTTTTCAACATATAAGCTTCCACTAAAACCAGAAAGTAAAAACTTGACATTGATCCAGTGAAGATAACATACTTCATCAATTTCACGTAATCATTGGCCGAATCAAAAACTTCAACATCGAACTGACCCTCTGGACCCCCAAAGCTTGTTACACCCGTTACAGAGATATCAACCTGTACATATGAACATGTGATCAATGAAACTACCACATTAAGCAACTACACATGAAGCAATCCAGAAAAATATGAACTGCTAAGAAAGCAGGCAATACATCTGGTAGGCCTTCTGCAATTAAGTACTCTTTTATTGTTGTAGTGTACTCGTAGATCTTATCAGTAATTGCTTCTGGCGCAGGTCCACCATTTTCCATGTTGTATTTAATTCCAAAATCCTGTAGAAAATAAAAAGCATAAAAGAAAGAGTCAGATAGTAAGGTAAGGGGTTTGTGTTCTGAAAAAATCACAATAAAAGTTTTGCTATTTCAACAATTCAAATGGCAGATTCAAAATAGTCACTCCCACCCAAATTGAGTAGCTGTTTAGACTAGCGTGCAATTCTTAGCTTCCCATGCTAGACATTCTTTTGGATTCTCTTTTATTTTTGCTATATAATGGATTTGGTATGTTCCAGTGGGGAAAGGCGATTTCCACCAAATATATTGATGCTATAATGAATATGAAAAATGAGAGATACCTCCAAGGAAGACAATTTTTAGAAGACAAACAAATTTCCAGGTAAAGCTTGATTCAAAAATTAGGGTGAGCTTACAGTTATGAAAGGAATTATAGAAAAACTACTTGCATTGGCAGGCCTTTATAGCACTATACTAACTGATAGGAATACCTTTTTAAATTGTTTTTGGGGCTAAACTCAATGTACAAGGTCCAGGTACAAAATTGGCATGGCATGTTACCACAAAAGATTCCTCAATCTATGTAACTCGCTGATATCAAGGGATCTGTTAGGAAACAATATAAGGCGATAAATTTGAAACTTCAATATCCGAATGTGCCTAAAAATTAGAGGATTCTATACGAGACTTGACATATCAAAATCAGTGAAATGAGATTTAACTAGACAAGAAATCCATGGTGTTAGAAACCTAAAGTTTCTTAGCCAAACACACATACTCCCAAATTAAATTTGAAATCTCATTTAATTCGTTAAGAAAAAAATATGTTGACATGGACCACATCACCTAAAAAAAGAAAACCAGTTTAGCAAGTAAAAGAGGATTTCCTCTACAGTATAGGTTATTAACAAATGTGAAATTATGAGTGTAATATCATGGGAATCAGTATGTGAAGTACACAGTTCAAATGTCATAATGTTTGCTTTCTAGAATATCAGACCACCATTTCCTTCAACGAAAGATAAAACAGGAAACATCATTTTTTAGCTGGTGTATTTACTTCTGCAAGAATGTTTATATGAGCTGCTTCCCATATGAATTGATCTCTTGATAGAATAAGGTCATTCCCTTTTGCCACAAAATCTATAAATCATAATAGATTTTCATATTTAATGAAGGCAGAAGAACTGATGGATGTCACCAAATTCAGCATTTTATCACGCAAGTGTCCCAAGATTCACTTTGTGAGATCTAGAATGAGAATTGCTGACTACTAGCGAATTGGCATAACAATGTAAGTTACTTGAGAAAAACCTACATGTGAAAAAAAATTATATTACATGGCATAAGGGAACACCACAAAAAGATCCAAACATACAAGAAAAATATGATGATCTAGAGATCAAATGTGAATATTAAGATGCTATACTGGCAATGGTTTGTTCAAGTAGAAAAAAAATAGTAGATTTGCTCAGGGGAGAAAAGAGGGATAAAAAGGAAGAGGGAGAGGGTTGGCTCCATTTTGACATCTAGGACATCAGCAATAACGCACTTACATAAAACACAACGATCTTTGTATGAACTGAAAGATACTTATAATTCAGTTAGTAAAAAATATTTTCCTTTGGTAGCTAAATAAGTTAACAAAAAATATTCAAGATAAAGTTTTCGCCAAAAAAGAAAAATTACTTGCATCCATGCATTCAACTAATAATTAACTTAGGGACATCCTGTAATGTGTGATTAGATCAAAACAATTGCAAGACATGTGTCGGCAACAGTCTTACTTGATATGATATTAATGATGAGGCAGAGAAATATTTCTTAACCACCAGTATGAATCATCTGTTCCAAAATAATCCTCGACATCGAAATGAAGACTTTCAAGACAATACTAGCCCATCATGGCACAAATGCATGTTGGCAATCAGATAACTCCACCAAGGAATGTGGGGGATGCTTATTTTATGGAAATGATTGAGGTTGGAGTAACAAAAACGGCAGTTACAATTACACAGAGAAACTCATTATCAAGTCCGGGAGAAGTAAATATCAAAAGCTTGGTCCTCCAGCTTGCATCTAAACATGGGTTCAGAATAGTTCCAGGTAACGAGGCCCTCAAGATCATTGAAAAGAAAAGACAACTCCAGAATCATGACAGAATCAAAGAAGGTGCTTGATTTCATTGACAAGGACATCACGCTTTAAAAAGTAAAAATAAGATATGACCAATTTCATCCCGGTAACAGAAACGTGAAAAACATAGCAGTGATTGCCAATCTAGACAATTTGATGGGTATAAACACTAAGAAATAGCCAGATATAGCAGATACCCACCTCATGGGGACCACCTGGATTGTGACTCGCAGTCAATATAAATGCTCCAGTTGCCTTAGAACCCTATGATGAAATTTGAAAGCGACCATTATCCATGACCATAAGAAACGAAAGAAAAAAAATGCTCCAAGCACAGCTAAATGTTGCCAGTTGAAGGAGATGAACTTACATCGTGCCCAATTCTTTCGCGTATGACTGCTGATACAGCAGGAGTGGACAGCAATCCATTTTGACCAACCCAAACACGCGTTACTCCATTTGCAGCAGCCATTTTAATTATGATCTGCCCATAGAGCAGCAGGTAGATTACATCACATGATCAATAATAAAGGTATAACTTTGTCACCATTCAGAAATTTAAAAACAAGAACCACTCTATTGAAGTATAAATACTTAAATTACACCCACTTCAACTGCTTAAACTTTTAGAGTAGATGTTTGTTTAACATGCTCCATCAAGGCAACTTAGTTATGTTACACAACACAAGTGGACTTGATCAAGCCCAAAGCTCCAAGCAGGACATTCAACCCATAATTCATGCACAACACGAGATAAGCTTGCTGTACCGGAGCTCTTGGGTTGTCCCTAGGTATAACATTAGACCTAGATTGGGTGTCTATTGTATCAGATGAATGGGAAATGTTCTCCACAGAAAGAAAAGCATAGCTTTATTAACCCCCTTAGATATATTATTCTAATCTCGCAAGAGTGTAAATTTACATTTCTAAATATACATGGCACACTAAATCATGGTTCAAAGTCGCGGTATCGACCATGGTTCAAGGTTGTGGTATCGACCCTTGACTCAGGGGCCACTGAGACACATCGGTCGCGGCATCGCGGCGCGGTATCGGCCGATACGCCCAAAGCACTATATAGAAGGCTCAAAAAAATTAGAAAAAATTAGAAAAAATTGTAATAAATGTAAATATCATCATCAATGCATCATATCCCTAAAAGACATTATTTAACACATTAATCATTGCAAAAAAGAATAATAAGGATGCTACCGAAAAATATTTATTATCATCTATATTCAAGGTTAATATAATTTAATTTGTAATTTTTAAAAATTATAAAAAAATATAAGTGTATATATATGGTTAACTTAATAGCTTTAAAAATGAAAATCTATTTATAAAGAAATTCTTCATTTAATTATTTATTATGTATCTAATTAGAAATTATATGTATTTTCTCCATTATGTATATTTAATTATTAAATCATCAATACATATACAAAAACAAACTTAAGAAGTTAAGTTCTAATTAGATTATATGATAAATACTAAAAATTATATAATTAAAAAAATTAGACTCAAACCGAACAAACAAAAAGAAAGGGGGGGGGGGGAATAAATTTTTGGATCTCAGTCTAAAAAAGCCCTAAGCCTCACGTATTTTGAGTCTTTGACCCAAAGCCTCTCTCTTCAACTCTCAAACTTCGCCGATCAAGAGAGAGAGAGGGCACAGAGACGATGGGGGACGACGAGCAACACCAGCGACCGCGAGAGAGAGAGGGGGAAAGAATCTGGATCTGGTTTCTAGAGGGTTGCTACATCGTTTGGTAGCGACGCCTGCCGCTACTGCTACTCCGTCTCCTAGGGTTTTTGCATCTACGATGAAGATGAAGAGGAAGAGGAAGAGGAAGTGAAAGAACAACTACAAGGGCTTTTGGTCTAGATGTTGTACAGGCATTTGTGTAAGTTCTAATTCTTCATCTTTTTATATCATGGAAAAAAAGGAAAAATTGGCTGATTTAGGGTTAATCTTCTATCACATCTCTCGTGCCTTTTTTTTGGCATTTTTTCTCTGTTGGTCTGTGTTTTGAAAGCTTGTTTGCCCGTAGTTGATTCTGTTGGAATGAATTAGTTCGAATCGTTGACGAATCGGTTCGAATCGATGACAAATCAGTTCGAATCGGTGACAAATCGGTTCGAATCGGTGACGAATCGCTGTCTCGTCCGAGTTGTACCGATTTTGGCCGAGACGAAACCGATTTAGGTTCGATTCGGGATTTTTTCGTTGCGGGTATCGTTATCGTATCAGCCATGGCCGAGACGGATACGACTCGGCCGAGTCATATCGGTCTCGGCCGACACCTTGAACCATGAGCAATTTAGGATCTTTAGCTTTCTTTCCTTTCTTTAAGGATTGTAGCATTGAAAAGGTGGTTTAGTGCACGAGACTCCCTCCACAGATCTAGCGAAGGTTAGATATATGAAGTCTCAACCAACCCGAGGCCGGGGGGCGAGGAAAAAAAAAATCCCCCTGCAGAGAGGTTGTTTGCAACATTAAAAGCACCTAGAATACTTGTAGGGTCAATTTGGGAGGAGGTAAAGATCGAATATCAATAGACACCAAAGGGCAAACACTTTCGATAAATAGAGTCAATTATCCACAAGGAGGGGAAGATTGGAGACAATGTTACTCATAGAATTAAAATATGATAAATTAAAAGAGGAATGCATCTAGTGTATTGCGTGATCGACATATACCTATTAAGGCGAAAGAGCAACCCTACAAGACAAGCATTGCACTAACAATACTTTATCATAAAAAAAATTGGGCAACTAAAAAAAGCATGTTCAAAACCTGGTGTGGTGAAAAGAGAGAGTGAAAATGGCTGCGTTGTAAAACTAGAAAAGATAGAATCAGAGTATATTCATAAAACCGTATACATAGAACCAATTGGAGATAAATTAGCAAAGAATCGACCTAGATAGTTTGGGCATGTTTATAGAAGACTTATTACTACATCAGTGAGAAAGAGTGATACAATATTGACAATGGTAAAGGAAGAGGTACGGGTAGACCGAAATTGATTTTGAATGAGAGTAAAAATAAATATGATTGCTTCCAATTGAACACATAATGGAGGAACATGATGCTGTAGTCCATCCCTAAATAGATGGGATAAAACCTTGTCCAGTTGAGTTGAATATATTTCATACTACTTAACAAATGTATTTTGATTTCCTTCACATTCTACATAATTGGATGGATTTAGAAATTTTGCAGAATAAATTTTTTTGCAAAGCCCAACACATAAGCCAAATGTTGAAACATCACATCAGATTACTTCGAAGTTAAACTGTGAATTGTATGCTAACATTAGGTTATTGCTCTATTCAATGAGGCTTGCAAACCCTTAAAGGTAAAATGAAAGTTAACCTACATAGACGAAATTTGCTTTCTTCATAAAATGATCAATGACAACCAGAATCCTTCCTAAATTGACAAATAGCGCAAGGATACGCCTTGGATATAATTTGCCCTAACAAAATACCTGGATAGCATCCTTTGAAAAGTATCGGCCATCACCAGAAACAACAAGGGTAGCACCTGCAGAAACAACATGTAGTTAACGAAAAAATAAACATAACCCATAAAAAGAAAATATCAATAAAAAACCACAACCATTTAGGACATGAAGCAAGACAAAGAGAGAACTAGGTTAAGGGAAAATTAAAAAAAGAAAAAAAAACACATCAAAACTTACTAAAATTTATCCATCAATAGATGAAGGCATACAAGTTTAAAGTCCTCCCTCAAGCCGAAGTTAAAAAAAGGGGCAAAAATTTTGTTGAATTGACTATTTCTTGGAATGGATGAAGATACTCTGCATCCGCATAACCCAATATTGGGTGGTTCTAATCTTTAATGTGGGATTCAAGCGCTCCCCACATCTTCTCTCACGTGTAACCCGAGCTCACATGCAGGCTGACAAACAAAACTAAAGCAAAGAGACGAACAAACTGAAAATTCAAATGGGTGAAAAACTTGCCCCTCAATCATCCAACTTTGATCCCATGTTAGAACATCAAACACAAAACCAATTGGCAATGGTGAAAGGACTATCAACCACATAAACCAACCTTAGTTGGCCTTGATTTTTCAATGTGGCACAGAAACTCTCTTTACACAACATATGTAGATGACAAAAATACAGACTGTCATCCCGAAAAAACTGTGTCCATCATATTAAATATTGGCCTTGTACTTATAGGGGTAAAGAAAATTCTTAGCTTTTTTCGATCTCATTCCTACATAAGCAATTGCATTCTTCAAGTGAGAGGATAAGTATTAAACAAAGCTTTTGCGACTACACACAATAAATTTTGAATGCATACACAACAGGCTAGAAAACTTCTTCACCGTCAGACTGCTATACAAATTCCAACATTGGGTTCTTGGCCCAAGCTAGACTAAACTCTATATTTAAGTTTGTGAAAGTTGTTATATCCCAATCTCTATCTAATCAATAAGATATCTTCCAAACACTACAGTGTAATACGTCATACCCAAATCTCTCTTATATCTATGATGGGACTCACAAAATTTGACAGTTTATTGTATTCCTCATAAATAACCAAACTTGTTGATTCATCATTGAGAATTGCTTAAATTAATCCAATAGGGTTGAACCATCCAAAAGCGAAAAGCCAGGTAAAAAGCGAGCATTGTTTTGCCACGAAAGAGATATATTAGAAGACAATGATCTCCAACGAGAAACATAGTGGAAAGAAAGGCAACGCTTAAAGTCGGGAACACCATGATCTCAATAAGTGCTCTGACTCATGGGCACCAAAGGCTAGAAAGCATGATTGGAAAGAAAGAGGGAGAGAGAGAGAGAGAGAGCGCAATGGTTAGCAAACATACTCCTTTGGACAATGCAAGATGCGAAGACACATAAATCATTTCTATCCATAGACAAAAGGAACTCAATCACTAACATCCCTTAACTCATAAAACCCAATATGATTAAGCAGTAAGGAAGACAAAAAGAACAAGGCCTTAAATTTACTATTCTTAGAGAGAAATAAAGGAAAAACACTGGTAGGGTGTTGGTTTAGACAATACCCAGTGTACGCAAAAGAACTTGTAGGGTGCTAGCTTAAGCAAACCTTGGTGCACTCAAACGTTCTTTCTTTTTTATTCTAGTGGGAATGAGGGAACGAACTCATAGCTCTCCCCTCTACGTGAGGGCTATAGGGGAGAGCATACGAGGAGGTGAGCAACATCTTGTACAATGTACGTTCTAGCCACTTGCAAGCGCTCGCGTGAACAAGTAGACTAGGGAAACTGCATATGATCCCCAACGTCATTGCCTATGAGTTTGGGTGCGTTCCGCTTACCATCTCCCCGATGGAATAGATAGCTCCTGCAATGCTCGCTTCACTTCCCTCATATTACAAAGATGTCATAAGTCATATACAAAAGAGAGTAAAACCAAATATCCCGGTCAGATTAAGTCCAAACAATAGAAATATTCTAATTCAGTTCAGATGTACGTCATAAGTACCTTATTACAAGTAAATTACTAAAAGTAGTGACTGATGTATGCTCCCATGTGAGTGTCACATCACTAAACCACTACCATAAATGATACTAGTACATGCAAAACTACAATGTCGAAACATTAAGTGCTGGAAGTTTTTTTAATTATATCACCTTGCTCGTGCATCATGTAACGTAAATTAAATGAAAAATCTAGCATATTAGCTCGAAAAGATATAAAAAAAAGTACCTCAATGCAGTCTAAAACTTAAATTTGAGAACTCTCAAGTGGGCCCCATCTTGGAATTGAACCAAATGTCCTTTATATCTCTCTCTCTCTCTCTAGATTCTTATCAATTGCATAAAAGTCATTTCAGCTTCATACAACTTGGCATCTTCTGCCTAACTATACGTGTGCGTTGTTGTGCGTCATAAAGCACTCCTAACCTCATAACTAAGAAAATGACAACTCAATGCACGAGACTAACGTCAGTGAGCGGTCTGGAGAGAATCAGGTGCATGTAATCTTATTCTTGCATATGGTGGAAATGTTCTCGCATGCGGAGAGTTCATTTCCACAAATTGGGCATTGACGCATAGGTCAAGTAGAGTAATCCTAATGCTACACCAAGGTCCATCCCCTAACTAAATTTAACTTTCTACATACCATATCCATGCTTTAATCACAAACCATATGAAAAAAACAACTTCGTTTTCTTAGTTGTGTCTTAATAATAAGATTCACATCCTCTTCGACTGAATGAGTAAATCATAATTTTCTATGAAGCACGGACACTCTTGAGAACGTGACGTATCCGTGTCGGACACCGACACTCTTCGGACACTCTCGGACACATGTCTAATACTCTTTTATCCATATCCATAATTAAATGATAAATTTTTAATTTTGGACACGCGTCGGACACTTCTTTGGTGACGTGTCCGACACTTATTTAGAACGTATCTACTACTAAACAATAGACATTTGTTGAAATGTGATTAACAATGCTTAAAAATTTGAGAACATATAATTACTAATACTAGACATATTAAAGTTGTACTCCAAATATAATAATAAAAACAAAAGATGCATAAAAATTTTAAAAAAGAGGAATTGAGAAAATGAGAGCTATTATTTAAATTATATATTAGGTACACATTGTTTACAAAAAAAAAATGATGATTATTGACTATAATAAGGATGTTTTAGTCTAAAAATTCACACAAATGACTAGACATTAGGTTTTCTTATCATAAAATACTGATTTTTTTATGAATTGTATATCATTAACACTATATTTGCAATAAATTATATAATGTTATATATAAAATATAATTTTTTTGTAGCGTGTCCCTAACGTGTCCGTGTCCTACTTTTTTGAGAAATGTCGTGTCGGCGTGTCCGTGTCGTGTCGTGTCGTATCCGTGTCCCGTGTCCTTGTCCATGCTTCTTAGATAATTTTTAAAATAAATGCTCTTGAATATCGTTTTTACTTGAGTAATCACAATTTCTACATATAGAACAGATGGACATCCTCACTCCTAGGAGGTTGTTTACAGACAATGAGATAGTTGATGGTAAGCATATTTTGCAGTTTTAAATAACCCCAAAATTGTCCTTGTAATGGAGTTCAACTTCTTTCCGTGATTTAACAAATGCATTGTTCCATGGTTTTTTTCTTAAAAAAACACATCTAATGAATTTTGAGAAAGAAATCTTGTTCCATACAATTCAAAATAAGAGAAAGATGCAAACACGATGTAGTCAGTGGCTCTACAATCCCCATTAAAGTAGACATTGCTTGCACAGATATAGAACTTTTAAACATTTTTGTGATAACCATATAGATTTTGGATTTTCAACTACTTCAAAACTGCTACAGCATTTGAAATTCATTTATTGAATGGTAAAATGTCAATACCCCATTCAAGACTTTCATCTCAAATTGTACGAGAAAACCAAACAATAAACAACAAAACCCTTACCTCTAACTTTTTCTGTTGTAAGGGCATTGAATGTTGACTGAACAAAATTTTGCAAGTAATTAGGCTGCTTGAATACTTTCACCTGCAAAAAACACAGAAGCCATTTTATTAGATCAAATAATAAAAGCTATTCAGCTTGTCCAAAGCAACCAACAAGCACATATTCCAGCTAATTACAGAAAACTGTTGTCACCAAAAAATGTAACTATATGGCATGTGGGTAACTTGAGAGTCATTTCATCTGTAACAACACCCAATACCATGCTGATAAACCTTGTGATCAGAAGCCTATATATGACTTCTATAAATTATTTTCACTCACATAATCAAATCAAAGGTGGTCAATTCATATATTTTAAATAATAGAGCATGCAAATTTAATAGACACAAATACATATTATAAAACTACTTTCAACTGGTGCACAGTTGCACACACATAAACGAGGGAATTATTAGATCACCAAGAAACAAAAGGGTCCAAAGCAGTAGAGAAATCATTGAAGCCCCCACGATCAAGAAAACAACATTAACAATAGATAATTGGATCTCACGTTACATGCACTCTTCAAATGCATCACCTACCCATGT
Source organism: Ilex aquifolium (assembly GCA_951799425.1). Taxonomy (NCBI): domain Eukaryota; kingdom Viridiplantae; phylum Streptophyta; class Magnoliopsida; order Aquifoliales; family Aquifoliaceae; genus Ilex; species Ilex aquifolium. The sequence goes on along the minus strand of OX637397.1, from coordinate 39,451,108 downwards.
CAGACAATTGCTGGCAGGGTAAAGGTATGTTATATTTGTGCAACACTTCCCAGCAAATGTGCCTATCAAAAATCTACAACAATCTAGTTTATCATAAATTATATTCCCTGAATATATTCCAGGGATGGGCAGATTAGCTGCAGGCCATACACCTAACATTATAGGCACCAGTGATTGGCTTCATACGCAAAACCACAAACTTGTGTCAACAATACTCCCCTCCCAACATCCACCGTTAACATGAACCAAACCGGGTAATGACAATTTATTATTGTGATAGTTGGTATTGTGGCAAAATTGATAAAAAATGAGGAAAATGCCCATTTTTATCACTGTGGTACATCAAATATTATTTTCCCAGGAAATAATACAAATTATAAGATTTGGACATTGGAGACAATATGAATCTCATGCATAGACCAATACCTTCACCTGACAATCGTACTCAGGTCCATGTAACATAAGTTAGATGTCATACTAACACAAAAGATACTGTTTTATGTGTGGACTAATAGAAATATGTTTACGTGATTACATCAATTGCAAGTGAGTTCACATCAGAAGGATCTAATTCATCAGCTGCATTAGGTTGGATTCTACTCCAGCTCACTCTTTAAAAATTACAAATCAACATAAAGAATCATACGATGAAATTCTTATCCTTTAAATTATCGAGCTCAATGATCTTATAAAATTCCCAGCACTCATTTGCGAATTATAAACAAGATCTAATTAAGTGCTATATATTCATAAGATCTGCTGAACACTGAGAATAATTGCTCATACACAGCAAAATCAAAGTTCAGATTTCAATATTAACCAGCTAATTCGAATAAACATCGATCAAATAGAAAAGAATTGCTCGTACACTGAAATACATATGCAAATTTTACACGGAAAAGAAACGCACCAGTTCAAATTTTACAAATATATATGCAATCATGTTTTGAAAGAACATATCAAATTGAGTTACAGTAATCAAGATCAACGGTTCAAGCAAATGTTCTAGATCAAATGGTACCACTTCCTCAAACAACTTTATTGCCAAATCTAGAATTTACCTTCTTCCTGAGACCAGAAGTCCCAGGTTTCTGGCCATCGAACGGTGTCGTTTCAACACGACCAACCTTGAACACAACCATCTCTTCTTATCTCCACTGCGGAGTAAACTAGCACACTCCAAATCAGAGACCACATACAAGACAGGGTAAGCACTCACACATCCATATGAACACACACACAGAGAGAGAGAGCTTACATTGAAAGGTGGTGAGGAATGAGACGGGAACGAGTGCGTGCGTGTGTGTGTGTTTCAAGAGGGTCAGAGTGAGTGAGATATCAGATACACAAGTAGACAGGAGAGGGACAGAGAATATGACGAGAGGATTATTCTATCGGATTTTTAAACCGCACGTCTTGTGTCAGACCAGCTTACTAGGAGCGGATCACGCGGCTAGAGAGTGGTTCAGATCTCCGATATTTACTCTTCACCCACTGTTTTCCGATTGTATGTCTAAATAATTAGGATTTTTTGCACTTTCTACCTTCAAAGATTTTAAAATTTTTATTTTGTACTCTCAAAAATTAAATTTTTGATATTATACCCTCAATATATCAAAAGTACATTGTCTAGAGGTAGTTTTCAATAATGATACTTACACATATTGATATTGTATGATTTTTTGATTAAATTCATTATTTGATTGACAATGAATCACTTTTAATATTACGGGTCACTTATAATAGATATGTAAATTTGGTCAAATTATTATGTTTAAGGAACATTAATCTTAATCTATATAGACTAAAGTCGGTTTGCAAGTGGGTAAGGAGATTTTAAGATCGAGTCTCACTAATTGCATAATAATTATAATCCCCTTTTACCTAAGGATCAATTTTCTTCTTGTTTGGGGTTGGGGGTGTGGAAGGTATCCAAAATTAATGAACTTAGACTTTTGCAATGTTGAGTTTGATGCACAATTGCATTCTTAGTTGTATTTGTTCCAATAAATTAGGAACTTTTTCCACCGTGAATGGAATTTTGTCATGCTCAATAATAATTATTTATTTATTTGAAAAAAATAGTCTCAAGTCACTATGCTGACCCATTTATTGTCTGCAATTTTCTATATCCTTGTGGATGTAAGAATGGTGATTTTTGTTGTTATGGATTTATTTATTTTTTTGCTTATCAGCAAAAAAAGGTGACAAGGGGCAACCGGCATGGAACACATGTATGAACATGACTATAATAGTTCGAACTCGTTGGATTAGTCCTCCAGAGAGGCCTAGACGGTGAGCTCTACATGCATTCTCCAAAGACAATTAGAGTTATAGTTTGACTCCAACCTCATCAAGTTGTTAAAAGCAAGTCAACAGTCTATACCTTGTAAATTGAACCTACATGAACATTACCAAAACGTCTCTTACGAGATGCTATCTTGTCAATAAACCACCAAGCTCGATGGTTATGAGGTTATAATTTAGTTATAGATGGTTGAATTGAGACAAACCATCAAATTACCGCCATGGAAAGCCATGGATTAAATTGCTTGGTCATCAGTTATTTACGTGCCTAACTTAGACAAAAAGATGTATGTGTCAAGCAACTGGTAGCTAGGTGTGCCTAACCATATATGATGTCGATGCCAAACTTTTGTTTTGAAATGTCGGTATCACTATGTTTTAATAGTTTTATCCTTTTTAAGTGGGAACTGACATTTGAGTCTATCACGTGATAGAAAATATTAGCGCTATTTAATGTTCATTTTTCATTTAGTTAACATTCTTTTAAAACAATACATATAATTCGCGAATTTGTTTTAAAATGTCGGTATCACTATGTTTTAATAGTTTTATCATTTTTAAGTGGAAACTGACATTTGGGTCTATCACACGATAGAAAACATTAGCGCTATTTAGTGTTCATTTTTCATTTATTTAACTTTCTTTTAAAACGATACACATAATTCTCAGAATTCATTGGTAGTAAAAACCAATAAACTATTTGGTAACACGTTTTTCGAAGTATCTTTCAAGAAAAAGAGAGAGATTTCGTCGAAAAAGTAAAGATGTATTTAACTATTATTTTGTAAGAGATATGTAAATACAACTTTTTATATAATTACTAGTTTACTACTCATACGTACTTGCAACAGCATGCTATTATGCTTGTGATTAAGGTTAGAGGAAATGAGTAAACTCGAACACATACAGAAAACAAAATAAAAAATCAAAACACACGCCACTTAAGAAAATATTTATAAAAATAATAAAAATAACAAAAATAACACTCTAAAAACATTTTCAAATAATATCCAAATTTCTAATAAACAAGACATTATCAACTTAATTTTGAGAAACTATACTCATAATTCTAATAAAAAAAATCCCTCCAGTAAGGGACCCACAATTAGTTGCTTGTTTGCAGAGGAAATAGGGGGGTCATTGTGCAACAATGGTTAATTTTATGCCGACCAAATCAAGGAACAACTTAGTACAAATGACTTATTGAAAGGGACCCGACTACGGTACAGCCAAAGGAATTTTCGGTACCATACCGAAAATTCTTTTTTACAACATCAATGATATAATTTACTACATTTATGGATTATTTACAACTTCAATGGTATTGAAATGACACCGGACAAGACATTGAAATGATAAGACAAGACATAAAGAAAAGCCGTCATTATTGACTTGAGGGCAAAATTACAACATTAGTGGTAATATTTACAACTTCAATGGATCATTTACCACTTTTATGGTAGTTTTTACCACTATTGGGGATAAGCATTTAATAAAAGCAATGGTAGTTTTTACAATATTTAAATGGTCCATGATCGATCATGGCATATGTTTGATCGATCAATATGTAAGGTGAGTTGTAAGGAATGGATCATTTACCACTTTAATGAATCATTTACCACTTTTATGGTAGTTTTTACCACTATTGGGGATAAGCATTTACTAAAGCAATGGTAGTTTTTACAATATTTAATGGTCCATGATCGATCATGGCATATGTTTGATCGATCAATATGTAAGGTGAGTTGTAAGTAATGGATCATTTACCACTTTAATGGATCATTTACCACTTTTATGATAGTTTTTACCACTATTGGGGATAAGCATTTACTAAAACAATGGTAGTTTTTACAATATTTAATGGTCCATGATCGATCATGGCATATGTTTGATCGATCAATATGTAAGGTGAGTTGTAAGGAATGGATCATTTACCACTTTAATGGATCATTTACCACTTTTATGGTAGTTTTTACCACTATTGGGGATAAACATTTACTAAAACAATGGTAGTTTTTATAATATTTAATGGTTCATGATCGATCATGGCATATGTTTGATCGATCAATATGTAAGGTGAGTTGTAAGTAATGGATCATTTACTACTTTAATGGATCATTTACCACTTTTATGGTAGTTTTTACCACTATTGGGGATAAGCATTTACTAAATCAATGGTAGTTTTTATAATATTTAATGGTCCATGATCGATCGTGGCATATGTTTGATCGATCAATATGTAAGGTGAGTTGTAAGGAAGAGATCATTTACCACTTTAATGGATCATTTACCACTTTTATGGTAGTTTTTACCACTATTGGGGATAAGCATTTGCTAAAACAATGGTAGTTTTTACAATATTTAATTGTCCATGATCGATCATGGCATATGTTTGATCGATCAATATGTAAGGTGAGTTGTAAGGAATGGATCATTTACCACTTTAATGGATCATTTACCACTTTTATGGTAGTTTTTACCACTATTGGGGATAAACATTTACTAAAGCAATGGTAGTTTTTACAATATTTAATGGTCCATGATCGATCATGGCATATGTTTGATCGATCAATATGTAAGGTGAGTTGTAAGTAATGGATAATTCAATAATATATACAAATTTAATGGATCATTTACCACTTTTATGGTACAAAACGCGAATTTGGGGATATTTGATCGATCAAATCTTCTCAGTACTTTTCATTCTGATTCACAATAGAAATAACATGATCGATCAAATATATGTTTGATCGATCGAATTTACTTACCAACGATTTGATCGATCAATATATCTTTCTGATCGATCAAATTCAATTAAAACTGACTAATTAATCCAATTAACATGTAATTTCATCATATCAACAACAAATTAATATTCAACTCATCAAATTAGAATTCAATTCATAAAATTAACACTCAATTTCATTTAATTAACATTCAATTTTTTCTAATAAGCATTTAATTCACGAAATTAACATTCAAATTCAACTAGTTAACATTAAATTAACCAAATAAACATTCAATTTCATTCAATTCCCACCCAAATTCATCAAATTAACATTCAAATTATCAAATTAACATTCCGATTTATCAAATTGACATTCAATTTTATCAAATTAACATGTAATTAACATTTAATTTATCAAATTAACAATCAATTTCATCTAATTAACATTCAATTTTTTTTAATAAGCATTTAATTCACAAAATTAACATTCAAATTCAACTAGTTAACATTAAATTAACCAAATAAACTTTCAATTTCATTCAATTCCCACCCAAATTCATCAAATTAACATTCAAATTATCAAATTAACATTCCGATTTATCAAATTGACATTCAATTTTATCAAATTAACATGTAATTAACATTTAATTTATCAAATTAACAATCAATTTCATCTAATTAACATTCAATTTTTTCTAATAAACATTTAATTCACAAAATTAACATTCAAATTCAACTAGTTAACATTAAATTAACCAAATAAACTTTCAATTTCATTCAATTCCCACCCAAATTCATCAAATTAACATTCAAATTATCAAATTAACATTCCGATTTATCAAATTGACATTCAATTTTATCAAATTAACATGTAATTAACATTTAATTTATCAAATTAACATTCAATTTCATCTAATTAACATTCAATTTTTTCTAACAAGCATTTAATTCACAAAATTAACATTCAAATTCAACTAGTTAACATTAAATTAACGAAATAAACTTTCAATTTCATTCAATTCCACCCAAATTCATCAAATTAACATTCAAATTATCAAATTAACATTCCGATTTATCAAATTGACATTTCAATTTTATCAAATTAGCATGTAATTAATATTTAATTTATCAAATTAACAATCAATTTCATCTAATTAACATTCAATATTTGATAAATTACATGCTAATTTGATGAAATTGAATATCAATTTGATAAATCGGAATGTTAATCTGATAAAATTGAATGTTAATTTGATGAATTGGGTGTTAATTGAATGAAATTGAAAGTTTATTTGGTTAATTTAATGTTAAGTAGTTAAATTTGAATGTTAATTTCGTGAATTAAATGTTTATTAGAAAAAATTGAATGTTAATTAGATGAAATTGATTGTTAATTTGATAAATTAAATATTAATTACATGCTAATTTGATAAAATTGAATGTCAATTTGATAATTCTGAATGTTAATTTGATAATTTGAATGTTAATTTGATGAATTGAGTGTTAATTGAATGAAATTTTAAAGTTGATTTGGTTAATTTAATGTTAAGTAGTTGAATTTAAATGTTAATTTCGTGAATTAAATGTTTATTAGAAAAAATTGAATGTTAATTAGATGAAATTGATTGTTAATTTGATAAATTAAATGTTAATTTGATGATATTACATGTCAATTCAACTAGTTCAATTTTATGAATTTTAATTTAATTTTAATTTTATGAATTTTAATTTTATGAATTTTAATTCCGTGAATTTAATTTTATGAATTTTAATTTAATTTTAATTTTATGAATTTTAAATTGGATAAATCAATTAGTTGTTATTGAATTTGATCGATCAAAACCATATTTGATCGATCAAATTGTTGCTGATGTCCCCAGTATTCCATATCTGCAACAATTTGATCGATCAAATCTCCCCAAAAAGTTTAAGTATTAGTGGTAAAGAATCCTTTGAAGTTGTAAATATTTACAACTTCAATGGATCAATGATATGTTTACAACTTGAATGGATCAATTTACAACTTTAATGGATGATTTACAACTTCAATGGATCAATGATATGTTTACAACTTTAATGGATCAATTTACAACTTTAATGGATGATTTACAACTTCAATGGATCAATGATATGTTTACAACTTTAATGGATCAATTTACAACTTTAATGGATGATTTACAACTTCAATGGATCAATAATATGTTTACAACTTCAATGGATCAATTTACAACTTTAATGGATGATTTACAACTTCAATGGATCAATGATATGTTTACAACTTCAATGGATCAATTTACACCTTTCATGGATGATTTACAACTTCAATGGATCAATGATATGTTTATAACTTGAATGGATCAATTTACAACTTTAATGGATGATTTACAACTTCAATGGATCAATGATATGTTTACAACTTGAATGGATCAATTTACAACTTTAATGGATGATTTACAACTTCAATTGATCAATGATATGTTTACAACTTCAATGGATTCTTTACGACAATTATGACAATATTTACAACTTCAATGGATTAAAATTCATAAAATTAACATTAAATTAAAATTCATAAAATTAAAATTCATAAAATTAACATTAAATTAAAATTCATCAAATTAAAATTAAATTAAAATTCATAAAATTAACATTAAATTAAATTAAAATTCATAAAATTAACATTAAATTAAAATTCATAAAATTAAAATTAAATTAACATTCAAAAAAATTAACATTAAATTAAATGTTGATTTTAATTTTAATTTAATTTTACGTATTTTAATTTAATGTTGATTTTAATGTTAATTTGATGAAATTGAATGTCAATTTGATAAATCGGAATGTTAATTTGATAATTTGAATGTTAATTTGATGAATTTGGGTGGGAATTGAATGAAATTGAAAGTTGATTTCGTTAATTTAATGTTAACTAGTTGAATTTGAATGTTAATTTTGTGAATTAAATGCTTATTAGAAAAAAATGAATGTTAATTAGATGAAATTGATTGTTAATTTGATAAATTAAATGTTAATTACATGTTAATTTGATAAAATTGAATGTCAATTTGATAAATCGGAATGTTAATTTGATAATTTGAATGTTAATTTGATGAATTTGGGTGGGAATTGAATGAAATCGAAAGTTGATTTGGTTAATTTAATGTTAACTAGTTGAATTTGAATGTTAATTTTGTGAATTAAATGCTTATTAGAAAAAATTGAAAGTTAATTAGATGAAATTGATTGTTAATTTGATAAATTAAATGTTAATTACATGTTAATTTAATAAAATTGAATGTCAATTTGATAAATCGGAATGTTAATTTAATAATTTGAATGTTAATTTGATGAATTGGGTGTTAATTGAATGAAATTGAAAGTTGATTTGGTTAATTTAATGTTAAGTAGTTGAATTTGAATGTTAATTTCGTGAATTAAATGCTTATTAGAAAAAATTGAATGTTAATTAAATGAAATTGAGTGTTAATTTTATGAATTGAATTCTAATTTGATGAGTTGAATATTAATTTGTTGTTGATTTGATGAAATTACATGTTAATTGGATTAATTAGTCAGTTTTAATTGAATTTGATCGATCAGAAAGATATATTGATCGATCAAATCGTTGGTAAGTAAATTCGATCGATCAAACATATATTTGATCGATCATGTTATTTCTATTGTGAATCAGAATGAAAAGTACTGAGAAGATTTGATCGATCAAATAAGGTTTTGATCGATCAAATATCCCCAAATTCGCGTTTTGTACCATAAAAGTGGTAAATGATCCATTAAATTTGTATATATTATTGGATTATCCATTACTTACAACTCACCTTACATATTGATCGATCAAACATATGCCATGATCGATCATGGACCATTAAATATTGTAAAAACTACCATTGCTTTAATAAATGTTTATCCCCAATAGTGGTAAAAACTACCATAAAAGTGGTAAATGATCCATTAAAGTGGTAAATGATCCATTCCTTACAACTCACCTTACATATTGATCGATCAAACATATGCCATGATCGATCATGGACCATTAAATATTGTAAAAACTATCATTGCTTTAGTAAATGTTTATCCCCAATAGTGGTAAAAACTACCATAAAAGTGGTAAATGATCCATTAAAGTGGTAAATGATCCATTCCTTACAACTCACCTTACATATTGATCGATCAAACATATGCCATGATCGATCATGGACCATTAAATATTGTAAAAACTATCATTGCTTTAGTAAATGCTTATCCCCAATAGTGGTAAAAACTACCATAAAAGTGGTAAATGATCCATTACTTACAACTCACCTTACATATTGATCGATCAAACATATGCCATGATCGATCATGGACCATTAAATATTGTAAAAACTACCATTGCTTTAGTAAATGCTTATCCCCAATAGTGGTAAAAACTACCATAAAAGTGGCAAATGATCCATTAAAATGGTAAATGTTCCCTTCCTTACAACTCACCTTACATATTGATCGATTAAACATATGCCATGATCGACCATGGACCATTAAATATTGTAAAAACTACCATTGTTTTAGTAAATGCTTATCCCCAATAGTGGTAAAAATTACCATGAAAGTGGTAAATGATCTATTACTTACAACTCACCTTACATATTGATCGATCAAACATATGCCATCATCGATCATGGACCATTAAATATTGTAAAAACTATCATTGCTTTAGTAAATGCTTATCCCCAATAGTGGTAAAACTACCATAAAAGTGGTAAATGATCCATTAAAGTGGTAAATGATCCATAACTTACAACTCACCTTACATATTGATCGATCAAACATATGCCATGATCGATCATGGACCATTAAATATTGTAAAAACTACCATTGTTTTAGTAAATGTTTATCCCCAATAGTGGTAAAAACTACCATAAAAGTGGTAAATGATCCATTAAAGTGGTAAATGATCCATTACTTACAACTCACCTTACATATTGATCGATCAAACATATGCCATGATCAATCATGGACCATTAAATATTGTAAAAACTACCATTGCTTTAGTAAATGTTTATCCCCAATAGTGGTAAAAACTACCATAAAAGTGGTGAATGATCCATTAAAGTGGTAAATGATCCATTCCTTACAACTCACCTTACATATTGATCGATCAAACATATGCCATGATCGATCATGGATCATTAAATATTGTAAAAACTACCATTGCTTTTATTAAATGCTTATCCCCAATAGTGGTAAAAACTACCATAAAAGTGGTAAATGATCCATTGATGTTGTAAATATTACCACTAATGTTGTAATTTTGCCCTCAAGTCAATAATGACGGATTTTCTTTATGTCTTGTCTTGTCATTTCAATGTCTTGTCCGGTGTCATTTCAATACCATTGAAGTTGTAAATAATTCATAAATGTAGTAAATTATACCATTGATGTTGTAAAAAAGAATTTTCGGTATGGTACCGAAAATTCCTTTGGCTGTACCGTAGTCGGGTCCTATTGAAAGTATCAATAACAGCATCAACATCGAAGGTCCCATCTTGCAATCGTCACCATGTCCTATGGACATATATATATATGAGAAATATTATGTTATAAATTTCGCTATCGTATTAAAATTAATTTTCTTTTAGGTTAAATTACAACTGTGAACAGAACGTTTGATTCTTAAATGTTATGATCAATCATAAAAATTATAATTTTTAAGGATAGTAACTTTTGGTATGTATTCGTGTCAAAATCTTCTCAACTTGAATTCTAACACGAACACTACTCGAATTTAAACACAAATAACTTGACACGACTTATGTAACACGATTAATACACGCGTCGTGTTCGGATTGACATGATCCACACAAGTTAAACAAGTATTATACGACCTTTTTACCAACCTAGTTAATCATTAAACAATTTAATCATTTTAGACCTATGTAATATAACATAAATCGAACCTTAAAAATATATTTTACTCAAAAAACTATATATTTTATTTATTTCTTCCACATTTTAGATCTTTATTTAACATAACTCAAACCCCAAAATATATTTAATGAGTTATGTTCATGCCATTGACAGGTCAATTTCGTGTCTATGTCTGTGTCATTGACGAGTCAATTTTGGGTCATATTTAACGAGTTATATTCCTATGTTATTGATGGGCTAATTAATTTCATGTCTATGTTGACACAATTAATGAAACGAGTCAATCGTGTCAACTTCATGCTACACGGGTTTAACATGAGCACAATTCGTTTACAAACTTGTGTTAATGGATCGTATCATTTATGTATTCGTGTTCAGATAATTTTGTTGTATGTTAGGAATTAACACTCATTTTAATAACTACTTAGGGAGTAAACTACAGTTGATAACTTAGGAAATACCTATTGACCATGATTTGAGAAGTGTATTAGAATTCTAATCGGTGTTGGAATTAACAATAAAGTCAATTCCTATGTATTGATTTAGTGAAAAACTTATGAGTGAATGATTAATTTAAGTACTCCGACTCTCTAGTGATAATGTTATGAAGTGAAACTACCTACACTTAGGGTGCGTTTGGTAACGTTTTCGTTTTTATGTTTTTTTTTATGAAAAAAATAGAACAAAGTTTTGTTTTTTTTTGTGATAAAAATTAAAAATATAAAACATGTTTGGTAGTCATTTATATTTAAAAAATTATAAAAACAAAAATAAAAAATATGATTGGTATTATACCAAAAGTTTACCTCCCAACACCACCACCACCACCGAAACCCACCCACCAACCCCTGAAATTCACCGAAATTCATCCCCACCCCTACCACCGAAACCCAGCAACCCCCATCCCCGAAACCAGCAACCCCCGTGCCCAGCAAACCCCATCCCCGAAACCCAGCAACCCCATCCCCAGCAAACCCCCATCCCTGAACCCACTGACCACCAAAACCACCACCGAAACCCACCCCAACCTCACCACCGAAACCCACAACCCACCCCCACCACTGAAACCCACCACCACCTAAATTCCACCACCGAAAGCCACCACCACCACCACCGAAAGCCACCCCCACAGAGAGAAACCATGGCTTCGGTTCGATTCGTCTTCGGTTCTTCTTTGGCTTCGGGTTTCAGCAGAGAGAAACCATGGCTTTGGTCGATTCGTCTTTGATTCTTCTTTGGCTTCGGGTTTCAGCAGAGAGAAACCATGGGCCATGGCTTCGGTTCAGAAGAAAGAAACCAGGCTTTGGTTTCAAGAGAGATACAACAGCGAGAGAGACAAAGGAGGGAAGGTGTCACGCCCCATCCCGGTCTCCCAAGGATAAGACGCGACTAGATTTTTGATACACCTGTTTACATATATAATCAGGATTAATAAAACATAAAATAATCCCACAGGTGCAACAACACCACCCATCGCCCTAGTCATCAAGCATGGTGATAAAACCTGTTTCATAACCTGTACTATATATATATAACACCTGTACTAATGGTTTATTTCCCAGGTTATAGATATATACAGAAATCCCACACCCACATAGCATACATCACCAAGTATGCTTGTTGAGTCTATATAAAAATACATACCATTAACTTACCATAATAATCTCACATAAATAAACTAGACAACTCAGCAAAATAAATACACAATAACCTGAGTAGAATCACACGAACTTCGTTAAACCACTAGACACAATTCAACTGACTGGACAGTGAACTGATCTGAAATTTTCCTCTACAATACCTGAAAAAGAGAAAATATAGGGGTGTGAGCTAAACCACGCGCTCAGTGAGTATACATGCTGCATATGAAATGGCAATGATAATAATACACAGAAGTAGGTAGATACTACGTAGATACACGTATCAAACAACAGCATCACTCCAATTCCAAAGAATTCACAAATCACATCACAGCCATACTACCCCTCATCGGGTAATCGATCCCACATGGATCCGTGTCTCCCGAACCTCCCGGGAACACCACAGTGCTAGCACATCACTGCACGCCCAGTGATCAGGCATCGACGCCCCTGTCTCAAACAGTGCGCCACATTCCACAATACACAATACACAATACAAAACATCAATCAATCACATAAGCACATAGCACATAATCCTGGAGAATTATTATTACATTCTATCATTTCCTATTATCTTATAATAGCATTTCCAAAACATATAAAGATATACACCCACCTCAAAGATTCAGATCTACGACCCTTCGGTCCTATCGGTAGATCCTTTCGGTGTTACCGTATTTGTTCCAATACCGACAGTCTCACCTGCTCCACCTAACACATTTAGAATTACAATATCAATATGTTTATCACACATAATAATTAATTATGCACTAATACATGCAAAGTGATGCTCCCCAAAATGCCCCAGTAACTCCAGTTACCGCACTATCCACTCACACCTCGCACTTTTATTCTAGGGATCACATTTTCTCCCCAAATTTCCAAAATCAATCACATTAATCATAATTAGGATTAAGTAGGTCAAACACATTGACCGAGGGTCCATTTTCACGTATTTCGACCCCGAATCCTAAAAACTGCACTTTTGGCATTCCATATATTTCGCACCGGATATTAAACTCGTTTGCATTCAAAAGTCGCATTATCATGTCAAGCATCATTTAAAAATGTAGCCTACAAAATTCCAGGTTGTTCGGATTAAAATGTACACATGTGATAATAACATTTAGAAATTAGGGTTTCGGCGTTACCGGCACCCATTTCCAACTTCTATCGTACATTTCTTTTAAAAAATTATATTTAAACTCACATACCCACTAAATTATTTAAGTCAGCCCCCTAATTGCACTTTTTAAATCACCAATTTCACTCCTATAGTTCCGGTTCCAACCTAGCCCAAAAACATACCGAATATCTCAAATAGCCATTTTTCATATTTTCCTCACATTTAGTTTAATACCCATTTGGAACCCATTTTTAACAGGCCATTAATTATACTAAATATATTTAATTATACTCATACAAAATCTGTTTCGACATTACTCAAAATCAGCCCATGAAATTAAATTATAAACAGCTCAATAAAACAGCTCATATACTTAAATTAAAATAGCCTACTAATTAAAACATGTCAAGACAGCCCCCTAAATTAAATTAAAATAGCCACTAATTTACAATAAAATAGGCCACATATTTTCGTACATAAGAAAATTAATCATAAATCATGCTTAAAATTAATTCTACATACCTTTCTTGCTCACGGTTCAAATAGACCCACGCACGTATATTTCTTTTCTTCTTCCTTTCTTTTTTTTCTCTTCTTCTTCACTCTTCCTCACTCTCGGTTTCTCTCTTTTTCACCTCACGGTTTCAGCAAGGAAACCAGACACACACACACACGGTTTCATATATTAAACACACACACACACACCCCTTTAGATTTTATTCATACACACACACACTTTACACCTTAAGACACACACACATACACATGGCTTGCATGCACACACACGCGGCACACCAACACACACACACACGGCACACTTATATATATACATATATTTTTATGCCAACACCTGTAAAGGTGATTTAAAGTAATGGTTAATTACTCTTGCCTCCCCCCAAGTTTTTAAGTGATTTCAAAATTGACCCACTAATATTTTCACACATAAAATTTCTATAAATGGGTCTCACTAATACATCATTAATGGAGTCCACATACCCAATGTATGCTCACACACATCATGGCTATGAAAGATTTATTTTAATTAATCCTTTATTAATTTCACGTAATTGCAATTTAGCCCACATAATTATGTTAATATGCATGCAATGCATGATTGGGTCTCACAGAAGGAGGGAAAAAAAAAAAAAAAAGGAAAGGGACTTTTATAGTTCCAACCAAAAGTCCTAAGTTTTGTTGTTAACAAGATTCGAAGTCATGACCTCATTATACAACTCCACTAAAGCGCGAGTCAGTTTTTTTTTTAGATGTTTTCAAAAACATCATTTTGGTTGTTTATATATTTTAGCCTTGTTTTTAAAACGGAACAGTTAAAAAAAAATGAAAACAATCACCAAACACGCTATTGTTTTTTTTTTGGGCAAAAAGTGAAAACAAAAAAAAAAAAAAACGGAAACTTCCGGTTACCAAACGGGACCTTAGAAACCTTAAAAGTAAGAAATAAGATAGGTTTATAGTGATTGTTGAATTAATCGATTATTCTATTTAGGATTATATACATGAAATATGACTAATGAACGAAAATTAGAAATATATCTTTAATGTGATAAATAGAAGTGACTCTGCATTACAATCAACTTACAAGTTGTTCATCCCTCTCAAATTAATAATTACTAACACAACATACAAAATCTAAGTGCAAATCACCAAATACATCATAAGCACTAGGGCAAGAGAATGTTAGGGAAAGGCATCAACTACCTATGTTAGGGATTTTCAGCAAATCTTTGTGGTTTTAACTTTTAAGTTTTGAATGTAATAGTACTCGTAATCGTACTTTTGACAATGTGTTATTTTTGTTATGTTGTTTTGTTGGTTGTTAGAATGAAGCATAGTTAGTTCATTGTCGAGATGACTATAAATGACATTGTTGTGGTAGCAAATGACCCCACTCCTAACATTCGTCACCCGACTACTTATAACCTGCATATCTAAACCTTTTTTCGTCACTTGACCACCTTTTCTACATGGATAAAATGTAAAAAAAAATCAAATTTGGGGAAAAAATATACTTGGAATACATCTCCATAGTTAAACAAAAACTAAAGCAATTTTATATTCAAGTTTATGGGTAATCTAACCACATTTTAAACTATGAAATTGTGTGTCGCAAATCACTATATAAATCATCTTACTCTTTTTGATTTCGAACAATAAACGAAATATTTAGACAAATTATTTTGTAGAAAATGAAAGAATTATCTCTTCATTTATCGCAAGCCATGAAGCTCTTCATGGGGTTAAAATTTGTCCCAAAAAATCTTTGTCGTTGCTCTCCGACGAGAATTGTAAAACTCTTCCATTTATATCCTCTTTTTCCTTCCATTTCATTTTTTCCTTTATGTTTTTCTCCTTTAACAAACGTATACTCAAGTATCACATAAGGAGGCAAGATGGGTGATTTTCACACCTAAAAAAGATGAATTTTGACAATTACAACCCTATTTATTGTTGGGAAAAATAGGCTTTCCCACAAGTGTAAATCAATGGAAGCAATATAAATAAAATGACAGAAAATAAATGAGCACACAGGATTTACGTGGTTCCCTCAAATTGAGGTACGTCCACGACGACCGGTAGGTCAGTTTCTTCCACTATCACCAAATGAGTTTACAAAGTGGCCAAAAGGCATAAGCCTTACAAACACACAAAGGTGTAAATCACAAGAGGAAAATACCTCACAAAATAAGTAAGCCAAATCTCCAAGAACAAACCCGCAAGCAAAGCCTTCTTGCCGAGCCGAAAAATGGAGAACAAAGGAACCAAGGAAATGACAAAGGCTTTTCTTCTATGTCGAGCCAACAAAGAGCAAAGGAACCAAGAAATGACAAAGGACTTGTCTACAAGGTCTGCCGAAATTCCTTTGTTGCTTGAAGACTCCAAAAAACCAAATCTTGATATGCCAAGAGTCTTGCATTGGAAAGCCACCAAATTAAAAGCCAAGTGCAAACCAAGTTGCATGCCAAAAATTAACAAGACTATTTTTAGACTATAGATGGATCCCACTAAGGAGGGAAACCCAACAATTCTCCCCCTCCCGAGTTATGTGGAGGATTCAACCATTCCCGCCAAAAGTCGACACTTCTCATGCTTGTCCTTAGTCAATGCCTTAGTCAACATATCCGAAGTGTTATCATCAGTGTCAACTTTTTCAAGTTGCAACAACTTATCATTCAAGACATCACGAATCCAATGATATCTAACATCAATGTGTTTCGATCTCGAATGAAATGAGGAATTCTTACTCAAGTGGATTGCACTCTGACTATCATAATGAAGGACATACCTTTCTTGTTTCAAACCCAACTCTTGTAAGAATTTCTTTAACCACAATAATTCTTTGCACGCTTCCGTGATGGCGATGAACTCAGCTTCTGTGGTGGAGAGAGCAACACATTTCTGTAATCTTGATTGCCATGCCACTGCTCCCCCTGCAAAAGTAATCAAATAACCAGAAGTAGATTTTCGACTATCAACATCACCAGCCATATCAGAATCTGTGAACCCATCAAGAATAGGCTCGCCTTTACCAAAACACAAACTCATCTTTGAAGTGCCCTGAAGATACCTCAGAATCCATTTCACTGCTGCCCAGTGTTCTTTCCCCGGATTAGACAGAAATCGACTAACAACCCCAACTGCGTGAGCAATATCCGGTCGAGTACAAACCATGGCATACATCAAAGAACCAACTGCTGAAGCATAGGGAATTTTCTGCATCTCATTTTTCTCTTCATCACTTGTAGGACACTGACTTGAGCTAAGTTTGAAGTGACCTGCAAGTGGACAATTAACAGGCTTTGCTTTATCCATATTGAACCTCTCAAGAACCTTTTTAATATAATTCTCTTGAGATAACCAAATCAGCCCATGTGATCTGTCACGAACAATTCTCATCCCAAGAATTTGCTTTGCTGGACCCAAATCCTTCATGGAAAAGGACTTGCTCAACTCTGACTTCAACTTGCTAATCTTGCTCGTGTCTTGGCCCACAATAAGCATATCATCAACGTAAAGCAAGAGAATAATAAAATTACCATCTGGATATTTCTTCACAAACACACAATGGTCTGAAGTGGTTCTTGAATACCCATGCTCAGTCATGAAAGAATCGAATTTTCTGTACCACTGCCTCGGTGCTTGCTTCAATCCATACAAGCTCTTCTTCAATTTGCAAACTAACTGATCATTACCCTTATCTATGAAGCCCTCAGGTTGCTCCATATAAATTTCCTCTTCTAAGTCACCATGCAAAAATGCGGTCTTCACATCAAGCTGCTCAACTTCTAAATTCATACTCGCAGCTATACCAAGCACAGTTCGGATGGAGGACATCTTCACAACTGGTGAGAAGATCTCATCAAAATCAACTCCCTTCCTCTGACCGAAACCTTTCACAACAAGTCGTGCCTTGAATCTCGGTTGAGAACTGTTCCCATCGTTCTTTCGTCTGAAGACCCATTTATTTTTCAAAATTTTCTTCCCTTTAGGCGGCTTCACCAAATCATAGGTGTGATTCTCATGCAAAGACTTCATTTCCTCTTTCATTGCCTTAAGCCATTCAGTTTTGTTCTCATGCTTCAAGACTTCTTGATAAGTTTCTGGCTCCCCCTGATCTGATATCATCACATACTCATTTGAAGAATATTTTCTGGATGGCTGTTTTTCTCTGGTAGATCTCCTTAACGGTGACTGTGGTAGTGGCTCTTGGGGTGGCTGCTCCCCCTCAATCTCTGCCTGTATCATCATGAGGTGTTTGCACTTCCTCATCAATATCATGAACAACAGGTGGATCAAGAGGATCTAAATCAACAAGATCATCAGTACTAGACTCAGCTGACTCAAGCTTGTCAATGTCTTCAATAGTCTGATTTTCCAAGAAAACAACATCTCGGCTTCTGACAACTTTCTTGTCAACTGGATCATACAACCTGTAGCCAAATTCTTCATGTCCATAGCCAAGAAATATGCACTGCTTTGCTTTTGGATCAAGCTTGGACCTCTCATCTTTTGGAATATGAACAAAGGCTCTGCAGCCGAATACCCTCAAGTGATCATAGGAGACTTCATTCCCTATCCAAACTTTCTCTGGCACATCACCATTCAACGGAACTGAAGGAGACAAATTGATAAGATCAACTGCTGTCCTCATTGCCTCACCCCAAAAGGATCTTGGCAATTTAGAATGTGAGAGCAAACATCTGACTCTCTCAAGAATGGTGCGATTCATTCTCTCTGCAACTCCGTTCTGTTGAGGTGTCTTTTTGACTGTCTTTTCATGCCTGATGCCGTGACTGGTGCAATACTGATCAAATGGTCCAATATATTCACCACCATTATCCGAGCGAACACACTTCAACTGTCTACCAGTTTCTCTTTCAACCTTGGCTTGAAAGTGCTTAAACACATCTAGAACTTGATCTTTAGTTTTCAGTGTATAAGCCCAAACTTTTCTAGAGTGATCATCAATAAAAGTGACAAAGTATAGAGAACCACCAAGTGTCCTAACTTTCAAAGGACCACATACATCAGAATGTACTAAATCTAGAACATGAGATTTTCTAGATGCAATGTTTCTACGGAATGATATTCTGTTTTGTTTACCATGGAAACAATGAACACAAGTTTTCAGAGGCGTACCTTTTATCCCCGCTAGAAGCTCTTTCTTGGACAAAACTTGCAATCCTTTTTCACTCATATGTCCAAGCCTTCTATGCCATAAATCGGTGGATGAGTCATTCTCTAAGGTATTCACAACACCCTTGCAGATTTTTGCTTGCATAGTGTAAAGAGAACAAGTCTTCTTTCCTTTTGCTACCACTAGAGAACCTTTGGAGAGCTTCCATTTTCCATCACTAAAATTGTTGTTGTAGCCGTTATCATCTAACTTTCCAGCGGAGATTAAATTGAGCCGAATATCCGGTACATGCCTAACATCTCGAAGCAACAATTTGCATCCAATATTTGTTTCCAAACAAATGTCACCCATGCCGATAATTTTTGACACATCTTCATTTCCCATACGGACATTCCCAAAATCACCTTGCGAGTAAGAAGTAAAGAAATCAGCCCGCGAAGTAACATGAAATGAAGCTCCAGAATCAATTACCCAATCCGTATCTTGGCCAATCAAATTAACGCTAGCATCATCACGGATAATCATGAGTTCACCATCGGTAACTACAGCTGTATCATTTTTCTTTTTCTCTGAATTTTTCTCTTTGTTCTGCTCCTTGAACTTGAGTTTTCTGCACTCCCGCTTCATGTGCCCTTTCTTGTGACAATAATAGCACTCAACATCTTTCTTTGAACTTGAGCTTGAACGACCTCTAGATTCATCACGGTTGTGCGGAGCCTTACTCTTACTCCTGCCTCTCCCCCGGTTTTCCATCACAAGTGCCTCGGAGTGAGAAGAACCTGATGATTTTCTTCTTGTCTCTTCATTCAACAGGCTGCTGGTAACTTGACTCATTGTTACCACTCCATCAGGTGCGGAGTTACTAACTGTGACCACCAAAGTTTCCCAACTTTCAGGAAGTGAACTAAGAAGTAACAAAGCTTGCAACTCATCATCAAAAGTAATTTTCATGGCGGCCAACTGATTCACAGTGCTCTTAATCTCATTCAAATGCTCTGCAATAGGAGTACCCTCCTTATATTTAGAATTCACAAGCTTTCGAAATAAAAAAGCTTTATTTACGGCCGTCTTTCTATCATAAAGACTCTCCAATTTGGTCCAAAGACCATGTGCTGAATTTTCTGTAGAGACGTGATGAAAGACACTATCATCAATCCATTGCCGAATAAAACCGACAACTTTTCGGTCTAGCTTTTTCCACTCGTCATCTTTCATCCCTTCCGGTTTGCCACTATCACCCTCTATGGGTCCATTCAAATCTTTACAAAACAAAAGGTCTTCCATTTTAGTTTTCCAAGTCACCCAATTTGTGCCATTGAAACTAACCATACGCCCAACGTTGCCGTCCATAATTCACACACACAAATATAACGAATCGGAACCGAAATAACCAATAGCTCTGATACCAGATGTTGGGAAAAATAGGCTTTCCCACAAGTGTAAATCAATGGAAGCAATATAAATAAAATGACAGAAAATAAATGAGCACACAGGATTTACGTGGTTCCCTCAAATTGAGGTACGTCCACGACGACCGGTAGGTCAGTTTCTTCCACTATCACCAAAGGAGTTTACAAAGTGGCCAAAAGGCATAAGCCTTACAAACACACAAAGGTGTAAATCACAAGAGGAAAATACCTCACAAAATAAGTAAGCCAAATCTCCAAGAACAAACCCGCAAGCAAAGCCTTCTTGCCGAGCCGAAAAATGGAGAACAAAGGAACCAAGGAAATGACAAAGGCTTTTCTTCTATGCCGAGCCAACAAAGAGCAAAGGAACCAAGAAATGACAAAGGACTTGTCTACAAGGTCTGCCGAAATTCCTTTGTTGCTTGAAGACTCCAAAAAACCAAATCTTGATATGCCAAGAGTCTTGCATTGGAAAGCCACCAAATTAAAAGCCAAGTGCAAACCAAGTTGCATGCCAAAAATTAACAAGACTATTTTTAGACTATAGATGGATCCCACTAAGGAGGGAAACCCAACAATTATTGTGCGTGATTTACACATGGGGTGAACTACGTGTAAAGTACAAATTAAAATATTTAAATCTTTTACGATGCAAAGTTTCATTAACCCTTCAAATAAATACCAAGTACACCAAAAGTAGTTAGTTTGACAAGTTCTCTTAATTGTAAATGTACTTGGCTCATGCTTCTCATTCCCACCAAATTTAGTGTCAAAATTCAAATTATTTCACTTTCTCCCCCCTACAAGCACCCGTTAAAAAATGCTAGGATCACATTTATTCCACATTTCCATGGTACATTTACATTTCCAAAGTTATAACTAATGTAATGCTATGGTATTGGAAAAAAAATTTAGTATCATACTAAAAATTATTATTTTTTGAAATAAAATTATATCTTTTGAAGGTAAAGTTACAATTGATCTGGAGATGTTCGTAATTAACCATAAATATTACGATCGATCATGAAAATTCCCTCATTAGTTATAATTTTGCCTTCAAAAAAGTAACTTATTCTTAAAAATGGTAACTTTATTTTTAAAAATTATAACTTCTACAATCAATCCTAACATTTTAAGATTGATCGTGTTTTTAAAATTATAATTTTTACCTCAAAAAACATATAACTCAACCTTAAAAAGTAAAAAATTTCAACACAATGCTATAGTCTTCCCAAAATTCATATATGAAATCAAAGATATCAAAATGTAACGACTCGTTCATACGATACAAAATTAAAAAATTTAAATATTCCTTAAACCATTTGTTTCGTAAATGAGTAAACTCGACATAACATGATTAATAAACGAATAAATATGATGATACCTAAAATAAACCTTAAGCACGAGCTCAAAAGATGAGCCCAGCTCGGGAGGTCAGGTAAGATATGTAGAGCTCGTCCAGCCACAGTCAGAGCTCGTCCAGCCATAGTTGGAGCTCCCTCCAAGCGAAGTGATATGGGAAACGGTGAGGGGACAGCAAGATGACAACGAACACCTCCGAAGTAATAGCCAAGTTGAAATTAAAGCATAAAACCCCTAACCAACCAGGATCCTCGCTAAAAATTAAGGAGGATCCTACGATAGAAGACAAAGATCTCGGGATAAAGTTCGTTAAACCAGCCGTGTGGAGTTTAGGTAACTCCTCGATGGGAGAGAGTAAGGAGGGAAAAATCTCTTTATTATAGAAAGTAAAATCGGATTAGAGGTAAGTAAGAAGTTATAAGAGCAGGGTAAACCTCCATTGAGAGGGAGAGATATATAGGCAATAAAGCCAAGAAGAACCCGAGTTTCCTCCACACTACATTGTAACACACCCAACACAATCAATAAGAAAAATAGGAGCAAGAGTCTCCATTGAAGAGTGGACTAGCCGAACTCTCAGGCCGGTGAACCACTGTATTGTCATTGGGTTCATTTCTCTTTCCTCAATTTTTCTAAACATCTACCAGCATTTTTTATATGAACCTTATAGCTCAAACACCACACTTGATTCCATGCACACTCATACCATTTGCTCATCTTCGGTAAGATAACACCATCAAAAAATAATTAAAATTAATCAAAAAAAATATACGACATAATTTATGTATGACATAAATTTAATATTACATAATTCATTAAATACAAATTAATAAATAAATTAAATATAAATAAAATATTTTTTAACATAAACTCAAAAACCCAAAACGAACCCGTCTCACTCGACAGGGCTGAATAAAATCTAAATATCTAGAGGCAAATTCAGCCGCCAAACATCCAGCCCAAAATTTGAAAGCACCTACAACATTTCAGACATCTTCCAAGTAACTTCACCAACAGATCCACATTTAAAGCTAAGGAACAACAAAGAGAAAACTCATGTGCCAAAAACTTTTTTTATTTGTAAGTTTATAGGCCAAAAGCAAGAAAAAAAGTAAAAGCACACAAAGTGAAAAAATATCATCACATTCAGTCATAAATTGTTCACTTTTTCCAGAGAGAGAGAGAGAGTGCCAAAAGCCTCAATAGCCGCTGCATAAATTTACATTGTGCAAATTACAGTTACAACCTCCCCCACCTAAATCACTACTATTACAACAACTCCGAACTCACCACAAGCACCTAAACTAAAATAAACCAGAGTTAAAGGACTAAAAAATAAAGAAAAATAACATAGGGAAAAAAACATCAATTAGCACTACAACCCCCTAAAATCTAATATCATTCAATCAAGCCCCAACTGAAGCACCAATCGATTGTGGCTTCACCTACCGTCCTCGACCACCGGCGGTGGTGCCGGAGAAGCCTTAGCCGCCTTCGGTGGCCTCCCACGTTTCCTTCCACTAGAACTCGACGTTGCCGTCATCTTGGGTGGTGGTGCAGGAGCAAGTGGGTCCCTAGCTTTTGGTGGCCGACCCCTCGGTCGCGGTGGAGACACCACCGTGTCCGTCGGAAGCGCCGCCTTGGGCTTGGGTGGGCGACCACGGCCACGGCGAGGCGGGGCGTTAGGGTCAGGCTTTAGGTAGTTGTTCTTGACCATGACGAGCTGACCACTTGCTTTCATCTTGTTGAGATGATGAGAGAGAAGGGTTGAGTGGGCAGCTGGGAGAGTTCCGTAGGTGGCTTCGATGTGCTTGGAAATTGAGGACTTGTTCGAGCCATTCTTGTCGTCCAAAGCCTCGATCGCTGCCATAATCAACTGTAGCAAACAAAAGTACCAAAATTATCAAACACCCAGCTGAAATTCATCCCTATTTTGCAATGTTGATTGGATGCCCAGAAAAGAAAACACAGAATATAAACTGGCGCAGAATAAAATTAACAAAATCGATGTGAAATTTAGCTCCATTCTAACAAAATAGTGTTTCGATGAGTAGAAAATGAAAACTAATAGGAAAAATCAAGCTTTATTTTGACAAAAAATGTATGTTGGGTGACTAAAAGGTAAATACCCTAAACTGAAATAGCAAAAAAGAAGAAAAAAATAAGCAACCCAGGTGAGGTTTAGCGGTATTTTGAGAGAGATGGTGTTTTGATTGTGAGAACATGAAAGGAAAAAACTCCGACAAAGCACAGTTTTCTCTTACCTCCGGATAGTGAGGGAGAGTGGGAGGAGCCGGAGCTGGAGGTGGGGGCTTGAGGCTATTAGGTTGTTCTTCACTAGCCATGCTAAGATTTGGAGAAAGAGGGACTGTGGAGTGTGGAGGTGAAGAGAGAAGTAGATGAGGAAAGTTAAGGGGGGAAGTGATTTAAAAGGTTGGAGTTACAGGGATCGGATCCAGAAGAGAAACTAGGAGATGAGTGTTTGAGAGCAAATCCAACGGCTGGGGGCTGTTTGTGTGGGTAACGATCAAACGGTCAGTGTTGACATTCAGGAAGTGGACACGGATTGATGACGTGGTTGTGCGATTACTTTTCCGTATTTTAAAAGGGTAAATTACACCGTTAGTCCCTAAGGTTTGTCACTTATTACACTTTCGTCCCTAAAATTCTAATTTTATCAATTTCATCCTCCAAATTAACACATTAACTTACTTTAGTCCTTATTCCTAATTGCCGTCCAAAAAAGTGAAAGAAAAGAACACGTGAGTGGCATGTTAGGAAGTTTGAAGGGCAAGGAAGTAATTTAATCCTCTCTCTCGTTCTTTGTGTATGTTGTGGATCTGATTTCACATTCTCATTGTCGAAACCCACTCGAACACAATCTTATCCACGCCTACTCTATCCA
Organism: Ilex aquifolium; assembly: GCA_951799425.1. Taxonomy (NCBI): domain Eukaryota; kingdom Viridiplantae; phylum Streptophyta; class Magnoliopsida; order Aquifoliales; family Aquifoliaceae; genus Ilex; species Ilex aquifolium. The sequence continues at coordinate 39,426,050 of OX637397.1, read as the reverse complement.
TCACCAACGCCACAAAGCATGCCTCCACCACTAAACACCATGTAAACCAAACACCCATCAACCACCAATCTTCTGACTGTCAACATTTAATTTTCTCCTCTCTCCTCTCTCTCTACTCAAATTTTTGATTTGATATCAATTTTGACATGGAAGCAGTGATGGTGGGGCACCGGATGAGAGAAAACCTATGCGAGAACTAAGAGGAAGATTTGGTCGTTTGTGGTGGGCGGTGTGATCGATATTGGCATTTTTAAGACAGAGAAAGGGGTTGTTTTTCTGTGAACCAACCCAAATCCCATTATTCTCAATTTTTTGGGAGGGAGGACGATGTGCATAAAGAAACAATTAAAACAGAGAGAGAGAGAGGTGTTGTGTGTTTTTTGAGAGGGAAGCGTTGCTGGGTTTTGTTTTTGGGAAGGGGATGTTGTGCATAAAGAAAATTTTCCCAGAGAGAAAGAGAAGTGCTGTTTTTTTGAAAAAAAAAAAAAAGCGAGGAAGAAGAAGAAGAATGTTTGGTTTAATGTCGAGTGTTGTTCATAAGTGTAATAAGAGTGTTTGGCTACAGATTGTTGGACAATGACAAAATTACCCTTAACTGCAGTCATGTGAATAACACATGATGATTTTCCGTTATTAATTTAGACGGCAATTAGGGCAGGGAGCTACATCAGTCCAATGTGTGAACTTTTGGGGACGAAATTGATAAAATTAAAATTTTAGGGACGAAAGTACAACAAGTGGCAAACTTCAGGGACTAACGTTGTAATTTACCCATTTCAAAATTGATTAAGAATGGTATATGTTTGTTTGATGTATTTATAATTATTTATTATAAAAACAATAAAATGAATTAAAAAAGTAATAAGCATAAGTTATATCATTAACAATGTACTAACTCATATTTTTTTTGGCGTGTCAAACTAAAATTTGTAATGATAATTTATTTATAGTCATTACATCATATAATATACTAGGGGTAACCCGTGCCTAAAAATACAGTACAATGTGAATAGTTTTGAGAGGAATGTTGGTGGCCATTTGATGAGTCTATTTGAAACCGTTAAATGGATTTATTGAAGCATGTTCTATTTTATATTATAAACTATAGATTATAAATAAGAGAATAGTAATCGAGATATTGCCACGAGTTAATTTTTTCTTTGGAAAGTAAGAATCAATTTTCAAATTTAATGTTTTTAATTAATTTTTGCATAATTAATTATGCTAAGTTCTATATAATTAAAAATTTGACATTAATAATATTGAATGACCCCTTTAAAAATTGTGCCCCTTTAAATAAGATTCACGAGATATTGTCGTGATAAAATCTTTCGTCCATCCCTCACTGCAATAAGTTGTGACTTATGACAACGATTTTCATTACATTTCTAAATGTTATTTATGGAATATGATGTTTGACTATGATTTTTTTATATATTTAATAGAATTGTGACTTATATAAATTTTTTTTATTTTAGTCTTTTACTTTTTTTTATTATATTTTCGTAATCTAATATTATAAATAAATCAAATTATAATTTATATTTTAAAATGACATTAATTTTTTTTTAATTTCCAGAGCGTTATATGTGAAATGTAAGGCCCTGGAATAGAAATGTGAGTCACATGAAACTCGTGTGTCTTGAGCGCGCTGGATTTTCGAATCCTGGATCTGGCATGCAAGTGTGGGAGGTGGGACCCGCCTTTGGAATCATCGTATCGTATCGTATGGACGCCTAAGGGAAGTCAGAGATGAGTTACGGTGCTACCAACGAGTACCGCGGACCACGAACGATGGGTGGCTCACGACACGATAATTGCTGAGTAGGAGTTGACTTTTGGAATAAGTATAATATTTTTTTTTTGGTGCTTGGGTAGGGAGGGAGGGGTGTTTAGAAGGATATTTTTTTTTTGGAACGTGTATTACGGCCACGAAAGTTCTTATCAAAAATGCTATAGAGTAGATTTCTCAATCGTCTCGAGTACGACGCGCTTGTATTGGATGTAATCGAGTTCGTATTAAATGTTTTTTGGATTCGTGTCAAAAAAATATTTCACTCTTATTCGATTTATTTATTAATTTATTTCTAATTAATCATGATTTATTGGGTTCGTGTCGTATATAAATAATATATAATTGATATATAAATAAATCGTGTCTTATATTTCTTTTAATTGACTTCACTTATACTTTATTCATTTATTAATCGTATCGTGTCTAAGTCCGCTTGTTTACAACACAAATAGTTTAAAGAAGATTCAAACCCTCTAATTTTACATCATATTATATTTTGACACCCCTACTATGGACCAATAGACCATACCATCAAATTTTAATCTAATTAATGTTTATAGATAGATAATTTAGAGACCAATTGCGATATTAAAAAGTATATTTATTTTTCAATCAATAAGAATATGTTACGTATATAATTTTTTATTATTTTTTAAACAATAACTGCAGATCATTCAAAAAAAAATTAATAACTGAGATTGATGGAGGTAGAGTATCCTATGATACATCTTTATAATAATAATATTTTTAATAATATTATTTGGACCCACCAAATAAAATATATTCAAAGTTGCATCTATAATCTAAATATTTTATTACCTTTTGTCTATTCTAGTCTTTAATTAGATTATGTTAGACCTTAGTCGAAGCAAAAAGTTTCAATATTCTAATGTACTGGGCCCCAAGATGAGGCACAACAACTAGACAAAAGAAGTGTACAAGTGTTATTTCTTAGTTGTCTCTCCTTCAACTTTTCCATACACTGGATCACTGTTTACATGAAGGAATAGACCAAAGTAACTGGTATTCCTAATCACAAATTTAACTAATTACCTAATGATGTACATACCAATGAAACAACAACACAAAATTAATTTACAAATTGAATAACAAATTCTCCTATAAGAATAGACCTAACCTTGCATGGGCCGTTTTCCTTGAGGGTCGTATCGTCTGGGGCTTGTAAAGGTTGATGTGCTTGTAGTTGCTGTAACACTCTTGGTTTTGGTGGTGGAACCATATGAATGAGAATTGAATTCACTGAAAGTTGATGTAGTAGTAGGCCTTGGAGATCTTCTAGGCCTTGAACCATGGTATCCAGGTCTTGTTGGTTCCTCGAGGCTGCTTGGTTTCTTTGATAGCATTACTACTACACGGGGCATTGTGGGCCGTAACTGTGGATCATTTTGGGTGCATAACAACCCGATCTTTACACACAATGCTACCTGATCAGGAATTGCTGATGATGCCAACATAGGGTCCATAATCTCGAAGCTCTTGCCTTTCTTGTAAAGTTTATATGCCTGCAGAAACAAAAATGCGTCTCAAGGTTGAGTTTTTGGCGTTCCTCTACATGATAAAAGTAGAATGTGGAATTTGTTTGGGATTAGAACCCAACATAAATTGGTACGAAGTACGCTAGTAGTCCTAGTCAAAGTGTAGCACCGAACCAATGATTTGGGTAATATGCCCCCGGGTTTTATACATAACAGCATCAAATGACATACTCTCAATATTCTAGAATCTCATAGTAATTTGATCTGATTCTAAGCAACTTGCAATTGACTATTACAGGTGGTCAAGTATATATAGAGGTTATCTGTGAAAGAAAACATAAGCCAGACACCCTTTTGCACACATGTGGCAACAATATCTACATTGCCAATAACTTCAAGCGTAGTAGGTCAGATCCAATAATTTAAATTAATCGTCGAATCTCAAAAGCAAAAGCCAAGTTAAGTGCTTGAATTTTATCATCTATTCTGAAAATCCAAAGACAATGGGGAAAATCCTGACTGGAACTTGTAATCTTGGACTAGCCATATGCACAATGTACAGTAGTTTCTCATTAGATGTATTAATAACTCTCTGTCTCTCTCTATGAGACACACCCACTTTTTTTTTGACACACATTTGTCTGACGGTCTTCTTTTCATGCTTTTATCACCAAGTCTCCTGCTCACCCCAGGATCTCACACACACACACAAACAATTAAATTTCTTAGTTCAATTATTTTGACCAAGACCCTGGTGGGATGTTAAAATGTTAATGCAGAAATCGGACTAAAATGACATATTTACGAAACAAATTTAAAACAGAAGGCAATGAATGGTGAATTACAAACTGAAAAGAAAGGCAGGAATATTTTTTCTGTTATACTTCTTTCTCTATTTCCTCCTACGGAAGGCAATGAATGGTAAAGGGTTGACAATTCAAAGTTGTTAACCCCAACCAAATTCCACCATTTTCTCCCTTGGAAAATTGCCTGCAATGAAGCTTCCCAAACTCAATGTCATAGCTTTTGGAAAATGTCCAAGTACATCTAGCATATCAACTAGACATGACGTGGAACCATGTCAAACATAGGAAAATATAGGCTAGATACCAATTAAACTATTAAGTTCGAAAAGGAAGAACTCAAAAGTTCCGGTCCATCTTTCAACACTATTGCCTTTATCATTCTTTATTACTCACTGTGTACCTTAAAATGCTTAAATCATATAGGCAGATGGGTTATTAAATGAAGGTGTCAAGTACTGAGTCTTATCAGGTCCATGTGAAATCTGATTATTGAAAGCCGGAGACCACAAAATTCCGGACGCAGTTAATTAAGATATAACCAATGTAGCGAAAGGAGGTTAATCACAATGAATTTTGGTTAATGTAAATGTAACATGTTCTTACCCAGTCAAGTAGGTCCTGGAAATCATGATCTAGGTGAAATGTTGAGTTCTTCTGACCGCTGATCAGCTCCAAAACCAATACCCCAAAGCTAAATACGTCTGCCTTCTTAGATAGATTGCCATGCATGACATACTCTGGTGCCATATACCCACTGCGTACAGAATAAATGATGCATTAGATACCTTGCAATCAAATCCCGACCACTTAGATTGAAGTAATCTCCTCCTCAAATGGTTTGAACCAACAGTGAACCAAATTTTGGAATATTTGGGTGCTTGACAACGTACTTGGTACCAGCTATACGAGTGTGAACACGTGTTTCATCTTCTGGACAGAGGCGGGCCAGGCCAAAATCAGCTATCTTGGGCACCAATTTATCATCTAGAAGGATATTGCTGGCCTTGATGTCACGGTGGATGATCGGAATGTGCGCGTCTTCATGAAGGTAAAGCAAGCCACGGGCAATGCCAGCAATTATGTGATACCTCTGCTTCCAATCCAGTGAATTTCGTCTACCTGACTCTGAATCAAGATCATCACAATCACCATAAATATCATTATTATTACATATGTTCGTTCAAACCTTTTAAGTCTAACCTATATGAATTTACATATATAAAATTCAAATGGTACGAAGCTTGGTAGCTAACTGCTGTGTTGAAAATGGGGGTGGCTTACCACCAAGATTGCTTTGGAAATGGTTAAAAAACAAATGTTAAGCAGACTAGATTGCTTGTGACATACACCTCTTGAAAGAGGATGGCCAAGGCCATAGGGTGAAGAGCATTTTACATAGAATTGCTATAGCCCTTCTTTCTTTTCTTTTTACATTGTACAAGATCTCACACTTGTGAAAATAAAAAAGAGAGCTGGATAGTATCTTCCTAATACACAGTGACAGACATATCCTCATACTTTTTATAGTACCAGTTCCATATCCAATTTACAATCGACTCTATCTTGATTTTGATGGAAAAACATCCACATTCCATTTTCTATTGATTTTTTTAATAAAAGACATCTTCATAACTAAATGCCTATAAAAAAACTGTGCTTCAAGCAATGTGTAACAACAAGCAGCCTAATATTCTTGTTTCCAATCAAACGTGTCATGCGTATTTGAGTGTACTTTTGGGCTTACATTTACAAGAAAAATTGCATATCAGGTGGTTATAAAAAAATGCATATCAAGTTGTTTAAAAAGAAAAAACAGGTTCTGTTGCCTTTCTGTCTAAAAATGGACTGACTTCTGCTTACTTTTACCGTTTCTGAATAATAGTGAGGTAACTGCTTGGAGGTTGATTAAATCCCAAGATAGACAGGTGAAAAAAGCATATCCACCCACATGAGAATGGATGCTACTAAGATTCTTAGGCACTTCACTAAGCCAAACCAAAAAACATTAAATTCTTGCTTTACAGTTTGAAAAGTCATGAATTTCATATTGAAGACTGGAACTATTTGAGTTTGGCAGTGCTGAGTAGACAATTCGACACGTTTTTCCTTTGAAAATATTTAGATATATATCAAGAACATTGGATATTTAGGTGCAACACAACACATAAATCAAAGTTCACAAGTGCCCAGGAATTCAGTGGATAAACATGTAATGCAGGTTAATGAACTTCGAAATGGACCCCTTGCTTGGGAGACCATATTATTGTTACTTTCCATTGTGGAGGTGGGGGTCAGGGTCAGGTTAGGGTGTCTGGAAATGAACCCAAATTGAACACACCAAATCTAATACATCTGTCAATTGAAAATAACCAACATAGCACCCACATAGATTGAAATTCAGGACCTAACAAAGAATTGGAAGCAGAAAAACCAATTGGGATTTCTTAAAATGCTGAATGTAAGTTCCCATCTCTGAAATATCAGAAAAATACAATAGTGTTTTTGTTGGTTACTACTACTCTGTTAATTTTACTGTCACAATCTGAACTCTAACAAGAATTAAGTACAAAAAAGAGGCAAAGCATACAGAACTTACTGAAGAGAAGCTTGTCAAGGCTTTCATTAACCACATACTCGTACACTAGTAGCTTCTCCGAACCATGCACACAGTACCCCAACAAATTTACTACGTTTCGATGCTGCACACGGGACAACAGCTTCGCCTCATTCACAAACTCTTTCTTCCCCTGATTTGAGCTCTGTGCCAACTTCTTCACTGCAATTTCCCTGCCATCATCCAACTTCCCCTACATATTCAAATGTCCAACCACCATATTCATAATCCTCACTATGTTTCAAATATATTTCCAATAATTTGCGAGTTTCTGTTAATCCATTTTCATTTTAAGGCTCAAGGTCATCCATAAATTGGGGGTTTTGTATCGACCCAGTACTTTACAATACTCGATTTCAAAGAGCCAATGGCCAAATTCAAGTATATATATTCATTTTAAGGCTCAGGATCATCCATAATTTGTGGGTTCTGTATCGACACAGTACTTTACAAGACTCGATTTCAAAGAGCCAATGGCCAAATTCAAGTGTATATGTGCAATTCATATCATCTTCATAAATTCAATAGTTTTTGACAGAACCCAATTCAGATTAGACTCAATTTTGAGAATTACCTTGTAAACTGGGCCAAAACCACCTTCACCAAGCTTGTGATTGGCGTGGAAATCTTTGGTAGCTGAAACTAGGGTTTCAAAATGGAATACCTTGTGTTCTTGTGCAGCAATACTTCCCAAGTCGTCTTCTTGTCTTGTTCCCTCTAGTAGATCAAAAAAACAGTCAAAAACAAAGCATATACCACTATATGTGTGATCTGTGATAGTAAATAGATATTTATACCTCTATTGAATTGAATCTTGAAGGGTTTGAGAATTCTGTCAATGAGTTTTTTGGATTTGAGCATGATTTATTGTTGACTAGTCCATCAAAAGATTGAAGAATTGAGTTTTGGAAGATATGGGTTAAGCTGGTTTGGCTTGGGATCGAAATTTTCGATGAATAAAAAAATGTTTATGATCACTTTCAGGTTTAATTTGTTTATACATATTCAAAAAAATTGAGATATTGTGAAAGGAATAGAGCGTGTTGACCTTAGGTAGACTTGGAACATGGCAATTTTAGTCCCCTGTTCAAACAGTTCGAGGCAAAAAGTCAAAGGCGATAACTCTTTTTTGTGTTTGGTGGTGGAGATACGGAGGAAATATTTATGGTGTGTTTGGTTGAGTGGATGAAAAAAATAAAAGAATAGAAAGTGGAGTGAATTCTTCGTTCCTCCTTGTGTTTGGTTGGATGGATAAAAATAAGAAGAATTAATATTTTTGTGTTTGGTAGGATAAAAAAATAAAAAAATGAAAAAAATATGAGAAAATTTTAGTTATACATCTTCTAATTTATCATATCTTCAATTACATCTACTCTATTTTTTGAATCTTCACTTACACCATTTGTCAGTGTATGTCGAGTAACTTTTACTTTTATACCCCTATGCTTGAAATTGGTTTACAAACATCTCCAACTGTTAAATATATCCAACGGATAAAAATAAATTCTACAATTTAAAAAAATTAATATTTTGTTATTTTTTTTCATCGAATATGCAAAAAATTAACAAAGAAAACAAGTATATATTATACATAAATATATAAGTTCATTTATAGGTTCATGTTAAACATTAATCAACTCGAATTCATCCCATTTAACTAATCTCGGTGCATCACATAATTTGATGTCTCGTATGTTTGATTAATCTAACAACTAAAGATTAAGTCTATCGAGTGCATTCATATAATATGAAATTATTCACTTTATTCTTTTATTCTGATGTGCTATTCTCACACGGCAAGCCTATACCATTAAACTCATGCAATGCTAGTAAAAATGAAAGACAGCCGCTCCAAATCCAACATAAAACATGGTGTGCCCATTCAATCATGATTTAATCAGCTCGAGTTGAATTTTAACTAGTCCAAATTTTAATAAGTAAACAAATATAAATTTTAATTGACTCAAATTTTAATACGTAAAAAACTAATTTTAATCAGTTTGAATCAAATTTTAATACGTAAAACAATATAAATTTTAATCGACTCGAATCAAATTTTAATCGGTGCTAGCAACTCAGGATTGAGGTCAAATCGACTCAAATTTTAATACTTAAAAAAATTAATAGGCTTGAATTTTAATATGTAAAAAAATAAATCTTAATCAACTCAAATCTAATTTAATTAGCTCAAATTTTAGTATGTATAAAATAAATTTTAATCGGTTCGAATTTTAATATGTAAAAAAATAAATTTTATATAGAAAGAATGTTTGGGGTTTATATGTGGACAATTTTGATAGTTTATATGTTTTTTTTTTCTTGTTAAACATGTGGTTTAATGACAGGAGGCTGTTAGTGATATTTAAATATAAATTAGAAGAGGTGTCGGTGAAGATTCATAAAATATAAAAGGTATCCTTGAAAATCTGGTAAACTAGAAAGGGTGTGCCTAAATTTAAAAAAAAAAATATAAATACATATTTTACCATTATATCTATATCTAATATTAATACATACATAATGTGTAATAGATACATATGATATATTTATATATTAAAGAATATATAGGTAAATAACATATATTTCAACACACATAATTAACTTTTCATCCATTTTTCCTCCCAATTTTTGAGGGATTGATTTTAGTGAGTTTGAAAGAAAGTTAATTCATCCACTTTTTCATCCTTCTTATTTTCCTTCCTTATAAAACATGATATTTTATCTATCTCTCCAACTTTTTCATCCTTTTAACTTTCCATTTTTCTATTTTTTATTATACCAAATAAAGCATTAATGTAGTGATTATATTATATCATTATTGTTGCGTGGTACCATTGACCAATAATAAATTAATAAATATGACAAGTGAGCGTTAGTAATCCCATGTGGTAGTTATTAATGTGTATGTTATCGATAGTTATAAAATTAGACGAGATCCAATAATCTTACTTGTTTATACATAATTGATTGGCGGCACCACATAACTGCGATAGAGAGGCAAAATAATTATGAAAAGTTAAGTTGGGAAAAATATGTTTTCAAAAAATTTTAAATTAATGGTTGATTTTTAAATTTTTTTTAAATGAGTGATAATTAATTAGAGGGATAGTAGAGTTATTATATAAGACATATATTATAATATAATTGGTTCAAACCATGTGTGATAATTAAATAATTAATAATTAAAAATTAAAAAAAGAAAAAAGAAAAATGAAAGAGAAGAAAAGAATTTTCAAGACAACTCCCCCTTAATTTAATTTACAAGGCGGTTGTCCAAAGCATGGGAGACCATGGCCCCCAAGGTTCATGTTGGTTTTTTTTTTGTTCAACGGACACGGTTGTTTAGACCAATTTATGCGCAGTTCGACTAATATTCTCTTTAGTTCAGTCAAAAATTGGTCATTCACGTCGAGACTAAAGTATTCATGAGGAATAAATCTCTCATGGTTTGACCTCAAAAAATTGTTAAGATTCGAATTTAAAACGTCTGAATATACAGTTCATCTTTATTACCACTTGAACTACTCTTAAAGTTCCATCATAATTTCGTTTCTGCTCACAATCATTTCTCGAGTATTTCATGTGGGGGCAAAGGAGAGGAAGAAGGCGAACAAAAAGAAAATTGAAAGTGAAGAAAAAATGAGAAAGAAAAATTTACTTTCTCTTATACAGTGTAAACGAGACAAGAGAAAGTGGAGGTAAAATGAAAAAGACAAACGAAGAGAGAAAAAACATATTAACTCTAGAAATTTCCTCTTTCTTTCTTTTTTTGGTAAAATACAGTAATAATCTTCAAATATTTGGTTTGTGTCATTTGAGTCGTTATTCTTTAAATTGTGTCATGCATTATTATTTTGTTTTGCTCGAAAACAATAATTCTTAATGAAAAGTTGTTACATGCATCGCACTTTGATCATACTTGAAGGATCATTTTGTTCCCTTAAGTTAGCAATTTCCGTTACTTCTATTTCTTGAGTTTTGTCATTTTAATCACTTTACTCCCTCAAAACTCAAAGAATATCCCTCAAAATATGCACACGATTACTTGCTTCAATCAACTGACACACAATTGTTTTTGGTTGGACCGAAGTGACATAAATTAAGAATTCGATAAACTAGAATGATACCTTTGACAAAGAATAAGTATCGAAGTGACACAAAGCTACACCAAATGACCATCATTGTATTTTACTAGACGTAACCAGTATTTGAAGGTAAAATGCAACATAAGTGGAAGGTAATGAATTTTTTTCTTAGGGAGGGAGAATTTAATGTGAATAGTTTTGATAAGGATATTGGTAGCCGTTGAATAAGTCTATTTGAGACCGTCGAATAAGTTTATTGAATCCTGCTATGTTTTATATTTTCTTGTTGTCTTGTTGGGGATGGGAAAAAAGAAGGGATATAACTTATTTTAAAAATAAATAAGGGGGAAATGAAGGAAAATTTTACTATTTCCCCCTTACAATGATACTAATAAGTAATAACTCATAGTTAATGAGCTGATTGGGACTGCTAGTATAGGTCTCTAGTTTTGTAAATTATCATATTCTTTACTCATGTACTATTCCTATTCTCTTGAGCCAATCACTCACCAAATAACTTGACAAGTATTGAATGTCATACAAGAAAAGTCCGGATTTGTCTCGTTAGGCTGTTTCATTACCTAAAAACAAGGTAGTTGGCCTTTTAATCGGTTAAGATTGACCATTTATCGATATCGATTTTCGTGACGATAAAGGTAGTTGGTGATTCAAATCTTGATAAATTGGTAGTGACATTGAGACAATAGTTAATGTGTTTTTTTTCTGGAAGTCTAAGTGATGTGTTGATGATATTAAAAAGTGAAATTAATGTAGAGCATCGTTTGCTTGCAATGTCCTGGTGAGAATTTTAAACATACGCCGCCTTGCTTGAATTTTTGAAGTTTAGAAAAATCTGTTCATGGTGGCCTGTACCTTTTTCCACCAAAACCTGTGTGTTGGGTTGAGGTGTGCTAGAAAAAGTCTTTATTGTCGTTGAAACTTCGTCACAACTGGCAGCCTTGTTTCTTGCTAAGTTTGTCTTTCCACAGTAGAAATAAGAATTTCAAAAATTAGTTGGAATCATATAGTATTTGGATTAGACTAGATTGATGGCATTTTTGTCAATATGGCCATAATATTATGGGTTAATCGGCCTAATCAAATGTAAGATTGGACTAGATAGCTATTATGTAGGGTTTTATGAACACGGGATTTGAACGAATAATATTCTTGTTCTTCATTTAATCGTGTATTTTATTCGCTGATACAAGATTAGTTTAAAATATGTAATCCAATCCATTCTTTTACAATACGTCAACCAAACGAGCTCTAAGTGTATTCTACAAAGCTTAATTACAGTTCACCCTCCTCAGTATGGTTTAAGAAAGCGATATAGGTCATCGACTCGGAAGTCACTGAGATGCTTTAGTCATAATATTCGCAAAAGAGAAATTCAAATCGTGTCATGACGTCAGAGTACTGAGATCCCCTTCAGTACACTTTCTCTTCAATTTCTCTTCTTGACATATTATCTACTATTCATTCAAATGGGATTCATTATATATAAGTGGGTTCCTCACTCATTAATAATGGGTGATCCCTCACTCATATTGCACCTTCACAACATTAGGTTAAAAAAAATGATGGAAAGATTAATCTAATCAACAGAAATCATATCCAATGACATGTCTGTAACACGTTCGACATTCCTCCAATCCCAAATAGCCCCTTCTTCAATCTACAATCATCCGAACATCAGTTTTTTTATACCCACCTTCATAAATCCAAAAAAAGTTGGATGGTTGTATAGAATAGAGACATAGAGTAGTGATAATTAGAGAGATAGAGTAATACAAATTTAAACATGAAGATTGGTAGAGAATTCTCATCTTCGTTGTATATATCTTGAAACCATTTACAAGAGAACTTGAGTACGGTATCGAATAAAAAAAATTGGATAATGGTGTTTTTATAATTTTTGTGGATATTTTTTTAAAAATAAAATTTATTATTTTTGTGCATAATTGATCACTTTTATGAGTGTTTTTATCATTGTTGTGAAAATTATTTTTATTATTTTTATTTGGTACCACAAAAACAGTAATAAAAATAACTACAAAAAATAATAAAAATATTTAAAAAAATATTAAATATCGATACAATATCAAATTTTATTTTATTTTTGGTACAGTAAACAACTCCTTTAAAAATATGGGTCATTTGTCAAAGTAAAAGAACTTCTATAAAGTCGCCGGGGGAACCTAACACTGCTGTTGAACCGTTAAACGTTAAAACACAGCAAAAAGGTCAACGAATGATTACCATAAACTTACGTTATCGGGTAGATTTAGAGAATATAATACTCTCGAGACATGAAGTTCTCAAGTTAATATTAAAGTGATATCATAAAATTAAGAATTAGAGTGTCACATCTCAATTAATTAAGTAATAATAATAATAATAATATTTACGATATGGTAATGTATTAGAATCTCCAAACTACTTAATTAATATATTTTTTAAATATCTCTATCAACTTTACCTACTCACATTAATACCTCTACTATCTTCCAACTATATCTTCCAACAATTCACACTAGTACCTTTTTAAAATTTATGAAAATTGGGGTTGAGTCCTCATACATGGATTTATAATGACTTGAGTCCGTCAAATAAACTTATTTGGTGATAAGTCCGTTTTTTATCTTACTAAAAAGTACTTAAATCCACTATTTTTTTAAATCCCAAAAATACCCTTAACAATATTATTCTATTCAATTATAGAAATCTTAAAAATTTTGAAAGTAGTTTTAAATTAATTTTTTAAATTAGAAATCATTATCCTTTAATTCACTCCTAAATTGAAATTGAAATTGAAATTTATATTCTCTCTCTCGTTAGAAGAAGATTATCACTCCAGTATAACAAATCTTTGTCCTTAGATATCATTTCTTCCTCTATAGCATCAAAATCAGTAAAGTTTGGAACATCTTTAACAACTACCATATCTTCTATTGCTTCTGGTCATCATGAACTTCTATGTAGTTGGTTTTCGGAAAAAAAAGATTGAAAAACTTGCTCAATGTGTTATTAGTGTTATTATTTTTATTTTTTTTCATAAATAATCCCCAAATTTTTTCAATGTTTCATGTTACTACGTTTTTTGTTGACCATATTACTATTTTTTCTAATTGACCATGTACTATTTTTTATTGAACATGTTATTATTTTTTTGGATGCTGAAGAATTTGAGGCTTCTTCCTCTGGTTTTGAGTTTGAATGCTACTATTTTTATTTTAAATTTTATTCAATGTTTCATATTACTATTTTTTTTTTGTTGAACATGTTATTGTTTTTATTAAGCATGTTACTATTTTTGTTGAATATATTACTATTGTTATTTTTTTAAAATATTAATATTGAATGTTATTATTTTTTTATGTTTAAATGTTACTATTTTTTTGTGATTAAATGGTATTATTTTTTTGTATTTAAGTGATAATTTTTTTTATTTGAATATTACCATTTTTAATTTTTAATGTTACTATATATATATGTATGTATATATGAGAGATATATATAGTACTAACCTATATATGAATATAAATAGATATGAGAGAGAATTTTTTTTAATGTTAGTCAAACTCCGGAGTTTTTAATTTTTACTTTTACTTCACTTCTAAAGGGAAATGATAGTTTGGTAAAATTGACAAAAAATGGATTTCATAACAAATAAGTTTCTTTGGTGGATTTAAGTCCAAATAAGTTCGTATAGGGAAACTGGCCTCTAAATTTTCCTTAAAACTTTTACAAGTTGGACTCAAAGTAGATATCTATCCAAGGCCCATTATATTTGGGCTTTTATTACAAGATTGAATTAAGATTAAGATGGATCCAAACTTGCAACCTTATCCAAAATTGAAATCAATAACATTTCTTTAGAATTTTCTCTCATTTTCTCGGTGGATTCAGGGTATTTGTGTTCTTAACACTTTGAAATGGTTATTTTTTTATGTCCTTCATTTTACTGCTGCGTCGTTTTTGCACCTATAATCTAGTTATTGTGAGCTTGTATTATTGGAAAAATCACGAGGTGAGATGCAATTTGTAAATGCATGCGAATGAACTATTGTCATACACAAAAGGAGGCAAACCCATAAATTTTCTTCTTGTTCTTCTACCATTTCATGAGATCCACCTACTAGGACTCGGGACAATTTGAGAACCACAAACCCTGTTCAAATCACATTCTATTGTACAAGTATACAAATTCACATGGGTTTGTACCGAAACTGGACACCGATAAGATCTTGATCAAATGCATTAGCTCTTCCAAATAAATGAAAAGAAAATCGATTTTCAAGTTCAAACCGTTGTTCGTGGTCCACAGCAGGATTGAGATGAGCTGGAGCCGTATCTGTCGGTGCAGTGGGCCTGCTAACCGATGCTATATTTTGAGGGATTTTTTGTAAGTCGGTACACAATATATGACTTAATTGAGTAAAAGTCTTTCGGGTAAAATTATTTGTAGAGAGGTTCTTTTTATTTGTGAATATCAAATATACCCATAATAAAAACTAACCGGGGCAATCTCATGGATTTAAAAAATAGTCGAAAATCAAACATCATCTCTATGAAATTCGGCCACTAAGATATCGTGCAAATCAGGGTGTTTCAAATTTAAACAAAAAATGCCATAAAATCCATGAGATTTCAACCAAATCAAAAACACAGATAATTGAAAATTTTGAGAACTTAAAAATCTTCCGCTTGTGTATTGACTGTACATACGTTGGAGCACAATTGATTAATACAGTGTGACATAATAGTGATATATCATAGTGTAATAACTTCATTAACACTTTAATAATTGACAAAAGATGTGCAATTGCATTCCATGATTAAATAATATGTTTTACACAGTGTGACATTACAATATGACATCTATAGTTTGATAAAGACATATATTACTTTTAGGAATGACAATGTTACATCACAGTGCAACAACATAGTACAACAACCGACGTTGAAGTAGAAAATTAGATAAAACAGTACAAATGGGAGCTCCAATGAAGGAATATATTATCCGATTTGAACATGGATCAATCAAACTAGTATATCAAGCGTAGAGCAAAGAGAAAACTCTTGTAAAAAATAGATCGTGGTGGGCTTATGGAGAAGGTGGTGAGGAATAAGATTTTAGTTTTTTGTTTCACCTGATGTTGGGAAGCCATAAGTAGAAAAATTGAAGTAGAAGATGTTGAAGAAGACGAGTACTAAACGTTGAAATAGAAAATCAGACGTTGAAGTATAACACCAGTCGTTGAAGTAGAAAAAGATGATGTACGGTTAAAATTCAAAAAATAAAGATCTTCTAAAATTGTAAACAACTGATTGAATAAAACAACGGAAAAAATAATTGTCAAATTAAACAGTTCATGAATTATGAAAAAAATGGTATTTCAGTAAAGAAATTTTTTTAAAAATTGTCATTGTGTCTCTAGACACAATGCACTTCTAGCTAATAGTACTCATCCACAATACATTTTTAGCAAGATATTTTCCCATAAATAAATAGTTTATGTGGTATCTATCCATAATTTTTCGATATTTTGAGCCTTCAGCTCGCGCATTCCACCTTGCTCTTCGCCTACTATCCAGGCATGAAGGATACCTAATGCAACTTGTTTGTTAATATCCTGCTAATAAGGGTTATGTTGCATCCTTGACAAGCAGTAAGATTGCATCGTTCTAATCTAAGCATCATGGGTTCAAGTTATAAAATATTATATTTTTAGACGAGAAGTAGGATCACATCAATCTGACCCTCCAATCCTAAACCTCGCATTAATAAGAATCTCGTACACTAAACTATCTTTTTTGTTGAGAGGGGATAGTTATTGTGCTGCCATTAAGCGCGACGACTTAGAATAATTATTTTATGAATATGCAAGCTTACCTCTTGAATAATTTACTGGTTTTTTTGGGGTTCGTAACTACCAAAAGTGGTTTAGGATTTTAAAGAAAAATTCATTGTGAAAGCAATCTTTGCTTCTTCTTTTATTTATTTACCTTTCCATATAATTTTTGTACATTCGTCTCTGTCCTGAACTTAAAGAACAAAGAGAAGAATGAAAGGTGACTCCAAAACCAGCATAAACAAACACCTTTTATACACATACATATGGATACACATAGTATACAACTCAACCAACTTTGGCCTTTCAAATAATAAACAAACCTCATGTAATGAAATGATGCAAATGGAAAGATGAGAGAGAAAAAGGGAGTTACTTTCCCCTCTTTTTACCCCACAAAATAAAAAGTTTGGGACCTAGACCTAACTATAAGGGCATACTCAATGCACGAGGTTCCCGCCATTGCGGGGTCTGGAGAAGATTAAATATACGTAATCTTAACTTTACAAACAGAGAGACTGTTTTTACGACTTGAATCCATAATCTTACCTTTGCAAACAGAAACTGTTTCTGCGATTCGAATTCGTGACCTCCAGATCATAATAGAACAACCTTATTGTTGAGTCAAGGCCCGCCCTTTGCCTATGGTAAACTAGTGCTATGTACCTGGCATTAGAATCATTGTTGAATCTCTCCAGCTTAACAAGCCATGCCTTTTCTCACAGCATATAAATGACAGGGTGGTTTCACCTCACTAGACTATGCACATGCACTCATCATCCCCCTTTTCCCTTAAAGGTGGAGATGGACACAGCCCACAAAAACTGGGGCATACTTTTGCACAATAAACCAAAAAAAAAAAAAAAAGAGATCAGTTCATGAATCTCCTGCCACTAGGGACAGTCGAACGTACGAAATCTTATCCCACATGCATCTTCGACCCGAACTTTTTATCAATGCGCCAAGATTCATCCAAAACAAAACAACAGAATTGAGGCAGACCTCAATTTGTTGTCCATCGACATCACCAAAAAACAGACCATGCAGAAGCCTACTCTCTGCAGAGGGTTATCTCCTCAAAATCTTCTTAGATTATGAAGAATTCTATCAGCTCTTTCATTTGGTCACAGTTTCCCAAGCTGTAAATGAACTCCCCCAACACAATCTGGATGTACCAAGCACCCCAATAAATCAATCAAATGCAATTTGATCGACATAAAAACCTAGTTTTAAGTACCATATGATTCTACCATGCAAAAGGAATAACATATTACCTTTCAATCTTCTTTGGTATCATAGTTGAGCACAATTTCATACTAGAGCACCATCACTTAAATTCCTTACTCTGAGATCCACATTCCGAAGATCGCGAAGATGCTGTAAAATTTCTTGAAGAAGATCAATCCCCTTATCCCCTTTCTTCACTGAGCTAATGCAGTGCCTTAGGAACTCTATCTGTCTCGAGAGCTTGTAGTCGTTCGTACAGATGATTCACCTCCTCTTCAATGTCAATCTTCTTACTCTCTAATTCGACTTTTGTCACAGTGGTGTTGTGCCACCCATTAATATGAAACTCATTTTCATGTCCATTCACTATCCCATCTCCATTTTCTACACTAATTGCATCAAAAAGAGGAAGAAGTCTCTTTCCCATTGAACCCTTAATTTTCTTGGAAAATCCATTTCCAAGCCTATTTGTTTCATTGCCAAAATCAGCATTTTCATCCAACTGATCACCATTCCCTTCTTGAAAATGTCCCACACGGCTTACATCCTCAAAATGTTGTTCCTCTTCATCACTCAAAGTTACTAGTTTTTCTTCCAAAACCTTGAGTTGTTCTAGAATAAACAGTCTCTCTTCCTCAAAGTCAGCCAGTGATTCCTCCAAATCCAGGACTCCATCAACAGGAGTGTGGTGACTCCCATTTTCTTGATAACTACAACAGTTATCATCTTCCTTTGCTTCTTGATTCAAATCGATCGATAATCCATCACTATCCTCAATATTGCTACAAGAAGCAGAGGAAAATCCACTTCTAGAACTACCATCCTTACTTCTTCTCAACCTCCTCATCTTTTCTTTTGCGTCATAATCCAATAACTTTTTTCGATTCATTTCCAACTCTTTCTCTAGCTCTTGTTTTTCCTTCTCCCTCTTCACTATTAGCTCATTCAACAGCTGCAAAGCTTCTTGATCATACTCAGATTGTTCTTCCATCATTCTCTGGTACTGCAATGCTTCCATTTGCATTGCCGCCTTCTCTTCCTGAAGCCTATTTATCATTGCCATAGTCTGGTTTGTAGCAACTGCAGAAGCACTTCTCTCCTCTTCTAATTCTGAATATAGAGCATGCAAAGCCTTCCTTTCAGCTCTCAGAGCCGATTTCAGGCACTCAATGTTCGTAACTCCATCACCACCTTCAAACTCGCTTGTGACACTCCCCTCCAAGGAGTCCTCAGTTCCTGAATCCTTTTTTTCGAGTAGAAGCAATTTCTTATGTAAGTGATGAAAACTATCTGTTGAATTGGGTGTATCAGGAACTCTGTCGTCTTCAATTTCATTCAGCTCTAAACCCAATGATGAATGGCTGTTTATCCCATGCTTACACACCTCACCTGATAAAATTTTCAATTCTATCATCTCTCCTTGATTTTTTTCAAAACCTAACATGAAAATTTGAGATTAGCAGTTTAGCTTACACATTACTTGCTTCTTAAGAGTAACAATTAACAGGCCAACCAATCAGAATTGTACTTGTAAAAGCTGCAACATAAAATTCTAAGCTTACCGTGATCATCATCTTCATGAATATGGACGGAACTTGTGGAAGGATGTTCATGTGTGCATGCATATGAAGAAAGAGTTTCTTCAGTTTGAATCTCATCTGTTGTACCCAGGTCTGGAATCTCTGTCCCTATCGATACCTCTGCCTCTGTTTCATTGTTTAGAACTTGAGATACTTCTTCAGATACTATAAAAAGAGGCAAGTGAATAAAAACTTGGTCTAAATTCACATATTAGAGCATAGGAACTAAGAAATCATATCAAGTACCTAGAGGAACATCTGCATCCCCTTCTTTGTCGTTTTCTGCTGCCATTGCTTGAACATCATCATCTTCAGATGGGGTTTGGGTTGCTTGAATTATAGCAACTTGATCATAAACTTCCCTCACTATTTCCATTGATTCTAAAGGTTGAAACTTGGGCTCCTCTTCATTCTCATGGGCAGAAAATACTGCCTCTAGCCCTCCAACACACCTGTTTTCCACAACATATTTCACTTCTGCCTCACCCTGCAATTCAGAACCCAAAATGGCTTCTTGATGATCAATGAGTTCTTGATCTTCCTCCTTAACCCTGCATCTACTATAATCTTCCTCGGTCTTAGAATCGATCAATTCGATAGGAACCAATCGATTACCACTGCAATCAATAAATAATTCAAGATGCTGAGGGAGGATTTCAAGAGATTCTTCTTCTCTGCTACAAACTTGAATGGATAGATCTTCCTCAGTCATACTTGAATTATGCTCCTTAATTGGTACTTTAACTGCTTCCAAACAAACACATACCTCATCATATTCATCACCTCCCAATTCTGTCTCTCCGAATTTGAATACAGAAACATAGCTATCCCCCTCTGCCTCCTCTTCTCTTATACCAAAACCCTCATTGACATCCGAAAGCAGCTGATTCTCATTCTTACTTTCATACCCATGTTCATATTCATTTCGATCAGTAACCAAATATGATATTTCGTGATCTGAATTATCGCCTTCTTCTATGTGATCATCATCCCCTGCCTCTGCAATCAAGTTTCCTTTCTGGGTATAATCTAAAACTCCCCAAGAAGGCCTGATCATAGTAGAAGGAGAGTAAGTTTTGTTTTCCATGCCCACACCACAGCAGGAACATTTCAAAATCTCCTCACAATTCTCAATTAACTTATCTTCATCACTTTGAATCATTCCAATTTGTTCCACCGATGGAAAGAAAGAGAAACTATTGGCGACTCCATGAAAGTCCGGTCTTGAAGACAAGCAATCCTCACACATATTTTGAGATTCAGCCAATTTTCGATGACTTGAACAATAACCCAATTTGGAAATCTCAGTGGCATGGACTTCACAGAGAAGATCTCTGTGCATATTCTTGTTCTTTCCAGGCTCAAAGATATGATCCACACGCGAACACCAGAGACATGGCGGCTTTAGGCCGAAAAAGTCCGCAAATTTGATGATTAGATAAGAAAACAGAGAGTTGAGGAGGAGGAGAATCATCAGAGTCCATTCAAGTACTGCATAGATGAGTATAAGTGTGATTTTATTGGTGTTTCTATGCAACATGGTTGCAAATTTGTTGGCAGCCATGGATGGTGCTCTGTTATTGGCATATACAATGGAGAGAGAGAGAGAGAGAGAGAGAGAGAGAGAGAGAGAGAGAGAGAATGGAAGAAGCGGTTTTATTTAGCTGAAATGGGCGGTTTGAAAAAAAAAAGAAAACCAGATAAACAGCCATAGAAGACTTGAAAGTCTAGAAAAGGAATTGAGTGAGGGTCAGAAAATAAGAATATTTTTTGAAGCATTTGATTCTAATGAGTTTTGACAAAGTTTTAAGCAACCATTAAATATTCAACAACCAGCCGGGTCGTTGGTGACTTTTTTTATGATAGCTGATACTTATGATTAGTCGATAATTACATGTACATGAGATTAATCTGAAAAATGAATTCAATGTGATCATGTGTTAGAGAGATTTCTCAGTATGAAAAAACAAAAAAAATAGCATTCAACAACTGACAGATAATTCTATAAAGCTTCTATTTTTTTAATCTCGAACAAATTTTCTAGTGGCAGTGCAAATTCTGGGATTAAAAGAAATGGGTTTGCAATGAAATTCCAGTTGGTGATAGAGTTAACTTTGGATCCAAACACCTTTTGCTTTGCCAAACCTTCCCGCTTTCTAATTGGGCATCAAATGAGGGGGCCACTGACCAAAAAATAGAGCTGATGGACCCCACTTAAAGTAAGCTGGGGGGGACCCCTTATGGGTGCCAGATGCTGGACCTCATCATATTTTTCCATCTTTTCTTTGGTCAATAATCAATGTGAATGTTTATAGTTTTATATGCAGATCTGTATGTTTTGATGGAATTAAAAATTTCCACTGGTTTTTGGCCTTTCCGCATTCCTTTCTTTCTTCTAAATTTCATACAGTTTGAAGGTGGTAATTTTCGACATGATATGTTAATAAAGTTCGAGCCTGACAAAAAATTGGCCGAGTTAGATATTTTGACACATTTTGTTTAATGTGTCGTGGTCGGCTTGACCCAAGTTTGACACTAATAACTTTGACGCTATTTGATTATTACTCTTATTATTTTTTTTTTCGATGTCATGTCAACGCTATGATACTATTTAACTCCCTTCAATATTAACCTGAGCGATTCCATGACTCGATTGACATTCCTATTTAAAATTACATAACCTAAATATAATATAATACAAGTTGATGACTCGATTGACACTCCTACCTAGATCATCTTTCCACAAAAATGCAATCTTTTTTTTTGATTATATAATCTAGAAAAGGGGTTGCTTATTGGCTTTAAGGCTTCAAGTAAAGTAAGATTCTTTTTCAATAGGGGAAAAGGCCAGTTCTCAAGAAGTTTGTGTCACACTGAGTCAACTGGGATAAGAATTGGTGATGGTTGAACTGTCTAAATCTACATGAACATGACTTTGTCTACCGTTGCTTCTCCACGAGGAGTGTTTGGATACTCATCGTACATCCCCTGTTGAGGACAACATCATTTCTGGTGGGCATTTGGATAATATTAGTTTTCAAGAAAAACAAAAAATGAAAGAAAAGAAAACACTATCATTGAAACTGGGAACCATGGTATAGACTTTTTTTTTTTTTTTTTTGGTTTTAACGGATAGAGGTGTTCGGCTCAATTTATGCACACCTCAACTTATTGCCTCCCAGTTCGGTCAAAGGCAGACTCTATGCCGGGACTAGGTATTTATAAAGGATAAATCTCTCATTGCCTAGTCCCAAGGAATTGTTAAGATTTGAACTCAAAACATCTAGATTTACAGTTCGTTCATGTTACCATTAGACTTTTATAAAAACATCGGCCCTCTTCAAATACCATGAGATGCACTTAAATACGCAATAGCAAAGGCATTGCAAGCAACAATTATGGCCCAAGTTTCATAACTTTTGGTTCGGTATCTCTTTCCCGATCATGATTTCCCTACCTAGAGAAAATGTCTTTTCTTAAAGTTCGATACCATTGTTCCAATTATTTGACTAATTGCATAGTTGTCGAAAGGAAAATTTGTAATGGATTAGGGGAGGTCTAATAGGACTTTAAGGGATGGGACTCTAGAGGATGGAAAATGGTGCTTCTAGTGACGAACGGGTGAGTAATGTGTAAGGATGTATTCTCCTGCTACATCTCGAGCTATAATCAAAACTACTTAATAAATCTCTCACCCTAAATGATGTGACATATTTTTCATTTTGAGATAAAATTTGGGGCCTGTTTGTTTTCTGTTTTTGTCCCGTGTTTTGTATTTTTGTTTTGAATTTTTGTAAAAAATGAAAACAAAAATATGTTTGGGAACTGTTTTTAGTTTTGTTTTGTTTTAGTGGTAGTGGAGACAAAGATAAAAAATTGGGAACAAAAAATTTGTGTTTCAAGAAACACGTGAAACACAAAACACGCGGGATTGAGTTTAATGAGGTCTCAACTTCGATTCCTGCTGGCCACAAAATACTACTCCATATGAGAGAGTATAAATATGGGTCTTACTGTTGTTTGGTCCTCACAGAATCCTCACAGAATCTGCCTCAGCCCCTCTATTCTCTTCTCTCTCTCAGCAACTCTCTCTCTTCTATCTCAACAACGACGAAGAAGAAAACGCCAGAACGCCAGCACCACCATCATCGAGGACACTTGAGGGACCAGAGGAGGAACCCTAAGAAATGTTCCAGTCGGTGGTGGGTGTAGGAAGAACAAGAGGGTCAGGAGACCAGCCTTCGCCATTGATGCACCTTCAACTTCATCTTCTACTGCAACTTCAAACCCTAGTGTTCAAACCCAGATCGATCTCTCTTCCAACCATATTAATCCTTTGTTCTACGGCTTACCCACGAATCCATCTGAGCTTAATCTTTCATACCCCAGGTTCGATTCTAGGGTTTCAAATGTTGATAGGATTTCTGGGTATGATCTTCAACCTCAGCTGAATGGTGTTGGATTGGGGTTTTCATCAGGATTAATGGCTAGTGAGGCTTATAATGATGATTATCGAAATGGGTTCAACCCCACTAAGCAAATCCAAGATGTTATGACTTCAAATTCAGTTCTTTCAAGCTTTCCACTATTCGAATCTTCATCTTCTACATCTACTTCAACAATGGCTTCCTTGATAGCTTCCAGTCTTCAACAACAGAAATTTAACAACTTTAAGGGTTTGCTACCCTATGAACACCTGCAAATTACATGGAATGGTGAAGGTGAAATAGTGACGAAGGATGTGAAAATGTAGGAAAGTCAAAACAGGAGAGCTGATTCTATTTTTTGTGTAAGTGAACAAATTGTTCCCATATGAAAAATTGAGCATAATATGTTTGATTGTTGTTCCCAATGCTGCTGGTTGCTGATCTACTGGTGGTGGTTGGGTCTGTGTGTTAATAGTGTGTGGGTCTGTGTGTGTATTGTGTCTGTGTTGCTGTGTGTATTTATTTTGGGATTTTGGGTTGCTGATCTGCTGGTGGTGTATTGTGTCTGTGTTGCTGTTGGTTCTAATTGGGTTCTTCGAATGGAGCTATGCCATAATGCCCTTATGGTTGGGTGTTTTATGGTTGGGTGTTTTGAAGGATTAAAGCCTATATTGGTGATGTAAATGAGGATTCATTCAATAAAATTTCTTTTTTTTTAAAAATTTTTTGAAATAGTTACCAAACATGTTTTTCGTTTTTTATTTTCATAATTTGATTGACAAAAATGACATCCAAACATGTTTCTGTTTCATTATTTATCACAAAACAGAGACAAAAAATTGTCTATGTTTTTATTGTTTTGAAGACGCGAAAACGAAAACGTTACCAAACGACACCTTGGTTTCTCGGTTCCAAGTTTTCTTTTTCTTGGGTAATGGGTTCAAAGTTCTCCAACTTCAAGGAATTGCCCTGTTTTACAGTGGTGCAAAAACGAAAAATACCTAAAAACAACAATTACACACTGTCCCTCTTGTTGTTTGAAATTCATTTTCTAACCCCTCTCTACTTTCTCTTAAATTTGAAGCTACACAATAAGGTAATACAATGGGTTTGCCAAGTGCTACTACACTAGTAAGTGCACTTACGTGCTTGAATGAATTGACGGGAACAAACGCGCGATATTAGGGTATTCTTTTCTCCAAGATTTTTGGACATTATAAATGGATTTTAGAACAGAGAAATACAGTGGGATCAAAATCTCCTTATGTAAATACCATCTATATAATAAAGTAACTTACAATTTAAATTTCAAAAGATAAATAAAATGACTGTTGCTTTTCGCGGTTCAGATCACTTTAAATTTTACTTTAAAGTTAATTAAATGGCTAATATTAACACCCTAAATTTAATAGGAAAAATAGGCCCCTAAGGGTGTGTTTGAAGTGACTATTTAAAAATACTTCTAAAAATTATTTCTCATAAGTACTTTAAAAAAAAAAAAAATAGTGTTTGAAACCGCCCCACCACTACCATTACCTCTACCACCACCACCACCATCGCCACCGCCGCCGCCACCACTGCCATCGTCATTGCCAGCACAATCGCCGCCACCACCACCACCGCCGCCACCACCACCGTCGCCCCCACCGCTGCCATCACCGTCGCCACCACCACCACCACCGCCACCACAGTCATTGCCACCCACCACAACCATCATCGTCTCCTACCACCACCACCTTTCACCTCCACTACAACCGATGCTTAAATTCATTTATCTCTACTCTATATTTGTGATTTGATTTTGAATATGAATACAAATATGTTTATTGTTTACCATTTTTTATTACTTTGTACCTTCAGGCACAGATAATAATTAGTGCTTATATAAAACACATTAGATGATACACATTACAATGACTATAGTATAAACCGTGAAACATCTTCATTGAAACAAAAAGTCGAGTATTACAATGACTATAGTATCCAATTACAAATTTTTTCAACTCAAACAAATATGTGATTCACACTGGAAAATCATCTATCATGTGGATGGAATACACAAACTCAGCACTGCTTCTTCACCCACCTTAAAAAAATACATCAAAAATCAACTAAGCCGAGCAAATTACACTGTATACATTCCAGATTTCTATAGTAGGCCAGTGCTCCCAAATGGATTGCTTGTTTGTGGATGAGTAACAGAGTTGACAGGAAATGCTCCAAATCCTGAATCAATGAAAGGATTTTGCGTGCCCGTCATCCAGGGCTGTTGTTGCTGGTGGGGTTGTGGATAGGCAGGTTGGTATGGTGCGAATGGATTGGGCTGCTGTTGAGCCATCTGCACTGCTGGAGGAGGAGCTACGTTGTTTGACAAAGCAAATGGATCTGCTACTTCAAACGGGTTTGGGGCGGGTGCACCATAGACTGGCTGCTGTGAGGCTCTATATGCCCCTTCGTCATACAAACTACTCAACGTGAGAGTATCCAATCCACCAGCCTGCCATTCATTTTTATAAATCGATGCACATGTAAGATCAGCAAGCGAATTCTTGATTAAAACCAACATAAAATACTTTAATAAGTGTGACACTCCTTTCCTACAATAAAGGGAATACACTCTCCCTATAATAACATGTTATCATAGTGCTAGCATGACATTTGAAAGGAGGTGATTTAAATGCTTGATTCACCTCACAGACAAAAAAGAAGGGGGAAGAAGAAAAAAGGCGTCCATAAAGCCGTGAAAAAACCCAACGTTTGATCATTTTTAGATTTATACTAGTAACAGACAACTGACATTAGCCATAAGCCATTAATAGAACAGGGAAAAATAATATGGAAGAACCTACCAATTGCCTTTCCTGAACAGAAGAAATGTTGCTGCTGGGAGTGGTAACCAGTGCAAGTTCCCATCCAGTAGGATCAAAATCATTTGCTTGAGCAGTGCCAGATGTTATATCTACATGTATCACATATCATGTCTTTCCTTGGTAAAACATAACAAGCAACAGAAGCATGTACAATAAACTGCAAAACAGCAGAAAAAAGAGAAGAAAATTTTACCAGATGGAACTATGGCAAGAGCCAAAGCATTGCTTTCCTCGATTGCAGATGCATCAGTTGTGATGACATTTAATCCCTAAAACCACCAATAGACAGGCCGGAATGCTTCAGTTCTAGATAAATATCAATTGACAAGTGGAAAGGAAAGAAAAAGAAAAGGAACGGGAAATTTACCAGCAGATCATCAGAGTCCAAGTTGTTTGGAGGAGGTGGGGATGGCGCAGGAACCTTGTCATTTGGGACAACATCATCATCTGAAGGCAGTGGCTTAGGTTCATCATCGGACAGTTGTGATTCTTCAGAAGGTAAAGGAGTTTCTTCTGATTTGTACGTCAATTGAAGTCTCTCTGGATATTCCTGATTCATGATGGCCAGATATTAGCAATGCAGAAAATAGCTTTCAGAAACAGAATGCAAAATAACTAGAAGTTAAATGGGCATAAAATCGTAATGTCACAGATAGATAAAAAAAAGAAAAAGAAAAAACCAATAAAAATAGGCATTCAAGTCGAATGTCAGTTGGTCGCACATAACATAAATAAACTAACCAATGTCTCTCTTGAAACAGAAACCATCCGCGGTGCCTCTCTTATATACTCTTCCATAGTCACAAGAAAGGACTGTGGAGGCTGGACAATGCATAGAGAGTAGAGCTAGCATCAGTAAATTTTATCCAAAACATTATTGTTACAGTTTATTTTAATCAATGAAAATAATTACAACCAAGACACTGAATACAATTACAGCATTAATACCTCTCTCAAAACAGGAAACTGGAAATTTCTAGCAAGTTCCAACCCTTTGCAAACTTCATAAAAATCAGAAAGGCTCCCAGCCTGCATTAGAAACCTATATCCTTTTTAGTGATAAACCATAAAGATGAACAGTTAATATCTACTCTAGCATTTCAGATCCATCATATTTATGCTCGACAAGTAAACTAGTTTATAAATCATCATCAACCAATGTAATTCAAAAATGAATTTCACAAGGTGACTATCACCTGCTGGCCAGCTCTTTTATAAATATCCAGGGCATTAATAGCTTCATGCCTGGGCATCTCGAAGAACTGTAATGGAATTGAGAGAGAGAGAGAGAGAGAGAGAGAGAGAACAGCCTTAAGGTAAATAAAAGGTATCACATCATTTGCTAAAATACGTGATCTTGCATAAATGATATAATCAATCCACCTTATCCACAAGATTGATGATTCCATCATTGATAGAGCAATAAATTTTAAAGCTCTCTTTGAGTACCTGAAAATCCATATATTAAACATGTCAGAAAAGAGGGTACTATCACACTAAATTGTTCATCCACTATGCTTTTTCTGCTCCCATATTCCTTTAATTTTTAACCTTTTCACTCTTCTCACAGTGTGTGAGAGAGAGAGAGAGAGAGAGAGAGAGAGAGTCAAATGCCACTGCACGACAAAAAGCAGTCACTTTTTCTGCACAAGTGCAGAGGGGGGCTTGTGCGCAGCCGCATGCATACACATACGCATAAACAGATTGGTAATTAGCAAAAAGATATATTATCCAAAAGCAGATGAAAGAACGTTCATCACAAGCATATAAATGAAAATGTTCAATTTACTGTCATATTTATCAATAGTAGACCCAAATTAATCATATTTTCCTCGTTTTCAATTTTATTCATATCTGGATAGAAAAAGAAAGAGACTCATACCAGAGCCAGGGCATACTGTATCACGTAATTGCCAACAGCTGCTCCTTCAGGCTGTGAAGTTAGTAGAAGACGTCAGTGTTTTATTTGAAAACGTAAAATTACATACAGATTTAAGATATGTAGAAAAAATAATAATCCATGTAACACAAACTCCTGAATTTCATTCCTCAAGATTCATGAGAGGATACCCGACAACCAACAAGACGATATAGCAGCTGCTGCAACGCAGGCAGCTGCTCCAACAGTTCTTCACTGTTCAACTCCCTGGTTTTGCTGTAGCCCTGCATAGAAGGAAATGAGAATTATTAAAGGTCATACAACCAGACTGTAAGAGCTATACTAACAGATATACTCCAAGCAAACTCTGTGGCAGTTCAGCAGCAAATAAGATGCGGGTCAAGTTTCTCTTGATAGAGATACCTTCAACCACACTTGCAGGGTTTTCCATACAACGGATTAATCTGTTTAGAATCCAAATTGTTATCATACAAAAGAACAATATCCAAATCACATTAACATATCGTGAACAGGATTTTCTTATGAACTCTCAATCTTGTGAAATATGAGCAACCAGCTGTGCAAACTCTTCACTGCTGAAAAAGCTATTAATCACAGCATACAAGTTCTTTTAGAACACTTCAAATTATATCTTAGACAATTGTATATGAATGACGGCTAAAGAGAGCAGGTACACTCAATGGTTTTAACAACTAATTGGAGGGTCGGTATGCAAAGAGAGGCCCCCTTGTAACAGGAGTGAAGAATGACCCGACCCGGCCACAAGAAGACAGGCAGAGTGGCGGGGCAATGGTACCAGACGTTAAGGAGCAACACCAATAATCCTCCAAGAACTTGAATCCTACAGATTTTCTTTCTTTCCAAAACAGATGACATGCTTTGCCTGCTCCCTCCCGGTGTCCAATATCGCTCTTGTCCAGCGCAAAAAGAAGGTGAAAAAGTGCAGCCGAAGCAGCATAATCGGGCTAATATTGCAATGCAACAGTGGAGAAAGATAGCATTTTGTGCCCACATGTTTGAACTTAAGGGGACAGAGCATGCTCATTCTACGGAATCCAACACAATGGATTTTACAGGGAAATCTTTTCCTCTACATCCTCTTATTAAGCCCATAGAATGTTCTGTAGACTTATGACCTTTGCTTGGAATTTGAGCACATACACTTACGCTTGACTAATGACAATCCAAAGTATCAACAACAGATCATACTTAGCTATGTTTGGAGAGAGAGAGAGAAATTATTTCTTAAATAAGAATCACTACCAAATGATCATGTGTTATGGCCTCATTACTTCTTATATATTCCAGTTGAGAAAATTTTCTGATCATCCATTTCTTCCTTTAAATTCTACAAAACATCCATAAATATTATAAACACTGATTGGGGCACACCTTCTCTTGCCCTTGGGCAGGTCTTGGAAGACGTTCAGCTTCGATGTCATACTTCAGAATCCTGAAGCATTCAAGACGTTCTTCCACAAACAAACCATAAGTACGTACCCAGGCAGAGCAATCCCAAGCTGGACAAAAATACAAACAAAACACAAAAATAAGATTGAAAAGCCTGAAAATTTTGTATTGTAAGTTCAGAATTAATCAGATCCAGTTGTGGCGAGGATAGAGATGCTACTGATAAACAAAACAAAAGAAAAATTAGGGGTTATAGGTACTGACCAATAGGGCTTGAATCATCCTTGAAATTTGACAATTGGAGAAAACGTCCCCTCTGTTGGAAATTCAGAAGTTCTTCCCTAAAAGTGGGATCTCCCTCTCTCAATGTCCTATGCATAACTATCAGTGTTTTCAATGCTACCTGTGGAACAACAAAAAAGATACCTATAAACAGAGTTATGATTATTCACAGGGGAATGACAAGCTACACTTCTTACAATGACGTTATCATCACTTCCAAAAGATCTCATCCAATGTTAGATGGCGCATGTACTCCTGATGTGTACAAATGTAATACTGACAAGAAGGATTCTGGTCATGTTTCAAGTAATTTCTAATTTTACAGACTATAATCAGAGAAAAAGCAGCATCTTTAGGTGTACCCTAACAAAGATTGTAAGGAATAGCAATGCATAATGTGGAAGCAGCTTATGCCAATAAGCTGATCCCCCTGGAAACAAATGGAGCAACTGATGAAACTCATCCCTACATTTGTACAATTTAATCCAAGAGAAGCAGATGAGAACATGATTATCTTCACAACAATTTTTTTTTAAATAAGAAAAAAATTTATACACTTAAACGTTACTAATACAAAAACATTTTAACAAGCAAATTCACCAAATCCACAAAGGGGAGCTAACCAATGTACACATGGCATATACAGGAGCAAACAACAACTAAGATTCTTGTAAAAAATCTCAAATCACCCATAAGTCCCGCAAATAAATTAATATATAAAGACAGAGAAGAAAAAGAAGGGACTCCCTTGATAACCAAAACTGGGCTGTTTATATAACTGCACCACAGTTGGGTGAGCATTACATCCACCAGAAAAATTATACAATATAGAAATAAGTTTAACTAGTCGGCATGGTAAGGGGGTTGTTTGACTCTCATAATATGAAAAGTTATAAGGTGATCATCGACTTTTATAAAACCAAAAGAAATTCACTTGTAATCATTGCCAATTTCGTCTGACACAACACTCAAATTATTTGAGGATGCAAAATTATCTCTCAAGTGTTGCATATTCAAGACAGAGAGACCATAAAACACTTCACCGAATGACCCAAATCACAGTTAGTAATAACTAAGGAACAACCCCCATATGGTAATGTCAGCAACGATATTGTGCAAAAACCCAATTCATATCCATCAAAAGCATCACCAACAAATTCAATGAAAATCCAAATCAACTCTCAACAATATGAAGCAAATATATAATCTCAGCACGACAATTAAAACCCAAAGGCACTAAAATCCATACCGTCCAATTATGGGTCTTGGTCAATCTCCTTGCAAGCGCATGTATGCAGTATGCAACATCTGCTCGAGGCCGAATTGCAGACGTGGCAGCCAAAATTTCTACGCAAAACACAAATAAAACGAAGACCCACCAAAGATTTGACACATTAATTCCCAAAAATAGAAAAAACGAATAAAAACTTCCACACATATTCCCCAGAAATAAAATGCCGAGTCAAGATTCACACGTTTTCGTTAAAAATAGAAAGCCCAATTGAACATATGAATATGATTTGGATCGAAAATCAAAATCAAAATCAAAATCACAGAATCTTACTTCTGAGGTGTCTCTCTTTGGGTGGGCACTCAACATGATTGGTAGCTTTAACGATCGCAACATCCACATCCTAATTATAGATAACCCATCCAAAAGTCAATGAGTTCTCCAAGAATTTTGTGTTAATATACAAAGCATATGTAAATATGAAGAGAGATAGAGAGAGGATATAGCGGACCTTGAAATCGCTATTGACGTGGGCAAGGCCGACTTTGGTCTGATCTTTAAGAGCGCCATACGCTTTCCGCCAAGTCTGCAGCGTACCCATTTCTTGTCTCTCCCTCTCCCTCTCTCTCTCCTCTCTCCTCTCTCCTCTCTCCTCTCTCTACACCGTTGGCGTTGCCGGTGAGATCGCGCTCTTTCTCTCTCTAGACTCGCTCTTCAGACCCCTCTCTCTCTCTCTCTCCGCGCTCTTGAAGACAACCAGGGATCCACTGGTTGTTACTGTGATTAGTCTTCATATGCTCTCTCTCATCTTTGTTCCCAAACTTGTTCACTTTTGGCGGCCCCCTCCAATTTGGTACGTGTCATCATTATATTTTTATCATCATAATGTAGACCCCAAAATTTACTCTTTTTTTCACGAATGCCCCAACATGTAATGTAATACATTCACTATATATATAGGGTAAATTTTATAAATGCACCCTAAACTATGACTTTTATTTTAAAATGTCCCCTGAAATTTCATTTGTTCAAATTTATCCCTTGAGATATGGACTTGGTTTCATTCAACATTTTCTCTCAATTTTAAACGTTAAATGACACAGATATAATTAACAAAAGATGCATTTCATGAAACGGAGACATTTAATGTTTAAAATTAACAGAAAGTGTTAATTGAAACCAAGTATATAGTTCCAGGGATAAATTAGGACAAATAAAAGTTTAGAAAAAAATTTAAAATAAACGTCGTAGTTTAAGGGTATTTACATAATTTACCCATATATGTAAGTGCCTGTTGCAACCATGTAAAAATGAGAAAAATATTCCGACCATGTCAAGTGATTTAAAAAAGGTAATAAGGGTACAATTTAATGTCTGCATATTTACAGGTTGGAACACATGAGGAAGGATCAATGAAGCCTACAATAGCAAGGAACCAGACTGTAGGAATCTTTAGGAGTTAAGACATATGATCAATAATTAAATTATATAGTAACAGAAAATTTGTAATAGCAAATTTTTTTTTGTTGGTCGAAAAATTCGTGATAGCATTGAAGATCCATTCTTTGTGTAACGAGTAATGCTAGATTGATCGAAAAAAAAAAAAAGGATCAAATGATGTAAAATTATTATAATGGAGATATTGGTTCTACATTCCGATATTCTAGTAGTTTGTTTCAGACCTTCGTTGCCAAAGATCTATACGTCAAATCAGGTAATGTTATCTCCCATAAAAAAAAAAAAAAAAGACATGAAAATCTAATGGTTGACCATTTATTTGATAGGCTGCAGGTCTGCAACTGAGAACTTTCTCTGACTTAAGGACAAGAGAAGCACCAAAACAAAGAATGTTTGAACCTCCTACTATATTCTATATCATGGTAATGACACAATGAAATTGTCAAAATGTACATATACAGTATACCAGCTTCTTGAGAATAAAAAGGTGAAATGGGCTACAAACATGGATTGGTTGTGCAACATGTTCACGTATGTCCTACTATATATGCACCTTCGTACATTAGATCTGCTTTAAACACAACGCGGTGGAGGTGGCTATAGAATTTTAACTTGATAGTTTGCAGGAAGCTGGAGGCATGTCAATAATTGCATACCATGAACATACAGAAAATTTGAGCCTTGTCCTAAACTGGGATACAGTTCTTTACTCACATAATCAGATCATCAAGAAAAGGGCTGCTGAATGGTAGCTTTATGATCCCGGAAGCTACTAGAAATGACAAAATCCACATTGGTAAGACTCCTAAGAACACGATCAGCAAGATTCTCTTCCCTGCCAAGTAATACCAGAAATCAGAGGAGGCACATCACAAGAACTTAAAGAGTTTAAAACCATATCAAATGTTGATAAATGCATCATGAATTGAAAATTAGAAGTATATTCAGCTTATCAAAAGGCTCGGGAATAGTATTAATATTCACCACTTCAACAAGTTAACATTATTGAACCCAAACACTTGGCGTGAAGATAAGCCTTTTTGTCCATAAATGAAATGTGATGTGCATTAAGGCAATGGATATAGTCTGGGGAGAAGTATGCTTATATGTCTTCCCTGGCAAACTGTCATTGGTTCGAGACTTTACAAGCAAAAGCTGTGTAACTATTTCTCTATACCAAGGAACAGACTGTACACATTAATCACTTCATAGTGTGAATTGTGCATGTGCTTCTGTGTGGGGCTGTCATCAGACATAGGCGCTGCCCCACTGGTAGAGATCAAACCTCATCCAAGAACAACTCAGCTACTGCAAATTATATACACTGTTGGATATAGAAACCAAAATGCAAGTGAAACACAGAGATCATCTTCGTGTTTACTACTTCAGAAATTTCATTTGCCCGAGTTGTTCATTTACCAACTGATATGTGTGGATGGGACACTAAGAATGTTTGCAGAATGCAGCAGTTAGATGGAGGCCAAAACGCACACTTGACAAATTACAATCCCCCACCCAAAAAAAAAAAAAAAATGCAGGCAATTTTTTTTTTTGGACAAGGATAATGAAAAAATCTTAATTTAAGATAAACACCGTTACTTCTATCCAGAAGGGTTTCTCAAACATCATGGTCTATATGTAATACAGCCTTCAATTTGAGCATCAGTGAGATTTTCTCTCTACCAGGATCACTCTAACTTTGGTTTCTTCACCAACAGAAGGAATTTTAGCCAGAACTTAAACGGGGATTAAAATTATGGAGAGAACATCATGATTAAATAATCTGAAGTTTGACAAGGATTAAAATGTCACAATATTGGAATAATGTCTTTGTGTGGTTTAACAAAAAAGAAATATATTTTCCAACACGTATCACAGCACTCATATAGGCCTCAAGATTCTAATCCTCTACGGATGAGCAATCATTTTTTCTATTTAACTTCGCTGAATATTTCTGGAGGTATTACACAATAACTCTTTTAAGTATGCAAGGATAAAAACTTAAGCCGCTCTAAATGACAGGACTTGCAATTTTGCCAACTCTGGTAAATCATAAAAGCACTAGATCTGCCTTCTAGAATGAAAATGCCTCCAACTGTTTAGCAAGAACAAACAATCCACAGATATAACAGCCTACCTATATGCTGTAGTTTTAGTAGGCTACATCAGATACGGCCCCTAAGAAGACCCCTGCACAGTCCCACCCGAAGGATAAATTGTTTTAGAGACCTTCAATAGGCGAGTTTAGCATATTGTAATTTGGATCTTGATATAGCACAATAGAAAAACAGCACTCATGTAGTCTACTCCAAACAGTTTGGATAAAGCTTTACTGAGTTTGAGATCCTCAAGCGTGTTCTTATGTATCCGCCAATTTACCCAATATTCTGTTTAATCTTCAAATTAAAACAAAGCTTAAATATTGCTAGAGCTATGGAATAGACTTTTCCAAATGTCCTACACAAAGGTGCATAGACTTCTCATTTTTGCAAAACTTATCGTCTATCCAACAATCCTCAAATTCATTGTTCCAAACCACAGGGACATAGACAAGAAGACCAGAATTCTGCTTTAAAAAGGTGGAAGCCATGATATTATGTCTTACTTGTGCACAGCAGTGAAGCTAAGGAGAGACTAAGGCAGTAAGCATCCAAAAGCAATTCACACTGAACAGAAAACAGCAAAGAGAGAAGATGTGGAATACCATCAGAACGAGACGAGGTCTCGGTTCGATCAATGATCCACTCCCCAGTCTCCCGGAGCTTCTTCTCCACTGACCCTTCAGTCTTCCCAATAGAATTCGAAAAAATGACATCAAACATAGTCTGGTTCTGTTCTGAATCCCCTCTGAATCAATACAAAACTAAAACCCAATTCAGTACTACAAACAACACTACCCCCAATATCTAATACACCAACTAAAATCAGAGAACTGGGACTTACCCGCTTGTGTCTCTGTCTCTGAAAGTTCCGGCACCAATGGCTCGTTCGATTTCTGCAATTGAAGGTTGATTTTGCTGTTGTTTCTGCCGTTGTTTTGGTTCAACCGTTAGTGATGGTGGTGGGGAGGTGGTTTGTCGCCGGGAATTGGGTTTAGTGTGAGGAGGAAGTGATGGTGAAGTGTTGTTGGGTAGAGAAGAAGCAAGAATGTGAGTTTTGGGTATGGAAATGAAGTTTAAGCTAGCCATTGTGCTCTGCTACTGGGTCTTTAGCTTCTGTACATTCCCTCCACAGATAATCACCAAGAAAGAATGTAAATGGAAGGACAGGAACTGGAAAATATCTTCATCTTGGGCTTCTTGTGATCGACCTGACAGGCTTTTTTCTACAAGTCCACCTGAGTGGGGCCAATCTCCGTTTGGATCCGGACCCTACCCATTTCAAATTTGACTAGGAGTGATCTCTAACTACTAGTAGAGTTAGGGGTGTTCATAGATCGGGTCGGCCTACAAGACCGGGCCAAGCCCCGTTACCCAACTTAAAAAAAATACATTCGATAGTTGGTCCATTCAAACTCAAGCCTAATATCCTTCAAGAGGGCTTGGGCCCGCCCCCTAGCATAATACAAAGGCCAATATTTGGCCCATTAGTCCACCTGCAAAAACCTGGCCCAAAAACCCTCCCACCAATCCCAGCCCAACCAGCTTGTCCAACCACTTTGTTTAAAAAAAAAATTGTCCCCGTTAGGTAAGTTAGATGGTATATTTATAATTTATTACAAGGTGGGGCATCTTTTGATTTCATAAAAGAAGCACATGCACTCTGCGCATGAGCACATGTTTTTTATTTTTATTTTTTGAATAAACACAGCACATGCTTTGGGAACAAGAAAAAAAATGGCTATATTTTAAAATGAAGATGTATACATATATAAAAAGGCCCGCTCAACATGTCCACCCGTAAGCCCGCCCATGAATGACAGGTTGGGTTGCAGGTAATCTATTCCTATCCAAAGTCTGGTCCAACTCGCACGATAACTCACACATGATAAAAATTTGGGCCTACCTTACCCAGGCCCAATCCAAAAAAAATTCACAGGCCTAATCCGGCCCAGCCCATGGACACTCCTAAGTAGAGAGTGATATAAATGTTTTTTTCTAAATTTCAGCAGCATATGCCAAAAGTCTAGTAGCATTTGGTGGAGCCATGCTTGCCAAATGGCAACTCCTAAATGAAAGCCTTTTAGATATAGTGTAATTATCTTCTTCATAGAGCACTTTCAGCCTTTCAGGCAAATGACATTGAAACTCAAAGAACTGATAGGAAGAACCAGAGAGCTCTGAAATGAGCTACTCATTGAGCTTCCACATCCCCAAGGCTTTACCTTCTCTCTCCCCTTCCCAATCCAGAATTGCTTCTCTGCACATTTTCTCTAAACTAAAACAGCCCCACAATTCCAACCCAAAGAAGGTATCAATAACTATCTTTACCCTCCTACTTTCATCTATACTTCTGCATTTTATCTTCTAAAATCTCCACCTTACCATCAATTTTCATGCTTTTGTATTACATCACAGACAGAAACAACCATCATCTTGAATCCGATCGACAACTTCATTTCTAAACAATCCATTTTAGCAATTCAAGCTGGAGCACTTTTGGGCACTGTGAGGACCCTGAACTTTACTTGTGATTTTAATTATTCATTTTTCAGGCTAAATTCCATTAGCAATGCTGTAACAGGTTGTAGAGCCAGCTATTGCTGTCACTGGTGTGAATAATGAAGAAGATTTCACATGGGTTTTGATTCAACTAGCCATTTCAGCCTTCTTTTACTTTCTCGTCGTGCCGGTGAGTGAGATTTGTTCATTTGTTTCTTATGAATTTGTTCTGTTTTTGAATGTGAAAAGGTTGTGTGGAAATTAATCTTTGTGTTTGATTGCAGCCCTTCATCATGAACTGGCTCAGGATCAGATGGTACAAGAGGAATCTACTGGAGATGTATTTGCAGTTCATGTGTGTCTTCATTTTCTTTCCAGGGTAAGCTCCTTTTTTTTTTTTGCTTGGTTCTCATGCACTCCTAGGATTGTCCTATGGTTTTTTTTCTTTGGATAATAGACAATTATCTTAATTACCCCCTTTTTAATTGGTAATTACAACACAAACCTCAAATGCTCGTAGTTATCCACAACTACCTGTATCACTTACAACCGAATTTTTGTGGTGTCCATGGGACTCGAACTCTAGAGACATGGATTTGTGTTTCAGATCTTATTCGATCACTGAACCAACTCTATAGTGTAAACAACACATATTTCATACCAATTACGTTCCTATATATATACCATTCAATGGCTCTCCTCTCATTCTCTTTTCCCTTACAAGTAGGCTAGATTATATAAAAAAGGGCAAATGCCACTTTGCATCCCAAAAGATCTTTGCACTCTCAATTTATATCTTACAAGATTAAGATTTGCACCCTTAATAAAATAGAAAGATATATAAATGTGCTCCATTTTAAGAAAATTGACTACAAAATATTCATTAAAAACCCTTTAAAAATTGAGTATTATGCAAACAATTATGTATAGAAATAGAAGAATATGATAAATATAACCAAAAATTTGTCAAAAAAAGCAATGAATATTTAGTTTTCGACTACATTGCGACCTTTTATCTGATTGAAGGTGAAATGCAAAAAAATTTATCTCTTAGGGGGTAAATTGAGAATTTGAAAATTTCTAAGGGTGCAACAATTCATTCACCCCAGCCAAAAAAATACTGGAAAATGACCTTTTTACCCCCCCCCCAAAAAAAAAAATCTCAACCCAAAATAAAAAAAACAGCAACACCCTATTTTATTTCTTTTTTATTCTTTTTGGGTTGGGTCAGTTGGCTCTAGGATTGTGAAATTGAGCTATGACATTGATTATGCATTATGACTAACGCAATACTCTCTCTCTCTCTCTCTCTCTTATGTAGTGTGTTGCTTTGGGCACCATTTCTGAACTTCAGAAAATTCCCAAGAGATCCATCCATGAAATATCCATGGTCCACACCAGAAGATCCTTCCCAAGTTAGAGGTGGATTCCTCAAGTATCCATGGGCTAAAACCGAAGATTATGAATAACCCACCTCACTCACATACCTTGTGTTTAGATTATTGCAGTACTACTACAGAAACCCTCTGGCTTTTATGTATCATACGAACAGCTTAATATAATTTTCTTTTATGTATCACTTGATCTTCCCATGGCTCACCCCCAAGAGGAACGACGAGGATTCGTACCCTTTGTATGGCCAGTGGTATCACGGACCACTCGACCCCCACCTTTACTGGGGTGGGGGAGGGAGGGTTTTGGTAGTGGCGAAGGGATTGGTGCCAAAGGCATCCTTTCACCATCTTAAAACACATGAGTTTTTCACAAAACACCCACCCAAAAAAGACTTTATTTTGAAAATCTTTTAATATTTCTCCACCATTTTCAAAATAAAATATTGTATATGAAGCAAATGACTATAATGCAAGGTTTATGCATAGATGATGGTGTCTCACGACTTGAATCAATCACTTAGTGAAGAGGTATCAAAGTTAATAGGAAAAACTAAATAGACATGTCTTTGAACTAACAACCGATTTAACCAACTAGACTCATCTTCACCCATAACACTTATATTCTTTTAGATATTCTTTTATGCCGATACGTTTAATTGGTCTTGTGTCTGTACCTTAATTCCATAAGTGCCCTAAAGTCAAGCCATGTTCTCATAAGAAATGGCTCCACTTCCACACTTATGTAGGTAGATTCATCGGAGGTGTCCTTGTTATAAGTCTATTAAGAGCTAATAGCTCAACATCATCTTTACACATTACAAGTACTAAGCAATTATCCTTAGGATGACTGTTTTCTATTTAATGTTTGCATTCATGACTTAAGGTGTACTTTACTCATTGAATTTGAAAACTTGAATTTCAAGTGTGAAGTTGAGTTTCCACCAAGAGTAATCATATCGAGTGGGCTTTAAATCTATCCTCATCGATGTTTTTAACGTCATATTCCTTGTAAGTACTTTAGTAAAATTTGTAGAATTTGTTATACGTTCGTGTTAGTGTTAATTTACTATCACAATGTATAGAAATGAGAGACATTGATTTAAGCCAAACTAAAATTTCTTATAGTAAATTTCTTAACCATTTCGTCTCTTTACCACTTGCGATAAGTGTCACAAATTCTGATGTTAGAATCCATTATACATGTTTGTTTTTGGAACCCAAGAAACAACACTCCCACTAAGAGTGAGTACACATCCACTCGTTGTTGTATGATCTTCACAATCAGTTATCCAATTGACATCTGAATATCCCAAGAACTTATTTTTTTTTTATATATAAAATAGAGTTTTCTTTACAAGCCCCCTTACTTGTGGGCTTTTATTCCATTTTTGGATTGGGCCCCTTCTAATTGAGGGTCCTAAGGGGCTTTGCTAATGGGTTGGCCTGACTTTCAGCAGGGTAAACTTTATTCTCAAAAAGAAATAGAAAAATCTTCATTGTTAGTCACCTTTTCTTCACTTCAATTATTTTTGAACATGAGTCAGTGTGTGTACATATATGGCCCAGCAGGGTGGTAATGGAACCATGATTCATGGCAGACTCATTGTCCTTCATCACATGGCTAGTCATCAGGCCTCTCGATTGATCAGATATTACTATGAGTGGGATCTAAATCTAAATTCGATTTTGTTGTATATGGATAGGTATTTTGGTTGGTCTTTCAAATTTTAATTCAAACTTCGTTCTTTAATAATCGGATATGAATATACCAATAATTTATCTGATTACAATTCGGTCAAACTGATTACACGCATTTATAAGTATATATTATAATTTTGCGATGATTTATTGAAATCCAAATATATTTTGCTAAATTTCAGATCTAGTAGTGTTACTCAGCTAAATACAATTTGCTAATTTTGACCATACTAGATGTGAATTGTAAAACTAATATCATCAAATATTTGGACCCAAATTTTTAATAGGATGCTAATTCGAATTGAGTAAAATTTGATCTAAACTGGAATCAGCCCAACAAATTTTTTTTTTTTTGATATCGTATGGACATTTATCACTTTTGTGGGTGTTTTTAATACTGTTATGGTAGCTGTTTTT
Source organism: Ilex aquifolium (assembly GCA_951799425.1). NCBI lineage: Eukaryota > Viridiplantae > Streptophyta > Magnoliopsida > Aquifoliales > Aquifoliaceae > Ilex > Ilex aquifolium. The sequence goes on along the minus strand of OX637397.1, from coordinate 39,384,901 downwards.
ACTATTTTTGTGGTACTTGCAATCGATTCTAAAAATCACCCACAATAGTGCTCAAGGTTTTTGTCTGGGTGGAATCTAGCGACAGGGCTTGGTTAACCGGATACACGGAATTTGGATCTCTGCTAAAAACACCCATAAAATTTGTAAATTACCCACAAAAGTAATAAATTTTTTATTGTAAAATAACTGATAAGAATTATAAAAACACAAATTAAAGTAATAAAATTTAGAGATATGGTACCCATTTTTTTTAGTACAGTAGTCAAGTCCACATTTAACTTCCATGCTAGACATGTTGGGCTGTGCCAAGGAAAAGCAACTAATAGGGACTAAAAAGAGTGCACCACTCACTTCTCTTCCCTTCTTAAAGGGCTGGTCAGACATGAAGACATCAAGAAAATAATTGCTTGTCCATGAGGTAGGGCCCAAAATAAAAGAACCAACGGTTGTTCACCTCTTTAAGCCTTGCAATGGTGAGTCACTACAGCCAAAACATAGGTAGGCATGAAGCACATGCAAGGGGGTACGATCACATGTACAAGTTGGTTTGGTGGTGAATTAAAAGTCGAGACGTAAACCCGTTTGTCTAGAGTTTGAGTACGATATCGACAGTTTTATGGGTAATTGTATATATTTAAGAATCGTATTGCAACAATTCATTTAGAGTTTCAATTTTTTCGTTATATATGATTTGCGGGTAAATATACGAATTCGGGAATAACGTTGTAATCAGGAATCCGAAAAATACAACCATGATTATGTTTCCCTATGAAGAAACATTTATGAACCTTTCGATGGAGACTAAAGGCAAAATATAGTTAGACATGAAGCACATGCAAGGGTTTAGTACTCACTGTCATGTTGTCCATCTTGGGACATTGATGTTTCAGAAAGTGTACTAAAGCCTCATCCATATGTTGTGAAATGTGTGATGGAGAGCATAGTTTGAAGATTTTGCATAGAGAGACTTGCTTTAATCCAATTTGAAGAACAATCTCATGTAAGAAACATACTAATTTGATGGTTTAAGAGAAAATTATGGAAACTAAGAGAATTTTTCCTTCACACTTGTCAAATTAATAAGCTAAGCCTTCCATAACTAGTCATTTTCTCGATTACAGGATATGACTTGATCCTACCCAGTATTATATTCCCGTAAAAAAATACAAAAAAATGGGCTTCATTTAATATTGAAATTCACAATTAATCTAACTCTTGTATTAAATTAGGCCCTTGAATTAAATTCTCAAATTAAGTTCCCACAGCATTGCTCATTCTCATAATTCCTTTGTTTGTAAATCTTTCATCATACATTTAAGTGAGTCTTATACAAATATGTGGTGATCTAGAAATAGAGGAGTAAAAATAATCTAGGCCAAGACGAGTGTCTGGCAATGAATCATGTTATATCCATTTACAATTATATTTAAGTTTTATCATATGAAAATTAGTTTAATCATTTCTCATATATAATCGTGTATAGTTAGGCTTGTATATTTGTTAAGCTGAAGGATAAGTTCTAGTAGACAATTATTAGACTAACAATACTTTTGTTGTACAAATTGTTGAGCATATTTTTATTAATTTTGAATTTGTATCGCATTTGAGCATAATCAAGTCTATATCTATTGAATTCGTATCGCATCTGAGCATAATTAAGTCTGTATCTATTGAATTCGTATCGTGTTGGACTTGTATCATGTATTCCAACCACCCTGTTTATGTAGTAGGGTCAGCGACTAAATAATGGAGGATAGGTCAGATGTTTAGGAACATGGAATGGAAGTGTTGAATATCTAGTATAGTAGGTGAGTCCCATTATTACTTATTAACTTCAATGATAGAGAGACAGTATGTATAGTGGATTTTTTGTATCCTCATTGTTTATTAGATACTAGAATTTAACATTGTACTTCAATTATGAGTTTTAATCACAGTCTCTTTAAAGGAAAAATGTCAGACAGCAAAAAAAAAAAAAAAAAGAAAGAAGAAAACATGCATTGAAAAGCTTATGTTCAAAGGGATGGGTTCGAACCCGTTTGTCTGCTAATCCCTGTGAATCAAATATTACTAGAGGAGTTAAATGTCCCATTTACCCGTAGTGGTACTGTAGTGATAGACTCGACTACGACAGATCAATAACTATGGCTCAAACTGAACATTTTATATCAGATGAGAACTTCAAAGTAACATCTTAAGGAGCTATGGCTAGTCACCTCTGACCATCCTCTTACCTAAAAAAAAGAGAAGCATAAACACAGGTTCCATCTCCTCCACTGTACGCTCTCTTAATTGTACTTAATGCTACATTATCCATTCTGAATTAATGGAGGGCTTGAAGGTGCATCGGAGTGGTCTTGATCACTTAAGAATTTTGATCTTTGAAGTTTGATAACCATAAAATTAGGTTGAAATTACGTGTAATTTTACGAAATTAGTGAATTACAAACATGATCCTAACAATCTTTCCCTTTGACAATTTCGTAACAAAACACTTATGAATATTAAATTTTATATGAATTTATGGTGAAAGATCAATTGATAGAGGAAATTGAAAGAAAGCAAATTGGATGGGGAGGATACAAAACCGAGTGAACACTAATATTTTACCTTCATTAAATTTTGGATAATTATATTTTTAACTCCCTCACCTATGACTCTAGTCTCACGTTGCTCCTCAACTATAAAATTTGTCATATTACCTTCTCAATTATATAACTTTGTTCCACATTGTCTCAACATTAAACGTGCGTCGTGTTTTGAACAAAATTGTTCACACATATTTTAAAATAAAAGTTTCCATTCTCTAAAATTGGGGAAACCTAAAAAAGGTGATTGAAGGGGATGGATCCCATTATTACATGTGTAAAGACATTAAATGACATTAAATGAACTCACGTGAGGTTGACAAGACAGGGCACATGACAAAGACGTAAGCTGCTCGAACAAATGAACCTAGCCGAGTTGATCAACCATTTCGGCAAGGTACCAGTAGAGCTCGGCTTGTACCAAGCCGAGTTGATCAATCAGTTCGGCAAACATTGAAGCTATTCGTTCATCATTATAGCCGAGCTGTTTAAAAAGATATACAGAAGAATAAATATTCGCCTAAAGTTTCGGCATTCAGATAAGCGAATCAGCGAAATTGTTGAGATACAGAAGGAATTGATGGAGAAAGATCAGCAACTTCCCAAATTGAATCACTGAATTAAAGGAAGGTGTGCCACCTTGAACCAGAAACCTCGGAAACACTAATGAGGTAGCGATCTATAAGAGGCAGAAGAAACTAAGGGAACAGGTACGCTGAATTCTCCCAGTCTTCTTGCATCTTATTGAATTCCATTACTGACTTAAGCATCGGAGTGCCTTCGATCGAAGCACTTCGATCTTAGACAGTTTGTTCGTTTTGCAGGAAAGAGATTAGGAAGCCAAATTCAGAAAAACACTATCAGAATTATCAATCATTCCAGTAGGAGGTATTCTCATTTTTTACCTCTTACATTTTGGCGCCGTCTGTGGGAAGTTCATTTAAACAGAACAAAAAGCTACTATGTCAAGACTCAGAAGTGCTATTGGATCACCTATAGGCAGTCTTGCCTTGGGTAATTCTGATCCGGTGTCACTTCCTTCCGATGGCAACATCAGAGTACATGTCAACGGAAGCCCGGCTAAACCCTGCGAGGATGAAGAGGTATCCTTAGCAAGCTTCAGGCCTTCTAAGAATCCGAACCAGCAAGTTGGAAATCGCGGTGAATCCCTTCGTGCCGAGGGGGAAAATCACTCTATGGTAAAGCTGGTCCAGTCTATGCAGGACCTGCTGGATGCTCATGACAAGTTGTTCAAGAAATCTTATTCCAGAGAGACGGACCTGCTGAAGGAAAACGAAGAGTTGAAAGCCAAATTGAAGGAGCTGACTAGAAAAGAAAAGCGTGAGAGGGAAAATCGACGAGAGAGTCCTGAAAAGAAGTTTGGCAGGTTCAAAAAACCCGAAACTGACAAGTACCGGCAGAAAAAACCTCGGGTTTCAGAGGAGGACTCCTAGAAGCAGTACATTGCTGAAGAGTTAGACAATCGCTTGAAGAAGCCGGAGCAGAGGTCGGCTAGGGATATGGCCAGAAGGGCGACTGGGGAGTATGGAGACGGTTCGGATTCGTCCCCTTTTTCCTCATGGATTGAAAAGGGGCGTATCCCGAGTAAGTTCACCGTTCCGAACTTTAGACTTTACGATGGAAAAACCGACCCATCTTCCCACATCAGACATTTCAGACAACTGATGACAATACATCGGAGGAACGAACCCCTGATCTGCACGATATTTCCTAGCAGTCTTGGAGAGTCAGCCATGAAGTGGTTCGACAGCTTGCCGAGGCAGTCGATTGACGGCTGGTCGCAGCTAACCGAACAGTTCACTGCTCGGTTCATAACGAGTAGCAAACAACCTAAGGACGTCGGTGCTTTGCTGACTCTGAAAAAATGAAACAATGAGACTTTGCGCGAGTATGCTCATCGCTATTGGGAGACGATGAACGAGGTAGAAGGTTCCAACCCTGAGATTGCGGTGGCATCATTCAAGATCGGGTTGCCGAAGGAAAACCCTCTGTACCAATCCTTAACCAGGAGGCCGGCCGCAAACTTGGAAGAGTTAATGGCTAGAATCGAGAAATATGCTAAAGTCGATGATGACTTGTCCAGAGACGGGGGCAGGGATCAGTATAACAGAAGGCAGTTCGGCAGGGAGAAACAGGCCGAGCCGAACAGAGAGATAGGGAGAAAGAACGAGAAGGAAGGGTTCTACACGAAGTCTCCTTTCCTTGGAGTAAACACACTGTTCAAAGAGCCCATACACAAGATATTGGGCCAGATCAAAGGAAAGTCATTCTTCAAATGGCCCAACAAGTTGATGGGAGATCCTTCGAGACGGAATCCTAATTTTAGATGTTCATATCATCGAGATGTCGGTCACATGACCGAAAATTGCCGAACCCTGAAACACCACTTGGAGGAGTTGGTCCGAGAAGGGCACCTCGCCGAGTTCATCGAGAGCGAGGTCAGGCCAAACGGAGGAAGAACCGAACCTAGGGGAGATAAGACCACGCCGGCAGGGGTAATAGATGTTATCCACGCTGCAACAAATCCACAAATGTCCACAAACAACGCTGCTAGGGCGTACATTCAGAAAGCCGCGAAGGAAAGAGAAGTCTATCAGCTTCGGCTAACCCTGAAGATAAGAAGCAAAAGGTTGAAGGTGGAGGAATCAATTGACTCCATTTGCTTCACCGAGCAAGATTTGGATGGGATTCATCAGCCGCATAACGATGCGTTGGTGGTAACACTTCGGATAGCCAACTTCGATGTGAGAAGGGTTTTGATCGATCCAGGAAGCTCGTCTGAGCTTATGTACATTGACCTTTTTGACAAGCTCGGACTCAGGAGAGAGGATCTCAAGCCAGCCAACACTCCGTTAGTTGGCTTTAGTGGAAAAACAGTCCTTCCGAGAGGAAAAATCACGCTGCCAGTAAAGACAGGACCAGTTGGTGTCATGACTGAATTTTTTGTACTTGATACGATCTCAGCTTACAACGCAATAATGGGGAGGTCGTGGTTACACGAGATGAAGGCGGTACCATCAACTTACCACCAGATGCTAAGATTCTCTTCTTCGAAGGGAATAGTGAACATCAGAGGAGATCAGGTCAGCTCCAGGACCTGCTTATTGGCTTCGGTCAAAACGAAAAATGAATCAGAAGTTGCAGAAAAAAGTTCTGTTGCAGGTGGGGAAAAATAGCAATCAACGATTAACGGCTCGGCTGTTCCACACGACCGAGCTGACAATGAAAGTCCTAAAGTACCTTTAGGCACTGAAAAGGAAGCTACAGACCGGACAATTGAAGCTCTATCTAAAGTACCTTTAGATAAGGATGGTGATCCAGACAAGTACTTCCTACTCGGAGCATCTCTTTGCCCCGAACAGCGAAATGAGCTCATTTGCCTGCTTAAAGAATATGCCGACGTCTTCGCATGGAGCACCAGTGAAATGCCCGGCGTACCGTCTGAAGTTGCGTGTCACCGGCTGAATGTTGACCCGACCTTCAAGCCTATTAAACAAAAGCTAAGAAGGTCGGCACCACAACATCAAGAAGCTGTAAAAGAAGAAGTGACCCGATTGCTTGAGTCTCAAACTATCAGGGAAGTGCAATATCCGACCTGGCTGTCAAACACAGTGGTAGTCAGCAAGAAAAATGGGAAATGGAGAGTTTGTGTGGACTTCACCGACCTCAACAAAGCTTGCCCAAAGAACAGTTTCCCTTTGCCTAAAATAGACCAGCTGGTTGATGCGACCGCCGGGCACGAGCAAATGAGCTTTCTAGATGCCTACAGAGGGTATCACCAAATCCCCCTGGCCAAAGAGGATCAAGAAAAGACTGCCTTCATAACTCCTGAAGGGACATACTGTTACAAGGTGATGCCGTTCGGGTTAAAGAATGCTGGAGCAACATATCAAAGGTTGGTAACAAAGATGTTCTCGCACATGATAGGCAACACTATGGAAGTCTACATTGACGACATGGTGGTGAAAAGTCGTAGGGCCACCGACCATTGTGCCGACCTAAAAGGTAATTTTGATGTCATATGGGAGTATGCGGCTAAGGATGAGAGAATGATGGCATATCAAGCTGTTGCTGAAAAAGAATTGGGCAAAATACCGGAGTATACTATCCAGCAGGTCGGAAGAGCAAGAAATTCGCATGCCGATGCACTTGCCTCATTGGCTTCTGCCATTGATCAGGATACTGAAAGAGCCCTCACAATTGAGTTCCAATCCGAGCCGAGCATCAATCATAATAAAATTGACGAAGTTTTGTGTAATGAAGCCGAACCGAGCTGGATAGATCCGGTCATTGCTTACCTGAAGAATGATGATTTACCAGAAGACAAGAAGGAGGGTCATAAGCTACGATTGACAGTAGCTAGGTATTGGTTATCTCCAAAAGACGAGCTTTATCGACGCTCATTTGGTGGCCCATACTTAAAATGTGTGCACCCGAAAGTAGTCCCGGACTTCCTGTCTGAAATTCATGAAGGAAGTTGTGGAGCTCACACAGGGGGGAGGTCTCTAGCTCACCGAGCAATCTCACAGGGCTTTTGATGGCCATACATGCAGAAAGACGCCCAGCAGTTTGTTAGGCGATGTGAAAAATGCCAGAAATTCTCGGCAATTCCAAGGAAACCCTCACAAGAGTTACTTCCTTTGGCGAGTCCGTGGCCATTTGCGCAGTGGGGGCTGGACATAGTGGGACCTCTACATCGGGCTCCTGGCAATAAGAAGTATCTTCTAGTTGCCACTGACTATTTTACCAAGTGAGTGGAAGCCGAACCCCTAGCCAATATCAGAGACACCGATACAAGGAAATTCGTTTGGAGGAACATTATCACAAGGTACGGAATCCCTCATACACTTATCTCTGATAATGGCACACAGTTTGATAGCAGTCATTTCAAGGCTTTCTGTCAGCATTATGGTATTCGGAATCACTATTCCACCCCGGCCTATCCTCAAAGTAATGGGCAAGCAGAGATCTCCAACAAGACCATCTTGGATGGAGTCAAGAAAAGATTAGAGGATGCCAAGGGAAGATGGGTAGAAGAGTTGCCTAGCGTTTTGTGGACGTACCGTACCACACCTCGGCGCTCCACTGGTGAAACCCCCTTCTCCCTAGCTTATGGAATGGAAGCGGTAATTCCTTTAGAGATCGGCTTACCGATCCTGAGAACCGAACTGGTGTAGAGCAAAAATAATGACGAAACTATCAGCCGAGATCTTGATCTAACAGAGGAAAAAAGAGAACGAGCAGCTATTACGATGGCCTCTTATCGGCATCAAATGGCCCGAGCCTACAACAAAAAAGTTATGCCTCGGTCTTTCATGCTTGGGGACCTGGTGCTCAGACGAGTGATGGGGTCAGCAAAGAACCCAACACATGGAAAGCTTGGAGCGAACTGGGAAGGACTGTACAAGGTAACCCGAGTTAGGGGCAGCGGTTACTACGAACTCGAGACCATGGATCACAGAGCTGTGCCACGCCCCTGGAATACTGCTAATTTGAGAAAGTTCTATTTTTAAAAAGTACTTTTTTAGATAGAACTCCGAAGTACCTTCGGAGAACTTAAGGGTGCCCCTTGAGTCAGTAGAGCGTTTGTCAAAAGTTTGGACGAGAATTGAAGTTTATTAAATAAAGAGATTTTTTTAATATCCATTTGCATATTCTACTTTTTATTTACGACCTACTGCTAAGGTAGGGAGGCAAAAATCCTGATAGAAGTAACTACTTAAATCAGGCGCAGCCACCCGATCTATTCCAGTCCCACAGCTAGGCATGACGATGTAAGCTGAAAAAGGGATGGATTGGAGTCCAACAAGGTTGGCGGGTCGGTGCGTGGTAGAGACACTCTTAGATTCCCAAGGGATTATGAGTAACTCTACGAGAGGACCGAGCTCACTGAAGAAGAGCCGAACAAAGGCCATAACTTCAGAAGAAAGAATTTTCTAAGTGCTGAAGAAGAATTGTCTAAGTGTTGAAGTCCCCACTAAGGGACCGAACTCTTTGAAGAAAGGCCGAGCAAGTGCCATAACTTCAGCAGAGGTAAAGTACTTTTTTAAACGTTAGTCCTCACTGAAGGACCGAACTCGTTGAAGAAAGGCCGAACAAAGGCCATAACTTCAGAAGATGAAAGAATTTTCTAAGTGTTGAAGTCCCCACTAAGGGACCGAACTCTTTGAAGAAAGGCCGAGCAAGTGCCATAACTTCAGCAGAGGTAAAGTACTTTTTTAAACATTAGTCCTCACTGAAGGACCGAACTCGTTGAAGAAAGGCCGAACAAAGGCCATAACTTCAGAAGAGGAAAGAATTTTCTAAGTGTTGAAGTCTCCACTAAGGGACCGAACTCTTTGAAGAAAGGCCGAGCAAGTGCCATAACTTCAGCAGAGGTAAAGTACTTTTTTAAACGTTAGTCCTCACTGAAGGACCGAACTCGTTGAAGAAAGGCCGAACAAAGGCCATAACTTCAGAAGAGGAAAGAATTTTCTAAGTGTTGAAGTCCCCACTAAGGGACCGAACTCTTTGAAGAAAGGCCGAGCAAGTGCCATAACTTTAGCAGAGGTAAAGTACTTTTTTAAACGTTAGTCCTCACTGAAGGACCGAACTCGTTGAAGAAAGGCCGAACAAAGACCATAAATTCAGAAGAGGAAATAATTTTCTAAGTGTTGAAGTCCCCCCCTGAGGGACCGAGCTCTTTAGATAGGCTAAGGGCCAGAACTATTAAAGTTTAATTATTCACATATTTTTAAAAAGATTTGATCAAGTTCAAATAAAGCCGAAAGCGAAGATACTCAAAACCAAAGAGTTACTTGCATTAAAACTTCAAAAATATTACATCAAAAGATCATTACATCAAAAGTTGCAAAAAACTCTTTTAAGTATTTTCAGGAGGTTGAGAAGAGCTAGGAAGGCTGTGTTTGGAGTAGAGCTCGGAAGAAGATGGGACCCCAGCAGCGATCAATGCAGCGTGCCAACCCTTGCTGAAATATGCCTCCTGCAGAGAAGGAATTTGGAGGGCCAAGTCACTTTCTGCTTTCTCAACACCTTCATTGTAAGTGGCATCTTCTCGCTCTTTCTCCTCGGCCTTGTATCCCTCAAAATCCTCTATCAAGCTGGCATAGTCAACTTGGGCCTGGGAAAGTTCTACATTGGCTTCATGCTCAGACTCCTTCAGTTGACCTAACTCGGTGTGAAGTTTCTGGTTCTCCTCGGTCAGGCTGTGGTTTTGAGCCTGCAGAGCCTTGACTTCATCACAAAGTTGGCATATTCTTCGTCTACACTTTCCTTCTTCGCCAATGCTGAAGCTCGAGCATGGATGGCGTCTTTCATAGCTTTGTCCTTCCTGGCTATCCTAGCCCCGACCTCATGAACTTTTTTTAAACCCTTATTGAGGGAAAGGAAAAGAAAAGCACTTAGAAAAAGCAAATGTTTCAAAAATCCAAACTGAGAAATAACGAACACTTACCAGCACCATATGTTGAATAGCCTGTCGAGATACTTCATCATCAGTAAGGGCCTCATTCATGGCCAAGTCCCGGGGCAAGATCACTCATCTAGCAAGTCCTACTGCAACATTGAAGTCTTCAATGGCAGAGTCCTTTGAAGTGATCTCTCTCTTTTTTGACCTAAGGACAGGACGGAAAGAAGCATCGGTTGGTTTAGGAGAAGCACTCGCCTCGGCCTCGCCAGTCCTTCGCCTTTTAGGAGCTGGGTCCTCGGCGAGCTCAAAAATCGAGTCATCTTCAGGTAAGGGAGACTGAGCAGAATTTGGAAGCTCCAAATCCTCGGGAATCAAAGTATCCATATTCTGAACCAGGTCTGCTGCGTCGCTGCTCGGAACGATATCTTCAGCGGAAGGTGCAGCCTCGGCAAGGACCTCGGTGTCAGTTTCATCCAGTACAGTTATTGAAGGTATGGCAGATTGAGGAGTAGGCTTAGTGGTTTGGGTCGGCTCGACAGTAGATAGAAAATCCAAGAAATTCTTCACCATCCTTCGACCCGAGGCAGCCAGAGAGGTTTTCTTTTTCGCTCGGGGAGTCTGCTCCCGAGCCGCCTGAATTGCTTCTCGATCCGCTGCCAAGCTGATGTTGGGTCGATTTGGAACGGCGATGAATGATGTATAAGAGGGAGTATACCCTAACAGTGTGTGCGCAGCTCGGCAAAACAGGGATTCGTTAAAATCCCAAACCTTTCTGAGCTCGTCCATTTTCAAGGCCGACTCAGGGATCCTACCTTTTACTGTTTCACCTTCAAACAAAAGAGAATCAGTCAGAAAATAGCAAACTACTCAGAAAATTGGAGTGAATCAAAGCTTCAATTACCTGGAGAACCCTCTTCATAGGGACAACGATAGGATGGAGTAGCATCAGCAGCATACTCCCAGTTACCGGAAACAAACACTATATCGTTCTCATGACCCTTGTTGGAATCGGGGAGATGAGTCACGAGGTAACGATCCTTCTTCCTCACAGCAAGGTAAAAGTTATCACCTGCTGGCTTCAGAATGTAGCAGTATAGAATTTTCCACAAACCTAAGTTAAGCTTCAGAAGCCTATTCAGCGCTGCTACACCCATCACTATTCTGAAGAAGTTGGGGCAGCACTGGATAGGGCACAGCTTTGTTGCTGATAGAACCCAGAGAAGAAGTGGGTCAAGTGGGAAACGGACTCCCCCTTCAATGATTGTCCTCGTATAAATGGGAATCCTCTCCCTAGTACCAATCAACGGTTCATCCTTTTTGGCGACTGTTACTTCAACGTCATCGGGGATGTTATATTTAGCCTTGAAAGCTGGGACTTCAGAAGGTATGAGAGGAGCCATTGAAGCAGACAAATGCAGAAATACAGAAAGAATGAAAGAGACGAAGTCTGAAACTGAGATGGCAAAGTAGCAGAAAGGAGAACAAAAATCGCTTATAAAAAGGGGGGGAATCCCAAAGGACAGCATTTAAATCAACCGCCAAAATCAAAGGGGGATGTCCCAAAAAAGGCGTGAGCAATGATGAGACTAGAAGCAAAAAACGGCTGACAGACGAAAGGTGCCTGTCAGACGTGTTTTGGGGGCAAATGAAGGGGATGGATCCCATTATTACATGTGTAAAGACATTAAATGACATTAAATGAACTCACGTGAGGTTGACAAGACAGGGCACGTGACAAAGACGTAAGCTGCTCGAACAAATGAACCTAGCCGAGTTGATCAACCATTTCGGCAAGGTACCAGTAGAGCTCAGCTTGTACCAAGCCGAGTTGATCAATCAGTTCGGCAAACATTGAAGCTGTTCGTTCATCATTATAGCCGAGCTGTTTAAAAAGATATACAGAAAAATAAATATTCGCCTAAAGTTTCGCCATTCAGATAAGCGAATCAGCGAAATTGTTGAGATACAGAAGGAATTGATGGAGAAAGATCAACAACTTCCCAAATTGAATCACTGAATTAAAGGAAGGTGTGCCACCTTGAACCAGAAACCTCAGAAACCCTAATGAGGTAGCGATTTATAAGAGGCAGAAGAAACTAAGGGAACAGGTACGCTGAATTCTCCCAGTCTTCTTGCATCTTATTGAATTCCATTACTGACTTAAGCATCGGAGTGCCTTCGATCGAAGCACTTCGATCTTAGGCAGTTTGTTCGTTTTGCAGGAAAGAGATTAGGAAGCCAAATTCAGAAAAACAATATCAGAATTATCAATCATTCCAGTAGGAGGTATTCTCATTTTTTACCTCTTACAGTGATAATTAAGGGGATAATGTGACTCTATTAACTATAATTTGGAGGAATAATGTGATAACACGATAATCGAGGGATAATACGAGACTATTAACCATAATTAAAAGTGCAATATGAGAAATAAAAGTTGCTTCTTTTTCTGGTTTTAGTTTTGTTTTTCAACTGAAAAACTTGAAGAAATACCATGGGTTGGCAAGAGATCAAAGTGAGAAGGGCCACCTCTTCATTGCTTCCCTGAAAAATAAAATAGTGAAGTGCCTTTTGCTAGTGTTGTCCAATCAAATTGTATGGGTATGCTAGCTTTTTTTTGGTCATGTGTGTGTGTGGAGCCAATGCTTTTCAAACTGGCAAATTGTATGTGTAGACCTGGCTACATCATGCATGCTCCACTTATAAACAGTACAAACAAATAGATAATGAAATCTAGCATCTCAAAATGAAAGAAAAATAACAGGAAAAAATGAACCCAATGCTAGTAGATAGTGAAAAGTAATTTTGTGGCATGGTATAGAAAACTATGATTCAATCATGTCATGGTATTAATCAAACATGTCAAGAAAACTATGGTTCGTGTATTGTATAATTAATATATAAATGGGTTGAATCGTGTATTTTTTTTATTTGTTTCGCCTATATTCGATTAGTTTATTAATGGTGTCATACGGATTCACTTATTTATGAAACGGATGACTTAAGAAAGACTCAAACCTTCTAATTTCGTATCGTGTTAACGAGTTATATTATATTTTGATACCCCTAATCCCTATTATTGGACCTTAAGTTCACGAGTTCAAACATTGTTGTCCCCCTCGACTTAAAAAAAAAAAAAGACAAAAAGATGGGTGCTATGAAGCAATGACTGATGATATTCTTTTTTCTTAGCAAAAAAAAAAGTTAATGCAATTACCGACAAGGTTATGATTGATGATATTGTATGTCCACACAATGAAATCCTGAAAAAAAGGTTCAAACCACGCAATTATTAGGGTATAAAATGGCCGCACAAAGTCATACGGACTTGGTCCGTAAATCATACGTTAATATCCAACCGTGCATGTAAAGATACGCAGCTGACCAAATTCTCACATTTTTAAAATCTATGCTTCAAACTGAATAGACATGCAACTTCCAAATGTCCAAAATCACGTCAACTACAATTTTTTTTTAACATGTATATTGTTAATTAAGGGTATGACAACGATACTTGAAAGTGTTTTTTTGGTATCGTACCACGGTTATTACAAAATAATAAGGGTTAATCTCAACTTACACCCCGAAAAATTACTGGACTCTTAATTTGCACCCTCAAAGTTTACAAATATCAATTTACACCCTGAAAGATATAAATTCGTATCAATGTGCACCTGGGGCTAACTCCGTCCATTTAGCCGTTAAAAAAGTTTGGACTAATTATAAATTGTACCCCTCAAAGTTAAAATATTTATGATAAAAAAAAAATTTCATCCATTAATGCTTATTAAATAACTCTCAATTGTATCGTATCATAACATCTTCATGTCATGTTTGAGTCAATTAAAAATATTTTTTTATTGACTCGAACACGACACGAAAATGTTATGACACGATACAATTGAGAATTATTTAACAAGCATTAATGGATGAAATTCTTTTTGGATCATAAATGTGAAATATTTAAACTTTAAGGGGTGCAATTTATAATTAACTCAAATTTTTTTAATGGGAAAATAGACGGCAGTTAGTCTCAGAGGCACATTGATACGTATTTATATCTTTCAGGGTGTAAATTAATATTTTTAAATTTTGAGGGTGTAAATTGAGATTCGAGTGATCTTTCAGGGTGCAAGTAGAGATTAGCCCCAATAATAATCATGTTACAACTTATTGTAGTGAGTTTATAATGAAATACGGTTGTTTGGAGATCGATTTTAATATATTAGGGTCAATTTTAACTTTCAAATTTACCCAAATAATTGTAAATTAAATTTAAAATTTTTATTTTTTAGGATGATACCTTCCTCGATACCATAGTTTTACTATGTTAATTACAATTATCGACCGAATCACGTGTCATATTGTGATAATATGGGCATAAATCAGCTGGGATTTTAATGACAAAATTTGATTTTATTGGAGTACTATAGGTCAACTGAATGAGTCGAATATAAAATACTCAGGGTGTTATTTGAAAATAGGGTTAATTGCACTAGAGGTCCCCAAAGTATGGGGTGTGTCTCATTTTGGTCATCAATGTTTCAATTGCATCATTTTAGTCCCTGAAGTATTGAATATGTTTCTATATGGTCCTTGAAGCAGACAACATCCAGATTATTAACGATTTTTTATCATAAACTTGTCACGTAATAGCTAAATATGGACAAAAAATAATTTTGATAGCTCTTAAACAAAACTTGGATAGCTATTGACCAAAAAATGTGTAATATTGGTAGGTTTGACCAAAATTTGGATAGCTCATAATCAAAACTGTGTAATTTAGGTAGGTATTTAACCAAAATTTGAGTAAAAATTTGGTCAAGATTAATCAAAATTTTTTTTTTGTCCATATTTAAGTATCATTTGGCAAGTTTATGACAGAAAATCTTTAGCAATCTGGACACTATCTGTTTGGGGTACCATATATAAACATATTCAATAATTCAGGGACCAAAATGATGCAATTGAAATATTGGGGACCAAAATGAGACAAACTCAATACTTTAGGGACCTCTAGTGCAATTAACCCTTGAAAATATTTCAAATTATGCAATCAGAACCTATAGAACCGGTCTTGTGGTTATTAATTATTATGTATGATCTTATGTTAGTGAGATGACAATTTTTTATTTTTCGTCAACCATCAAAAGAGTCAGGCCAGTTTACACTCATCTCAACTAATTCTCTTTTCAATCCGGTTAAAAGTAGGTCATCCAATAGTAGGGTATTCATGAGGAATTTCGGCCCCAAAAAGTTGTCAAAATTCAAACTCAAGACGTTTGAGTTTACAACTGGTCCCTATTATCACTTGAGCTACCTTGAGTTTGAAGATGACACTTTGCCTCTCAAGGAATTAAAATATAAGCTTTGTCCATTCAAAAAATTTAAAAGCTCACACTGCACTATCTATAATATAAAATAAGGCATACTTCAATAAATATATCTGACGGTTTCAAATAGACTTATCCAACGGCCACCAACATCTCTCTCAAAATCATTCACATTGCACCATATCTTCAGGCACAGATTACCCTAGTCTATAATATAAAATATGGCAGACTTCAATAAACTCATTCGACAGTCTCAAATAGACTCATGCAACGGCCACCAACATCCCTCTCAATCATTCATATTGTACCGTCCCTTCAGGTACGAGTTATCCCTAGTTACTTTTATAAAACAGAAGCAATGTGTCTTATAATTAGTAAAATTTGTCTCATTTTTCGGTATGTTGATGTCACACACTTGATCCGAGACGATTAATTTTTACAAGAAAATTACAATTTTTAAAGTGTTTTCAAAGAGTAAAATGAGATTAGATAGTCACAGATGAAACTCAAACGTTATTTACTGATTCGAAAAAGCTTCTATATGTTTGAAAATTTTAGAGGATAATGTTCTAACTTTTATCTTCCAGTAAGCAAAATAAAATTCTAAAATTTTTCAAGGATAAATAGTTATTAGCACCTCAAATTATATAGCATCTTCCATAAAATTTTGTTAAAATCTAAAATCCACCCCTCATACGTTTGTCCATTAATCTAAATTATTATATCTTTTTTCGACCATGATGTGGATTATTGATGCATGGAATGACACAACATTCATGCAGCTCAATTTATCCGAAATTCATATTCCGTTTGGTACGATAGATAGAAAAAAAACAAGAAAGTAAGTAATATATTTTCTATTCTCAAATGAAAGAAATTTCATTTTCTCTTTTGTGTTTGTTAAGAGAGATAAAAAGAAGTAGGGATTATTTTATTGTTTGGTATGGATTTAAAGTGGAAAGAAGAAAAAAGTCTATCTACATATTTTACCATTGTATCAAAATATAAATCTATTTAATATTACAATTAAGAAATTAAATTTTTAATTTATAAAAACACAACAACGGTCAAGATTGATCTGATTTCATCTACTTTGATCCACTAGTTAAAAATTCATCCCAAATTTTTTTTCCCGCTAAAAAATATCATCTTCTCTACACGGCTTCCAATATCAGACAACTCAACCAACATGCTCTCCAATATTAGACAATCCATTAATCCACGCCTACCTAACTCTTATTTTTTTCTATATTCACACTTAATTAAATTTTCATTCATTTTCCCCCATTATCGAAGAAAATAATTTCGGTGAGTTAAAAAAGAAAAATTAAACAATCTACTTTTCTTTTTACTTAAATATAATATTTTATCTATTTATCTTTTCATCATACCAAACGAATCATTATTTTAAACATGAGTGACTCTACCAAGCGAACTATTTCCCCCCCCCCCCCCCCCCCCCCACAAAAAAAAAACAAAAAAAACAACTTAAATTAATTAATTACAAGAATACACCTTGTCTACATCGTTCAGCCGGCATAGGTATTAGAGGAAAAATTTACATCAAATCAACGTGCACCGAGATTCACAATTGATTCTCTATATTGATTATATCTAAGGTTAGATATGAAGATATATTTTGATGTAACCTTTAACATTAATAATTCATGTTTAGTCATCATTTATTTTAATGGGAAGAGTGTAAAATTTTTATTTATTTTTTTCAACGGGGTTGGACAGACGTAAGTCCCCATCGTCAAATTTGAGAGAAAAATTGTTCTCAAATAAGCGTGATCAACCAGTTGAATAAAGAATAAATAACTCTTTTGTTCATCAAAACTTAAAACTCTTTCAAGGAAGGTCTTCGTTAATGTATGTCACTAGCTGAATTCACTTAGGTCACGCCTCTAAATTATGACATAGACCCCTCACTTGAGTAAATCTTAAGCGACCACCTCCACGCAATGCTTTTAAAATTGGGATCCTATATTGGATCGATGGGACAAGTTACAGGATTAAGATTGTTGAATCGAATCGAGAAACGTAAGATCCTATCAACTGAGAAAATGAGACGAAAAATATATGTAGCAATACAAATTTTTTTAAAAATAAGACTTGAACAAGCCTAATATATATAGATTATTATTAATAAAAATATCTTAACATGAAATTTTTTTAATTTATTATTATACCCTTATGAAAAGTTATAAATACTAATATGTTATTTTGTACTTGAATATCTAAATCACTATTATATCATTCTTTTTTGTTTTAATTCATTTCATAACCTATATTTTTGTGTATATCTATGATCATATTACCCTTAATAGAATATTGGAAGACAACAACAAAATGATTATTGCCAAATACCCAAAAGTCTTCTATCTTTTCTGCTTCATTGAAAAATTTAATTCTTTCATTTTTTTCTTTCAAATTTCCAAGTGTTTTTCTCTTCCACAAAAGAAAATAGTTTTCTTCTCCGCTATTTCTTCATAATGTGTATAGTTACGAAAAATGACATAGATATAATTCTTTTTCAACGAGTTAACCTGTATAACTTTTATGATCTAATAACATGAACATGAAATAATATTTGTTTTACTTACACATGTACTTTATATTTTTATTTCTTGGTCCAAATATTTTTATAAAATTTCACGTGCATTACTAGTTTATGCAAATAGGAATATAACTATAAAGATCAAACTTAAGGAATGATTGAAATTTGATAAACTACAATTTGAACATTAAAGAAGGTTTAAGATCAAAGACGGGCGGTTAATCTTGTGAGGTTGTGCAAATAAGAAAAAAAGAATTCAAGTTTTTTTTATCTTAACTTTAAAGAAAATATAAAGAGTAAAGACTAAAAAGTTGAAAGATTGTTGGATAATAACTTTTGACTATTCGACATTCAAACAAAAAAAAATAAAGAAAAAAATTAAAAAACCATCTGACTACGATCACTCTCCATGAGAGAAGATAAAATTTAACCATTGTTTTCAACTTTTTAGCAAGAGAGACAAATGAAAAAGGAGACATTTTTGAAAAACAAATTTCTTGTAACCTTTTGCATCCTTTGAAATTTTTTAATAAACCACAAGTATATAAAGTATTCACAATTGTATTGAGTACTTAACTCTAAAAACTGAAAAGTATGAATTGAATTGCTCGGTAACTAAATACACCTATCAAACAAACTCAATAACTTTGATCGATAAAGTCGTAGTTCGGATCGGGATCTTAAGATCCTGTAAGATCCAGATCGTAATTCATTAAGATCCTATAAATTTGAGATCTTATGATCCAGATCGGGATTTTGATAACCATGCCTCTAGGGCATGTTTAGTATGTGAGTTGGGATGTGATTTAAATAGTGAATTTTGTGAAAACAGTCAAATGCATCTTCTAAGCCTACGGTTCAAAATTTGAGGTTTGGAATTTATAGGATAAAAGAATCTCTGCCAGCAATGAATAGTTGATTAAAACTAACAAGTAGGGGTTTGATGAAAACCATGAGGAAGATTAGGGCCCGAATATGTAAAACTATGGGTTGTAGGGAGTGAATAAAGTAAGATTAACAAATCAATCAATCACAAAAATTGATTTAAAGAGGAAGATTAGGATAATCAACATGTATCGTGTATCGAAAGTTATAATTTTTTTAAAGAATTAGAATACAACTCCAAAAATATTATTGATCACGATCATAAATTACTTCATTCTTTTAAAGATTACGTTAGTTCCCTTATAGGTAAAATTATAATTGATTGAATTAATGCATGATCTATCATAATATTTTCTAATTGATCATAAATTACATAAAATACCAGTACCTTTATCTTTAAAAAATAAAACACGACTTTGAAAAATTATAATTGTCTCTATAATATTAAAAAAAAAATTGGTACCTTAGTGTTATTAAAAAATTATAGTTAGATTTCAATCTGAATTCATACAAATCCGATCTATTTACAACCTTACGTTTCATAATTAAAGAAACTAGTTATTTAAAATAATGTACTACTACGAGCTGGAAACCTGAGTAACTTGGCAAGACGTGGCAACAATATGCTGTGTACAGCTACAATGATGTTGCTTTACTTAATAGAGTTCTGGTAAAGCAACTCTGCTTTGTGCCATTAAAAAGACCCTGAAAGACTAATAAATCCAACAACAACGAAAGGTAAGCCGGCTGCTATTGGTCTAAACTCTAAAGTTGTTTAGGTCAACCCATGGACTTAGTCACTTAGGTGCATGTAGTTTTTGTAAATAAAATGGTTGTTTGTGTTACTATGTGTATTTTTATCATCTCAATATTTTTTGTTATTTTTTTTATGCCAATTTTGAACTTAGATTCAAGGACAAGCCTGCAAATTGTGTCTCCATGCATAGAATTGAAATAAAGTATTATTCTTGATCCCTCCAAAGCACCCAAAAAAGAGAAAAGAAATAAAGTATTATTCTAAGAAAATAGATAATGAGCTTAGCGGTTGGTGTAATAACTATCGACTTTGTTGTTAGACTTTAAGGTCGCATATTTAAACCTCGTCGTCTCTCTCCCATATAATATTATCTGATTAAAAAAAAAAATAGACAACTCTATGGATATTTGTTAGAAAAATGAAAATTTCTTATAGATGGTTGTTGATTTTTTAAAAGATATTACACGTGGGAAAATGATGCACAATTCAAATAAAATCTAAAAAATATAACTTAAATGCATATCATTCTTTGGATAAGTGAGTCTCATTGAAAAAATTAATGAGACATATTCATTTAAGAGATGATATGCATTTGTGTTGCAGTTTTTTAGATTTTATTTAAGTTGTGTAGTATTACTTTTACAAGCAATGGTCCTAAAGAAATAAATCTTTTAATAGAAAAATTGTAGAAATAAAATTTAAGTAAAATGGTGGTCCAGTGCAGAGACTTCCGCCACATCTGGAGAAATTATTTTCGCAACTCACAAACTTGACGTCCCTGTGACAATGAGACAAGATAATTGTGGCCTCAAGGCCGACTCTCTAGAAGCAAATATTTATACAATTGATCCCAATTACCCATGGTAAAGACTTGTTAAGTTGAGTTGAGTTATATTTTTTGTGATATTAAAATTTTCATAGTTGAGAAATTCATTATGTTCAAGTGAATCTCGTTCCACTAATTGTGTTTAACTTAGTTGGCCGCCTTTTAATTTCTCAATATTCTCTCCTCTAAGAGGTCAATGGGTTAACATGTGCAATTGTCAACGATTCATTTATCATGATGTCCCTCTTTTGGGTGGTTATATTGTGTATCTTTCTCGGATTTGTTTTTACCCTTTTGTAGCTACTTTCTTCTCTATTATAAACGCATTGTTGTCCATTATAATTGAAGGGGCACTACATTTTTGACACGTGAAGTGACATTTAATTCTCTCACGTGAAAGTGATAAAAATCAATCACGTGAGGAAACAGTGAAACCATAACTTGACCAAGCTCTCGGATCATTACTTCGGAAGAGACGTGCCGAGCTGTTCAATAGCTCGGTGCGGAAGGAATAAAACTACGTTCTAACCAGACCGAGCTCCTCATATAAACAACAGTGTTTGGAAAATGCCTATAATTTAGGCATTCTGGTATAACAGATGAGCATGATCATCGGCTCGATAAAAGTAGTCCGATCAAGGAAACTGCTAGAAAGATTTCAGTGAATTCCTAACAAAATTCCTAGATTGATGGAAGGTGTGTCACCTTGCATCATCAATCAGGGAAACCCTAACAGAATGGGACTCTATAAACAAAGGTGGGACTCAAGGAGAAAGGTACACACACAATTCTCTCTGCATAGCAATTCATCTTATTCAAATACTGGCTTAAGTATCGAAATACCTTCGACCGAAGCATTTCGGTCTTGGACAGTTTATTCGTTTTGCAGGATATAAAGAGAGGGAATATACATTCTTGATTCGCACGTTCTTTGAAGGAGGTAAATCCATTTCTTGCCTCCTACAATAATAATTGATTGTTCATTGTTATCAAAATCTCACATTAAAAGGGTTCTCACAATACCAATAAGTTGTCTAGGTTATTGTAATTCATATAAAACGATTTTTTGGACTTTCAATAGTCATATAAATCAATATCCTCATATGATAGAATCAAGCCTATTATCAAGTATAACTTCTCGTCGAGAAATGCTAATGTTTGATTATCGATTATGTGTATCAATCTAGTCATTATATTTCATATATATGTCTCGTCAAAACGGTTCAAAATATGAACTAATGTTGATTTTTTTTTTTTCAAAGAAACCCGACTCAAACATAACACGACCCCAATTGGCTAACCCATACTTATATAATCGATAGTTTTGTGTGTTTATTGTAATTTGTAAAAGTAAAAACTGCCACTTTTAGTGAGAGCAGGTGCAACAGTGAGGTGCAATGAGATCTGGCTATTTTTAGGACAATCCTGACACAAAAATAAAAATATTCCCAAGGAATAGAGGGAGGACCACAATTAGCATCCGAGAATTAGATTGAGGACCACAATTAGCATAGGACTTACAAAAGTCTGACAACGTAAGTTCTGGTTGAAATTGCCAGGTAGATACTTGTACACGGTAAATCTACGCGAACAAATTAGGGGTAAATTCCATTTTATCCCTCCAAAGATATAAAAATTTACAGTTTATTCTCTAAATAATTAATTTTCTCACATTTTCCCTTCTAAGAAGTAAAAATTTTGCAATGTGATTCACTGTGTTAAAGGCTTTAATTATTAGATATTTGAAAGAAAAAAATATATATATGATACCCACAATGCTACGATATTTCTTTGGCATCGTGTCAAAAGCAATCACAACCCTTGATTTGGTTTTTATAATTTTTATGGATTATTTTATAACTAAAAAATTATTATTTTTGTGTGTGATTTATTATTTTTTGAGGATGTTTTTATCACTGTTATAGTAATTATTTATATCATTCTTTTTGGTACAAAAAAATGTTCACTTTTGTAAATTATTTATAATATTTATGAGTATTTTTATCACAAACTACTGTTGTGATAAAAATAATTCCAAATATAATAAATATCGTTACACCACCTAAATTTTTTTTTCCACCGTAGACAACTCCATTATTTTAAGTTTTGAGTTTATGTATTCATTGATTATAAAATAATAAAAATCTATACTTATCATTTTATAATTAAAAATTTAAATTTTTTTTTTTTGTGCCAAAGTTTTGCAAAAGCAAAGAGGTGCAAGGAAATGACATCAAGTATTGTTTTGATCTGTGTACAAGTACTAAAAATAGGAAAGGTGCAACGGCCTCCAAATGTGGGCGTGGTCCCCACAACAGTAGGTGGAATCTGAACACGTGTCCAGAATCACGTGGTGGCTTGAGGGTGATGGTACAGTGCCTATGGGAAGGTGGCGCTGCCTGTTACCTGGTAGTGGTGGTAGGAAGGCTGTGGTAAATAGTAAGGATGTGTGTGTCAGTCAGCTGGGGCCGTCTTTGCGGTATTAATTTAGAATTTCAATTATAAATTACCTTTTGGTATCATAATTTTTGAAAAAAAATATTATTTATATCTAATTTATTGACTTAAAATATTATAATAATAGAATTGATATTGAATTTTAACTACTAATAAGATCTATTGTCCATCTAATAGAACAAAGTAATTAGGTCAGCAAAAAAATCAATGAATTAAGTTCAGTTGACAATATACGAGAAATTCATTTTGTTATTAAATCTTTAAATGATTTTTGACTAATTTTTTATTTATTTTATTTTTAATCATTAATTATAAAAATAATAAAAGAACATAAAATAATAACTTATCCATTAATTTATAAATGAGTCCTACCATCATGGCACTATAGTGGACTTTTTTAAGAATTAATGAATAGCAAATTCCAAGAGTAGATTTTGAATAATTAAAAGAGCGATAGGAAATTCAAATTGTAATAGAAACGAGTTATAAATTTAAATGTCTTGAGTTTGAATTTAACAATTTTTTGGAATAAGACCATGAGAGATTTATCCCTCAGGAATATATCTTAGTTCCGGCGTGGATGACCTACTTTTGACCAGATTGAAAAAAGAATTAGTTGACATATGCATAAGATAATCTCGACATTCTCGAACGTTGAACCAAAAGAAGAAGAAAGAAGGATAGTCCATGACACAATTTTCCTATATTTTTGAATTAAAATTGATAATGCACAAAATTGGTTTGCACACCACAGTCAAGTAAATAGTATAAAATGCAGTAAAATAGAGGGAGAGAGTAGACAAGGTTTATAGTGGTTCGGTCAACGTGACTTACATCCACTTTGAATGGCAAGGGTCGCCGGTATTTTATTAACTCTGGTGTGTAAGGAGAGTAGAAAATTACAATCTTAGAGAAGGAGATGAGAGATTTGCCTGAATGAGTATCTTGCCCCCCAAGTGTTGGCGGGGCTTACATTTTATAGTAGTCTCTTCATAATGGGTATTAATCAAATAACTGATCCAGCGGTCGTATCGGATTCCAGGACGACTTTAATAGTAGTTTAAATGGCTTGGCGACCTTTCCTCTCCTCAACGGGCAAAGAAGTTATGGTGCACTCCAAAGGACTTGGTCAAAGGATGAGGGAAGGTAACTCTCTCCAAACGACGAGGATGAGGCTCTTGGATGACCCTTACTCCAAGGTGGCAAGGAGGAGGCTCTTGGATGACCTTTCTATGCTCCCTTACTGATGTAGTTGCTTGAGCCTGATGAGCTTGACCGGGTTGACCACATTGGGCTGGACTTGCTGGATCTCTTGAAGTTGGACTATAAACTCAGACCGGATTTTA
The DNA here is from genome assembly GCA_951799425.1 of Ilex aquifolium. NCBI lineage: Eukaryota > Viridiplantae > Streptophyta > Magnoliopsida > Aquifoliales > Aquifoliaceae > Ilex > Ilex aquifolium. The sequence continues at coordinate 39,360,720 of OX637397.1, read as the reverse complement.
TAACATGAGTTAGGCCATTGGGCTTGGCCCATCAAAAATTAAGGTCGAATAGGTACAATTTATTCTTTTGCATACTTAATAAGTTATTTTTGTGAATCAAATTTATTACGTTTTTAGATATAAAAACTTGAACCTATGACTCAGAAGTTCCAATTACGTAAATTTTATTTCTAAATCATTACAGTACTAAGTTCTCACAGTGTCTAGATTAGCATGATTTGAGGGAAATGATTGGCATGAGATCCACTAAGTGCTCTACTAAATTAAGTCACCTTTGACTAGAACCATAACATTATTGAATTTCAATCATAAAATTTTGCTTCTCAAATTATCTATAATTTTTCACATAATTATAGACATATACCTAGTTAGGATACAACTGTTAATGTTCTGTTTGGTACGATGAAAAAATAAAAGGATGAAAAATTAGAAGGATGGAAAGTGGGAGGAATAGATAAAACATTATGTTTGGTAAGGAATGAAAGTAGGAAGGATGAAAAAGTGGATGGATTAACTTTTCTTTCAACTAACCAAAATCAATCTCTCCAAAATCAGAAGGAAAGTGGATAGAAAGTTAATTATTTGTGTTGAGATGTATCTTATATATCTATATAAGATATATCTATATAATATATATTAATTTCATATAAAAATATAATGATAAAATATGTATTTATATATATATTTTAAAAAAAATTTAAAAATAAAAAATAGAAAATAAAAATAAAAATAAACAGGTCAACTCACAACTCGACACGACACAATTGGTCAAATGAGTTGAGTTAGGTTTGACTAATGTTCAACACAAACTTGTAATGACTTAACACGAATCTGACACGACACGATTCGATTGTCACACCTAATTTTAGCCAGCACAAAAAAAAAAAATTTAGTTATTTTTATTTTACATTCATCCAATCAAACACAAATGAAAGAAAATGTATAATTCCTACTTTCTTTCCTTTAAACATAGAAAGTGTATCCCTACTATTTCCCATCATTCTTAATTTTCATCATTCCTATCAAACAGAACATAAATATAATGTTTGACAACTCAAAAATTTTTTTTTTTTGGTCAGATAAAAAAAAATAAAGTTCAAACTTCAACTTGGTGATGATTGGCTAACGGCATTAAGAATAGCCTTACTGATATTTTCGAAGAGGCCGACTATGCTGTGATATTTTCCTCAGTGAGAGAAGAGAGGATGGCGGGAAGAAAGAGGGAGAGATAGAGAGGTGGGACCCGGATGACAAACCCAATACAAGCTAGCGGATGATGAGAGAGAGACAGAGTTGAAAGGACAGTTTTAGTTGAAAGGATAAGAAGGAGAGGACGTTGTTAACGCCCCAAGTTTTTCTTTATTCTCCGTTTGGAGATATACATCCTCTAAGTATATATATTTTTTTTAATTTTCCTCCTCACATATTATTTATTATTAATGAGTGAAAAAATTATTTATATATAATAAATTTCACTTGAATGTGTGTATATTCTGAGTCTTTCAATTACACATATTTTAAGGAGTTAAACCTCTTATTCTTATAAGTTGTCTATGTCAATGTGAACTAGGAGTAAAGATTCCAAAAAATAAAATTCGATATTACAAGTGCAAGTCGACGTTCTAGATATGAGAGTGAAAGTGGAGTTAAAGCCGGCCTTAAGCAGGATCCAAAGACATTTAAGTCCAGTTCTAATCTTGATATAAAAGTGAAGTTTCATCGTTACAATGAATCTCACTTGAATGTGTCATTTTACATCGACTAATGTTATAAAACTCAAATACATATCATCTCTTAAATGAGTGAGTTCCATCAAATTTTTTATTGAGACACACTCATCCAACACTCATCCGATAAATGATATACATTTAAATTTTAATTTATAAATCAAATTTAAATTATTTAGCATTTATATACAATGAGTCCCACTTAAATACATAATAAATAATTAACTAAAAAAAATTAAAGACAAAGTATATTAGAGAGAAACTCACTCTCCCATTTGGATAGTTTTTGAGCAGGCATACGAACGCGAGGAGTTTGTGTTAGAATATTTTAACTAAAAGAGTATTTTTTATGTGTGAGAACTTAATCTTACATCGATTAAATATCTAAAAGAACTTGAGTATATATATATACTAGTGTTATCTAGCCTTTGAATTAAAGAGAGATCTTGGGACTCTCACGTACGCAAGGGTGGGATTAGCGGAGTTGTTGAATACCAAAAACCTCCAACGACTAGTATTCTAACATCCATATTTTTTTTAAGTTATTATCCAATTAAATATAGAAGTAATTACAGTCTATTAACACACATATATTATTTGTATATATATATACATATTTTCAGTATAGAGATATATAATCTGATATCAACTATATTCTTACTATATAAGTTTCTGGGCAATATTCAAAGGTGTTTGTAAAGTTTATGTTTCATTCGATTGTACAGATTTAAGTGAAGTAACAGTCAATAGATTAGGTTGTTGTATCCTGAGGATGACAGGTTACTGCCTTCTGCGCTGTGATTCTTTCATAAAAGGGCGCGAATCATCTTAAGAGGGCAACCTAATCCGCGTCTCACCCTGCCATTCACTTTATTTGCATCCAAATTTTCCAATAGTATGAAATGGACATAAATTTCAACACTGTAATTTGATTCTAAAATTCTCTAACCAAAAAAAAAAAAGTTAATATTAAATTCAACACAAAATTTATATAAACTCAAGGAGTTTAGAATTATTATCAAAATTTATATAAAATCAAGGAGTATAAAATTATTGTCAACGACTTTGTATGAAAAATGAATAGACACGTTAAATTAATCAGATAAATTAATTAACACAAACGTAAATAAAATCAAAATAAATTCATTGTGTCTCGTTATGATATTGAAATATTAAGTTTTTTCAGTATTATATATTTTTTTGATTATTCCATAAAAATTTATCACATATGAAATTTTTTTAATTTTTATTTTGTATTTCTTGTTAATTATTTAAATTAAAAATAAATTTCTATCATTACACAAACCGATAGAACTCACTCACAACCTTTACTTTGGAGTTTGGAATTCGGTTTTGGGCGGCCACGGCGTCTTGGGAGGAGAGAGAGAGACGGCGGGGTCCTTTGGTCAATTGGTTTCCCTCATGTGGGGCAGCTCTGACACTGAAATTAATCAATCAGTGTAGGAAATTGTAGCCACGCTCTCTCCCACACGCGCTTCCGTTTGAAGGATTTGCTAAATTGCATTTGACACTCCCTATATTTGTCAAAATTAATACAGTACCCTACATAATTAGGTTTTTGAAATTTATAAAATTAAGTTATTTTAAAATAACTTTTTATTTATCATAATTTTAAAATTACTTTTTATTTATCATAATTTTAAAATAACTCAAAGGGGATAAGTAGTGTTTGACAGTTTTACTAGTATTTTTTTTTTATGAACACACAAAAAAATATATGTAAATTTTGAAAACAATTTTACTAGTTTAGTTGAAATGTGTATAAGTAAACCAACTTTTTTATTTTGAATAATGAAAAAAATAATGTTATTTGGAGCTAAAAATTTGACCTAATTTGCTGACATAATAATGTGGCTTCAATAGAATTATTGGATCAACACCAAGTTCTACTATTTGATGGGCACCACAATCAATTCAAAGATCATAGTGAATTAAGTTAACAAATTAGGTCAATAAATTAAGTCCCAATAGCATTGCTCTAATAAAAATAGATGCAAATTATGGATAGTTAGAGTTAACCCAAGAGCAATGCTATTGAGACCTAATTTACTGACCTAATTTACTATGACTTTTGGATTGATTGTGAGCTCCTTCAAACATTGAAATTTGGTGTTAATCCAATGGTTCTAATGAAGCCACATTATTAGGTAAGTAAATTATGTGTGATGAGTATCTAAAAACCATAATGATAAAAATAATGTAATATAGTTTATAAGATGAGTATCATTAATTGAAATTTTTTTGTTCTTTCTTCCAACTAGAAAGTATCATTAATATGATTGTGTGTTGGAAATCAAATTTAGATGGTATAGTTTATCTTAGAACATATAGCCTATGTTTGAGAAATAGTTACTTGGATAACATAAGAAAAGAAGTCAATCTTGGTGTAACCTTGCTTCATAAACAAAAAAATTTAAATTAATGGTAAAGTTTACATCAATGCCATTTTTATTTTTTTGCTAGTTATCTTACATGCACATGGTAAAGATTTGAAAATCAATATAGCTTCTTTCTATGGAAAATTTAATCAAAGCACTCCACCACATCAATCCCTCAGTCTAAGAACACAAAAACTCCCGATCCCTTATCGTTGAACCAATATAAAAAATAAAAAAAATCCTAATTGTAACCATCCCTTTATATTTGTGACTACGATGCAAATCACGTATATATCAATCTAAATATTTTATAATTGAAGAGACTAAATTGACAACATATAAACTTTGATAATCGTTGATTTTAATATTATGGCATAAAATAAAAAAATTAATCATTTTTTTATATTGTTTTAATTAATAAAAAATATAATACTAAAAAATGAACAAAGTAAAACCGCATAAAGTTACATGTACATGTTGTTTGATTCCTGAACCAGACTATAAAAATTTGTTTAACTATTTTATAATTGGAAAAAAAAATTGTATTTGTTTGATCTTATCTGCTTGAGGTGTTGGTGTTGATTTCTTGTTGGCTCTTTGGAGCCGGAGCCCATTCACGAGCGTTTCTTATTTCTCTGTTACTTTCAGTACTCGTACTATATATCCCTGTGCTATGCCTTCACATCTCCCTCCCCCTTCTCTCTCTCTCTCTTTTTCTAACAAACAACTGAGAGTAGTGAAAAACCAAGCACCATTTCCCCAATCCCCAATGCTCAGATTCTTCACCCACTCAAACCCTCCTTTGATTCCCGAGTTTTCCAACACCCAAAAACCTTGATAAAAAAAAAAAACACCCAAAAACCCAAAATTCTTGAAGAAAGAGAGAGAGAAATGAAACGAGACCACCCAAATCTTCGCCAAGAAAATTTCCCTCGTGGAGTTGGCGCCACCAGCAGCTCCTCCGTAGGTGGTGACTCTAGTGGTGGCGCTGGTAATTTTCCGATGAATATAACCCACGGAAAATCAAAGATGTGGGATGAAACTGAGCAAGACGCTGGAGTTGATGAACTCTTGGCGGTTTTGGGGTACAAAGTGAAGTCATCAGCCATGGCTGAAGTTGCGCAGAAGCTTGAGCAGCTCGAAGAAGTGATGGTTAGTGTTCAAGAAGATGGACTATCTCATCTTGCTTCTGATACTGTTCATTACAACCCATCAGATCTCTCTTCTTGGCTCGAATCGATGATTTCTGAGCTCAATCCGCTTCCCAATTTTGACTCACCTTCGTTTATGCAAGACCCTTATGCCGAATCTTCAACTATCACCACGATTGCAAACAATCTCCAAGATCAAAATCAAAGTATTTACAAGAGACCGAGTCAGAACTCTGCTCGAATCTACGAGGACTCGTCTTCGGATTATGATCTGAAAGCTATTCCTGGTAAGGCTATTTACCCGCAAATTCAACAGTCCCCACCACCACAACCACCCCAACCACCACAGCCACAGTATCAACCAACGAACAAAAAATTGAAACCCTCTTCCGAATCATCCTCTTCAACCCCTGTTGGAGTTTGGGGGTGTCCAAACGAGTCCAGTTATAGATCAATTGAACAAACTCGTCCAGTAGTCCTAGTTGACTCACAAGAAAACGGTATTCGACTCGTTCACACCCTCATGGCCTGTGCCGAAGCTGTCCAAGGAAACAACCTCAAACTCGCCGAAGCCCTCGTCAAATCCATCGGTTTTTTAGCTGTTTCACAAGCTGGAGCTATGCGAAAGGTAGCAACATACTTCGCCGAAGCTTTGGCCCGAAAAATTTATGGTTTGTACCCACAAAACCCACAAGAATCAGCCTTCTCTGACCTCCTTCAAATGCACTTCTATGAGACATGTCCGTACCTCAAATTTGCCCACTTCACAGCAAATCAAGCAATCTTAGAGGCCTTTGCTAACAAAAAACGAGTTCATGTGATTGATTTCAGTATGAAACAGGGTATGCAATGGCCAGCTTTGATTCAAGCCTTGGCCTTAAGGCCTGGTGGTCCACCCAGTTTCCGATTAACCGGAATCGGACCGCCTTCGCACGATAACAAAGACCATTTACAGGAAGTGGGTTGGAAATTAGCTCAGTTGGCTGAGACAATTCATGTTGAGTTTGAATATAGAGGCTTTGTTGCTAACAGTTTAGCTGATCTTGAAGCGTCCATGTTTGATATTAGAGAAGGTGAGGTTGTTGCTGTGAATTCTGTGTTTGACTTGCACCAGTTATTAGCTAGGCCAGGGGCTATTGAGAAAGTCTTAGGGGTGGTGAAGGAATTGAAGCCTGTAATTTTGACTCTGGTTGAGCAAGAAGCTAATAACAATGGAACTGTGTTTTTAGAACGATTCACCGAGTCTTTGCACTATTATTCGACTTTGTTTGATTCATTGGAGAGTGGAGGTGGCGGCGGGGGTGGTGTTGGTGGTGGTGGTGGTGGGTCGGTGTCGCCGGTGAGTAATCAAGATAAGGTGATGTCTGAGATGTACCTAGGGAGGCAGATCTGCAATGTGGTTGCTTGTGAGGGTGTGGACCGGGTTGAGAGGCATGAGACTCTGGCTCAGTGGCGAACTCGGTTGGAGTCGGCCGGGTTTGAACCGGTTCATTTGGGGTCTAATGCGTTTAAACAGGCTAGTATGTTGTTGGCTTTGTTTAATGGGGGTGATGGGTATAGGGTGGAAGAGAATAATGGGTGTTTGATGTTGGGCTGGCATACAAGGTCACTGATTGCTACCTCGGCCTGGAAACTCACCTGAGTTGACTCGGTAGGTGGATATAGTGAGTTGGACAAACTTGGTTTCAGCCTACCAAACCCTAGCAGAGTGGCCTGTGATGAGCTGGTTGCCTTAGTGAGAGTGAGACCCACCACTTCCAAGTGTGTCTCCTTTTTTTTTTTTTTTATAAACTTGGCCACTTCATTTTACCAACCTTTTTAAGGTTTTAGCTTTTCATTAGTGGGGTTTATTTGTATATTTCTTTGTGTTTTGGGTTGGATCTTGTAATTTTCAGGAGTGAATCTAAAAGGGTCATGGTGTATTTATAAATAGCTTTCCATAATAAAAAAGGTAGAACTTCTTTGGAGTTTGTATTTGGGTTTGTTATGTAAAGGACCAAACAACTCTGATATTTGTGGTGTGGTGTGGTGTACAATGGGAGAATATTGAAAAGTATCAATTGATTGGAACCTCTATTTGGACCACAAGCTTTTGCACTTCACTGTTGAAGCCCTATGAACCTGCCACGTGTCAGCTATTTGTTTTTCCTCATTTTAAAATTATTTCAATAATACTATAAAAATTATTTAATTTTTATTATATTATTACAGAATCGTTTCAATACTACGGTTTCTTTAGAATAACTAATGGTCTAAATATAACAGAGCCACTTATAGTTTGAACTATTTGAAAGGTTAAAGTTGTGTACACAAAGGGTATGACCCAAAAAATCTAGGAATAGTTCAAGTAGTAATAGAGACGAGTTGTAAATTCAGATGTTTTTAGTTCGAATCTTGACAATCTCTTGGTCTATTTTTGATCGGATCGGAGAAGAGATTAGTCGAGCTGCGTGTAAGCGGACTCAAACACCCCTAACCGTTAAAAAAAAAAAAAAAAAGGTACAACCCAAAATATTTGTGGCACAATCGCCTAGAGAAAGTCAATAAGATCTACTAATTCACTAAATTATTGGCTGTGGATTATAGTGTTGTAATTAATTTTACTATATGCTATGGTCTTCATAGGGATTGGAGAGAAATTTTAGCTTGACTGACAGTGTAGCAACGCTAAGTATATAAGGAATGGGACCATGTGGAGAAAGTGTTATTTTTGTTGAGTACAGATGAGTTCTTATTAGAGTGATAAATGTAAACAACTGAATTTGCAGTGTGATGGGAAGTGAGAGAATTACTACTGCAGATTCCTGTTAGCTGTATTTTGAGGATTTCAAAAAACAATAAAAAAAAATAATATTTATTATCTTTTTTTTTTTTTAATTACATCTCAAGGAACTGAACTTGTTCAATGTATTGTTAATTAATTGATTAATTAATAGGGGAAATGATTAAGATACAAGTTTAGTACAGGTCATACAATTTGTTTAAAATTCATGCCACCTCAGGTGGGTGACTGGTGATCGTTAATTACTATATAATAACTCCAATTGAAATATAATTTTTTAATGAAAAATGCTTAATTTGATTAGTCTTAATCACTTATTTGTAATATAACAATATAATTCTGCATTGTACATTTAAGAAAGTGGAATTAATTGGATTATGTGTCCGAATTATTGAGTTTTTATTATTTTTTTAATTACAGTTCTATTAATTTGAGTGTGACCCATTAGACAATGACTCTTCACTGTCTCATGCTGATGTGATATGAATGTGCACAAAGAGATTAGAAACGGTACCTAGAGGCATTGAATTGATGTGATTTTCTGTCTTGTGCATATTTTTTTTTAATAATCGAGAGTTATTCTAATCATATATAGTTTATTTATCGATGATAATATAGATTTTGTATATATACAATCAATCACAAAATATACGAATTCATATATTTGTAAGCTTTGATAAAGTCGAAAGATCAATAAATTGAAGATGGAGATGTATAGTTTGCGATGATCGAGGATGGAGATGTATAGTTTGCTACAACGTGGTGTTGATAATATGGTCGACGATAGTGTGGTCATCGTCGTGGGGTATTGAGTTTCAATTACTTGGATGGTGGAGACTAGATGGCATTCGATCGTGAGGTAGGTTTCATTTGATGGGTTGGAGGAGGTAGAGGGTCTAAAGTCTTGCTGGGTTTTTGAGCGAGATGGGTGCGGCCGTGTGGGGCTGGTGAGCAACAGTGATTGGGATTGGGGGTGGAGGTGGGTGGTCCCGACAATGTTCGTAGTGTTTTCGGGGGTTTGCATGAGTTGGTTCTCAGGTTAATTGCTTCTAAAAGAAAAATAATAGAAACAAGCGAGAGACAGAGAGAAAAGACATTTCATTACGAGTGTGTTAACGTCAAAAAGCTAGTAGTAGTCGAAGTATGATATGGGGATTACAATGACAATAACATTGTACAAATCTCTACTTTCTTTTTTTTTTTTTGGGGGAGAAAAGGACCAAATATCTCTACTTCAACATTCCTTTTTAACACAGAACTCAGACTCCATTGGCAAATGGGCTGGCCAACAAACCCTAGGGGCTTGGAAAGTTGCTTTTATCATTAAGCATTCCTTAATCAAATCATTGAAAGTGACTGCTGATCATATCACATATTTATCTTTTGGGAAAGAATATGGTACTGCAGCGGTGTCGGTACTAAAATTTATAAAATTATAAATTTTTTGAAGCATAAATTATAATTTTAAAAGATATAATCGATCATAGAAGATTAAGATCAATATTAAAAATTTATGATTAATCATAAATATTTGTGATCGATCATGATCTTTTCTTAAACAATTATAACTGATAGTACTGTAGAGTTTCTCTTATCTTTTAAGACCTTTACTTGACTTACTACTTTTGTTATATGGGTTTGATTATGGTATTAAAAAAAAAATCAGTATTTTACCTCTAAAATTTATTATTTTAATGAGTATTTTTATAATTTTTTTTGGGTCATTTTATAACTAAAAAATTTATCATTTTTGTGAGTATATTTTACCATTGTTATTAGTGTTTTTACCACTGTTGTTATAATTATTTTTATCATTTTCGTTTGGTACAAAAAAATTTATCTTTTGTGGATGATTTTTCACATTTGTGGGTGTTTTAGCACTGTTGTGTTCTTTACCACCTTTTTTTGGTACCATAATAGTGATAAAACATCCACAAATGTAATAAATATTGATATAATACTGATTTTATTTTTTGGATACGATAGACAACTCCTTATTTATACATATATCTCCAAGTTTTGTATCCTACTAAAATTCATCTAAATCATTGATTTATAACTATTGACTAAAAATATATAAAAAAAAAAAAAAAAAAAAGTGTCAAGATTTTAAAGAATAAAATGTGGGGTATAATTGTTCATCGTGTGTTTATACCTATCTATAATTTAAAACATGACAGACTTCAATAAACCTATCCGATAGTCTCAAATAGAATCATCTAACAACCATTAACATTCATTTCAAAACCATTCATATTGAACTTCTCCCTCCTCCACAAATCCATCACTTCTCACTTACGTTGCATCATGCCTTCAGACACAAGTTATCTTAGTATAATTATATACCAGGTTCTTTAATAGTTCATTGTGTGTTTATACTAAGATAAAATGATTATTGTTATGTTAAGTTCGTTCGATAAAAAAATTTTAACTTTTTTTTTTTTTGGGATTTCAGTATTTTCTACTGAATCTTTTGTTTTGTATTTTTTTTGATTTTTCTGTAATCAGACTTAGTTCCTATATATACATCTATGAGTGTGTCATTTATTGCTAAGCAATAGTTTTTGCAAAACAATAATAATATGTATATTTTTGTTTTTCGGATGAAATTATTTTTTCGCTAAAAGCCGCAATTTAAACAAATAATTAAAAAACACACATTATTAAATGATACATTAGGTAACAACCAACATAAAATGTTTGTTAAATCTATAATGGACATAAATCCTAAAACTAAAGTAATTTAGCCGGTGTCATTGGCTTACGAAAGTTGGTATAGTACGTACATTACAGATCTAGTCTCAGTATTGTTACTTTAACTTCAATTAATCGAGTTGAGGGATTTTTTTTTTGGAACTGTAAGTCGAGTTGAGCAAGTTTGAATTGAGACGAGTTGGAACAATCTAGTAGGTGATTCAATTGAGTTATTTGATTAAAAGAAAGTGGATGGTGATTATGGTGGGAGAGAAGCACTTGGCAGCTGTTATGGTAGGCAGTCTTCCTCATATAATTTGATTTATTAAGCTATTGAGTTTACTTTTTCAATTTTTTAACAATGAAAATGCATATACTAGTTTATGATTTTGGAAATATTTGACGAGATCAATTACGCCCCAATGGGTCGGATCTGAAGTGAATACAAATACTTATTTGCTCAAGCGATAAGTCTCGGATCACAGTCTGGCAATCAAACTCTCTCGAATGGGGATACAATTACGTAACACTTACTTTTCTGATAACCCACTTTACGCGAGGGCATATGCAAGACTATAGCTTTATTTTTTCTAATCACACCCAAACGCCATATTCTCAATATCTGGCATGAAAAATGTCAAATCCGTTAGGTTAATAAATTAGATTAAATTTTTAGGTATTAATTGTATTATTCATGAAGTATTAAAGTATGAAATTAAAGGATAAGAAGGATTAGAAATTCAAAACGTCTCGATATCGGTTAAAAAACCATAGAGCATGAAAATGTACAAGCTAAGTCCATGCTCCATGTCTAAGTAGGTACAGCTTAGAGCAATTCTAAAGGGAGTTGTCATTTTGGGATGTCAAATCACCCATTTATAGCATTGAATGGTGTTTTGACATCCCTGAATTATAAATCTGCTTCAATAGCAGGTGCCAAAATGGGGTGTTATTTTCATATTTTCATTCATCAATCTATATGAATCGTTTGATCTATATTTATCGTTTGATCATTCAACAATTTAACGGGTCTATATTCATCAACCCATTTGCAACCTCCCTCTTTCTCTCTCCAGAGTTGCCAAAATTGCTACCCCAAGAGCATTGTTGCTATTTTCTAACTCTTGATGCCACCCTCCTTAGAGTGAAATTTTTTGAATTTAGGGTGACATTTTGGCAGTTACGGGGTTGCCACCCCTGATGCCACTCCCCTTGGAGTTGCTCTAACTAAAGAAATGTAAATACACTTGGATTGATTTTAGACACTTGCAGCATATTTTATTTGGCTGTATAGTGCAAAATGAGAGTGAAAATGGTCAAAACTTATAATTGATTAAAACTCATCCAATGTGCTCATGTTTTGTGCAGCAATGACGAAAATGGTGGGTCAAGTTTTACTTAAATGCTTAAGCCATAATGAGGCTAGACCCAATAACTATAGAACAACCAAGACATACACACTGACCCACACATTCAACCCCCATCACACGCACAAAGCATAACAAAAAGAGGATAATAATATTATGTAGATCTAATTTATTCGTAGATACACGATGAAAGATGTTATAATACATTCCCACGCATACACAACCACACGCACAGGGATGGAGCTACCTTTGGCCAAAGGGGCCATGGCCCCCTCTGCACTTTTGTCAATCCTCTGTATATATATCTTAAGCATGCACATAAATAATCATTCATTGGTTCAAATGAAAAAGTAGAATAGCGTTGAAAATTATTTCTTTATTAGACATAACTTTGTGGATTGAAAATTTCAATGTATAAAATATAAATATAGTCTTAGTTTTTGTGCATAAACTTTAGCCCCGTAACATAAATTTCTGGCTCCGTCCCTGCACGCACACATAGACAAAAACCATAACAAAAAGGGCGTGATCATGATTTGTTGATATAGGATGGAGGCAATAGTTAAGTGTACACTGACCAGTAGATGAGAGAGAGAATATAAAGGAAGCAACAGCCCATATTTCTCAGTGTGGATTGGACCATACTTACCATTACATTACACTAAGAATATACATTGTAGCAACACGCCTAATAATGTCTAGTACAGTACATGTGTACACCATGGCCATGCAATTCTTTAGTACCAACATGCATGAATATACAGAATTTCTGGGCTGGGCCCCCCAACCCCCCTCCCCCCCCCCCCCCCCCCTCTCTCTCTCTCCCAGCTTTTCACTAATTGTTGGAGATCACATCAACGCGCATTTCTAATCCCACATGTCTTTTGCTGTTCTTTTCATATTCGCATTTATCGAGAAAAATTGTGGAATTCTGCAGAAGTGGCTAAAGCTAAGATGCCAAGTCAAACTAAACTTCTGGACAGTTTATGGTTCAGAAGCTACACAAGTTACTGATGTGAGGATTAGGGTCAAACTGAAATTACAGATGTTTTCTGTTGAATGAGATATATGATGCGTACGCAATACACACAAATATAGATAATCAAATTGTGTTCGAAGTGTGTTCATCTCGGTTTCATATCAAATAGTAATTAATCCACTACAATACAACTTATTTATATAAACAACTCAGATGTCTAGACAGTAAAGTGATTTATTTACTAGTTGTGTTGTATTCGTGTTAATACACATAATTTGTGAACTAAAATCTAATATTGAACCTACCACCCATAGGCACTCCATAGACTAAAAATTCCCTTAAACCACATAGCAAAACTACCCTAATTCTATGAGGATTAATACTTGATAGAAAAATAAAAAAGAGTCATACATTTTCTTCATACAACACTAGATCAAACAGTTTATTATGTCAAAAATGAGAGTTCTTCATATTTGATAGGAACCCGACCCTATTTATTACTCATGTAATTGAATTTTATTATTTTCAGGCTTGTGTCGAGAATCAGTCAACCCTAATATTCTACTCCCATGTTCGTTTCATGTCAAGGTCCGAAATTGCTACCTTATCTATACGTGTGTGTATGTATATATATACTAGGGATAACCCGTGCCTGAAGGCACGGTGCAACTAAAAAAAATCGAACATTGAATTTGAACGCGAAATAATCAAACATTGAACTCGGATACATAATAAACGTTCAAGCTTAAACTCGTCTTATATCACGTGTCTGAAGACACTGTACATAATTCTTAAACACGAAATAATCAAACAATGAATATAAACATGCAAACTATGGATACTCTGTAATGCCCTATATCACGTGTCTAAAAGGTACTATACATAGGTAATTTTTAATGTCATGACTTTAGTGAAATAAAATGAGTCAATATGTGGATACTCTATAAGAAATTTTTAATTTTTCGGCAGAATATCCTCTTAAAATATGATGCCACAAATATATCAACCTGTCTACAAAATTTATATGTTTCATAATCATAATCAAATCATGTCATATGCACACTGACTACCAAAAAAAATATCAGAATATTAACCATTGTCATGCCTAAACATGACTAAGATTAAAGAATGGCCACAAAACAATAATAACCATTGTTCTACACGTCATAAACCCATAGTTGTGTTTAAACACAAATAAGATTAAAGAATGACCACAAAACGTAATCATATATAGTACATTTACAAAATGGGTCATTCTTTATTCTAATTCATCAAAATGAGTCATTTATCTGCACATCATTGTAAGTACTCTCTCTCCATCACAGCCTTGAATGTCATTGTATCAATCCAAATCCGCAGCTTCCAGCTAGGGGAATGTACAACAATCTAGCATTTACAAAACCAGTTAAATTTAGTACACAACAGGAATTTTAAAATTATAAACTTGAAAATAAAAAATAAACTATAACAAATAAATTTAATTACCTTATTCAAACAACCCCATCGCCAAAGATGGGTTGCATTTGTTCTTTTTAACTCCTGAACTTCTTCATCCCAATTCTATAGATGAAATAAACGGTTTGATCAATAAAATAACATTTTAAAATGTTTGCAAAACAGAAATAAACTTGCAAATAATTTATACCATTTCGTCCTTGTAGAATACAGACTATTATAACAAAATCTCGGGGTACACAATATTTGGCGTGCAGTTCGACCCATCTTCAGGGAGAAGGACATGTAAACGATCAGAAGATGTGCATCTAGATAGTGCCACATATAGATGTCCATGACTAAAGACTGGTGTTCGCAAATCAACTCCAACAAATTTCACAGATTGTCCTTGAGATTTATTAATTGTCATAGCATATGTTAACCGGACAGAGAATTGACGTCTAGTCATTTGAAAGGGCAATTCAGAAGTTGTCGGTGTCAAAGATATTCTTGGAATGAAGACCAAGTTACCAGATTTATCTCCATTTAATATTCTAGCTTCAATTACACGCACACCACATCTGACGACCATCAATCGCGTCCCATTACAAAGACCATCTTTCGGTGCAATGTTCCTCAACAACATTATTGGACAACCCACTTTTAACTCTAACATGAAAGGTGGAAAACCTGAAGGATTCAAAGAGTTCAAATACTCATTAGGAATTCGATTTGTGATGGTTCGATCAATTGCATCAGCGTCTGACATTTTGTCTGCAGCTAAATATGTAACTGTTTCTCCGGGGCAAATTTGCAATGCTGCGGCATTTATAGCACTGACATCGTCATTACGGGCAGAAAGAATCACGCGTTCAGTTAGAAATTCTGGAGTCATTGTACCAACAACTTCTAATCGTGGAAAAACACTGTAAATCAATTCCTGGAGATTGATACATTTGTGTATTGTTGATGGAAGTTCTATAATTTCGCGTGGGTTGGTGCCAATCTAAAATAAAAGCACACAATTAGTGAATAATCAAAATCAATATATTCAATATATATTCACAAAATTGGATATCAATAAAATGTTACCTCCAGTAAGAAATTTGCAAAATCTGCGTTTCCAACATCTGTTCTATTCAAACGCATGTTTAAATCCAATGTCAAGACATGTATATCCCTCCATAACATAGACCGTCTCAATGAAGCACCCACAAATTGCTCGCGAACTCCCCTTGGTATAACTGGCAAGATTTGCCGAAAGTCTCCACCAAGAACGACAGTGATACCCCCAAATGACTTTTTGCTGTCACAAATATCGTGGAGTGTACGATCTACTGCCTCAACACAAAATCTATGCTGCATAGGAACTTCATCCCATATTATGAGTTTTGTTTTTCTGAACAACTCTGCGTGCATAGATTGCTTGGTAAATCCACAAACCGAATTCTCAAGCACTTCCAAAGGAATGCAAAATGTTGAATGTGCGGTGCGGCCTCCAACTAATAATAATGATGCAATACCGGAAGAAGCCACGGCAACAACAACATGTCCAAGACTACGCAATTTAGTAGCAACCGTATTGTATAGAAATGTCTTTCCTGTACCGGCACCCCCATTCAAGAAAAATGTAGTTCCCTTACTGTCAAATACGGACGAAGTGATTGCAACATAAGCATTGCGTTGTGCATCATTAAGGCAGTCAATATCAATTTCTGAAATTGTTTGTTGCGCTTCATTCTGGAGTTTTTGATGTTCAAATAACAATCTGTTACCAACAATTATATTCCAGTTCCCAATTGGTTGCGGCATAGGCGGAAAATCAATTAAACCCTTGCCTGACTCATGGAGAAGTTGATTCATCAGATATAACCCATAATCTTCTATCTGATCTTGTGTTGGACTCACAATGCCAAAGCTCATACGAATCTTGTGTGCAAGGTTATCACATATCTGTTTTGAAAATTGATTCCATAATGCAAGTGGATGAAGTGGAGAGCATTCTGTAAGAATTATACTATACAATCTCCTCAATTGATACCCCGTATTCATAATTGAAGCTTCTTGAAGGCATTGTATCCATTCTTCATCATCTTCTAAAAGTCCCCTCGCAACACATGCTAATTTGAACGTCTCGTAATCAATATTGTTGACCGTGCGTAAGGAATCAAATGATATTGGTCCTTTAACAACAGTGAGTAAAAGACGGAGATAAAATCGTTCACCTGAATTAGGGCTAGCAAAGTATATTCTACCAATTGCATATCCCCTTTGTCTTGGAGTCCACATCTTCGTTGCCTTATTCCAAACAAATTTCTGAGGAAATTCTTGATAGGTTAATGCGTGTGCAGATTCATTCGAACCACAACACTTAAAAAAACCAGTAAGAGTTGTATCTTCTTGTCCTGCTTTAGAAAGGATTGTATCAAATGGTTGTGCAGGATTAAAGACAACACGATGCATACCAGGCAAATGGAGTGCCAATCGTACAACCGTTGGAATCTCTTCATGCATCGGATTACCAAATAATCGCCAAGCAGCTTCTGGTGGTCCAATATACCTTGCGTCAAGATATTGTTGGATCTCATTTATTCCTCCCAACACCATGGTTGTGCGATCATGACCTTTATAGATATACTTATGAATATATTTCACGCATCTCAAACCTGCATACACTTCTACATTAATGTGACAATTAAACATTCTTGATAGATAGGGATTGTATGGTACAACATCTCTATTATCAACTTCTTGTCCCCTCACAATATACATTTGACCGTTATTGCGACGACGATAAACATGATATCCATCTTCGTCCATACTTGTTGAATCCACAAAGGCTCGAGGATATCTCTTTGTGCATATGCCATTTTCCATACATGATGCTTGCGGATTTCGAGCACCACATGGTCCATGTACCATACAACTCTTGATCGTTTCAAAAAGATATGGATCATTGTCATAACTTGGAAATTCAGCACAAACCGCTTTGTCAACCTGGGCACATGTCTGAATTTTGTCTGCACCATGAAGAAACAGAAGAACATGCATATGCGGTAATCCCCGTTTTTGAAATTCAATTGTGAATACATGTGCTATTTTTTTCCCAAATACTTGCTTTGTTTCTATCTCCTTCATCAAAGCACGTCTCTTTAACTCAAAAATACGTGCAACCAAATCAGGACGATCAAGAGAGTTCTGATATGGCAACAAAGCTGAAGTGATTTCAGGCCAATTGGGATTTGCAGTCATGGTGAGAAAAATATCTGGGTGTTGGTTATATCGCGTGATAGCCATTGAATCTTGAAAGATCTCAAACATATGTCGTGCACTACCAGTGAAAGAAGATGGCAAAATCATGCGTTGACCAATTTGTTCAGGTCCCAACTCGTCAGCATTAACATCTGTCAGACCTTGGTAAAGTTCAGCACGAAGTTTTCCTTGGTTAAGCTTGTAATACGTCAACCGGTTTTGTTCAGTTGAGGCCCAAGCATCTACTACAAACTCTTGGAATAGCTTGCCTCCTCTCAAAATTGTTGAATACTCGGTAGGGCGTTCAAACAAACGATAGCTGTAAAATTGCAGCTGAGTGAGTCTAGTGGTTGAAGGCTGACCGCGTAAGACGTCCCATTGTTTAAACTCTGGTTCCCATCCAAGCTCACCATGAGGGAATAATAAAACATAATGCAATGGTAAATATGCCGGGTGACATTCGTTAATTTGCATCAACCCATTATTCCCTCTCAGATGCACAATAATGTCTCTCATTCCACTTGACTCAGTTCCATCACCCGGTAAAATTACGGCAATCTCATCTGCTACTGGGAGATTGTAGCGTCGTCGATCTGTTTGTGTGCTGTAATGAAGATGAGCAGGTAAATCTTGGCCGGCCAATTCTGACTGATTTAAGATGGCATACGCTTGTTGGAATTTAGCTGGAAATGGATTAGTGTGCAACAAACAATCTTGAATTGTTATGAATACATCCCTTCTCAAATGAGGATTTCTATGGCAGCGAGCATTTAAAGCTGAATTAGAGTCATATATATACAGTTGCAGTTACGACTGATCGTTCCTTTGCCTTTTAGATATTAAGAATAGATAAGTGAAATCATTATATAGAAAACAAAAAGTCTAATATATAAACAAACTAATGTGTCATGACACTACCTCTTGAATTAGGATGCTATTGAGTTCGCGCTCGTCGCGGATCACAACACCCACATTATTTTTCGTGAGCAACTGAACCTATAAATGAAGATGCAATTAACAGGTAAATGAACACAAACTGTATGAGAAAAATTTATTAAGAATATTAGTGAAATGATGCTCATCTTACAATTTGTTCTAAGTCGTCATCAATCTGTAAGAAGATGCATGAAAATAAAGTGAAATAAATATGTCAAAATTTTGCGGCGGCCAAAAAAATAATTACAATGTTGTATGCTTTGTAATTAAAACGATGTATGCTATAGATGAGGTTTAAACTTACACGACCAAAAATGGTGAGATCTTTCATTTTTCAATCTTGTGAGTTTGCAGTGGTGGTTAGTACACTCTGGTGGCTAGAAATATAAGAAACAAAGAGAAATAATTAAACATGCAATTGAAAATATACAATATCGTCTTAGCAAAATTATTTACCAATACGCATAATAACGTAATAATATCAATTGTGTAAGCAAGTTAAAAAAAAAAAAAAATTGCCCTTGCCTGAAGGCATATATGACAAATAAAAAAATTGCAAATAATTACCCATAAAAAGCTAGAATCTGTTGGAAAAAAATTAAGCCCTCATATAAGAGTCGGCTGTATACACAATTCACAATCATATCCCAAAAAAAAACTATTAAACTGGATTCACTATCACGCCATAATCCTATCTAAACACAAATATCTATCAACTACCGCAACAAAACGGATGAAAACCATAAAAATACATGAATAAATTTACGCCGCAAATAAAAAACAACATGACCAAATGAAGAAATTTGCACCCACATTCACCAACATTGAACTTTGAATCAGACCCAATAATTAAATCATAAAGTAAAAAAAAAAACCATCCGATGAAAATGACCCAATAATTAAATCAATACACACACTTGAACTTGAAGATATGTATACATGCCTACCGCCAAGATATGTATGTAACCACGACCACTGTGATCCATAACCAAATAGCACAAAAGAATAAGCAGTTATAAACACACAAAGGAAAATCAATACAGCTTTGATTTAACTAAGAATAAAAAAAAACCCACAATATAAGATTAAAACAATTCAATGACAACCAGAGGACTGGGAAAAAAAAAAAACTCTAGCTCATGAGATGTTAAAAGCATACCAGACAACACAATATTTATTTCCACAATATAAGATTAAAACAATTCAATGACAACCATAATTTTCTCAGCCAATTCAATTACCTGTTCAAATGGAAAGAACCCAACACAAATTCTATCTTATAATCTCATAGAGACCTCAAAATATTATGGAGCAGCGTAAAAATAAAAAGGCAATGCAATATAAAATAATACCTCCAAGAATTTCCCTTAATTTCGAAATTCTGTGCAAAAAATTGGTAGCTTCCACCTTCATTATCCAACATAAAAGTTAGTTCTATCAATGATAAGAGTTTCAATTTATAATACAACACATCTGCCTACCAAAATGATTTGTTTGATGCTTGGGTTTGGGTCAACTCCTTTAATAGATATAACACAAATTTATGAGAGGAACTTAAAAGAAATAACCGAGCAAAAGAAATAACCATTCAATTTAAAATAAGTTTTCCTTCATTTGTTTTAATTAAAAAAACTATTGCATTGCCCAAACACAAACCATTATACTTACTAATATTAGCACACTCCTTATATATCATAACAATTTGAATCCAACAAATAGCAAAATATTCCAAGCATGCAGCTAAAACTTTTCTAATGTACACATTAGGTATATATATATATATGCACTTTCAAGTATAAACACAATCGTATGACATAATTATTATATGAAACATTCTATTCCTAATTGATATTCAAGTAGACCAAAATTAATCAAATAGGCAATGCAAGAGCACCTCGTTATGCAACTATAACCAAATTTCAACTAACAATGCAAGTAAAAACATAATGGCAACGCATTAATAGCCTAATTTCAATTCAAAAAAAAATGTACTTATTAAAAAAACATTCGTGAATTGTCCCAACTATCGTCAATTGAAAGTAAAAATTGAACTACAACAATCATTAAAAATGGTAATAAAGCAAAAGGGGCTCACAATAATGTTCACCACCATGCTCAAATAATGCAAAAATATCAATTATTCATCTCAATAACAGTATGCTAATAAATAAATAAACTTGCAAGGGTATATAAAAAATTCAACAACAATCAGTAACAAAGTTACCAATTTTCAATTCTTTGTTGATGTAGTTAATTCTGCCATACCAACCCCAAAAAAAAAAAAAAAAAAAAAAAAAGACTATAATTCAACAGTTGACCAACGCAACTAAAAAATAATTCAAAGTAGACTTAAAAGGAAGATGCAAAAACAAACTAATGTTCGTAGGATTCTACAACAACAAAAGTAATGTTCATTAGATTCTACAACAACAAAAGTATAATATTATGACTTTATTATTTTAGAAAATTATTCCTAAACTAAAGAATTAAGTCCAAAGCACTAAAGTACTAATCCTACAAATCAAACTCTAAATTCTAAATATTGTAGATGACATCATTCATTATTCAAGGAGTCATCTAAGCCTCCAATCCACTGAAACTACTTAGCTCAAATAGGTAATACAATTTCATAGTAAGAGAAAGTATCACATAGTTTAAGCAAGTTTAAAAAAATTAAATAAATACCCTCTTTATGTAACAAACAAAAATAATTATCTGCTGTTAGTTTAATATGTAAAACCTATGAAGAGAAATAATTAGGAAAGAGAAAACAGTTAATTGGGACATTAATTAGGACACTTAGAACCCATGAAGAGAAAGTATAAGTTTGAGTTCTCCAAGGAATGAACCCATGAACCCATGAAGAGAAAGTATAAGTAAAAAAACTCTTTCATACACAACGTGAACAAATTAGTCACGCAAGGAATGAAATGACAGGAGCACATACTCATAGTTAATCAGTACGGGGGTTAGGAATTGAGGAAAAATTTAAATGATTTTGCACATACAATCTTGCTACCACAATGGCAATCAAACCAATCATTTTAATCACTTGTCAAGTGCAACCCAACCATGACCACAGACATGAGAGGGAGATAGAGAGAGAGAGAGAGAGAGAGGGACATTGTTTAGCAACCAACTATATACCAAAGAAACCCGTAAATGTAATGCCACTCACCCACGATTTGAGACGTAAACGACAAATTAAACATATACAATTAAATGATTTGAGACGTAATAATAAAAAAAAAAACTAAATGTTAATATGAGTGACATCTAGACTTACACTAAACAAATTTAACTTTTAGCAATTAAAATAAGAAGGTGAATTGGGTCTCAATATCAGGCAAGTAAAACTCATTGTTCGTCCACTTCTACCTTTACCATTTTCTTGATCTGGGAGCACCAAAACAACTCCAGCAACACTAATGGGTCGTGTAATATAACTGGTCAGCAACATATCACAACAACTACTAAAGCAAAACTGAAGTATCAAAGAATTTCTAACAATAACTCGTGTTTTAAAATGCTTTGTAACACAATAAACAACTCAAACATGGGTCGTGTAATATAAGAATTAACATCCAATTCGTATAGAATGTCTAAAATGAAAACCAAACACACTTTCACACACCCATATGATGTTTACACATCACTCAAATTTATTCAAGTAGACCCAAATTAATCAAATAGGCAATGCAAGAGAACCTCATTATACAACTATAACCAAATTGACACCATGAATGTTCAGAAGCAAAAACACAATAGCAACACATTAAAAAATGCATTCAACTAACACTTTAATTCACATAATTTCACAAAATTAACTATCCATAAATTCAGTATTGCATAAAAAATTCACCGCACATTTAAAATTGCATAAAAAATTTAAAATGGTAGCAAAAATACCATTTGCGTGTGTTCTGTGTTGGCCAAGAGGCTTTGTGTGGGTCTCTGTGTGTGTGATAGCTGGGGGGTTTGGGTGTGTGCTCGCAGACAGCAGTAGGTGTGGGTGTGTCTCTTAGGCATTTCAACAAACACGTCATGGACGGTGGTGCTGTGTGGTTATGCCTATGAATGAATTCAGTATTGATTCCTTTAATTCCTCTGTTGGTGTTTGCGCAGAAGAAGGATGAGGGGAGTGGGTGTTTGCGTTGGGTGAAAAAATTAGATATACACTTACCTTACACAACAAATTCTGTTGAAAAAACGCCGGAACAGCCGCTGGGTGAGCCTCTTTCCATTGAGTGAAGAGGGAGAGCAGAGAAATTGGGACCTGTTTGCGTTGAGCGAAGAGGGAGAGCAAAGAGAGAGGAGGTGTCTGTGAGCGGCTGTGTCTGTGATTTGGGGTTTGCGTTGAGCAAAGAGGGAGAGCAGAGAGAGAGGAGGTGTTTGCGCAGAAGTGGCCCGTCGCCTGACTCGCCGCCTGTGGGTTGCCATGCCGCCTGTGGGTTGCCATGACCTGTTGCTTGTCCGGGATTTAGGGGAACTGACTGCCTGAGACAGAAAAGAGAGGGCATAAGGGTTGCAGGTAGTCGTTGGGTTGAGATGGGTTGGGTTGGGTTGGATGTGATGGTTGGATTGAGTTAAATTGGATGGGATGATTTGGGGGGAAAAAATATATAGGGTATAAGATTCAAACCCCCTCCTGTTTTATTATATAGATATAGAGAGAGAGAGAAGGGGGGGGGGGGGGGGGGGGGGGGCTGCATAGTAACTTAGTAAGGGAGGCTCTGGAATTGAAACAGTGGAACTCACATGTATTTGAAAACATTCTATGGAGTTGGAGATGCATGGGGTGAGAGAGGTTGGGGGGTCAACATCACCCGTGAGGATCCAATAGTTGGGCATGTTGGGTTGGCTGAGAAAGTGACTTCCAGTCCTTAATATGCTTTTGATTTTTGAAAAATCTCCACTAATTAAACAATGTCCACTAGAAAATGTTCCCACCTTTTCTTCTTTTTATCAAAGGAATTTCTTGGTGGGCGCCTTTTACCCAATTTACCCAACTCAGATTTTTAGTAGTTTTTTGGTCCTCATTAACTAGGTCAATGATTAGTCAAATCAGTTTCTTATCTCTCATATTTTCATTTGCTACGAGGCTCGTAATGGGTCTTTAACTTTAATTTTTATCGTATTTAACTCGTATCTTTTGTAATTTATTTAATTCATACCCTACTTATTTATAGTTATATATAGATAGGTTGGTGTCGATTGATTGGTATCATAGATAGTTAACTACTCTTGGATCATTATGTATAGTCGGGTTCTATCATGTTTAAATTATATTTGTGTCGATCCGTTTGTTAAATATACATAGAAGAGAATGTATGTGTTTGAGCAAGTCGTTGGAATGGGAGGTGAACAAAATAACATGGTGACTATGGACCAGTCACCACCAAAACCTAGATTCTGTTTGATAGTGTTTTCTTTTCAACAACTTTTCTATTTCCTTTTATTTTTTAGGTGCCATGAGTTTTTCCTTTTGTTTCTTACTTGTGCGGACGAAGTATCCTTCTTCTAAGTTTAATCACTTATATAATTGTATATATATACATACACACATACATATATATATTTATATCCATAATATTCATATTTAGACTACAATTTTTTAATACATTAATCAAATATGTGTGACAAAATTGATTTATTGCTTTAAAGAAATATTTTTTTTTTAAAAGTTACCAATCGATACATTCTTGCTCTCGATGGAATTGAATTTCAAAGATCACCACTATCTCTTTATTTTTGAAAGTAAGGGAGAATGTATCAAATCTATTTTTCATCATGACCATCTTGCCTAATGTCAACTTTACTAGAGTAGGCTCACAAATATATGACTAAAATCATAGATTTTTCTTTTCCTTTTTTTGGTACAGATCATCACTTGTTCATGCATCTTTTCATTAAAATATCAATATTGATTTTAATGGGGTAATTGGTAGTCAAAAAAAAAATTAATGGGTTATAACATTGTTTATTGGTAAGAGTAAAAGTCCATGTACCAATACTTTCACTGTATCTATTCTTCCGATTTGCACTTTTCATGAGGGAGATGGTGTGATTTGTCAAAATATAACCCTCAAAATAAGTTTTTTTTTACGTGTCTAGACTTGTGCTAACTACTCCCTCTAATTCAGATACTGACCATCTTAACCTGAGCGAGTTTAAAACATATTCCCTGAGTAACATGGGTAATTAACTTTAGTGGGTATGAGAAATGTTGAACTTGACCTAGAGGCTAGATTCAACCACTCAACTACCCTTAAAGTTGTCTTCAAAATAAGTTGATAATAACCCCAATGGATAGTTCAAGTAGTAATAGAGATGAGTCGTAAACCCAGACGTCTTGAGTTAAAATTTTGGCAACCCATTAGGGTCAGATTATGAGATATTTATTCCTTATGAATATTCAAGTCCTGACATGGATGACTTGCCTTTGACCGAACTGAAAAGAGGATTAGTTGAAGTACGTGTAAGTTAGTCTAGGAATTCCTGACCATTTAACAAAAAAAAAAAGTGGATAATGAATGTAGAGGCTTATAAAGTTTAGGGTTAATTGCACTAGAGGTCTCTAAAATATGATGTTTATTTTATTTTGGTCCCCAATATTTCAATTGTGTTATTTTAGTTCCTAAAATATCAAATATATTTCTATATGGTCTCTCAAGCAGACAGCGTCCAGATTACTAACGATTTTTTATCATAAACTGGTCATGTGATACTTAAATATAGATAAAAATAATAATTTGGATAATTATTGAACAAATTTCTACTCAAATTTTTATTAAATAGCTACCTAGATTACACAGTTTTGATCACGAGCTATCCAAATTTTTGTCAAAAGTTACCCATATTACACATTTTTTTTCAAAAGCTACCCAAATTTTATTTAAGAGCTATCAAAATTATTTTTTGTCCATATTTTAGGTATTACGTGACAAGTTTATGATAAAAAATCGTTAGTAATCTGGACGCTGTCTGCTTGAAGGACTATATAGAAATATATTTAATATTTTAGGAACTAAAATGACACAATTGAAATATTGAGGACTAAAATAAAATAAATCCCATACTTTGAAGACCTCCAATGTAATTAACGCTAAAGTTTATATATTAGTTTGAAAAGTATTATTTTGTCCATAAGGGCATTACTTTAATAGCTACGTGGAAGGATCCATAGTTGCACGTGGAGAGATTGACTGAAGATCCAAATGACATTAATGTCCAACGATGCAAATCAATTACCAACAAACAATTCTATAGAAATATAATTTTGAAGATTTAATGCGAAACTTAATTCAATGTAGTCATTAAATTAATTGACAATTTTAATGTTAGATAGAACACATTTTCAATTCAATAGCCAGTAGAGCCAACACTTATTTTCGTCAAAAAATGCACCTCTTTTTGGTTGCTGACGTTTAAGAAAACGTTGGAGTTTTTTTCCGACGGCGATACAAACGGTGTGTTAAGCAAAACGTCAGTCAAATGCCAGAAATTCTTTGCCGGCAGTTTTTTGACATTTGCCGGCATTTGCCAAACACCGGCTTTTTCCAAATTTGTTGTAGTGACATATTTGTTGTATTTAAGGGTAACACGACACAAATGGGGTTGGCTAAAATTTTGATTGAAGCCTTATAAATATTAAGTATATTATTTACATAATACTATTTAAAAATCATTTTTACACCAAAAAACTAATAAAATTATGGTATTCAAGTTTTGTCGATATGTCCTTTTATAATAAATAACATAAATAACCCATTTGGTTTTTTTTTTCTTGTGGCATAATCCATCATAGATAAGATTGTATTAACTTAATGTTTAAAAACAATTCTTTTTGTACAAGCAATTGTTATAAATATATCAATAATATTTTATAAGTAATGCATGTACGTGTCTTGAAAAAAAATCTAACCCTTTTATGTTATTCAGTATTTCAATTGGAGTGTCAGTTTTTATTTGTAGAACTCCTATTAATGACTTCTAAATTCTCTAAGTAAATTTGTGACATCAACATCAAAAAAAGTTGCATAACATAAAGGATTTATTTCCTCAAATAAAAAAAATCCAAAATATTTTCATGCTACTAATATTGTTTAAAGTTGCATAATAATTAAACAATAAAAAGTTGATCCAACACAAAATTGAAAACATTGTTAAATTCACTTTTTTTTTTTTTTTGAACAAGAAAGTTGGATTCATTCGTTAGAAATTAACAAAAAGATTACAATCTGCTAGTAATAATGCCATTAACTCACATGGTGGGTTCGAGACCCAGTTCAAAGGTAAGGAAAAAGAATGACTAATCCTTAGTGCTGAAATGAGAGTGTGAGGTCGAGGGAGCTTACAATAGCCTTGGTGTCGTTGATAAAGGCAGCTATTTCCCATGGGGGGTGCATCTTCTCCTGTGCAGAGTAGGATAACTGCTTGGTTATCACTTTCCACTATTGCTCCAGTTAATTGCAATCTCTATGCAACAACAACTTCAGTGTAGAGGCTTGAGACTACTGGTATGCATTTAGCCTTGCCCTCTAACAACTTTTCTGCAACATTCCTGAGAACTACTCCACAATGTGCCTGCTATTAGCTGGCCATGAAAACTCCGTCACAGTTAATCTTAACTTGATTTTGGGGAGGAGGTTGCCAAGCCAAAGTGTATGAGCAGATGAGGTCTCTACCACTTGATTGGAGTTTTCCTAGTGAGTTAGCAGAACTGAGTTGAACTCTCCCAAATTAGTCTGAGCCCTTAGAAGTGCGGCTATAGGGTTAGGCTAGATGAATTGGAAGATTGCTTCATTTCTTGATTTCCATATGGACCAACCCACCTTGTGCTACTTTGCTGAGAACTTGGAAATTGAACTGAAACTTTTTGCATGTATAAGATGAAAAGGGCTTGCATCTTTTTAGGGCTTCTCTATGCGGGCTGAAAAATATCAGGCCATCATATTCTTAGGGTTTGCTCTTTAAGGGCTTTCAAGAGGCCTAAACAAAAATTATGTCCATGCCATCTTTATTTTATATCTACATCTTTTAAAATCAGTAGTTTTTGTTTCAATCTAGTAACTCAAAGTAAGCATTCCTTTTCTATTGTGCCTAAAATGTTTATTTCTCAAGATCAAGTGAGAGAGTGTTGGGTACGATCTCGAACCATGGTAATAAGGTGTTATTACCTCTGATCCAACCACAGTCTTCATTTCTTCCATCTTCAGTCCATTCCCACAACTTTTCCATCCATGTTGACGACTCAACCGTGAAAATCACGACAAGTTCTTTCTTCATAAAATGTATCTACCTTCATCGTTACGCAATTGCCATACCATATCCGGATGCGGCTGTTGCTCCACAGCTTGGTAAATGCTGTATACTACATAGAGCACATGACCACAGTAACACATACACGAGCATCCTCACTAAGCTGCCAAATCCTCAGAGTTTCCTGACAACCATCCCAATGGTTTTGTTGGTCATGAATCATATGGTTAGTCAATCCTCATTTGTACAGTTAGCTTCCAGTCAAGACAATTCCCACATGGTATCATATTCTTCATCAAGTATCCGTTTATAATTGGACTCCTTTTCAAACTAAATCAGTAGTTCACCACTCCAAAACCACTCAAAGCAAATGAAAGTACAGATCATGGCATTATTTCGAGTAATGTTCAAGTGAATCCTATTAATTCTTGTGCCAATTCTAAATCTATGCTTTGTTTGAAGTCATTTTGGGTTCCACTGAAGAGATAAGCAAAAGGGAAATTGATATTATCACAGCCCTTTGTATAGGTTCAACATTTCCGAAGCAAATACAATAAACAACTCCGATTTACCATGGAAGCAACAAATCACTTGGCCAAAAAGAAGGGAGATTGACAGTTCTGGTCTTTACTTAGCCACACAGCCAGCCTTTGGCTCTACTGTAACTGATTCCTCGGGCAACAAGACAGTGGATTGATTCCTACACATATGGGCTCAAGTTCTGCGGATATGGCATCTGAAAGATACATGACGGCACCGCACATGCAATCAAGATCATAAAAGAGTTTCAAATATTCTTTCATGTCTTCGCTAGCTTAAAATTTCAAATATACTAACAATTACTATCATAATTAACTTGGAAAACGTATGCAAGATATGTCTATAACTCTGAAACAAGACCAGATATAATTTAATCATTATGAACAAATCCAAAATCTTTCATTAGCATTGTTGACTACGAAACTTGGACGTCGAAACCGTTCCGGTGTTTGACATTCTTCACTCAGTGATCAAGAATCAAACTGACAATATACAGCAAGAATAGAACAAATACAATTCACACATGATACCTCAGTCTCCACATCCTGTTCATCATATATTCCAGTCAGCTAAAACATCAAAATTTACTACTACACATTTTCCACAAGAGCTGTCAATAAACATTCCAACACTTAGAATCAAAAAGCAGAAACACTAGAGTGCAGATAAAAAATCCAAGGACCCAAGTTTCCCATGTTATTTCATGGTAAAAAACCATCTAAAGTATACATTTATTTGCCACACGCCAATCAAAGTGATCGTGACTGAAACCCAAAACAAATAGATAGGTAGCAAAGACACTAATATCAAAATTCAAAACAAAATTAAGACTCTGAACATCGATGACAACAATAATAAAATTCAAATCAATTCAATGAGGATATATCTTAATATTCCGGGACTTATTTAACCATGCCTTCCAACTGCCAGACCCTTTCCTATTCCAAGCCGTGGATGCCGATTTTCCTTCATCAATTCCCTTTTGTGCTTGTGGCTTCTTGAACAGCATAAAGTTCCGAACCCCAACCGATCCAATTGTCTCCCAAGGACTCAGAGCTGCAACACATCAAAACAAATCAAGAAAAAATCTGAATTAGAACATAAAACCCACGTATCATAACAAAGAGAAAGCCGAATTAAAACATGAATACAAAGAATTGATTGAAATTGAGTACCTTCAGTGTCGGAATTGGGGCAATAGAGAACAAAATTGTCAAGATCAGAGCCAAGAACCGGAAGGCGATCCTCACGGGCATAATTTTTCAAGGCAGTATCAATAACAGCAGCAACAAGCTGTTCCTCATTAACCACAAATCGTATCGGACCTGCGCTGCCAAGCACGGTAATGCTGATCAAGAGCCTGTTACCCTTCCCGGTTTGGTTCTTCTTCTGCTTGTAAAGCAACATCTTGAAAAAATCAAATTTCCTTACTAATTTCTCCGATTTCTACGGACAAAAACAATAAATTACGAGAAAAAATTGAGATTTGTTCGAGAAAAAGAAAGATTGTCGTAGACAATGGTGGTGGTGGCGATGGATATGCTTTCAAGGGTCGACGCCGATGCAGCGATAGTACCAGCCTTCCTTGCAAGATCCAAAGCAGAAAGAGGACGAGACAGAAATCCCCCTTCTTGGGTTCGAGGGGGAGATCATTAACCAATTGCTCAAGATTTCCACCATTCAAGATAGAATTGAGTGCGTGTGAGAGAGGAGACAGAAGGGGGAAAAGAGAGAAGGGTTTGGACGATGAAGGAGAAAGAAGATATGGGTAGGGAGAGAAAGATTGTTGCAAGAGAGCTAGGGTTTGCTCTTTTGCGTTTTCTCTCCCTGAAGATACAAATATACGTGTGCGTGTGTAGGTCTTAGAGCAACTCCAACGGGAGTGCTATTTGGGGTGGCAAACCCTTAACAGCCAAAATGCCACCCCAACTTCAAAAATTTGGACTCCAACGGGGGTAGCATCAGAGGTGGCAAAATGGCATCAAGGGCTTTGGGGTGGCATATTTGGCAACTTTGGAGAGAGAATTGGGAGGTTGCAAAACAGCCGTTGGTTCTACTGTAGAACCAACTGTTCCTCCAACGGCTATATTCACCCAAAAATTCTATAAACATACAGAGAGAGGAAAGGGGAAGGAAGTGTCTACTTGCCTGAAAATCGTTGTTGTCTCTTGCCTGTAAATTGTTGCCTGAAACTCGTTGCTTGAAAAGGTTGTGAGTGTTTTAATTTTGGGTGATTTTGTTTAGGGTTTAGGGTTTAGGGGAAGGGTCTGAAGGGGAAGGGGGTAGGGATTGAATCGCAGGGGAAGGGGAAGAGTTGGGTCTGAATCGGTGCTACTAGTATTTATGTTAGGGCAAATGACATATTCTACCCCAAAATTTTTTTGTATTGACATATTCTACCCCAAAATTTATTATGTTGCTATTTTTTTTTTAATTTTTAGTCATTATTTATTATGTTGTTATTATTTATGAAAAACTATGTATCGAAAATACAAATTGAAATTAAAATTGGAATTGAAAATACAACTTAAAATTAAAATTGAAATTTTGGCACCCCATTTTAGCACCTACCATTGGAGCAGATTGTGTTTTTAGGGGTGCCAAAACACTGTTCAAGGTTGCAAAATGACATTTGGCACCCCATTTTTGGCAACTCCCTTGGAGATGCTCTTATAAATTCCGCCAACCCCTTCAAATATCTCTCACAACCGACTCGTTTGCCAACTATGGCAGGGGTGTTAATCGACGAATCTATCGACACCACCACCTTGGGGTACGGGTGGCGGAGGACAATTTGAAGAAAAAATCCAAAAAATTGGAACTTTAATCCATATTATTTTTTAGATGAGTGAATTTCATCAATTTTTTCAGTAGAACTCATTCATCTCACACTCATTCAAGAGATAATATTCATTTGAGCTTTAATTTTTAAATTTCATTTGAATTATGTAATATTTTTCATTTTTAAATAAGACTTTTTATGTTTAATATAAATTTATATTTTGAAATAAATTAAAATTTTATATTCAAATTTTATTATTATATTTTTGTCAATTTATAAAATTGCTAATTCAATTAATATCTTTTGTGACATAGCTGGTTTTTTTTATTGGGTGTTGGCCATGGCTTGTTACGTTACACGAGAGAGAGAGAGAGAGAGAGAGAGAGAGAGGGGAATGATTTGTAAATAATGATTTGATTTTTGAGTTGATAATAATTTTTATAATTTTTAATTTTTGGGGTTTTTAATGTTTGAGTTGAATTATGGGCCTATGATTGAATTTAAATTGTTTTTGATTGGATATTTGTTTTTAGGAGAAATTGGAAGGGAGTACACCAAATTAGACTTAATTGTAAAAAAACACGCAGAAAAAATGTTGGGTAATTAAGTCCTTAATTTTGATACTTATTTGTATCTAAGTACATTATTTGAATTTTATTAATTTTTTGTGACATTTTTGTCCTCCATTGATCCATGTGTATTTTCTTTGGAAAGTGGTGCATTAAACATCTCCTAATTTTATGGGAGAACTTTAATATTTCATATTTGTATGTCCTCCCTTGATTCATGCGTATTTTTTTTTTTTTTGAAAGTGATTTTGTTTTCAAATTATATTTAATGCACATTGATTCATGCGTATTTTTTTTTTTAAAGTGGTTTTGTTTTCAAATTATATTAATATCCAAACAGTGTAACAAGTCATTTACACAAAATATTGTACTATTACTGATTCAGGTCTAATAATTACATTTGTCAGAGGTAATATTGATCATTTTATTGTGAAAGTGTGATATTTATGATGATTTAATTGAAGATTAAGGCTATGAGAATAAAAGATGAGTTGTGTTGTTTTGCAGGTTAATAGTGCACAATTGGAGTGAAGCTATGAGAAGAAAGGAAGCATAGCTCAGGATGGATCACACTGGAACACGCGTCCGGACGGAGGAAGTGTACGCGTCCGGACGCGATTGGCAGAAAGTTGACAAACGAAGCAAAGATCATTCTGGAGCACGCGTCCGGACGGATGAGAGAGGTGCGTCCGGACGCGTGTCAAACCTCTGCTACCGAATTTAGAGTCCTAATGGGATGCAATTTCTTTAAACTGTACTGTATAAATACGAACCTAGAATCTTGTAAAGGGGAGTTCTTCTTTTGTTTTTAGTCTATTTTCTGCATCTTTTACCATGTCTGGCTAGAAAACTAAACTAGGGCTAGGGGAAAACCTCTCGACGGAGTACGGTATTCTTATTGACTTTTGTACTTAAGGATTTATGTTATTGTGTTAATTTAATCCCAAATCTTTTAGCAAAGTGTTTATGCTGTATAAACTCTTGAGTTGTTGTGCCACGTACATCAATTGCTTGATTTTTCCTGCGTGTAAATCACTGGTTATTCCACGCTGGAAGGATTAACATTATTTCATAAAATAATATGATTGAATGATTATTCAGGTTCCTGGTAGTCTTTTGATTATAACCATTGGATTTATCACTTGATTTGTTAATTGGGTTAACTGACATTTAATTCCTCTTTCAAGTCAAGCTTTGAGTCTTTAACTATTATTGTATGAAGTTGAGAGGGAGTACCTGATGCTCTAGTATTTTATTTATTACTGTTTTAATTACCAAAATCACTTTTCCCAAATCAACAATTTTCCAAATAATTCTTCTTTTTTCTTTCAAATTACTTATATTGTTTGTGTGATTGTTTCTTGTCTTCATAATTCCCTGTGGTTCGACCTCGGATTCCCGAGAAATTTATTACTTCGCACAACCTGCACTTGGGTGATCAATTCTAAAGTTGTAGCAAGTTTTTGGCGCCGTTGCCGGGGAATTGTTTGAAGGCAAAGTACACATCGCCATCTATTGAGGTTTGCTTGATTTGAGATTCGTCACAGATCCGGTAATCTCGTCCTTTTTTTTTATTATTTATTGTTAATTATTTGTTTTATTTTTCCTCAGGTTAGATATTTCATAATTTTTATTTTTATATTTTATATTTCTTTTAATGTGGTGTGAAGATTTTCCACGATGGAGGAACTGTGTGTGTTTTGTGATATGTATGGGCATCCCATTGTGGTTTGCCCTTTAATTCCAACTGCTCGAAAAATTTTGAGGAATGAGACAATTGTCTTACCTAATTCGTCTCAACCTTACCCCGACCATTGTTTTGAAACTTTTTATCCCAATTTTGGTTGGGGGAATGAACATTATCAGTTACCTATATATGTCACATCACCACAAGACCCTCCCCAATATCCACCTTACCATGACCTACAAGAAGAGAATTTGGAGAATATTCTTAACGAATTTATGCAAAGTCAACTAGCTTTCAATGCCCAAACAAGTCAAGATATTAAAGAGATACACGATATACTCAATATATTGATACAAAAACAAGAGGTTAAAAATAGTCAATATGAGAGTGATTCTTTTCCTGAACTACAAACTGAGGATGAATCCATTAATACTCTTGATAGTGAAGAATTAAGTGACATTATTATTCCACAAGAGGCTAATGAGCCCAAAGACCTTTCATTATCAACAAGTAGTAATGAGATTCACATATCTAATCTTGGTGAGGGTATGAAAGTTGAATTGTGTGCTATAATTGATAAAGATCTATTTTCTATCTCATTATTAGATTTGCATAAAAATGTAAATATCTCCCTTTTCTTGCATGTTCAAAAGATATATTGGATATATGAGTGGATAATTCGATTAAAGGAGTTACTTCGACACCACATTTTTAAGCCAATAAAATTGAAGGGTCGCATATTCAAATCTGACTTTAAGCCGGATTGAGTGTGAGCTTTTATTTTTATTTGTACATAGTAGTTAGATTTTATTTTATTTTATTTTTAATTTTAGTTTTGTTTCTATTTGATTTAATTTATAGTTTTGTCAAGTCTTTTATTTTTAGGTTTTTGAGTTGTTGCAGCACCAGGTATTCCTATCTCTTTGATCTTTATTCATTATTTTTACTGAGCAATAAGATATTTATTTTTACATTGAGGACAATGTTGGATTTAGGTTGGGGGGTATGAGTATGCCTTGTGTTGTGAAAATTCCTAGTTTATTTTTTTTTAGTTTATTTACTTTGCTAAAAAAAAAAATATAAAAAAAATTTGTTGGTTATTAAATATTTAAATAACATTTTTATGCATAATTTGATACCACAATATAGAAATAATTTGCTTAACTTTAAATTTGTAACTGTTTAAGCATTATATAGAACTTTATTCTATATTTTTGTATTTCATATCATGTTCTTATAAAAACTCAAAATTTGTGCACTTTAGACTTTACCAAGTTGAAAATTTATTAGGTATTTTACCTTGAGAACTTGAAACATATAGTGGAGATGCATAAAAACCCTAGTGAGTTTTGATCCAATCTTTCTTGAAGGGTTATTTACATTTACTCAATAAAAAATATTTTTATTCAGCTAATCTCCTTCAATAGTCTCATTATTTTTGTTTTGGTTAACACCAATATTGTGAATGATTGCTTGACTTTGAATTATTTGCATGAGAAGTGTGTTATCAAAAGCTCTTGAGATATGATTTTAGGCCATCTTTGTCATTATTTGAGCCTAAACCTAATTCTTTGAATATTATTATCCCTAGAAGCCATGATTGAGCCTTTAAATAAAAAATTTATTTCTTATGCCCAACATATAATAACCAAGCCAATAAAAAAAATATATATATATCTTTTACCCTTGGTTATCCTGAGATTGAACTTTTATTGTTTATGTAATTTGAGAGATGTTGGTTGAGAAAAGATGAAAAAAAAAAGAAAAAAAAAAAAGTTGAAAAAAAAGAGAAAGACAATATGTCTAGCTGTAAAAAAAAAAAAAAGAGAAAAAATAGCAAGCATGTGTTTGAAAAGAAAAAAAAATGAGCAAGTGATGTAAATTGTGCTTCTAAAGGATGGAGAGTGAAAGACTATAGAAAGAAGTTTGGTTGTGTAATGTACATGTTCTCTCGGGATAGTCTTTTGAATTCCTGAATATCCTTCGTTTCAAAACCCTAATCCCAAGGCCCCATTACAACCTTAAATAAAGACCTATTTGATCTCAAGAGTGTATTGATGGATGCATGACTTGTGTGAATAAGGAAGAGAATGGTGATTATTTATTTATTGTGTGTTGATTTCCTTTCATGAGATTATGTCAAATCATTTTCTTTCGGATTACAATTATTTTAATGGAACATGTGAGCATTATTTCGTTTTGACTTAAATATCTTCTTCTCACATGTGATATTTGAGAGAATTGTCACAATAATCTGAGAGAATCTTTTATGAGTGCATTATCTTGTGAGATTTGACATTGAGACGAATAGTTGATAGTTGTAGAGGTGATTACCGGATAAATTACTGACTTGGTATAGTTGACTCACACTACACACGAGTTTATATGAGAATATGATAAGTGCATACAGTTATATACTGCGTAGTTCTATATGTTGTTTTGCATGTGCTTATAAAAAGTTTGCGTCTTAGCATTTCAATAATGTGGTAGCTAACTTATATTATAAAAGTGTTATTCAGATGTTTGAGCACAAGGTGATGTTTGTGGGTATCATATCTGGAAACCCTCACGAGACTATACTCGTCCACTAGGGGAAACCTAGGGGTTTAAAGGCTTGTTGCATATGCTAAATGCAATCGTGAATCCTACGAAAGTGGTTTTGTTTTGTTTATAGTATTATATGTTTAGTTGTTTGCCTTACTAGGGACTAGCAAGGTCTAAGTGGGGGGGTGTGATTCAGGTCTAATAATTACATTTGTCAGAGGTAATATTGATCATTTTATTGTGAAAGTGTGATATTTATGATGATTTAATTGAAGATTAAGGCTATGAGAATAAAAGATGAGTTGTGTTGTTTTGCAGGTTAATAGTGCACAATTGGAGTGAAGCTATGAGAAGAAAGGAAGCATAGCTCAGGATGGATCACACTGGAACACGCGTCCGGACGGAGGAAGTGTACGCGTCTGGACGCGATTGGCAGAAAGTTGACAAACGAAGCAAAGATCATTCTGGAGCACGCGTCCGGACGGATGAGAGAGGTGCGTCCGGACGCGTGTCAAACCTCTGCTACCGAATTTAGAGTCCTAATGGGATGCAATTTCTTTAAACTGTACTGTATAAATACGAACCTAGAATCTTGTAAAGGGGAGTTCTTCTTTTGTTTTTAGTCTATTTTCTGCATCTTTTACCATGTCTGGCTAGAAAGCTAAACTAGGGCTAGGGGAAAACCTCTCGACGGAGTACGGTATTCTTATTGACTCTTGTACTTAAGGATTTATGTTATTTTGTTAATTTAATCCCAAATCTTTTAGCAAAGTGTTTATGTTGTATAAACTCTTGAGTTGTTGTGCCACGTACATCAATTGCTTGATTTTCCCTGCGTGTAAATCACTGGTTATTCCACGCTGGAAGGATTAACATTATTTCATAAAATAATATGATTGAATGATTATTCAGGTTCCTGGTAGTCTTTTGATTATAACCATTGGATTTATCACTTGATTTGTTAATTGGGTTAACTGACATTTAATTCCTCTTTCAAGTCAAGCTTTGAGTCTTTAACTATTATTGTATGAAGTTGAGAGGGAGTACCTGATGCTCTAGTATTTTATTTATTACTGTTTTAATTACCAAAATCACTTTTCCCCAATCAACAACTTTCCAAACAATTCTTTTTCCTTTCAAATTACTTTTATTGTTTGTGTGATTGTTTCTTGTCTTCATAATTCCCTGTGGTTCGACCTCGGATTCCCGAGAAATTTATTACTTCGCACAACCTGCACTTGGGTGATCAATTCTAAAGTTGTAGCAATTACGTTTTGTCAAATATATATTTTCATATAATTTCATTCAAAACAGTTCATCTCCGTTTTGAATTTGTTACCACATGCACAAAACTACTGAACACTGTTTTTGTTACACTATTATGAAGTTCGGATATTAACAAATTTTGAAATTCAAACAAGGGATATATTTTAAAATAAACGGAATATTAAAATTCTCCTATAAAACTAGTAATAGTAAATATTTAATGTATAAATAAAATTTGAAAATAAAATCACTTTTCAAAAAGAAATACGTCTGAATCAAGATGCATTAAAGATAAGAGATTTTAAATTAAATGATCCTAAATTTCAACGCTTAATAAATGTCTTGTTAAAGTTTTTAGGAAAGAAAATTTTACAAAATGGGCATTTACATCTTTGTATCTCAATTGTGTACTTTTTTCTAAAATATTTTGTTCTATGTATTTTTTTACAATTATGTCTAATTTGGTGTACCGGCTTCCAAATGACCCTTGTTTTTATGATGTCTTTTTGTAGGGTTTTAAAATATTTATGAATTTAATTTTTTTTAAATGGGCTATTTAAGGTATTTAAAAATTTGGGACCTTCCATAGAAATGAGGCCTAAAGTCCAAGTTTTTTTATTTCTACTGTTGAGCAGCACCTGTTTGGGTTCGGTTCGAATTCGGCTAAGATAAAATTCGGCTTGGGCTCAACTCGTGTTTTAAACGAGCTGAACTTGAACAATTTTTTAGGTTTATTTTAAAAAATAAGTCTAAAAGGCTCGGCTCAAGTTCGCAAGATTCGACTTAAATTCGTAAAACTCGGCTCATTTATATGTAAAATAGTCGAGCTACTCGGGCTCGACTTAATTTCTAAACGAATCGAACTTGAACAATTTTTTAAGTTTATTTAAAAAAACAAACTCATCAAATTCGAATTCAAGCTCGGGTCGATTAAAATTATGACACTCTCCCACGCCTACTTTGTCTCGGATTGGAAACTTCGATGGAAGTTTGTCTGTGCATCCACAACTTCATCACTCTAACCTCTTGCGTAGGAGAGTGATTCCCTCGGATGTATTTTTGTTTGGATTTAACAATGTGCACTAAAAATGTATACCAAATTATTTGTAGTCGTTAAATCAGTGATAAAATTTATTGATTTGACGGTTACAAATGATTTAGTGTACATTTTGGTGTAAACTTTTGATGTGCATAATATTACTCTATTTGTTGTTAATGAACGGTAAATGAACACTGTTATATAGCTTAATTTAGAGATTAAATTTAAAATTTTAATTTAATAAAATTGTTAAATTAATTATGAATTTTAACGTTAGAAGGAGTTCATTTATAATTTAATGAATGCATAAGTAAAACAGAGGTAATAAATATTAAAAGAAATTAGAATCCTTGTGTCCTGTTACATTATCTAGTTTTCAAATAGTATCTTGAGTTTTCATCCAATAAAAATGTGAAAAGTATAATTTTTTTATTTTATTATCTGTTATCACTTTAACATTTTTTCAATTAATGATTACATATTATTCAAACTAAAATCTAATACTGTGATTAATTTTAGTATGGTATTGTAGGCCATATGCTAACCTTTTTTTAGGGCAAATTTTATTTTACCCGTTTGTTGTATACTTCAAATGCACTTTACTTCTCCAAGATTTAAAAACCTTCACATAACGCTTACGTGGATTGTGGACTATAATGCAATCCTAACACCGCTAACGGAAATATTAAAATGACTTTAATACTCTTACTTTTCTCCTCCTTTATTCTCTTCTTTGAAGACCTCTCACCTCCGTTGTAATTCTCCGACCAACACAATATTTATGCTACCTCCCTCTCTCTCTCTCTCTCTCTCCATGTATAGCGGAACCACCATGCCAAACCCAATTTCAACCACCACCACCATTCCCCTACCATTTTGTACATAAATCTCCGCCACAAAACCCAAAATCAAAACCCAGAAATCAATCCACAAAACCCAAAGTCAAAATAGGAAGCAAGAATTGAAATTGGAATTGAACCAACTAGACAAAAAATCGAAATCAAAATCCTTCAAACCAAAAAAAAAAATCGAAACCAAACCAAAATCGTTCTCTGTGTGTGTGGGTGGGTGCGTGTGTTCTGTGTAAGTTTATGTTTTTTGTGTGTGTGCTATGTGTGTGTGTGTGTGAGAGAGAGAGAGAGAGAGAGAGAGAGAGAGAGAGAGACTGTGTGTGTTTTGTGTTGTGTGTGTGGGTGGGTGCGTGTATTTTGTGTAAGTTTGTGTTCTCTATGTGTGTGTGTGTGTGTGTGTGTGAGAGAGAGAGAGAGAGAGAGAGAGAGAGAGACTGCGTGTGTTTTGTGTTGTGTCCATAATCTCCATCTATAACACATTCAAGACATGCACAAGCTTCTTCTCTGAAAATTCAGGCAAGCATGAGGGAGGGGGGGGGGGGGGGGGTAGTTCTTGTTGACTGGGTGCTTCGTGGTTGGCATCCACCATTTTGATTTTACCCAGGAATTTGTATTAAAATTTAATATAGAGAGAGAGAGATTCGGAGTTGGTTCAAAGAAGAAGATAAGGTTATTTTTGTCTTCAAAGTTTCAATATTTTTTTTTGGGCAAATTTCACTTTGCACCCTGAAAGATTGTTAAATTCTCACTTTACACCCTGAAAAATACAAATTCTCACATTGTACCCTGAAAGAAATAAAACGGTAGCAATTAGGTCCAACACCTAACCGCCATTGAGTTTACCGTTTGTTTTTTGATCACGTGCAAAACACGTGATAACTTAGAAGGGTAAGGTTGTAAATTAACCATTTTGGCGCTCAAATATTCAAAAGTGGTTGTCTTCTACATTTAAGGTCACAGAACTTCATTGTACGTAGAGATCTGTGACCTAGGGCAAGTAAAACAGAGAAAAATTGGGAGGTGGAAGAAGAGGGGAAAATGCAAGCATTATGTTACTGTGGCCGCAGAGCTGTAACAAAGAGCTCTTGGACGAATTTAAACCCTAGAAGAAGATTTATCAGTTGCGCAAATAATGAGGTAATTCGTTAATTGAGTTTCCCATAAAATTTCTTTCGTTTTCCTTTTTGTTCATAAGATTTTTGGTTTTAATCAGTTGATCAAGTACAGATCCATATGCGTGAAATATTTGTTGATTTTATATGTGATTTTTGTATTTAAAATTTCTATTTTTCTGATTGAACAAGAATTTTTTTTTTACAACAAACTGAAATTAAAATGGTAGTATATTTCTCTATCTATTGTGTGATTTTCTATTTTTTTTTCAATTATAAAATCATAGGTCGGTGGTCCAAGTGGTTACTTTTTATGGATCAACCCCCCGATGTGTAACCGATAACGCCAAATTATACTTGGTTTGTTGCGTCGTGTTACCCGTTTAGAAGAACAGTTGGAGAGAAATAGAGCAAGGGGTAGAATGCTTTGGTTTTGCCTTGTTGGATCCTAGTTTGTCATGATGGTTCTGTATTGCTACATGGGTGATTATGAACACACTCTAGATGGACAGGTTTCAAATGGAGACATAACAAGCTTGGAGCTGTTGTAAATTTCTATTGGTTTAAGCCTGTTTTGGAAGGTAATGTGATAAAGTTGAAGCTATTTTGTATCAAATCTACCACTGGATAATGCATATTTTGGAAACCAATGTGATCAAGTTGGAGTTATTTTGTATCAAATCTACCAATGAATTATGTATTATGCAATGCAAACTGGGTTTTGTATTATGTAATGCAATGAATAATTTTGTATTTGGATGGTGTTGGTTCAAACATAGTTGCAATTGCAGTTGTATTCAAATATATCATTTTTCTTAATAACACAAAATAACACTCAAACAAAAAGTATATCCACCATTCATTAACTTCATGCAAAAATAGTTGCAATTAGATACACCCCCAAAAATCACAAAAGTTCCTAGATTTTCACTGTGTCCCCACTACATTGTTTGTCTTCCACACTTTTTTTGATGAGTTGGAGTGTTGTGTAGGAACGGGTGCAGAGTTGGAGTGTTGTGTAGGAGCTGGTGCAGACTTGGTTTGCTTGGATAGGATAGGTTGTGCTGCACCAAATTGGGGTGGCCTCCTTCTAATCTGTTAAAGAAAAAAAAACAACTATTAGTTACATTTTGTAACTATTAATTGAAAGAATAGAGTTCATGTCTTACATGTAACTTTTGTTTGCCCTTTGTAGATTTTTATTGAGTAGCATTGTAACACCCCGCATTTTATTTTATATATGTATATAGATATATAGTAAATATTTGTTGTAAAAATGTGGATATGTGTAGTGATGTGTGTTTGAATTTGGTAGATTGGAAAAGTAAAGATTTAAAATGTTAGTGGAAATAATAGTTGAAATTTAGTTTTAATAAGTGAAAATATGAAATTTTAGGTACTAGAACTTGTATTAAATAGGTTTGGTGTAGAAATATGTGTTGTAGAGATTTGGGATGGATTTGGTTGGCTTAGGAATGGATTGGAAATGGAAAAAGGGATGAAACAGGTCTGAACAGTGCACGTGAACAGTGCACTGGCTGCAACTTCAAGCTCGATTTCGACCTTGATGCAGTCAATATCTCTCAAAACTAAAATCATAAAAGTTGTAGAACTCTTTCTTAGCATTCCATATCATCTTGAATCATCTCAATCGGAGCTCGGATGAGAGAGTTATGCCCAGATAACGAAGCGATGTCAAAACAGTCCATTTAGCTTAAACAGTGCACGTGAACAGTGCAATGGCTGCAACTTCAAGCTCGATTTAGACCTTGATTCATTCAATATCTCTCAAAACTCAAAACATGAAATTTGTAGAGCTGTTTCTTATAATTCCATAGCATCTTGAATCATCTCAATCGGAGCTCGGATGAGAGAGTTATGCTCAGATAACGAAACGATGTCGAAAGAGTCCAATTAGCTTCGTTTTGCATTTAATGTCTCCATTTGCATCCTAAATCAAAATATAAGAATAATGAGTACCTTTAGGCTTCAAATAAGTATAAAAGGCTTTAAGAAGCACCCTTCATCACCTTTTATTTACAAACATCGCAAAATTTCATTAATAGCCGGTTCAGATGGGTAAAAATAGAAACTTTAGTGTTTCGGGTGTACGTTGACTTTGGTTTTGAGATAAATCATAAAAAAAAATGTTTTTAGGTTAAAATAACATTAAAAATGAATCCGGAACGTCGAAAAACTTTAGGGTAATCATATGGATCAAATTGGAGATTCTTAGTGGGAAAACCGTAAATTTGGAGAAACCCAAAACAGCCTGTGAACAGTGTTTTTCGGGGCTGCTATGTTTAAACTCATTTTCATATCATTTGCCCTCATTTCTTTCACTCCCCTCACACCCCCACACCTCTTGGAACCCTAGAGAGCATTAGAGAGGAAGAAAGGAAGGGAAAA
Source organism: Ilex aquifolium (assembly GCA_951799425.1). Lineage (NCBI taxonomy): Eukaryota > Viridiplantae > Streptophyta > Magnoliopsida > Aquifoliales > Aquifoliaceae > Ilex > Ilex aquifolium. The sequence continues at coordinate 39,317,939 of OX637397.1, read as the reverse complement.
AACAAGAGATTCAAGGGTGATTCAAGATCAAATATTCTTGTTCTTCACACAAAAGCTAAAGATTTAAGGTAGGAGTTTTCTCTCATTCACTTACGTTGAGGTTAGGGTATATATATATATATATATGTTTTGGCTATCAATAGTATATATATGCTATGGAATCAACATCTCTTAGGCTTTTTGCAAAGATTACATGTTTTGAATAAAGTTAGGGTTTAATATCCATGAGATCTCTTACTAGTTTTAAAACCCTAATTTTTGGGAGAGTGATGTATTTCCTTCTTAAATGCTTGCTTTATTATGAATTTTGAAACCTTAGTGCTTTGTGTTGGGTAGAAAAATGATGTTATTGTGATCTCATGTATTTTTCTTGGTTGGTTGTGGAATGGTTACATGATATATTTTGGGGATTTTGGATAGATGCTTGTAAATTGAGATAAATGTTGGAATGGTATGCTTGGTTGGGTTGTTTGTGATGCACATGAGTGAGAGGTTCCTTGTAAGGATGCTCACCTCTTCCCAAGAGGTTCCCGGTAAGGATGTTTGGGAAACAATGTAGTGATTGGTGAGAGGTTCCATGTAAGGATGCTCATCCATTCTCAAGAGGTTCCAGGTAAGGATGCTTGAGAATCAAAGGTGACCTAAAAGGGGGTGGAGGTTACCACAAAGTATGCCACCTACCGAAAGAATTGTTGGGAATTGTTTATGACCATTAATGGTTATTATTTGTATGTGGTGCTCGTTTATTCATTTAAGTAATATTTTTACATAAACTTGAGATCCTTTTTAAATGTCACTGCTTTAATTCAAATTATGTATCTATGTTATGTTAAAAATGAGACCGACCGTTTTAAATGTTTTTTTTTCTAAACCTTGTATGAGTTTGAGAGAATTTCTCTACAGAGCTTTGTGCTCACCCCCTACCGCTAACATTTTTCAGATTACCTGCTTGAGGAGGACGTAAGTGTCGAGGATCCCGCTACTTGGGAGACTCCACTTGACGGGAGTGTGGATCCCGAGGTGGACGCATAGAGCGACCTCCCTTCCTTTTGTACTAGACTAGGACATTCTTTTGGAACATTGTGTAGTCTAGCTTCTTTTGTTTATTCCGCTGCGCTACTTTAATTAATTTTTGAGATGTAATAGCCATGACTTGGGCTTATTCTTTTGGATAATGTTGTAAATATTTTATGGATAAATGGATCCGGTGTGGTCAATGTAGTATAATTGCACATGTTGTGTTTTGGGTAGAGCTCCCCGAACAAAGGAGACTCTGTCCGAATTTTATTAAATTAAGGACCCCCGGTTATTTATGGATTTTATTAGTTGTTCCCATGGTATGAATGATTTTAAAAGGTAATGCCTTCCAGGGTGGTTTTTGGGGCGTTACAAGCATCGGGGCTTGACCTTGAACCACTTTGTGATTCATTTTCCATAGCTGCCACTTGACCATGAAATGTATAAAGGTTAATGTTAATAAAAATAAACCAATTACAGATAAAAATTCTGTTTCAAAAAAAACTTACTAGTAAATTATTTGCATGATGTGGAGGGGATGTGTCTACACAACTTGATGTATCTACACCACTGGATGTTGTGACCACTTTGCACTTCCTCTTGTTGTGACCAGTTTGACCACAAGTTTCACATATGATTGCTTTGTATTTCCTTCTCAACTTCACACCTTTGGCAGGTTCATCATTCTCTCTCCTTCTTGCCTTCTTGGGCCTACCAGGTCTTGTGGTTTGATTAGGGGGAATGAGAGTGGCATAACCTATTTTGGGCCACAATTCCTTCCCATTAATAGGACTCATCAGTTGACTATAGCACTTGAGGAATGTTTCAACCTTGTACCAATCAGCCACATGATCCTCTGCTGACAAACCTAAGTAGTTGAGGGCAGACACAACATGTTTATAGGAGATTCTTGTTCAGTCCCACTTCCTACAACTACAAGTCCTATCTTTTATGTTAACTATTGCTCTGTCTTCACTCATCCCAACAACTTCAAACTTTTCATCCCCATTCCATGTAGGAATGAAAGCTGCTGACTCAATTTTAATTGCTTCTAATCTCTTTTGAATCCTAGGATTTATACTTCTTAATTGAATCCCTCTGTCTATGTATTCTTTCCATTAGCCAAACACTTATATTTTCAAGCATTGTTAAGATAGGTTTGTCCCTAGCCTTTACAATACAAGCATTGAAGCTCTCACACAAATTATTGAGTAGCATGTCATATTTGGGCAATGTACTAAAATGAGACCTAGACCAATTGTTTGGTGGCCTTTCACACAACCATTGATAGGCAGATTCATCAACACTTCGTAACTCCTCCATGACATTATGAAATTCAACAATTCTTGAAGACTTAGTAGCCTTCCACAATAAGTCCTTCAAAAGCTAAGCCCTTATGCTCAACTTTGAAGTTGTTATACAAGTGTCCCACATAGAACCTATGTTCTGAATTTGGAAAAAGAGTCTCAACTGCATCAAGTATTCCCTACATGCACAATTGGAGAAGTAAATGAGTCAATGAGTAAGTGTAAACATCAAGTATAAAATAAAACTTGCCTTTTGCTTATTTGATATAAAAGTCCATGCATGGTTGTTATTTATACATAGATCATGCTTCAACAATTGGAGGAACCATGCCCAAGACTTATTTTTTTCCTTCTCTACTACTGCATAAGCAATTGGATACATCTGATTGTTATGGTCAATTCTAATAGCTGCTAGTAAAATGTCATATTGATGGAATTTCAAATGACAGCCATCCAAACCAATTAATGGTTTGCAGCCAAGTTGTAACCCACTTTTTAGTGCCCCAAAACATATGTATATCCTCTTGAACCTTACCTGATCACCTCTTACTGCTTTGGTTTTGATAATACAGGTAGTACCTAGATTGGTTCTCCTCAACTCTTCACAGTAATCCCATAACAACATGAATAGGTCTTTGTCTTTGTCACTAACCCTTGTCATTGCTGCAGCTTTGCCCCTATATACTTGGCTTTTACTTAAGGTCACAACATGTTCTTTCAACACAGTTTGTTTAAGTGATTTCATTGGCCATGTAGGGTTGGATCTCAACCTTTCAACATACGTATATGTAAGTCACTTGGCATTGACATGCTTCACTTTGAAAGTTCTATTGCAACTGTGTGCACCATTAAAAGTTTTAACCTGCATTGTCTTCTCTCCTGCCATGCTGGAAGCATAAATCAACCAATCACACCCTTCCCTACAAATTGTCCTTACTCTAGACTTCTCATTTTTAGTGAATTTTATTTCTTTTCCCCATTTTATTGCATGTTGCCTAATTGCAGCTCTAAATTTAGCAGCTGCTTTGAACAACATACCTAGCTTAAACTGTGGGTCAACCATATCAGACTTTGAATTAAACTGTGGATACTTCACCCTTTATCTCTTACAATCTCCTCCTTCCTCGTCATCCGATGATGAACCACTAAGACTTAATAACTCTTCACTGTCATAGTCTTCACCATACAAATCATTATTAACATCCATTGTTGTGCCTCTATTACTATCAACGCCTTTCCCTTTGTCAACCCTTTTCCCTATCTCCTTGTTAAGACCAACAAATTCAACATCCTTATCAACAAATGTCTCATACAATTGATCATCAATGATGTCATCCTCACTATCAAAAAATATTCATAGTTTGATGACAACCCTTCTGAGTATGAGTCACTCTCATTCATATCCCCATCACCACTTGATTTTGAATATTGCTCATGAACATGGTCAGTCTCAACTCCAACTTCTTGTTGTATGGTACCACAGTTTGACTCAACCTGACTTTGGTTAATATGGTCAACATAAATATCAATTACTCTATCCTTATTAGCCCAATTGATAATGTCCAAGACCTACACATCATTTTCTAACACCAGCCATCCATGCCAAGATCTATGATAAAATTTATTAATTTCATAGTATCCTAATGAAATCTCATCAGCATACAATCTCATAGTATCCTTTAACATATTATCCAACTCAATCAATGAAATCTCATCAACATGACACATATCAATGTGATTGACCTTCCCACCAGTATATGCTCTATCACCCAAATGTTCCAATCTGCCACCATGATGCAATCTGATAGTAAAATATTCAGAAGATTGATTTGCATGTACCACCAAATGGCCAACAAGCTACACACTGTTAATATGATATACCCCCACAATGCAAACACAATTGAAAAAAAGTAACAAAATAACAACACACACAAACCTGCATGCAGATAAAAATTGATCCCCACAATAGACCCACAAACATCCCAGCAATGAACCCCACAATGCAAACACAATAGAAAAAAAGTAATAAAATAACAACACACACAAACCTGCAAAGAAAAATTAGTCCCCACAATAGACCCACAAACATCTCAACAATGAACCCCACAATGCAAACACAATAGAAAAATAATAATAAAATAACAAACACACAAACCCACATACAAAAATTGGTCCCAATAATATACCCACAAACATACCAGAATGAACCCCATATTCCAAACACAATAGAAAAACAAACACAAAAAATACGATTGCCATAACATGGTGCATCCCAATGAGTCTATAAATCGTTGGTCACCTTCCTCAGCAACCACGACGTTTTTGAATCAAGCAGCTGAGCTGGTACAGAATCAACCCACCAAGTCTGTAAATTATTCGTAGAGAATATACACAACCTCTTTCTTTGACTGTGAAGCCCTAGACGAGAATCATGCTACCTCTTCATCTTTCTTTCTCTCTCAGTACTTTGAAAATGTGAAGGCTGGGATGTAGTTGATCGGTTTCTTGAACCAAGGTGGTTTCATGTGCAAATCACATGTGAGATTACCTTGTTCATTTACAACGTTACTCTTCTGAGTTATCACGTGTTTTGCACGTGATCAAAAAACAGACGGTAAATTCAACGGCGGTTAGGCGTTGGACCTAATTGCTACCGTTTTATTTCTTTCAGGGTACAATGTGAGAATTTCTATCTTTCAGGGTGTAAAGTGAGAATTTAGCAATCTTTCAGGGTGCAAAGTGAAATTTGCCCTTTTTTTTGACATAATCAACTCTCAAATCGTGCGCATGGGACACTTCTCCTGCTAAGTTGGATGGAAAGTATGACATTGCATTTTAGTTCACAAACCACGTAAGGGTTATGTGAAATTTTTTAAATGTTAAGGTAAAGTGCATTTGAGATATATCACAATGGGGAAAGTGAAGTTTGCCCTTTTTTTTTTAGATTCACATATGGTTGATATTTAATTTTGACAACAACCTCAATGACATAACTATACTAAATTATTGGACCAAATAAGTAAGGGTGTGCAAATATCTAGAAAATCGACACGGACACCGGTCCGCCTCCGACAGAATCAGAGTTTGAAATTTTTTTCGAAAAAACTCCGACTACAACTTTTATTAATTAATAATTTTATATAAATTATAAATTATATTGTAACATATAAATATAAAATATTAAAACACAAAGACGTGAACTGCTCTGGGGAAAATTGCATTTGGAAGTTTGGTTTAGGGGGTCCTAAATGATCTCGCACATTGCCCATTTCTTGAGAGACAGGTCTCAGCTCTTATTTGGACTAGATTCTTTCTTCCTTTTGTCTCCATGTTGAGTTGGCACAACTGAAGAGCTACGCCTAAACACTTCTGTCATGCTAGCGTGAAGATTTTTAGATACTGAGAAAAGGAAGTCAGATGACTGCAGCTCGACAATGAACGTAATCAAGGCCACCTTGTCGTCCAAACCATCAATTTGGAGGGATTCTTGATTGAAGTCCCTGCACACACTTTCTGAGCGACTCGTCTAGTTTCTGTTTGATGCTCAAAAGGTAAGAGGTTGGTTTGGGATGGCTTCTCGCACCGATAAAGTGGGAAACAAATAACATGGGTAGTTCCTTGAAAGAGGAGATAGAAGATGGAGACAACCTATTGAACCAAGCCAGCGATGAACCTTTGAGTGTAACGGTGAAAGCCCTGCATTGGACTGGGTCCTTGTACCCATGGAGTTCCATCTAGTTCTTATAAGTGTTGAGTTGATCAAAAGAGTCTTTTGTTCTATCGAAGGTCTCCATGGTTGGCAACTTAAACTTGGTAGGAAGAGGAAAATGTTGGATTTCAAGCATGAAGGGAGATTCCGTCTACTGGACTAGAGCCTCCATTGTCACTGGGACTCTATTTCTTAACTATTTTCTTCGCGTTCCCTAGTTCGTTCTGGACTTCCCTTATTCTTTCCTTCCAGTATTGGTTCAAAGGATTCTGCTGGGGTCGAGGCTAAGGATTTTGCCTCCTTTCTTCAATAATTTTGCTATGAGCCTCATTCTTACAATCTTCCTAAGCCTAATAGTGGTGAACGTTCTTGCCTAAATGGCTTCAGTGATCCTCCTCTGTCACCCCATTAAGAGGATATGGAGGATGAGGATGAGGATTTTGAGATATTGTTCGTTGCTGAGCAGTGAGAAGGGCAATGATTTGTTGATTTTGCCGGAGAAAACACAACATAGTGTGTTGGTAAGTTTCTAGTTCCTCCACCAGAGGCGGATCTACGGGTAGAGGCAGTGAATGAGGAATCCTATGTTGATTTCTAGGGTTTTGGCTCATGTTTCTTGTCAATACTGTCAATCAAATAGAGAAAGAGATGATTTTAGAATAGAACGATGACAATTGTTCCCACGAGCGATACCAAACTGATGGTGCAAGAAACAGAGTTGTCGGAATTTGGAATGTGATGCGTGCAGAGTTATGATGTATGTGAGCGACCAATATTATCGACTAGAAACCAATAGAATAGACGAGTTTAAGTGATTCGCAGGCTGAACAACTCGACTAGTCCATTGTGAATAACGTCTTTTGCTCCTATGTTCGGTGTATTGTTTGAGGAAGAATAAGGGAGTAATTACAGAGAATTAAATCCCCTTGTTCCTTAGGGGATCTCTCTTATTTTATAAGCAAAGGTTTTTGTCTTTATTCAAGATTGTGTAGTCCCCTCAATCTGTTGGAATCATTTAGGGAATATTTAGTCGTTAGAGGAAATACTAACCAATGTCCACGTGGACTTCTAGAAGCGGTGAAGTGGCATGCTTGAGGCGGTAGCTTGTTGCCCAATGTAGCATTGACTTGTTGAGCTCTTCTTCTTATTCTTCTTCTTCTAGTAGCTAGATCCGAGCTGGTGTGATTGTAGCCAAGTTGCTTGGATATTACTTGGTAATCTGAGAGTTGGTAAACTTGTATTGGATGGCCCGGGTCTGGTCAATCTAGCAGAACTCAATAATATTGAGTTGTAATGAATTAAGCTAAGCTGTAATTTATTGATATCATCAAATTGTTAAGTGGTTTCATATAAAAATAATCGTCCTTACAAGAATCAATTACCAAATTAACTTATTTTTTGACTTTATTTCAGTTATACCATTTTTTTTAAAGTGAATAATATTTTGCACCTTAACCTTCACCTCAAAAGATCAATATTTTCACATAACACGCTCAATTGGACAAATCGGTAGTAATTTGGCCCAATAGCTATCTTTTGTTGCTTTTTCTGTTACAAATTGGTACGTTTTACGGGTAACTTGACTATAGTTCAGGACTACTTTTCGGTTTCAATGTAAAAAAAGGTTTTTTATTTATTTATTGAGAACGTGTTTTGTTAATACATGATTAAAGTTACAAAATAAGGGTAATTAGATAAGAATTCAAGATTAGGTTTGTACCACAAAGTTTCTATTGGAACACAAGATTGCCAGTGACATTGGACACAGATGGTCCTAATTTAGATCCAAACAAAAGCAAGAGAAGACATCATTCAGTGGAAAGACTCTGGAGATGGGAATAGATTCCTCAAGTGGGGACTACTTGGATATCCATGATTCATATGTGATATGATGAGGTGCCAAAACAAATTTATCAAAATATATATTGCTTCAATTTTCTATGAAAAAAGTTTTATCATATTTAAGATAATAAGGGATTGTTTAAGTGGTAATACGGAAAAGCTGTAAATTCAAATGTCTTGAGTTTCAATCTTGACAACCCTTTAGGACAGGCCATGAGAGATTTATCCCTCATGAATACCTTAGTCCCGGCGTGGATGACTTGCTTTTAATTAAATCGGGGAGGAGATTAGTCTAGGTGTGCATAAACTGGTCCAGACACCCTTAGCGGCTCAAAAAAAAAAAAAACTAATATTTCAATAAAGTCATGATTTTAAATTTTATTATGAAGTGATGATGGCGAAATCCAAATTCAAAACATATTTTGTGTTATATTACATATGAAATCGAATAAGGCTAAAAAAGTTGAATTAAAAAGAAATTAGGATCTTAAAAAAATACATTTGTGGACCTTAAGAAATTTTTAAAATTGAGAGGCCTAGGCAATCATCTTAGAAAAAAAAAAAAAAAATTTATCTTAGTAGTCTATGCCTGAGGCAACCGTTAGTAATATTACATTAGAATTAAAGTTACAAAAAATAAATCAAAACTTTAGGTAAGAGACAAATGTAGGGTACAATCATATCAATCACTAAAAATCAAGCCTCAAGCTATATGAGTTTATAGTTGATTTAAAACTAATCAAAATGTCTGTAAAAGGTATCATCGAGTGGGGCGGTCCAGTAGAGTATCGGTTTCTCACCTTAATGTTGGAGGTTCAAGTTTTAGAGTCCATATTAGGGGTCGATAGTTGAGCATTATGCTAGTCTATCTAAGTTTATTCTCGAGAGAAATAATAGACGATCAGGATCTCATGATCCTATTAGTGAAGACTTATTGGAGTGGTGTATGAATTGTCCCACCTTTTTCTTATTTCATTTTTTTTTAAAAAAAGACGTCATTTTCGATGGTGTACATATGCGTAGGTGGTGGGAATAGAATAATGTTATGCTTACCAAAATTTTTATCAAAAAATATTTTTATCAAATGAGTTGATAATTTTATATTCAATTAAAAATATTTTGATCAATATTTGGTGGGTCCAAGAATGATTTGAAATTGCCAGCTCATTTGATAAAATACTATGATAAAAAATTTAATATGCATGGCATTTGCATTTCCCGTGCAGATATTTTCTGGGTGGGTGGACTATCGAGGACTCTGCTTTACCATCGCAGTCTTGAGCAATTCCCTTTTCAATTTTCATTTTCTTGTATCATCTTGGCCGTTTAGAGACAAATAATACCACTCGTTTCTGCAATGGAAGGTGTATTGGGTCTTCTCAAAGTTCGAGTTCTCAGAGGCATCAACCTTGCCGTTCGCGACCGCCGCACCAGTGATCCTTACGTTGTCATCACCAAGGGTGATCAGGCCCGTAACTCTCTCTCTCTCTCTCTCTCTTAAATTTATTAGCGCAATAATCGAGCATCTTTTGCATAAAATCCAGATTATAGGATGAAAAGAATTTATAAAAGTTCGAACTTTTTTTTTTGAACTACATAAAAGTTTTAGCTTGAGAAAGGGTTTTGTAAATATTATTGTTAAGTTCCATTGCAATAACTAATCTTAAGTTGTAATTTTATCTCATTTCATGAGAACATAAGCTCACTGATTGGCATAACATTTTATATAGTTGTTGGTTTTCATCTTCTACTTGTGAAATGCTTAGAAGAATACAAGAACAGAAGAGCTTGAGTCTTTGGGAAAGGCATTAGGGTCTCAAGTTACTTGAGAATTAGTTCTCAAGAGCCAGAGAAAGCGCAATTTGCAGTTGTTGGATTAAAATTGCCAAGAGTTGGTTCTGTCATGTACAGAATGGGAAGAACATGACCCCAGGAAAGATTGAATTTTATATTGGAGATATGGGTTTTGAGTTGTGCGTTAAAATATTAACACCCCCATAAGGGTTGACAGATATTTCTTGGTGTCAATTGTAGTATTAGGTATCAATGGAATGGAATTTTCAATGGCTTAGTTGCTTACTAATTAAGACTTAAGACATTAGAAAGAAGCCAATATGGGGAAGTCAATTTGTTGGTAACTTGAAGAGACAGTATGAAGCTGAGGTCCAAAATTTGAAAGTACCATGGCAAAGGACGTAATCAGAGTTTTTGATTTGCTCACTGGAGTACAAGTTATAATCACTAAGCTGAGGTCTCTAGCGAGAAGCTGAGAGTAGTTCCGAATGCTTGTTGCAGTGATACACAGTGATTGATGCATTTTCCAGAGTGCAGAGTCTTAAACAGCAAGCAGTGAAATTCACAATTTATGCCCAAATCTAAGTAGACTGATTTTGACTTCCAAGAAAGCCAAACCCTCCAAGTAGTCTTGCCATGATTTTGCTCAATATTGGATTCAGCAAAGAAACAATTGGAAGTGCTTTTTTTTTTTTTGAAACTTTTTTTTAAAAGAACTTTCAACAATTCAACCAACAGACCAACCAAACCAATCCATATCTCCCAATAAGGGAGCGAACCAAGGGTCGAATAGAACTCAATATAATATTAATAACGGCCACAGTACCAAAATCCATACTATCAGGAGGGCCAACTTAATAAGCGCTTCAAAATTTACCAAAAATGGAAAACTAAGGGATGAAAAAGCACATTTAAAAGAAGGGAGGGAGGGGGGTTGCCCCTTGGTCTTATTGTGGCTTGGCCACTGGCTATCTTGCTTCCATCATGCTCTTGATTCATTCTTTACAACCAATTTAGTTTGTTTGTTCTCTGCAAGCTGCATGCTTTTGCTTTGTGAGATGACTCCCTGGAATGTGAGAGTTTCTTGCACCAACAAAAATTATGTTCTTCCATCTTCGGTTTCTGTGAACAATATAGCTAGCTTACATTTTTTGGTTCCATTTTTATCCATCACCTTGGATTGGCAGATAGAATTTATGATCAGTCTTTTTATGCAGTACTGAGGAATATGGCAGCTAAGTGATAGCCAGCATTTATTGATATATTTGGCTTTTGAACATGACTGGACCTGCTCACTTACTGATTAACAGTTACTATCTTTTAATAGGTGCCCCAGTAATTGGTGACTTGTTGTAATAACACTTGCTTAAGCTGCCTAATGCATTATTTTATTCGACAATGAAAATGCACATAATTTTCTGAATTTAATTGAAGCTATGTGGTTGTTGATGTTAATCTTCTCTTGATGTCTTATCCATCATTGCAGAGAGTAAAGACTCGTGTACAGAAATACAACTGCAATCCTGTTTGGGATGAAGAGTTAACTCTTTCCATAAAGGATCCAAATGTTCCAATCAAACTAGTAAGGAAAGCTTTCCATTATTGGTTGCATATATTTTCTGTATGCTAGTCACTAGTTGCTCAACAGGTAATGAAAGCCATATGTTTTGTGATGCTTCTTTGGCTCATTGATTCACAGGCTCTGGAATGTGACTTAGAGAATACATAATATAATTACTCTTTTAAACATGATTGAGTTAGGGCAAGTGAACAAAATTTCTTAGAGATGGGTTCTCTTAGATGTCAATTTTGGGGGTTTCCAAAGGCATGAATATATTCTTGCTGCTTATTTTCCCTTTTCATTTTAAGTACCGCAATTTCTAAGCATACTATACAGTTTCGTGATGCCTACGGTTATCTTTCTTGACTTTGTTAAGGACCATAAAATGCCAGCAACCATATGAGCGGATTTTTGATAACACTGGATTTTCATTCTTTTCAGGCAGTGTTTGACAAAGACACATTTACTGAAGATGACACAATGGGTGAGGCAGAGATAGACATCAAACCATACCTTGATTATCTGAATATGGGAGTGCAAGGCGGCCTCCCAACTGGTACTAAGGTCGGTAGAGTTCAGCCAAACAGCGAAAATTGCCTAGCTGATGAGAGCTGTATTGTCTGGAACAATGGTAAGATCGTTCAGGACATGCGTCTCAGATTGAGAAACACAGAATGTGGTGAAGTAGAAGTCCAGATCGAGTGGATTGGAATTCCAGGTCTTCAGAGTTGAGGTACATACTTTATCTGCTTCCTTCTTGTTGTGCTGTAAAAGTTGGTTTCAGCCTTGCCATGCAAAAGTGTACTGCTCTATATGTACAAACATAAATAATGTAACCCAGTGATTAGCTGGAATGTTCCAGTTTGTTGAATAAGAACTGCCTTGTAATAACGGTATAATAGTGTTGGCGTGGTTCAATGGCTGGGCATTATGTTTCTTATTGGTATCCTTTTTAAAGGTCCTCTTTCTGAACTTCATTCGACACTAAAACCCCATTTTCTGAACAGGAAGGAGATGAAGTCGAAAGTAAAATCCCGAAACTGAGATAAAACAAAGAATATACAGGTTAATCCAGAAATGATGTTTCAAACCCAACAATGACAACCAATGGAACATAAGCCACCTAAAGATAAGTGACCTTCAATCAGCCAGACCTTTAGCATTCCTAGTAACACAATTTTCTTGAACGAAGATCAATATGACGCCACTGCTCACCTTTGGCTGCGGTCATGCGGGTTATGCAAGATATCAACTGGCGTGCAGAAGATTGTCAGGGGTGAAGAAGGGTACCCTGGTTCCAATTGATCCATTTCAGTTGTTTGCTATGACTAAAACGAAGAGATTTGCCCAAACCTGGGTAGTATTTGCGGACGCTGGGGGGGGGGGGGAACTCCATAAAAGTAGGTCCTAAACCAACACTGCGAGGAGCATCATCAACGGGCTCAATGAAGGAAGAAGTGTGTATTTACCAATTCAACAACAAAGGGGGGGATTGTAGACGTATAGCGTGAGGGTGAGCATCGAAAGTATAAGAAGCCGCCACGGGAAGAGTAAAGTAAAGTTTAGTTTGAAGGTGTAAAGCAAAAAGCACAAGGAGCAAGATGAACAAAACGCAAAGTGACGATTAATTGTTTGTAGAGTCACGATTTTAAAATCTCACATCAATCTGAATCAATAAAATAACTGGGTTTGAAAATCTTGGATTTACAAAGAGCTCTCACATGCATGCAATCCATAAATTTATTACCAAAATATTATTTGGATTTAATATATTGATTTAATTTATTAGTCATTAGATTAGTAGTGAATCTCAATCTCAATCAATATTGAGGATTATTGTAAATGTAATGCTTGCAATTAATTAAGTCAGCAAAATTAAAACCAAGCAATGTGATAGAGCCAATATGATTATAAATGTATCGTGCCGTGTTATAAAAGTAGTTTCATGTCAAATTGTATTTTTACTTAATACCAAATGTATCTATAGTAGAGGTCGTGTAGTTTATAAGTTGTGTTTATGCCATATTTACTCAATTTCATGTTAATTTATTTATTAAATTAGTCGATCAAAACAACATATTTATAATTTATAATTTGAACTCGTTAGAGTTAAACTCATATATGTTATTTTTGGATAGATTTTCAACCTGGTATTTCCTCAGAATTCTGCTGTATTTATTGATGATTGATTATTGAGGATTGAAGTTTGAGGGAACTGAAATGGAGAAAATTCTTTCGGATCCTAAGAAACATCACCAGCTCTCGAATATTATATGACGAAAATTGACAAGAGTTGAAAAATGAGAAGATCCGAATCTTGTCCGAAATATCTGACACGTCGGAAATTAGATTCGTCGTCCTTATGACGGCATCGGAAGCCAATAATAGAGAGTCGGCGATGTTTTTATATGATTGATGAAGGGCTCTGCTTTCAGCCGAACGATCAGCCCAAATTCTCCTCCACTTTCAGTCGCGACGAGGGAGGGATGAAGATGTCTAAGGTTCAGCTTGTGGTCCTGCTATTTTTGGCTTCCATCTCCATGTTTCAGCTACGGGTTAGTATTGGATAAATTTTTTTTTTTTTGATTGAAATAAAAAAGATGGGCTAAAGGTGAGCGGTTAGAGACTATTTCGATAGACCCTTAATCACGGTGGGATTACGAGACTCCTAACTGTGCCCATTACATTTATTGGGAACAAACGTAGCTTAGATCGGTTAGCCACTGGACCAGCCCACTCGGTTGTTCTTGGATAGCATTACTCTTACTCTTAAACTGCCCCTTTAGTGTATTGGGTGAACACAATCTTTTGCACAACCATGTCCTCTGTGCCTTTTCCTCCAGCACTGCTAGGTTGTATTAGCTCAGAAGTCTTCTCAAATTATCTTCATGTTTAACTTCCTGATATCCCCACTCTATGGTGTGACAACATCTCAGCTTTGGCATTAGCTACCAACCTAGTGTTCTTTGCTCGCACTAAACATAATGAAATTGATTTCTATTTTGTTTGAGAGAAGGTCACCCTTAAAGAAATTCAAGTCAATTTTGTATCTAGTGACGACCAGTCAGCTAACATCCTTACTATGGGCCTATCTCATTTCAGATTTTTGTATCTTCGTAGCAAACCGATGTTGTGTCCTACTGCCATCAGTTTGAGGGGGTATATATAGAGTACTCCTACAATAGAGTCAAGTTGCAGCAATAGTCTGATGACATCTAATCCAACCAACACTGATGATGTCACTGCGGATCAAGAGAGCATGAAGTCACTGACTGCCTAACAGAAATGAAAGAATCTCTCGCTGTCAAGCAATTCATTCACGTGTAATTTAGAGATTAGACATCATTGTTTGTATATAAAAATGAAAGGGTCACACCATTTGTACATAGAGTTGAGATTATATCAATGGAATAAGAATTGCTTTCACTGATCTCTCTCTCTCGCCCTATCCCTCTCTCTATCTCTTCTTCATACTCTCTGCACTTACTCTGCATCTAGCCGATTCTTTGCATTACCAAACGTAGGTTGACTCTTGTAAGATTTATGAGAATGCTCGAGTGTAGGTTGAAAAAAGAAACTTCCCTGTCACTTGTGAACTGTACTAAAATAAAATGGCTCTTGCAGAACTTATTAGGATCTATGTGTATGCAGGCTGTTGTAGTGGAACCGATTCCTCATCTTAAATTTGACTCTCAGATTCTTCAGGTATGCTTTCTGACTTGCATGATAGGGTATAAATTTCTCATTCTACTCTGCTTTGTTAAGTTGTTTACAACTTTAAGACTCGTTTATTAAAATGGCTACCCAGGAGTCGATCGTTGAACTGATCAATGGAAACCCAAAAGCTGGATGGAAAGCTGCCATGAATGCTCGATTCTCTAACTACACTGTGGGTCTTCTTAACTTGCAGGACATTGTTTTTGCTAAATCTTTCAAATTCTTTCGGGTGAATGACACTAATATTTTAAGAATCCCAATTCACACCCTCAAATATTAAAAATTTTCAGGGTACAAAGTGTCATTCACCCAATTCTTTCATCAACAAAGGCAACTGAGAGTTTGTTCTGTACTTTTAGCTGCCACTTATGTTATTATTATTTTTTTTGGGTACAAAGGTTGGCCAATTTAAGTACCTCCTTGGAGCTAAACCAACACCACTTGGTGATTTGAAGAATATTCCTGTTAGAACTCATCCGAAAGGTCTAAAGTTGCCCAATCAGTTTGATGCACGCAAATCTTGGCCTCAATGTAGCACCATTAGAAGAATTCTTGGTCAGTTAGTTGCTTGGACTTTGTTAATTGGGCAAATGACATTTTGCACGACTTTCACATTCTGAATTTATATGATAAAAGATTGAAATTCTCACACTGTACCCTCTATCAAGTAAAAAAGTAATAATGTGCTCCATTTTAAGAAAGTTGAGTACAAATTTTTTTTGTAAAAGGTTTACAAATGAGTATTAAGCAAACAAATGTATATAAAAATACGATAATATAACAAATACAACAAAAGTATTGTAAAAAAAAGCAACGAACATTTGGTTTTGGACTATATTGCTATATTTTTGTCTGATTGAGGGTGTAATGTGAGAATTTTATTCTTTTAAGCTATAAATTAAGAATTTGTGAATTTTTTAGGGTGCAAACTATTTTTTATCCTTGTTAATTTTTGACTCTTTGAGAAAGGTGCTAATACTTTTACTTTCTATGTCATCCACCGAATGATTATCCCCATCAAAGATCAGGTGACAAAAATTTTCATTTGTCTTGCAATATTCTTCTTTAACGTTGATGTGGTCGTTCGAATTCTTAGCTGATCTCCTTCTCACTGAATCAGGGGCACTGTGGTTCTTGTTGGGCTTTTGGTGCCATTGAATCACTATCTGATCGTTTCTGCATCCATTTTGGCTTGGTAAACTCTTATGATATGTGGATGCAAGGATCAAAATTTTGTTTCCGTAGAAACATAAATGAAATGGTGGTTGAATAACAGATTTATGTTTCGAGGTGTATTGATCAATGTTTTAGAAACAAATATTCAATTTTTTTCTTTTTCCATTCTATTTCGAAAAATGTTTTCGAAACATTTATGAAACGTTTTCGTTTCTTAGATGATTGAAACAATGCACTGAACGAAATTTTGATCTTTGTGTGGACGACAAATTTGGCAGGTTTTCTTCCCACTATAACCTTATGAATCTGTTATCTATATCTTTTTCAGAATATTTCACTGTCTGTCAATGATCTCTTAGCATGTTGTGGCTCTATGTGTGGTCAAGGTTGTGATGGTGGTCATTCTGTTTATGCATGGCAGTACTTTGTCCAAACTGGTGTTGTTGCCGAAGAGGTAAGTATTTTTCTCTTTGTCATGGAATTGTGACTCGTTCATTATATTCCTGCACTTTAGAATGGTTTGAGTAAAACTTTAAAGTTTTCTCTTTTATTGCTCTTGCAACTTCCAATGTATATCTTCTACAATCCGAAGTTTCCAGTTCCAATTAAACTTCAGGACTTCATACTTCAACGATTGGGTGTGTTAGATTTTCAATGTATATTTGGTAGAGTAGTTTTATCTGAAGGAATGGATGTATCAGATTTACTAAAATTAGATATTTTAGTTGGACCAAGACTAGAGTTATCAACTCCTCCCCTATAATATATTATAAACCTATGAGATTCAGATATATAGTGGAAACAGTTGTTCCTGTGAACTTAAGTAGAATTTTTACCGCATCATATAAATCTAGTATCCTTGTTGACTTGTATGTTCGAATTCTAAATGATTTTTTTCCCTGGCAGTGTGATCCATACTTTGATAATAGTGGATGTTCCCACCCTGGTTGTGAACCTAGATATCCCACACCAATGTGTGAAAGAAAATGTGTAAAAGAGAACCTGATCTGGAGGGAATAAAAACATTTCAGTGCCAACGCCTATAGAATCGACTTGGATCCATACAATATTATGGCAGAAGTTTATAGCAATGGACCAGCTGAGGCCGCTTTCACTGTCTATGAGGTAAAAAGAATGTGAAAAATAAAAAAATAGTACACATTTTGTGCTCCATTTTCATGTGATGTACTCGTACTTGCTGCAACTGTGTGAATGATTCTGCAGTGTTCTGTTCTGCCATCCTTTCTTAGTGTAAGTTTGAAAATTGAAAAAAAAGGGCAAAGTGCACTTTTGATTCTTTAAGAATTCGACTTTTGTCAATTTGCTTCTTGGTCCCTAAAATTGTCAATTCGTATTTAGATAGTCCATACGTAGACAAACCGTTAAGTTATTTAATGGAAGTGACCACGTGACATTCATTCAGATAATATCACGTCACTAACCCGTGATCACTTCGTTTAAACATCATTGTTTTGTTGTCTCTGTTGCACATTGCTGCAGAATGCTTTGTGAATCAAAGTTCCTTCCTTCTTATCATGTTGATGGAATCTGATTGTTACTTGGCATTATATTATATAAACCGTGCAAAAAACGTTTTTTTTTTGTCGTATAATATATTTGACTGCTATAGTCCATCCACTATAGGATTTTGCTCATTACAAGTCAGGAGTTTACAAGCACATGACAGGCGATGTCATGGGGGGTCATGCTGTCAAGCTAATTGGATGGGGAACTACTGATGACGGGGAGGATTATTGGGTATGCTCATGAATAACCTCATCAGTTGTAACTATATCTTTAAAAAGTGTAATTGCTTACTAAAAATTATAATTTTCAAATCGGTACAGAAAATGTTTTCGATACCTTTTGACCTTTAAAATTTGTAGCTTTCATTATCAATGACAACATTTTATGACCGATCATATTCTTTAAAGTTATAAGTTACACCTCTAAAATTTTTTAACTTAACCTTAAGATATTATAACTTTTGATACGATACCTTCCTCATTACCGTAATCACCCTCATGTTTCTTATTGTTAGCACTGCATTTCGTTTTTGAATTGATGTCTATGATGGTGACCTCGTTTTCTACTCACTGTTGCAGCTTCTTGCAAATCAGTGGAATAGAAGCTGGGGTGATGTATGTTCTGCATCAGATTGTTTTTTCTTTTTAGCAAAATAGAATCTTATTTGGAGGACCTAATTCAATGTAATCATTGAATTATTAACGAGTTCCAATGTTAATGAAACCTACTTTCAATCTGAGGATCACAATTGATTAGGTCTCCAAATTAGATCCAAATAGTATTTTCGTTTGTTTTTTTGGCTTCAATAAGCTTTGTGTCTTGGGCTCTTGTTAATTCCTTAACTTGCTTTCTGAATGGCAGAATGGATATTTCATGATTAGAAGAGGAACAAATGAATGTGGCATTGAAGAGGGTATAGTTGCAGGAATACCTTCTTCCAGAAACTTGATTAAAGAGTTTGGTAATGTGAATGCTTTTCGTGATGTTTCAGCTTGAGGGGAGAATTGTTATACTTAAAATGAGTCGTATTTACATGTGTAATTGGAATTTGGTGGATTGAGATACTCTCTATTGTATTTATTTTTCCATCCCACTTGAATCTACGATCACCTATAAATCACATAAACTACTGAATGAACCTATAAAAAATAAATTTTTTTTTTCGTGTAAACAATACAATATATATTCGTACTTGATTACATAGACGGACTTACCGAAAAATCATCGATCAACTAAATTGTTGATACAAACTTATCTATGTTGTAATTTTGATTATTGACCTTTTTCTTTTTCTGGTAGGTTGTCATCTTATCCTGCATGTCCATTTTTTGTATACCTCTCGATCTGAGTAATGTCAAGGATTGCATCCATCCCACTTGCCTTGAGAAACCTGTCAACATAGAACAAACACAAAAATAATCCAAAATAGCCAGGGTTTCAAGAAATAAACTTCCCGTTTGCTAATGTTCAATTAAATAATTTTTTAAATGAAAACAATTTTTATCCAAAAACTAAAAATAATTTTGATTATTATTTTGAAAAAAGTGATCCACATGTTCTTTGTATATGAACGATACACTTAGGCATATATATCTGTGTGTATGTGTATTACTATATAAGCGATTAAGTTCGAAGGAAGAGAGCTAATCGAATAAACATAAAAGCCCATGTTTAAAAACAAAAGATAGAACAAAAAGTACTTATAAAAAACAAAAAAAGAAAAGAAAAATACATATAGAAAACTTTTTTTTTATTTTATATTTCTAAGTTTTTATTTTTGTTGTTATATTTCTTTATCAAACGGTACCGGAATGTTTTTTAATGAAGCAATGGGGGCCTACTTATCTAATAGTACTCTTGCCATGGATAGGCAGCCTCCTGGCGCAGTAGATTGCATATTAACGGCTATATTTGGGTTGTGAATACTCTGCCGAAGGTGTACCCAACCATATTCTCCATGTTCTTCATCTGAAACTTTAGCCCTGAATTTTAAGCACAAAAATGCAGATTTTAATTCAAAATTTAGCAACTCTTTTAGAGTTAGGCCATGAAGAATATATATATATATTTTTTTATGAATTCGGACGTGGATGAAGGAGATTAATCGAGATGTGTGTAAGTTGACCCGAACCCTCCTCACTGTAATACCAAATAAAACAAAAGAGTGTATGTTCATGTCTATATATTGTACCTGTACATATGAGCGTCAATGGCAGCAGGAGTGTCATTGGAGTCCACTAGGCAGCCTTCACTCACCCAGCAGTCTCCACAGGAGTCCAACACCCACCCTTGTATCCGACCTTCCTGCAAGTAAGTAGCAAGTTGGTTACAGTTAGGACAAGCAATCAATCGTGTCGCGTTTAATGTCTTTTGATCATCTTTTGGTGCAGATCAATAACAAAGGCTTGAATTCTGTCTTAACTTCGACTTCGGAAGATGTATCGATGGAATCATCAAAAGGAGTCGATCGAATTCTCTTTGAGTTTGGAGGTTTCTGATGACAATCAATTCAGAAAAATTTCCTTGGTAAAAATAAGATTTGATGGTGGCCCTCGCCCAGCTTCTGAATGGATACATACCTCAACGTAGCTTCTGAATGTTTCAATAGCCTCCATTGCTCTTGCTTTTGCATGTCTAGGCTCCGAGAGGACATTCATTCTAAGTTCTATCGATTCTAATGGTTCTTCAAGATCTTTTATAAGACTACCAATTCCTTCATCCGATCCTTCCAGTTTCATACGTACCATTTCAATAATTATTTTCACCACCATGTACGCACCTATGGATTTAATTGCAAAATCTATCAGATTCAACACGATATTAAGCAAGATTAGTAGAAACAATAGAGCTGTATTAAAGGTACTCGTGTTGTAGTACAAGAATTTGGAGACCAAACTCGCCCTAAATCCGACTTCTAGCCTGAATTTGTATGGCTAGATGACCAAATTTGGGTCCAAGCAGAATTGAACCCACATTCTAGTCCGAGTTAATAACCCGCGAATTAAACCAGATTTTAGTGAAAAGTAAATCCAAATTTTAGCCCAAGTATGTACATAATGAGTTCAAAAATGTAAGCATGAAAAATATTCGTGTTGAGTTTAAGTTCGGGTTGAGAGATTTTGTAACTTACGTCTAATCTATATTGATCTTCCACTCCTTCCAACCTGCTTAAATTGTATTTTTACCCAAAACACTGCCTTACGTCATTCTCGTAGGATATATTATCATAGGATGGGACCAGAAAGAGAAGAAACTAACCATCATCGAGAAAGTAGTTCTCTTTGAGTGCACCATGACCAGAAGTTTCCATCATCAGATGTGCTTCAATCCCATCCTTATTAAGCTGAACACCCTTATCAATAACATTCCGATACCCGACCCGATACAAGCAATGGTGTCCTCCTCTACTGTTAATGAATCGAGTGAGTGCAATGCTGGTACGAGCATCAGTAACGATCGTCGTTCCCGGGTGTTCCCTCAAAACAATGGCCGCCATAAGCGCAATGAGCTTATCGCCGTTGATGGGGTTACCCTCATTGTCCACCACGCCACTACGATCAACGTCTGTGTCGAAAACAATGCCGAGATCGGCAGTGTTTTGTAGTACTGCAGCTCTTGTTAGGGCCATTGCAGTTTTGTCTTCAGGGTTGGGAATGTGGTTGGGAAACATTCCATCAGGCCTGAGGTGAAGAGAACCAAACGTGTCTGCTCCAAGCTTGTCTAACACATCCCATGTGAAGAACCCTGCTGACCCGTTTCCAGCGTTTACTATTATCTGCATTTCCAAAATTAATGTCATCCTAGATTTTTCAAAAGTTGTGTGTTTTGTCTTGCATAGTTCCAATTTCTCTCAATTTAATCTCCAATATTTCCCATTTTAAGTTTAGAGCAAATTACACTTAAACCCCTTTAAATTTACCTCTCATTTCATATAACCCAAAAAATTATACATTTTCTCACGTTGCACCAGAAACTATTGATTTGAATATCACATTGCCCCAGTTGTTGAACTCTGGCAAATTTTTTAGGGCATGTCGTTAAAAAAACAAAATTATGCCTAGCCGATTAGTGAAACAATGCATCTCCAAAAATTATGGATCCCATTTTGCAGTGTTTCATCATGAAAAATTGCATAGAATTGAAGTCAAAAGTTGGTGAAATATGAAACACAAAACAATAGCTTAAAGTGTAATGTGAGAGAACGAAAAATGCATTAGGGTTTAAAACTGGTGGGCATGCATGGATGGGACATCTGCGAATACACGCACATGCACACACTACAAACACATATTCATGTATCCACACAATCACACACACAAAGAGAGAGAGAGAGAGGAGAAACCTGAAAATTTTCAAGTGGAGTGTCATAGTGCAATGGATGGTTGACTCTCTTCTTGATAATGTCTCGGAGGTGGTTGGCATAGGTGCTCATAAAATCAACTCTTGTTGGAGTGGGCAGTGTGGTTGACACCTTTGCAAGCCTGTTGGCGTATTTATAAGCAGCTTTGTCGCATATCTCCTCAACCTCTGGAGAAGTTAGACCTCCTTTCTTGGTGAAAAATTTCAGACCATTACGAGTGTATGGCAAGTGTGATGCAGTCATCTGCAGTAACAACATCCATTTTTAAGTCATTTTAAATAAATATTATAGTTTGTTGGATAAATAAATGTGCAAATTATAGTTTGACCCCCTTAATGATAGCTCTCATCTTACGCTTCCCCTCAACTGTAATACTTTTCATATTGTACCTTCAACTAATATTATTAGTTTCACATTTCCTTAATGATTAAGGTATGTAATAAATTAGACAGAAAGTTGTTTCATTTCACCCTCAAATTATGTGATTTTGTCTCAATGAATGGTACAAAAAATGACGAATCACTACTTTTGAGACGATGGAAAACCAATTCAAGTACTCAAAGGGGCATAGTGAGAAATTCAATAGTTCACGGTGCATAATGAGATCGAGATCATAGTTAAGGAGGTCAAAGTATATTCTTTCCGAAATAAATTGTCTAGTGTCATACTTTACGCAGGTTGAGCCATATTGCTGATCGAACCGCTACCCAGACATGAAAACAACACAATAAGAATAAATATGTGTTTAATTTTAATAATTTGGATTATAAATGGATTCATTCACCAGAATTACTAAGTAGAAAGATTGTTATAAACCTAACTATACGCAACTTATGCACTACATGAACCTGGCTACAAATGATTAAATGAGTCGGGTATGGAGGTGGATAAAACTTTAGAACGACACGAACCCAACAATATATGGGTATAGATGAGCCGGGTATCAGGATACTATTTTACACTGACACACAAACCTCACATAACACTACCCGACCCACTATCCTACATAATGCCAATGATACGGAAGAAAAAGGCAAGTTTCTGTCTAACAAATACCTTTATTTGCAGTCTACTGTTTGTGGTCTCACGACATACCTATGGTCCTAATAAAGCGCTTGCAAAATTGACTCACTTAAAGATTTTTTTTTTTTGTGTTCAAATGTTAGAGGTGTTCGGATTAGTTTACGTGCATTTTAACTAATTTTTTTTCCAGTCCGGTTAAAGACAGACCATCCATGCCGGGACTAGAGTTTTCATGAAAGATAAATCCCTTATGGTCCCAAGAGATTGTTAAAATTCGAACACAAGACGTTTCAGTTTACTGTTCGTCTCGGTTACCACTTAAACTACCCATTTAAGAATTAAAAAAGATATGCATATCAAAAATTTTACCAAAAAATGTTTTTATCAAGTGAGTTGACAGCTCCATATCACTTATGTACCCACCAAATGATGATCAAAATGTTTTTGATTGGATATTGAGTTGCCAACTCATTTGCTAAAAATACTTTTTGGTAAATATTTTGATAAGTATAACATTATTCTTTAATAATTTTCACTTGTATAAGCAGTACCATCCCACATTAAAATTCAAAGACAAAGTTTGTTAGCATGGGATTTGGACCATTGAATAGGAAACATAACCATGAAAATTGAGGCTGATCTACACTACCATTATTGAAGCATCATACGCAAATGGAGGCAACACTGTGCTCATGAAGCAAGCTGGTGTAGTTGCAAGCCCCATGTCAAACGCCATACAAACAGCCCGAGCAAGTCCTGCAAACACAGCCACACTCAGCGATGCACCGGAGATTCTAGGGTCCCGGCCAAGCGACACCCTAACCTCCTCCACTCTTCGGCCCTCTTCTCTCTCCAAATTATTGATAACCCACTCGCCAAAGCTCTCTGCAATGGCTTCCACTGCCGGTGGGGTGAGGTCCACCGGTCGACCTTTCTCGCCTTCCACCGCGACTCCGCGGACGTCCGACCCATTTTGGAGCCTCCTAATCTTATCCATTTCTTCGTCAACCACAACTTCATTATATTTTGCCGTGGTAGAAGAATTTACACGTAGTGAAAACTTATTCAAAGGTAATGAGAATGAAATATTTCGGTTTATGTGGACTCCTTTGGTTGTTTCCGATGGTCGGAAGCTTATTTTCCGGGCATTGCTTGGTAGAGCTTGTGAGGGAGTTGAAGTGGAAGCCATTGATTCCGGGGAAGTTGGCTCCTTTGCTTATGCTTCAGAGCTTTTATGGAGATTATATTTGGACCAAGCAATGAAGTTGGGAAGATAAGATGAATTATAACCCTACAATTCAACATTTATCACAGGGAAAAAAAATCTCTCCACAAACTTCCAAACTCCAGAGATATTTCTGTTGTTTTATCGAAGGCATATCTTCTGTCTCTCTTGTTAACTTGATAGCATGTGTATGATACTTCTTCATTTGAAAACGAAAATAGAATATTCTCTGAGCTAGTGTGCTGCTCCTTGTAGATACCAAAATAATTTTTTTCCTTTTTTATTTTTCGGTTTAATGTTAAGGATTGTTTGGCCACCTAATACCTACTTCGACTAATCCCCTCCCCGTTCAAATCAAAGACAAACCATTAACACTGAGATTATGGTATTCATAAGGGATAAATCCCTAATGGCCTGACCTTAAGGGATTGTCAAAAATCGAATTCAGGACGCCTGAATTTATAGTTCGTCCTTGTTACCATTTGAACTATCCCTTAAATTTTTTCTTTTGAGTAATAATATATGTGACGTAGTTATATAATTTAATTTGTTGACCTCATCTATTATTGACATCGTTGAACTAATAGTGAATTCTCTGAGAATATTAATTTGGAAGATCAGTGTAGGAAGATAATAAATCAGCCTTGTGAATGTCAAAACATCTAGCTCTAAAGATCTTTTGTCGAGAGTTCTTCAATAACTAACATATTTTCTCGAGAGCTTACCAGAATATTGTGTAAGCCCCCATGCGTAATGGATCACTATTGAGTGTGTTAAAAATAGTATATTAGATAATACTTAGTTGTTAAGTATATCTAGTTGATTTGAGAATACAAGTGGTTGAGTCTTGGGACTTGTTATGTGGTTAATATTCTAGGAAAGTAAGTGGTTAAGATGTATCTTGCAACCTATATGTATGTTGAAAATATGAAATACATGTATTAAAAATTATTCTAAAAGACTAAGTTACATTGTCTTTATTTTATCTATCATAAATATACCAATGCTGAAATTATAGCTAACATAAGTGGTATCAGAGCTAGTTCGACACTAACTAGTTGGGCGTGAAACTTTTTATTGGATAAACAAAGTCCTAGTGAATAAGATCGAAATGGCAAGTGGAATCAACATATCTACCGATCGCTTTTCCCGTATTTGATGGTGAAAATTATGATTATTGATGTGTGAAAATAAAAACTATATTTCTCTCTTATGATCTTTGGGATTTGATTGAAATTGGATATGAAGATTTAACCGAAGAGATGACAACAGAGATGACAACGGCTCAAAGAAACCAATTAAAGGAAAACAAGAAGAATGATGCAAAGACTCTTCACTTGATTCAACAAGGAGTAACGAATATCATTTGTTGAGATGTTCTCTTTAATGAGAATGACTCTTGGAATTAGAAAGAAAAGAATGTGCAAAATCAAGTATTCCTTGAATATATCTCAACACTCTTTTTGCTGCCCCAAAATGAATTTGGCTTAATTTGTGTATAAACCGAGATAATAAACTTATAGCAAATGAAGATTATGGAAGCTTTGAGCATGGAAATGAAATGAAGAAGTTGAAGTTCTACCACAAATCTCTCTAACACCCAATTCTCCTTCATCTCTTTCTACTTCCACAAGTTCAAACACTTTATCTCCAAGTTCAACTCTAAAGAAAATGAAAAGTTTTAGTGATGTGTATGCTAGATGCAATTTTTGTATGGTTGAACCTGAAAGTTTTGAAGAAGCAATCAAAGAAGATGCTTGAAAGAAAGCAATAGAAGATGAAATTCGTGTGATTGAGGAAAATAACACTTGAGAGTTGGTGGAAAAGCCAAAGAATAAAGAGGTCATTGAGGTGAAGTGGATTTACAATACAAAATTTAATCTGGATGGTTCAATTCAAAAAAATAAAGCAAGGCTTGTAGCAAAAGGGTATTCACAACAACCCGGTGTCAATTACCAATAGACTTTTGCTTCCGTTGTTCGACTTGATACAATAAGGTTTCTTATTTCTCTTGCTTCACAAAGGGACTAGTTTCTTTATCAATTTGATGTAAAATCAGTGTTCTTGAATGGTGTGTTGAAAGGAGAAGTTTATGTAAAGAAACCTCAAGGCATTGCGGTCCATGGTGAAGAAGGAAAATTGTACAAGCTAAAAAAGGCTTTGTACGGGCTGAAACAAACACCTCGAGCATGGTATAGTGAGATTGATTCCTACAATGCAAAAGAGATTTCAAAGAAATAAAAGTGAATCAACCTTGTACATCAAAATACAAGGTAATACCGGTATTCTCATTGTGTCTCTTTATGTTGATGATTTGATTTTTACTGGGAATGATCAAAAAATAATTGAAGATTTTAAAAGTGAGATGATGAAAAGATATGAAATGAGTGATTTGGGACTTCTACATTACTTCTTGGGCATTGAAATTTATCAACAAGAAAATTGAGTTATTATTTGCCAAAAGAAGTATGCAAAAACACTTCTTGAAAAATTTAGAATGAGAAATTGTAAATTGGTGGCTACACCTTTGGTTGTGAATAAAAAATTGTTAAAAGATGATAGAACTAAAGAAGTTGAAGCATCTTTTTATAGAAGTTTGGTTGGAAGTCTTTTGTACTTGACAGCTACAACGCCGGACATCATGTATGCTATAAATTTATTATCTCGGTTTATGCACAAACCAAACCAAGTTCGTTTTGGGGCAGCGAAAAGAGTGTTGAGATATGTTCAAGGAACACTTGATTTTGGGATTATGTTTGGAAAAAAAGTTGATGTCAAGTTACTTGGATTTTGTGATAATGATTGGGCCGAAAATATTGACAATATGAGGAGAACTTCGGGCTATACATTCTCACTTGATTCCGATGTAATTTCATGGGTGTTAAAGAAGCAATAAAGTATGACACAATCATCAGCTGAAGCTGAATATATTTCAGTATCATTGGCTACTTCTCAAGCAATTTGGTTGAGAAGAATCATAAAAGATATTGGTGAAAAACAAGGTGAAACAGCTCTAATTTTATGCGATAATAAATCAGCTATCGCCATGACAAAGAATCTCGTATATTATAGCCGAACTAAGCACATTGCAATCAAACATCACTTTATTCGAGAAGCCGTGGAAGATGAAGAGATTTAAATCAAATATTGCAAATCGAAGATCAAGTGACAGACATTTTTTCCAAAGTACTTCCTAAAGATAAGTTTGAGTTTCTAAGAGACATGTTGAGAATACAACAACAAAGTATTAAGGGAGAGTGTTAAACATAGCATATTAGATAATACGTAATTGTTAAGTGTATCTAGTTTTGACTTGGGAATTCAAGTGGTTGAGTGTTGCGTGTTGTTATGTGGTTAATGTTCTAGGAAAGTGAGTGGTCAAGATGTATCTTACAACCTATATGTATGTTAAAAATATAGAATACATGTATGAAAAATTATTCTAAAAGATTAAGTCATATTGTCTTTGTTTTATCTATCACAAATATACAAAGACTGAAATTAATAGCTAACAGTGTGTGTGTGAGAGAGAGGGAGAGAAGATTTACCAAGCCTATATGCATAGAAATACATATGCACCACAAACAAGATATTCCTTCAAACAATTTTCAACAAGCACACACATCATTCATAGGAGAAAACAACCACACTTAACACTTTCATACATTCTTATTTAATCAAGAGCTTGGTATAACCAATAAGCCATATCATCTAAGTGTCTATGGCAAGAGATGGTGAGCTTCAATATCTTTGCTGACAAGAATGCAAAGGTCCATCAATGAATTTGGATCTTGCACATCCTCATTCTGCTTTTCATACTCGAAAGTCCATGTCACCAAGTTGGTTTCACCCTTTGTATCGACATGAACATTTATTATGAAGGTCTTGTACAGCTCCAGGACATCTCCTTCAATCACTTTGAATGTGATAGACTTATTTTCTTCGTCAATGGCTTCAACAACCTGTTTGGAAACCTTTTCTTTCCCTTCTGATATATCACACAAATCCAATCAATAAACCAATCGTCACTCTCAAGATAAAATCAGTGTTCTAAAACACTATCAAATATAATAGCATAGCACAAGGAAATATAAGTAAAAATATGATATCATGGAAGAATATCCCCTGTATAGTCCACCTGTCCAAAATGGCGATAAAATTGGCTTCTACATATCCCTCGTAAACCCCACTCGGAGCTCTGTACACTTAGGGTCTGCTTGGTATATTCTTTGGGAGGGGTTTGGATTGACTTGTACAAACCCTTCCAAACCCAAAGATGAGATTTAAAGATGGGATTCAACATTTAATGCTGTCCATACCCATGTTTGGTATGCGCAGGAATATATGACTATTATGATAATATATTTGTATATAAATGATTATTGTGCCCCTTAACCAATTTAATCCAAACTCATGTTTGTTTACGTACATTTTCTTGTGTTCTTATGGTTTAAATATATGATTAAATTTTTTTTCCTAACTTATGAAAAAAAACAATGAATGTTGATAAAATATAACTAGTATTCATAACCATATTCTTGTGTTTGTGTTGATCGATGGAGGCCAGTTCAAAGAGATGTGTAAATAGGGTAATAGGGGGGGGGGGGGTATAAATATCATTTGAATATTAAACCCACATATGAAACCCACCCCCCATGGGTTTCATGAAACGCATGAACTTGAGTTTTATGACCGGGCCTAAACCGGGCTGGGTTTCAAACCATGAGCTAGATGTGTATTTGCCAAACATGGGTTTGAAGAGATTTATTCCCCCCAACCCATGTTCCAAAAGCCTCCCAAACCCACATACCAAAGAGGCCCTTAATATTTGTTCAGGCTAAGAGTATATTGTATGGCTTTTCAAGATTGTATGAAACTTAGTTAATCGTTTGCCTCATATTCATTAGGTTCCCACTAAGTCATTGGTCTACCTTAACATGTTATCTATAGTAAATGAGATTTGGTTAGTCATATATTTCCTTCTCATATTAAGCAATTATACTAGAAAAATGTTATTTTTTCTCCGAATAGAGCACTAATTTTCTGTCAGAAAATAGAATATAAGAGCTGTGAGAGACTATATTGTACCTAAAGTTGTTTTTCTTATATCGAAAGTCACCATTTAGTAGGATCAAGTTATGACTAAATACTCCGTTCAAGACAAAAAGTTATGACTAAATAATGTTGATTAGGATTGATCCCAACATACAAGGATGGACCCCAACTTTTTTGAGCCTCATTGAATTATAACTTTGGCCCAATTGAGTCCTAACACAAACCATTTGTGTTATAACTTTTTCGATAATTTCGGTATGGTATCATAGTCTTCCCTATGATAGCTTGACAGTTATTGTTGTTCATCAAAATTGCACAAAATTTTACTAATCTAAAAAATACTAGGATTGGAGGCTCTATTGATGGAAAAGCTTTCCCCTAATAGGTACCCCAATCATCAAACAAAAAAGTGGGAAGGGTCAAACAAAACATGAGCTATGAACGCAGACCATAGTTACTTTTGAATCAAGCCAGAAAGTGAGGTATCTTACCAAGGGTGTAGTTCCAGATGATGATAGATCCAACGGTTCCCCATTCACCTTCATGTATATCAACATCCTGTACTTTATCAGGGCTCATACTGGTTATATGGTGTGGCCTGTCTCTGTAGATCTCATGGAAAACATCTCCATCGGACTTGATCTCCGTTTGGCCAGTCATTTTACCAGTAAGACCCATTTCCAACTAACCCAGCTATTACCAAACAGTGCACAACAGAATAAAGGTTAGAGTTGGCGAAAATACAAGGCCCTTTGGTCTTTATATAATTGAGTTAGCTGTGATTGAGGATCGGATAATCTCAAGTCCTTAGGTTGCCAGCTCTGCTTGTTTAATTAGTCATTTATTATACAAAACGTGTAACATGAGAGAGGTGTTATAATCCGACTCAAAATCTCTATCGATTCTTACTCTACTCCCAATTTTTAATTTTATCATTTTCGTCACTCAACTTACACCTAATTATCAATTCAATCCAACTAGAATGGTAGTTAGATACATTTTGACGTGAAGCATTTTTTTTTTCGGAAGGTAAATAAATTTATTGATCCGAACACTACAGATAGTAGCCAACATACTTCATAAACACATGCTCAACATACTTTGTTGGTATTAACTGTAAGTAGCTACTTTTCCGGCAATCATGTTCTTGGGAAAGTTGTTTATCTTCCAACAACTATTATTTTTGTTAATTATCCGCTGTGTAAAATCAATAAGTAGTATCAGAATTATGTTTTAACAAGTGGTATTAGAACAATGTTTCAATAAGTGGTATCAGAGCTATGCTTCAACAGATAGTTAGGACCATGCTGCTAGTGGGGCTTACTGACGTAGGGAAAGCAAATGAAGGCCAAAGTGCTTGATCTACAGAAATGGAGCAAGAGGAACCTGAACATAAAGAGCAATGCTATATGAACCTTATTTGGGGATCTAATATGGGGACCTAATGATGTGACTTTAATGCAACCATTGGATTAATTGTGAGTTCCAATGTTAGATGGAACCCACAACCAATCCAATGATTGTACATCATTAGGTCCCTAGATTAGGTCCCCAAATAAGGTCCAAATAGTATTTTCCGAACATAAATATTTAATGGCGTGGAAATTCCAATGGCACACTAGGTGCGTGAAATAAGTGTAGAGCTTGTGCTTTATTATTTGGAGTCAGATTCTTGTTTCCTTGGGCTTGATCTGTTCTTGAAGAGCGAGGCTGATTCATAACATCAACTCGCCAAAACTTTAGGTAAAGAAGTACGTTCCAGATCCTTGACAAAGAACACTTGCTATCTGTAGAAAGACCACGCTCGGGCTGAAGTGCTATAGGGGGTGAACAACCGGATTTCTTTATCAGCATCTAGCAGCCAGAGCATGGTTTTAAAATTCAAGAACTACAGGCAACTTTCAGATTCTAGGGGTGAGCAAGGGGTAGACTTTTTAAACTAAACTTTTAAAAGTTTTTAAAGAATTGGTTACTATGTGTTTTGGAAGTAATTTTTAATTAAAAGTACATTCATATACAAAAATTGAGAAGTGCAATACAATTTTTATTTAACAATATAATCCTTGATCTTATTATAGGTTTATATATAAATATTAAAATTATTTCTGTTTGCACCATTTTTGGTAAATTTTTTAGAACTTCCTTTTTTCTGCCACAAAAACCAATGGCAAAAGTTGAAAGACTAAAGTGAGAATGGGTAGGGTTATTCCCACTTTATAAATATTCATTCCTAGCCTATTAAACTTCTTAATAATAACTTACCCAAAAAAAAAAACTTCTTAATAATAAATTATTAATTCTACCCCATTTTATTCCCATAACACTAATGACTAAGTGGACCTCATTTTAGGACGACTTCCACAATGACTAAACTTGCCCTCTCTAAACATTCTCGTGTATTGAGCTGAAATTGTGGCTTTCAGACATGATTCTTCCCAATACGTTAAAGCTTTTAGATAGTGACTGCAAATCCTCTTGCATCTTCCAATCCTAGAGAGAAATAATTACTCTACTTAGAGCTACAATATTGGGAATAGTTTACAATCGAGTATTATAAGAGGGTATTTAGATTGAGGTAGGTTTAATCATTAGTGCGATAAGTACATAGAAAATAAAAGAACGGGTAGTGTTTAGTAAGTAATGGTGTGAAAATAAAACAGGTTCAGATTAGTAAGTTTATATTAGAATATGTGAAGGGATGGGGATGAATATTATGGCGTGAGAATAGTCCCACCTAATTAGAATTAGTATGTGTGTGTATGCGTGCAAGAATATTCATAAGCACCACTAATAAGATATTCTTCAAAGTTTCCACCAAGCTAATATGCCGTTAATGCTATTTGAGTAATAATTCGAAGGGATAATCATGTTAAGGGATGTCATAGAAATTATAATAATGCTTTACCTTGCATTAAGAAATTTGTTGCTTACCAGACTACATAAAACGTGATATGTTAGGTGACGAATTATTAATCATTTTCCTTCTCCAAACATTTACACAATCTGTTTCCTTCTAGCATTGGATAATCGAGACTAGAGATTCCATATCACACATGATTCATGCAATTTTTTCAAGTTCTTATCATCAAAAAATTTAAGAAAATCTACATATTTTGGTATAGTTATAAATGAAATACAGCTAAAAATTAGAGTGAGCCACTATAGGAGCAAGGACTTAGTATGGTGGATTAGAGTTTCTTTATTGGAGTTTCTATGATTTTGTCTGAATTAGAACCATGTTGAGGCTTTGAATTTCTATTCTGCATTATCATTTGATGATGCACAAATTGGCTTTGCACACCACCTGTCAAGTGTGAGTAGTAAATGCAGTAATTAAAGTAGAGAGAAGACAAGAATTATAGTGGTTCGGTCAATGTAACCTACGTCCACTTCTGAATGACTAGGGTCGCCGGGTCTTTTATTAACTCAAGTGTGCAAGGAGCAGAGAGTTACAAGCTGAGAGGGAGAAGAGAGAGGTATGCTCAACCAAGTGTCTTGCCCCCCAAGTGTTGGTGGGGCTTACAATTTATAGTCGCCCCCTAACAGATTGAGGCGACTCAATAGCAACTAAGTATCTATTCCAGCGGAGCTCACGACTTCTTCTCAACGGGCGAGGTGGTTGAGGTGCTCTCCATGAGACTCGGTCAAGGATGGGGTGAGGGCTGACTCTTTCCAAGGCGGCGAGGGTGAGGCTCCTGGATGCTCTCCTGATGACGTAGCCGAGCTGAGGTAGGTCCCTGATGGGCTTGACTAGACTTGGACCATATTGGGCCTGGCTAGCTGGACCTCTTGAAGTTGGGCCTTTGGGCTTGTAACATGAGTTGGGCCCTTGGGCTTGGCCCATCATCATTAACTCAAGGTTCTCACTTGGAGAAGAAAACTTCCGTTTTGGCGCTTGAAATGGACAGAAGACGCCTACTGAAATGATAATAAAAATTTCAGGGTTAAGCTGAAATAATTTAGAGTTTGGGGCCATTTTGAAACAAAGATTACAGTTTCAAGGCTATATATATATATATTTTTTTTTTTTTTTTTGGGTGAGGGGTTTGGCAGGGCTCCTACCTGTATATATAACTAAAAGGAAAAAAAGTACCAGGGAGAGGGACATAGAGCCACGCCTCTAGAAATACAAAGTGGGAGGATCAAAGCAAAAGCAAGGTGGTGACTTACCACCAAAAACATGAAAAATAAATAAACAGAAAGTGAGGACTCCCCATAGAGCAGCAATCCCAGAAGGAAGGGATGATGCATCAGGAAATTGCTGATTAAGCTGTTGAGAGCAAGCTCAATTAGCCATGAAATCTGCAGCCTGATTAGCCTCCCACTAGACATGGCAAACATGAGTCGAGAGAGAAGCACACAGACGCCGAATCCGAGCAAGCAGGTAAGCATAAACCCAACACCCAGTACCTTGAGAAGAAACTCAAGAAACCACTGTAACTGAATTTGACTCCACTACCAACTTTGAAGTTCCAAAATCTGCGGCTCCGCATACAGAATAGGCTGATGTCCCAGAAACAAGCCAAAAGCCATGAGAACCCGACCCTGGTGGTCCCGAATAACACCCCCTGTCGCAGACAGCCTCAGATTGCCTTTAGAACATCCGTCAACATTGATCTTTAGGCAACCCGCTACAGGACGAGTCCAAGCAACCAAACGAGGAGGCCGAGGGACCAAGACCCTAAGATAACCCACAAACTCAACCGACTCATCCCAACACAACTAACTCGGAGCAAACCCAAAAACAAGCCCAACAAACTGCATATCAGCTATAACCCTTTGAACCACAACGGGCACCTGAAAGGCCTGTCCATCAAACCTATAAGCATTACGCGCCTTCCATAAGTGTCACAGAATGAAGCACGGTAGCAAAACCCGCACGTGACCTGCAGAAGGAGCACAACGCCGCCAATGAAGCATCAAAGCATAAGGAGAGTGAAACGACCAACATCTGATCCCAAACGTTTGATAAAAGTGACCCCCCACCTGAACTGCAAGCGGACAATTCAGAAAAAGATGTCTAAGAGTCTCTACAGCCTCACCACACACAGACCGGGATACTACATGGAAACCCCGTCTCTCTAAGCCATCATCTATGGCCAATAAACCATGAAACAACCGCCACATAAAGAAGGAGACCTGAGTCGGAATATGTTTCTGCCAGACACAAGAAAACCCAGCCCGAACTGGAGCCACACCCCGAATATAAGCCCAAGCAGTCCTCAAAGAAAATCCACATCCAAAGACAAACTCCACCTCATCTGATCAACCCCCTGATCCGGAATCGGAATCTGCACAATCTGCTCAACAACTGAAGAAGGTAAAACTCCCAACAATCGGCCTCTGTCCCACTGCCGACCCGTCCAGTAAGCAGAAACAAGAACCCCAGAAGTTGCCCCCGGATACACTAAAGCTAACTGGTAATCCTCCAACCAACAATCATACCAGAAACTGACCTCACCGGACCGTACTAACCATCTGATTCTCGGCCCAACCATGTTACACTACAACAAAAATCGTTTTTTGCGACGATTTTTTTCATCGCTAAATTAAATCATTATTTTTTAGTTTTAGATCAATTTTTTAATTAAATCATTATTTTTTAAATTTTTTATTTCTGTAAAAATTTATTGGCGACGTTTTTAAAAAACGTCGCGAAAAATTAATTAAATCATTATTATTTTTATTTAATTTTTCAATTCTCGTTATTTCTCCTGCCAAAAGCAATTAAGATGGAATCTTCTTTTCGCGACATTTTTAAAAAACGTCGCAAAAAATTAATTAAATCATTATTTTTAAAATTTTTTATTTACGTAAAAATTTATTGGCGACGTTTTTAAAGTCGCGAAAAATTAATTAAATCATTATTATTTTTATTTAATTTTCCAATTCCCGCTATTTATCCCGCCAAAAACAATTAAGATGGAATCGCCTTTTCGCGACGTTTTTAAAAAACGTCGCAAAAATTAATTAAATCATTATTTTTAAAATTTTTTATTTACGTAAAAATTTATTGGCGACGTTTTTAAAAAACGTCGCGAAAAATTAATTAAATCATTATTTTTTTTATTTAATTTTCCAATTTCCGCAATTTCTCCCGCCAAAAACAATTAAGATGGAATCGCCTTTTCGCGACTTTTTTAAAAAACGTCGCAAAAAATTAATTAAATCATTATTTTTTAAATTTTTTATTTACGTAAAAATTTATTGGCGACGTTTTTAAAAAACGTTGCGAAAAATTAATTAAATCATTATTTTTTTTGTTTAATTTTCCAATTCCCGCTATTTCTCCCGCCAAAAGCAATTAAGATGGAATCCCCTTTTCGCGACGTTTTTAAAAAACGTCGCAAAAAATTAATTAAATCATTATTTTTTAAATTTTTTATTTACGCAAAAATTTATTGGCGACGTTTTTAAAAAACGTCGCGAAAAATTAATTAAATCATTATTATTTTTATTTAATTTTCCAATTCCCGCAATTTCTCCCGCCAAAAACAATTAAGATGGAATCGCCTTTTCGCGACGTTTTTTAAAAACGTCGCAAAAATTAATTAAATCATTATTTTTTAAATTTTTTATTTACGTAAAAATTTATTGGCGACGGTTTTTAAAAACGTCGCAAAAAATTAATTAAATCATTATTTTTTTTATTTAATTTTCCAATTCCCGCAATTTCTCCTGCCAAAAACAATTAGGAGGGAATAGCCTTTTCGCAACGTTTTTAAAAAACGTCGCAAAAAATTGCCAAAATAGAAATTTAGACTTTATTATAGTTTAAATTTTAGATTATTTATTTTTGCGACGAGAAAAAACTATTTGCGACGAAAAAATTTTGTCGTAAAAAATTGCCAATTTGCGCAATTTCTCCCACCAAAAACAATTAGGAGGAAATCTTTTTTTCGTGACGTTTTTTTAAAAACGTCGCAAAAAAATTGCAAAAATAGAAATTTGCGACAAAATTATAAAATTGTCGCGAATAGTGAACTTTTTGCGACAAATTTAAAATCGTCGCAAAAAAAAACGTCGCAAAAAATGCTTTTTGTTGTAGTGTTAATAAGGTATACATCAACATAGGAAGGAGGTACACAAAAGTTGATAAAGTACACCTTATGAAGATCCAAACCCTTGTAAATAGCAAGCGGAAGATGAAGAAAAACTAAGAATTATATTCAAAGCAATATCACCGAAGAGCCTTCACAAAAACATAAAGAACTCAATCGATCCGTGAAGGTAGAAGACGTCTTCTTTTTAACAAGAGAATACATGACATCTTCTTTAAGTAAAACACTACCTAATCAGTTAATAACCTTATCACATAAACTGCCAAATGAAGTAGATCATTGCTTCATCATAATCTATCTCCGTGCAAGACTAGCATGTATGAGAGATTTGCGAACAAAGGAGTGATGCAACTCGCTCATATATACAAGTACTTGCAAGTTCCTCACTAACGATGGAGAAGAATAGACCAAACACTTTGCATGAAGATAAGTCCCATTAGGGGCACTAAAGTTGGGCTTACTCCCTCGAGCTGTGAGGGATGGTTACTTATTAAAGGTTAATATATCTTAGCTCTCGGTATGTGAGAAGGGTAGTGACCTAGTACTTTAAATCATGAGATTATTTTATTCTAAATTAGGCTGTTTGAATTCTTCATGATTCTCTTGAGAGTATAATTTGGGAAGTCTTTAAGCATATCTTGAACTATGTTATATATTAAAATTTTTGATTAATGAAATATTTTTTTTTTTTTATGGATAAAAAACCATGGATCCTCGTGAAAAAGCAAGTAACAAATATCAAATATTGTTGACCATTAGTGATGCAAATCGGATCGCAACACAACTCTCAGATCGCTGGGATCGACATAGGGTCTAAAAGCCCTCTACTTAGGTTGTTTTATCACCCCATATTATGGCCGTTGAACTTTAGGGGGAATATGGTCTGCCATATGTTTAGCGCTAATTTTAGAAGGGCAAACCAATGCAGAAGCTGTTATGCAGAATCAGTCTGGCAGTGATTGTCTACCACCTGTGGATGGAAAGGAACCTCAGAAAATTTAAAAACCAATTCAGAGATCCAAATACTCTGTGCAGATTGATTCTTCAAGTTATCAGGAATAGAATGACTTCACTTAAGTTCAAGTCTACCACCAGCAACATCCTCTTGGACCAGCAATGGAACGTCCCCTTAAACTGCTTCCATTAATCTAATAATCTTCCATGTTGTTGCCCTGTTAAGGAGCTGCTCTATTTTGCTTTTGTTTTTGTAAAAGGTGCTTACATAGTAGGATTCAGCCGGAAGTCTTGGCTCAAGGCCACCACTTCCTCTTGAATTCTATTCTTGTTAGAGCATGTGTGGCTAATATTTGCAGTGTGCACAATGGCAAGGAGGCAGATGCCGGAGTGGGCGGAGCGTAGCGTAGCGGAGCCCGCAACATGTTCTCTAGAGATGTGGTTTTTGATGAAAAAGCCATGTTGCAGCGTACTCAGGAAGAAGAGAAACAAGTTCCAGAATATTGCAACACAAATGAGCATGTGGTGCAGGTGGAGCTAGAGAACCATGGTAGAGAAGAGGACGCTCAGCATGCAGAGAGTTCTATCTCAGGTGATCAGCAGCATCACAGTATAGCCACAGACAGGCCCAAACGCAATATCAAGCCACCTACCAGGTATGGTTTTGAAGATTTGGTTTCTTATGCGCTTATTACTAGTAACGGGGATCCTACAACTTTTCAGGAGGCAGTACAAAGCCAAGAGAAAAGTAGATGGATGGGTGCTGTGGTGGAGGAGATGGAGTCTCTGCATAAGAACCAGACATGGGAGTTGGTGGAGCTTCCCGAGGGGAAGAGAGCGATAGGGTGCAAATGGGTGTATAAGAAGAAAGAAGCAGTATCAGAAAAGGAGGGGGAAAATTCAAGGCTCGTCTAGTAGCAAAGGGTTACTCACAGAGAAAATGGGTTGACTATGATGAGATCTTCTCCCCTGTGATCAGACACACTTCCATCAGGACAGTGTTGGCATTAGTAGCACATTCAGATATGCATTTGGAGCAGATGGATGTAAAGACAGCTTTCCTTCATGGTGACTTGGAGGAACAGATTTACATGATACAGCCAGAGGGGTTCAGTCATCCTGGACAGGAGCATTTAGTCTGTAAATTGAAGAAATCACTTTATGGGCTGAAGCAGTCTTTAAGACAGTGGTACAAGCGATTTGACTCTTACATGATCCGAATTGGCTACAAAAGGTGTGAGTATGATTGCTGTGTTTATGTGAAAAACCTTGATGATGGTTCATTTATTTTTCTGTTACTTTATGTGGATGATATGCTGATGATTAGGGTTTGGTAGTGCATTGTACAGCCGTTATTGTAATCCTCTCTCTCAATAGTAAAATCTCTGCAGCTTCGTGGATGTAGGCAAATTGCCGAACCACGTAAAATCTGTGTGTCTTGTTCTTTCTTGTTTCTTATTGCTTTATGTTCTTGGTTTGTTCTTCGATTGTGTGTGTTTGTCTGTGGGTTTAAAGCGATTCAAATCCTAACACAGGGCTCATGTATGATATTTGGTTTGGTCTGTATCTCCAAATCTCATAGAACAAATCTCCATCGGACTTGATCTCCGTTTGCCCTGTCACCTTACCGGTAAGACCCATTTCTAACCCAGCCATCAAACAATGCACAACAGAAATAAAGTGGAGGCAAGTGGTGGATAAAAACACTTGTTGGTCCTTTGGTCTTTATATAACTGACCCCTGACTAAGGATTACATCTTCCAACGTGTGAAACGTGCACAGTGAGATCTCTCTACTATATTTTTTTTCTCTATTTTTTCCTTGATAATCATATGTCGTAATTTTAAGTAAGACTCATGGTATATAAATAAGTCTTTAATTTATTAATGGTCGATGATGCCTTCCAAGAAAAAAAATTAGAGGAGATCTACATTTACGTGTGAGCAAGAAAGAGAGAATGATTGAGACTGATCCCAACTATGACACCATTATTGTAAAGAAAATTTGGACTACTATGGCACCATTATTGTCCTTGGGGTTCGGTGGCCCATAATACACTACACATCACATGATTGATGTGTTTTTTGTAAAGGAAATTTGAAAGCGGATCCATACTTTAGGATTTATGGGATAAGGAATGCTATCTAATTCAAATTTATAATTCAAATTTGTATTTTAAATGAAGGGAGATCATTAGATTAGTGGGTCTCATTTAAAAAAGTTGATGGAATCGACTCATTCAATGGTCTCCCTTCATTTGAGATGCAAATTTGGGTTACATAATATTTCTCGGATGAGATTATAAGTCCATTCCAAAATTTATTTTGGGTTTAAGCTTATTTTTTTTTTAAATATTCAAACTACCCCAAACTCCCTTTTTCCTCACAGGAGATATCGATGCCAAAAACAATAATATTTAAAACAAAAAATAATAACATTTAGGGAGAATTACACCCACACCCCCTGAAGTTTGTCACTTAATCACTCAGACCCCCTGACATTTAAAATATTACACACAGACTCCCTGAGGTTTGTATGCGCGTAACACTTAGACCCCTGCTGTAAATATATCCATTAATAAATTACACTCAGACCCCCTAAAGTTTGTAAATATATATTACTTAGACTCCTTAAGTTTAAAATGTTATACTTAGACAAAAAATATTTCAATCAAAGATAAAATATCAAATATTTTAAAGTTTACAATTAAAATTCATGTTCTATTGAATCTTTTATTGAAATAAAATCAAAAATAAAAATTTAATTTTTTCTTAAAAAATCGTGATTAGTATACAATTATATTGTCTATTGAAATTTAATTTGGTCGTTTAAACGACCAAATTAAAATACCAAACTACCACAATTAAAGCTAAAAGATATTGTGTCCATTACAGTTTGACCCCTTATTTAATTTTTTAGTTTTATTCTAATAGATAGTATAATTATATATTAACTATGATTTTTTTTTAAAAACTAGATTTTTATTTTTGATTTTATTTCAATAAATGACATAATAGAACATGAATTTTAGATGTAAAATTTATGTTCTATTATGAATGACTTAGATCCCTTGTTTGATTTTTTAGTTTTATTCCAATAGATAGCATAATTGTATACTAATTATGATTTTTTAAGAAAAAATTAAGTTTTTATTTTTAATTTTATTTCAATAAATGATACAATACAACATGAATTTTGGTTGTAAAATTGAAAATATTTGATATTATATCTTTGATTAGAGTATTTTTGGTCTAAGTATAATATTTTAAACTTAAGAAGTTTAAGTATTATATACCTACAAACTTCAAGGGAGTCTAAGTGTAATTTATTAATGGATATATTTACAATAGGGGTCCAAGTGTTACGCGCGTACAAACCTCAGGGGGTCTGTGTGTAATATTTCAAATGTCAGGGGGTCTGAGTGA
Source organism: Ilex aquifolium (assembly GCA_951799425.1). NCBI lineage: Eukaryota > Viridiplantae > Streptophyta > Magnoliopsida > Aquifoliales > Aquifoliaceae > Ilex > Ilex aquifolium. The sequence goes on along the minus strand of OX637397.1, from coordinate 39,277,186 downwards.
TTAACTGACAAATCTCAGGGGGTTTGGGTGTAATTCTCCCTAACATTTTAAACAAAAAAAAGTAACATTTAACATAGGGGTGCAACTTGGGCGGGCTAACCTAATTTCAACCCGAGGCCAACCCAAAAAAATTAGGGCTTGTACTTGGATTGGGCTTGGGTAAAAAAAACTCAATCCGAATTCAGTTTGGGCGGGCCTCGGGTTCACGGTTGAACCCGAGTATTAAAATCGGTCTCAACCCGATTTAATAATCGGGTTCAACCCGAGTTAATGCCTCACTTTGGGGTTCCATTCTTGGGGCATGTAGTAACTATGACAATATGTCTATTGGAGAAATTACAGTCAGACACCTATTTAATATAGAATCTGAGAAGTCAGTAAACTATGTAGTTCTAGCAAGCATGTATGCTGCAACTGGATTGTGGGACAGTGCATCAAGTTTAGAACAACAAGTTATTTTGGGCTCAACCTGAATTGAACCCGTAAAGTAACCCGAAATCAGTCCGAAATCATTAACCCAAATTCAACCCGTGCCCGCCCGAATTAAACTCGGGCAATTCTTGGGTTGAATCCCTCAACCCGAGGTAGGGTTAAGATTAGGGTTAGGGTTAGGGTTGAAGATTGTATACCTAGGGTTGGTTTAGAGTTGACTGTCCAACCCGCCCGAGTTGCACCCCTAATTTAACATAGTAGCATTTAACATAATAGTAACATGAAATGGTAACACGAACAGGATAGTGACAAAAAAATAACATTTAAAATAAAAGACATGAACATTGAAGATAATAGAGATAAGTGAATGTTACAATTTGATTGCATTCTTGGAGTCTCTCGTTAATTTCGTCAGCGAGGGTGTCTCAAGTATGAATTTGAGATAAATTCGTCGTTAAGTAGCATAAGCGATGATGGATAAGTCTTCGAAAACTATGCGTGTTGAGCTTGTTTTTCTACATAGAATAAATCTCCACCAGTTGTGATAGCTAAATCAATCCGGGATACATGCCTTAATCTCTTTATTTCAGTCACCGTCTCATGCGATGCCTTAATTTTTCCTATTTCTTACCGTTACTCCCAATTTCAAATGCCAATAGAATGTTACAATTAATTTTACTTCTACAATGGAGTTCAAGCATCATTTGATATGGGGTTTTTCTAGCTATATTTCTTCATGTTCTTCCAGATCTCTGAAGTATTTGATTAGGTTAGCAAAAAAATTATACTAGCTAAGCATATCCACGAGTGTTGGTCACTAGTGCTTTATGTGTGTGTGCATGTATGAGAGAGAGAGAGGGCTTACCAAGCCATTATTCACACGATATTATTTCGACCTAATTCACTGACCTTAACAAATTAGGTCTAAATAACAGCATTTTTATTTATATATAGAAAGATACATAAGCACCACCAATAAGATATTCCTACACACTCATTTAGTACTTTGAAAACCAAAAGATAATCCTTCACACAACTTTCACAAAGCCCATATTTCTTGGCTGATACACATTATTCGTAGTAGAAATAGTCACACATAACACTTTCAAACATTCTTATAACAGACAAGAACTTGGTATCGCCAATAAGCCATATATCTTAGAGAATATCTATTGTTGGAGATGGTGAGCTTCAATGTCTTTGCTCATATTAATACACAGATCCATCAATGTATTGGGATCTTCGACATTCTCATTCAGCTTCTCATACTCGAAAGTCCATGTCACCACGTTGCTTTCGCCCTTCGTATCAACATGAACAGTTGCAATGAAGTTCTTATAAAGCTCCATGAGATCTCCTTCAATAACCTTGAATGTGACTAGCTTCTTTTCTTCATCAATGGCTTCGATGATTTCCTTGGCAACTTTCTTTTTCCCGTCTGTGGTATCACATGCACCGATTCAATCAAATAGAAAAAGTAATACTCTCAAGGTGAAATCTGTGCTCTAACAACCTATCAAGTAATATATAGTTCAACCAAGAATCAACCTCTCTAAAGTCGGGTTAAGTTGTCTAAAACTTACTTCTCTTAGACCCCATTTTTGGAGGAATTTGTGCACTGAGTATACGTTTTTTTTCGTCTAAGGACATATTGTGTAACTATTCATGTTTCACGTGGCATAATATTGTATCTTAATCTTTTTGTCCCTCTAATACTATGATTCCATTCACTAGAAAGAATAATATTGTATATATCTACAAATAGAGCACTTAATTATGGTCAGAAAAACGGAATATGTTAGCTTTATAGTTACTGTAGTTTCAAAAACGCTCAGAAATTGCCTAGAGATTTGGGATTGAATCCCAAAATGAATTTAGAGGAGGTCTTCCCCTAATGTGTGGCCTATCCATCAGCCCCCCTCAGCCAAACAATAAAACAAAGAAAAATGGCAAGGTTCAAACGCAAGATGTGTTTAGAAGTATAGGGATTGAAGACCATGAATAATTTGGATAACATCCTGGGAAATAAAGAAACGTTCACTTGAAACATATTTTTATAGAAAATCGATCTAAACACTCTTTTGAACTTATAACTGCAACACAAATGTCATTTCGATATAATAACATACAAATCATTCGTGTTGGTTGAATCCTGTTTTTTTTTTTTATGGCAAACTATATAGATTTGTCAATCAACCTAGAAAGTGTGGTGTCTTACCATGGGTGTAGTTCCAAAAGATGACAGATCCTACAGTTCCCCATTCACCTTCATGTAAATCAACACCCTGTATATTACCCAGGCTCATATTGGATATATGGTGTGGCCTGGCTCTGAAGATCTCATGGAACACATCTCCATCGGACTTGATCTCAGTTTGGCCAACCAACTTACCAGTAAGACCCATTTCTAGTTCAACTATTCTCAAACAATGCACCACAAAATAAATGTAGAGAAAATACTTGGCCCTATGGTCTTTATATAGTTGAACTATGACTATGGATTAGATCTTTGTTTGCTAGGTGCTACCACTACTTCTTCAATTATTGCTTATTAGACATAACCTGTCCCACTTGAGAAGGACCTTTTTTTTTTAATTCTGTTGGACACAGGAGAAATATCTTTTTTCTTTTATTTAACGTTTAGGGGTATTTAAGTCTATTTATGCGCAACTCAATTAATCTCTTATCTAGTTTGGTTAAAAACAGACTATCCACGTCAGGACCAAGATATTCATGAGGAATAGATCCCTCATGGCCTGACTCCAAGAGATTACCAAGATTCGAATTCAGAATATCTAAATTTACAACTCGTCACTCTTATTATTTGAATTATCCCACTTGAGAAATATCAATAGCTAAAGAAATTAGGATTTCATATCGCCTCTCACTTTAGTTTCTCAGCTTTTAATTTGATTAATTTACAAAAATTATAAATTTTAAAGGTGTGATACAGAATTTGTTTTTTCTATACAACTTCGGTATGGTAGTCTTGTCCTTCTTCGTAGCACCAAATGGCCAAGAATGGAGACCCATTCAATAGTAACACCATTATTAATTGTAATCAGGATTACAGTTGGACTCCATTAATTAGCTTTACCATATAATATTTTTGTCCTATCAAGAGATAAGGATAACTTGTCAGCAGGCTCACATATTTCAATGTAATTATCAGAGATCCGTGGGCCAATACCATATCACTTGAGTCATCTATTTTCCTTACATTTTTTTTATTAGTTTAAAGGGTGATCAGGGCCAATTAAGCATAACAACTCTTCAAAATGTTACATTGAAATTCTCACTTGCCATAGATTTGAGTCATAATTATTGATATGAGATGATCGAGTCCGTCACTATAACACCATCGAAGGTAAACTGGACATTTAATCTCTCTATCAATATCTAGTTCATAATGATTACTATTGCAGTGAATCCGAACCCATGACTACTGAAAAATAGCGAGATTTTCACCTTTTACTGAAAATCAATTAAGCTCAGGGACGACTCAAGATAATTTGAGGCTTAAAGTGAAATCATTAAATATAGCCATTTTATTTTTAATATTAATTTTTTTAATATAGCCATTTTATTTTTAATATTAATTTTTTTTTAAAAATTAATTTATTTTTAGTTTTTTATGTAAGAGAGACAGAACAAATATGTAATAGTGTCGTCGAGAAAGATATTTAAACTTTTGCTTTTGTTTTATACTGGAGAGAGAGATAGTTTAATTTTAACTTTTATTTTTTTTTATAATTTTTTTTACCGAAGAGAGAGAGAATAGATGAGAGTAAATATGAGTTGATTTTTGAGTATTTTTTTATTTTTTTAACTTCTGATTTTTAGATTTCTAATGTTATGAATTAAATTATGGACCCAAATTACTGCAATAAAAATTTTGATTGGACTTAATTTTTTAGGGCTTAAAATTTTTTGGATTTATATTTTTTTGTGGGCTAGTAATGTATGTATCTAAAATTATGTGACCTTCTAAAAATTTTGGGCCTAAAATCTAGACTTTATTTTTGGGTTTTAAAGGGCCTGGTACCTTTTTTAGAAATTATAGGACAGAAAGTACCATTTTTAAAAACATAAGTCAAAAAGTACACAGCCCTTAACAAATCTATAAAATGCCCCCTTCAGTAAAATGGGAACTGATTCCTATATTTTTGCCTCCACAACCAAAACTTAAGGGATCTCAATTGTTACACATAAATCCCTTCAATATCGCCGAAAATCTCATTCTTTCAAAAACTTCCATAAAACTTCTTTTTGGATTTTCAAAACTTCATGTTGGTCGTTGCTGAAGAAGTGAAAATTACTGTTCACAAGTAATGAGTTTTTAATTGTTTCACCGTGAATAAGTGGAAATCTCACCGAAAAACATACATTCTTCCAATATTTTGTGAGAAACCTTCCCTGAAACCTCATTTCTTTTTAAAACTTCATGTTGATCGCTGAATAAGATGTGAAAATCTCTTTGAATAAGTGATGAGTTTTTTGATGGGTTAACTATGAATAAGGGGAAATATCGATATCAGACGGTGACGACCATACCAAAATTCATCCCTGAAAAAGAAGATCGTTGAAGTTTTTGGAAAAGAAGTTGATAACTCAAGAAAAATGTTGTTTCTCCCAACGTTTTTATTTTATCTACTTTTTTTCCCCTCAATTATTTTTCTACTTCTGGTGTTTGGTACTACATGCACACCAAGTGTTCGATCATTTGCCCAAAAATAAAAAACTAAAGATGTCATATACATCATGCGTCATGTCAATGTATGCAGTGTGACATTGACTTGTAGTAGTGTGATATTTGTTTGTAGCGGTGTGAATTTTGTTTGTAGCAGTGTGACATTTTCTAGTACTAGTGTGACATTGTCTTGTAGCACTGTAACATTATCGTGCGAGACAGCAAATCATCATTCGAATCAGAATCATCATCTTGATTATTACGATCATCCTTATTTGAGTAATCGTCATTAACATTTATTCTCACATGAACATGATTGACGTTAAGAGACCGTAACGATTTAAAAAAAAACACATGGACGACATACTTGATGCACTTCTAACATTGCAACTTATTGGAATATGTTTGAAAACCCGGTTATGGAATGAAGTGAGTGACAGAGGAAGATGTTTGAATGATAGAGGAATATGTATGAAATGTTTGAATAAACGGTTAGTCAATCACACATGAATAGGTAATTTAAAATTCAAAAAAGATATAACATAAAATTAGGAAACTAAATCCCTAATACAACTATCATATTTATCTCCAATTAATAAAGGAAAAGAGCAATTTAGTAAGAGGAAAAATTACAATTCAGCAAAAGTGTACCTCTTCACCAAACATTTACACATAAAAATACTTATATACATATGTTTTATATTGAGGTACTTTTACACAAATAAATATGAAAGAGTGTACATTTTTCACAATTTTCCCTTTATTTTTTGGCCCCGACTAGGCTACCACCTTGGTGGTCCATTTTCTTTACTTTCTTATCTTGATCGGATGACAAAATTGAATAGTGTTCGAATATGCTACAAAATAGTGAAGTTTCGGAGTCATACATCTATTTTTTGTTCAATTGTATTGTGACATGTAAAAAAAAAAGTTCTTCTATTGTTTAATCTTAGGTTGTTATTTTCATGATTGGGCTTTCAATAATTCAAACCAAAATTTACGATTTATATTTATTTTCACCAAAAAATAAACTTTTGCTAGCATAATAATGCAATAATAATGGTCACATCACTTGTCTAAATTCAAAGGTTTTAGTTGGTGTATGAGTGGTTCGAGTTAACAACCATGATCTGGGACTGACATAATGGAATCAACCACTCCAATTAAATAATACTCTATTATTGTACATTGAGAGGGCTATAAATGGTATCGAAGCTTGAAAGAAAGGAAAAAAAAAAAAAGAAAGATAAAAGGTGTGATCATAAAGATCAACACATTAATATATTAAATTTTTGAATGATTTATTTTTATATATTATTTTATGTATTACTCTCTTAATATTTTATTAATATATCGTCTATTTCATAACACACTAATTATTATTCAAGGCAATTAACCTGGTAGAACTGGAATGAAGCTTAAGTTTTTTTTTTTTTTTTGACAGGTAAATTGGTTTCATTGATCAAAAAATAGATGAGGACAAGCTTAAGGCTTCTTGAGTTGCACTTCTCAAGAAAAGTAAGTACTAAGTAATCAAGCTTAAGTTATAACCAATTAAGCTATATGCTTCCCTAAAAAACATTGCACAAGTATTCATGCCACAAGTATATATTAGGACGTGTTTAGAAATTAGGTTTAGGAGGAGAATAAATCCTTCAAAAATGTGGGAAGTTATATAAAACTTTTGCAAGATCGGGCTCTACATATTTGTGAGAGATATCAATTGTTAAAAGCATAAGTTGTGAAAGAATGGTGTAACATAAATTTTTATATAATATTCTTTCTCTCGTGTAGGCTTATTTTGGGTGGTCCAAATATGTGATTTTTTGTTTTGTTTCGTTTTGTTGTTGTTTTAAAGGAGGATGTCTATTGGAATTTGAACTCATTACTTATAAACTCTCACTAAGGGTGTTCATGGGTCGGGCCGGGTTAGGCCTTGCAGAATTTTTTCTGGGTCAGACTTGGGTAGTGTACGTCCAAGCACTTATCTAGACGAGTTATCGAGCGGGCCGCGCCAGGCTACGGGTAGGTATAGGCTATCCACCACTCACTAGGCGGGCCTTGCGAGCGAGCTTGCTGGACGGGTCTTTATATATATATATAATTTCATTTAAAATGTTTTCAACTTAATATTTTTTTAAAATTTTATTTTTGAATTAAAAGTAAAGTCAAAATAAACAAAAAGTAAATAATGAATAATTTTATTTAAATAAAGTAGAGTCATATATTACTACAAAACTTTCAAAGTTTCAATAGTCAAGTAAAGTTTCAAAAGTAAAGTCGCCATTTATAGTATTATTTATTTTTTCATTCTTTACTAATGTCTAGTGTTTAAAACAGTGTTATCAGAACCGGACCGGACCGGCCGGTCGAACCGGTCCAACCTTGAACCGGGACCTCAACCGGTCCGATTTTGTAATTGGACCGCTTAAGGAAGTGAACCGGCTAAAAACCGGAAAATCGGGCGATTTTTTAAAAAAACCGTGAACCGGCGGTTTTATAAAAACCGGCCGGTTTAATGCCAAGTTGAAAATTAAATTACATAAACATAAAATCTAAAGCTTTTATATTTTTATTGCCCTAAATGCTAAATCGGTAAACTCCAGAAGAAGGGCTCCAAGCTTCCAGCGACCAAGCGGCAACGATTCAGCTACTGTGATCACCGATCAGCGACTGCGACTCCAGGAGACTCAGATGAAGGCGACTCCGGGCGACTCCAGGCAAAGGCGACTCTTAGGCAACTCCAGCCGACTGGCGAACTCCAGCGATCTCAGCCGACTCCATCGATCAGCGAACTCAGGCAAGATTTTCGGCTTCAAAGCCTATATTATTGCGATCAAACCTCGAATCAAAAGCTCCAGTGACAGATGAGAAAAAATTAACCGAAAAAAATCATGCTAAATTTGAGAAATTCATTCAAACCTCTGAAAATTTGTCTCAACAGCCTCCTCCAGTTTTCGAAATACCGAAATGGATACATGAGTATAATATGATTTTCTCTTTTATGGGCTATATGATTTTCTTAGTGCTGATTTGGTTGAGTTACTATATGATTTTATTAGTGCTGATTTGGTTGAGGTACTATATGATTTTATTAGTGCTGATTTGGTTGAGGTACTACAATTTTTTGTTGAAGTGATGATTTTGTATCCAAATAAAATCTGGGAAGCTTCTTTGACCCAATGGACATTAGAGAGAAGGCAGCAGGCTAGCTGATTATGTACACTTTCCATGAAAATAATGTTCTGAATAGTAGCTTCTAATGCCAATTATTATCTTCTTGCATTGGAAGAAAGTATTTTATGACAAATTGTATGTATTTTAGACATATTTTATATTTTTTAGCTAAATTATTATGTTTTATAATTATTATATATATTTTTTTATTTTTTTTATTATATGGCCGGTCCGACCAGTGAACCACCGGTTGAACCAGTGAACCATTGACCCAGTCCCCTAGCCGGTTCGATGACCGGTCCGGTTCTGATAACATTGGTTTAAAAAGAACATGCTTAGAGGTTTGGTGTTCGCAAAGTTAACAAGTCCATAGAACAGGTGCGAAGCCAGAAACAACTATCATCCAAACTTGCTCAGTGAATGATTTGATAATTAGGCTTGCAATGTTTAGACTTTGAGTTATCAGGATCCAAATTGAAAACTGCGGTCTGAAATTAATTTAAAAAATCGACGAATTTCGTTCTTTCAAATCCGAATACTTGTTTAAAAAAAAAATACATATCGGAATACATTAATATAAATTCAATCGAATCTATGTGTCTCTAAAATTTCAATTCGAACAAATCATATCCTTATTCTATCCAATTTCATCAAATTATACTCAATCTTATCAGATCCCTATATGTTAATCAGACAACACTTATTAGGTCGAATTATAATTATTGAAAAATTATAATATTTAAATATTATTTAACCAATTCAGAGTCAGATATCCGGGCAAAATATCAATATGAAATACACTTTACATCTGCCAATTTAAACCCACATGATCTTCACTTCAATATTATATTTTACATACGAATTGCCAACAGTATACAATTTATTTACAAACATACACACATTAACCATAAAGCAACCACATTATAATCGCATTATAGTAGAATATAGAACCTTATATGATGATCAAATTATGCCTTTAGAAGCGATTCATCGATGAGTTTGCTACTGTTAACAAGCCAGTCGAGGTACGATGTTGGATCGGGAACATCCTTGTTGATTTTCCCGTAGTCAATGGACCATTTCGCAAAGCTGGATTGACCCTTTGTTATAATCTGTAAGGAGCCCTTGAAGATCTTGTAGAGTTTCATGGGATCTCCTTCTATTCCATCAGCAGTGATGAGCTTGTTTTCCTCGTCTATTGTGAGCCTTTCTTTAAAAGTCTCCACTTTTCCCTCTAAGGTTATCACAAAACCAAAGTCCAGTCACTTGCAGTTGAATAAATATTAACCCAGTGACTTTAGTCTCTATCCTTAAAGATACTAGTAATGCACGACGTTGCACGTAAATAAATTTAAATAATTTTTTTTTATATAAAAAAGGTGCATTATATGTGTAGTTAAATTAAATAATAAATTAGATGTCAAATAATTTAATCCGTATTTTAATTATTATTAGTTTATTCTATAAGTTTTAAATATTTAATCTGTCATTTATTTTAGGCATTTGTACAACAAATTATATTATATAATTATTAATTTTTATTTTGTTAAATAGATTGATTAGATCATTTATAATATTATTATATTATTGCATATTAAAAAATATAATATAACATATATTTGACTGTATAATTCAATCTAGTAACTACATGTGTATTATATGTGTAATTAAACTAAATAATAAATTAGATGTCAAATAATTAATCCGTATTTTAAGTACTATTAGTTTATTCTATAAGTTTTTGAGTATTTAATCTGCCATTTATTTTAGGCATTTACACAACTAATTATATTATAGAATTATTAATTTTTATTTTGTTAAATAGACTGATTAGATCATTTATGATATTATTACATTATTGCATACTAAAAATTAAAATATAACATATATTTGACTGTGGAATTCATTCTAGTAACTACATGTGTATACTAATTTAACATGTATAGGACTTTACTAATTTATATAGACTAGCAATGCACGACGTACGTTACACATAAATAAATTTCAATAATATTTTTATAGACATAAATTATATGTGCAATTAAATTAAATAATAAATTAGGTGTTAAATAATTAATCCATATTTTAATTATTGCTAAATTTAATTATTACTGTATTCTATAAGTTTTTGAGTACTTATTCTATTATTTATTTAGGAATCTCTTTTTATTTTGTTAAATAGATTGATTAGATCGCTTATAATATTATTATATTATTAAATACCAAAAAATAAAGGAAAATTTCATCTACACCCCCTCTAAATAGGTCTATTTTCAACGACACCCTCTGCCTTTTCTGAAACTTCACTGCACTCCCTTCTAGTTTATATGTCATATTCACCTAGACCCCTTGCCGTAACCAGCCGTTACTGACAATCAGAAAAGTGTTGATTTCATACCAATTTTTTTATGAAATGCCAATTTTACCCTTCTTATTCCCCATGAAACCCTTATTTCACCCCCTTTGTCTCTCTCATGCCTCAACAACTCAATCCAACAACTCAATCCAAGCCACTGGTCTTAGCATTAATAGGTGAAGAATAATATAAAAAATTCACATAAAAAATAAAAAATCTAGTGCTATGAAACGGTGACACCGTAAAAAAAAAAATAATAAAAATAAAAAATCGGTAACATCGTACGCTTAAACATAATACAAGGAAAAAATTCATAATAATTTTTTTTTTAAAAAATTAAAAAAAAAAACCGGTAACACCGTACGCTTAAACATAATACAAGGAAAAAATTCAAAATAATTTTTTTAGAAATTTAAAAAAAAAAAAAAAACCAGTGACATCATACACTTAAACATAATACAAGGAAAAAATTCAAAATAATTTAAAAAAAAAAAAAATTCGATAACACCGTACGCTTAAACATAATACAAGAAAAAAATTCAAAATAATTTTTTTAGAAATTTTTTTAAAAAAAAAAAACCAGTGACATCGTACACTTAAACATAATATAATGAAAAAATTCAAAATAATTTTTTTTAAAAAAAATTTAAAAAAAAAACGGTGACACCGTACGCTTAAACATAATACAACTATACAAGGAAAAAAATTCAAATTTTTTAGAAAAAATTCGGTGACATCATACGTTTAAACATAATATAAGAAAAAAAAATTCAAAATAATTTTTTTTTAAAAATTTTAAAAAAAATCAATAACACCATTCACTTAAACATAATATAAGGAAAAAAAAATCGATGGCACCGTACACTTAAACATAATATAAGGAAAAAATTCAAAATAAATTTGTTATATGTAAACTATACATAGAGGGTATTTGTGTCATTTTCTTTGTTTGTACCATTGGTGAATATGTAAATCTTTATAAAATTCATGGGTAAAATAGTAAAATGTCTATTTCCGTCACGTCTGTTACCCGACCAACACTGACAGGGGAGGTCAATGAAGTTTCAAAAAAGGCAGGGGGTGTCGTTAAAGATAGACCTATTTAGTGAGGGTGTAGATGAAATTTTCCCAAAAATAAAATATAACATATATTTGACAGTAGAATTCAATCTAATAACTACTTGTGTATAATAATAATAATTTAACATATTTAGGACTTTATTTCTTAATATAGATATATAAAATTGTATGTAATTGTATTACAAATAAATAAGTTCAAAAAAATTTAAAAGTCCTTATAGAAGAGTCCAAAATAAGTTGAAAGTCAAATAGGAGTAAAAAACAAAAGTTAGATGAAAGTATATATGTGGGTATAATTGACTTTATCATAATAATTAGAGATAAAATAAGAAATCAAAAAATTTTCACAGATACTGACATTTATAAGTAGTATATATATATATATATATATATATATATATATATATATATATATATATATATATATATATAAGATTGTATGTAACTGTACTACTAATAAATGAGTGCAAAAAAATTTAGAAGTCTTTATAAAAAAAGTCCAAAACAAGTTGAAAGCCAAATAAGAGTAAAAAATCAAAAATTAGATGAAAGTATATAGGTGGGTATAATTGTCTTTATCATAATAATTATGGATAAAATAGAAAATCAAAAGTTTTTCACATATGCTGACATTTATAAATAGTATAAATATAAATATAAATATACATATACATATTACATACCTTACTTAAATATTTATGTAAATGTAACACTACGTTATTATTGTCACATGGTGTCGTTATTCATAATAAATCTACAAATGTATAAAGTGAACCCCTATACTTCACTAACTACCCATAGGAAAATACTAAATTAACTTAAAAACTTGACTTGATGAATCACTATAAATAATGAAACTCACAGTTAAATTAATGACAAATATAACAACTACATCATCAAGTCAATTTTTTAAGTTTGTGTAATATTGCTCCTACCTATAACCACATCTAAAAATAAACACAATGAATTAGTGAAACTCACTTTATCGACTTATAAAAATACACCCTTCTACCATGTAATAGATATACATATTACAAAACAATTATTAGCTTTTTATTGTAAGACACTTTTATAATAATTTTGAAATTAGCAACAGCTGCTCATACTGGAAATTAAATAGACTCCTCTAATATTTTTATGAGTTGTGTTTTCCTTATCATGAGCAAATGTCCAGAGCTTAACAGAACCATCTGTCTTCCAGTCACTTTCATGTACTTCAACGTTGTGCAATTTTTCAGAGCACAAATTTGGCAGATGGTGTGCCTTACCACCCCAGCTATGGAAAACTCATCAGCATCACATTTTATCTCAACTTCAGCCTCAACTTTACCAGCAAGATTAGTTAATTTTTGTCTGAAAAATACAGTCACAAACCCACCAAGTACAACTCTCAAGGCATAAGAGAGGAGAGAGAAAGTGGTGAAAGACAATGGCAATTGCCTAGTCTTTGTACCTTATACAGAGGTCACATTTGATTTGAGTCTGCCCTTGTGAGCCAATTGCTCGTAATCATCGCTAACCAATAATTCAATGAGTCCCAATTACTAGACCCAATAAAGCCCAACATACATCAATGTACAGTACTGGGATATGCTTGTAAGGTCACTTGTCAACTTTTGTAGTGTTTTTTTGAGAAAAATAAGACATGATTGTGTCGAGTCATTTGTTTGGTGGTGACTGGTGAGTGTATCAGGTCCAGCCATTTAACACTCGAATTTACTAATGCCTAAACTTAAAAGGAAAAGTTTACGGTACAGAAGGAGGTATTGTACTGTCGATTACAACAATTTCAGATTAAGTTACAATTTTTTTAATGTGTAAGTTACAATTTTTTTGAGCTGTAAATTATAATTTTTAAAAATCAAGATACAACTCAAAAGGGAGAAGTTACAACTGTTCAGGAAAGTCCATAATCGATCATGTATGTCTCTGATCGATCATAGATTTCTCTTGAACAGTTGTAATTTCTTCCTTTTGAATTGTAACTTTATCAAAAAAATAGTAACCAACGGTACGGTACTGAAGTCGGTACCGAAGTCGATAACGTCAAATTCCACAAACTTAAATCCATTAATTTTGAGTGTCATGTAATCTTATCGTAGTTTAGAATATTGTGAGGCCTACACACATATCATACTAGATATTAATTGTATGGTACAGGCTCTTCCACCATGACTAATCTTTCAAATGGTGGAAGGCAGTGATAGGTACATGCTTCACCCAATTTGGTAGTGGACCCTTCCATTGATGGAACACGAGATAAGAAGCCTTAGATATGCATATCTTCAGTTTAGAAATTTGTGTCCGTCAATAAGAAATTTCAATCAATTTTTCCAAGGAAAATTAATACTTCGTTAAAAATAAGAGAAAAATCTTTAAAAGAGTAAAATTAAAAAGAAATGTTAATTGTGAATTTTTTTTTTAAGTACAACAAATTTCGCCGTAAAAGTATTTTGGAGGGAGTGAGGTCTTCGCGCATAATTTTTCCAACTAATTTTTGTCCACGAAAAATTAATTTCGTACTTAAAACTCATCAACATATTCTATTCTTGTCGAAAATAAATCTTTTTTGGAAAAACTACTTTTTACGACCAAAATAACATATAAAAAGTTCCTTGGTAATAATGATTTTTCTTGTGGTGAGGGTTGTTTCTAAATTTTATAATGGTTGATCCGTATTTGAAATTTCATATGTACAAATAATCGGTATTTTATGAGCAGCAAAAATGTTATCTAATATTGCAGCCTAACTTTTCTTATTTCTTTTTATTAGCTCCAACAAATTCTGTTAGTTTTGAAAAAAAAAAAATTGTCCAAGTCGAATCACTACTCAAGCTTCACACACCAACTACCTATTGTCACAAGGTGACAGCACTTTCTAAAAACATATTATAATTAAAATTACATTATATATAATTTACTAAACTAATATCATTTCCTCGGAAATAAAAGGAGGTTTATTTATTTATTTATTTTTATATATATCAGAAGGGTGGTTCGTATTCACTTAGCCCAAATTCAATGCCTAGTGGGCAGAGTGGCGCGTAGCAAAACGAACGTAGTGAAATGGAGCGTGAGTTTAATATAGTTGAAAAGTAGAGCGACGCTCCCTACTCCTTGGCCCTTCACCAATATCTATTATCAATTGTCAGGGTCTATAATGAGTCTTTTTGGAGTTAACTTAAATATATAGGGCGTGTTTGGTTTGTGTTTCAACAACTGTTTTTTGTTCTCAAAATTTCAAAAACACCCAAAACCTGTTTGTTTAGCTTTTTTGTTCTTCAAATTTTAGAAAATTTTGAGAATGGAGTCAAAGAAACAGAAAACAAGTCTAGCTTGTTTTCGGAGTTTTCTTTAAAAATTTTGAAAACAAGGAGAACAATTTTGGACTTTAATGAGGTCTGTCCTTCGAGTCTCCTTAGGAGCAAATTTCTTCATTCTTTTTTTTTTTTTTTACTTCTTCCTCTCGCTCATAATATAATATATATATATATATATATATATATAATAGATATTATAATATAATATATTATATAATATTCTATTATATTATATATTATATTATATAATATTATTAAAATTCGTATATATATATATATATTTATAAATTCGTATATAAATATATATATATTTATACATATATATATTTATAAATTCGTATATATATATTTATAAATTCGTATATAAATATATATATATAAATTGGTATATATATGTATATATTTATCTACGAATTTATATATACGAATTTATATATATATATATATATATATATATATATATATATATATATATTATAATATATTATATAATATTAACTATAATATAATAGAATATTATAATATATAACCATTATATAATATATAAATATTATATAATATATATTATAATATAATAGAATATTATAATATATAAATATAATATAATATATAATATAATATAATATAATATATTATATTATAATATAATATATTATATTATATTATATTTTAAAGTTTGGTTTATTGAATTTTTTTTTTATGAAATTATCAATCTAAAAATAACTTTCTTATATTTTTTTATTAATGTTTGAATTACTGTTCAAACATATATTTAGGCTGTCCAAACAGGTTTTACTATTTTCTGTTCTGTAAAATTGTTTTTGAAATCATCTAACCAAACAAGTTTTTTATCTCAAAAAATATCAAAACTATTTTCTTAAAACTCTTCTAAAAAACTGTTTTCGGATACCTGTTTTTGAAACGCAAACCAAACAGGCCCATAGTTTTTAAAGGATTTGGTGTAAAATAAGTGAAATTCGTTTGGATACTGGCTTTGTTACCAGTTTATGTAACAATTTTTTGGACTTAAAAGAGCTTATGTAGGCTGATTTACGAAACTGATTTTATAAGTTTCCTTTCGACTTTTGTGAAATTTTGTCACGAATCTCACATAACTTTTTAGTTTATTATATTCATAAAATATTACTAGTGACGTAAAAAAAATTGAAATTCATATTTTGGGAACTATCATGCATAATCTATACTAGGAATGTCCATGGGCGTGTTGTCCACGGGTCCTATTATCCGGTTCGAAAAAAAATAAGTTCGAAGCCCAATAGGAGGTTTACGTGGATGACATGCTGGTGAAGAGTCTCGCCGCAGTAGACCACATTGACCACCTCCAAGAAATTTTCAACGTTCTCAGGTCATACCGCATGAAGCTGAACCCCGAGAAGTGTGCCTTTGGCGTAGGGTCAAGAAAATTTCTAGGATTCATGGTCAACCAGAGGGGAATCGAGGTGAACCCCGACAAGATCAAGGCCATCCTCGACATGAAATCACCCTCCTCGACCAAGGATCTCCAGTGCCTAAACGGGAAAATTGTTGCACTTAATAGATTCGTTTCCAAGTCTATAGACAAATGTCTACCTTTCTTCAAGATTCTCCGAAAAGCCTTCTAGTGGGGACCTGAGGCAGAGGAAGCCTTTCAAAAGGTCAAAGCCTACTTGGCCACGCCTCCCCTCCTCTCACATGCTAAACTAGGTGAAACTTTATACCTATACCTTTCTGTTTCCTCATCAGCAGTAAGTTCCGTCCTCATCAGAGACAATGATGAAGTGCAAAAGCCTATCTATTATGTGAACAGAGCATACCAAGGAGCAGAAATTAGATATACCAGGCTTGAAAAGCTGGCGCTTGCCCTGATCTCAACAACAAGGCTTCTACGACATTATTTCTAGAGTCAAAGCATTGTTGTCGTCACAGACTAACCTCTAAAGAGAGTCTTGAAAAAGTCGAATGTATCCGGGAGACTCCTTAAATGGGCAGTGGAACTAGGTGAGTTCGATATCTAGTACCAGCCAAGGGCGGCCATCAAAGCACAATTATTGGCAGATTTTATTGCTGAGCTTACACCAGCAGAGGAAGAGAGCAACGAGCCTTCCACACTTCAGCAAGTTTCAACATGTTTAGACACTCAGACGTCGGCGGCGCAAAATAGTCTCACGCCCGACGAGGACGCCCAGACGCCTAGCGAGGACACCCAGACACTCGACGAGGACACCCAGGCGTCTAGGCCAGGCGCCCAAGCATCCCACCCCTAGTGCCCAGCCTCCCCAGCCTGGCGCCCAGGCTTCCACAACAGCCTCCGAACTCTTCTCTCTACCACTCTGGAAGCTCTACGTGGACGGCTCCTTGACCAGTGAATAAGGTGGAGCAGGCCTAATCCTGATCAGCCCCGACGACATTCCCATCAAATATGCTGTTAAGCTCCACTTCATTGCCTCTAACAATGAGGCAGAATATGAAGCCCTCTTCTCTGGTCTAAGGATGGCAATCGAAATGGAAGCCCAACACATCATATCTTATAGTGACTCTCAGCTGATAGTCAACCAAGTGAATGGTGAGTTTGAAGGAAAAAGAATGAGAATGCAAGAGTACCTGACCATGGTGAAAGCCTTGATCACGAAGTTCCAATACTTTCAAATCTGCTACATCCCGAGAGAAGAAAATATGGCTGCGGATGCACTAGCCAGGCTCGCCTCACCCTCAGAAGCCCCACCAGGACTAGCATTTATTGGTCACCAGTTCGAACTAAACAAGTTAGAAGTGGAAGCCACAAACGTCAACTGTGTATCTACCGAAACAAACTGGATGACCCCAATAAGGGCATACCTCTAGGAGGACGTATTGCCAGATGACCCCCTCGAGGCCAGGAAGCTCAAGATGAGAGCCTCCAAGTTTACTATCTTACAAGACACCTTGTACAAGAAAGGCTACTCCTTACCATTACCACGGTGCCTTTCTCTTGAAGAAGCTAATTATGCTCTGCGGGAAATTCATGAAGGAGTTTGTGGGAATCACTCTGGAGGATGCTCCCTCGCCCACAGGGCATTTAGACAGGGCTACTTCTGGCCTAGCATGGTGAAGGACGCCCAGGAGTTCACTAGGAAGTGTGACAAGTGTCAACGCTTCGCCACTGTGCCAAGACAACAGCTAGAAGAGCTAACAGTCATCACAAGTCCGTGGCCCTTCTCCAAATGGGGCATCGAAATCTTGGGCCCCCTACCTCTGAGTAGTGGGCAGTACAAGTTCGTGGTGGTAACGGTCAACTACTTCATTAAATGGGCGGAGGTCGAACCCTTGGCAAATATAACAGACGCAAAGGTCAAAGATTTCATCTAGAAGAACCTGGTCTGCCGCTTCAGGATACCCCACGCCATTGTCAGCGACAATGCCAAACAGTTCGACAACAAGCTCTTGAACACCTTCTGCTCCGACCTCTAGATAAAATAGCCTCATTCCAGCCCAGTGCATCCGTAGGCAAACGGACAAGCAGAACTCATGGTTAGAATAGGGTTACGTAACCTAAAGGCAAGGCTCGAAAGAGTGAAGAGTCTTTGGGTTGACGAACTCCCAAGCGTATTATGGGCCTACCGAACAACGCCAAGAACCCCAACTAGTGAAACCCCATTTTCTCTCGCCTTCGGAACTGAGGCAGTTATCCTTGTGGAGATCGGGGTATATTCATTAAGGGTCCAACACCACGACCCCACCACCAACGAGGAAGGACTCTGCATCAACCTCGACTTGGTAAAGGAGGCAAGGGAGATGGCTGTGGTTCGCAACGCGGAGTAAAAGCGTCGCATGGCGAAGTACTACAATTCGAGGGTGTAGCGTCGTTCTTTCCAACCAGGAGACTTGGTCCTCAAGAAAGTGATCCTCGCCATAAAAGATTCGCGAGAGGGAAAGTTGGGACCAAACTGGGAAGGACCATACCTCATAACAGAAGTGGTGAGGTCAGACACCTACAAGATCCAGAATTCCGAGGGGAAGGTCTTACCCCATCCATGGAACGCTGAGCACCTGAAGAGGTACTACCAATGACACCTTAAAAGAGTAGAAGTAATAAAGTTGGGGAACTTTTTTTGGGGTTGTTACCCAATATTGCTTGACATAAGCAGTGAATGAATAAGATTTTCTACATTTTACTCCAAAAAAGATCTTTGCATTTTTGTATTCAATTTCAAATGAGCATCAGTGGCAAAAAACCACTTTTACAAAAGTAAGGCTACAAACTGCATTTCTAAAAAAAAATAAAAAATCAAAAGTCCTGCAGCACTCTAACTACTCTCATGGTCGTCGTCGTCGTCCTCCTCATCATCATCATCTTCAGCATCGTCAGAGCCTCCATCACCACCATCAGGCGCCTCAGATGGCACGAAGCCTGAAAAATCAATGTCAGGGAAAACAACAGAAATCTTTCCCCTGAGCTCCTCATAACCATCAATAAAGGCATATGCAAGGCCGTTCTCCAAATCACTCTCAGTTGTTGCAGCCCTCTCCTTACCCCGAGAAGTTCTCTCGTGAGCTACCTTCACCTCTACCTCTGCTCTCAAGCATGCAGCTTCTCTGAGCGCGCCCCTCTCGCGGGTCTCCACAAGCTCAGCCTCTCTGAGCGCGTACCTCTCATGGGTCGCCAAAAGCTCAGCCTCTCATGGGTCGCCACAAGCTCAGCCTGGGAAGTCCTATCAACAGCTTCAAGCTCAGCAATTCTCCCCTGAGCAGCAAGAAGCTCATTTTGCACAACTTCATGACTATGTTTCAATTGGCTATAAAATACAACCCTTGACAATAACACACAGATGCAGTTGAAGCCTGAAGAAAGACAAAAGGCAAAAAAATGCTAGACGCTTAAGGAAGGACGAGAGAAAGGGAGATAATAGACCCTTGCCTGAGCCCAGCCTTCCAGAAAAATGTTGAGGATTCCCTCGGTGCCTAGAGCACTAATCCCATTCACATCATTGGGAAACATAAACATCCCAAGTCGATCTCTGATGACTCGCGCGTTACCCAACGTAGAGCTAATCTAAGTAGGTGCCCCTGTAGAAGTTCCCACAGGAGGAGTCGATGAACTAAGGGCAGAAGGTTTGGTCGACAAAGGAGTCTCTGGAGTAACAGTCATAACTGAAGGAGTCACCACCCCAGGAGGCACCACCACTAGAGGGGTCACTTGAGAGGAGCACGCCTCGGTCGGCACCATTGGAGGGGTCACCTGAGAGACATCGCTCATCCTCGCCACCTTAGGAGGAGGAATGCTCCTACTTGAATAATGGGACACAACCACTTTTCTATCCGTTGCAAAGGAGATAAGGTGTTATGTAGATGAAAAGCCAAGTGAGGAAAATACAAGAGAATCAACATACATTTCCTCTTCAAAGAGGAACTGCCAGACTTCGGAGAGGTAGCAGTAGCCCTAGCACGGACTGTAGGGGAACCTTTGGCCCCAACATCTTTGGGCAAAAGAACTCTCAAGTCTTTGTCAGGATGAGCCCTCACACCCTGCAACTTCCACTCTTGGTCCTTCGAGAGCACAGGAGAATCTGCAAAGGAATGATGGGCATAGTAAAAAAAAAAAAAAAAAGAAGAAAGAGTAAGTCTAGGGCACACCAAGTCTCTTAGGAGCACCACATCTTGTTGATACCAAAGCCCTATCATCCTCTGAGGCCCACTCGCCACCGACGAACAAGAAGCGAGATTTCCAGCTATGACAGTTGGAGAGTAATCCGGTAATCAACTTACCACTTCTCATGGTAAAATAGTACCACCCTCTATTAGGAGCAGGAGTCTCACTCAAATTATAAGCTGCATGAAACTCGACAGGAGAAGCATCTTCATAATGCACCTTACTCCATAATACCAGAAAGCCCAGCAAAACTCTCCAACCATTAGGCGCCAACTGCCCTCGTGTCAATGAAAAGTAATGTAGAATATGACAAATGGAAGAAGGCATTGGGAACTTGAGCCCAACATCAAGCATCTCCTCATAGATAGTAATATCTCTGGAGGAGTCATCACAAGCAGGCTCACCCATCTCAGCTCGACGGCATATTACCGTTGGAGGAATGTTATAAGAAGAAACAATCCTCAAAATATCATCATCAATATTGAGCATACTAGAAATGGTACTTACTTTGCACCCATTGTCGTTAAAAGCCACCTTCCCTTGGTGTTTTTTGTTGTGAGGGCATGAAGAATTGCCTGAGCCACTACCAGGGAGGGCCTGAGGGATCTGATTTTGAGAAGGTCCACCTGAAGGAGCCAGATCATCCGCCACATTACCAAAATCATCAAACACAAGAGTGGGTGATTGCAAGTCTCCACTGAATGACCTAAATGCCGACACCCAGTACAATACTGCAGTACATCCTCGTAGAACACATCTTGCCAAAACTCAGTCTCCTATCTTCCTATCCTAATTCTCGGCACCCGCTGCCATGTGACATCATGCTCAACCAGCACCCTGGCAACTAAAGGCTGGCTCAAACTCGCTATGGCCTGATCAACCCGTAAAGGCATCCCAATCATCGAGGCTATCGAGAATAATGTATCTTAGGAGCGCACAAAGTGGACTGGTAAATATGGGAATGAAACCCATATAGGAACTATGAGCGACTCCTCGGTACAACGAAACTGCGGAGTCCACTTGAACATGCGCATCTCTCTGCCATAAACCGACCAAGCCTGCTTCACCCAGAGACGGGTGTAATCCTCCTCCAGGTCGCACATCATGAGCACGTGTCGGCTATCTAATAAAGAGGCACTAACCTGCCCCCTCAATCCAATCAACTGAAGGAATCTCCTGATCATTTCCATCGGAGGGCGGCCTCGGGTAAACTTGCCTACCAGGGCTAACCTAAAAGGAGCTGCGAGACTCTCAATCTCTCGTCAGAAAAGTTAACTACCGGGGCACCCCTGTACTGTGTGACGAGGCGGGGAACTCGACGAGTGGGGGCATCGGAGTCGGGGGTGGCAGATCCCCTCAAACATCTATGAATGACTTGTGTGGTCTAGTCGGGTCTAGGGCGGAACTGGGGGTCAGGTCCAAGAATTATGGGTGGTGGGTACGGCTGGTTTGGGAACGCCAAGTTGTGTTGGGTTTCGGCCGGGTTGGTGTTTAGCTTGAGGAGGTTGGCAAATGGTATTAGTTTTGGGAAGTGGGCCGAGTTTGATGATGGGATGGGTAGATTGAGAGATGGGCTGGGTTTGCTTATCTTGAGAATTATGGGGCTGACATGTGGTATCACTTATGGGCGGTAAATCATACACAACATGCCCATTTTTATGGCCAAAAGTCAAACAATCCCCATTATCATGCATATCCTCACGTGTAGCAACAAAATCTCTACATGCAATATTTGTTTGTGCACATGGTTCTACATAATGTCTAGGTTCGGCAACATTCAAAATAGGAGATAAATTGGCTGGCCGCATATCAAGTGATTGAGCTAAAATCAAGGAACTAACCAAAACCTCCTTGCCATTGCTTCGGCGGCTCTCTATGCATGCACCAGTGGGGGCGGCCAATGCTATGTCGGAGATGGCCGGTTGAGTTTGATCTCTGTTGGAGCAGCCCATAGACCTCTGTTGCATGGCCTCGGAATTGCCATGCATGCATTTGACAAAAGTGTAATCTGTGGGGTCAATGTGATGTAGGTCGCGCGGCAGTGGGGTGGTGGATAACTCCGCCAGTATAGGTGTGTGCCTAGGGAGGGGGAGGGTCGAGGGCTGGGTTTAGGCCCGCGGTTGGGTCATCGTCGACGGCCAGATTGGCCATGGGAATTGGTTTGATGAGGGCAGTATGTCGGTGTTGTTATGTGCAGTCGGTGGCTTCTAGGACTGTGGCAGTCGGTGATGCTATAGCTAGTTATGAGATTGGTTTCAGGTTCAATATTAGAGAGACCAAAGAGAGATCGAAATTATAATTTGAGGACGCAAGACATTGGTTTGTAGCAGTGTGACATTTTCTAGTACCAACGTGACATTATCTTGCAGCATTGTGATATTATCGTGCAAGGCAGCAAATCATCATCCGAATCAGAATCATTATCTTGATTATTACGATCATTCCCATTTAAGTCATCATTATTGACATTTATCCTCACATGAACATGATTGACGTTAAGAGATCATAACAATTTTTATAAAAAAAAAACCATATGGACGACATACCTGATGCACTTCTTCCATTGCAACTAACTGGAATATGTTTGAAAACCCGGTTACGGAATGGAGTGAATGATAGAGGAAGATGTTTGAATGATAGAGGAATATGTATGGAATGTCTGAATAAACGGTTGGTCAATCACACATAAATGAGTAATTTAAAATTCAAAAAATATATAGCATAAAATTAGGAAACTGAATCCCTAATATAATTGCTATATTTGTCTTCAATTAATAAAAGAAAAGGGTAATTTGGTAAGAGAAAAAATTACAATCCAACAAAAGTGTACATCTTCACCAAACATTTACACATAAAGGTACTTATAAACATATGTTTTATATTGAGGTACTTTTACACAAATAAATATGAAAAGTACATTTTTCACAATTTTTCCTTTATTTTTTATACTGTTAGGCCGGCCCTGACTAGACTACCACGTCGGTGGTCTATTTTCTTTACTTTCTTATCTTGATCGGATGACAAAATTGAATAATGTTCGAATATGCTACCAAATTGTGAAGTTTCGGAGTCATTCATCTATTTTTTGTTCAATTGTATTGTGACACGTAAAAAAACGTTCTTTTATTGTTTAATCTTAGGTTGTTATTTTCATGATTAGGCTTTCAATAATTCAAACCAAAATTTATGATTTATATTTATTTTCACCAAAAAATAAACTTTTGCTAGCATAATAGTGTAATAATAATGGTCACATCACTTGTCTAAATTCAAAGGTTTTAGTTGGTGTATGAGTGGTTCGAGCTAGCAACCATGATCTGGGACTGACATAATGGAATCAACCACACCAATTAAATAATACTCTATTATTGTGCATTGAGAGGGCTATAAATGGTATCGAAGCTTGAAAGAAGGAAAAAAAAAAAAAAAGATAGAATGTGTGATCATAAAGATCAACACATTAATATATTAAATTTTTAAATGATTTATTTTTATATATTATTTTATGTATTACTCTCTTAATATTTTATTAATATATCGTCTATTTCATAACACACTAATTATTATTCAAGGCAATTAACCTGGTACTACTGGAATGAAGCTTAAGTTTTTTTTTTTTGATAGGTAAATTGGTTTCATTGATCAAAAAATAGATGAGGACAAGCTTAAGGCTTCTTGAGTTGCACTTCTCAAGAAAAGTAAGTACTAAGTAATCAAGCTTAAGTTATAACCAATTAAGCTATATGCTTCCCTAAAAAACATTGCACAAGTATTCATGCCACTAGTATATATTAGGACGTGTTTAGAAATTAGGTTTAGGAGGAGAATAAATCCTTCAAAAATGTGGGAAGTTATATAAAACTTTTGCAAGATCGGGCTCTACATATTTGTGAGAGATATCAATTGTTAAAAGCATAAGTTGTGAAAGAATGGTGTAACATAAATTTTTATATAATATTCTTCCTCACGTGTAGGCCTATTTTGGGTGGTCCAAATATGTGATTTTTTGTTTTGTTTTGTTTTGCTGTTGTTTTAAAGGAGGATGTCTATTGGAATTTGAACTCATTACTTCTAAACTTTGACAAAGGGTGTCCATGGGTCGGACCGCGTTAGGCCTGCGGAATTTTTTTCGGGTCAGACTTGGGTAGTGTAAGTTCAAGCCCTTACCCAGATGAGTAATCGGGTGGGCCGGACCGGGCTACAGGTAGGGATAAGCTACCCACCACTCACTGGGCGGGCCTTGCAGGCGAGCTTGCTGGACGGGTCTTTTTTTATATATATACAATTTCATTTAAAATGTTTTCAACTTAATATTTTTTAAAATTATATTTTTGAATTAAAAGTAAAGTCAAAATAAACAAAAATTAAAGAATAAATAATTTTATTTAAATAAAGTAGAGTCATATATTATCTCTAAACTTTCAAAATTTCAATAGTCAAGTGTTTTTCAAACAATTAGGTGGAAGGGCAGACGAGCCAGGTGGGCGGGCTGGGCTGGGCTAGGCTAGACTGGCAAGCTCATGGACAACGTTCCGAGGCGGGTAATGGGCTTGAGGGTAAGCACAAACCCTCTCTTGAAAGATATTGGGCTCGGGTTCAGACGGGCCAAACTATTGGACCTATCGAATTTCGGGGCAATTTTTTCGAACCGAATAACGAGATCTGTGTGCAACCTGGCCCATAGACACCCCTAACTCTAATATTATGTTGATCACCCACTGTAAGTTAAAAAAATGATGTACTATATCACCTGATACATGCATTTTCCTTACTTTCTTATCTTGATCGAATGACAAAATTGAATGGGGTCGAATATGCTACCAAAAAGTGAAGTTTTAGAGTCATCTATTTTTTGTTTAATTGTATTGTGACATGTAAAAAAAGTGAATTTGAACTCATTACTTCCAAACTCTCACTAAGGGTGTCCATGGGTCGGGCCGGGTTAAGCCTGCAGAATTTTTTTCGGGTCAGACTTGGGTAGTGTAGGCCCAAGCTCTTACCCAGACGAGTTATCAGGCGGACCGGGCCGGACTTCGGGGAGGGATAGGTTACCCACCACTCACTGGACGGGCCTTGCGAGCGAGCTTGTTGGACGGGTCTTTTTTTATATATATACAATTTCATTTAAAATGTTTTTATCTTAATATTTTTTAAAATTATATTTTTGAATTAAAATAAAATCAAAATAAACAAAAAGTAAAGAATGAATAATTTTATTTATATAAAATAAAGTCATATATTACCACCAAACTTTCAAAGTTTCAATAGTTAAGTTTTTTTCAAATAATTGGGTGGAAGGACAGATGGGCTAGGTGGGCAGGCTGGGCTAGGTGGGTGGGCGGGCTCATGGACCGGGTTTCAAGGTGAGTAATGGGTGAAAGATATTGGGCTCGGGCGGGCCAACTACTGAGTCTGTCGGGCTTCGAGTCTATTTTTTTGAACCGGATAATAAGACACGTGTGCAACCTGGCCCATGGACACCCTTAACTCTAATATTATGTTGATCACCTACTGTAAGTTAAAAAATGATGTACTATATCACCTGATTCATGCATTTTCCTTACTTTCCTATCTTGATCGAATGATAAAATTGAATCGGGTTGAATATGCTATGAAAAAGTGAAGTATTTGGGTCTTCTATTTTTTGTTTAATTGTATTGTGACATGTAAAAAAAGTTCTTCGACTGCTTAATCTGAGTTTGTTATTTTCATTTTTGGGCTTTCAATAATTCAAACCAAAATTTATAGTTTATATTTATTTTCACATGTAATACCGAAAAATAATAATGGTCACATCACTTGTCTTAATTCTAAGGCCTTAGTCAGTGTATGAATGATTCGAGTCAACAGGTTGGTCGTTACATTTCTTATCGTGTTCCAATCCATGCCACCCATGCGAAACTCTCCTGTGGGTTTATTACCTTCCAAAGAAGCTTAGCAATGGCAGCCCTATTCCAAGCTTCTAGGCTCTTAATTCCCAAACCTCCTTCCTTTTTTTGACTGACAAACCACATACCATGCCACCTTTGCACCACTAGATTTAAGTTCAGCTCCAGACCACAAGATTATATGCTGGTGGTATATGTTTGGATATGAGAAAATATTGAATGGTATGGTTGCATCACATCATTATCGTTATTTAGTATTACTACCTAATTATGTATAAATATATAGCACTAGTGGATCCCACCAAATTCTTTAGAGTAATGCTATTTAAACCTAAAAATCTGACTTTATTTGCTGACCTGATGATGTGGCTTCATTGGAATCATTGGATGAAAATTAAGTTTCAATGTTTGATGAAACCCACAGTGAATCCAAAGGTTATAGTGAATCAGGTTAACAAATAAAGTCAAATTTTTAGGTTCAAATAAAATTCCTCAATTCTTTAACAACCAAAAACTTCCACATTCAAATACTATATGGGATTTACTTTTTCTTATACTTGATTGTTTATTATTGATCGGTAATACCACATGACGGAGATGATGTAATGTAACCGTTACATTAAAAATTTACTCGTTTGGAAGGTTTATTTGCATGATTGATTGATTGTGGCACTGCAATGACGGAGATGTGGATGTTAGATGCAATTTTTGTGTGGTTGAACCCGAAAGTTTTGAAGAAGCAATCAAAGAAGATGCTTGGAAGAAAACAATAGAATATAAAATTCATGTGATTGAGAAAAATTAATTCGAATGATTCAATTCAAACAAACAAAGCAAGACTCGTAGTAAAAGGGTATTCACAATAACCCCGTGTCGATTACCAAGAGACTTTTACTCCGGCTACTTGACTTGATACAATAAGGCTTCTTATTTCTCTTGCTTCACAAAATGACTAGTTTCTTTATCAATTAGATATAAAATCAGCATTCTTGAATGGTGTGTTGAAAGAAGAAGTTTATATAGAGCAATCTCAAGACTTTGCGGTTAACAGTGAAAAAGGAAAAGTGTACAAGCTAAAAAAGGTTTTGTACGGGCTGAAACAAAGCACCTCGAGCATTGTATAATGAGATTGATTCCTACTTCAATACAAAGGGATTTCAAAGAAGTAAAAGTGAGCCAACCTGGTACATCAAAACGGAAGGTAATACCGGTATTCTCATTGTGTCTCTTTATGTTGATGACTTGATTTTTACCGGGAATGATCAAAAAATGATTGAAGATTTTAAAAGTGCGATGATGAAAAGATATGCAATGAGTGAATTGAGACTTTTACATTACTTTTTGGGCATTGAAATTTATCAACAAGAAGATGGAGTTTTATTTCCCAAAGGAAGTATGCAAAACTCTTCTTGAAAAATTTAGAATGAGAAATTGCAAATCGGTGACTACAACTTTGGTTATGAATGAAAAGTTGTTAAAAGATGATAGAACTAAAGAAGTTGAAACATCTTTTTATAGAAGCTTGGTTGTAAGTCTTTTGTACTTGACAGCTACAAGGCCGAACATCATGTATGCTACAAGTTTATTATTTCGGTTTATGCACAAACCAAACCAAATTTTATTTGGGGTAACAAAGAGAATGTTGAGATTTTTTCAAGGAACACTTGATTTTGGGATTATGTTTAGAAGAAAAGTTGATGTTAAGTTACTTGAATTTTGTGATAGTGATTGAGCCGGAAACATTAACAATATGAGGAGCACTTCGGGCTATGCATTCTCACTTGGTTCCAATGTAATTTCCTGGGTGTCAAATAAGCAACAAAGTGTGGCACATTCATCAGCTGACGCTGAATATATTTCAGTATCATTGACTACTTCTCAAGCAATTTGGTTGAAAAGAATTATGGAAGATATTGGTGAAAAACAAGGTGAAGCAACACTAATTTTATGTGATAATAAATCAATTATCGCCATGACAAAGAATCTCGTTTATCATAGCCGAACTAAACACATTGCAATTAAGCATCACTTTATTCGAGAAACCGTGAAAGATGAAGAGATTCAAGTCAAATATTGCAAGATCGAAGATCAAGTGGCGGACATTTTTACCAAAGCACTTCCTAAATATAAGTTCGAGTTTCTAAAAGACATGTTGGGAATACAATAACAAAGTATTAAGGGGGAGTGTTAAAAATAGCATATTAGATAATACTTAGTTGTCAAGTGTATTTAGTTGACTGGGAAATTCAAGTGGTTGTGAGTCTTGAGTCTTGTTATGTGGTTAATATTCTAGGAAAGTGAGTGGTCAGGATGTATCTTACAACCACTTGAATTATATGTTATGTGTATATATGTTAAAAATATGGAATACATGTATGGAAAATCATTCCAAAAGACTAAGGGGTCGTTTGGTAACGTTTTTGTTTTCGCGTCTTGAAAAAAATTAAAAATAGAGATAATTTTTGTCTCTGTTTTATGATAAACACTCAAACAGAAAACATGTTTGAGAGTCATTTTTGTCTATTAAATTACGAGAATAAAAACAAAAAATATGTTTGGTAACTACTTCAAATTTTATTCTAAATATGTTTGGTATCTATTTGGCAATTAAATCCCAAATGGCAATTCAACAATCCCAAATGGCAATTCAATCAGTTTCAAATGACAATTTAATCTCAAATGACAATTTAATCCCAAATGACAATTCAATAAATCCTAAATGACAATTCAATAATTGTAAATAACAATTCAATTAATACCAAATGACAATCAATCCCAAATGCAACACACACAGAATGACACAACAAACACATACACACACAAACTCAACACAACACAACACACACACACACACACACACACACACACACACACACACACACACACAGATCTGTGCATATATACACAGACCTGTGCATATATATGCACATCTTTTGGGTTTCACAGAGAAAAGGAAGAGAGGAGAGAGAGAGGCAGCGATGGAGGTGGGTTTCACAGCTTCTGGGTTTCACGGAGGCAGAGGCAACGATGGAGATGAGTAACTGGCCAGCGATTCGTCTGGTGGTCTGATATAGATAAAAGAGAGAGGAGGGAGACATGAGAGAGAGAGAGAGAGAAACAATGGGGAGGAGAAATGGATGAAATGAGTTTTTATACTTCAACAAAAAAAAACAAGTCTGAATCTCATTAATTCCCCACCCTTTTTGCGCGTGTTGTCTCTATTTGGTGTTTCTTAGAACATCTTTTTTTTTTTATTCCCATTTTTTTGTCTTTGTTTCCAAGACAACTAATATAAAACAAAAACAATACACAAACATGTTTTTGTTTTCATTTTTGACAAAAATTGAAAACAAAAACACAAGACAAACAGCCCCTAAGTCACATTGTCTTTGTTTTATCTATCACAACTATACAAAGGCTGAAATTATAGCTAACAGTGTGTGTATGTGTGTGTGTGTGTGTGTGTGTGTGTGTGAGAGAGAGAGAGAGAGAGAGAGAGAGAGAGAGAGAGAGAGAGAGAGAGAGAGAAGATTTACCAAGCCTATATGTATAGAAATACATATGCACCACAAACAAGATATTCCTTCAAACAATTTTCAACAAGCACACAAATCATTCATAGTAGAAAATAACCACACTTAACACTTTCAAACATTCTTATTTAATCAAGAGCTTGGTATAACCAATAAGCCATATCATCTAAGTGTCTATGGCAAGAGATGGTGAGCTTCAATATCTTTGCTGACAAGAATGCAAAGGTCCATCAATGAATTTGGATCTTCCACATCCTCATTTTGCTTTTCATACTCGAAAGTCCATGTCACCAAGTTGGTTTCACCCATTGTATCGACATGAACATTTATTATGAAGGTCTTGTACAGCTCCAGGACATCTCCTTCAATCACTTTGAATGTGATAGACTTATTTTCTTCGTCAATGGCTTCAATAACCTGTTTGGAAACCTTTTCTTTCCCTTATGATATATCACACAAATCCAATCAATAAACCAATTGTCACTCTCAAGATAAAATCAATGTTCTAAAACACTATCAAATATAATAGCACATCACGAGGAATGGTATGGTATCATAGTCTTCCCTATGATAGCTTGACAGTTATTGTTGTTCATCAAAATTGCACAAAATTATACTAATCTTAAAAAAACTAGGATTGGAGGCTTTATTGAAGGAAAAGCTTTCCCCTAATAGGTATCCCAATCATCAAACAAAAGAGAGGGAAGGGTCAAACAAAACATGAGCTATGAACACTGATGATGCACAAATCGGTATTCGTGCAAGATCAACAGTCAAGAATGTATAAAGGTGTAATTGATGAGCAACTAACAAGCAATCAATGACAATCAAGGAATTAAAACGCTAAAAAATAGATCAACACAGGGATGTATAGTGGTTCGGTCTCGGATGACCTACTCCACTTTTGGGAATGGCAGCGGTGGCCTGGTGTTCTTTATTGATAAAATATCAGTCACCAGAGAGTTACAGTGCTTTGAGAGAGAGAAAGAGCAATGTCTAGAGGTATGTGAGGTATTGAAGGCGTCTATTTACTCTTGAGAGAGCTTACATTATATAGTTAGGGTAAGGCGGTGACGTGAGGAAGGGGTCTTCAATTATTTTGGTAAGTACAATTTTAGTAGGAATGGATCTCTTCGGCAAGCACAATTATGGTAGGAGTAGATC
The DNA here is from genome assembly GCA_951799425.1 of Ilex aquifolium. NCBI lineage: Eukaryota > Viridiplantae > Streptophyta > Magnoliopsida > Aquifoliales > Aquifoliaceae > Ilex > Ilex aquifolium. The sequence continues at coordinate 39,245,920 of OX637397.1, read as the reverse complement.
TCCACATCCCGATATTATTTCCTCGTGCTCCTATTCAGTCGGAGAAAGATCTTGGACTGGGCTTGACCTCGCTTGACTTGAGTTGGAGTGGGCCTTCATTGGAGTCAGGAGACAAAGGAGGAGGAGGAGACCAGAGGGCCACGCCATGGGCGGCGCCCCTTGGTCCTTGGGCTTGATTTCCTTTGGACCCCGTATTTATTTACGGCCGTATTTTGACTTCCCTATATGCCCTCCGTAATTTGGGCTTCCCTTTATGCCCTTCGTAATTTGGACTATTCAACTCCGAATGGGGTTTCCTTTGAGCTTTCTCGGTCCGTTTAAGTTGGGCTCGGCCCAGTCAAATTTGGACTCGTCATTTGCCCCCCATGTTCCAAGCTTCTGACTTCTGTGGGAGGAAAATGTTGTGGGCATGTACTCTGTCTTCGCTTGAATAGGCGTTTCCTTGCTCCCCACGGAACTTCTTCGTCCTCAGGAACCGATGAATTTACTAGAGTCGAATTTTTTTTTTTTTTAACTGCTTCTTCTCTTATAAATAGAGGTAAATGTTCACACCTTCCTCATTCTCTATTCATTTCTGGAGGCTTTCTTCAAAGAGGTGTTCTTCCAAGCTTCTTCAAGAAGCTAGATCATCAAGCTTCTTTAAGAAGCTTTGTCTACCAAGCTTCTCCTAGAAGCTTTGCCAAGGCTTCTTCAAGAAGCTTGCCTTCCCTTATTTAAGGGCCTTCAAGGCTACTATTCACCCATACTCAAGGCAAGCTAGGCGGCGCCCATGGAGAGGGAGGCAAGGTGGGCGGCGCCCATGGCGAGGGAGGCAAGGTGGTCGACGTCAGTGCTTCAGGTGGTGCTAGGCGTGGCGCAGATGGCGGAGTGCATGATCCTGACAAAGGGCAGAGAGGAGGAGGTGCATCAGGGGTCCTCACGGGCGGCGCCCAGGCCCTGGGCGGCGCCAGGGGCTTGGGTGCTTCCTCTTCGGGCTTCGGTTTTTCGGGTGTGTCTTATCGTGGTGGTTTTGGGGTGGCCTTGGCAGCTGGTGAGAAACCATTCGGCATTATTAGTGCTCAGCTGGGTACAAGCAAAAAGCCTTCAACCAATCCTTTCAGCGCAGCGGGAGTGACCCAAGGTGTCGGAGAGCAACAAGGAGGGTCTTCAAAAGAGCCAAAGGGATCCACAAATGAGACAGGGGGCGCCTGTCACAGGCTGGGAGGTGGGCCAGGCACCTCAGGCGGCGCCCATGTTGCACTAGGCGGCGCCCCAGGCTCCCCAGGCGGGGTTCAGTCTCTCCTTCGTGGTGCCAGGAAACGGCCGCTCAGCGACATGGATGATGTGAGCTCTCGAGGTATGTCTTTCATTATTTCTTTCACTTTTCCGTTCACGCACTTATTTTCTTTTGCAATGGTTTGAACTCGCTTTCACGGGTGTTTATTCAGTCGAGAGGGAGGCTGCTGAGGACTCAGACAGAGGTCAGGGTGCTGAGGCAGACAAGGCTTCCAAGGTAGCTTCTATACTCAGCTTGTATAATCGTGAGGACGATATTGCTAACATAGTGTTTTCATATCGCATCCCGCCCTGTGTGACTTACCGTCGTGCCGAGGCCGACGAGACTGCGTTTTGTGACTCCCTCGGCGAGATAGTTGTTTACGAGGGCATGCTGGAGGCGGGTTTACGGTTTCCTATCCCGGGGCCAATATGTCGGGTTCTTGAGCATTTGTCACTGGTTCCGAGAAGACTGGCTCCCAATGGTTGGAGGGTGATTTCCGCATTTTTTGCCTTGTGGCGGTTGGTGCACCCTGACACTGTCCCCCCGCCGTTTGAAGAGTTTCTATCTGTATACGCCCTTCATGAGAATCCTGTGCCCCACCGGGGGTGGTACTGCTTCGCCCCAAGATTGGGGAAGTTTATTACCGGGCTTTCATCCAATCATCACAAGTGGAAGAGGAGATTCTTCTTTGCTGGAGGCGAGTGGGCTTCCGAGTCTGATCACAGCAGGGTTCCCACTCGATGGGATACAGTCCCCAAGACCAGGCTAGGTGAGAGTTTTACCTTTAACTTTTGTCTTGATCGCCATGTATGTCTTTCTTATATAGTGCAACTGTCTTTTTACAGCTCCGCCGACTCTATCCGTGGATCAAGAGAGATTGCTCGAGATGGTTCGTGGTAATCCAACAACGGATTTTTCAGAGATTATGTCGGCGGCTGGTGTTTCTACGGCTCCTTCCAAGCCAAGGAAAAGAGGTACATGACTTATTCTGTTAAAAACATGATGTTGTGGACTTTTATCTTATACTGGGTCTGCAGGTTCATCCATTGATAGGTCTCTAGTAGAGGAAGTCTTTTCTTATAGGGTGGCGTCCTCTCCTGTTCCTCCTTCCAAGAGGGTGAGGACTAATGCCCCCTGTTCTCCTCAGCCAGGGCCCATTGGACAGGTCGGTCCCCTGGAGGCCGAGCTTGACGATGCTCCTCCTTCTTCTTTACTTGATGGCTCTTCGCCCCCGAGAGATTGCTCTAGTGCCGGGGTTGAGGTTCCGACGCCATCTTCGGCCAGGACTGAGAGCCCGCCGAGCCGCCCCGCTTCGGGTGGTGCCCGGCGTCCATGCTGTGGGATGTAGCATTGGCTAGGGAGAGATTTTGTGATTTTGTAAGTGTCTCAGACGCTCAAGATGTTGTTTCTCGAGGTCCAGCTGGTGTAGTCAACGCTACTGTGGAGGGCTTCACATTGATATATCCTGTATTCCTTCTTCGTATCTTGGATTTCTTTGCATTCTTTGGCTTAGTCCCTGACTTCTACCTTTGAATGTTTGTAGGTGGCCGCTGCCTTGCCCTGTTTATTTGATAACACCCTGAAAAATTGGGGAGGCCATCAGTAGCCAAGTAAGGGAGAGGTAGGCACGTGAGGCTGCTGAGGTGCAGCTTGGGATTGAGTGGCAGACGCGAGAGGATGCCGCAGAGCTAGCACGACAGGCACGAGAGGATGCCGTGAAGCAGCTGAGGCTCGAGCGGCAGGCACGAGAGGATGCCGCTGAGGAGTTGAGGCAGGCGCATGAGAGGACTACTCAGCTTGAGGCTGACCTCCGTGTAGCACTTGAGAGAGCTACCCAGGCAGAGGCTCAGAGGGATGCCGCTGAGAGAGGCAGGGCCGGTGCCTTCATTGATGGCTATGAGGAGCTTAGGAGGAAGGTCACAGTAGCATATCCTTATAATGACTTCTCTATCTTTCAGCCTCATGAGGCTCCCGAGAGTGATGATGAGGATTATGTGAGTGGAGGCAGTGAGAGTCGGTAGGAGTATGGTGCCTTTGCTTTTTTGTTTCATTGGCAGGATATGTGTCAACTTTTGTAAAAAGTTCATAGATTTGAATGAAATACAACTCATTTTTTGAGAAAACATGGAAAATTTTATTTCATTGTTCAACGTAAATGTTTGAAGGAAATCGACTAACATAAAAAATCAACAAACAAGGTAAAATATCCTAAATGGTGGTCACCAACTCATGACTTACTGCCCCTAGCTACTGATAGTATTTCTTTAGGTGCTCCGCATTCCATGGATGGGCCAAGACATTTCCTTCGAAATTTCGGATTCTATAGGTACCCGGCCTTACTACGTTCGTGACCATGTAGGGTCCTTCCCAGTTGGGTTCCAGTTTTCCTTCTCGGGAGTCTTTGGTAGACAGGATGACCTTTTTTAGGACAAGGTCCCCGGGTAAGAAGGACCGAGGCTTCACCCTCGAGTTGTAGTACTTGGTCATGCGACTCTTGTACTCTGCGTTCCTGAGCATGGCTATCTCCTTCTCCTCCTCCACCAAGTCGAGGTTGATGCGGAGGCCCTCTTCATTACTGGTAGGGTCATGATGCTGGACCCTAAGGGAGTGTACCTCGATTTTAACGGGTATCACTGCCTCTGTCCCATAGATTAGAGAAAAAGGGGTCTCACCCGTAGGACTTCTTGGTGTGGTCCGATATGCCCATAGTACTCATGGGAGTTCGTCTACCCACTTCCCTTTTGCAGTCTCCAGTCTGGCTTTCAAGTTACGGAGTATGGTCCTGATAGTAACCTTTGCTTGCCCGTTTGCCCGTTTGCCTGTGCATGGGCGGGGCTGGAGTGGGGCTGTTTGATCTGAAGGTCTGCACATAAACTGTTTAGGAGCTTGTTATCAAACTGCTTGGCGTTGTCACTTATGATGGCGTGTGGTATCCCGAAGCGACAGACTAGACTCCTCCATATAAAGTCTTTTATTTTTTGGTCTGTGATTCTGGCTAAGGCTTCAGCCTCTGCCCACTTAGTGAAGTAGTCGATGGCCACGACTACAAACTTGCACTGGCCTCTACTCACAGGGAGGGGACCTAGGATGTCGATCCCATACATGGAGAAAGGCCATGGGCTCTGGATGGTGGTGAGCTCTTCGGGTGGCTGTCTGGGCACAGTCGCAAATCGTTGGCACTTATCGCATCTTCTGACAAAGTCTCGGGTGTCTCGGATTATGGTTGGCCAATAGTATCCCTACCTAACTGCTTTATGGGCCAAGGCACGTCCTCCTGAATGATTTTCGCATATTCCCTCATGAATCTCCCTCATGGCATAGTCAGCCTCCTCGGAGGTGAGACAACGGAGCAGTAGGAGAGAATGACTTTTCTTGTAAAGGGTGTCCTGTAGGATGACATACTTGGATGCTCTCATCCTGAGCTTTCTGGCCTTCACCGGGCTGTCTGGGAGAGCACCATCCTCTAGGTAAGCTCGGATAGGAGTCATCCAGTTGGGCTCCGAGGATACGCAGTGGACCTTGTCCTCTTCTGTCTTGGTGGTACTAGGCTCAAACTGATGGCTTGTCAGTGCGGGGCCCATGAGAATATTAGCAGAGGCAAACTTGGCGAGGGCGTCCGCCATAGCGTTCTCCTCTCGAGGCACGTGGTGGATGTCGAAGTAAACAAACTTTGTGAGAAGGGCCTGGACCATTGAGAGGTACTCTTGCATTCTTTCCTCCTTTGCTTCAAAGTGCCCCCTTACCTGGTTGACTACGAGCTGAGAGTCACTGTAGGCTGTCAAGTAGAGGACCTCCATCTCCAATGCCAATTTCAAGCCTGATACGAGGGCCTCATACTCAGCTTGATTATTTGATGTGGCAAAGTGGAGGGAGACAGCGTACTTTAATGGAGTGCCTTGTGGACTGATCAATACTAGTCCGGCTCTGCCACCCTCGTTGGTGGATGACCTATCAACATAGAGCTTCTAGCATGTGGTGGGCAATGAAGGCGACGTCTTAGGCAGGCTGGGTGGCGCCCTGGGCCAGGTGGGCGGCGCCCCAGGCCAGGTGGGCGGCACCCTTGGCAAGGTGGGTGACGCCAGGGGCCAAGTGGGCGGCGCCCCGGGCTACTCAGTCTGTGGGGTTGCGTCCGGCTCCGCCTCTAGTTCATGGGTTTTTTCTTGAAGTGCATGTGGACTGGTCTCTTGGAGGATGGAGTCAGTGTGCACCGTATAGGTGGGCGCAGGTGCGCCTGGTCCTTCCTCCTCAGACTCATGCGATGGGGTAGACTCGGCGATGAAGTCTGCAAGTGCCTGTGCTTTGATGGCAACTCTCGGCTGGTACTGCACATCGAATTCACTCAACTCCACAGCCCACTTGAGTAGTCTTCCGGAGACATCAGGCTTCCCCAAAATCTTCTTGAGTGGTTGATCTATGACAACCACGATGGCATGGCTCTGGAAGTAGTGACGTAAGTGCCGGGCTGTAGTGACAAGGGCGAGAGCCAATTTTTCAAGCTATGAATACCTCACCTCTGCTCCCCGGTAGGCTCTACTTACATAATATACAGGCTTCTGGATGCCTCCATCCTCTCTGATGAGGACCGTGCTTACGGCGGAGGGTGAGGAGGAGAGGTACAGGTAAAGAGTCTCTCCTGATACAGTATGGGAGAGAAGTGGTGGTTTGGCGAGGTAGGCCTTAAGCTTCTAGAAGGCCTCCTCCGCGTCTGGGCTCCATTGGAAAGACCTGCGAAGGATTTTAAAAAAGGGTAGACACTTATCTGCGGACTTAGAGACGAACCTGTTGAGGGCCGCTATTCTCCCATTAAGGCGTTGAACTTCCTTTACTGAAGCGGGGGACCTCATCTCCAGGAAGGCTCTGATTTTGTCGGGGTTGGCTTCAATACCCCTTTTGTGGACCATGAAGCCTAAGAACTTCCCTGAGCTAACGTCGAAGGCTCATTTTTCAGGGTTCAACTTTATCTTGTAGGTTCTTAGCACGTCGAAGGTCTCCTGCAGGTGAGCTACATGATCATTCGCTGCCGTACTTTTCACCAGCATGTCATCTACATAGACCTCCATTGTCTTTCCTATCTGGGCCTCAAACATCTTATTGACAAGGCGCTGATACGTGGCTTCGGCGTTCTTGAGCCCGAAAGGCATTACCCTGTAATAGTAAATACCTCTCGGAGTGATGAATGAGGTTTTCTCCTGGTCTGGAGGGAACATACTGATTTGATTGTACCCGGAGTAGGCGTCTAGAAAACTCAGGAGTTCGTGTCCAGCAGTGGCGTCAATGAGGAGGTCAATGCGTGGGAGTGGATATCTATCTTGGGGCAGGCTTTGTTGAGCTCCGTGAAGTCCACACAGAGGCGCCACTTTCCATTGGTCTTCGTTACCATCACCACGTTGGACAGCCAGTCGGGGTAGGCTACCTCCCTCACTGATCCATTCGTCAGCAGCTTATCTACTTCCTCTTCCATGGCATGCCCCCTTTCAATACTTACACTCCTCAGATTTTGGCGGACTGACTTGTGTATGGGATCAACATTGAGTTGGTGGGAGGCCACTTCGGGGTCGATGCCCTCCAAGTCTTCGTGGGACCAGGCGAAGACATTTGTGTTTTGCCTGAGGAAGTCTACCAAGGCGGATGCCCGCTCATGGGAGAGTGAGGAGCCCATTTAGACCTTCCTCTTCTGGAAGGCTGTGATCTAGTACTACTGGGCGGAGTTCCTCTGCTGGTTCTCCTCTTTCCATGGTGTTGTCGTCTCTAGGGTCGAGGAATTCGACTTGAAAAGTCTCTTGTGGTATTCTAGCCCTCATTGAGGCCACATAGCACTCTCTGGCTGAGACCTGATCTCCTCTTATCTCCCCAATCCCACTAGAGGTTGGGAAACGGAGGAGAATATGGTAGGTTGATGGCACTGCCCTTAGGGTATTGAGGGCAGGGCGTCCAAGAATTATATTATATGCAGAAGGACAATCAAGTACAAGAAATTTTACCATGATAGTAGAACTCCTTGGAGCAGTCCCTGCTGTGACAGGCAGGGTGATAGACCCCAAGGGATGAACTCTCTCTCCTGAGAAACCAACCAAATGAGTCCTGACTGGTTGTAGTCTCTCTCTGCCAAGGTGAAGGTTATCGTAGGCTGTGGCAAACAGGATGTCGACGGAGCTGCCACTATCAACTAGGACCCTCCGGACCTGGTTATTGGCCACCATTAAGGTTAAGACTAGGGGGTCGTCGTGCGGAGCCTAGATCCCTTCAAGGTCTCTGTCTGAGAAGGTGATGACCTCATCTTCCCCATGTCGGGGTGTCTTCATGGGGCGAGAGTCACGTGACTCTGCCTGTCTGGCTTTCCGAGCATGCGCTTTCCTAGCGGAGTTGGAGTCACCTCCTCCTCCTAACCCCCCTGCAATGGTCTGAATCTCATCGAGGGGCTGTTGGCGCTCGTGTTCCTCGTGCGGTAGAGCTGGTCCTCGACCAGCAACATATTGCCTTAGCTGGCCTCGCTGAATAAGTTCCTCAATCTGTTTCTTCAACTGGAAACAGTCATCTGTGTCATGGCCATGATCGCGGTGGAAACGACAGTACTTGCTGGGATTTCGACCCTTGGGGCGTTGAGCGGTGTGAAAGGCTGTCGGTCTCTCGGGGGTAGTGGACCAAGACGGTCCTTCACAGGCACTCTGTCGGTTTTCTTCCTCTTGTTCTAAGCCTCCCTCCTGTCTTCACGAGTTTCCTTCCTCTTCTTCCCTCCTCGGGAGGACTCACCCCGGCGGGCCTTGGTGACGTCCTCAGCGTTCATGTATTTCTGTGCCCGGGACAGCAGCTCGGGCATGCTAGAGGGCGACTTCTTGAGGACTGAGAACATGAAGCTAGAAGTGCGGAGGCTAGCGATAAAGGCGGCTAGAGCTACCTTATCATCTGGCTCCTCAACCTGGAGAATCTCCTCATTGAAGCGGGCAAGGTAGTCTCTGAGGCTTTCATCCCTATCCTGCTTAATGGTGCGTAGGTGGGTCACTGGTTTTTGATGCCGTCGCCCCCCAATGAAGTGGGAGACGAAGGCTCTGCTAAGTTCTGCGAAGGAGCGGATGGAGGAGGGCCTGAGTTTGGAGAACCACTGGCGAGCAGATCCTTTCAGGGTGGTCAGGAAGGCTCTGCACATAATCTCCTCAGGCACGTTGTGGAGTTGCATGAGGGATTTGTACGTGTCGAGGTGGTCAAGGGGGTCTTTGGTGCCATCAAAGATCTCGATGTTGGGCATCTTGAATTTTGAAGGTAGAGGATAATTGACAATATCAGCGATAAAATGAGTATCAGTGCGTCTTACCAGGTAGTCCACGGTTTCAGGCGCCTGTGCTTTAATGGCGTTGAGGGCATCACCAAGTTGGTTTTGCACCTCCTTAATCTTTTCATCCCAATGGTTGGGGACCTCCTCAACTATATGGTGGTACTGGCTTTCATGGTCTCCATATTGGCTTTCTCTGTCTTCGTGCTCCTGCGCAGGTACGTGTGGAGGGGGTACACGTGAACTCCCTGCGCGCTGAGGCGGGACCGCTGGGCGAGGTGCGCCCTGGTACGGCCTTGGGACATTCTGGTGAGGGGCTGCCTGATGCCCAGAAGGAAGGGATTGCTGGTCCTCTACTGTTAGAAGGAGTGGTGCTCCTCCTACAGGGTGAGGGGCGATGCCTCCTTGGTTGAGCATCAACTGGATGATTTGTTGGTTCTGTTCAACCAGCAACTGCATAGTCTGCAAGAGTTGTTGCTGCTGTCCGATGGCAGGAGTTGCCATGACAGAAGGTTCTGAAGGTGCGAGGGGAGGCGGAGCCTCCTCCCGGTGAGTCGGGTTGTTTTCCCCGGGTTGTTGAGACCTTGATCTCGTTGTGATTGCCATGGATTCAATGAGTAAAAAAGTAGAGTAATAGAAACTTAGTCGTTCCCACAGACGGAGCCAAACTGATGATGCACAAATCGGTCTTCGTGCAAGATCAACAGTCAATAATGTATAATGGTGTAATTAATGAGCAACTAACAAGCAATCAATGGCAATCAAGGAATTAAAACGATAAATAATAGATCAACACATGGATGTATAGTGGTTCGGTCTCGGATGACCTACTCCACTTTTGGGAATGGCAGCGGTGGCCTGGTGTTCTTTATTGATAAAATATCAGTCACTGGAGAGTTACAGTACTTTGAGAGAGAGAGAGAGCAATGTCTAGAGGTATGTGAGGTATTGAAGGCGTCTGTTTACTCTTGAGAGAGCTTACATTATATAGCTAGGGTAAGGCGGTGACGTGAAGAAGGGGTCTTCAATTATTTTGGTAAGTACAATTTTAGTATGAATGGATCTCTTCGGCAAGCACAATTATGGTAGGAGTAGATCTCCACATCCCGATATTATTTCCTCGTGCTCCTATTCAGTCGGAGAAAGATCTTGGACTGGGCTTGACCTGACTTGACTTGAGTTGGAGTGGGCCTTCGTTGGAGTGGGCCTTCATTGGAGTCAGGAGACAAATGAGGAGGAGGAGACCAGAGGGCCACGCCATGGGCGACGCCCCTTGGTCCCTGGGCTTGATTTCCTTTGGACCCCGTATTGATTTGCGGCTGTATTTTGACTTCCCTCTATGCCCTCTGTAATTTGGGCTTCCCTTTATGCCATTCGTAATTTGGACTATTCAACTCCGAATGGAATTTCCTTTGGGCTTTCTCGGTCCGTTTAAGTTAGGCTCGGCCCAGTCAAATTTGGACTCGTCAAACACAGACCATAATTACTTTTGAATCAAGCCAGAAAGTGAGGTATCTAACCAAAGGTGTAGTTCCAGACGATGATAGATCCAACGGTTCCCCATTCACCTTCATGTATATCAACACCCTGTACTTTATCAGGGCTCATACTGGTTATATGGTGTGGCTTATCTCTGTTGATCTCATGAAAAACATCTCCATTGGACTTTGATCTCCGTTTGGCCAGCACCCAGCTTTACCAAAAAGTGCACAACAGAATAAAGGTTAGAGTTGGCGAAAATACAAGGTCCTTTGGTCTTTATATAATTGAGTTAGCTGTGATTGAGGATCGAATAATCTCAAGTCCTTAGGTTGCCAGCTCTGCTTGTTTAATTTGTCATTTATTATACAAAATGTGTTACATGAGAGGGGTGTTATAATCCGACTAAAATTTTCTATCGATTCTTACTCTACACCCAATTTTTAATTTTATCATTTTCATCTTCAACTTGCACCTAATTATCAATTCAATCCTACTAGAATGGTAGTTAGATGCATTTTGACGTGAATCATTTTTTTTTGGGAAGGTAAATAAATTTATTGATCCAAACACTAGAGATAGTAGTCAACATACTTCATAAACACATGTTCAACATACTTTGTTGGTATTAACTGTTAGTAGCTACTTTTCTGGCAATCATGTTCTTGGGAAAGTTGTTTATCATCCAACAACTTTTATTTTTGTTAATTATCCATTGTGCAAAATCAATAAGTAGTATCAGAACTATATTCCAACAAGTGGTATCAGAATAATATTTCAACAAGTGGTATCAGAGCTATGTTCCAATAGATAGTCACGACCATGCTGCTAGTGGGGCTTACTGACGCAGGGAAAGCAGATGAAGGCCAAAGTGCTTGATCTACAGCAAGAGGAACCTGAACATAAATACTTAATGGCGTGGAAATTCCAATGGCACGCTAGGTGCGTGAAATAAGTGTAGAGCTTGTGCTTTATTATTTGGAGTCAGATTCTTGTTTCCTTGGGCTTGATCTGTTCTTGAAGAGCGAGGCTGATCCGTAACATCAACTTGCCAAAACTTTGGGTAAAAAAGTACGTTTTGGGTCTTTGATAAAGAACACTTGCTATCCGTGAAAAGACTACGCTTGGGTCGAAGTGCTATAGTGGATGAGCAACCGGATTTCTTTATTAGCATCTAGTAGCCAGAGAATGGTTTTAAAATTCTAGAACTAGAGGCAATTTTCAGATTCTAGGGGTGAGCAGGGACAGACTTTTTAAACAAAAGTTTTTAAAGTTCTTAAAGATTTGGTTACTATGTGTTTTGGAAGTAATTTTTAATTAAAAAGTACATTCATATACAAAAATTGGGAAGTGCAATACAATTTTTATTTAACAATATTATCCTTGACCTTATTATAGGTTTATATATAAAATATTAAAATTATTTTTGTTTGCACCATTTTGATAAATTTTTTAGAACTTCCTTTTTCCCCCCACAAAAACCAATGGTAAAAGTTGAGAGACTAAAGTAAGAATGGGTGGGGTTATTCCCACTCTATAAATATTCATTCCTAGCCTATTAAACTTCTTAATAATAAATTTATCAATTCTACCCCATTTTTATTCCCATAACATTAATGATTAAGTAGACCTCATTTTAGGACAACTTCAACAATAACTAAACTTGCCCTCTCTACACACTCTCTCGTGTATTAAGCTGAAGTTGTGGCTTTCAGACTTGATTCTTCCCAATACGTTAAAGCTTTTAGATAGTGACTGCAAATCCTCTTGCATCTTCCAATCCTAGAGAGAAATAATTACTCTGCTTAGATCTACAATATTGGGAATAGTTTACAATTGAGAATTATAATAGGGTATTTAGATTGATGTAGGTTAAAATTTTTTTTTTCGGCAAGTAAGATGATATCAATTAACCGAAAATGAAATGTGTATATAGAATGGCTTGTGTTTAGTCATTAATGGTGTTAGAATAAAATAGGTTCAGATTGCTAAGTTTATATTAGAATACTTGAAGGGATGGGGATGAATATTTGCGTGTATGCATGCAGGAACGTTCATAAGTGTCACTAATAAGATATTCTTATTAATTATTAATCATTTTCCTTCTCCAAACATTTACACAATCTGTTTCCTTCTAGCATCGGATAATCGAGACTAGAGATTCCATATCACACATGATTCATGCAATTTTTTCAAGTTCTTATCATCATAAAATTTAAGAAAATCTACATATTTTGGTTTAGTATGGTGGTTTTCTTTATTGGAGTTTCTATGATTTTGTCTGAATTAGAACCATGTTGAGGCTTTGAATTTCTATTCTGCATTTATCATTAACACAAGGTTCTCACTTGGGGAAGAAAACCTCCGTTTCGGCGCTTGAAATGGACAGAAGACGCCTACTGAAATGATATTAAAAATTTCAGGGTTAAGCTGAAATAATTTAGAGTTTGGGGGCATTTTGAAACAAAGATTACAGTATCAAGGCTATATGTTTTTATCAATTTAATCTATAATTTAATAAGGTACACATCAACATAGGAAAGAGGTACAAAAAAGTTGATAAAGTACACCTTCTGAAGATCCAAACCCGTGTAAATAGCAAGGGGAAGATGAAAAAAACTAAGAATTATATTCAAAGCAATATCGCCGAAGAGCCTTCACAAAACAAAAACATCAAGAACTCAATTGATCGGTAAAGGCAGAAGACGTCTTCTTTTTAACAAGAGAAATACATGACATCTTCTTTAAGTAAAACACTACCTAATCAGTTAATAACCTTATCACATAAACTGACAAATGAAGTAGATCATTGCTTCATTATAATCTATCTCCGTGCAAGACTAGCATGTATGAGAGATTTGCGAACAAAGGAGGGATGCAACTCGCTCATATATACAAGTACTTGCAAGTTCCTCACTAACGATGGAGAAGAATAGACCAATCACTGTGCATGAAGATAACTCCCATTAGAGCATTTCTAACCTCGATTAAAATGTAGACTCAAATTTAAATTTGAGTCAAAATGGTCCAAAAAATTTCTCCAATCTTAGACTCAAATCTATATCAAATCAAGACAAAACTTATTCTAGACCCAAATTGAAGTAGACTCAAACTCTATACCAAATTTTCAATGATAACTTTTTAATTTATCCAAAACTAAAAGATTTCTTCAATGATTCTCTGTATCTTCTTGCCTTTCTCTATTACGCTGCTTTCAACGCCCACTGCCGAAATTTTCACAAATCATTTGAAGGCCTATTTAAACCCTAATTCTATCCATCAAAATTTTCTTTGATTTTTTCGAGTTAAACACTATCAGTACAATTTCAGGTTACTGATTTTTCTTGAAATTTTAAGCTTTCGCTACCCACAAATTTAGAAAATTTGTCATTTTATTTCTTCAATCTTCAATTTTGTTAAAAATTATGTTTTTGTATTCTTTAGATCAGACTCATGTCAAAATAGTTATATATATATATTTTATCTGGATTTATAAAAAATGATAAGGGATTAGAACATTTTTAGAATTTTGAGGTAGTTTCTTTATTCCCATATAATGTTATATACATATTCATTTTTTTTTTTGAATTACCTATTTGTGGAGAGATATGAAAATTTCATTTATTTTATCAAATATCACGATTTGAATGACATAAAAAATTGAGTTTTGGGAAAATAAGAGAATTTTTAAAAAAATTTGAATAGATATTTGAGTTTGACCATTGGAGTACTCTATACCAAATTAATCTTTTTACTCAAATTTAAAATCAAATTTGAGTCGAAGTTTGAGTCATGATTAGAGATATTCTTAGGGGCACTAAAGTTGGGCTTTTTCCCTCGAGCTGTGAGGGATGGTTACTTATTAAAGGCTAATATATCTTAGCCTCTCGGTATGTGAGCCGGGTAGTTACCTAGTACGTTAAATCATGAGATTATTTTATTCTAAATTAGGTTTGTTTGAATTCTTCAGGATTCTCTTGAGAGTATAATTTGGGAAGCATTTAAGCATATCTTGAACTATGTTATATATCAAAATTTTCGATTTATGTAATTTTTTTATGGATAAAAATCCATGGATCCTCGTGGAAAAGCAAGTAACAAATATCAATACTGTCGACCATTAGTGATGCAAATTGGATTGCAACACAGAACTCCGATCGCTGGGATCCACGTAGGGTCTAAAAGCCCTCTACTTTGGTTGTTTTATCACCCCATATCATGGTCGTTGAACTTTAGCGGGAATATGGTCTGCCATATGCTTTGTACTAATTTTAGAAGGGCAAACCAATGCAGAAGCTATTATGCAGAATCAATCTGGCAGTGACTGTCTACTACCTGTGGATGGAAAGGAAACCTCATAAAAAAGACCAATTCACAGATCCAAATTCTTCAAGTTATCAGGAATAGAATGACTTCACTTAAGTTCAAGTCTACCACCAACAACATCCTCTTGGACCAGCAATGGAACCTCCCCTTAAACTGCTTCCATTAATCTTCCATGTTGTTGCCCTGTTAAGGAGCTGCCCTATTTTGCTTTTGTTTTTGTCAAAGGTGCTTACATAGTAGGATTCAGCCGGAAGCCTTGGCTCAAGGTTTCCCCTTCTTGCTACATGCTCTCATGTACAATGGGTTCACCCCTTTGTTCGTATCAATATATTTTTCTTTACCTTCAGAATTTTTTTTTTTAGAATCACTTAACTTGGATTCGTGCCTCAAGACACGATTCTGTTGATGCATTCTGAATTTTTTGTTAATTATTTTTGCGATTTTTTTGTTATTTGTTACTGTTTGCGTTGGGGTTAATTGGAACTAAGAGATTTGATTTTCATTGTTCTAGAATTCTTAAAATCTGGATTCTGAAAATTTGTTCTGTCACACAGTAAAGGAACACATGAAAAATTCAAAAACATGTTATTTTTTTTTGTTTTTTTGTTTGACATACTCTGCTCTTCTATTAACCATTACATGTACAGTAGTAAACATGTGCATATCTATAAGTATATTAGTTATGCATGATGATCCTTATACATCAATTGTCTAAAATAGTAATTGAAGATGTTTTGACAAAATTAATTTCTACTTAAATAATATGGCGGTGGAGTAGTCTTGGTCTCTTTGAAGTCATATGGCGGTGGAGTAGTCTTGCTAGATTAGAAGTAGGTTTTAGTTTAAAGTTTTTAATATTGTTGTGGCAGATTCTTGTTTTTCAGAATGTTGATATAGCTTTTTGGGC
The DNA here is from genome assembly GCA_951799425.1 of Ilex aquifolium. NCBI lineage: Eukaryota > Viridiplantae > Streptophyta > Magnoliopsida > Aquifoliales > Aquifoliaceae > Ilex > Ilex aquifolium. Next base: position 39,230,683 of record OX637397.1, on the reverse strand, counting down.
ATTGCGTCTTCGTCGTTCATCTTTCTTGATTTCTTATTTTCTTAATTTATTTTCTTGGATCTTTGATCAATTATATGTGTGAGATTATTTTGAGTGTTTGATTATTTTTATGTTGTACGGGTATTTCATTTTATTTTTCGATAGTAACCAAGCTGAAAGAAAGTGATGAGCCTAGATCTAATTAGGTCCAGGCCTAATTCATATTCGAATCCCAAATTAGATACAAAACAGGTCAAGCCTAGCTCATAGATTCAACCCAATCCATAATTCAGGGAACTCGTGAAGATTAGTGCACGTGGGGAGTAATTATCGGGATAATCACTATTCGAAGATCAAAGCTATCTTTAATTGTACATATTCTTAGCTGTAGTTATCCTCCCCGAAGGACTAGTCACTAATTCCTTCACGCCACCGCATCAGCTGACGCTCTGTGCCTATAAATTGTAAGTCCTCTACACATGAGGAACAAACCTCTACATCCCACACACAACTATTTCTCTCATAGCTACCTTACCGCATCTAGAGCTTACTCGTGCTCTCCCCTCAACTACTTTATCAATAAAGTCCTTCCGCCACCGTCGCCGCCTTTAAAGTGGATTAGGTCACCTTGACCAAACTATTATATATCTGTATTGTTTGTGTTGACCTCATCTTTATATTTATCGCATTTATTACCTATATTAATTACTGGACAGGTGATGCATAAAGTATTTGCTATAAGTTAAGTGTCTAACAAACTCTTGTTTTGCTGAGAACTTACCAATTCAAATAGTGTAAAGAATTTCAAACTTAAATTGCTTTACTTCGAATTCATTGGCCAATTCTGTTTGTTTAATTATGTGTGTGCATGTCAAGGATGATGGGGTCACAACCCTTGCACAAGGTTGCGCCTCTCTTGAATTTCTTAGGTAAACCTTTTTGAGTAGTAGTTTCTTTCCATGTTGTTGAATGGTGATATGCATTAATGGATTTCTGATTGTTGTAATACTTTGTGATATAATTTGTATATATATTAAGTTCATTGACATATAGATGATTGCAATTTCGTAGTTAATCATGACTACGAATATGAGGTTGATTATGTATATTTTTCAATTTGTGGAATATCGATGATATGTGAATTACATTTGTCCGTGCATTGCATGAATTCTTTCTATAATGCATTTATAATAAATAATGTATAGTCATCAAAACAAGTAATATTAATCGTTACTATACATTTTCCTTATTAAGCAATCATTATTTTGGTTGTAGGGTGGAGATAAATACTCTTAGTTTTAAAGTTCCAAAATGTGTAGTAACAGAGGGTCTTATTATTAGTATAGATCAATTGATAGAAATATATGGAATTCCACTAGAATCAAATTTTTGGCAAGTATTTGTTAAAAAGGTAGTAGAGCTGAAGGTTTGTTTGATAAAGTTTCGTCGAGGTATTCTTACAGTTGGACAGGCTGTTGAAATAAATATTGTGTAGCTCTCTGTTGATGTATATTCTAATTTTTAAAATTATTTATTATTTAATTGTATATAAATATTATTTTAGTATAATAACAATAATTTTATATTTTTTTCAGGTGTCATTGAGAGAGTAGATGGTTCGGAACGGATGCTAAACTTTTTGCATTAGTTTCTTGTACTCGTGAATTGTTGTTATGTTATGCAAAATTGCACATGTTACATTTTGTTTAATTAATAATATTTTTTTTGGATATGAAAATTTTGCTATATTTTTAGAAATGTTAGTCATATTTCCTTGTATTTATTTGTATATTGAATTGTGTAGGTGTGTAGATGTATATCTTAAAATTCATGTGATGGAAGTGTATATATGCACAAGACATATAACATTAGTTATCAACTATACATAATACATATTTTTTTAAAAAAATTAGTTTTTTTGCGGCGGCATCGCTGCCGTCCTAAAGACATTTCATTTAATGTAAGTAAAAAAAATTGCTAATTTTTGCGGCGACATATTAACCGCCACAACAAAGTTTTTTTATTTTTTTACGATAGCCAAAATAGTATTTGAGACTGCACTTTTGCCGCAGTGACAAAAGTAAAAGTGTCGATTTTTTGCGAAATTCTTACTTGCAATAGGTATTACTACTGTAAATACTATTTAAAAAAGGGATGTTGCCACCATAAAAAAATTTTGAGGCTCCACTTATTATGGCGAGACAAAGCTCTCTCAAAAAGTATTTACGACGACAAATAAACTTTTTTTGACATCATTTTATTGCCGGCAAAAACTTTTTTCTTGTGGTGCACCCACCACTAATGCTTGTGTGTGTTTGAGAGAGAGAGAGAGAGAGAGAGAGAGAGAGAGAGAGAGAGAGAGTCAAATAGAAGATTTACAAAGCCTTTGTCGGCAAAAAGATACATACGTAAGCAGCACTAATAAGATAATCCTTCGCTTAATGTTCACCAAGCACATATCCCTTTACACATACTTATTATTCCTTGGAGAAAACATTCACCGTTTACACTTAAAAACTTTCTTATATAATAAAACAACTTGGCATCACCAATAAACCAGATCATTTTTGGCGGAGATGGTAAGCTTCAATATCTTTGGTCATAACAAGATGAAAGTCCACCAATGCATTTGCATCTTCGACATCTTCATTAAGCTTCTCGTACTCAAAAGTCCATGTCACCACACTGCTTTCACCTTTTGTATCAACATCAACAGTTACAATCATGGTCTTGTAAAGATCCATGAGGCTTCCTTCAACCGGCTTCCAAGTGAGTGACTTCTTCTCGTCATCAACTGCTTCAACAATATCTCTCGTAACCTTCTTTTCCCCACCTATGGATGGAATCAAACATCTCGTAACCTTGAGCCATGAAAGCGGACTTTACTTGTAAGTAAATCTAGAAAATGAAGTGACTTACCAAAGGTATAGGACCAGATCATTCTAGATCCCACGGCTCCCCATTCACCTTCATATATCTCAACACCTTGCAAATTACCAGGGCTCATGTATGATATTTGGTTTGGTCTGTATCTCCAAATCTCATAGAACAAATCTCCATCGGACTTGATCTCCGTTTGCCCTGTCACCTTACCGGTAAGACCCATTTCTAACCCTGCTATTATCAAACAATGCCCAACAGAAATAAAGTGGAGGCAAGTGGTGGATAAAAACACTTGGTCCTTTGGTCTTTATATAACTGACCTCTGACTGAGGATTACATCTTCCAACGTGTGAAACGTGCACAGTGAAATCTCTCTACTATATTTTTTTTCTCTATTTTTTCCTTGATAATCATATATCGTAAATTTAAATAAGACTCATGGTATATAAATAAGTTCTTAATTTATTAATGGTGGATGCCTTTCTAAAAAAAAAAATTATAGGAGATCTACATTCACGACTGAGCAAGAAAGAGAGAATGATTGAGACTGGATACCCACTACGGCACCATTATTGTCCTTGGGGTTCGGTGGCCCATAATACTACTACACATCACATGATTGATGTGTTTTTGTAAAAGAAATTTGGAAGCTGATGTCAAAAACAATAATATTTAAAATAAAAAATAATATTTAAAACTAAAAATAGTAGCATTTAACATAAAAGTAACATGAAATGATAACACGAACAGAATGGTGACAAAGAAAATAACATTTAAAATTGATGGTGTAAACTTTCGGGAATGAGCTAGGGGATCGAAGTATTTTGTCTGGGTGATCTGTATAGGGCTTGATATGGTGTCTGAGCTACAAGGCCCATAAAGTGGTGGATGAATGCTACATTTAACGACGTATAGTGTGTGAAAGATGGTAGAAATATAGTGGTTCACCGGCTAGTGAGCTCGGATAGTCCACTTTCTAATGGAGGCTCTTACTCCCTTGTCTTTATTGATGAGAATCGATGTGTTACAGTAGAATTATCCGGGTCTTAGGGTTTCTCCCTCTTCTCCCTCTCTCTGTGATGGAGGTTGCCTTCCCCTTTTATGGCCTCCTCCTTCCCTCTATCCCGGAATTCCTTCCTATGTTGAAGGGACCGTGCCCTATCTTTCTCCATAATTCCGGAGTTACCTAAACTCCTTACGGCTGGCTTCAAATGGAGAGATTTTTGCCTTCTTTCGTGGGATTCTCCTTAGTTTTAGGAGAGGATCGTAGTTGAATACGGGTTTCATGCCTTGGATTGGTTCTACTTCCTTTATAACTGTATCCGTTGTCATCTTGCTGTCCATTCATCATTTCTCAACATGTGTCCCCGGCTGGGAGCTCTTAGCGCTGACTAGATGAGCTCTGACCACTGCTGGATGAGCTCTGTTTATTCTACCGGAGCTCCCGACCTGAGCTTATTTCCTGAGCTCGTGTCTATTTATTTTAGGCATCATCAGTTGCCCCCCAGCTCTTGCCTTAAGCTGGCTTAGGTAAGGGCTGACCTGCATTCCAGACTGAGTTAAATATTCACGTGGCTAGTACGTGACTTGGAGATTTTTGACGGTTTGCAGTAGTCATGACTTCTCCTCGATTCCCGCGCATGTCTTAGCCCACGTCCTTCAAGCTTTAAATACACAGAAACAGCTACATGAACCGTTTTCTTCACACTGTTCATCTCCCTTACTGCTCCTCATCTCCATTTTCTCTGCGATTTCGGACCGTTTTACTTGAGCCTTTCTGCTTTCTTGCTTGAAATCGAATTCCCTGCCCTCGTTTCGAAGATTCGCATCGCCTCCTTCCTCCGATAGTGCTCCAGGCTTCCGTTCACAGCTATTCCTGAGTTAGGTACGTCCTTTGCCCCTTTCTCTTCCCCCTTTTGCTCTGGATCCCTCGAATTCGAGGTGGTTGCTGCATTTCTGGGCTTTTCGATTCTTTTACTTTTGGAATCGTGACCGTTGCTTAGCCCCTCTTCCTCATTTCGTTGATTGGAGCTCTATAGTTCACATCCTTGCCGTCGGGAGTTACTGTGCCGACCCAAGGGTTATCAAAGAGTGTCTGTCCTGTGCTCCTCTGCTTTACCGTTCCTTTAACCTTCCTTTTTCTCTTCCTAACATGTCTGCCTCTTCTGGAGCCACTCGCTCCTCTGTTTCACTTTTAGGGTCTAGGTCAGCCGAAGAGGATTCCGAATTAGGGGAGGTAGGTGACGAGATAGATAACTTCCCTGGGGTGGAAGCCGTTGATTCTGTGGTTAATACCGAAGAGCCTCCCTCAACGTCCCCCCCCCCCTGCCTCCTAAGCCAGACAAAGGCAAAGGCAAGGTCAGTGGAGTTGGGGTTGAAGGGAAGACCACATATTTGGGGCTTGCCTTTAAGCATGCCGAGTCTGTGGGCTACAGCAAAGAGGCCCCTGAGCTAATGAAAGTTTATAAGATTCGGTACGGCTTTCCTCCTGGGGTCGAACCCTGGTGCTCAGACAGATCAGTCTACTATGTAGAACAAGTACACAATAGGGTCTGCTTCTTTCTTGCCTCCTTTGATAACGGTCTTCGCTTTCCTCTGCACCCCTTCATCAAGGCTATTCTGCAACATTTCCATGTGTGCCCCTCCCAGATTTCCCCCAACTTCTATGGTGTCATGGTTGGTCTTCTAGTCATCTTTAGGAAACATAAACTTGGGCTTCCTAGTATTTCTTTGTTTTTGGAGCTCTTCAACGTTAAGCCGACCTCTGGAGGCTTCTTGTATGTCTCTAAGCGTACCAACGCTAGGCAGCTTATCTCTAACATTCCGACCTCTCATAAGCACTGGAAGGAACACTTCTTTTTTGTCGGGGGCACCAATTGGGAGTATAATCCTGCTGATAAGACGGATACTCTCGGTATCCCAACAGCTTGGGCTGAACCAGACAACTTGCGTGAGTCTTTTCTCAAGTCAACTGAGCTCTAATCTGGAACTTGCAAACCTTTAGCCTTTTCCTTATTGGCACACTTTCTTTTTTCCAGGTGATCGTCTTGAGCTCAGCCCTGAGGATAAGCAAGTGCTAGAGGAGTTAGAGAAGATCAAGCCAGAGAGGTACGCTGACCTGATTGAGTCACGAAATTTGGTGCGGCTAGGTCTGAGTCCTCCTGTGGTGACCTTGGCGATTCCATTATCGATTTTAGGGGCTGACGAAGGTACCTTCTTTCTTTTCCTCTTCGTTGCGCTTCCTTCCCTTCTTCTTCTCCTTACATCTTCCTACTCCCCCCAGACATTCCAGGTTCTTCTACCATGAAGTCTACTCCAGAAGAGCTCAAGGCCAAGGTGGATGAGCTGATGAAAGGTGGTAGATCCAGCAAGCGCAAGTCCCGGGTTAGTTCTGGGAGTGGTCCAGGTATCCGGGCTAAAATCCCCAGACTGGAAGTGCCTTCTCCCCCTTCTGTAACTGAAGAACAGGTTCCAAGCAAGGCTCCGCCTTCCTCCCCTGGGACTCCACAAACCGCAATCCCCTCCTTCCCTCCAGTGGCTCCTTCTGAGTTGGCGTCTGCCCAAGAGGGGGGGCAGGCTTCCCCTTCTTCCACTGAGGTCGAGGAGGCTTTGAAATTGATTCCCGACCTCCAACCCAGAAATGTCAAATACAGTGCCTCGGGGAAGGTAATTGAGAAAAAAGGAGAAGATGAAGACTACTTTTTTGACAACATGGACCTTGCTGCTGGAGCTCTCTCCTCTATTTTTTCTGAATCTGATGTCTTGAAGGCTGCTTCCATGCCCCTTGAGGAATCCATCTCTTCAGCTCTTCAGGGGGCGGCTGCTGTAAGTGCTGGCCCCTTTTCCTCTTTGCTTATTCGTATTTTGTGGTCTGATGTAATTTTCTGTACTTTCTTTATATTCTCAGGCTGCCCTTCATACGAGAGGTCTGCTGCACCGAATCCTGTCTCAAGAGAGCTCCTTTAAGGTCTTGAAGACATATAAGGCCAAAATTTCCGAATTGTCCGTTGAGAACGAAGGCCTTAGAACTCAGAATGAAGACCTCAGAGCTCAGGCGGAGAATCTCAAAGAGCAATCGATGAAGCAAGCTTCCGACCTTAAGCATACATTGACCGTCAAGGTCAGAGCTGAGGAAGAGGAGAAGAAAGCTCAGGACGAGCTGAGGCTGGTTAAGGAGGACCTGCAGCTTAAGGTTGAGGCGTGGACCAAGGCCAGCCAAGAGGCCTTTGACGCCAAGAAAGAGCTCAGCCAGGCCAAGCAAGACTATCTCGCCCTCAATGAAGCAAATGGAAAGCTCTGCGAGGAGCTTGAGGAGCAGAAAAACTTGGTCACACAGAAAGGCAAGGAGATTGCCGAGCTTAAGGATGAGGCCACCACTTTGTGGGCTACTGGATGGCTTGCTTTTAGGCGTAAAGCTATCAAAGCTTACCCAGATCTCGAATTCGATTTTCCTATCCCTACTGAGGAGGAAATGGAAGAATCTGACTCTAGTGGTGAGGAAGACACCTCAGCTCTTCCTCCTGGAGGTCTACTCCAAGATGCCTCTGCTTCCCCCTCTACTGTTCTTGCTGTGGCCTCATCTGCTGACCTGGTGACTGAGGCACTCGAACAAACATCGTTGCCTGGTACGGCAGAGGCTCCTGGGGTTAGAGTTCCCGGAAATTCCACTCCTCCAGCATCAGGATCCTTGCCCCCTAAGCTCCTGGGTTCTGCTTCTCCTGCTGATGCTGTGTCTGCCGAGCTGCAGGGTCTTCTGTCCACCCCCCCTTCAGAAACTTAGGTCTTTTTAATTGTAATTTCTTTGTAAAGAATTTTTGAGATGTAACTTTGACTTGGGCTAGGACCTTGTGCTACTTTGCGATCGTTCGTCATTTTGTTTTTTCATTGCTGGTTTATCATATTCATATGTCCCTTTGAATTTCAGCACATATATATTTTTGAATATATCTTTGAATTTCCGCACCTGTATGTATTCAACTTTGTATACTCCCCTTGCCTCCTTTTGCTTTGAGGGGTGCTATGTAGTTTTTGAAGCAAAATTACTAGATTTGAAGAAGACAGGAGGCTTGGTGCTATGCTCAACTGCTTCTCCTAAGCCTTTTAAGCTCAGTGGTTGGTACCCTAAGGATCCATTACTTATCCTTCTTCGTTCTGAGCTGCTTAGTCTGATATTCTGAACTGGCGTGCTCGTTCTGAGTTGCATAGCTTGTGCTCGTGAATTCCTGCTGAGCTATGCAGCTCTTCTTCAGAACATAAGAGCCCTTACTGCGCTTTTTTTAGCTCTTTTTGTTATCTTAAGAGCTCCTTCTGAGCTACTTTGCTCTGTTGTCTGACCTTAAAGGTTATTTCTGAGCTTCATTGCTCTTTCGACGGATCCCTTTCTGGAATGAATAAAAATTTCGTTGCTCCAAAAGATAGAAGACCTTCTTCTACGTTTTACCTCTCTTTTTCTCTCATCTTGTTTTGAGGGATGCTTCAGACCTTCTTTAGGCAAGGTTATGAACTTTCAGAGGCTGTTGAGTTCCTTTGATGAATTCTTCTTCTCTAACGTGAGGAGGGCTCTTAGAATTGTAAGCCTTAAAGACTTGCTATACAAGTGTTCTGTTTTTGACTGGGCTGAGCTCAAATATGGAGGATACGTTGCTTGGTGGGATCAGAATTTTTGTTGGTTGTTTTGAGTGCAAATAGGAGGGGTAGTATCTGATTTCTTTTCCCGCGTTTTTCTCTCAACCGCTTCCCATAACCGCCACGTCTTTCCCCTTTCCATAACCGCAACCACTTTCCATAACCGTAGCCACTTTCCATAACCGTAGCCACTTTCCATAACCGTAGCCACTTTCCATAATTAAGAAACTAAACAGGCCACTTGATTCCCTCTTTCTTGGCTCTTAGTTTCCTGAAAAGCTCCCAAGTGCATGACCTATTCTTGACTTTCTTCTTGATTTCTTGCGTCTTTTTCCTTACCGGCATTTTCGATGGCTGCTTCTGCATCTTCTTTGTTCCAGGAACGATCCTCCTTTGGAATCGAATGGAAGTGGCATTGTCGCTATCTGTTCCCTTCCATACTTGTATCTTCTGATTTGGTGGACATCAAAAAACGGTTTTTCCCTGATCTCGACTTGTCTTTGCGAGTCTCTTCTTCCGACGAGCCTTGCAACTACCACCCCCGTGGGGAAGTTTGTTTCTTTGAAGGTGCTATGGACATGGGACTTCGCCTTCCCATTCATCCGGCCATTGGGCGAGTTCTTGCCTATTATGGCCTGTGCCCTTCTCGTCTTTCTCCACGAGGATGGGGTGCTATGGTAAGCTTCTTCTTGTTCTGCCGCCTGCATGCTCTTGGCAGGTTCCCCTTTGTCTCTGAGTTTCTATACTTCTTTGAGATTGAAGAAGATGATGCCCCCTGCTTCAGTTTCTTCCGTTGGAGGGATTTCAATTTACGCCCTTTGGTTCTAGATCTTCCCTCCAACCCTGAAGGGTGGTCTAAGCGTTTCTTCTTCGCTTCTGGAGAGGCTTGGAGGTCTCCTGAGGATCACTGTCGTAAAGCTAGGATTCCTCGGTCCTGGAAGAGCTTCTCTTGTATTGGTAAGCTCGAGCATAGCTCTTTTGAGTATTTTCCTTTTAAAGATATGCTCTTATTATGTCCTTGCTGTGCAGATCCACCTGACCTGGGTTTACCAGGGATGGTGAATATCAACGAGTTGTTGCTTGTGGAGTCTAAGACTTATTCCGAGCTGATGACGTGCGCAAACCTCTATTTGCTTGGGGCTGAGGCTACTGAGTTTGAGTTTTCCACTATTCCTTACTCTTCCTGGACCTCTTTCTCTGATTCGGATGAGGACGGGGATTCTGACAAGGATGGAAACACCGTCACGAGTTCAAGGAAGCGTAAGAGGGATGATTCTCCTTCTCCTGACTCTCTGTCCACCATCTTCCTTACCTCCATTGGTCAGAAGCTTCTTGACTCGCTTCACAAGGCTGAGCAAGAAAGGGATGAGCTGCAAAAAGAGAATGCTAGCCTGAAGGGAGAGGTTGCTGAGCTGAAAGCTGAACTTAAGAAAGACTAGGATTTTTGTTCCCTTGTATCTTTCTTTCTTTTCTTGAACGATGCCAGACTATGACCCCTTTTTTTTATACTTTTCCGCACGTTTATTTTTTTTGGATATTCTGAATTCTAGGTTGTTCATTTTTGAGTGTGCATGCCCATATACGAGCTCTTGGTGTTCGGAACACGAACAGAAGATCATGTTTGCACTGACCTTAGTTCCTGACTAGTCCCAGAGATCAGACCACGAACATCGATGAAAACAGAAGATCATGTTTGTGCTGACCTCAATTTCCAACTGATTTCCATAGGTCGCACCACGGGCGTTGATGGAAAACAAAATGTCATGTAGGTACTGACCTCACTTCCCATCTGACTTTGTGAGTGCTCTCTGCCGTACTGGATATTTTAGGGTCTTCGAGGGTGTAGGCAGTGCATAAGGACCACTAGTCGCGGGGGAAAGACTGTTGGTGTCTCCAAGAAGAGCTCGTTCTTTAATTTGACTTGTTGGTGTCTCCAAGAAGAGATCAGTCTTGAATTTTACGAGCCTAGAAGCTTGTATGCGCCGAGGAGCTGTAGTACTCATCTTGCTTTTGGTAAGCTTGGAAGCTTATTATTTGTTTATGAGCTGAAGAGCTCATCTTGTATTTATAAGCTTTGAAGCCTATCGTTTGTTTATGAGCTGAGGAGCTCATCTTGTATTTATAAGCTTTGAAGCTTATCGTTTGTTTATGAGTTGAAGAGCTCATCTTGTATTTATAAGCTTTGAAGCTCATCGTTTGTTTATGAGCTGAAGAGCTCATCTTGTATTTATAAGCTTTGAAGCTTATCGTTTGTTTATGAGCTGAAGGGCTCATCTTGTATTTATAAGCTTTGAAGCTCATCGTTTGTTTATGAGCTGAGGAGCTCATCTTATATTTATAAGCTTTGAAGCTCATCGTTTGTTTATGAGCTGAGGAGCTCATCTTATATTTATAAGCTTTGAAGCTTATCGTTTGTTTATGAGCTGAGGAGCTCATCTTGTATTTATAAGCTTTGAAGCTTATCGTTTGTTTATGAGCTGAAGAGCTCATCTTGTATTTATAAGCTTTGAAGCTTATCGTTTGTTTATGAGCTGAAGAGCTCATCTCTTTACTTTGGAATCCATTGAAGGGTGAATAAAAGACTTGCTCTTTCTTATTCAAAAATAGCTATATTACAAGTAACACTTACTGGAAAAACTTCTTAAGGTGCTCAGCATTCCACGAGTGAGGTAGAACCTTTCCTTCCTCTGTTTGCAACTCATAATTCCCCGGTCTGATTACCCTTGACACGATATAGGGCCCTTCCCAATTGGGTCCCAATTTCCTATGCGTGGGATCCTTTCTTGCAAGCAGAAGCCTCCTAAGTACCAAATCTCCAGCCTTGAAACTTCTGTGTTTTACCCTCCTGTCATAATACCTCGCAGTTTTCCTTTGGTAAGTGCGGACATGGTGCAGAGCTTTGTCCCTCTTTTCATCCAAGAGATCGAGGTTCAGCAAGAGAGATTCATCATTGTGCTTGGAATTTGCAAACTCCACCCTTGGTGATTGGAGCCCTATCTCTACTGGGGCCACTGCCTCGGTCCCAAAGGCCAAAGCAAAGGGGGTTTCCTGAGTCGCAGATCTGGCGGTGGTCCTGTAGGCCCACAACACCTCCGGGATGTACTCCACCCATTTGCCTTTCAGATTTTCTAGCTTGGTCTTCAAAGCTGACTTTATGGTTCTTATTGTGACCTCTGCCTGCCCATTAGACTGGGGATGGGCTGGAGCTGAGAAATAGTTCTTGATTCCAAGCTCAGCACAAAAACTTTTGAACTTTGAATTATCAAACTGCTTTCCATTATCAGATACGAACGCTCTGGGAACTCCAAACCTGCAAACTATCGACTTCTAAACGAAGTTTTGAACTTTTTGCTCTGTGATCGTTGCCAAAGGTTCGACCTCTGCCCATTTAGTAAAGTAATCCACTCCTACGATGGCAAACTTGCACTGCCCCACACCGGTGGGAAGGGGTCCCAGAATGTCCAACCCCCACTGCTGAAAAGGCCATGGGCTTACCACCGAGGTTAGGAGCTCGGGAGGACAGTGGGACATATTAGCATGCTCTTGGCAAATTTTGCATTTTCTTACTAAGTCGGTGGCGCTTTTGAGCATGGTGGGCCAATAATATCCTTGCCTCAGTACTTTTCCTGCCAAGGCCCGAGCTCCTATGTGATTGCCACATATCCCCTCATGTACCTCTCTGAGTATATAATTAGCATCTTCGTCTCCTATGCACTTAAGGAGAGGCATTGTAAATCCACGTTTGTACAGTTTCCCTTGCATCAGGGAAAATCTGGCTGACCTGGCCCTTAGCTTGGATGCCTCCTTGGCATTACTTGGCAAAGTTCCATTCTGAAGGTACTCTACGATGGGATCCATCCAGCTCGGCTGAGCTTCAATTGATAGAATTTCCTCTTCTCCGATGCTTACCGAGGGCTTTGGAAGGTGCTCTACTGGAATTAGCCTATCCAAATCCTCTTGCGAGACAGTTGCTAACCTTGCTAGAGCATCTGCTCGTGAGTTCTCCATTCTAGGCACGTGTCTGACCTTAACCTGCACAAACTGTTTCATTAGTTCTCCTACCTTTTTGAGGTACAGGACCATCTTCTCGCATCTTGCCTCGTAACACTCTTCTATCTGCTTCACCACCAGCTGAGAGTCACTGCAGATCTCCAGCTGCTCTGCTTCCATAGAATAGGCAAGATTAAGCCCAGCGATAACGGCTTCATATTCTGCCTCATTATTTGAAGCTTTGAACCCAAATCTGAGGGCATATTCGACGTCTATTCCTTCTGGAGAGGTCAGGATCATTCCTGCACCGCTTCCTTGAGCATTGGCAGCTCCATCCACTGAAAGCTTCCATATGGGAAGGTCCGGTACTAAATCCGTGGTTTCCATAGGCGCTACTGTTGTGAATTCTGCAATAAAATCTGCCAAAATTTGCCCTTTGATGGCAGTTCTTGGTTTGTACCTGATATCAAACTCACTGAGCTCTACGGCCCATTTAACCAACCTCCCTGAGGATTCCGGCTTGTGTAGCACTTGCTTCATTGGCTGATCTGTTGGAACCTCGATAGTATGAGCCTGGAAATAAGGTCTAAGTCTTCTAGCTGTTGTAACCAGAGCTAGAACGAGTTTTTCCATCTTTGGATATCTCTCCTCTGCCCCCCTCAGAGCTCTGCTACAGTAGTAGACTGGTTGCTGAGCTCTGTCTCGCTCCCTAACTAGCGCTGCACTTGTTGAAAAATCTGAAACCGCTAGGTAGAGGGTGAGGACTTCCCCTTCTAGAGGGCTCACTAGAACAGGAGGAGAGCTCATATATCTCTTTAGGTCTTCGAATGCTTCTTCACACTTGGCATCCCAGCGGAATGCCTTCTTCAAGATTTGAAAAAATGGCTGGCATTTATCGCTGGACCTAGACACAAAACGGCTCAGTGCAGCTATCCTGCCTGTCAAACGTTGCACTTCTTTCGTGTTGGATGGTGATTGCATTTCCATCATTGCTCTAACCTTTTCTGGATTGGCTTCAATCCTTCTGCTGCTGACTATAAAGCCAAGAAATTTTCCTGTCGAGACCCCAAATGCGCACTTCGCAGGGTTTAGCTTCATTTTGTACTCCTTTAGAATTCGGAATGACTCAGCTAAGTGCTCGATGTGGAGCTCTGCTTTCAGTGACTTCACTAGCATGTCATCATTGTAAACTTCCATGGATGCTCCTATTTGCTTCTGGAACATTTTATTCACTAACCGCTGGTAAGTGGCTCCAGCGTTCTTCAATCCGAAGGGCATGACCTGATAACAATATGTTCCCTGTTCAGTCACAAAGGAGGTCTTCTCCTGATCGCTGGGATCCATCCTGATCTGGTTGTAGCCTGAGAAGGCGTCCATGAAACTGAGGAGCTCGTGCCCTGCAGTGGCATCCACTATTAGGTCAATCCGAGGTAAAGGAAAACTGTCCTTGGGGCATGCTCGGTTGAGATCAGTGAAGTCGATGCACAATCGCCACTTCCCATTGGTTTTCTTTACAAGAACTACATTTGCTAACCAAGTGGGGTAATGAATCTCCCTGATAGCCTTGGCATGGAGGAGTTTGCTGACCTCCTCATTGATTGCCTTTTGTCTTTCAGAAGCAAAGCTCCTCCTTTTCTGTTTGATGGGTTTGCAAGTTGGGTTCACGCATAGCTTGTGGGTAATAACCGATGGGTCAATTCCTTCCATGTCTTCTTGCTTCCAAGCGAACACTCCTATGTTCTCTTTTAGGAACTGGATGAGTAGTCATTTGAGCTCAGCGTTCAGTTTGGAACCCACATAAACGAGGTGTTCTGGCTTCTCATCAAGCTGAACTGGTTCCAGCTCTTCCGATGGCATTGGTCTTGTCTCCATTGCATCTCTCATGTCGAGCTCATTCAGTTGGATGTTCTCAACCTCCTTCCTTTTTATGGAAGCCATGTAGCATTCCCGTGCTACGCGCTGGTCTCCTCGGACCACTCCGATTCCATTTTCTGTAGGGAACTTCACGACTAAATGATAGGCAGATGGGATTGCCTTCATAGAATTTAAGGATGGTCTTCCAAGCAAGATGTTGTACGCAGATGATGCATCGACTACTAGGAATTTGACAGTGGTAGTGGCTTGGCAAGGTGGGTCCCCCAGGGTGAGCACGAGCTGGATTGAACCCAGGGGGAGCACCCTTTCCCCGGAGAATCCCAGTAAGTGAGTGCTTACTGGCTCAAGTTTCTGCCTTCCTATGTCCATCTTGTCGAACGCAGGTGCGAAAATAATATCTGCCGAGCTTCCGTTATCAATTAGAACCCGATGAACTGTTCTATTTGCCACCACAGCTCGTACCACCAGTGGATCATCGTGGGGGTATTGGCACCCTTCTAAATCAGCATCTGAAAAAGTGATAACCGTATCCAAGCGTGGTGCCTTGGATACAGCGTACACTTCGAGAGCTTCTTCGGCTCTGATCCGCCGGAGGTGCGCCTTCCGAGCTGAGCTTGACTCTCCACCTCCTGCGAACGCTCCAGATATCACCCTTATTTCCCCTAGAGGCTGCTGGTGCGGCGCAGGTGCCGGCTGCCGAGGTGGTGGAGGTGGAAGAACTTGGTTCTGGTTGTCGTTGGCGACAAAACGACGCAGCTGACCTCGCTGGATCAAGAACTCGATTTCCTTCTTTAACTGAATGCAATCATCAGTGTGGTGTCCATGATTCCTGTGATAATCACAGTACTTCGTGGGGTCTCTCTTTGCCGGGTCTGCCTTCATCCGAGGTGGCCATCTCAAGAACTTTTCGTTTTGGACCTCATACAATACTTGTGACACAACGGCAGTGAGAGGGGTAAATCGCTGAGGTCCGTATCTGGGCTGTAGTTCTGGCTGCATGGGACCCAAACGATCTCTGACATTTCCTCTCCTCTTGGGTGAGCGGTCTCTATCCCTTCTTGGGGACCTTTCCCGCCCTTTCTCCTTCCTGGGACTCCGGTCCCTTCTCTTTTCTTCTTTTTCCTTCTCCTTTCGTGAAGATGTACCTCCTACCTTAGAAAGGAGTGCCTCTTCTCCATTTATATATTTCTCTGCCTTGGCTAATACTTCAGCCATACTTGCCTGAGGGTTCTTCGATATAGAGAACATCAAGTCCTTTGACTACACTCCCAATCCAGCAATGAAAGCCGTTATAGCAAATTTTTCATCTGGAATGTCTACTTTCAATGTCTCCGAGTTAAACCTTTGGACGTATGACCTCAGATTTTCTTGGGGCCCCTGTTTCACATTTAGTAGGTGGTAGCTCGGCTTTCTGTATATCCGAGCTCCTATAAAGTGAGATACGAAAGCTATGGAGAGCTCTTTGAAGGATGAGATAGAGGCTGGTGAGAGCCTGTTAAACCAGGCTAGGGCAGAACCTTTCAGTGTAATGGCAAAGGCCCTGCAACGCACAGGATCCTGGTATCCATGCAACTCCATCTGGTTCTTGTAAGTGTTGAGGTGATCCACGGGATCTTTCGTTCCGTCAAAGACCTCTACTTGAGGCATTCTGAACTTAGGTGGGAGAGGGAAGTGTAGCACTCCCGTGGTGAATGGGGACTCAGTTTGCTGAACCAAGATATCCATGGTAACCGGAGCCTTGCTTTTTACAGCCTCCTTCATGTGGCTGAGCTCTTGCTGGATGTCTTTGAAGCGTTGTTCCCAGCGCTGCTCTTTCCTGTCCTGAGGATAAGGGAAAAAATCATCCCTATCCCCCCCGTCGTTCTGACTTTGCACCTCGTCGTTATGGCCATTCCTAGGGGGTACAAAAGGAGCATACCCCCTGGTATGGCTGCTTTCTCCTCCTTCGCCGACCTCTCTGAGGGGGTCCCAGTGTCGCCGTTCTCTGTAAGGGGGATTACTCTGGCCTCCTTGGGCCGGTCGTGCCTCCTGTGGGCGTTGTACGAGCTTTGATAGCTCTTCATTTTCTTTTAGTAAGCGTTGGTTGACGAGGCGAAGGGCCTCCAACTCGTTATTAATGGGGGAATTAACCTCTGGAATATTCCCGGGTTGTCTGTCGTTGATAGCTTCCTGTGGGTCTTGCATTCGCGGTAGGTTTGTTTGACTTCTGCTCATATTTCGTGTCGTTACCATCAGTCACTGAAAGACCAGCTTATTTGTAGAAGGAACAGTCGTTCCCACAGACGGCGCCAAACTGATGGTGTAAACCTTCGGGAATGAGCTAGGGGATCGAAGTATTTTGTCTGGGTGATCTGTATAGGGCTTGATATGGTGTCTGAGCTACAAGGCCCATAAAGTGGTGGATGAATGCTACATTTAACGACGTATAGTGTGTGAAAGATGGTAGAAATATAGTGGTTCACCGGCTAGTGAGCTCGGATAGTCCACTTTCTAATGGAGGCTCTTACTCCCTTGTCTTTATTGATGAGAATCGATGTGTTACAGTAGAATTATCCGGGTCTTAGGGTTTCTCCCTCTTCTCCCTCTCTCTGTGATGGAGGTTGCCTTCCCCTTTTATGGCCTCCTCCTTCCCTCTATCCCGGAATTCCTTCCTATGTTGAAGGGACCGTGCCCTATCTTTCTCCATAATTCCGGAGTTACCTAAACTCCTTACGGCTGGCTTCAAATGGAGAGATCTTTGCCTTCTTTCGTGGGATTCTCCTTAGTTTTAGGAGGGGATCGTAGTTGAATACGGGTTTCATGCCTTGGATTGGTTCTACTTCCTTTATAACTGTATCCGTTGTCATCTTGCTGTCCATTCATCATTTCTCAACATGTGTCCCCGGCTGGGAGCTCTTAGCGCTGACTAGATGAGCTCTGACCACTGCTGGATGAGCTCTGCTTATTCTACCGGAGCTCCCGACCTGAGCTTATTTCCTGAGCTTGTGTCTATTTATTTTAGGCATCATCAAAAATAAAAGACATGAACATTGAACATAATAGAGATAAGTGAATGTTATAATTTGATTGCATTCTTGGAGTCTCTCGTTAATTTTGTCAGCGAAGGTGTCTCAAATATGAATTTGAGATAAATTCATCGCTAAGTAGCATAAGCGATGATGGATAAGTTTTCGGAAACTATGCGTGTTGAGCTTGTTTTTCTACATAGAATAAATCTCCACCAATTGTGATAGCTAAATCAATCCGAGATACATGCCTTAATCTCTTTATTTCAGTCACCGTCTCATGCGATGCCTCAATTTTTCCTATTTCTTACAGTTACTCCCAATTTCAAATGTCAATAGAATGTTACAATTAATTTTACTTCTACAATGGAGTTCAAGCATCATTTGATATGGGGTTTTTCTAGCTATATTTCTTCATGTTCTTCCAATCAGCCTTGTGAACATCAAAACACCTCCAGATCTCTGAAGTATTTGATTAGGTTAGCAAAAAAATTATAATAGCTAAGCATATCCACGAGTGTTGGTCACTAGTGCTTTATGTGTGTGTGCATGTATGAGAGAGAGAGGGCTTACCAAGCCATTATTCACACGATATTATTTCGACCTAATTCACCGACCTTAACAAATTAGGGCTAAATAACAGCATTTTTATTTATATATAGAAAGATACATAAGCACCACCAATAAGATATTCCTACACACTCATTTAGTACTTTGAAAACCAAAAGATAATCCTTCACACAACTTTCACAAAGCCCATATTTCTTGGCTGATACACATTATTCGTAGTAGAAAATAGTCACACATAACACTTTCAAACATTCTTATAACAGACAAGAACTTGGTATCGCCAATAAGCCATATATCTTAAAGAATATCTATTGTTGGAGATGGTGAGCTTCAATGTCTTTGCTCATATTAATACACAGGTCCATCAATGTATTGGGATCTTCGACATTCTCATTCAGCTTCTCATACTCGAAAGTCCATGTCACCACGTTACTTTCGCCCTTCGTATCAACATGAACAGTTGCAATGAAGTTCTTATAAAGCTCCATGAGATCTCCTTCAATAACCTTGAATGTGACTAGCTTCTTTTCTTCATCAATGGCTTCGATGATTTCCTTGGCAACTTTCTTTTTCCCGTCTGTGGTATCACATGCACAGATTCAATCAAATAGAAAAAGCAATACTCTCAAGGTGAAATCTGTGCTCTAACAACCTATCAAGTAATATATAGTTCAACTAAGAATCAACCTCTCCAAAGTCGGGTTAAGTTGTCTAAAACTTACTTCTCTTAGACCCCATTTTGGAGGAATTTGTGCACTGAGTATACGTTTTTTTTCGTCTAAGGACATATTGTGTAACTATTCATGTTTCACGTGGCATAATATTGTATCTTAATCTTTTTGTCCCTCTAATACTATGATTCCATTCACTAGAAAGAATAAGACTGTATATATCTACAAATAGAGCACTTAATTATGGTCAGCAAAACGGAATATGTTAGCTTTACAGTTACTGTAGTTTCAAAAACGCTCAGAAATTGCCTAGAGGCTTGGGATTGAATCCCAAAATGAATTTAGAGGAGGTCTTCCCCTAATGTGTGGCCTATCCATCAGCCCCCCTCAGCCAAACAACAAAACAAAGAAAAATGGCAAGGTTCAAACGCAAGATGTGTTTAGAAGTATAGGGATTGAAGACCATGAATAATTTGGATAACATCCTGGGAAATAAAAGAAACGTTCACTTGAAACTTATTTTTATAGAAAATCGATCAAACACTCTTTTGAACTTATGACTGCAACACAAATGTCATTTCGATATAATAACATACAAATCATTCGTGTTGGTTGAATCCTGTTTTTTTTTTTATGGCAAACTATATAGACTTGTCAATCAACCTAGAAAGTGTGGTGTCTTACCATGGGTGTAGTTCCAAAAGATGACAGATCCTACAGTTCCCCATTCACCTTCATGTAAATCAACACCTTGTATATTACCAGGGCTCATATTGGATATATGGTGTGGCCTGGCTCTGAAGATCTCATGGAACACATCTCCATCGGACTTGATCTCCGTTTGGCCAACCAACTTACCAATAAGACCCATTTCTAGTTCAGCTATTCTCAAACAATGCACCACAAAATAAATGTAGAGAAAATACTTGGCCCTATGGTCTTTATATAGTTGAACTATGACTATGGATTAGATCTTTATTTGCTAGGTGCTACCACTACTTCTTCAATTATTGCTTATTAGACATAACCTGTCCCACTTGAGAAGGACCTTTTTTTTTTTATTCTGTTGGACACAGGAGAAATATATTTTTTCTTTTATTTAACGTTTAGGGGTATTTAAGTCTATTTATGCGCAACTCAATTAATCTCCTATCTAGTTTGGTTAAAGACAGACTATCCACGTCAAGACTAAGATATTCATGCGGAATAGATCCCTCATAACCTGACTCCAAGAGATTACCAAGATTCGAATTCAGAATATCTAAATTTACAACTCGTCACTCTTATTATTTGAATTATCCCACGTGAGAAATATCAATAGCTAAAGAAATTAGGATTTCATATCGCCTCTCACTTTAGTTCTGAGCTTTTTATTTGATTAATTTACAAAAATTATAAATTTTAAAGGTGTGATACAAAATTTGTTTTTTCTATACAACTTCGGTATGGTCGTCTTGTCCTTCTTCGTAGCACCAAATGGCCAAGAATGGAGACCCATTCCATAATAACACCATTATTAATTGTAATCAGGATTACAGTTGGACTCCATTAATTAGCTTTACCATATAATATTTTTGTCCTATCAAGAGATAAGGATAACTTGTCAGCAGGCTCACATATTTCAATGTAATTATCAGAGATCCGTGGGCCAATACCATATCACTTGAGTCATCTATATTTCTTAAATTTTTTTTATTAGTTTAAAGGGTGATGAGGGACAATTAAGCATAACAACTCTTCAAAATGTTACATTGAAATTCTCACTTGCCATAGATTTGAGTCATAGTTATTGATATGAGATGATCGAGTCCGTCACTATAACACCATCGAAGATAAACTAGACATTCAATCTCTCTATCAGTATGTAGTTCACAATGATTACTATTGCAGTGAATCCGAACCCATGACTATTGAAAAATAGCGAGATTTTCACCATTTACTGAAAACCAATTAAGTTTAGGGACGGCTCAAGATAATTTGATGTCTAAAGTGAAATCATTAAATATAGCCATTTTATTTTTAATATTAATTTTTTTAATATAGCCATTTTATTTTTAATATTAATTTTTTTAAAAAAATTAATTTATTTTTAGTTTTTTATGTAAGAGAGACAGAACAAATATGTAATACTGTCGTTGAGAAAGATATTTCAACTTTTGCTTTTGTTTTATACTGGAGAGAGAGATAGTTTAATTTTAACTTTTGTTTTTTTTATAATTTTTTTTACCGAAGAGAGAGAGAATAGATGAGAGTAAATATGAGTTGATTTTTGAATATTTTTTTATTTTTTTAACTTCTGATTTTTAGGTTTCTAATGTTATGAATTAAATTATGGACCCAAATTACTGCAATAAAAATTTTGATTGGACTTAATTTTTTAGGGCTTAAAATTTTTTGGATTTATATTTTTTTGTGGCCTAGTAATGTATGTACCTAAAATTATGTGACCTTCTAAAAATTTTGGGCCTAAAATCTAGACTTTATTTTTGGGTTTTAAGGGGGCCGGTACCCTTTTTAGAAATTATAGGGCAGAAAGTACCACTTTTAAAAACATAAGTCAAAAAGTACACAACCCTTAACAAGTCTCTAAAATGCCCCCTTCAGTAAAATGGTAACTGATTCCTATATTTTTGTCTCCACAACCAAAACTTAAGGGATCTCAATTGTTACACATAAATCCCTTCAATATCGCCGAAAATCCCATTCTTTAAAAAACTTCCATAAAACCTCTTTTTGGATTTTCAAAACTTCCTGTTGGTCGTTGCTGAAGAAGTGAAAATCACTGTTCACAAGTAATGAGTTTTTAATTGTTTCACCGTGAATAAGTAAAAATCTCACCGAAAAACATACATTCTTCCAATGTTTGGTGAGAAACCTTCCCTAAAACCTCATTTTTTTTCAAAACTTCATGTTGATCGCTGAATAAGATGTGAAAATCCCTTTGAATAAGTGATGAGTTTTTTGATGGGTTCACTATGAATAAGGGGAAATATCAATATCAGATGGTGACGACCATACCAAAATTCATCCCTGAAAAAGAAGATTGTTGAAGTTTTTTGAAAAGAAGTTGATAACTCAAGAAAAATGTTGTTTCTCCCAACGTATTTATTTTATCTACTTTTTTTCCCCTCAATTACCTTTCTACTTCTGGTGTTTGATACTACATGCACACCAAGTGTTCGATCATTTGCCCAAAAAAAAAAAAAAAACTAAAGATGTCATATACATCATGCGTCATGTCAATGTATGCAGTGTGACATTGACTTGTAGTTGTGTGATATTTGTTTGTAGCAGTGTGAATTTTGTTTGTAGTAGTGTGACATTTTCTTGTACTAGTGTGACATTGTCTTGTAGCACTGTAACATTATCGGGCGAGACAACAAATCAGCCTTCGAATCAGAATCATCATCTTGATTATTACAATCATCCCCATTTGAGTAATCGTCATTAACATTTATCCTCACATGAACATGATTGACGTTAAGAGACCGTAACGATTTAAAAAAAAACACATGGACGACATACTTGATGTACTTCACATTGCAACTTACTGGACTATGTTTGAAAACCTGGTTATGGAATGAAGTGAGTGACAGAGGAAGAGGTTTGAATGATAGAGGAATAGGTATGAAATGTTTGAATAAACGGTTGGTCAATCACACATGAATAGATAATTTAAAATTCAAAAAAGATATAACATAAAATTAGGAAACTAAATCCCTAATATAACTATCATATTTGCCTCCAATTAATAAAGGAAAAGAGCAATTTAGTAAGAGGAAAAATTACAATTCAGCAAAAGTGTACCTCTTCACCAAACATTTACACATAAAGATACTTATATACATATGTTTTATATTGAGGTACTTTTACACAAATAAATATGAAAGAGTGTACATTTTTCACAATTTTCCCTTTATTTTTTGGCCCTGACTAGGCTACCACCTTGGTGGTCCATTTTCTTTACTTTCTTATCTTGATTTGATGACAAAATTGAATAGTGTTCGAATATGCTACCAAATAGTGAAGTTTCGGAGTCATTCATCTATTTTTTGTTCAATTGTATTGTGACATGTAAAAAAAAAAGTTCTTTTATTGTTTAATCTTAGGTTGTTATTTTCATGATTGGGCTTTCAATAATTCAAACCAAAATTTATGATTTATATTTATTTTCACCAAAAAATAAACTTTTGCTAGCTTAATAATGCAATAATAATGGTCACATCACTTGTCTAAATTCAAAGGTTTTAGTTGGTGTATGAGTGGTTCGAGCTAACAAGCATGATCTGGGACTGACATAATGGAATCAACCACTCCAATTAAATAATACTCTATTATTGTAAATTGAGAGGGCTATAAATGGTATCGAAGCTTGAAAGAAGGGAAAAACTAAAGAAAGACAAAAGGTGTTGTCATAAAGATCAACACATTAATATATTAAATTTTTGAATGGTTTATTTTTATATATTATTTTATGTATTACTCTCTTAATATTTTTTTGACAGGTAAATTGGTTTCATTGATCAAAACATAGATGAGGACATGCTTAAGGCTTCTTGAGTTGCACTTCTCAAGAAAAGTAAGTACTAAGTAATCAAACTTAAGCTATAACCAATTAAGCTATATGCTTCCCTAAAAAACATTGCACAAGTATTCATGCCACTAGTATATATTAGGACGTGTTTAGAAATTAGGTTTAGGAGGAGAATAAATCCTTCAAAAATGTGGGAAGTTATATAAAACTTTTGCAAGATCGGGCTTTACATATTTGTGAGAGATATCAATTGTTAAAAGCATAAGTTGTGAAAGAATGGTGTAACATAAATTTTTATATAATATTCTTCCTCACGTGTAGGCCTATTTTGGGTGGTCCAAATATGTGATTTTTTGTTTTGTTTTGTTTTGCTGTTGTTTTAAAAGAGGATGTCTATTGGAATTTGAACTCATTACTTCTAAACTTTGACAAAGGGTGTCCATGGGTCGGACCGCGTTAGGCCTGCGGAATTTTTTTCGGGTCAGACTTGGGTAGTGTAAGTCCAAGCCCTTACCCAGACGAGTAATCGGGTGGGCCGGACCGGGCTACAGGTAGGGATAGGCTACACACCACTCACTGGGCGGGCCTTGCAGGCGAGCTTGCTGGACGGGTCTTTTTATATATATATACAATTTCATTTAAAATGTTTTCAACTTAATATTTTTTAAAATTATATTTTTGAATTAAAAGTATAGTCAAAATAAACAAAAATTAATGAATAAATAATTTTATTTAAATAAAGTAGAGTCATATTATCGCTAAACTTTCAAAATTTCAATAGTCAAGTGTTTTTCAAACAATTAGGTGGAAGGGCAGACGAGCTAGGTGGGCGGGCTGGGCTGGACTGGGCTAGGCTGGCAAGCTCATGGACAGCGTTCCGAGGCGGGTAATGGGCTTGAGGGTAAGCACAAACCCTTTCTTGAAAGATATTGGGCTCGGGTTCAGACGGGCCAAACTATTGGACCTATCGAATTTCGGAGCAATTTTTTCGAACCGAATAACGAGATCTGTGTGCAACCTGGCCCATAGACACCCCTAACTCTAATATTATGTTGATCACCCAGTGTAAGTTAAAAAAATGATGTACTATATCACCTGATACATGCATTTTCCTTACTTTCTTATCTTGATCGAATGACAAAATTGAATGGGGTCGAATATGCTACCAAAAAGTGAAGTTTTAGAGTCATCTATTTTTTGTTTAATTGTATTGTAACATGTAAAAAAAGTGAATTTGAACTCATTACTTCTAAACTCTCACTAAGGGTGTCCATGGGTCGGGCCGGGTTAAGCTTGCGGAATTTTTTTCGGGTCAGTCTTGGGTAGTGTAGGCCCAAGCTCTTACCCAGACGAGTTATCAGGCGGACCGGGCCGGACTTCGGATAGGGATAGGTTACCCACCACTCACTGGGCGGGCCTTGCGAGCGAGCTTGTTGGACGGGTCTTTTTTTATATATATACAATTTCATTTAAAATGTTTTTATCTTAACATTTTTTAAAATTATATTTTTGAATTAAAAATAAAATCAAAATAAACAAAAAGTAAAGAATGAATAATTTTATTTAAATAAAGTAAAGTCATATATTAACACAAAACTTTCAAAGTTTCAATAGTTAAGTTTTTTTCAAACAATTGGGTGGAAGGACAGACGGGCTAGGTGGGCAGGCTGGGCTAGGCAGGTGGGCGGGCTCATGGGCCGGGTTTCAAGGTGAGTAATGGGTGAAAGATATTGGGCTCGGGCGGGCCAACTACTGAGTCTGTCGGGCTTCGAGTCTATTTTTTTGAGCCGGATAATAAGACACGTGTGCAACCCGGCCCATGGACACCCTTAACTCTAATATTATGTTGATCACCTACTGTAAGTTAAAAAATGATGTACTATATCACCTGATTCATGCATTTTCCTTACTTTCCTATCTTGATCGAATGATAAAATTGAATCGGGTCGAATAGGCTATGAAAAAGTGAAGTTTTTGGGTCTTCTATTTTTTGTTTAATTGTATTGTGACATGTAAAAAAAGTTCTTCGATTGCTTAATCTGAGTTTGTTATTTTCATTATTGGGCTTTCAATAATTCAAACCAAAATTTATAGTTTATATTTATTTTCACATGTAATACCGAAAAATAATAATGGTCACATCACTTGTCTTAATTCCAAGGTCTTAGTCAGTGTATGAATGATTCAAGCCAACGCGTTGGTCGCAACATTTCTTATCGTGTTCCAATTCATGCCACCCATGTGAAATTCTCCTGTGGGTTTATTACGTTCCAAGGAAGCTTAGCAATGGCAGCCCTATTCCAAGCTTCTAGGCTCTTAATTCCCAAACCTCCTTCCTTTTTTTATAGACAAACCACTTACCATGCCACCTTTGCACCACTAGATTTAAGTTCAGCTCCAGACCACAAGATTATATGCTGGTGGTATATGTTTGGATATGAGAAAATATTGAATGGTATGGTGGCATCACATCATTATCGTTATTTAGTATTACTACCTAATTATGTATAAATATATAGCACTAGTGGATCCCACCAAATTCTTTAGAGTAATGCTATTTAAACCTAAAAATCTGACTTTATTTGCTGACCTGATGATGTGGCTTCATTGAAATCATTGGATGAAAATCAAGTTTCAATGTTTGATGAAACCCACAGTGAATCCAAAGGTTATAGTGAATCAGGTTAACAAATAAGGTCAAATTTTTAGGTTCAAATAAAATTCCTCAATTATTTAACAACCAAAAACTTCCACATTCAAATACTATATGGGATTTACTTTTTCTTACTTGATTGTTTACTATTGATCGGTAATACCACATGACGGAGATGATGTAATGTAACCGTTACATTAAAAAATTACTCGTTTGGAAGGTTTATTTGCATGATTGATTGATTGTGGCACTGCAATGACGGAGATGTGTATGTTAGATGCAATTTTTGTGTGGTTGAACCCGAAAGTTTTGAAGAAGCAATCAAAGAAGATGCTTGGAAGAAAACAATAGAATATGAAATTCATGTGATTGAGAAAAATTAATTCGAATGGTTCAATTCAAACAAACAAAGCAAAGCTTGTAGTAAAAGGGTATTCACAATAACCCAGTGTCGATTACCAAGAGACTTTTACTCCGGCTACTTGACTTGATATAATAAGGCTTCTTATTTCTCTTGCTTCACAAAAGGAATAGTTTCTTTATCAATTAGATATAAAATCAGCATTTTTGAATGGTGTGTTGAAAGAAGAAGTTTATATAGAGCAATCTCAAGGTTTTGCGGTTAACAGTGAAAAAAGAAAAGTGTACAAGCTAAAAAAGGTTTTGTACGGGCTGAAACAAAGCACCTCGAGCATTGTATAATGAGATTGATTCCTACTTCAATACAAAGGGATTTCAAAGAAGTAAAAGTGAGCCAACCTGGTACATCAAAACGCAAGGTAATACCGGTATTCTCATTGTGTCTCTTTATGTTGATGACTTGATTTTTATCGGGAATGATCAAAAAATGATTGAAGATTTTAAAAGTGCGATGATGAAAAGATATGCAATGAGTGATTTGAGACTTTTACATTACTTTTTGGGCATTGAAATTTATCAACAAGAAGATGGAGTTTTATTTGCCAAAGGAAGTATGCAAAACTCTTCTTGAAAAATTTAGAATGAGAAATTGCAAATCGGTGACTACAGCTTTGGTTATGAATGAAAAGTTGTTAAAAGATGATAGAACTAAAGAAGTTGAAACATCTTTTTATAGAAGCTTGGTTGTAAGTCTTTTGTACTTGACAGCTACAAGGCCGAACATCATGTATGCTACAAGTTTATTATTTTCGTTTATGCACAAACCAAACCAAATTTTATTTGGGGTAACAAAGAGAATGCTGAGATTTGTTCAAGGAACACTTGATTTTGGGATTATGTTTAGAAGAAAAGTTGATGTTAAGTTACTTGAATTTTGTGATAGTGATTGGGCCGGAAACATTAACAATATGAGGAGCACTTCGGGCTATGCATTCTCACTTGGTTCCGATGTAATTTCCTGGGTGTCAAATAAGCAACAAAGTGTGGCACATTCATCAGCTGACGCTGAATATATTTAAGTATCATTGACTACTTCTCAAGCAATTTGGTTGAAAAGAATTATGGAAGATATTGGTGAAAAACAAGGTGAAGCAACACTAATTTTATGTGATGATAAATCAACTATCGTCATGACAAAGAATCTCGTTTATCATAGCCGAACTAAGCACATTGCAATTAAACATCACTTTATTCGAGAAACCGTGAAAGATGAAGAGATTCAAGTCAAATATTGCAAGATCGAAGATCAAGTGGCGGACATTTTTACCAAAGCACTTCCTAAATATAAGTTCGAGTTTCTAAAAGACATGTTGGGAATACAACAACAAAGTATTAAGGGGGAGTGTTAAAAATAGCATATTAGATAATACTTAGTTGTTAAGTGTATTTAGTTGACTGGGAAATTCAAGTGGTTGTGAGTCTTGAGTCTTGTTATGTAGTTAATATTCTAGGAAAGTGAGTGGTCAGGATGTATCTTACAACCACTTGAATTATATGTTATGTGTATATATGTTAAAAATATGGAATAGATGTATGGAAAATCATTCCAAAAGACTAACGGGTCGTTTGGTAACGTTTTTGTTTTCGCGTCTTGAAAAAAATTAAAAATAGAGATAATTTTTGTCTCTGTTTTATGATAAACACTCAAACAGAAAACATGTTTGAGAGTCATTTTTGTATATTAAATTATGAGAATAAAAACAAAAAATATGTTTGGTAACTACTTCAAATTTTATTCTAAATATGTTTGGTATCTATTTGGCAATTAAATCCCAAATGGTAATTCAACAATCCCAAATGGCAATTCAATCAGTTTCAAATGACAATTTAATCCCAAATGACAATTCAATAAATCCTAAATGAAAATTCAATAATTGTAAATAACAATTCAATTAATACCAAATGACAATCAATCTCAAATGCAACACACACAGAATGAACACAACAAACACATACACACACAGACTCAACACAACACACACACACACACAGATCTGTGCATATATACACAGACCTGTGCATATATATGCACATCTTTTGGGTTTCACAGAGAAAAGGAAGAGAGGAGAGACAGAGGCAGCGATGGAGGTGGGTTTCACAGCTTCTGGGTTTCACGGAGGCAGAGGCAGCGATAGAGGTGAGTAACTGGCCAGCGATTCATCTGGTGGTCTGATACAGATAAAAGAGAGAGGAGAGAGACATGAGAGAGAGAGAGAGAGAGAGAGAGAGAGAGAGAGAAGCAATGGGGAGGAGAAATGGATGAAATGAGTTTTTATACTTCAACAAAAAAAAACCTTGTTTTGCTGTTAAGAGGAGTTGAAGTCTGAATCTCATTAATTCCCCACCCTTTTTGCGCGTGTTGTCTCTATTTTTGGTGTTTCTTAGAACATCTTTTTTTTTTATTCCCATTTTTTTGTCTTTGTTTCCAAGACAACTAATATAAAACAAAAACAATACACAAACATATTTTTGTTTTCATTTTTGACAAAAATTGAAAACAAAAACACAAGACAAAGACAGGAAACAAGCAGCCCCTAAGTCACATTGTCTTTGTTTTATCTATCACAACTATACAAATGCTGAAATTATAGCTAACAGTGTGTGTATGTGTGTGTGTGTGTGTGTGTGTGTGTGTGTGTGTGTGTGTGTGAGAGAGAGAGAGAGAGAGAGAGAAGATTTACCAAGCCTATATGTATAGAAATACATATGCACCACAAACAAGATATTCCTTCAAACAATTTTCAACAAGCACACAAATCATTCATAGTAGAAAACATCCACACTTAACACTTTCAAACATTCTTATTTAATCAAGAGCTTGGTATAACCAATAAGCCATATCATCTAAGTGTCTATGGCAAGAGATGGTGAGCTTCAATATCTTTGCTGACAAGAATGCAAAGGTCCATCAATGAATTTGGATCTTCCACATCCTCATTCTGCTTTTCATACTCGAAAGTCCATGTCACCAAGTTGGTTTCACCCATTGTATCGACATGAACATTTATTATGAAGGTCTTGTACAGCTCTAGGACATCTCCTTCAATCACTTTGAATGTGATAGACTTATTTTCTTCGTCAATGGCTTCAATAACCTGTTTGGAAACCTTTTCTTTCCCTTATGATATATCACACAAATCCAATCAATAAACCAATTGTCACTCTCAAGATAAAATCAATGTTCTAAAACACTATCAAATATAATAGCACATCACGAGGAATGGTATGGTATCATAGTCTTCCTTATGATAGCTTGACGGTTATTGTTGTTCATCAAAATTGCACAAAATTATACTAATCTTAAAAAAACTAGGATTGGAGGCTTTATTGAAGGAAAAGCTTTCCCCTAATAGGTACCCCAATCATCAAACAAAAGAGTGGGAAGGGTCAAACAAAACATGAGCTATGAACACTAATGATGCACAAATCGGTCTTCGTGCAAGATCAACAGTCAAGAATGTATAAGGGTGTAATTAATGAGCAACTAACAAGCAATCAATGGCAATCAAGGAATTAAAACGATAAACAACAGATCAACACAGTGATGTATAGTAGTTCGGTCTCGGATGACCTATTCCACTTTTGGGAATGACAGCGGTGGCCTGGTGTTCTTTATTGATAAAATATCAGTCATCGGAGAGTTACAGTGCTTTGAGAGAGAGAGAGAACAATGTCTAGAGGTATGTGAGGTATTGAAGGCGTCTGTTTACTCTTGAGAGAGCTTACATTATATAGCTAGGGGAAGGCGGTGATGTAAGGAAGGGGACTTCAATTATTTTGGTAAGTACAATTTTAGTAGGAATGGATCTCTTCGGCAAGCACAATTATGGTAGGAGTAGATCTCCACATCCCGATATTATTTCCTCGTGCTCCTATTCAGTCAGAGAAAGATCTTGGACTGGGCTTGACTTGAGTTGGAGTGGGCCTTCATTGGAGTCAGGAGACAAATGAGGAGGAAGAGACCAGAGGGCCACGCCATGGGCGGCGCCCCTTGGCCCCTGGGCTTGATTTCCTTTGGACCCCGTATTAATTTACGGCCGTATTTTGACTTCCCTCTATGCCCTCCGTAATTTGGGCTTCCCTTTATGCCCTTCGTAATTTGGACTATTCAACTCCGAATGGGGTTTCCTTTGAGCTTTCTCGGTCCGTTTAAGTTGGGCTCGGCCTAGTCAAATTTGGATTCGTCATTTGCCCCCCATGCTCCAAGCTTCTGACTTTTGTGGGAGGAAAATGTTGTGGGCATGTACTATGTCTTTGCTTGAATAGGCGTTTCCTTGCTCCCCACAGAACTTCTTCGTCCTCAGGAACCGATGAATTTACTAGAGTCGAATTTTTTTTTTTAACTGCTTCTTCTCTTATAAATAGAGGTAAATGTTCGCACCTTCCTCATTCTCTATTCATTTCTGGAGGCTTTCTTCAAAGAGGTGTTCTTCCAAGCTTCTTCAAGAAGCTAGATCATCAAGCTTCTCTAAGAAGCTTTGTCTACCAAGCTTCTCCTAGAAGCTTTGCCAAGTCTTCTTCAAGAAGCTTGCCTTCCCTTATTTAAGGGCCTTCAAGGCTACTGTTCACCCATACTCTACACCATTTCTCCCTTGGTCTCTTTTTTTCAATACTCATGGAAACTAGGAGCTCAAAGGCTTTGGGGGTGAAGCAAAAGAAGAATTGGGGCCTCGGTACTACAGGCGACGCCCATGGAGGGAGTGGCAAGGTGGGCGGCGCCCAAGGTGGTTCCATAGAGGGCGGCGCCCATGGTGAGCAAGGCAAGCTAGGCGGCGCCCATGGAGAGGGAGGCAAGGTGGGCGGCGCCCATGGCGAGGGAGGCAAGGTGGGCGACGCCAGTGCTTCAGGCGGTGCTGGGAGTGGCGCAGATGGCAGAGTGCATGATCCTAACAAAGGGCAGAGAGGAGGAGGTGCATCAGGGGTCCTCACGGGCGGCGCCCCCTTAGGCGGCGCCAAGGGCTTGGGTGCTTCCTCTTCGGGCTTCAGTTATTTGGGTGTGTCTTATCGTGGTGGTTTTGGGGTGGCCTTGGCAGCTGGTGAGAAACCATTCGGCACTATTAGTGCTCGGCTGGGTACAAGCAAAAAGCCTTTGGCCAATCCTTTCAGCGCAGCGGTAGTGACCCAAGGTGTCGGAGAGCAACAAGGAGGGTCTTCAAAAGAGCCAAAGGGATCCACAAATGAGACAGGGGGCGCTTGTCACAGGCTGGGGGGCGGCCCCCATATTGCACTGGGCGGCGCCCCAGGCTCCCCAGGCGGGGTTCAGTCTCTCCTTCGTGGTGCCAGGAAACGGCCGCTCAACGACATGGATGATGTGAGCTCTCGAGGTATGTCTTTCATTATTTCTTTCACTCTTCCGTTCACGCACTTATTTTCTTTTGCAATGATTTGAACTCGCTTTCACGGGTGTTTATTCAGTCGAGAGGGAGGCTGCTGAGGACTCAGACAGAGGTCCGGGTGCTGAGGTAGACAAGGCTTCCAAGGTAGCTTCTATACTCAGCTTGTATAATCGTGAGGAAGATATTGCTGACATAGTGTTTTCATATCGCATCCCGCCCTGTGTGACTTGCCGTTGTGCCGAGGCCGACGAGACTGCGTGTTGTGACTCCCTCGGCGAGATAGTTGTTTACAAGGGCATGCTGGAGGCGGGTTTACGGTTTCCTATCTCAGGGCTAATATGTCGGGTTCTTGAGCATTTGTCACTGGTTCCGAGGAGACTGGCTCCCAATGGTTGGAGGGTGATTTCTGTATTTTTTGCCTTGTGGTGCTTGGTGCACCCTGAAACCGTCCCCCCGCCGTTTAAAGAGTTTCTATCTATTTACGCCCTTCATGAGAATCCTGCTCCCCACCGGGGGTGGTACCGCTTCGCTCCAAGATTGGGGAAGTTTATTACCGGGCTTACATCCAATCATCACAAGTGGAAGAGGAGATTCTTCTTTGCTGGAGGCGAGTGGGCTTCCGAGTATGATCGCAGCAGGGTTCCCACTCGATGGGATACAGTCCCCAAGACCAGGCTAGGTGAGAGTTTTACCTTTAACTTTTGTCTTGATCGCCATGTATGTCTTTCTTATATAGTGCAACTGTCTTTTTACAGCTCCGCCGACTCTATCCGTGGATCAAGAGAGATTGCTCGAGATGGTTTGTGGTAATCCAACAACGGATTTTTCGGAGATTATGTCGGCGGCTGGTGTTTCTACGGCTCATTCCAAGCCAGGGAAAAGAGGTACATGACTTCTTCTATTAAGAACATGATGTTGTGGACTTTTATCTTATACTGGGTCTGCAGGTTCATCCATTGATAGGTCTCTAGTAGAGGAATTCTTTTCTTCTAGGGTGGCGTCCTCTCCTGTTCCTCCTTCCAAGAGGGCGAGGACTAATGCCCCCTGTTCTCCTCGGCCAGGGCCCATTGGACAGGTTGGTCCCCTGGAGGCCGAGCTTGACGATGCTCCTCCTTCTTCTTTACTTGATGGCTCTTCGCCCCTGAGAGATTGCTCTAGTGCCGGGGCTGAGGTTCCGGCGCCATCTTCGGCCAGGACTGAGAGCCCGCCGAGACGCCCCGCATCAGGTGGTGCCCCGACGTCCATGCTGTGGGATGTAGCATTGGCTAGGGAGAGATTTTGTGAGTGTCTCAGACGCTCAAGAGGTTGCTTCTCGAGGTCCAGCTAGTGTAGTCAACGCTACTGTGGAGGGCTTCGCATTGGTATATCCTGTATTCCTTCTTCGTATCTTGGCTTTCTTTGCATTCTTTGGCTTAGTCCCTGACTTCTACCTTTGAATGTTTGTAGGTGGCCGCTGCCTTGCCCTGTTTATTTGATACCACCCTGAAGATTGGGGAGGCCATCAGTGGCCAAGTAAGGGAGAGTCAGACACGTGAGGCTGCTGAGGTGTAGCTTGGGATTGAGCGGCAGGCGTGAGAGGATGCCGTGGAGCTAGCACAGCAGGCACGAGAGGATGTCGTGAAGCAGCTGAGGCTCGAGCGGCAGACACGAGAGAATGCCGCTGAGGAGTTGAGGCAGGCGCATGAGAGGACTGCTCAGCTTCAGGCTGACCTCCGTGTAGCACTTGAGAGAGCTACCCAGGCAGAGGCTCAGAGGGATGCCGCTGAGAGAGGCAGGGCCGGTGCCTTCATTGATGGCTATAAGGAGTTTAGGAGGAAGGTCACAGTAGCATATCCTTATAATGACTTCTCTATCTTTCAGCCTCATGAGGCTCCCGAGAGTGATGATGAGGATTATGTGAGTGGAGGCAGTGAGAGTCGGTAGGAGTATGATGCCTTTGCTTTTTTGTTCCATTGGCAGGATATGTGTCAACTTTTGTAAAAAGTTCATAGATTTGAATGAAATACAACTCCTTTTTTGAGAAAACATGGAAAATTTTATTTCATTGTTCAACGTAAATGTTTGAAGGAAATCGACTAACATAAAAAATCAACAAACAAGGTAAAATATCCTAAATGGTGGTCACCAACTCATGACTTACTGCCCCTAGCTACTGATAGTATTTCTTTAGGTGCTCTGTATTCCATGGATGGGCCAGGACCTTTCCTTCGAAATTCCGGATTCTATAGGTACCCGGCCTTACTACGTCCGTGACCGTGTAGGGTCCTTCCCAGTTGGGTCCCAGTTTTCCTTCTCGGGAGTCTTTGGTAGACATGATGACCTTTTTTAGGACAAGGTCCCCGGGTAAGAAGGACCGAGGTTTCACCCTCGAGTTGTAGTACTTGGTCATGCGACGCTTGTACTCTGCGTTCCTGAACATGGCTATCTCTCTCTCCTCCTCCACCAAGTCGAGGTTGATGCGGAGTCCCTCTTCATTACTGGTAGGGTCATGATGCTGGACCCTTAGGGAGTGTACCCCGATTTTAACGGGTATCACTGCCTCTGTCCCATAGGTTAGAGAAAAAAGGGTCTCACCCGTAGGACTTCTTAGTGTGGTCCGATATGCCCATAGTACTCCTGGGAGTTCGTCTACGCACTTCCCTTTTGCAGTCTCCAGTCTAGCTTTCAAGTTACGGAGTATGGTCCTGATAGTGACCTTTGCTTGCCCGTTTGCCTGTGGATGGGCGGGGCTGGAGTGGGGCTGTTTGATCTGAAGGTCTGCACAGAAACTGTTTAGGAACTTGTTATCAAACTGCTTGGCGTTGTCACTTACGATGGCGTATGGTATCCCGAAGCGACAGACTAGACTCCTCCATATAAAGTCCTTTATTTTTTGATCTGTGATTCTGGCTAAGGCTTTAGCCTCTGCCCACTTAGTGAAGTAGTCGATGGCCACGACTACTAACTTGCACTGGCCTCTACTCACATGGAGGGGACCTAGGATGTTGATCCCCCACATGGAGAAGGGCCATGGGCTCTGGATGGTGGTGAGCTCTTCGGATGGCTGTCTGGGCACAGTCGCAAAGCGTTGACACTTATCGCATCTTCTGACAAAGTCTCGGGTGTCTCGGATTATGGTTGGCCAATAGTATCCCTGCCTAACTGCTTTATGGGCCAAGGCACGTCCTCCTGAATGATTTTCGCATATTCCCTCATGGCATAGTCAGCCTCCTCGGAGGTGAGATAGCGGAGCAGTGGGAGAGAATGACTTTTCTTGTAGAGGGTGTCCTGTAGGATGACATACCTGGATGCTCTCATCCTGAGTTTTCTGGCCTCCACCGGGCTGTTTGGGAGAGCACCATCCTCTAGGTAAGCTCAGATATGAGTCATCCAGTTGAGCTCCGAGGATACGCAGTTGACCTTGTCCTCTTCTGTCTTGGTGGTACTAGGCTCAAACTGATGGCCTGTCAGTGCGGGGCCCATGAGAATATTAGCAGAGGCAAACTTGGCGAGGGCGTCCGCCATAACGTTCTCCTCTCGAGGCACGTGGTGGATGTCGAAGTAAACAAACTTTGTGAGAAGGGCCTGGACCACTGAGAGGTACTCTTGCATTCTTTCCTCCTTTGCTTCAAAGTGCCCCCTTACCTGGTTGACTACGAGCTGAGAGTCACCGTAGGCTATCAAGTAGAGGACCTCCATCTCCAATGCCAATTTCAAGTCTGATACGAGGGCCTCATACTCAGCTTGATTATTTGATGTGGCAAAGTGGAGGGAGACAGCATACTTTAATGGAGTGCCCTGTGGACTGATCAATACTAGTCCGGCTCCGCCACCCTCGTTGGTGGAGGACCCATCAACAGAGAGCTTCCAGCATGTGGTGGGCAATGAAGGCGACGTCTTAGGCAGGCTGGGCGGCGCCCTGGGGCAGGTGGGCAACGCCCCAGGCCAGGTGGGCGGCGCCCTTGGCAAGGTGGGCGGCGCCCTGGGCTGCTCAGTCTGTGGGGTCGCGTCCGGCTCCGCCTCTGGTTCATGGGTTTTTTCTTGAAGTGCATGTGGACTGGTCTCTTGGAGGATGGAGTCAGTGTGCACCGTATAGGTGGGCGCAGGTGCGCCTGGTGCTTCCTCCTCAGACTCCTGCGATGGGGTAGACTCGGCGATGAAGTCTGCAAGTGCCTGTGCTTTGATGGTAGCTCTTGGTTGGTACTACACATCAAATTCACTCAACTCCACAGCCCACTTGAGTAGTTTTCCGGAGACATCAGGCTTCCCCAAAATCTTCTTGAGTGGTTGATCTGTGACAACCACGATGGCATGGCTCTGGAAGTAGTGACGTACGCGCCGGGCTGTAGTGACAAGGGCGAGAACCAATTTTTCAAGCTCTGAATACCTCACCTCTGCTCCCCGGTAGGCTCTGCTTACATAATATACAGGCTTCTGGATGCCTCCATCCTCTCTGATGAGGACCGAGCTTACAGCGGAGGGTGAGGAGGAGAGGTACAGGTAAAGAGTCTCTCCTGGTACAGTATGGGAGAGAAGTGGTGGTTTGGCGAGGTAGGCCTTAAGCTTCTGGAAGGCCTCCTCCGCGTCTGGGCTCCATTGGAAAGACCTGCGAAGGATTTTAAAAAAGGGTAGACACTTATCTGCGGACTTAGAGACGAACTTGTTGAGGGCCGCTATTCTCTCATTAAGGCGCTGAACTTCCTTTACTGAAGCGGGGGACCTCATCTCCAGGACGGCTCTAATTTTGTCGGGGTTGGCTTCAATACCCCTTTTGTGGACCATGAAGCCTAAGAACTTCCTTGAGCTAACGCCGAAGGCGCATTTTTCAGGGTTCAACTTCATCTTATAGGTTCTTAGCACGTCGAAGGTCTCCTGCAGGTGAGCTACATGATCATCCACTGCGGTACTTTTCACCAACATGTCATCTACATAGACCTCCATTGTCTTTCCTATCTGGGCCTCAAACATCTTATTGACAAGGCGCTGATACGTGGCTCCGGCGTTCTTGAGCCCAAAAAGCATTACCCTGTAACAGTAAATACCTCTCGGAGTGATGAATGAGGTTTTCTCCTGGTCTGGAGGGAACATACTGATTTGATTGTACCCGGAGTAGGCGTCCAGAAAACTCAGGAGTTCGTGTCCAATAGTGGCATCAATGAGGAGGTCGATGTGTGGGAGTGAATAGCTATCTTTGGGGCAGGCTTTGTTGAGCTCCGTGAAATCCACACAGAGGTGCCACTTTCCATTGGTCTTCGTTACCATCACCACGTTGGACAGCCAGTCGGGGTAGGCTACTTCCCTCACTGATCCATTTATCAGCAGCTTATCTATTTCCTCTTCCATGGCATGCCTCCTTTCAATACTTACACTCCTCAGATTTTGGCGGACTGGCTTGTGTCTGGGATCAGCATTGAGTCGGTGGGAGGCCACTTCGGGGTCAATGCCCTCCAAGTCTTCGTGGGACCAGGCGAAGACATCTGTGTTTCGCCTGAGGAAGTCTACCAAGGCGGATGCCCGCTCCTGGGAGAGTGAGGAGCCCAGTTAGACCTTCCTCTTCTGGAAGGCTGTGATCTAGTACTACTGGGCGGAGTTCCTCTGCTGGTTCTCCTTTTTCCATGGTGCTGTCGTCTCTGGGGTCCAGGACTTCGACTTGAAGAGTCTCTTGTGGTCTTCTAGCCCTCATTGAGGCCACATAGCACTCTCTGGCTGAGACCTGATCTCCTCTTATCTCCCCAATCCCACTAGAGGTTGGGAAACGGAGGAGAAGGTGGTAGGTTGATGGCACTGCCCTTAGGGCATTGAGGGCAGGACGTTCAAGAATTATATTATATGCAAAAGGACAATTAAGTACAAGGAAATTTACCATGATAGTAGAACTCCTTGGAGCAGTCCCTGCTGTGACAGGCAGGGTGATAGACCCCAAGGGATGAACTCTCTCTCTTGAGAAACCAAGCAAAGGAGTCCTGACTGGTTGTAGTCTCTCTCTGCCAAGGTGAAGGCTGTTGTAGGCTGTGGCAAACAGGATGTCGGCGGAGCTGCCACTATCAACTAGGACCCTCCGGACCTGGTAGTTGGCCACCATTAAGGTTAAGACTAGGGGGTCGTCGTGCGGAGCTTGGATCCCTTCAAGGTCTCTGTCTGAGAATGTGATGACCTCATCTTCCCCATGTCGGGGTGTCTTCATGGGGCTAGAGTCACGTGACTCTGCTTGTCTGGCTTTCCGAGCATGCGCTTTCCTAGCGGAGTTGGAGTCACCTCCTCCTCCTAACCCCCCTGCAATGGTCTGAATCTCACCGAGGGGCTGGTGGCGCTCGTGTTCCTCGTGCGGTAGAGCTAGTCCTCGACCAGCAACATATTGCCTTAGCTGGCCTCGCTGAATAAGTTCATTAATCTGTTTCTTCAACTGGAAACAGTCATCTGTGTCATGGCCATGATCGCGGTGGAAGCGACAGTACTTGCTGGGATTTCGACACATGGGGTCGGACTTCATTTTTCCGGGCCAACGGACAGTAGGGTCATCATGTATCTGGAGCAGGATGTGGTCCACTGAGGCGTTTAGCAGTGTGAAAGGCTGTCGGTCTCTCGGGGGTAGTGGACCAAGACGGTCCTTCATAGGCACTCTGTCGGTTTTCTTCCTCTTGTTCTCAGCCTCCCTCCTGTCTTCATGAGTTTCCTTCCTCTTCTCCCCTCCTTGGGAGGACTCACCCCAGCAGGCCTTGGTGACGTCCTCAGCGTTCATGTATCTCTGTGCCTGGGATAGCAGCTCGGGCATGCTAGAGGGCGACTTCTTGAGGACTAAGAACATGAAGCTGGAAGTGCGGAGGCCAGCGATAAAGGCGGCTAGAGCTACCTTATCATCTGGCTCCTCAACCTGGAGAATCTCCTCATTGAAGCGGGCAAGGTAGTCTCTGAGGCTTTCATCCCTATCCTGCTTAATGGTGAGCAGGTGGGTCACTGGTTTCTGATGCCGTCGCCCCCCAATGAAGTGGGAGACGAAGGCTCTGCTAAGTTCTGCGAAGGAGCGGATGGAGGAGGGCTGGAGTTTGGAGAACCACTGTCGAGCAGATCCCTTTAGGGTGGTCGGGAAGGCTCTGCACATAATCTCCTCAAGTACGTTGTGGAGTTACATGAGGGATTTGTACGTGTCGAGGTGGTCAAGGGGGTCTTTGGTGCCATCAAAGATCTCGATGTTGGGCATCTTAAATTTTGAAGGCAGAGGATAATTGACAATATCAGCGATAAAAGGAGTATTAGTGCGTCTTACCAGGTAGTCCACGGTTTCAGGCGCCTGTGCTTTAATGGCGTTGAGGGCATCACCAAGTTGGTTTTGCACCTCCTTAATCATTTCATCCCAATGGTTGGGGACCTCCTCAGCTAGATGGTGGTACTGGCTTTCATGGTCTCCATATTGGCTTTCTCCGTCTTCATGCTCCTGCGCAGGTACGTGTGGAGGGGGTACACGTGAACTTCCTGCGCGCTGAGGCGGGACCGCTGGGCGAGGTGCGACCTGGTACGGCCTTGGGGCATTCTGGCGAGGGGCTGCCTGATGCCCAAAAGGAAAGGATTACTGGTCCTCTACTGTTGGAGGGAGTGGTGCTCCTCCTACAGGGTGAGGGGCGACGCCTCCTTGGTTGAGCATCAACTGGATGATTTGTTGGTTCTGTTCAACCAACAGCTGCATAATCTGCAAGAGTTGTTGCTGCTGTTCGATGGCAGGAGTTGCCATGGCAGAAGGTTCCGAAGGTTCCGAAGGTGCGAGGGGAGGCGGAGCCTCATCCCGGTTAGTCGGGTTGTTGTCCCCGGGTTGTTGAGACCTTGATCTCATTGTGATTGCCATGGATTCAATGAGTAAAGAAGTAGAGTAATAGAAACTTAGTCGTTCCCACAGACGGCGCCAAACTGATGATGCACAAATCGGTCTTCGTGCAAGATCAACAGTCAAGAATGTATAAGGGTGTAATTAATGAGCAACTAACAAGCAATCAATGGCAATCAAGGAATTAAAACGATAAGCAATAGATCAACACATGGATATATAGTGGTTCGGTCTCGGATGACCTACTCCACTTTTGGGAATGACAGCGGTGGTCTGGTGTTCTTTATTGATAAAATATCAGTCACCGGAGAGTTACAGTGCTTTGAGAGAGAGAGATAGCAATGTCTAGAGGTATGTGAGGTATTGAAGGCGTCTATTTACTCTTGAGAGAGCTTACATTATATAGCTAGGGTAAGGCGGTGATGTGAGGAAGGGGTCTTCAATTATTTTGGTAAGTACAATTTTAGTATGAATGGATCTCTTCGGCAAGCACAATTATGGTAGGAGTAGATCTCCACATCCCGATATTATTTCCTCGTGCTCCTATTCAGTCGGAGAAAGATCTTGAACTGGGCTTGACTTGAGTTGGAATGGGCCTTCATTGGAGTCAGGAGATAAAGGAGGAGGAGGAGACCAAAGGGCCACGCCATGGGCGGCGCCCAAGCCGGATGGCCTCCCTGGGCGGCGCCCCTTGGTCCCTGGGCTTGATTTCCTTTGGACCCTGTATTGATTTACGGCCGTATTTTGACTTCCCTCTATGCCCTCTGTAATTTGGGCTTCCCTTTATGCCCTTCGTAATTTGGACTATTCAACTCCGAATGGGGTTTCCTTTGGGCTTTCTCGGTCCGTTTAAGTTGGGCTCGGCCCAGTCAAATTTGGACTCGTCAAACACAGACCATAATTACTTTTGAATCAAGCCAGAAAGTGAGGTATCTAACCAAAGGTGTAGTTCCAGACGATGATAGATCCAACGGTTCCCCATTCACCTTCATGTATATCAACACCCTGTACTTTATCAGGGCTCATACTAGTTATATGGTGTGGCTTGTCTCTGTTGATCTCATGAAAAACATCTCCATCGGACTTGATCTCCGTTTGGCCAGCACCCAGTTTTACCAAAAAGTGCACAACAGAATAAAGGTTAGAGTTGACGAAAATACTAGGCCCTTTGGTCTTTATATAATTGAGTTAGCTGTGATTGAGGATCGAATAATCTCAAGTCCTTAGGTTGCCAGCTCTGCTTGTTTAATTTGTCATTTATTATACAAAATGTGTTACATGAGAGGGGTGTTATAATCCGACTAAAATTTTCTATCGATTCTTACTCTACACCCAATTTTTAATTTTATCATTTTCATCTTCAACTTGCACCTAATTATCAATTCAATCCTACTAGAATGGTAGTTAGATACATTTTGACGTGAATCATTTTTTTTTGGGAAGGTAAATAAATTTTTTGATCCGAACACTAGAGATAGTAGTCAACATACTTCATAAACACATGTTCAACATACTTTGTTGGTATTAACTGCTAGTAGCTACTTTTCTGGCAACTTTTATTTTTGTTAATTATCCATTGTGCAAAATCAATAAGTAGTATCAGAACTATATTTCAACAGGTGGTATCAGAACAATATTTCAACAAGTGGTATCAGAGCTATGTTCCAATAGATAGTCACGACCATGCTGCTAGTGGGGCTTTCTGACGCAGGGAAAGCAGATGAAGGCCAAAGTGCTTGATCTACAGCAAGAGGAACCTGAACATAAATACTTAATGGCGTGGAAATTCCAATGGCACGCTAGGTGCGTGAAATAAGTGTAGAGCTTGTGCTTTATTATTTGGAGTCAGATTCTTGTTTCCTTGGGCTTGATCTGTTCTTGAAGAGCGAGACTGATCCGTAACGTCAACTTGCCAAAACTTTGGGTAAAAAAGTACGTTTTGGGTCTTTGATAAAGAACACTTGCTATCCGTGAAAAGACTACGCTTGGGTCGAAGTGCTATAGTGGATGAGCAACCGGATTTCTTTATCAGCATCTAGTAGCCAGAGAATGGTTTTAAAATTCTAGAACTAGAGGCAATTTTCAGATTCTAGGGGTGAGCAGGGACAGACTTTTTAAACAAAAGTTTTTAAAGTTCTTAAAGATTTGGTTACTATGTGTTTTGGAAGTAATTTTTAATTAAAAAGTACATTCATATACAAAAATTGGGAAGTGCAATACAATTTTTATTTAACAATATTATCCTTGACCTTATTATAGGTTTATATATAAAATATTAAAATTATTTTTGTTTGCACCATTTTGATAAATTTTTTAGAACTTCCTTTTTCCCCCCACAAAAACCAATGGTAAAAGTAGAGAGACTAAAGTGAGAATGGGTGGGGTTATTCCCACTCTATAAATATTCATTCCTAGCCTATTAAACTTCTTAATAATAAATTATCAATTCTACCCCATTTTTATTCCCATAACACGAATGACTAAGTAGACCTCATTTTAGGACAACTTCAACAATAACTAAACTTGCCCTCTCTACACACTCTCTCGTGTATTAAGCTGAAGTTGTGGCTTTCAGACTTGATTCTTCCCAATACGTTAAAGCTTTTAGATAGTGACTGCAAATCCTCTTGCATCTTCCAATCCTAGAGAGAAATAATTACTCTGCTTAGATCTACAATATTGGGAATAGTTTACAATTGAGAATTATAACAGGGTATTTAGATTGATGTAGGTTTAATTATTTTTTTTTTCGGTAAGTAAGATGATATCAATTAACCGAAAATGGAATGCGTATATAGAATGGCTTGTGTTTAGTCATTAATGGTGTTAGAATAAAATAGGTTCAGATTGGTAAGTTTATATTAGAATACTTGAAGGGATGGGGATGAATATTTGCGTGTATGCATGCAGGAACGTTCATAAGCGTCACTAATAAGATATTCTTATTAATTATTAATCATTTTCCTTCTCCAAACATTTACACAATCTGTTTCCTTCTAGCATCGGATAATCGAGACTAGAGATTCCATATCACACATGATTCATGCAATTTTTTCAAGTTCTTATCATAAAAAAATTTAAGCAAATCTACATATTTTGGTATAGTTATAAATGAAATACAGGTAAAAATTAGAGTGAGTCGCTATAGGAGCAAGGACTTAGTGTGATGGCTTTCTTTATTGGAGTTTCGATGATTTTGTCTGAATTAGAACCATGTTGAGGCTTTGAATTTCTAATCTGCATTTATCATTAGCACAAGGTTCTCACTTGGGGAAGAAAACCTCCGTTTTGGTGCTTGAAATGGACAGAAGACGCCTACTGAAATGATATTAAAAATTTCTGGGTTAAGCTGAAATAATTTAGAGTTTGGGGGCATTTTGAAGCAAAGATTACAGTTTCAAGGCTATATGTTTTTATCAATTTAATCTATAATTTAATAAGGTACATATCAACATAGGAAGGAGGTACCAAAAAAGGTGATAAAATACCCATAATCGTTCTTGTGTTATACAAAATTGCACATTTTACGTTTTGTTTAACTATTGAGTTTTTTTTAGCTATGAAAATATTGCTATGTTTTTGAAAATATTAGTCATATTTACTTGTATTTATCTGTATATTGAATTGTCCAGCTGTGTGGATTTATACATTTAAATTCATCTAATGGAAGAATATATATGTACAAGGCATACAACATTGGTTACAAACTATACATAATATATATATTTTTTTTTAAAAACTTGTTTTTTGCGGCAGCGTCGTTGCGATTGTAAAGAAATTTTATTTAATGTGAGTAAAAACAATTGCTACTTTTTGTAACGGCATATTAACCGTCATAACAAAATCTTATATTTTTTTACGGTAGACAAAATGGTATTTGAGACTGCACTTTTGCCTCCGTTATAAAAGCAAAAGTGTCATTTTTTGCAATGAGTTATTTGCAACAGGGTATTGTTAATGCAAATACAATTTTAGAGGGGTTGTTTCCACTATAAAGGCTTTTTGAGGCTCCATTTATTATGGCGACATAATGGTATCACAACTCTGTCACTAAAAGTATTTGCGGTCACAAATAAATTTTCTATTAAGATTGGTCCTTTGGTCTTTATATAACTGACCTCTGACTGAGGATTACATCTTCCAACGTGTGAAACGTGCATAGTGAGATCTCTCTTAATATATTTTTTTTCTCTATTCACATACCGTAAATTTAAGTAAGATTCATGGTATATAAATAAATTTCTAATTTATTAATGGTGGATGACTTTCTAAGAAAAAAAAAATTAGAGGAGATTTACATTCACATGTGAGCAAGAGAGAGAGAATGATTGAGACTAGATACCTACTATGGCACCATTATTGTACTTGGGGTTCGGTGGCCCA
Source organism: Ilex aquifolium (assembly GCA_951799425.1). Taxonomy (NCBI): domain Eukaryota; kingdom Viridiplantae; phylum Streptophyta; class Magnoliopsida; order Aquifoliales; family Aquifoliaceae; genus Ilex; species Ilex aquifolium. The sequence continues at coordinate 39,186,964 of OX637397.1, read as the reverse complement.
TACTACTATACATTACATGATTCATGTGGATGTCCCAATCTTCTAAGCCATGGTTACCATGAAATGTTATCCACCCATTTATTTGATGAAATTTGCAGCAGAGAGAGATGAAGAGCAACTTGTCAATTAGTAGCTCAGGTATCAATGGTGCGGAGAAGATATTCTCCATTACATAATATAGAACAAGTACTTGTTGCTAATATAAGTATTTATGTACTTGCGTGTTGTTTTCGGGTATTTGAGTCTTTTTTCTCTTTCTTTTTCATTCTTTTATGTCTTAGGCCTAAAAACAGTAATATTTAATATAATAGTAACATTCAACAATTTATGTAAAATTATGGATAAGCGTATGCTTGATTTGGCTTGTTTAGCCAACCCGTACTTGGAATTTGATAGAGATTTGATGATATCGGATAATTAATCCCAGGTTTTGAGTCCAGCTCGGAAGGTTAGTAAAGGAGCTCAGCCAAGAACTCTTAAACTCAGAAGACCCAGACCCGAGCTTAGCTAAAAAAAGGAGTCCACAACCAATGCCATTAGGAAATCACTTGAAAACAGCTGGCTCCTATAAGGTAACAGCTGGACCGGGACTTTAGGCACAAGACTCTCGACTAACCCAATTTTCTCTCCTTGGTCTTAGGAAAATCCCATGATTAAAGGAGGCAATCTCCGGGAGGACTCCCTAGGGTAAAAAGGATCACCATAAATATTGTAAAGGACCCCCATTAGAGGGGTGGAAGAAAAACCAGCTTTGCCAATCAATAAAGAATAGGGAGCGTATATCTCCGTTACAGAGTGGACTAGTCGAGCTCGGCAGCTCGGCGAACCACTATAAACCTCTTGTTTTACATTGAACACACTGGGGGCAAACCTAGCATTCTTGTGTCTTTCAAATACGTAGAATTACACCATCAGTTTGGCGCCGTCTGTGGGAAGAACACTTCTCATTAAACAAATATACTGATTTCTCAGTAATTGATGGTTTCGACGCGCAACACGAGCAAGAATCAGAGGAATCCCTCAAGGGCGCAGAGTCCGCTAGCAGCCGCCGATAGGAGACAGACGGAAGACCTTCGTGATTTTGTGCCCGCCACCGGGGACAATCTACCTACGATGAATCCGCCTCCAGGCAACGAACTGGACGCCCTGCGTCTGGTTAATCAACGATTGCTCCAGCAGAACGAGGAACTCATGAAACTCTTACAAGATCCTCAGCGAAACCAGGACGACTCTCCCCATAGAGAGCAGCAGAACCACGACCCCCTCAGAGAAGCGGATGAGGGGGGAGAGACCAGTCAGGCACCTCATCTGCAGCCTAGAAGAAGAATGGAGGAAGAAGCGCAGAGCCGGGGCGAAGGAATTGAAAGAAATAACTTCCCTCCTTTTCCACAGGAGAGAATGGAACAATATTGGGAACATCGTTTCCAAGATATTCAACAAGAGCTCAGCCATATGAGGGAGGCAGTAAAGGCTAAAACTCCGGTGACCATGGACGCCTTAGTGCAGCAAACGGAATCCCCATTTACCGCCGGAGTACTGCACTTCCCTCTGCCGCCGAAGTTCAGACCACCCCAGATGGAGGTCTTTGATGGGACTAAGGATCCGGTAGACCACCTCAATACCTACAAGAATCAAATGGAATTGCATGGATATCAGGACCCGGTGTGGTGCCGGGCTTTCGCCATTACATTGAAAGGAACAGCCTTAGCATGGTTCCATAGACTCCCCCCGGCATCGATCTCTTCCTTCAAGGAACTCTCTATTGCTTTCGTGTCCCAATTCATTGGGGCTCGGATCTACAGAAAACCAAGTTACCATTTGTTAAATGTGAAGCAGAAACCCGACGAGAACCTGCGCTCCTATGTGCAAAGGTTTAATTCCGAGTCCCTGAAAGTAGACATCCCAGACGAGAAGTTTGCCATCACCGCCTTCATTGCAGGACAGGGGGTGCAGTCAAAAGATTTGATGTTCTCTGTATCAAAGAATCCTCAAGCTAGCATGGCAGAAGTGCTAGCCAAGGCGGAGAAGTATATCAATGGTGAGGAGGCACTCCTATCCAAAGTGGGAAACACCTCCTCACGGAAAGAAAAAGGAAAGGAAGAAAGGAAGAGAGACAGAAGCCCCCGGAGGGAAAGAGAACGAGGCAAGTCTCCAAGAAGAGATCGGGATCCTTCCCCAAAAAGGAGGGGAAACGTGAGGGACCGCTTAGGACCTCCCCAGCCTGAATTACAGCCTAGATACGCGCCTCGGCCATTTACTCCACTTACTGCTACAGTATCCCAAGTCTTATACGAGGTTCAGAATGAAAAGTTTCTAAGGTGGCCACCACGGATGAAGGTAGACCCCGCAAAGAGGGACCCCTCGAAGTACTGCGACTATCACCGAGATCACGGTCATCATACCGATGACTGCATTCAGCTAAAAAAGGAGATCGAGTTTTTGATCCAACGAGGCCAGTTGCGCCGTTTTGTGGTTAACGAAAATCAAAACCGAGCTCTTCCCCCTCCGCCACCTCTGCCGCAGGCGCCAGTGCAACATCAGCAACCTTTGGGAGAAATCAGGGTAATATCTGGAGGGTTTGCTGGAGGAGGAGAGTCTAGCTCAGCAAGAAAAGCCCACTTACGAAGGATTAGAGCCGGAGAAGCTCTCGAAGTGAATGTCGTGACCAAGTTGCCACGCTTGAACACGGTCATCACTTTTTCGGATTCAGACCTGGAGGGACGTCAGTATCCTCATGATGACCCCTTAGTAATAAAGGCGTTGATAGCTAATCGGACCATCCATCGAGTCCTAGTTGATAACGGCAGCTCAGCAGATGTCATTTTTGCTACCGCATTCGATAAAATGGGCATTGGGAGAGAGAGGCTAGAGCCTGTGAATAGCCACCTGTTGGGATTTTCAGGAGAAAGAGTGCTCCCCTTGGGGACAATCCAGCTAGTACTCACCTTAGGAGATCCGCCATGCCAGGCCACTACGACAGTGAGATTCCTAGTGGTCGACGCACCTTCTGCGTACAATGTTCTGCTTGGGAGACCTTCGCTCAACTCCGTAAGAGCCATCCCATCTGCCTACCATTTAGTGGTCAAATTCCCAACAGAAAACGGGGTGGGAGTGGTCAGAGGAGACCAGCGTGTAGCCAGAGAGTGTTATATGACCTCAGTGAGGGCAAGAGAGGTCGAGAATATCCAATTGGACGAATTGGACATGAGGGACGAACTGGAAACTAGACCAATCCCGTCGGAAGAATTAGAACATGTACAGCTAGACGATAAGCCCGAACATCAGGTCTATGTGGGGTCCCAGCTGAGCTGCGAGATAAAGGATCTTCTTATCCATTTCCTAAAGCGAAACACGGAAGTATTTGCCTGGAAGCAAGAAGATATGGAGGGAATCGACTCAACAGTCATCACACATAAGCTTAGTGTAAATCCCAACTGCAAGCCAATTAAGCAGAAAAGGAGGAGTTTCGCCCCAGTTCGGCAAAAGGCCATCAACGAGGAAGTCAGCAAACTTCTCCTCGCCAAGGCCATTAGGGAAGTAGATTATCCGATGTGGCTTGCTAACGTTGTCCTTGTAAAGAAAACCAACGGCAAGTGGCGCCTCTGTATAGATTTTACTGATCTCAATCGGGCCTGCCCCCAAGATAGTTTCCCCTTACCTCGGATATACTTGATCGTGGATGCTACTGCCGGTCACGAGCTCCTCAGCTTCATGGACGCCTTTTCGGGATACAATCAAATAAGGATGGACCCTAGTGATCAGGAAAAGACCTCGTTCATAAACGAACAGGGGACCTACTGCTACCAGGTCATGCCTTTCGGGTTGAAAAACGCTGGAGCAACATATCAGCGCTTAGTGAACAGAATGTTTCAAAAACAAATCGGGGCCACCATGGAAGTTTACATTGACGACATGTTGGTCAAATCACTGAAGGCAGAACTCCACATTCAACATTTGGCAGAGTCCTTTCAGGTTCTGAAGGAGTACAAGATGAAACTCAACCCAGCCAAGTGCGCCTTCGGAGTTTCAGCCAGTAAATTTCTGGGGTTCATAGTCAACAGCAGGGGAATAGAGGCCAATCCAGAAAAAGTCAAAGCAATTCTGGATATGCAACCGCCCTCTAGTACAAAGGAGATACAGCGCCTAACCGGGAGAGTAGCTGCTTTGAATCGCTTTGTATCGAGGTCAAGTGATAAATGCCGACCTTTCTTTCAAATTCTAAAGAAGGCTTTTTCATGGGATACACAATGTGGGGAAGCATTCGAGGCATTGAAGAATTATCTAAGCTCTCCACCCGTTCTAGCCAGCCCTCTAGAAGGAGAAGTACTTACCCTATACCTAGCAGTTTCAGACTTCTCAACCAGCGCAGCGCTGGTTCGGGAACGAAACAGAGCCCAGCAGCCAGTCTACTACTGCAGCAGAGCTCTGAGGGGGGCAGATGAGAGATATCCGAAGATGGAAAAACTTGTGTTAGCCCTGGTCACAACAGCTAGAAGACTCAGGCCTTACTTTCAGGCTCATACCATTGAGATCCCAACAGATCAGCCGATGAAGCAAGTGTTGCACAAGCCAGAATCCTCAGGAAGGTTGGTGAAATGGGCTATAGAGCTCAGCGAATTTGATATCAGGTATAAACCAAGGACTGCCGTCAAGGGGCAGATACTGGCTGACTTTATCGCAGAATTCACGACGAAGACACCCTTGGAAGCAGCGCAGATGATACCTGACCTCCCGACCTGGAAACTTTCAGTAGATGGCGCCGCCAACGCTCAGGGTAGCGGTGCTGGATTGATCCTAACTTCACCGGAGGAGATAGATGTAGAGTATGCGCTCAGGTTCGGTTTTAAAGCTTCTAATAATGAGGCAGAATATGAGGCAGTCATAGCAGGCCTAAATCTGGCCCATTCTATGGAGGCAGAGCAGCTGGAGATCTTCAGTGACTCCCAGCTCGTGGTAAAGCAAATAGAGGGGTCTTATGAAGCCAAAGGAGAGAAGATGGTACTTTACCTCAGAAAAGTACAGGAACTAATCCGAAAATTTGTGCAGGTAAAAATAGCACACGTCCCCAGGTTAGATAATTCTCGAGCAGACGCATTGGCCAGACTAGCAACTACCTCCCAAGAAAAACTTGACAGATTGATACCAGTGGAGTATCTCGCAGAGCCATCAGTGAAGAATGAAGAGGTTGAAATGTTCCCAATATTTTCCACTCCCACTTGGATGGACCCCGTTAGGGAGTATCTGCAGAACGGAGCTTTGCCAACAGAGCAGAAAGAGGCAGCAAAAGTAAGAATGAGATCCGCCAGATTCACCATTATACGGGGAAACTTATATAAAAGAGGATTTTCGGTACCTCTCCTTAAGTGCGTGGGAGAGGAAGATGCAGACTATATACTTAGGGAGATCCATGAAGGAATCTGTGGGAATCATATAGGAGCTCGAGCGTTAGCAGGAAAAGTCTTGAGACAGGGGTACTACTGGCCCACGATGTCGAAGGATGCCTCGGATCTGATAAGAAAATGCAAAACGTGCCAAATACATGCCAACATTTCGCACTGTCCGCCAGAGTTCCTAACGTCAGTAGTAAGTCCTTGGCCTTTCCAGCAATGGGGATTGGATATTCTAGGACCTCTTCCTACCGGTGTGGGGCAATGCAGGTACGCCATCATCGGAGTAGATTACTTCACCAAATGGGCAGAAATAGAACCTTTAGCAACAATCACGGAGCAGAAGATCCAGAACTTCACGTGGAAGTCAATCATCTGCAGGTTTGGTATACCCAGAGCTATTGTATCTGATAATGGAAAACAGTTTGACAACCCGAAGTTTAGGAAGTTCTGCGCAGACCTTGGAATAAAGAATTATTTCTCAGCTCCAGCGCATCCGCAATCCAATGGGCAAGCAGAAGTGACAATCAGGACAATCAAGTCAGCGTTGAAAACTAAGCTCGAATCACTAAAGGGAAAATGGGTTGAATATGTCCCCGAGGTAGTCTGGGCATATCGAACAACCCCCAGGTCAGCAACCCAAGAAACCCCGTTCGCATTGGCTTTCGGAACAGAGGCCGTGTCTCCTGTGGAAATAGGATTACCATCACCCAGAATGGAATTGATGGAGGCCGAGCTTAATGATGAGTCCCTCTTGCTAAACCTCGATCTCCTAGAGGAAAAGAGGGAAACAGCTCTTCAACGCATTCAGAATTACCAGAGGAAAACAGCCAGGTATTATGACAGAAAGGTCCGACCTAGAAGCTTCCGAGTAGGAGATCTTGTGCTCAGGAAACTCTTGCTCGCAAGAAAAGATCCCGCCCACGGGAAGTTGGGCCCAAATTGGGAAGGCCCATTCATTGTCTCGAGAGTAGTCAGACCTGGGAATTACGAATTACAAACGGAAGAAGGGAAGGTCCTACCCCATTCCTGGAATGCCGAGCACCTTAAGAGGTTCTACCAGTAAGCTTTCTTTGTAATAAAGTCATTCTCAATAAAAGTAATATTTTGAAGCCTGGAAGCTTTTCAAAACCTGTGAGCCAGGACCTCTTGTTGATAGTGCCATTATTTATTTTGGAGTCTGTGACTATTTGTGGTAACTGTTCATTACATGTTCCCTGGAGTTCTGGGTTTATTACAAGCTTCAGATGAGCACGAATACTCATAAAGACTCAGCAAACCCTATAGAATAGATAGATTCCTAAGCTCGATGGAGCGAGGTACTAGGGAACCTAGGGTACAAGAAGTAACCTCGGATTAGATGACCTCAGTGACCAGCAAATCGCAGTGGTATCACTGAAATCATATCTCTTACCCTTAAGAGCCCGGAACGCCTTTTAGCAACACTTGAGAGCCTTGTAGCTCAGACACGTACATACAATTCAAAATTTAAACCTAAGGAAGGATTGGGTAGTCCTACAACGGAGCTCACAAGCCCATCTCTGTAACCAAGCCCTAGTAGCTCGAATAAAACTCTAAATTAACGCAATCAATTGCCGAACTCTGAAACTGGCGAGACCATTCACTGAGCTCCGAAAGCACGGATGAGCTCAACAGCCCAGCAGAACACCGAAGCTCATAATTAAGCCAGAGATTCCGAAAATCCGCTCAGGGGTCTCTTAAGATAAGGGGAAGTAAGTCCATCAGACCAAAACAAGCGATCATGAGGTACGAAGCAACAGCAGGTAAGCCAACAATAAGCCCACAGAATATTTTCAAAAAAAAAAAAAAGGGGTACAAAAGTTCAGCTGGTAAAAGAAAACGTCCGGAAAGCATAAACAGCAAAAGAAATTTCCTAATCCCTCTTGATAAATGATCTCAGCTCAGCCACCTCGTCCTTGAGACGGGCATTCTCCTCCTTCAATGCGTCCCTCTCCTGCTCCACCTCGTGGAGCACGGCCAGTAATTTGCTCCCAGCCGGGGTAAGACAGGTGTTCGTAGGCGAACGAGGAGAGAAAGAGCCTTCCCTCTTGCGCTTCCTGGAAGAAGTACCTGCATCCTCCCCACCGGAGTCTTCTTCCTCATCAGCTTCGTCACCAGACTCGGAAGATGAAGTCCAAGGCGAGATTAAAGCAGAGGAGAACTCATATCCAGCAGCTTCAGCGCTGAGCAGATGAAGGTTCTCCTTCGTCATCAGATCAGCAAAGGTCATAGGCTCAGCAGCCAGCAGCTCTTCAATGATGGGCGTCTCGGGCAAATCCAGCTCAGGTGGACCTGAAACACAAAGACATGATGAGAATCAATCTTAAGACAAAAGAAGATGAAAAGGGTTCAGGGTTGATCTTACTAATGCGTGAAAAGCTCTTCCAGGACCTTGGGACCCTAGTACTTGGACAGCGCAGCTCGGGAGACCGCCAAGAGCTCCCGGAAGCAAAGAAGAAGCGCTGTGACCATCCCTCAGGGTTGGAAGGAAGGCCCATGACCAAAAGGGAAATATTAGAGTGCCTCCAACGAAAATAACTGAAGCAGGGGATATCATCTTCCTCAATCTCGAAGAAGTAAAGAAATTCAGAGACAAAAGGGAACCTATCATTGCCATTTAGGCGCCAGAACAAGAAGAAACTGACCAGAGCCGCCCAGCCACGAAGAGAGAGACGGGACGGACACAGACCATAGTACGCCAAGATGCGCCCTATGGAAGGATGTATGGGAAGACAAAGGCCAAACTCCAGGGCGCCTTCGAAGAGACAAATCTCTCCTCTTGGTAGGAAGTTGCACGGCTCGTTTGCAGTAGGGGCACGTAAAGGTAAGTTAAGATTGGGAAAAAACCTTTTCTGGATGCCTTCCAAATCAGAAGGAGACACCGTCGACAGAGTCAAGTAGTGAGAGTGCCACTCCCGATCGATACCGAAAGAAGCACGCTTCTGGAACAGGGAAGAAACGGGAGCAGCCATTGAGATCAAAGAAAAGACAAGAGGTAAATTTTCAAATTCGGAAGGAAAACGAAGTCTCTTGAAGTTTTCTGAAACTAGAGAAAAGGGGGAAATAGAACCTTTTGAAAAGAATCAAGAAATAAGGAATAGGAAAGGAAGAAGGCTAACTGCCTTTTCGTTTTCCTAAAAACCGGTGGCGGTTAACAACAAAGAAGGCGATAATAAATGGGGAAAGCAAACCGACTATGGGTCAAGTTATTTGACAAAAGGACCGCGTCTAAGTTTCTCCTTTTTCGAAGTTACTGCCATCTTGGTGTTCGTATGAGAGACAGCCAAAGAGCTCTATAGCTCATGATGAATTTTTTAATTCATGAAAAGAGCTCTTTAGCTCATGATGAATTTTTAATTCATGAAAAGAGCTCTTTAGCTCACGATGAATTTTTTAATTCATAAGAAGAGCTCTTTAGCTCACGATGAATTTTTTAATTCATGAAAAGAGCTCTGCAGCTCATGATGAATTTTTAATTCATGAAAAGAGCTCTGAAGCTCATGATGAATTTAAAATTCATGAAAAGAGCTCTGCAGCTCATGATGAATTTTTAATTCATGAAAAGAGCTCTTTAGCTCACGATGAATTTTTTAATTCATAAGAAGAGCTCTTTAGCTCACGATGAATTTTTTAATTCATGAAAAGAGCTCTTTAGCTCACGATGAATTCTTTAGTTCATGAAAAGAGATCTTTGGGTCATGATGAATTTATAGTTCATGGAAAGAGCTCTGCAGCTCCTGATGAATTTTATGAAAAGACCTCGGTAGCTCAAAAAGAATTTCGTAGTTCACAGGAACAGCTCTGTAGCTCATAATGAACTGTGTAATTCCCGAAAAAAGTTCTTCAACTCTTACTAAATATTTTAGTTCCCAAAAGGAGACTCAGGGGCAGTTACGTTGCTTTAAGAAAAACTAAAGTATTTCTTGAAGCAAGGGGGCATGACAAATAGTAAACCAAGAGCCCTGCCGCCTTCGATGAAGTCAGCTCAGAAACTGTTAGCTCGTAAAAAGACCCCCATTCATCTCACGGCGAGCACCCAGGCGGTTCAGTCAAGACAGATCAGGTGTCAAGAACAGGACAAGCGAAAAAGAGGCAAAGTCCAAAGTAAAAAATGAGCAGCATGTACTCCAAATAGATTGAAAGTATTTTAATACAGGGAGAACAGTAAAAACTCCTATGATGTGGAGGGGGCAGGAAGTGAAATCACTGGCAGGTCTGCAACGGAAGTAGTGGCTGGATCTGCAGGCGGAGTCGTGGATGCAACGGCAGATGGAACTTCTGGAAATGAAGTAGCCAAAGTCCCAGGCGTAGGTAATGGAAGGGAAGCATCAGCCTCGGTTAGAGCCCTCACTACCAGATCTGCAGAGAAAGGAGCCGAGGCAGGTGGGTCAATGGGAGCAGGGGGCACGATAGCTTCAGGGGTATCTAAGGAAGAAATAGACACAGCAGGTGGAAGACTCTGAGCTTGAATCTCAGACGGCAGCTCTAAGCCCACAGGAGCTCCCTCAAGAACAGTAGAAGAGCCAGGCACCTCTGTTTCCTTTTCAGCCAACGCCCCCTCACTTTCCTCATCTGGAATGTCGAAATTAAAGTCCAGCTCAGGATAAGCTTCCTCGGCGACCTCTTGAAAAGCTAGCCACCCCTTTGCCCATTTGGTAACAACATCGTCTTTCAACTTGACGATCAGATCATCCCTCTCTTTAACAATCACTCTGTGAGTTTCGAGGTCAACAAGCATGACATCATGCGCCTCTGCAAGGATACTACATTGGCTTTTCAATTCATTCATAGAGGCCAGCGCCTCAAATTTTTCTTGGTTTACCTTGACCCAAGACTCCGTCTTAAGCTTGAGCTCTTCCTTAACCTTTGTTAGCTCATCCTTACCCCTCGCCTCTCTTTCTAGGGACTTCTTCTTCTCTGCCTCCAAATTCTGGATAGCGGAAGCTTGTTTTTCAGAAACTTCCCTGAGGCTCAGAAGTTGAGCTTGGAGGTCATCGTTAGCAAAAGTAAGCTCAGCTGCTTTATTCTCCCAGGCTTTGGACGCCTTTACCGAGCTCTCCATAGAGCGGATTCGACTCAGGGTACCCTTCACATGAATAGCCAATTAAAGAAAAGTACGGTCAGAAGTAAATAGAAAACAGGCAGCAAGTAAAGGAGAAAGGAAAGTAACACGTGCTTACAGCGGTGGCTCCGTAAAGGGCTGAATTGATAGAACTCTCCAAAGACATTGTGGCAGCTCTGACCACGTCAGAATCAGGAATGATAGAAGTTATAGCGCCGGCAGCAAGCTCAATGTTGTCCAAAAGGGAGTCCTCACTTCCTTCAGTTTTAAGCCGCTTCTCCTTCTCCGGTTTAGAGCTCGGCACAGTTGTCAGGGAGACACGCTCAGATGGCCCAAAAGGGGGGCTGATAGGCTGAATTTGGGGGATTACACCTAAAGCATTCTCGACCTCGGCTGAGGAGGGAGCTTGATTCGAACTCGAAGGGGGAGCGAGACCCTCAGAAGCCGGGGCATGGGAGCTCGGTTTCTTCAAAAGGACCCCAGTAGCTGAGCTGGAGCTTTTCAGGGGTAGTCCCGGCGGATGTGACTTGGCTCTAGTAATAGGTCTACCATCCGAGCTGACCTCAGCCTTGCGCTTGCTCCCACTCTGGCCCTTCTTTAGTTGGGCTATCTTGGCTTTAATTTCTTGGGAGGAGGGCTCCATTGAGGAAGAACCTGAAAATCGTAAAAGGAAATCCATCATCAGCCAAGACAAGCCAAGGAAGTTTAAAAGATCTGAAACGGATAAAAGGAAGAGCCACCACCTATCACCTCAGTCGGAGATACGGGAAAAGGAAGTGGAGCTTCGACGAAAAGTGGAGTAGGGGATTCTATAACTACCCCAGGAAGACTAAGCCCCTGAGCTATAAGAACACGAGGTCTGATGAGCTCAGAATACCTCGCTGAAGGGCACTCTTCTAACTTCAGCAACACCTCCACGTCTTTCGGATCAAGCTCAAGTCTCTTACCTAAAAACCAATAAGAAAATAAGGTCAGAGAAGGTCATGAAGCCAGGACACAATCAAGAAAACTCACCCAGATTGTCCGGGTTTGACCAGTCCCTAGGAACGGGGAGAGTGTCGGTCCTATCCGCCGGATTGAATTCCCACTGCGAGCCGTCCACAAAGAAGAACTGTTTCTTCCAATGCTTGTGGGAGCTCGGTGGGTCGGCAATTAGCACTTTAGCCTTAGCACGTCTGGAAATATACAGAAAGCCCTCAGAAGAATTGTGCTTGACGTTGAAAAAATGATTAAGCAAGGGAATGGTGGGGACCCCGAGCTTGTGGATTTTGAAGAAAACAAGTAATCCCACCAAGATACCCCAGAAATTAGGAGGAAGCTGAGCAGGGCAGACATTGAAGTGTTGGAGAACTCCCTTTATAAAAGGATGAAGTGGGAATCGTAGCCCATTTTCAAAAGCGGCAACGAAGAAACAGACTTTTTCATGAACCTTGGAGATATAGGGAGTATATTCGTCAGGACACCAGTATTTGACCCCTGGAGGGAAGCCGTAACGAGCACTCAAGATCTTCATAAGGGAAGGACTAACCTCACTACGGCCTACTCTCTCGGCATAGCTAAAGGCAGATGACACTTCGGGAGCGGTAACACCCACACCACTCACTTTGCCTTTCCCTTTATCCGGAACTACAGGGGAAGACATAGAGGGAGGCTCAACAGAAGGGGCCTGGACATCAACGGAGTCAACTCCAGGAAAATTATCAATCTCTTCACCCACAGCCCCCAGGTCAGAATCATCTTCGATTGATTGATCCCCTAAAAGAGAAAGAGAAGAAGGAGTGGCTCCAGAAGAAGCAGACATCGTTGGGCAAGAAAAGGGCAAATGGAAAGAACGATAAAGAGGAGGGATGTTACTCAAGCTCTCCTTAATAACCCAAGGGTCAGCACAATAACTCCCTACAACAAGTATGTGTACGATAGAACACCAATCCACGAAACCAGGGAGAGGAGACAAGCAATAATCGCGATTCCAGAAATAAAAGAATCGAAAAGACCAGAAATGCAACAACCACCTCGAACTCGAGGGATCCAGAGCGAGAAAAAGAGGGAAAGACACAAGGAGCGTACCTAGTTAAGGATGAGAAGCAAGCCGAAGGTCGGTGAGAGCAAGCCACACACACAAATTCAAGGGAAAAGATGCGTCCAGCGGAACCCTAGATTGACCGAGGAAATGAAGAGTCTAAATTTGCAGAAGTAAGGGAAGATGGGGGGTTGAAGCTTCAAGAGGGAAAAATGGCCGTTACTGTCGAATCAAAGCATTTAAAGCCTATCACACCGAATGAAGAGCGTGCGCGGGAAACGAGGCAGAAGAATGATAACCCATAACCGTCAGGGACCTGTTTACACGAGAATCGAGGTCGTCAGCTCTGTATTGATTGAAGCTCAGCCCTTACCCAAGCTAACTTAGACTAAGGGCTGGGGGGCAACTGATGATATTGGATAATTAATCCCAGGTTTTGAGTCCAGCTCGGAAGGTTAGTAAAGGAGCTCAGCCAAGAACTCTTAAACTCAGAAGACCCAGACCCGAGCTTAGCTAAAAAAAGGAGTCCACAGCCAATGCCATCAGGAAATCACTTGAAAACAGCTGGCTCCTATAAGGTAACAGCTGGACCGGGACTTTAGGCACAAGACTCTCGACTAACCCAATTTTCTCTCCTTGGTCTTAGGAAAATCCCATGATTAAAGGAGGCAATCTCCGGGAGGACTCCCTAGGGTAAAAAGGATCACCATAAATATTGTAAAGGACCCCCATTAGAGGGGTGGAAGAAAAACCAGCTTTGACAATCAATAAAGAATAGGGAGCGTATATCTCCGTTACAGAGTGGACTAGTCGAGCTCGGCAGCTCGGCGAACCACTATAAACCTCTTGTTTTACATTGAACACACTGGGGGCAAACCTAGCATTCTTGTGTCTTTCAAATACGTAGAATTACACCATCAAGATTGAAGAGAGTAAAGGGAAATCAGGACACAAAAAACATAAGTGGTTTGGCTTATAGTGCCTACATCCACAGATCAAATGTTCCACAAGGCTAATTTGATGTTTATTCACTAGTGACAAGGAAGTCAACCCTATTTATTATTAATCTTAAATAGTAAGATTTTGGTAGATCTCATCATAGATATCACTCATGCTCATCATCTATACTTATTCAGACTAAATAAGGAATGCTCTATCTGGATTCGATCACTACCACTAACTCTATCACCTTTTACTTTACCCTGTCTAGGGATGCATGGAGCATATAACGTCCGGTGGAGTAATGTTGTATCAAATTAATTTGGTGACCTATTTTATGGTTGTCGTTCGATTAGTAATAAATTTAACTACTTGATTAATCAACAAGCTAGGTTAAAGTACCATAGTAGATCATTGTGTAATGGTTTTCAAAAAAAAAAAAAGAAAAGAAAAAATAACAGTAAAAATATGTCAGTTTCCACCGATTGCCCACGTACTCGTCAATAGAATGTTACAATTAATTTTACTTCTACAAAGGAGTTCAAGCATCATTTGATATGAGGTTTTTCTAGCTATATTTCTTCATGTTCTTCCAATCAGCCTTGTGAACGTCAAAACACCTCCAGATCTCTGAAGTATTTGATTAGGTTAGCAAAAAAATTATACTAGCTAAGCATATCCACGAGTGTTGGTCACTAGTGCTTTATGTGTGTGTAGGGGTGTCAATCGTGTCGTGCCGTATTATTTTCGTGTCGTGTTACTTTCGGTCGTGTTATTTTCGTGTCGTATCACTTTCGGTACGTGTCGGGTTCGTATCAATATTCGTTTTAATAAAAAATTATTTAATTTGACAACAACTAATATAATATTATTTAAAAAATTAAAAAATTCTTATTTTATATCTACAATACTCGTTAAATAATTATTTTCTATCTACAGTACCCATTAATCGTGTTATTTGTGTCGAACCTTAATTTGACTCATTTATTACTCGTGTCAACTAATCGTGTTATTTTCAGGTTCGAGTCGGGTTCGTGTTAACGGAAAAAATTGACACCCATATGTGTGTGTGCGTGTATGAGAGAGAGAGAGGGCTTACCAAACCATTATTCACACGATATTATTTTGACCTAATTCACCGACCTTAACAAATTAGGTCTAAATAACAGCATTTTTATTTATATATCGAAAGATACATAAGCACCACCAATAAGATATTCCTACACACTCATTTAGTACTTTGAAAACCAAAAGATAATCCTTCACACAACTTTCACAAAGCCCATATTTCCTGGCTGATACACATTATTCGTAGTAGAAAATAGTCACACATAACACTTTCAAACATTCTTATAACAAACAAGAACTTGGTATCGCCAATAAGCCATATATCTTAGAGAATATCTATTGTTGGAGATGGTGAGCTTCAATGTCTTTGCTCGTATTAATACACAGGTCCATCAATGTATTGGGATCTTCAACCTTCTCATTCAGCTTCTCATACTCAAAAGTCCATGTCACCACGTTGCTTTCACCCTTCGTATCAACATGAATAGTTGTAATGAAGGTCTTATAAAGCTCCATGAGATCTCCTTCAATAACCTTGAATGTGACTAGCTTCTTTTCTTCATCAATGGCTTCGATGATATCCTTGGAAACTTTCTTTTTCCCGTCTGTGGTATCACATGCACTGATTCAATCAAATAGAAAAAGAAATACTCTCAAGGTGAAATATGTGCTCTAACAACCTATCAAGTAAGATATAGTTCAATCTAGAATCAACCTCTCCAAAGTCGGGTCAAGTTGTCAAAAACTTACTTCTCTTAGACCCCATTTTGGAGGAGTTTGTGCACTGGGTATACTTTTTTTTTTAGTCTAAGGGCATATTGTGTCACTATTCAAGTTTGACGTGCCATAATCTTGTATCTTAATCTTTTTGTCCCTCTAATACTACGAGTCCATTCACTAGAAAGAATAAGACTGCATATATTTACAAATAGAGCACTTAATTATGGTCAGAAAAATGGAATATATTAGCTTTACAGATACTATAGTTTAAAAAACACTCAGAAATTGCCCTAGAGGTTTGGGATTGAATCCCAAAATGAATTTAGAGGAGGCCTTCCCCTAATGTGTGGCCTATCCATCAGCCCCCCTCAGCCAAACAATAAAACAAATAAAAATGGCAAGGCTAAAACGCAAGATGTGTGTAGAAGTCTAGGGATTGAATACCATGAGTAATTTGGATATCATCCTGGGAAATAAAAGAAACGTTCACTTGAAAATTATTTTTATAGGAAATCGATCTAAACACTCTTTTGAACTTATAACTGCAACACAAATGTAATTTCGATATAATAACAGGCAAATCATTCGTGTTGGTTGAATCCAGTTTTTTTATGGCAAACTATAAAGACTTGTCAATCAACCTAGAAAGTGTGGTGTCTTACCATGAGTGTAGTTCCAACAGATGACAGATCCTACAGTTCCCCATTCACCTTCATGTAAATCAACACCCTGTATATTACCAGGGCTCATATTGGATAAATGGTGTGGCTTGGCTCTAAAGATCTCATGGAACACATCTCCATCGGACTTAATCTCCGTTTGGCCAACCAACTTACCAGTAAGACCCATTTCTAGTTCAGCTATTCTCAAACAATGCACCGCAAAATAAATGTGGAGAAAATACTTGGCCCTATGGTCTTTATATAGTTGAACTATGACTATGCATTAGATCTTTGTTTGCTAGGTGCTACCTCTACTTCTTCAATTATTGCTTATTCGGTTGGACACAGGAGAAATATCTTTTTTCTTTTATTTAACGTTCAGGTGTATTTAAGTCCATTTATGCGCAACTCAACTAATCTCCTATCTAGTTTGGTCAAAGACAGACCATCCACGTCAGGACCAAGATATTCATGAGGAATAGATCCCTCATGGCTTGACTTCAAGAGATTACCAAGATTCAAATTCAGAATATCTAGATTTACAACTCGTCCCTCTTATTATTTGAATTATCCCACGTGAGAAATATCAATAGCTAAAGAAATTAGGATTTCATATCGCCTCTCACTTTAGTTTCTCAGCTTTTAATTTGATTAATTTGCTCTTCGACTTTTAAAATATAGTGTTTATTAATCCAACTCATAATGATAATCAAAAAAAAAAAAAAAAAGTAATTAGGGCGCCTTTTTTTTTTCGAACGAGAGAGAAAAGAAAATAAGAGATTTGTCAAATCGGTATGCATAGAAAAAATATAAAAACCTCTGATATAATATTTCAAGACACAATTTTCACCACGAATATGTTGTTTCAATTGAGTCCATGTTTTGTGAGTCTCAGGTGTTTATATGTGTAGCAGAAATACATGGAAAGGGGAAGAAAATGAAGATAGAATATTCAATTATAGGCTTAATTTTGATTCATTATAGAATTAATTTGAAAATTAGGATATTTTATTTTTTGTATTAGATTGTAAACATTAGTTTTGTTGATGTAACCATTATAAATTCATTATGATTTTAAAAAATAATTGGTGTCTCTGTTTCTTGTAAAATGTCACATTATTCCAATACGTAGCCTATTAATTATTATGAGCTACCACCAGATGACTGAGACTGCAGACCTACCATGGCATCATTGCAGCCCGCATCAAGTTCAACTTCATCAACTCATTTTTGTGAATAGGATACTGTTCATGTCTAGTCCTAATCGTTTGCATTTCCGTAATTGAGGTCTACTCCTGGAGATCTTCAATTTTTTCTTGTAATGAGAAATCGTTCCAGCCATTGTTCTTACCGTTTCAACACGAATCTCGAATATATGCGCAATCATTCGTGCACCAAATGTACGGGTTAAATTAGACTTTTCTGCCGTCAGTAGAACTCAAATTTAGGAGATGGATACTTACATTTTTCCCTCTATTCGGCCACTTAAACAACTCGTGTGGATTTAAAATTCTTCAATTAAACAAAACAACAATTTCTTGATCTTTTACAACCTTTTGGCTGAGGTTAAATACATCCTATGTATATGTTTATGTATACATACATGTATGGTAAAGTGGAGTACATGTATGAGCTGTTATTGTGAATATTGCATCAAAGCAACTTGGGATGCCTGTTATTTCTACATTAGTTTTATGCATTGATATATGACTTTTGGGCTATTTGTTACCTTTCTTTTCCCTTCTTTTCTGCTGGTAGAAATTACTGTGAAATGCTGGTGAGCTGTTTGGTGGAATATGCTTTGGGCAAGGTGATGCTACAGTGACTTGCTACATAGTTCTGACGTTCTACTGGTTCTGATGTTGTAACTTGTTGTGGGATTTTTTTGATTGGGTGGACCGCTGATGCTATTGGGATTTGCTGGAGCAACCTGATATGTTCTCTTCTGTTTTCATCTTGTACATTTTTGCTTTCATCTTGTATCCTTTTGTTTTCATCTTGTATATTTTTGCTTTCCATTATATACTGGTATTTTGTTTAAATCAACAACCTAGAGTATGATTATGAACCAGCATTTGTACACAAATCAACAGTTTGGTTTCATTTTTTTTTTCAACTACATTTTTGTTCCTTACATTCGTTTTTTTTGCACACTTTCCTGCATCAGTTAGTCACTAGTGCTTTGTGTCTGTGGGTGTGTGGGAGAGAGAGAGAGAGGGATGGCTTACTAAGCCATCATTTATATAATAAGACTATTTCGACCCAATTTATTGCTCACTATAAGTTAGGTTCAAATGACATTTCTTTTATTCATATATAGATAGATAGATACATAAGCATTACCACAAGATATTGCTTTAGACTCTCGTAATAGCTCGAAAAAGAAAAGATATTCCTTCACACAAGTTTCACAAAGCCCATATTTATTGACTAACATTATTCGAAGGATAAAATATCCACACATAACACTTTCAAACATTCTTAACATCAACTTTGTAGCACCAGTAAGCAATATATATCTTCCTAGTGTCCATTGCTTGAGATGTTGTTGGTCTATAATCTCTTATTCATGGAATTACGATAGGTGGTGAGTTTCAATGTCTTTGGTGGTATTAATACACATGTCCATCAACGTATGTGGATTTTCCATATCCTCATTTAGCTTCTAGTCTCTTATATCTCTCTCCCTTAATTACTGTGTTTATTATTGATCAATTGACAGGTGGTGTGCAAAGCCAATTTGTGCATTATCAGTTTGGCGCCATCTGTGAGAACGACAAAATTTTCACCTAAACACTTTCTTTGTTGAACCAATGGCGATTACCACCAGATCCATGAATTAGCCTGAAGATAATCCACCACGAGAGGAGGAGGTTGCTCCTCCACCAACCATTCCTATTCCAAATGCACAGTAGATGCTGGAAACAATGCAGCAGTTTGTAGCCCAGAACCAACAGATTCTGCAATTGATGCTCGGCGGACAACAAAGAGGAGCGCAGCCTGTTGGACCTCAAGTCAGAGGAGCTCCACGTCGTGGGCATCAAGGAGCTCCCCACCTAGGCGCTCCCCATTTGGGTGCCCCATTTGGAGTCCCCTTGGGCGCCCCACACAGGGGGCCCACCATGAGGGACCTCCACCTCCTCCTCCAGCTCCCGCTTCCCATGGTGGAGACCCTCATTTCCAAGAGGATGAGGGTGAAAACCAAAGCATGGAGCATGTGAGCCATTTCCACGACAATTCCAAAGGAGCTCCCAATCACTGGGATGAAAAAATTAAGGAGGTGCAAAATCAACTGGGTGACGTCTTCAACACTATGAAGGCACAGGGACCCGAGACAGTGGACTACCTCGTAAGGCGAACGATACACCTTTCAAACCTGACGTGGCGAACTACCCACTTCCTCAAAAATTCAAGATGTCATCCGTCGAAACCTATGACGGTACGAAGGATCCACTGGACCACCTCTAAATTTACAAGACCTTAATGCAGCTACACAATGTCCCGGACGAAATCATGTGCAGGGCGTTCTCAACCACCTTGAAGGGGTCCGCCCGACAATGGTTCGCCAAGCTTGCCCCAGCCTCCATTGGCTCCTTTGCTGAACTAAGCAGGTCCTTTGTGTCGCACTTCATCGGAAGACGTCGCCACTAGAAACCTGCCACCCACCTACTCAGCATAAAGCAGGACCAAGACAAGGGCCTACGGAGCTACCTCACTCGTTTTAACGAGAATGTCCTTCAAGTCGAGGAGCCCGATGATAAGGTTAGCATGACCGCCTTTTTGGGAGACCTCCGGTCATCGAGCTTCCTCTTCTCAGTGATGAAGCGCTCACCGAAAAGCATGTCAAAGTTGTTGGCAAAAGCTCAAAAGTACATGAATGATGAAGACATCACAAGGGCCAGTCGAGGTGAGTCCTCCAGAATAGGAGAGAAAAGAAAGGAGAGAGACAGGGATGACAAGAAGGAGAGTAGCAACAAGCGCAACAGGACAGAGAGGGTACCTACCAAAGACCGGCTTGGTTCGGTTCCTCAGAGAGATCAACAAGCCTTAACTCCCCTCAATGCCGCTGTCGGGCACATCCTATTCCAAATCCAGGATAACCCCGCAATAAAGTGGCCAGGGAGAATGAAATCTCCCTCAAACCGGAGGAACCCGAACAAATATTGTAGTTTCCATCGCGACTACGGCCACGACACCGATGATTGCTATGACCTCAAGAGATAAATTGAGGAACTCATCCAATGTGGTCACCTACGCCAATATATTGCTGGTAGGAGACAGGCGCCGTCACCGCCTCATAATCAGGAAGACCAACAACCCATCGGGAAAATTCACACCATCTCCGGAGGGCTTGCAGGAGGAGGAGAATCCCTCTCCACCATGAAGGCCCATGCCAGGAAAGCTAGGCACCTCGACAACCTGCACCCATCCAAGGTGCCCAAGCATGGAAACAGCGAGGTCATATCCTTCTCAGACAAGGAATTAGAAGGAATTCAGTACCCCCACGATGACCCTCTGGTGCTCACTATGACCGTCGCCAACTTCCAAGTATGAAGGATCCTGGTGGACAGCGGCAGTTGCAGATATCTTGTTCGCAGAAGCCTATGACAAGCTCAACTTGGGCAAAGAAAGATTGCAGCCTATCAGGTCGCCCCTCATTGGGTTCTCAGAAGAAAAGGTGTACCCCCTAGGGTTCATCATCTTACCAATCATTGCCGATGCAGCACCCCGAAGATCCACAATCATGGTCAACTTCCTAGTAATAGACTGCTCGTCGGCGTACAACATCATCCTAGGGCGACCTGCTCTCAACAATCTAAGAGCGATGTTCTCCACCTACCATCTCATCCTTCGTTTTTCAACCCCGAATGGAATCGGAGAGGTCCGAGGAGACCAGGTAGCTGCAAGAGAATGCTACGTCTCCTCTATGAAGACCAGAAAACAACAATAGGCATTGTAAGTAGAGGTCCTCGACCCAAGAGATGATGCCACATTGGAAAGAGGAGAACCAGTAGAGGAGCTCAAACCAGTGGTCTTAGATGAGGAGTATCCAGACAAAAGAGTATACATTGGTTTTTCCCTTTCAGAAGATTTAGTCCACCAACTAACAGATTTTATGAGGCGCAACATGGACTTATTTACATGGTCACATGCAGACCTTGAGGGCATCGACCCTGAGGTTGCCACCCATCGCCTCAATGTTGACCCTCATTACAAGCCTGTCCGCCAAAAGCTAAGGGGCGCCTCCACCGAAAGGGCCAAAACGATGGACAAGATGTGGGGAAGCTGATAGAAAATGGGGCGGTCAGAGAAGTGGTATATCCTAAGTGGCTTTCAAATGTGGTGATGGTGACTAAAACTAATGAGAAATGGCGCCTCTGCGTCGACTTTACTGAGCTCAACAAGGCGTGCCCAAAAGACAACTACCCACTGCCACAATTGACTTCCTCATCGACGCCACCGCAGGAGACGAATTGATCACCTTCTTGGACGCATACTCTGGATATAACCAGATGAGCATGCACCCCCCAGACAAAGAGAATACATCTTTTATCACTCCGAAAGGGACCTACTGTTACAAGGTCATGCCTTTCGGGCTAAAAAACGCAGGAGCAACCTATCAACGGCTGGTGAACAAGATGTTCGAGTCTCAGATCGGGAAGACAATGGAGGTTTACGTGGATGACATGCTGGTGAAGAGTCTCGCCGCAGTAGACCACATTGACCACCTCCAAGAAATTTTCAACGTTCTCAGGTCATACCGCATGAAGCTGAACCCCGAGAAGTGTGCCTTTGGCGTAGGGTCAAGAAAATTTCTAGGATTCATGGTCAACCAAAGGGGAATCGAGGTGAACCCCGACAAGATCAAGGCCATCCTCGACATGAAATCACCCTCCTCGACCAAGGATCTCCAGTGCCTAAACGGGAAAATTGTTGCACTTAACAGATTCGTTTCCAAGTCTATAGACAAATGTCTACCTTTCTTCAAGATTCTCCGAAAATCCTTTTAGTGGGGACCTGAGGCAGAGGAAGCCTTTCAAAAGGTCAAAGCCTACTTGGCCACGCCTCCCCTCCTCTCACATGCTAAACCAGGTGAAACTTTATACCTATACCTTTTTGTTTCCTCATCAGCAGTAAGTTCCGTCCTCATCAAAGACAATGATGGAGTGCAAAAACTTATCTATTATGTGAGCAGATCATACCGAGGAGCAAAAATTAGATATACCGGGCTTGAAAAGCTGGCGCTCGCCCTGATCTCAACAGCAAGGCTTCTACGACATTATTTCTAGAGTCAAAGCATTGTTGTCGTCACAGACTAACCTCTAAAGAGAGTCTTGGAAAAGCCGAATGTATCCGGGAGACTCCTTAAATGGGCAGTGGAACTAGGTGAGTTCGATATCTAGTACCAGCCAAGGGCGGCCATCAAAGCACAATTATTGGCAGATTTTATTGCTGAGCTTACACCAGCAAAGGAAGAGAGCAACGAGCCTTCCACACTTCAGCAAGTTTCAACATGTTTAGACACTCAGACGTCGGCGGCGCAAAATAGTCTCACGCCCGGCGAGGACGCCCAGACGCTTGGCGAGGACACCCAGACACTCGACGAGGACACCTAGGCGTCTAGGCCAAGCGCCCAAGCATCCCACCCTAGTGCCCAGCCTCCCCAGCCTGGCGCCCAAGCTTCCACAACAGCCTCCGAACTCTTCTCTCTACCACTCTGGAAGCTCTACGTGGACGGCTCCTTGACCAGTGAATGAGGTGAAGCAGGCCTAATCCTGATTAGCCCCGACGACATTCCCATCAAATATGCTGTTAAGCTCCACTTCATTGCCTCTAACAATGAGGCAGAATATGAAGCCCTCTTCTCTGGTCTAAGGATGGCAATCGAAATGGAAGCCCAACACATCATCTCTTATAGTGACTCTCAGCTGATAGTCAACCAAGTGAAGGGTGAGTTTGAAGGAAAAGGAATGAGAATGCAAGAGTACCTGACCATGGCGAAAGCCTTGATCACGAAGTTCCAATACTTTCAAATCTGCCACATCCCGAGGGAAGAAAATATGGCTGCGGATGCACTAGCCAAGCTCGCCTCACCCTCGGAAGCCCCACCAGGACTAGCATTTATTGGTCACCAGTTCGAACCAAACAAGTTAGAAGTGGAAGCCACAAACGTCAACTGTGCATCTGCCGAAACAAACTGGATGACCCCGATAAGGGCATACCTCCAGGAGGACGTATTGCCAGATGACCCCCTCGAGGCCAGGAAGCTCAAGATGAGAGCCTCCAAGTTTACTATCTTACAAGACACTTTGTACAAGAAAGACTACTCCTTACCATTACTACGGTGCATTTCTCTTGAAGAAGCTAATTATGCTCTGCGGGAAATCCATGAAGGAGTTTGTGGGAATCACTTTGGAGGATGCTCCCTCGCCCACAGGGCACTTAGACAAGGCTACTTCTGGCCTAGTATGGTGAAGGACGCCCAGGAGTTCGCTAGGAAGTGTGACAAGTGTCAACGCTTCGCCACTGTGCCAAGACAACAGCTAGAAGAGCTAACAGTCATCACAAATCTGTGGCCCTTCTCCAAATGGGGCATCGACATCTTGGGCCCCTTACCTCTGAGTAGAGGGCAGTGCAAGTTCGTGGTGGTAACGGTCGACTACTTCATTAAATGGGCGGAGGTCGAACCCATGGCAAATATAACAGACACAAAGGTCAAAGATTTCATCTAGAAGAACCTGGTCTGCCGCTTCAGGATACCCCACGCCATTGTCAGCGACAATGCCAAACAGTTCGACAACAAGCTCTTGAACTCCTTCTGCTCTGACCTCTAGATAAAATAGCCTCATTCCAGCCCAGTGCATCCGTAGGCAAACGGACAAGCAGAACTCATGGTTAGAATATGGTTACGCAACCTAAAGGTAAGGCTCGAAAGAGCGAAGGGTTTTTGGGTTGACGAACTCCCAAGCGTATTATGGGCCTACCGAACAACGCCAAGAACCCCAACTAGTGAAACCCCATTTTCTATCGCCTTCGGAACTGAGGCAGTCATCCTTGTGGAGATCGAGGTACATTCATTAAGGGTCCAACACCACGACCCCACCACCAACGAGGAAGGACTCCGCATCAACCTCGACTTGGTAGAGGAGGCAAGGGAGATAGCTGTGGTTCGCAACGCGGAGTAAAAGCGCCGCATGGCGAAGTACTACAATTCGAGGGTGCAGCGTCGTTCCTTCCAACCAGGAGACTTGGTCCTCAAGAAAGTGATCCTCGCCACAAAAGATTCGCGAGAAGGAAAGTTGGGACCAAATTGGGAAGGACCATACCTCATAACAGAAGTGGTGAGGCCAGACACCTACAAGATCCAGAATTCCGAGGGGAATGTCTTACCCCATCCATGGAACGCTGAGCACCTGAAGAGGTACTACCAATGACACCTTAAGATAGTAGAAGTAATAAAGTTGGGGAACTTGGTTTTATTTTATTTTTTTGTACCTTTTTTGGGGTTGTTACCCAATATTGCTTGACATAAGCAGTGAATGAATAAGATTTTCTACATTTTACTCCAAAAAAGATCTTTGCATTTTTGTATTCAATTTCAAATGAGCATCAGTGGCAAAAAACCACTTTTACAAAAGTAAGGCTACAAACGGCCTTTCTAAAAAAAAATAAAAAATCAAAAGTCCCACAGGACTCTAACTACTCTCATGGTCGTCCTCCTCCTCCTCATCATCATCATCCTCAGCATCATCAGAGCCTCCATCACCACCATCAGGCGCCTCAGATGGCACGAAGAATGAAAAATCAATGTCAGGGAAAACAGCAAAAATATTTCCCCTGAGCTCCTCATAACCATCAATAAAGTCATATGCAAGGCCGTTTTCCAAATCACTCTCAGTTGTTGCAGCCCTCTCCTCAGCCCGAGAAGCTCTATCGTGAGCTACCTTCACCTCTACCTCTGCTCTCAAGCATGCAGCCTCTCTGAGCGCGCCCCTCTCGCGGGTCTCCACAAGCTCAGCCTCTCTAAGCGCGTCCCTCTCACGGGTCTCCAAAAGCTCAGCCTCTCATTGGTCGCCACAAGCTCAGCCTGGGAAGTCCTATCAGCAACTTCAAGCTCAGCAATTCTCCCCTGAGCAGCAAGAAGCTCATTTTGCACAACTTCATGACTATATTTCAACTGGCTATAAAATACAACCCTTGACAATAACACACAGATGCAGTTGAAGCCTGAAGAAAGACAAAAGGCAAAAAAATGCTAGACGCTTAAGGAAGGACGAGAGAAAGGGAGATAATAGACCCTTGCCTGAGCCCAGCCTTCCAGAAAAGTGTTGAGGATTCCCTCGGTGCCTAGAGCACTAATCCCATTCACATCATTGGGAAACACAAACATCCCAAGTCGATCTCTGATGACTCACGTGTTACCCAACATAGAGCTAATCTAAGTAGGTGCCCCTGTAGAAGTTCCCACAGGAGGAGTCGATGAACTAGGGGCAAAAGGTTTGGTTGACAAAGGAGTCTCTGGAGTAACAGTTACAACTGAAGGAGTCGCCACCCGAGGAGGCACTACCACTAGAGGGGTCACTTGAGAGGAGCACGCCTCGGTCGGCACCATTGGAGGGGTCACCTGAGAGGCATCGCTCATCCTCGCCACCTTAGGAGGAGGAGTGCTCCTACTAGAATAACGGGACACAACCACTTTTCTATCCGTTGCAAAGGAGATAAGGTGTTATGTAGATGAAAAGCCAAGTGAGGAAAATACAAGAGAATCAACATACATTTCCTCTTCAAAGAGGAACTGCCAGACTTCGGAGAGGGAGCAGTAGCCCTAGCACGGACTGCAGGGGAACCTTTGGCCCCACCATCTTTGGGCAAAAGAACTCTCAAGTCTTTGTCAGGATGAGCCCTCACACCCTGCAACTTCCACTCTTGGTCCTTCGAGAGCACAGGAGAATCTGCAAAGGAATGATGGGCATAGTAAAAAAGAGAAGAAAAAGTAAGTCTAGGGCACACCAAGTCTCTTAGGAGCACCCTATCTTGTTGATACCAAAGCCCTATCAGCCTCTGAGGCCCACTCGCCACCGACGAACAAGAAGCGAGATTTCCAGCTATGACAGTTGGAGCGTAATCCGGTAATCAACTTACCACTTCTCATGGTAAAATAGTACCACCCTCTATTAGGAGCAGGAGTCTCACTCAAATTATAAGCTGCATGAAACTCGACAGGAGAAGCATCTTCATAATGCACCTTACTCCATAATACCAGAAAGCCCAGCAAAACTCTCCAACCATTAGGCGCCAACTGCCCTCGTGTCAATGAAAAGTAATGTAGAATATGACAAATGGAAGAAGGCATTGGGAACTTGAGCCCAGCATCAAGCATCTCCTCATAGATAGTAATATCTCTAGAGGAGTCATCACAAGCAGGCTCACCCATCTCAGCTCGACGGCATAGTACCGTTGGAGGAATGTTATAAGAAGAAACAATCCTCAGAATATCATCATCAATATTGAGCATACTAGAAAGGGTACTTACTTTGCACCCATTGTCGTTAAAAGCCACCTTCCCTTGGTGTTTTTTGTTGTGAGGGCGTGAAGAATTGCCTGAGCCACTACCAGGGAGGGCCTGAGGGATCTGATTTTGAGAAGGTCCACCTGAAGGAGCGAGATCATCCGCCACATTACCAAAATCATCAAACACAGGAGTGGGTGATTGCAAGTCTCCACTGAATGACCTAAATGCCGACACCCAGTACAATACTACAGTACATCCTCGTAGAACACATCTTGCCAAAACTCAGTCTCCTATCTTCCTATCCTAATTCTCGGCACCCGCTGCCATGTGACATCATGCTCAACCAGCACCCTGGCAACTAAAGGCTGGCTCAAACTCATTGTGGCCTGATCAACCCGTAAAGGCATCCCAATCGTCGAGGCTATCGAGAATAATGTATCTTGGGAGGACACAAAGTGGACTGGTAAATATGGGAATGAAACCCATATAGGAACTATGAGCGACTCCTCGGTACAACGAAACTGCGGAGTCCACTTGAACATGCGCATCTCTCTGCCATAAACCGACCAAGCCTGCTTCACCCAGAGACGGGTGTAATCCTCCTCCAGGTCGCACATCATGAGCACGTGTCGGCTATCTAATAAAGAGGCACTAACCTGCCCCCTCAATCCAATCAACTGAAGGAATCTCCTGATCATTTCCATCGGAGGGCGGCCTCGGGTAAACTTGCCTACCAGGGCCAACCTAAACGGAGCTGCGAGACTCTCAATCTCCTCGTCAGAAAAGTTAACTACCGGGGCACCCCCTGTACTGTGTGACGAGGCGGGGAACTCGACGAGTGGGGGCATCGGAGTCGGGGGTGGCAGATCCCCTCAAAACATCTATGAATGACTTGTGTGGTCTAGTCGGGTCTAGGGCGGAACCGGGGGTCGGGTCCAAGAATTATGGGTGGTGGGTACGGTTGGTTTGGGAACGCCAGGTTGTGTTGGGTTTCGGCCGAGTTGGTGTTTAGCTTGAGGACATCAACTTATGTAACAGTTTTTTGGACTCAAAAGAGCTTATGTAGGCTGATTCAAAAAGTTAATTTTATGAACTTTTCTTTCGACTTTTTGAAATTTTGTCACGAGTCTCACATAACTTTTTAGTTTATTATATTTATAAAATATTACTATTACGTAAAAAAATTTAAAATTCATATTTTGGGAACTATTATACATAATCTATAATAGGGGTGTCCATAAGCCAGGTTATCCACGAGTCCTATTATCCGGCCAGAAAAAAATAGGACCGAAGCCCGATAGTTGGCCCGCCCAAGCCTGAGCCTAATATCTTTCAAGAGAGGGTTTGTGCTTACCCTCAAACCCATTAGTCGGGCCATGAGCCCGCCCATCTGCCCTTCCACCCAATTGTTTCAAAAAATTAAGTATTGAAATTTTAAAAATTTGGTAGTAATATATGACTCTACTTTATTTAAATAAAATTATTCATTATTTACATCCATTTTGACTCTACTTCTAAGGGAAATACATGATTTTAAAAAATATTAAGTTGATTTTTTTTAAATGAAATTGTATATATATATAATGAATATATATATATAAAGGTCCGTCCATTGAGTGCGCGGGGTTGAATTGCTGGTAGCCTACCTCTACTTGAAGCCCGGCCCAGCCCGCCAAATAACTCACCCGGGTAAGGGCTTGGGCCTACGCTACCCAGACCCAGCCCGAAAAAAAATTTGCGAGCCTAGCCCGTCCCAGCCCATGGACACTCCTAATCTATATATACATATAATTATTTTTTTTATTTTGAAATGAAAAAGCCAAAAAAGTTAGAAAGTCACTACAAACAGACTTTTATAACTTTTTCAACTTTTTAAATAACACTTCAAACGGTTTGGGGGGACTTTTTTAACTCTAACTTTTTTGCGGTATTTTTTAAACCGTAACTTTTCACTTAAAAAAGTCAGTTCCAAACAGTTCCATTATATTGGGGTGCAGCAGGAGGCTAATTAACCTTCGCTATATAGTATTGAGTATATTGTGGATTTTTAATGAATATACGGTATATGAATTTTATCAAGATTTTGGATATTAGATTTACTCCGACTAAGTTTTTTAGTTAGACCAAATTTAGGGTTATTAATCAATGCCTATAAATAAATTGTAACTGTATTAGGATTCTAATATAATGAAACCACCGTTCTTGTAGACTTATGAAGAATTCCTATTGAACCATTCAATTCTTGTATTTATTATTTGTTATTGTTCCCTTTTTTTTTTCTTGATTATTCATTGCGTGAGCACCCAATACTCCTTGAAGCAATAAAACACCCCGGCAACCAAAGCCTTCAAAGTGGAGTAGGTTACTCTGACTGAACCACTCTATATCTGTGTGTTGCTTGTGTTGATCTCATATTTATATTTTACTGCATTTATTATATATATTAATTACTCAACAGGTAGTGCATAAAACCAATTTGTGCACTATCAGTTTGACGCCGTCTATTGGAAGGACAAATTTTCACCCAACCACATTTTTTTCTGTATCTATGGTGATCACCATCAGATCCATAAATCAGCCTGAGGACGATCCACCACACGAAGAGGAGGTCATACCTCCGCCAGCCAATCTTGTTCCGAACTCGCAACAAATGTTACTTGTGACGCCCCAAAATCTAAGTGTCTGTAATTACCCTGTTGATCACTCATCAACCCGCATAATACACATGGATACCGTGTAATTCGATACCACGCCGTTATGCCCCATTTACTGAGACCCATAACTTAACAAAATTCGGGCAGAGCCTTCTTTGTACTGGGAACTCTACCCAAAATGCAACATGTGCAATCATACAATATTGACAACACCGGTACATTCATCCTTACTCAATTGCATAGTATTGGATACTATAATAATCATCATTACTACGTACATTCATTCATAAAAGAATAAATGTCTCAAAAGATTCTCATATACATGCTTTTTAAATATAAACAAGTTTTTATTACAAAAATTATACAAGGTCAAAAGTAAACATATACAAAAAAGTACAACGTCAAAATAAAAGTCACAGTCCGACTCTGTCGTCAAAGCGGACCCGTAAGAGGGCCTTCGGTGAAAGCATGTGGTGTACCTGAAAATTGTTCCCATAAAGGGTGAGTCAAAACTCAATAAGGTAACTCATATAGAGAATATCTCTCAACCCAAATGTATATAAAATGTCACATGCAACAATCATTTCATGCATTCATTCATTCAAATATGTCTATTATGAAAAAATATCATAAATTATGTCATGTCATGAGATGAGACTCACACAAGCAATACCAACACCAAGCCCCATCTCGGGCTCCCATAACACATGCAATGTCATACGTATGTATTCGGGCATTCCAAGCCCTGTCATTGGTGTTATGTACACTCAATGACTAATTAATTCATTTTCTTGTGTCTTAGTAGGGAAATGATTTATGGTATTACACCAATGGGACACCACACCATCAACGGATTTTCAGGACATTCCACCTGCGGCTCTGTTTTCGCCGTTACACTTTTCTGGAATTGTACTGCCGAAAAATGTATAAACCAAGCTAACGGGTCTTGCACCCAAGGGAGAATCTAACCCTTCTTGCTATACCCCGACACGTTATCCATTAATTTCCCGTGCGACTCAGTCGGACCTTGGTGCGACTTTCTCAAGCCCACGATCAATCACCTATGTGGTGATTGATCTCATACCATGCACACACTCCCACCCATGTCAATGTCCATGAATGTAGTGTAACCCATACATAATGCAATACAATGTGAAATTGTCTTTAGTACCATTTACAATGTCCATTACATAATGAATGCAATATAATAATATTTTTAAAACAATCTCAAGCATGTTATATAAGATAATCAACTCAACTAACATACTTGTATTCACGTAGATATTTAAACAAACACCTAGATGCACATCAATTTACACAACTAGCATACGTATTACTTCCAACATGGCAACATATTTATTAATTTTATAAACATAAGCACAAGTGAACTACACTAATCATATGTTAAATAAACATTTAGCATACATATTATTTCATAATCACATAACAAGCTAATAATTTTATTAAACTTGATATGTCATTAAAACATCAAGTCATGCTAATGTACAATTAACATGTTTTATACCACTAATATTAACTTTCAACAAGTTAATAATAATAGGATTTTACTTGGGGCTATCCCACATCGATAGCCTTGGGGTGAGTTTGTGTGTGTATAAGGCCCTACTCCACTACCACTTTCAAGTGGCGGTGTAGTAGTGGTCATGTGTGTGTGTGTTGTGTGTATATTGTCAAAAAAAATCATTTCTACGCGCATGTGGGAACAGTGCTCGCGCGTCTGCCCCACGCTGTCTGTGTGGGCTCGGTCTGTGACGACGATGTTGGGACTGGGGCTATCCCACATCGATAGCCTTGGGGTGAGTTTGTGTGTGTATAAGGCCCTACTCCACTACCACTTTCAAGTGGCGGTGTAGTAGTGGTCCTGTGTGTGTGTTGTGTGTTTATTGTCAAAAAAAAAAAATAATAGGATTTTACTAATTACAAGGTTAATTATAATAATAATTATGAAATACACTTTACACGTGCCAATTTAAACCCACATGATCTTCACATCAATATTATATTTTACATACGAATTGCCAACAGTATACAATTTATTTAAATCTGGTCCCTTATGCAATTACAAAATATATTAACCATAAAGCAACCACATTATTATTTTGATATAAAGCTTTCTTTAGAGCTTTATTAATAATAGCACTGCTACTATAATCGCATTATAGTAGAATATATAACCTTATATGCCGGCCCAAAAAAACCCGTTAAAAACCGACGCAAGAGTACACCTGTCAAGCCCAGCCCGCTCACCCTTCCTTTGAAAAAAAATTATATTTTTAGACCATTAAATTTGAAATTTTGAAATAAGTCTTCAAATGTCGGAATTTGAAGTTTTAAAAATTTAGATACTATAAATAATGTATTATTTTCTTTTCCATGTATTAAGCATACACGTTTTAAAAGGTAGAGTAATGCAAATGATAGATAAGTGAGTATGTGTCAACCTAGTTGGGATGTATTCATTCTATTGGATATAGTTTATCCCTTAATCAAAAATAAAATTATTTATTATTTTATTTTTATCCATTTTGACTCTACTTTTGATTCAAAAATATAATTTATACAAATATTAAATTACAAAAATATTCACTATTTTTAAATGAAGTTGTATATAAAAAATCTGCGAGTAGGCCCGCCCAGAAGGCCAGCTTAGTAAGCTCACGGGTTGGGATGTAGGTAACCTACCCCGGCTCAGCCCGGCCGATAACGCACTTGGGTAAAGACTTGGACCTACACTACTCAAGTCTGATTCGAAAAAAATTTCATGGGCCTACCCCGGCCTGGCCCGGCCCATGGACAATCCTGAGCATAATAATGCAATAATAATGGTCGCATCACTTGTCTAAATTCAAAGGTTTTAGTTGGTGTATGAGTGGTTCGAGCTAACAACCATGATCTGACATAAGGGAATCAACCACTCCAATTAAATTTTGGACTGATTTATTTTTATATATTATTTTATGTATTACTCTCTTAATATTTTATTAATGTATCGTCTATTTCATAACACACTAATTATTATTCAAGGCAATTAACCTGGTAGAACTGGAATGATGATGACATGCTTAAGTTATAACCAATTAAGCTATATGCTTCCCTAAAAAACATTGCACAAGTATTCATGCCACTAGTATATATTAGGACGTGTTTAGAAATTAGGTTTAGGAGGAGAATAAATCCTTCAAAAATGTGGGAAGTTATATAAAACTTTTGCAAGATCGGGCTCTACATATTTGTGAGAGATCTCAATTGTTAAAAGCATAAATTGTGAAAGAATGGTGTAACATACATATTTATATAATATTTTTCCTCATGTGTGGCCTATTTTGGGTGGTCCAAATATGTGATTTTTTGTTTTGTTTTGTTTTGTTGTTGTTTTAAAGGAGGATGTCTATTGGAATTTGAACTCACTACTTTTAAACTTTGACTAAGGTGGTTCATGGGTCGGGCTGGGTTAGGCCTTGTGGAATTTTTTCTGAGTCAGACTTGGGTAGTGTAGGCCTAAGCTCTTATCCAGGCGAGTTATCAGGTGGGCTGGGCCGAGCTACGGGTAGGGATAGGCTACCCACCACTCACTAGGCGGGCCTTACGAGCGATCTTGTTGTACGGGTCTTTTTTTATATATATATACAATTTCATTTAAAATGTTTTCAACTTAATATTTTTTAAAATTATATTTTTGAATTAAAAGTAAAGTCAAAATAAACAAAAAGTAAAGAATGAATAATTTTATTTAAATAAAGTAGAGTCATATATTACCACAAAACTTTCAAAGTTTCAATAGTTAACTTTTTTTCAAACAATTGGGTGGAATGGCAGACCGGCTAGGTGGGCGGGCTGGGCTAGGCTGGCGGGTGGGCTCATGGGCCGAGTTTTTGCGGGCGGACTCATGGACCGGGTTCCTAGGCAGGTAATGGATTTGATGGTAAATTCAAATCCTCTCTTAAAAGATATTGGGCTCGGGGATCTGGCGGGCCAACTACTGGGCCTATCGGGCTTCGAGGCTATTTTTTCGAACCGAATAACAAGACCCGTGTGTAACTCAGCCCATAAACACCCCTAACTCTAATATTATGTTGATCACCTACTGTAAGTTAAAAAATGATGTACTATATCACCTGATTCATGCATTTTCCTTACTTTCTTATCTTGATCGAATGACAAAATTGAATCACGTCGAATATGCTATGAAAAAGTGAAGTTTTTTAGTCTTCTATTTTTTGTTTAATTGTATTTTGACATGTAAAAAAAGTTATTTGATTGCTTAATCTGAGTTTATTATTTTCATTATTGGGCTTTCAATAATTCAAAAAAAAAAATTTATAGTTTATATTTATTTTCACATGTAATACCGAAAATAATAATGGTCACATCACTTGTCTTAATTCCGGGGATGGCTTCATCTGTTTTGAGCCTAAAGCGATAAATTCAACTGAGATTTTTTTTAAGATTTTCTTTAATAATAGTGTAAATTTGTTTATATTTAATTTTTTTTTTCCGGATGCATATTAATTATTTAGTATTCCTATTGAAGTTTTTCTAACATCTTTTTATATTGATAGTATAACTAATTGACTTAATTTTTAAATTAAATAAAAAATTCAAAAACTTTTAAATTCAAAAAATTATTTGACAAATTATGTTCTCTCGTCATTGACACTCTTATAAAATTATTTTTCTATGAATTTGTCATTACTCACGGAATATATGTTTGATTAAGTTTTTTAAGATTATGATAAAAAAGAACAATATTACATGGACATTATTTAATGACCTTATTTGATGACCTTATCATTTTCTGTCATTAGATTGATAATGGATCCTACTATTAGTTGAGACCCACTATCAATTCAACAGCTACAATTCATCATGTCACCAGATAAGATTACTAAATTAGGTACAAAATATATTTTCTTTTTTTTCCTTGTAAAATGTTATTGTGTAAGTCAAATAAGTTGTAAAAAGTGTACATGTATCGACCTCCAAAAAAACCTTACAACAAATGTAACCGACCCATAATAAAAATTAATAAATAAATAAATTTGAAATTAAAATAAAATAATTGAGAAGTTTCAAAAAATTTATTTTATTCCCACAAATTGTAGATCAGAATTTGAAGTCTCCTAAATAGATTGGGTTCGATGTCTTTGAAGTTTCCTACTCCTACATAGATTGTAAAAGTATGTAGAATAGGGACATGATAGAATATTGGGAACTCTTCTAACTGGACTTGGGGAAATTTTTTCTCCGCGTCTCTCCGCACGTTCTCTCGTGTCCTCTATCTTCTTCTTCTTCTTCCTATTCCTCGTGTCCTCCCCAATCTCTCTCCATCTATATATATATAGTTATATTAATAGGGTTTATCAATCTCAACCTCTCATGGGTGTACGCACTGCTTCTCATCAATGGATCCGACCAAGACGCAGCAACGAGAAAAGGAGGATGATGATGATAATGAGGTATATAAAAATAGGTCGCCGCCACATATAATATTAGAGATTAAGATGACTGATGGTCAGAAGAAAGAAGAAGACACTGAGAAACAAAAGAAAGAGAAGGACTTGCAGTCTGATGATGATGTCATATTCGCTTGCTTAACGCACGGTTGCCTCTTTTTGAGTTTGTTTCTGATTATCTTTTCGCTGTTTCTCTATTATCTGTCTCTGCGGCCCTCTTCTGGTGATTACGACAAGGTGGGTGTGGCATTTGTTGCGTCTGCTTGCTACCTTTTAGGTGCTGAGTGTGCTTGGCTTTTGGGGACTTTGATATGCAGCTACGTCGACGACTGCTTTAAACGGCCAAAGAAGGTTAAACCTGCATGGATTTTTCCTGTTGTTTTAATCGCCATTTATAGTATTATTTATTTTTTCATTCTTTACTAATGTCTAGTGTTACACAACTTACACTAGTATCTATATAATGTGTAATAGACTTGAGGGTCATGACTATTGAATCAAACTTATCCATTGAGGTACTAGTGGTTGGTTCCATGCGATACAAACACATAATATGTTTACTTTTCTTGTTTATTATCTTTCTTTGTTTGTGTGCGGGTAAGTTCTTGTTCCCAAGGGAAAAAAAAGAAAGAAATAAAAAGAACATGCTTAGAGGTTTGGTGTTCGCAAAGTTAGCAAGTCCAAAGAACAGGAGCTAAGCCAAAAACAACTATCATCTAAACTTGCTCGGTGAATGAATGATAATTAGGCTTGCAATGTTTAGACTTTGAGTTATCAGGATCCAAATTGAAAACTCCGGGCTTAAATTAATTTAAAAAATCGACGAATTTCGTTCTTTCAATTCCGAATACTTGTTCAAAAAAAAATACATATCGGAATACATTAATATAAATTCAATCGAATCTATGTGTCTCTAAAATTTCAATTCGAACAAATCATATCCTAATTCTCATCCAATTTCATCAAATTATACTCAATTTTATCAAATCCCTATACTATATTTATGTTAATAAGACAAAACCAATCTGGTCGAATTATAAATATATTGAAAAATCATAATATTGAAATATTATTTAACCAATTCGAATTCAAATAGCCAGGCAAAATATCAATATGAAATACACTTTACACCTGCCAATATAAACCCACATGATCTGCACTTCAATATTATATTTTACATACGAATTGCCAACAGTGTACAATTTATTATTTTGATACATACACACATTAACCATAAAGCAACCACATTATTATTTTGATATCCAGCTTTCTTTAGAGCTTTATTAATAATAGCACTGCTACTATAATCACATTATAGTAGAATATATGAACTTATATGATCAAATTATGCCTTTAGAAGCGATTCATCGATGAGTTTGCTACTGTTAACAAGCCAGTCGAGGTACGATGTTGGATCGGGAACATCCTTGTTGATTTTCTCGTAGTCAATGGACCATTTCGCAAAGCTGGATTGACCCTTTGTTATAATCTGTAAGGAGCCCTTGAAGATCTTGTAGAGTTTCATGGGATCTCCTTCTATTCCATCAGCAGTGATGAGCTTGTTTTCCTCGTCTATTGTGAGCCTTTCTTTAAAAGTCTCCACTTTTCCCTCTAAGGTTATCACAAAACCAAAGTCCAGTCACTTGCAGTTGAATAAATATTAACCCAGTGACTTTAGTCTCTATACTTAAGAATATATACATATTACATACCCTACTTAAATATTTATGTAACAGTGACACTATATTATTATTATTATCACATGGTGTCGTCATTCATAATAAAATTACAAATGTATAAAGTGAATCCCACTACTTCACTAACTACCCATAGGAAAGTGCTAAATAGACTTAAAATTTTGATTTGATGAATCAGTATTATTGAATAGGTAATGGATCTTAATAAATATTGAAATCTAAAGTTAAATCGGTGACAAAAGATCGAACAATGCACAAATTGCAACGCATTAAGATGTCAATGCCCATGAGTGAATGTGTTCCCGATAGGTCTATCTTAAGTATTTTAGTGCAAATCATATCTATATTTCTTTCAAAGCACATCAAGACCAACATCGAGTAGTTTGTCCACTTCCACCAGTTCTGACTTCCTACCGAAGTATAATCATACTTCTTTTTTTTTTGGAAAGAGACCCTGTTGTCAACCACGGTTTGTTTGAGATCCGTTGCTGGGCATGTGAACTTCTACTTCTTAGTAAACATGCTTATTCCTAGGATTGACCAGGTCATTCGGTCACTGTCTAATGAATTAGTGAGGTTCACTTTATCCACTTAGGGCATGTTTGGTTGAAGGATAAGAGTAGTATAAGGGGCTGGTATAAGGGAAATAGTACGTAGAGTCCACTTTATACCTTGTTTATTTGACATTTTTCAATCAGTATTATTTTTCGGGTCGTAGTACCGACCCGGTGTGAATAGTGACTTAAACCCGGTGTGAATAGTGACTTAAATGCCTTCTATATGGTACTAAGCAATACCACCTACCAGGTGGTATTATCTTCCCGGTATAAGTGAAAGGATTGTATAAACGAGTAAAATGACACAAATGCCCTCCTATGTGAAGAGTTCACATATAAAAAAATTATTTTGAATTTTTCTTTGTATTATGTTTAAGCGTACGGTGTCACCGGTTTTTTTTTTAATTTTTTTAAAAAAAAAATATTTTGAAGCGTACGGTGTCACCGATTTTTTAAAAATTTTTTTTAAAAAAAATTATTTTGAATTTTTTCCTTGTATTATGTTTAAGCGTACGGTGTCACCGATTTTTTTTTTAAAAAAATTATTTTGAAAATTTTCTTTGTATTATGTTTAAGCGTACAGTGAATCATTTTAAATTTTTTCCTTATATTATGTTTAAGTGTACGGTGTTAACGATTTTTAAAAAAAATTATTTTAAATTTTTTCCTTGTATTATGTTTAAGGCTATGGTATCACCGATTTTTTAAAATTTTTTTTACTGTATGACCGATTCATAACATTAGATTATTTATTATACCAAACATTGTGCAAAAGCGTTACACAAACGGAGTAATGGAATGGAAGATGTTAATGGTAAAATGGTATATTTGTTATATAAGATGTGATATAATAGATGGTTATTTGTGGGACCCATCATAGTACTTATTGAACAAACAAACAAGGAGAATGATAGGATATAAGTTTAAGACCGGATATAGTATACCATTTGATTGGAGTGGAATGAAAATGATTTCTAATACCACCCAAATTTAATACTACAAACAAACATGCCCTTATAAAATTATTATTAGATAATAACACCACGTCAAAGTGATAATATCGTATCGTACATTCAATGTTTTACATAAAATACCATGTCAAAATAATGTTTATACCCTTCTACCTCTTAAGCCTTTAATTTTTAACAAATTTGTTAATCCAGTTAACAGTTGCACTTCAATCCAAAATCACAAAGAGTTATGTGAGTTTCTAATAAAATAAAATAATAATTTTAATTTTTTCTATGGTAAAAAATAAAAAAATAAAACATGTTTGGTAGTTATTTATGTTTAACAAATAAACAAAACAAAAACAAAAAACATGTTTGACCCAACTATTAAATTTATATTATTAAACTAAAAATTAAAAAAAGAAAACATAGATCCACACTAAATCACAACATACAACTCGATCACACTGAAACTCTATCACAATATTCAATAGATTAACTTGAAATTCAAACACACATAGATCCACACTTGCACACACCAACGCAGACACAGATCCACACTTGTCTTCTTGTTGGCCTAGGCTTTTAGCAGTAAGTAAGATATAATTTATTGTTGGATAATAGTTTTTTATCTGTGCTCTTTTCTATTGTAAGACACTTTTATAATAATTTTGAAATTAGCAACAACAGCTCATACTGGAAATTAAATAGACTCCTCTAATATTTTTATGAGTTGTGTTTTCCTTACCATGAACAAATGTCCAGAGCTTAACAGAACCATCTGTCTTCCAGTCACCTTCATGTACTTCAACGTTGTGCAACTTTTCAGAGCACAAATTTGGCATTTGGTGTGCCTTACCACCCCAGCTGTGGAAAAACTCATCAGCATCACATTTTATCTCAACTTCAGCCTCAACTTTACCAGCAAGATTAGCCATTTTTTGTCTTAAAAATACAGTCACAAACCCACCAAGTATAACTCTCAAGACATAAGAGAGGTGAGAGAAAGTGGTGAAAGACAATGCCAATTGCCTAGTCTTTGTACCTTATATAGAGGTCACATTTGAGTCTGCCCTTGTGAGCCAATTGCACGTAATCATTTGCTAACCAATAATTCAATGAGTCCCAATTACTAGACCCAATACAGCCCAACATACATCAATGTACAGTACTGGGATATGCTTGTAAGGTCACTTGTCAACATTTGTAGTGTTTTTTTGAGAAAAATAAGACATGAACGTGTCGAGTCATTTGTTTGGTGGTGAGTGTATCAGGTCCAGCCATTTTTTTTTTTTTTGATAACTCAGGTCCAGCCATTTAACACTCGAATTTACTAATGCCTAAACTTAAAAGGAAAAGTTTACGGTACCGAATGAGGTACCGTACTGTCGGTTACAACAATTTCAGATTAAGTTACAATTTTTTTAATGTGTAAGTTACAATTTTTTTGACCTGTAAATTATAATTTTTAAAGATCAAGTTACAACTGCTCAAAGAAGTCCATAATCGATCATGTGCATCTGTGATCGATCATAGACCCTTGACCGATCATAAACTTCTCTTGAACAGTTGTAATTTCTTCCTTTTGAATTATAACTTTATCAAAAAATAGTAACCAACGGTACAGTACTGAAGTCGGTACCGAAGTCGATAACGTCAAATTCTACAAACTTAAATCCATTAATTTTGAGTGTCATGTAATCTTATCGTGTTTAGAATATTGTGAGGCCTACACACATATCGTACTAGATATTAATTGTATGGTACAGGCTCTTCCACCATGACTAATCTTTCAAATGGTGGAAGGCAGTGATAGGTACATGCTTCACCCAATTTGGTAGTGACCCTTCCATTGATGGAACACGAGATACGAAGCCTTAGATATGCATATCTTGAGTTTAGAAATTTGTGTCCGTCAATAAGAAATTTCAATCAATTTTTCCAAGGAAAATTAATACTTCGTTAAAAATAAGAGAAAAATCTTTAAAAGAGTAAAATTAAAAAGAAATGTTAATTGTGAATTTTTTATTTAAGTAAAACAAATTTCGCCGTAAAAGTATTTTGGAGGAGTGAGGTCTTCGCGCATAATTTTTCCAACTAATTTTTGTCCACGAAAAATTAATTTCGTACTTAAAACTCATCCACATATTCTATTCTTGTCGAAAACAAATCTTTCTTGGAAAAACTTTTTTTTACGACCAAAATAACATATAAAAAGTTCCTCGGTAATAATGATTTTTCTTGTGGTGAGGGTTGTTTCTAAATTTTATAATGGTTGATCCGTATTTGAAATTTCATATGTACAAATAATCGGTATTTTATGAGCAGCAAAAATGTTATCTAATATTGCAGCCTAACTTTTCTTATTTCTTTTATTAGCTCCAACAAATTCTGTTAGTTTTGAAAAAAAAATTGTCCAAGTCGAATCACTACTCAAGCTTCACACACCAACTACCTATTGTCACAAGGTGACAACACTTTCTAAAAACGTATTATAATTAAGATTACGTTATATTTTACTAAACTAATATCATTTCCTCGGAAATAGAAGGTGATTTATTATTTTTATTTTTTTATATATATCAGAAGGGTGGTTCATATTCACTAAGCCCAAAATTCAATGCTTAGTGGGTGGAGTGGAGCGTAGCGTAACGAAAGGAAAGTAGTGAAATGGAGCGTGAGTTCAATATAGTTGAAAAGTAGAGCAACGCTCCCTCCCTGGCCCTTCACCAATATCTATTATCAATTGTGAGGGTTTCTAATGGGCTTCTTTGAAGCTAGCTTAAATATATAGTTTTTAAGAGATTTGGTGTAAAAGAAGTGAAGTCCGTTTGGACACTGGCTTTGTTACCAATTTATGTAATAGTTTTTTGGACTCAAAAGAGCTTATGTAGGCTGATTCAAAAAGTTAATTTTATGATCTTTTCCTTCGACTTTTTGAAATTTTGTCACGAGTCTCACATAATTTTTTAGTTTATTATATTTATAAAATATTACTATTATGTAAAAAAATTTAAAATTCATATTTTGGGAACTATTATACATAATCTATAATAGGGGTGTCCATAGGCCAGGTTATCTACGGGTCCTATTATCCGGCCTGAAAAAAATAGGACTGAAGTCCGATAATTGGCCCGCCTAAGCCTGAGCCTAATATCTTTCAAGAGAGGGTTTGAGCTTACCCTCAAACCCATTAGTCGGGCCATGAGCCCGCCCATCTGCCCTTCCACCCAATTGTTTAAAAAAATTGAGCATTGAAATTTTAAAAATTTGGTAGTAATATATGACTCTACTTTATTTAAATAAAATTATTCATTATTTACATCCATTTTGACTCTACTTCTAAGGGAAATACATGATTTTAAAAAATATTAAGTTGATTTTTTTTAAATGAAATTGTATATATATATATAAAGGCCCGTCCATTGAGTGCGCGGGGTTGAATTGCTGGTAGCCTACCTCTACTTGAAGCCCGGCCCAACCGGCCAAATAACTCCCCCGGGTAAGGGCTTGGGCCTACGCTACCCAGACCCAACCCGAAAAAAAATTCGCGAGCCTAGCCCGTCCCGGCCCATGGACACTCCTAATCTATATATACATATAATTTTTTTTTTTATTTTGAAATGAAAAAGCCAAAAAAATTAGAAAGTCACTCCAAACGGACTTTTATAACTTTTTCAACTTTTTAAATAACACTTCAAACGGTTTGGGGAGACTTTTTTAACTCTAACTTTTTTGCGGTATTTTTTAAACCGTAACTTTTCACTTAAAAAAGTCAGTTTCAAACAGTTCTATTATATTGGGGTGCAGCAGGAGGCTAATTAACCCTCGCTATATAGTATTGAGTATATTGTGGATTTTTAATGAATATACGGTATATGAATTTTATCAAGATTTGGGATATTAGATTTACTCCGACTAAGTTTTTTAGTTAGACCAAATTTAGGGTTATTAATCAATGCCTATAAATAAATTGTAACCGTATTAAGATTCTAATATAATGAAACCACCGTTCTTGTAGACTTATGAAGAATTCCTATTGAACCATTCAATTCTTGTATTTATTATTTGTTATTGTTCTCTTTTTTTTTTTTTCTTGATTATTCATTGCGTGAGCACCCAATACTCCTTGAAGCAATAAAAAATCCCGGCAACCAAAGTCCTTCAAAATGGAGTAGGTCACTCTGACTGAACCACTCTATATCTGTGTGTTGCTTGTGTTGATCTCATATTTATATTTTACTACATTTATTATATATATTAATTACTCAACAGGTAGTGCATAAAACCAATTTGTGCACTATAAGTTTGACGCCGTCTATTGGAAGGACAAATTTTCACCCAACCACATTTTTTTCTGTATCTATGGCGATCACCATCAGATCCATGAATCAGCCTGAGGACGATCCACCACACGAAGAGGAGGTCATACCTCCCCCAGCCAATCTTGTTCCGAACTCGCAACAAATGTTACTTGTGACGCCCCAAAATCTAAGTGTCTGTAATTACCTCGTTGATCACTCATCAACCCGCAAAATACACATGGATACCATGTAATTCAATACCACGCCGTTATGCCCTATTTACGGAGATCCATAACTTAACAAAATTCGGGCAGAGCCTTCTTTGTACTGGGAACTCTACCCAAAATGCAACATGTGCAATCATACAATATTGACCACACCGGTACATTCATCCTTACTCAATTGCATAGTATTGGATACTACAATAATCATCATTACTACGTACATTCATTCATAAAAGAATAAATGTCTCAAAAGATTCTCATATACATGTTTTTTAAATATAAACAAGTTTTTGTTACAAAAATTATACAAGACAAAAAGTAAACATATACAAAAAAAATACAACGTCAAAATAAAAGTCATAGTTCGACTCTGTCGTCAAAGCGAACCCGTAGTAGGGCCTTCGGTGAAAGCACATGGTATACTTGAAAATTGTTCCCATAAAGGGTGAGTCAAAGCTCAATAAGGTAACTCATATAGAGAATATCTCTCAATCCAAATGTATATAAAATGTCACATGCAACAATCATTTCATGCATTCATTCAAATATGTATATTATGAAAAAATGTCATAAATTATGTCATGTCATGAGATGAGACTCACACAAGCAATACCAACACCAAGCCCCATCTCGGGCTCCCATAACACATGCAATGTCATACGTATGTATTCGGGCATTCCAAGCCCCGTCATTGGTGTTATGTACACTCAATGACTAATTAATTCATTTTCTTGTATCTTAATGGGGAAATGATTTATGGTATTACACCAATGAGACACCACATCATCAACGGATTTTCAGGACATTCCACCTGCGGCTCTGTTTTCGCCGTTACACTTTTCTGGAATTGTACTGCTGGAAAATGTATAAACCAAGTTAACGGATCTTGCACCCAATGGAGAATTTAACCCTTCTTGCTATACCCCGACACGTTATCCATTAATTTTCCGTGCGACTCAGTCGGACCTTGGTGCGACTTTCTCAAGCCCACAATCAATCACCTATGTGGTGATTGATCTCATACCATGCACACACTCCCACCCATGTCAATGTCCATGAATGTAGTGTAACCCATACATAATGCAATACAATGTGAAATTGTCTTTGGTACCATTTACAATGTCCATTACATAATGAATGCAATATAATAATATTTTTAAAACAATCTCAAGCATGTTATGTAAGATAATCAACTCAACTAACATACTTGTATTCACGTAGATATTTAAACAAACACCTAGATGCACATCAATTTACACAACTAGCATGCTTATTACTTCCAACGTGGCAACATATTTATTAATTTTATAAACATAAACACAAGTCAACTACACTAATCATATGTTAAATAAACATTTAGCATACATATTATTTCATAATCACATAACAAGCTAATAATTTTATTAAACTTGATATGCCATTAAAACATCAAGTCATGCTAATATACAATTAACATGTTTTATACCACTAATATTAACTTTCAACAAGTTAATAATAATAGGATTTTACTAATTACAAGGTTAATTATAATAATAATTATGAAATACACTTTACACCTGCCAATTTAAACCCACATGATCTTCACATCAATATTATATTTTACATACGAATTGCCAACAGTATACAATTTATTTAAATCTGGTCCCTTATGCAATTACAAAATATATTAACCATAAAGCAACCACATTATTATTTTGATATAAAGCTTTCTTTAGAGCTTTATTAATAATAGCACTGCTACTATAATCGCATTATAGTAGAATATATAACCTTATATGCCGGCCCAAAAAAACCCGTTAAAAACCGACCCAAGAGTCCACCTGTCAAGCCCAGCCCGCTCACCCTTCCTTTGAAAAAAAATTATATTTTTAGACCATTAAATTTGAAATTTTGAAAAAAGTCTTCAAATGTCGGAATTTGAAGTTTTAAAAATTTAGATACTATAAATAATGTATTATTTTCTTT
The DNA here is from genome assembly GCA_951799425.1 of Ilex aquifolium. NCBI lineage: Eukaryota > Viridiplantae > Streptophyta > Magnoliopsida > Aquifoliales > Aquifoliaceae > Ilex > Ilex aquifolium. Next base: position 39,142,747 of record OX637397.1, on the reverse strand, counting down.
TCCATGTATTAAGCATACAAGTTTTAAAAGGTAGAGTAATGCAAATGATAGATAAGTGAGTATGTGTCAACCTAGTTGGGATGTATTCATTTTATTGGATATAGTTTATCCCTTAATCAAAAATAAAATTATTTATTATTTTATTTTTATCTATTTTGACTCTACTTTTGATTCAAAAATATAATTTATACAAATATTAAATTACAAAAATGTTCACTATTTTTAAATGAAGTTGTATATAAAAAATCTGCGAGTAGGCCCGCCCAGAAGGCCAGCTTAGTAAGCTCACGGGTTGGGATGTAGGTAACCTACCCCGGCCGATAACTCACTTGGGTAAGGGCTTGAACCTGCACTACTCAAGTCTGATTCGAAAAAAATTTCATGGGCCTACCCCGGCCCGGCCCGGCCCATGGACAATCCTGAGCATAATAATGCAATAATAATGGTCGCATCACTTGTCTAAATTCAAAGGTTTTAGTTGGTGTATGAGTGGTCCGAGCTAACAACCATGATCTGACATAAGGGAATCAACCACTCCAATTAAATTTTGGAATGATTTATTTTTATATATTATTTTATGTATTACTCTCTTAATATTTTATTAATGTATCGTCTATTTCATAACACACTAATTATTATTCAAGGCAATTAACCTGGTAGAACTGGAATGATGATGACATGCTTAAGTTATAACCAATTAAGCTATATGCTTCCCTAATAAACATTGCACAAGTATTCATGCCACTAGTATATATTAGGACGTGTTTAGAAATTAGGTTTAGGAGGAGAATAAATCCTTCAAAAATGTGGGAAGTTATATAAAACTTTTGCAAGATCGGGTTCTACATATTTGTGAGCGATCTCAATTGTTAAAAGCATAAGTTGTGAAAGAATGGTGTAACATACATATTTATATAATATTTTTCCTCATGTGTGGCCTATTTTGGGTGGTCCAAATATGTGATTTTTGTTTTGTTGTTGTTTTAAAGGAGGATGTCTATTGGAATTTGAACTCATTACTTTTAAACTCTGACTAAGGGTGTTCATGGGTCGGGCTGGATTAGGCCCTGTGGAATTTTTTCTGAGTCAGACTTGGGTAGTGTAGGCCTAAGCTCTTATCCAGGCGAGTTATCGGGTGGGCTCGGCCGGGCTACGGGTAGGGATAGGCTACCCACCACTCACTAGGCGGGCCTTACGAGTGAGCTTGTTGTATGGGTCTTTTTTTATATATATATACAATTTCATTTAAAATGTTTTCAACTTAATTTTTTTTAAGATTACATTTTTGAATTAAAAGTAAACTCAAAATAAGCAAAAAGTAAAGAATGAATAATTTTATTTAAACAAAGTAGAGTCATATATTACCACAAAACTTTCAAAGTTTCAATAGTTAACTTTTTTTCAAACAATTGGGTGGAATGGCAGACAGGCTAGGTGGGCGGGTGGGCTCACGGGTCGGGTTTTTGCGGGCGGACTCATGGACCGGGCTTCAAGGCGGGTAATGGGTTTGATGGTAAATTCAAATCCTCTCTTAAAAGATATTGGGCTCGGGGCTCTGGCGGGCCAACTACTGGGCCTATTGGGCTTCGAGGCTATTTTTTCAAACCGAATAACAAGACCCGTGTGTAACTCAGCCCATAAACGCCCCTAACTCTAATATTATGTTGATCACCTACTGTAAGTTAAAAAAATGATGTACTATATCACCTGATTCATGCATTTTCCTTACTTTCTTATCTTGATCGAATGACAAAATTGAATCAGGTCGGATATGCTATGAAAAAGTGAAGTTTTTTGGTCTTCTATTTTTTGTTTAATTGTATTGTGACATGTAAAAAAAGTTCTTTGATTGCTTAATCTGAGTTTGTTATTTTCATTATTGGGCTTTCAATAATTCAAAAAAAAAATTTATAGTTTATATTTATTTTCACATGTAATACCGAAAATAATAATGGTCACATCACTTGTCTTAATTCCAGGGATGGCTTCATCTGTTTTGAGCCTAAAGCGATAAATTCAATTGAGATTTTTTTTAAAATTTTCTTTAATAATAGTGTAAATTTGTTTATATTTAATTTTTTTTTTCCGGATGCATATTAATTATTTAGTATTCCTATTGAAGTTTTTCTAACATCTTTTTATATTGATAGTATAACTAATTGACTTAATTTTTAAATTAAATAAAAAATTCCAAAACTTTTAAATTCAAAAAATTATTTGACAAATTATGTTCTCTCGTCATTGACACTCTTATAAAATTATTTTTCTATGAATTTGTCATTACTCACGGAATATATGTTTGATTAAGTTTTTTAAGATTATGATAAAAAAGAACAATATTACATGGACATTATTTAATGACCTTATTTGATGACCTTATCATTTTCTGTCATTAGATTGATAATGGATCCTACTATTAGTTGAGACCCACTATCAATTCAACAGCTACAATTCATCATGTCACCAGATAAGATTACTAAATTAGGTACAAAATATATTTTCTTTTTTTTCCTTGTAAAATGTTATTGTGTAAGTCAAATAAGTTGTAAAAAGTGTACATGTATCGACCTCCAAAAAAACCTTACAACAAATGTAACCGACCCATAATAAAAATTAATAAATAAATAAATTTGAAATTAAAATAAAATAATTGAGAAGTTTCAAAAAATTTATTTTATTCCCACAAATTGTAGATCAGAATTTGAAGTATCCTAAATAGATTGGGTTCGATGTCTTTGAAGTTTCCTACTCCTACATAGATTGTAAAAGTATGTAGAATAGGGACATGATAGAATATTGGGAACTCTTCTAACTGGACTTGGGGAAATTTTTTCTCCGCGTCTCTCCGCACGTTCTCTCGTGTCCTCTATCTTCTTCTTCTTCTTCCTATTCCTCGTGTCCTCCCCAATCTCTCTCCATCTATATATATATAGTTATATTAATAGGGTTTATCAATCTCAACCTCTCATGGGTGTACGCACTGCTTCTCATCAATGGATCCGACCAAGACGCAGCAACGAGAAAAGGAGGATGATGATGATAATGAGGTATATAAAAATAGGTCGCCGCCACATATAATATTAGAGATTAAGATGACTGATGGTCAGAAGAAAGAAGAAGACACTGAGAAACAAAAGAAAGAGAAGGACTTGCAGTCTGATGATGATGTCATATTCGCTTGCTTAACGCACGGTTGCCTCTTTTTGAGTTTGTTTCTGATTATCTTTTCGCTGTTTCTCTATTATCTGTCTCTGCGGCCCTCTTCTGGTGATTACGACAAGGTGGGTGTGGCATTTGTTGCGTCTGCTTGCTACCTTTTAGGTGCTGAGTGTGCTTGGCTTTTGGGGACTTTGATATGCAGCTACGTCGACGACTGCTTTAAACGGCCAAAGAAGGTTAAACCTGCATGGATTTTTCCTGTTGTTTTAATCGCCATTTATAGTATTATTTATTTTTTCATTCTTTACTAATGTCTAGTGTTACACAACTTACACTAGTATCTATATAATGTGTAATAGACTTGAGGGTCATGACTATTGAATCAAACTTATCCATTGAGGTACTAGTGGTTGGTTCCATGCGATACAAACACATAATATGTTTACTTTTCTTGTTTATTATCTTTCTTTGTTTGTGTGCGGGTAAGTTCTTGTTCCCAAGGGAAAAAAAAGAAAGAAATAAAAAGAACATGCTTAGAGGTTTGGTGTTCGCAAAGTTAGCAAGTCCAAAGAACAGGAGCTAAGCCAAAAACAACTATCATCTAAACTTGCTCGGTGAATGAATGATAATTAGGCTTGCAATGTTTAGACTTTGAGTTATCAGGATCCAAATTGAAAACTCCGGGCTTAAATTAATTTAAAAAATCGACGAATTTCGTTCTTTCAATTCCGAATACTTGTTCAAAAAAAAATACATATCGGAATACATTAATATAAATTCAATCGAATCTATGTGTCTCTAAAATTTCAATTCGAACAAATCATATCCTAATTCTCATCCAATTTCATCAAATTATACTCAATTTTATCAAATCCCTATACTATATTTATGTTAATAAGACAAAACCAATCTGGTCGAATTATAAATATATTGAAAAATCATAATATTGAAATATTATTTAACCAATTCGAATTCAAATAGCCAGGCAAAATATCAATATGAAATACACTTTACACCTGCCAATATAAACCCACATGATCTGCACTTCAATATTATATTTTACATACGAATTGCCAACAGTGTACAATTTATTATTTTGATACATACACACATTAACCATAAAGCAACCACATTATTATTTTGATATCCAGCTTTCTTTAGAGCTTTATTAATAATAGCACTGCTACTATAATCACATTATAGTAGAATATATGAACTTATATGATCAAATTATGCCTTTAGAAGCGATTCATCGATGAGTTTGCTACTGTTAACAAGCCAGTCGAGGTACGATGTTGGATCGGGAACATCCTTGTTGATTTTCTCGTAGTCAATGGACCATTTCGCAAAGCTGGATTGACCCTTTGTTATAATCTGTAAGGAGCCCTTGAAGATCTTGTAGAGTTTCATGGGATCTCCTTCTATTCCATCAGCAGTGATGAGCTTGTTTTCCTCGTCTATTGTGAGCCTTTCTTTAAAAGTCTCCACTTTTCCCTCTAAGGTTATCACAAAACCAAAGTCCAGTCACTTGCAGTTGAATAAATATTAACCCAGTGACTTTAGTCTCTATACTTAAGAATATATACATATTACATACCCTACTTAAATATTTATGTAACAGTGACACTATATTATTATTATTATCACATGGTGTCGTCATTCATAATAAAATTACAAATGTATAAAGTGAATCCCACTACTTCACTAACTACCCATAGGAAAGTGCTAAATAGACTTAAAATTTTGATTTGATGAATCAGTATTATTGAATAGGTAATGGATCTTAATAAATATTGAAATCTAAAGTTAAATCGGTGACAAAAGATCGAACAATGCACAAATTGCAACGCATTAAGATGTCAATGCCCATGAGTGAATGTGTTCCCGATAGGTCTATCTTAAGTATTTTAGTGCAAATCATATCTATATTTCTTTCAAAGCACATCAAGACCAACATCGAGTAGTTTGTCCACTTCCACCAGTTCTGACTTCCTACCGAAGTATAATCATACTTCTTTTTTTTTTGGAAAGAGACCCTGTTGTCAACCACGGTTTGTTTGAGATCCGTTGCTGGGCATGTGAACTTCTACTTCTTAGTAAACATGCTTATTCCTAGGATTGACCAGGTCATTCGGTCACTGTCTAATGAATTAGTGAGGTTCACTTTATCCACTTAGGGCATGTTTGGTTGAAGGATAAGAGTAGTATAAGGGGCTGGTATAAGGGAAATAGTACGTAGAGTCCACTTTATACCTTGTTTATTTGACATTTTTCAATCAGTATTATTTTTCGGGTCGTAGTACCGACCCGGTGTGAATAGTGACTTAAATGCCTTCTATATGGTACTAAGCAATACCACCTACCAGGTGGTATTATCTTCCCGGTATAAGTGAAAGGATTGTATAAACGAGTAAAATGACACAAATGCCCTCCTATGTGAAGAGTTCACATATAAAAAAATTATTTTGAATTTTTCTTTGTATTATGTTTAAGCGTACGGTGTCACCGGTTTTTTTTTTAATTTTTTTAAAAAAAAAATATTTTGAAGCGTACGGTGTCACCGATTTTTTAAAAATTTTTTTTAAAAAAAATTATTTTGAATTTTTTCCTTGTATTATGTTTAAGCGTACGGTGTCACCGATTTTTTTTTTAAAAAAATTATTTTGAAAATTTTCTTTGTATTATGTTTAAGCGTACAGTGAATCATTTTAAATTTTTTCCTTATATTATGTTTAAGTGTACGGTGTTAACGATTTTTTAAAAAAAATTATTTTAAATTTTTTCCTTGTATTATGTTTAAGGCTATGGTATCACCGATTTTTTTAAATTTTTTTTACTGTATGACCGATTCATAACATTAGATTATTTATTATACCAAACATTGTGCAAAAGCGTTACACAAACGGAGTAATGGAATGGAAGATGTTAATGGTAAAATGGTATATTTGTTATATAAGATGTGATATAATAGATGGTTATTTGTGGGACCCATCATAGTACTTATTGAACAAACAAACAAGGAGAATGATAGGATACAAGTTTAAGACCGGATATAGTATACCATTTGATTGGAGTGGAATGAAAATGATTTCTAATACCACCCAAATTTAATACTACAAACAAACATGCCCTTATAAAATTATTATTAGATAATAACACCACGTCAAAGTGATAATATCGTATCGTACATTCAATGTTTTACATAAAATACCATGTCAAAATAATGTTTATACCCTTCTACCTCTTAAGCCTTTAATTTTTAACAAATTTGTTAATCCAGTTAACAGTTGCACTTCAATCCAAAATCACAAAGAGTTATGTGAGTTTCTAATAAAATAAAATAATAATTTTAATTTTTTCTATGGTAAAAAATAAAAAAATAAAACATGTTTGGTAGTTATTTATGTTTAACAAATAAACAAAACAAAAACAAAAAACATGTTTGACCCAACTATTAAATTTATATTATTAAACTAAAAATTAAAAAAAGAAAACATAGATCCACACTAAATCACAACATACAACTCGATCACACTGAAACTCTATCACAATATTCAATTGATTAACTTGAAATTCAAACACACATAGATCCACACTTGCACACACCAACGCAGACACAGATCCACACTTGTCTTCTTGTTGGCCTAGGCTTTTAGCAGTAAGTAAGATATAATTTATTGTTGGATAATAGTTTTTTATCTGTGCTCTTTTCTATTGTAAGACACTTTTATAATAATTTTGAAATTAGCAACAACAGCTCATACTGGAAATTAAATAGACTCCTCTAATATTTTTATGAGTTGTGTTTTCCTTACCATGAACAAATGTCCAGAGCTTAACAGAACCATCTGTCTTCCAGTCACCTTCATGTACTTCAACGTTGTGCAACTTTTCAGAGCACAAATTTGGCATTTGGTGTGCCTTACCACCCCAGCTGTGGAAAAACTCATCAGCATCACATTTTATCTCAACTTCAGCCTCAACTTTACCAGCAAGATTAGCCATTTTTTGTCTTAAAAATACAGTCACAAACCCACCAAGTATAACTCTCAAGACATAAGAGAGGAGAGAGAAAGTGGTGAAAGACAATGCCAATTGCCTAGTCTTTGTACCTTATATAGAGGTCACATTTGAGTCTGCCCTTGTGAGCCAATTGCACGTAATCATTTGCTAACCAATAATTCAATGAGTCCCAATTACTAGACCCAATACAGCCCAACATACATCAATGTACAGTACTGGGATATGCTTGTAAGGTCACTTGTCAACATTTGTAGTGTTTTTTTGAGAAAAATAAGACATGAACGTGTCGAGTCATTTGTTTGGTGGTGAGTGTATCAGGTCCAGCCATTTTTTTTTTTTTTGATAACTCAGGTCCAGCCATTTAACACTCGAATTTACTAATGCCTAAACTTAAAAGGAAAAGTTTACGGTACCGAATGAGGTACCGTACTGTCGGTTACAACAATTTCAGATTAAGTTACAATTTTTTTAATGTGTAAGTTACAATTTTTTTGACCTGTAAATTATAATTTTTAAAGATCAAGTTACAACTGCTCAAAGAAGTCCATAATCGATCATGTGCATCTGTGATCGATCATAGACCCTTGACCGATCATAAACTTCTCTTGAACAGTTGTAATTTCTTCCTTTTGAATTATAACTTTATCAAAAAATAGTAACCAACGGTACAGTACTGAAGTCGGTACCGAAGTCGATAACGTCAAATTCTACAAACTTAAATCCATTAATTTTGAGTGTCATGTAATCTTATCGTGTTTAGAATATTGTGAGGCCTACACACATATCGTACTAGATATTAATTGTATGGTACAGGCTCTTCCACCATGACTAATCTTTCAAATGGTGGAAGGCAGTGATAGGTACATGCTTCACCCAATTTGGTAGTGACCCTTCCATTGATGGAACACGAGATACGAAGCCTTAGATATGCATATCTTGAGTTTAGAAATTTGTGTCCGTCAATAAGAAATTTCAATCAATTTTTCCAAGGAAAATTAATACTTCGTTAAAAATAAGAGAAAAATCTTTAAAAGAGTAAAATTAAAAAGAAATGTTAATTGTGAATTTTTTATTTAAGTAAAACAAATTTCGCCGTAAAAGTATTTTGGAGGAGTGAGGTCTTCGCGCATAATTTTTCCAACTAATTTTTGTCCACGAAAAATTAATTTCGTACTTAAAACTCATCCACATATTCTATTCTTGTCGAAAACAAATCTTTCTTGGAAAAACTTTTTTTTACGACCAAAATAACATATAAAAAGTTCCTCGGTAATAATGATTTTTCTTGTGGTGAGGGTTGTTTCTAAATTTTATAATGGTTGATCCGTATTTGAAATTTCATATGTACAAATAATCGGTATTTTATGAGCAGCAAAAATGTTATCTAATATTGCAGCCTAACTTTTCTTATTTCTTTTATTAGCTCCAACAAATTCTGTTAGTTTTGAAAAAAAAATTGTCCAAGTCGAATCACTACTCAAGCTTCACACACCAACTACCTATTGTCACAAGGTGACAACACTTTCTAAAAACGTATTATAATTAAGATTACGTTATATTTTACTAAACTAATATCATTTCCTCGGAAATAGAAGGTGATTTATTATTTTTATTTTTTTATATATATCAGAAGGGTGGTTCATATTCACTAAGCCCAAAATTCAATGCTTAGTGGGTGGAGTGGAGCGTAGCGTAACGAAAGGAAAGTAGTGAAATGGAGCGTGAGTTCAATATAGTTGAAAAGTAGAGCAACGCTCCCTCCCTGGCCCTTCACCAATATCTATTATCAATTGTGAGGGTTTCTAATGGGCTTCTTTGAAGCTAGCTTAAATATATAGTTTTTAAGAGATTTGGTGTAAAAGAAGTGAAGTCCGTTTGGACACTGGCTTTGTTACCAATTTATGTAATAGTTTTTTGGACTCAAAAGAGCTTATGTAGGCTGATTCAAAAAGTTAATTTTATGATCTTTTCCTTCGACTTTTTGAAATTTTGTCACGAGTCTCACATAATTTTTTAGTTTATTATATTTATAAAATATTACTATTATGTAAAAAAATTTAAAATTCATATTTTGGGAACTATTATACATAATCTATAATAGGGGTGTCCATAGGCCAGGTTATCTACGGGTCCTATTATCCGGCCTGAAAAAAATAGGACTGAAGTCCGATAATTGGCCCGCCTAAGCCTGAGCCTAATATCTTTCAAGAGAGGGTTTGAGCTTACCCTCAAACCCATTAGTCGGGCCATGAGCCCGCCCATCTGCCCTTCCACCCAATTGTTTAAAAAAATTGAGCATTGAAATTTTAAAAATTTGGTAGTAATATATGACTCTACTTTATTTAAATAAAATTATTCATTATTTACATCCATTTTGACTCTACTTCTAAGGGAAATACATGATTTTAAAAAATATTAAGTTGATTTTTTTTAAATGAAATTGTATATATATATATATAAAGGCCCGTCCATTGAGTGCGCGGGGTTGAATTGCTGGTAGCCTACCTCTACTTGAAGCCCGGCCCAACCGGCCAAATAACTCCCCCGGGTAAGGGCTTGGGCCTACGCTACCCAGACCCAACCCGAAAAAAAATTCGCGAGCCTAGCCCGTCCCGGCCCATGGACACTCCTAATCTATATATACATATAATTTTTTTTTTTATTTTGAAATGAAAAAGCCAAAAAAATTAGAAAGTCACTCCAAACGGACTTTTATAACTTTTTCAACTTTTTAAATAACACTTCAAACGGTTTGGGGAGACTTTTTTAACTCTAACTTTTTTGCGGTATTTTTTAAACCGTAACTTTTCACTTAAAAAAGTCAGTTTCAAACAGTTCTATTATATTGGGGTGCAGCAGGAGGCTAATTAACCCTCGCTATATAGTATTGAGTATATTGTGGATTTTTAATGAATATACGGTATATGAATTTTATCAAGATTTGGGATATTAGATTTACTCCGACTAAGTTTTTTAGTTAGACCAAATTTAGGGTTATTAATCAATGCCTATAAATAAATTGTAACCGTATTAAGATTCTAATATAATGAAACCACCGTTCTTGTAGACTTATGAAGAATTCCTATTGAACCATTCAATTCTTGTATTTATTATTTGTTATTGTTCTCTTTTTTTTTTTTTCTTGATTATTCATTGCGTGAGCACCCAATACTCCTTGAAGCAATAAAAAATCCCGGCAACCAAAGTCCTTCAAAATGGAGTAGGTCACTCTGACTGAACCACTCTATATCTGTGTGTTGCTTGTGTTGATCTCATATTTATATTTTACTACATTTATTATATATATTAATTACTCAACAGGTAGTGCATAAAACCAATTTGTGCACTATAAGTTTGACGCCGTCTATTGGAAGGACAAATTTTCACCCAACCACATTTTTTTCTGTATCTATGGCGATCACCATCAGATCCATGAATCAGCCTGAGGACGATCCACCACACGAAGAGGAGGTCATACCTCCCCCAGCCAATCTTGTTCCGAACTCGCAACAAATGTTACTTGTGACGCCCCAAAATCTAAGTGTCTGTAATTACCTCGTTGATCACTCATCAACCCGCAAAATACACATGGATACCATGTAATTCAATACCACGCCGTTATGCCCTATTTACGGAGATCCATAACTTAACAAAATTCGGGCAGAGCCTTCTTTGTACTGGGAACTCTACCCAAAATGCAACATGTGCAATCATACAATATTGACCACACCGGTACATTCATCCTTACTCAATTGCATAGTATTGGATACTACAATAATCATCATTACTACGTACATTCATTCATAAAAGAATAAATGTCTCAAAAGATTCTCATATACATGTTTTTTAAATATAAACAAGTTTTTGTTACAAAAATTATACAAGACAAAAAGTAAACATATACAAAAAAAATACAACGTCAAAATAAAAGTCATAGTTCGACTCTGTCGTCAAAGCGAACCCGTAGTAGGGCCTTCGGTGAAAGCACATGGTATACTTGAAAATTGTTCCCATAAAGGGTGAGTCAAAGCTCAATAAGGTAACTCATATAGAGAATATCTCTCAATCCAAATGTATATAAAATGTCACATGCAACAATCATTTCATGCATTCATTCAAATATGTATATTATGAAAAAATGTCATAAATTATGTCATGTCATGAGATGAGACTCACACAAGCAATACCAACACCAAGCCCCATCTCGGGCTCCCATAACACATGCAATGTCATACGTATGTATTCGGGCATTCCAAGCCCCGTCATTGGTGTTATGTACACTCAATGACTAATTAATTCATTTTCTTGTATCTTAATGGGGAAATGATTTATGGTATTACACCAATGAGACACCACATCATCAACGGATTTTCAGGACATTCCACCTGCGGCTCTGTTTTCGCCGTTACACTTTTCTGGAATTGTACTGCTGGAAAATGTATAAACCAAGTTAACGGATCTTGCACCCAATGGAGAATTTAACCCTTCTTGCTATACCCCGACACGTTATCCATTAATTTTCCGTGCGACTCAGTCGGACCTTGGTGCGACTTTCTCAAGCCCACAATCAATCACCTATGTGGTGATTGATCTCATACCATGCACACACTCCCACCCATGTCAATGTCCATGAATGTAGTGTAACCCATACATAATGCAATACAATGTGAAATTGTCTTTGGTACCATTTACAATGTCCATTACATAATGAATGCAATATAATAATATTTTTAAAACAATCTCAAGCATGTTATGTAAGATAATCAACTCAACTAACATACTTGTATTCACGTAGATATTTAAACAAACACCTAGATGCACATCAATTTACACAACTAGCATGCTTATTACTTCCAACGTGGCAACATATTTATTAATTTTATAAACATAAACACAAGTCAACTACACTAATCATATGTTAAATAAACATTTAGCATACATATTATTTCATAATCACATAACAAGCTAATAATTTTATTAAACTTGATATGCCATTAAAACATCAAGTCATGCTAATATACAATTAACATGTTTTATACCACTAATATTAACTTTCAACAAGTTAATAATAATAGGATTTTACTAATTACAAGGTTAATTATAATAATAATTATGAAATACACTTTACACCTGCCAATTTAAACCCACATGATCTTCACATCAATATTATATTTTACATACGAATTGCCAACAGTATACAATTTATTTAAATCTGGTCCCTTATGCAATTACAAAATATATTAACCATAAAGCAACCACATTATTATTTTGATATAAAGCTTTCTTTAGAGCTTTATTAATAATAGCACTGCTACTATAATCGCATTATAGTAGAATATATAACCTTATATGCCGGCCCAAAAAAACCCGTTAAAAACCGACCCAAGAGTCCACCTGTCAAGCCCAGCCCGCTCACCCTTCCTTTGAAAAAAAATTATATTTTTAGACCATTAAATTTGAAATTTTGAAATAAGTCTTCAAATGTCGGAATTTGAAGTTTTAAAAATTTAGATACTATAAATAATGTATTATTTTCTTTTCCATGTATTAAGCATACAAGTTTTAAAAGGTAGAGTAATGCAAATGATAGATAAGTGAGTATGTGTCAACCTAGTTGGGATGTATTCATTTTATTGGATATAGTTTATCCCTTAATCAAAAATAAAATTATTTATTATTTTATTTTTATCTATTTTGACTCTACTTTTGATTCAAAAATATAATTTATACAAATATTAAATTACAAAAATATTCACTATTTTTAAATGAAGTTGTATATAAAAAATCTGCGAGTAGGCCCGCCCAGAAGGCCAGCTTAGTAAGCTCACGGGTTGGGATGTAGGTAACCTACCCCGGCCGATAACTCACTTGGGTAAGGGCTTGAACCTGCACTACTCAAGTCTGATTCGAAAAAAATTTCATGGGCCTACCCCGGCCCGGCCCGGCCCATGGACAATCCTGAGCATAATAATGCAATAATAATGGTCGCATCACTTGTCTAAATTCAAAGGTTTTAGTTGGTGTATGAGTGGTCCGAGCTAACAACCATGATCTGACATAAGGGAATCAACCACTCCAATTAAATTTTGGAATGATTTATTTTTATATATTATTTTATGTATTACTCTCTTAATATTTTATTAATGTATCGTCTATTTCATAACACACTAATTATTATTCAAGGCAATTAACCTGGTAGAACTGGAATGATGATGACATGCTTAAGTTATAACCAATTAAGCTATATGCTTCCCTAATAAACATTGCACAAGTATTCATGCCACTAGTATATATTAGGACGTGTTTAGAAATTAGGTTTAGGAGGAGAATAAATCCTTCAAAAATGTGGGAAGTTATATAAAACTTTTGCAAGATCGGGTTCTACATATTTGTGAGCGATCTCAATTGTTAAAAGCATAAGTTGTGAAAGAATGGTGTAACATACATATTTATATAATATTTTTCCTCATGTGTGGCCTATTTTGGGTGGTCCAAATATGTGATTTTTGTTTTGTTGTTGTTTTAAAGGAGGATGTCTATTGGAATTTGAACTCATTACTTTTAAACTCTGACTAAGGGTGTTCATGGGTCGGGCTGGATTAGGCCCTGTGGAATTTTTTCTGAGTCAGACTTGGGTAGTGTAGGCCTAAGCTCTTATCCAGGCGAGTTATCGGGTGGGCTCGGCCGGGCTACGGGTAGGGATAGGCTACCCACCACTCACTAGGCGGGCCTTACGAGTGAGCTTGTTGTATGGGTCTTTTTTTATATATATATACAATTTCATTTAAAATGTTTTCAACTTAATTTTTTTTAAGATTACATTTTTGAATTAAAAGTAAACTCAAAATAAGCAAAAAGTAAAGAATGAATAATTTTATTTAAACAAAGTAGAGTCATATATTACCACAAAACTTTCAAAGTTTCAATAGTTAACTTTTTTTCAAACAATTGGGTGGAATGGCAGACAGGCTAGGTGGGCGGGTGGGCTCACGGGTCGGGTTTTTGCGGGCGGACTCATGGACCGGGCTTCAAGGCGGGTAATGGGTTTGATGGTAAATTCAAATCCTCTCTTAAAAGATATTGGGCTCGGGGCTCTGGCGGGCCAACTACTGGGCCTATTGGGCTTCGAGGCTATTTTTTCAAACCGAATAACAAGACCCGTGTGTAACTCAGCCCATAAACGCCCCTAACTCTAATATTATGTTGATCACCTACTGTAAGTTAAAAAAATGATGTACTATATCACCTGATTCATGCATTTTCCTTACTTTCTTATCTTGATCGAATGACAAAATTGAATCAGGTCGGATATGCTATGAAAAAGTGAAGTTTTTTGGTCTTCTATTTTTTGTTTAATTGTATTGTGACATGTAAAAAAAGTTCTTTGATTGCTTAATCTGAGTTTGTTATTTTCATTATTGGGCTTTCAATAATTCAAAAAAAAAATTTATAGTTTATATTTATTTTCACATGTAATACCGAAAATAATAATGGTCACATCACTTGTCTTAATTCCAGGGATGGCTTCATCTGTTTTGAGCCTAAAGCGATAAATTCAATTGAGATTTTTTTTAAAATTTTCTTTAATAATAGTGTAAATTTGTTTATATTTAATTTTTTTTTTCCGGATGCATATTAATTATTTAGTATTCCTATTGAAGTTTTTCTAACATCTTTTTATATTGATAGTATAACTAATTGACTTAATTTTTAAATTAAATAAAAAATTCCAAAACTTTTAAATTCAAAAAATTATTTGACAAATTATGTTCTCTCGTCATTGACACTCTTATAAAATTATTTTTCTATGAATTTGTCATTACTCACGGAATATATGTTTGATTAAGTTTTTTAAGATTATGATAAAAAAGAACAATATTACATGGACATTATTTAATGACCTTATTTGATGACCTTATCATTTTCTGTCATTAGATTGATAATGGATCCTACTATTAGTTGAGACCCACTATCAATTCAACAGCTACAATTCATCATGTCACCAGATAAGATTACTAAATTAGGTACAAAATATATTTTCTTTTTTTTCCTTGTAAAATGTTATTGTGTAAGTCAAATAAGTTGTAAAAAGTGTACATGTATCGACCTCCAAAAAAACCTTACAACAAATGTAACCGACCCATAATAAAAATTAATAAATAAATAAATTTGAAATTAAAATAAAATAATTGAGAAGTTTCAAAAAATTTATTTTATTCCCACAAATTGTAGATCAGAATTTGAAGTATCCTAAATAGATTGGGTTCGATGTCTTTGAAGTTTCCTACTCCTACATAGATTGTAAAAGTATGTAGAATAGGGACATGATAGAATATTGGGAACTCTTCTAACTGGACTTGGGGAAATTTTTTCTCCGCGTCTCTCCGCACGTTCTCTCGTGTCCTCTATCTTCTTCTTCTTCTTCCTATTCCTCGTGTCCTCCCCAATCTCTCTCCATCTATATATATATAGTTATATTAATAGGGTTTATCAATCTCAACCTCTCATGGGTGTACGCACTGCTTCTCATCAATGGATCCGACCAAGACGCAGCAACGAGAAAAGGAGGATGATGATGATAATGAGGTATATAAAAATAGGTCGCCGCCACATATAATATTAGAGATTAAGATGACTGATGGTCAGAAGAAAGAAGAAGACACTGAGAAACAAAAGAAAGAGAAGGACTTGCAGTCTGATGATGATGTCATATTCGCTTGCTTAACGCACGGTTGCCTCTTTTTGAGTTTGTTTCTGATTATCTTTTCGCTGTTTCTCTATTATCTGTCTCTGCGGCCCTCTTCTGGTGATTACGACAAGGTGGGTGTGGCATTTGTTGCGTCTGCTTGCTACCTTTTAGGTGCTGAGTGTGCTTGGCTTTTGGGGACTTTGATATGCAGCTACGTCGACGACTGCTTTAAACGGCCAAAGAAGGTTAAACCTGCATGGATTTTTCCTGTTGTTTTAATCGCCATTTATAGTATTATTTATTTTTTCATTCTTTACTAATGTCTAGTGTTACACAACTTACACTAGTATCTATATAATGTGTAATAGACTTGAGGGTCATGACTATTGAATCAAACTTATCCATTGAGGTACTAGTGGTTGGTTCCATGCGATACAAACACATAATATGTTTACTTTTCTTGTTTATTATCTTTCTTTGTTTGTGTGCGGGTAAGTTCTTGTTCCCAAGGGAAAAAAAAGAAAGAAATAAAAAGAACATGCTTAGAGGTTTGGTGTTCGCAAAGTTAGCAAGTCCAAAGAACAGGAGCTAAGCCAAAAACAACTATCATCTAAACTTGCTCGGTGAATGAATGATAATTAGGCTTGCAATGTTTAGACTTTGAGTTATCAGGATCCAAATTGAAAACTCCGGGCTTAAATTAATTTAAAAAATCGACGAATTTCGTTCTTTCAATTCCGAATACTTGTTCAAAAAAAAAATACATATCGGAATACATTAATATAAATTCAATCGAATCTATGTGTCTCTAAAATTTCAATTCGAACAAATCATATCCTAATTCTCATCCAATTTCATCAAATTATACTCAATTTTATCAAATCCCTATACTATATTTATGTTAATAAGACAAAACCAATCTGGTCGAATTATAAATATATTGAAAAATCATAATATTGAAATATTATTTAACCAATTCGAATTCAAATAGCCAGGCAAAATATCAATATGAAATACACTTTACACCTGCCAATATAAACCCACATGATCTGCACTTCAATATTATATTTTACATACGAATTGCCAACAGTGTACAATTTATTATTTTGATACATACACACATTAACCATAAAGCAACCACATTATTATTTTGATATCCAGCTTTCTTTAGAGCTTTATTAATAATAGCACTGCTACTATAATCACATTATAGTAGAATATATGAACTTATATGATCAAATTATGCCTTTAGAAGCGATTCATCGATGAGTTTGCTACTGTTAACAAGCCAGTCGAGGTACGATGTTGGATCGGGAACATCCTTGTTGATTTTCTCGTAGTCAATGGACCATTTCGCAAAGCTGGATTGACCCTTTGTTATAATCTGTAAGGAGCCCTTGAAGATCTTGTAGAGTTTCATGGGATCTCCTTCTATTCCATCAGCAGTGATGAGCTTGTTTTCCTCGTCTATTGTGAGCCTTTCTTTAAAAGTCTCCACTTTTCCCTCTAAGGTTATCACAAAACCAAAGTCCAGTCACTTGCAGTTGAATAAATATTAACCCAGTGACTTTAGTCTCTATACTTAAGAATATATACATATTACATACCCTACTTAAATATTTATGTAACAGTGACACTATATTATTATTATTATCACATGGTGTCGTCATTCATAATAAAATTACAAATGTATAAAGTGAATCCCACTACTTCACTAACTACCCATAGGAAAGTGCTAAATAGACTTAAAATTTTGATTTGATGAATCAGTATTATTGAATAGGTAATGGATCTTAATAAATATTGAAATCTAAAGTTAAATCGGTGACAAAAGATCGAACAATGCACAAATTGCAACGCATTAAGATGTCAATGCCCATGAGTGAATGTGTTCCCGATAGGTCTATCTTAAGTATTTTAGTGCAAATCATATCTATATTTCTTTCAAAGCACATCAAGACCAACATCGAGTAGTTTGTCCACTTCCACCAGTTCTGACTTCCTACCGAAGTATAATCATACTTCTTTTTTTTTTGGAAAGAGACCCTGTTGTCAACCACGGTTTGTTTGAGATCCGTTGCTGGGCATGTGAACTTCTACTTCTTAGTAAACATGCTTATTCCTAGGATTGACCAGGTCATTCGGTCACTGTCTAATGAATTAGTGAGGTTCACTTTATCCACTTAGGGCATGTTTGGTTGAAGGATAAGAGTAGTATAAGGGGCTGGTATAAGGGAAATAGTACGTAGAGTCCACTTTATACCTTGTTTATTTGACATTTTTCAATCAGTATTATTTTTCGGGTCGTAGTACCGACCCGGTGTGAATAGTGACTTAAATGCCTTCTATATGGTACTAAGCAATACCACCTACCAGGTGGTATTATCTTCCCGGTATAAGTGAAAGGATTGTATAAACGAGTAAAATGACACAAATGCCCTCCTATGTGAAGAGTTCACATATAAAAAAATTATTTTGAATTTTTCTTTGTATTATGTTTAAGCGTACGGTGTCACCGGTTTTTTTTTTAATTTTTTTAAAAAAAAAATATTTTGAAGCGTACGGTGTCACCGATTTTTTAAAAATTTTTTTAAAAAAAAATTATTTTGAATTTTTTCCTTGTATTATGTTTAAGCGTACGGTGTCACCGATTTTTTTTTTAAAAAAATTATTTTGAAAATTTTCTTTGTATTATGTTTAAGCGTACAGTGAATCATTTTAAATTTTTTCCTTATATTATTTTTAAGTGTACGGTGTTAACGATTTTTAAAAAAAAATTATTTTAAATTTTTTCCTTGTATTATGTTTAAGGCTATGGTATCACCGATTTTTTAAAATTTTTTTTACTGTATGACCGATTCATAACATTAGATTATTTATTATACCAAACATTGTGCAAAAGCGTTACACAAACGGAGTAATGGAATGGAAGATGTTAATGGTAAAATGGTATATTTGTTATATAAGATGTGATATAATAGATGGTTATTTGTGGGACCCATCATAGTACTTATTGAACAAACAAACAAGGAGAATGATAGGATACAAG
Source organism: Ilex aquifolium (assembly GCA_951799425.1). Lineage (NCBI taxonomy): Eukaryota > Viridiplantae > Streptophyta > Magnoliopsida > Aquifoliales > Aquifoliaceae > Ilex > Ilex aquifolium. The sequence goes on along the minus strand of OX637397.1, from coordinate 39,123,827 downwards.
TTTAAGACCGGATATAGTATACCATTTGATTGGAGTGGAATGAAAATGATTTCTAATACCACCCAAATTTAATACTACAAACAAACATGCCCTTATAAAATTATTATTAGATAATAACACCACGTCAAAGTGATAATATCGTATCGTACATTCAATGTTTTACATAAAATACCATGTCAAAATAATGTTTATACCCTTCTACCTCTTAAGCCTTTAATTTTTAACAAATTTGTTAATCCAGTTAACAGTTGCACTTCAATCCAAAATCACAAAGAGTTATGTGAGTTTCTAATAAAATAAAATAATAATTTTAATTTTTTCTATGGTAAAAAATAAAAAAATAAAACATGTTTGGTAGTTATTTATGTTTAACAAATAAACAAAACAAAAACAAAAAACATGTTTGACCCAACTATTAAATTTATATTATTAAACTAAAAATTAAAAAAAGAAAACATAGATCCACACTAAATCACAACATACAACTCGATCACACTGAAACTCTATCACAATATTCAATTGATTAACTTGAAATTCAAACACACATAGATCCACACTTGCACACACCAACGCAGACACAGATCCACACTTGTCTTCTTGTTGGCCTAGGCTTTTAGCAGTAAGTAAGATATAATTTATTGTTGGATAATAGTTTTTTATCTGTGCTCTTTTCTATTGTAAGACACTTTTATAATAATTTTGAAATTAGCAACAGCAGCTCATACTGGAAATTAAATAGACTCCTCTAATATTTTTATGAGTTGTGTTTTCCTTACCATGAACAAATGTCCAGAGCTTAACAGAACCATCTGTCTTCCAGTCACCTTCATGTACTTCAACGTTGTGCAACTTTTCAGAGCACAAATTTGGCATTTGGTGTGCCTTACCACCCCAGCTGTGGAAAAACTCATCAGCATCACATTTTATCTCAACTTCAGCCTCAACTTTACCAGCAAGATTAGCCATTTTTTGTCTTAAAAATACAGTCACAAACCCACCAAGTATAACTCTCAAGACATAAGAGAGGAGAGAGAAAGTGGTGAAAGACAATGCCAATTGCCTAGTCTTTGTACCTTATATAGAGGTCACATTTGAGTCTGCCCTTGTGAGCCAATTGCACGTAATCATTTGCTAACCAATAATTCAATGAGTCCCAATTACTAGACCCAATACAGCCCAACATACATCAATGTACAGTACTGGGATATGCTTGTAAGGTCACTTGTCAACATTTGTAGTGTTTTTTTGAGAAAAATAAGACATGAACGTGTCGAGTCATTTGTTTGGTGGTGAGTGTATCAGGTCCAGCCATTTTTTTTTTTTTTGATAACTCAGGTCCAGCCATTTAACACTCGAATTTACTAATGCCTAAACTTAAAAGGAAAAGTTTACGGTACCGAATGAGGTACCGTACTGTCGGTTACAACAATTTCAGATTAAGTTACAATTTTTTTAATGTGTAAGTTACAATTTTTTTGACCTGTAAATTATAATTTTTAAAGATCAAGTTACAACTGCTCAAAGAAGTCCATAATCGATCATGTGCATCTGTGATCGATCATAGACCCTTGACCGATCATAAACTTCTCTTGAACAGTTGTAATTTCTTCCTTTTGAATTATAACTTTATCAAAAAATAGTAACCAACGGTACAGTACTGAAGTCGGTACCGAAGTCGATAACGTCAAATTCTACAAACTTAAATCCATTAATTTTGAGTGTCATGTAATCTTATCGTGTTTAGAATATTGTGAGGCCTACACACATATCGTACTAGATATTAATTGTATGGTACAGGCTCTTCCACCATGACTAATCTTTCAAATGGTGGAAGGCAGTGATAGGTACATGCTTCACCCAATTTGGTAGTGACCCTTCCATTGATGGAACACGAGATACGAAGCCTTAGATATGCATATCTTGAGTTTAGAAATTTGTGTCCGTCAATAAGAAATTTCAATCAATTTTTCCAAGGAAAATTAATACTTCGTTAAAAATAAGAGAAAAATCTTTAAAAGAGTAAAATTAAAAAGAAATGTTAATTGTGAATTTTTTATTTAAGTAAAACAAATTTCGCCGTAAAAGTATTTTGGAGGAGTGAGGTCTTCGCGCATAATTTTTCCAACTAATTTTTGTCCACGAAAAATTAATTTCGTACTTAAAACTCATCCACATATTCTATTCTTGTCGAAAACAAATCTTTCTTGGAAAAACTTTTTTTTACGACCAAAATAACATATAAAAAGTTCCTCGGTAATAATGATTTTTCTTGTGGTGAGGGTTGTTTCTAAATTTTATAATGGTTGATCCGTATTTGAAATTTCATATGTACAAATAATCGGTATTTTATGAGCAGCAAAAATGTTATCTAATATTGCAGCCTAACTTTTCTTATTTCTTTTATTAGCTCCAACAAATTCTGTTAGTTTTGAAAAAAAAATTGTCCAAGTCGAATCACTACTCAAGCTTCACACACCAACTACCTATTGTCACAAGGTGACAACACTTTCTAAAAACGTATTATAATTAAGATTACGTTATATTTTACTAAACTAATATCATTTCCTCGGAAATAGAAGGTGATTTATTATTTTTATTTTTTTATATATATCAGAAGGGTGGTTCATATTCACTAAGCCCAAAATTCAATGCTTAGTGGGTGGAGTGGAGCGTAGCGTAACGAAAGGAAAGTAGTGAAATGGAGCGTGAGTTCAATATAGTTGAAAAGTAGAGCAACGCTCCCTCCCTGGCCCTTCACCAATATCTATTATCAATTGTGAGGGTTTCTAATGGGCTTCTTTGAAGCTAGCTTAAATATATAGTTTTTAAGAGATTTGGTGTAAAAGAAGTGAAGTCCGTTTGGACACTGGCTTTGTTACCAATTTATGTAATAGTTTTTTGGACTCAAAAGAGCTTATGTAGGCTGATTCAAAAAGTTAATTTTATGATCTTTTCCTTCGACTTTTTGAAATTTTGTCACGAGTCTCACATAATTTTTTAGTTTATTATATTTATAAAATATTACTATTATGTAAAAAAATTTAAAATTCATATTTTGGGAACTATTATACATAATCTATAATAGGGGTGTCCATAGGCCAGGTTATCTACGGGTCCTATTATCCGGCCTGAAAAAAATAGGACTGAAGTCCGATAATTGGCCCGCCTAAGCCTGAGCCTAATATCTTTCAAGAGAGGGTTTGAGCTTACCCTCAAACCCATTAGTCGGGCCATGAGCCCGCCCATCTGCCCTTCCACCCAATTGTTTAAAAAAATTGAGCATTGAAATTTTAAAAATTTGGTAGTAATATATGACTCTACTTTATTTAAATAAAATTATTCATTATTTACATCCATTTTGACTCTACTTCTAAGGGAAATACATGATTTTAAAAAATATTAAGTTGATTTTTTTTAAATGAAATTGTATATATATATATAAAGGCCCGTCCATTGAGTGCGCGGGGTTGAATTGCTGGTAGCCTACCTCTACTTGAAGCCCGGCCCAACCGGCCAAATAACTCCCCCGGGTAAGGGCTTGGGCCTACGCTACCCAGACCCAACCCGAAAAAAAATTCGCGAGCCTAGCCCGTCCCGGCCCATGGACACTCCTAATCTATATATACATATAATTTTTTTTTTTATTTTGAAATGAAAAAGCCAAAAAAATTAGAAAGTCACTCCAAACGGACTTTTATAACTTTTTCAACTTTTTAAATAACACTTCAAACGGTTTGGGGAGACTTTTTTAACTCTAACTTTTTTGCGGTATTTTTTAAACCGTAACTTTTCACTTAAAAAAGTCAGTTTCAAACAGTTCTATTATATTGGGGTGCAGCAGGAGGCTAATTAACCCTCGCTATATAGTATTGAGTATATTGTGGATTTTTAATGAATATACGGTATATGAATTTTATCAAGATTTGGGATATTAGATTTACCCCGACTAAGTTTTTTAGTTAGACCAAATTTAGGGTTATTAATCAATGCCTATAAATAAATTGTAACCGTATTAAGATTCTAATATAATGAAACCACCGTTCTTGTAGACTTATGAAGAATTCATATTGAACCATTCAATTCTTGTATTTATTATTTGTTATTGTTCTCTTTTTTTTTTTTTCTTGATTATTCATTGCGTGAGCACCCAATACTCCTTGAAGCAATAAAAAATCCCGGCAACCAAAGTCCTTCAAAATGGAGTAGGTCACTCTGACTGAACCACTCTATATCTGTGTGTTGCTTGTGTTGATCTCATATTTATATTTTACTACATTTATTATATATATTAATTACTCAACAGGTAGTGCATAAAACCAATTTGTGCACTATAAGTTTGACGCCGTCTATTGGAAGGACAAATTTTCACCCAACCACATTTTTTTCTGTATCTATGGCGATCACCATCAGATCCATGAATCAGCCTGAGGACGATCCACCACACGAAGAGGAGGTCATACCTCCCCCAGCCAATCTTGTTCCGAACTCGCAACAAATGTTACTTGTGACGCCCCAAAATCTAAGTGTCTGTAATTACCTCGTTGATCACTCATCAACCCGCAAAATACACATGGATACCATGTAATTCAATACCACGCCGTTATGCCCTATTTACGGAGATCCATAACTTAACAAAATTCGGGCAGAGCCTTCTTTGTACTGGGAACTCTACCCAAAATGCAACATGTGCAATCATACAATATTGACCACACCGGTACATTCATCCTTACTCAATTGCATAGTATTGGATACTACAATAATCATCATTACTACGTACATTCATTCATAAAAGAATAAATGTCTCAAAAGATTCTCATATACATGTTTTTTAAATATAAACAAGTTTTTGTTACAAAAATTATACAAGACAAAAAGTAAACATATACAAAAAAAATACAACGTCAAAATAAAAGTCATAGTTCGACTCTGTCGTCAAAGCGAACCCGTAGTAGGGCCTTCGGTGAAAGCACATGGTATACTTGAAAATTGTTCCCATAAAGGGTGAGTCAAAGCTCAATAAGGTAACTCATATAGAGAATATCTCTCAATCCAAATGTATATAAAATGTCACATGCAACAATCATTTCATGCATTCATTCAAATATGTATATTATGAAAAAAATGTCATAAATTATGTCATGTCATGAGATGAGACTCACACAAGCAATACCAACACCAAGCCCCATCTCGGGCTCCCATAACACATGCAATGTCATACGTATGTATTCGGGCATTCCAAGCCCCGTCATTGGTGTTATGTACACTCAATGACTAATTAATTCATTTTCTTGTATCTTAATGGGGAAATGATTTATGGTATTACACCAATGAGACACCACATCATCAACGGATTTTCAGGACATTCCACCTGCGGCTCTGTTTTCGCCGTTACACTTTTCTGGAATTGTACTGCTGGAAAATGTATAAACCAAGTTAACGGATCTTGCACCCAATGGAGAATTTAACCCTTCTTGCTATACCCCGACACGTTATCCATTAATTTTCCGTGCGACTCAGTCGGACCTTGGTGCGACTTTCTCAAGCCCACAATCAATCACCTATGTGGTGATTGATCTCATACCATGCACACACTCCCACCCATGTCAATGTCCATGAATGTAGTGTAACCCATACATAATGCAATACAATGTGAAATTGTCTTTGGTACCATTTACAATGTCCATTACATAATGAATGCAATATAATAATATTTTTAAAACAATCTCAAGCATGTTATGTAAGATAATCAACTCAACTAACATACTTGTATTCACGTAGATATTTAAACAAACACCTAGATGCACATCAATTTACACAACTAGCATGCTTATTACTTCCAACGTGGCAACATATTTATTAATTTTATAAACATAAACACAAGTCAACTACACTAATCATATGTTAAATAAACATTTAGCATACATATTATTTCATAATCACATAACAAGCTAATAATTTTATTAAACTTGATATGCCATTAAAACATCAAGTCATGCTAATATACAATTAACATGTTTTATACCACTAATATTAACTTTCAACAAGTTAATAATAATAGGATTTTACTAATTACAAGGTTAATTATAATAATAATTATGAAATACACTTTACACCTGCCAATTTAAACCCACATGATCTTCACATCAATATTATATTTTACATACGAATTGCCAACAGTATACAATTTATTTAAATCTGGTCCCTTATGCAATTACAAAATATATTAACCATAAAGCAACCACATTATTATTTTGATATAAAGCTTTCTTTAGAGCTTTATTAATAATAGCACTGCTACTATAATCGCATTATAGTAGAATATATAACCTTATATGCCGGCCCAAAAAAACCCGTTAAAAACCGACCCAAGAGTCCACCTGTCAAGCCCAGCCCGCTCACCCTTCCTTTGAAAAAAAATTATATTTTTAGACCATTAAATTTGAAATTTTGAAATAAGTCTTCAAATGTCGGAATTTGAAGTTTTAAAAATTTAGATACTATAAATAATGTATTATTTTCTTTTCCATGTATTAAGCATACAAGTTTTAAAAGGTAGAGTAATGCAAATGATAGATAAGTGAGTATGTGTCAACCTAGTTGGGATGTATTCATTTTATTGGATATAGTTTATCCCTTAATCAAAAATAAAATTATTTATTATTTTATTTTTATCTATTTTGACTCTACTTTTGATTCAAAAATATAATTTATACAAATATTAAATTACAAAAATATTCACTATTTTTAAATGAAGTTGTATATAAAAAATCTGCGAGTAGGCCCGCCCAGAAGGCCAGCTTAGTAAGCTCACGGGTTGGGATGTAGGTAACCTACCCCGGCCGATAACTCACTTGGGTAAGGGCTTGAACCTGCACTACTCAAGTCTGATTCGAAAAAAATTTCATGGGCCTACCCCGGCCCGGCCCGGCCCATGGACAATCCTGAGCATAATAATGCAATAATAATGGTCGCATCACTTGTCTAAATTCAAAGGTTTTAGTTGGTGTATGAGTGGTCCGAGCTAACAACCATGATCTGACATAAGGGAATCAACCACTCCAATTAAATTTTGGAATGATTTATTTTTATATATTATTTTATGTATTACTCTCTTAATATTTTATTAATGTATCGTCTATTTCATAACACACTAATTATTATTCAAGGCAATTAACCTGGTAGAACTGGAATGATGATGACATGCTTAAGTTATAACCAATTAAGCTATATGCTTCCCTAATAAACATTGCACAAGTATTCATGCCACTAGTATATATTAGGACGTGTTTAGAAATTAGGTTTAGGAGGAGAATAAATCCTTCAAAAATGTGGGAAGTTATATAAAACTTTTGCAAGATCGGGTTCTACATATTTGTGAGCGATCTCAATTGTTAAAAGCATAAGTTGTGAAAGAATGGTGTAACATACATATTTATATAATATTTTTCCTCATGTGTGGCCTATTTTGGGTGGTCCAAATATGTGATTTTTGTTTTGTTGTTGTTTTAAAGGAGGATGTCTATTGGAATTTGAACTCATTACTTTTAAACTCTGACTAAGGGTGTTCATGGGTCGGGCTGGATTAGGCCCTGTGGAATTTTTTCTGAGTCAGACTTGGGTAGTGTAGGCCTAAGCTCTTATCCAGGCGAGTTATCGGGTGGGCTCGGCCGGGCTACGGGTAGGGATAGGCTACCCACCACTCACTAGGCGGGCCTTACGAGTGAGCTTGTTGTATGGGTCTTTTTTTATATATATATACAATTTCATTTAAAATGTTTTCAACTTAATTTTTTTTAAGATTACATTTTTGAATTAAAAGTAAACTCAAAATAAGCAAAAAGTAAAGAATGAATAATTTTATTTAAACAAAGTAGAGTCATATATTACCACAAAACTTTCAAAGTTTCAATAGTTAACTTTTTTTCAAACAATTGGGTGGAATGGCAGACAGGCTAGGTGGGCGGGTGGGCTCATGGGTCGGGTTTTTGCGGGCGGACTCATGGACCGGGCTTCAAGGCGGATAATGGGTTTGATGGTAAATTCAAATCCTCTCTTAAAAGATATTGGGCTCGGGGCTCTGGCGGGCCAACTACTGGGCCTATTGGGCTTCGAGGCTATTTTTTCAAACCGAATAACAAGACCCGTGTGTAACTCAGCCCATAAACGCCCCTAACTCTAATATTATGTTGATCACCTACTGTAAGTTAAATAAATGATGTACTATATCACCTGATTCATGCATTTTCCTTACTTTCTTATCTTGATCGAATGACAAAATTGAATCAGGTCGGATATGCTATGAAAAAGTGAAGTTTTTTGGTCTTCTATTTTTTGTTTAATTGTATTGTGACATGTAAAAAAAGTTCTTTGATTGCTTAATCTGAGTTTGTTATTTTCATTATTGGGCTTTCAATAATTCAAAAAAAAAATTTATAGTTTATATTTATTTTCACATGTAATACCGAAAATAATAATGGTCACATCACTTGTCTTAATTCCAGGGATGGCTTCATCTGTTTTGAGCCTAAAGCGATAAATTCAATTGAGATTTTTTTTAAAATTTTCTTTAATAATAGTGTAAATTTGTTTATATTTAATTTTTTTTTTCCGGATGCATATTAATTATTTAGTATTCCTATTGAAGTTTTTCTAACATCTTTTTATATTGATAGTATAACTAATTGACTTAATTTTTAAATTAAATAAAAAATTCCAAAACTTTTAAATTCAAAAAATTATTTGACAAATTATGTTCTCTCGTCATTGACACTCTTATAAAATTATTTTTCTATGAATTTGTCATTACTCACGGAATATATGTTTGATTAAGTTTTTTAAGATTATGATAAAAAAGAACAATATTACATGGACATTATTTAATGACCTTATTTGATGACCTTATCATTTTCTGTCATTAGATTGATAATGGATCCTACTATTAGTTGAGACCCACTATCAATTCAACAGCTACAATTCATCATGTCACCAGATAAGATTACTAAATTAGGTACAAAATATATTTTCTTTTTTTTCCTTGTAAAATGTTATTGTGTAAGTCAAATAAGTTGTAAAAAGTGTACATGTATCGACCTCCAAAAAAACCTTACAACAAATGTAACCGACCCATAATAAAAATTAATAAATAAATAAATTTGAAATTAAAATAAAATAATTGAGAAGTTTCAAAAAATTTATTTTATTCCCACAAATTGTAGATCAGAATTTGAAGTATCCTAAATAGATTGGGTTCGATGTCTTTGAAGTTTCCTACTCCTACATAGATTGTAAAAGTATGTAGAATAGGGACATGATAGAATATTGGGAACTCTTCTAACTGGACTTGGGGAAATTTTTTCTCCGCGTCTCTCCGCACGTTCTCTCGTGTCCTCTATCTTCTTCTTCTTCTTCCTATTCCTCGTGTCCTCCCCAATCTCTCTCCATCTATATATATATAGTTATATTAATAGGGTTTATCAATCTCAACCTCTCATGGGTGTACGCACTGCTTCTCATCAATGGATCCGACCAAGACGCAGCAACGAGAAAAGGAGGATGATGATGATAATGAGGTATATAAAAATAGGTCGCCGCCACATATAATATTAGAGATTAAGATGACTGATGGTCAGAAGAAAGAAGAAGACACTGAGAAACAAAAGAAAGAGAAGGACTTGCAGTCTGATGATGATGTCATATTCGCTTGCTTAACGCACGGTTGCCTCTTTTTGAGTTTGTTTCTGATTATCTTTTCGCTGTTTCTCTATTATCTGTCTCTGCGGCCCTCTTCTGGTGATTACGACAAGGTGGGTGTGGCATTTGTTGCGTCTGCTTGCTACCTTTTAGGTGCTGAGTGTGCTTGGCTTTTGGGGACTTTGATATGCAGCTACGTCGACGACTTCTTTAAACGGCCAAAGAAGGTTAAACCTGCATGGATTTTTCCTGTTGTTTTAATCGCCATTTATAGTATTATTTATTTTTTCATTCTTTACTAATGTCTAGTGTTACACAACTTACACTAGTATCTATATAATGTGTAATAGACTTGAGGGTCATGACTATTGAATCAAACTTATCCATTGAGGTACTAGTGGTTGGTTCCATGCGATACAAACACATAATATGTTTACTTTTCTTGTTTATTATCTTTCTTTGTTTGTGTGCGGGTAAGTTCTTGTTCCCAAGGGAAAAAAAAGAAAGAAATAAAAAGAACATGCTTAGAGGTTTGGTGTTCGCAAAGTTAGCAAGTCCAAAGAACAGGAGCTAAGCCAAAAACAACTATCATCTAAACTTGCTCGGTGAATGAATGATAATTAGGCTTGCAATGTTTAGACTTTGAGTTATCAGGATCCAAATTGAAAACTCCGGGCTTAAATTAATTTAAAAAATCGACGAATTTCGTTCTTTCAATTCCGAATACTTGTTCAAAAAAAAATACATATCGGAATACATTAATATAAATTCAATCGAATCTATGTGTCTCTAAAATTTCAATTCGAACAAATCATATCCTAATTCTCATCCAATTTCATCAAATTATACTCAATTTTATCAAATCCCTATACTATATTTATGTTAATAAGACAAAACCAATCTGGTCGAATTATAAATATATTGAAAAATCATAATATTGAAATATTATTTAACCAATTCGAATTCAAATAGCCAGGCAAAATATCAATATGAAATACACTTTACACCTGCCAATATAAACCCACATGATCTGCACTTCAATATTATATTTTACATACGAATTGCCAACAGTGTACAATTTATTATTTTGATACATACACACATTAACCATAAAGCAACCACATTATTATTTTGATATCCAGCTTTCTTTAGAGCTTTATTAATAATAGCACTGCTACTATAATCACATTATAGTAGAATTTATGAACTTATATGATCAAATTATGCCTTTAGAAGCGATTCATCGATGAGTTTGCTACTGTTAACAAGCCAGTCGAGGTACGATGTTGGATCGGGAACATCCTTGTTGATTTTCTCGTAGTCAATGGACCATTTCGCAAAGCTGGATTGACCCTTTGTTATAATCTGTAAGGAGCCCTTGAAGATCTTGTAGAGTTTCATGGGATCTCCTTCTATTCCATCAGCAGTGATGAGCTTGTTTTCCTCGTCTATTGTGAGCCTTTCTTTAAAAGTCTCCACTTTTCCCTCTAAGGTTATCACAAAACCAAAGTCCAGTCACTTGCAGTTGAATAAATATTAACCCAGTGACTTTAGTCTCTATACTTAAGAATATATACATATTACATACCCTACTTAAATATTTATGTAACAGTGACACTATATTATTATTATTATCACATGGTGTCGTCATTCATAATAAAATTACAAATGTATAAAGTGAATCCCACTACTTCACTAACTACCCATAGGAAAGTGCTAAATAGACTTAAAATTTTGATTTGATGAATCAGTATTATTGAATAGGTAATGGATCTTAATAAATATTGAAATCTAAAGTTAAATCGGTGACAAAAGATCGAACAATGCACAAATTGCAACGCATTAAGATGTCAATGCCCATGAGTGAATGTGTTCCCGATAGGTCTATCTTAAGTATTTTAGTGCAAATCATATATATATTTCTTTCAAAGCACATCAAGACCAACATCGAGTAGTTTGTCCACTTCCACCAGTTCTGACTTCCTACCGAAGTATAATCATACTTCTTTTTTTTTTGGAAAGAGACCCTGTTGTCAACCACGGTTTGTTTGAGATCCGTTGCTGGGCATGTGAACTTCTACTTCTTAGTAAACATGCTTATTCCTAGGATTGACCAGGTCATTCGGTCACTGTCTAATGAATTAGTGAGGTTCACTTTATCCACTTAGGGCATGTTTGGTTGAAGGATAAGAGTAGTATAAGGGGCTGGTATAAGGGAAATAGTACGTAGAGTCCACTTTATACCTTGTTTATTTGACATTTTTCAATCAGTATTATTTTTCGGGTCGTAGTACCGACCCGGTGTGAATAGTGACTTAAATGCCTTCTATATGGTACTAAGCAATACCACCTACCAGGTGGTATTATCTTCCCGGTATAAGTGAAAGGATTGTATAAACGAGTAAAATGACACAAATGCCCTCCTATGTGAAGAGTTCACATATAAAAAAATTATTTTGAATTTTTCTTTGTATTATGTTTAAGCGTACGGTGTCACCGGTTTTTTTTTTAATTTTTTTAAAAAAAAAATATTTTGAAGCGTACGGTGTCACCGATTTTTTAAAAATTTTTTTTAAAAAAAATTATTTTGAATTTTTTCCTTGTATTATGTTTAAGCGTACGGTGTCACCGATTTTTTTTTTAAAAAAATTATTTTGAAATTTTTTTTGTATTATGTTTAAGCGTACAGTGAATCATTTTAAATTTTTTCCTTATATTATGTTTAAGTGTACGGTGTTAACGATTTTTTAAAAAAAATTATTTTAAATTTTTTCCTTGTATTATGTTTAAGGCTATGGTATCACCGATTTTTTTAAATTTTTTTTACTGTATGACCGATTCATAACATTAGATTATTTATTATACCAAACATTGTGCAAAAGCGTTACACAAACGGAGTAATGGAATGGAAGATGTTAATGGTAAAATGGTATATTTGTTATATAAGATGTGATATAATAGATGGTTATTTGTGGGACCCATCATAGTACTTATTGAACAAACAAACAAGGAGAATGATAGGATACAAGTTTAAGACCGGATATAGTATACCATTTGATTGGAGTGGAATGAAAATGATTTCTAATACCACCCAAATTTAATACTACAAACAAACATGCCCTTATAAAATTATTATTAGATAATAACACCACGTCAAAGTGATAATATCGTATCGTACATTCAATGTTTTACATAAAATACCATGTCAAAATAATGTTTATACCCTTCTACCTCTTAAGCCTTTAATTTTTAACAAATTTGTTAATCCAGTTAACAGTTGCACTTCAATCCAAAATCACAAAGAGTTATGTGAGTTTCTAATAAAATAAAATAATAATTTTAATTTTTTCTATGGTAAAAAATAAAAAAATAAAACATGTTTGGTAGTTATTTATGTTTAACAAATAAACAAAACAAAAACAAAAAACATGTTTGACCCAACTATTAAATTTATATTATTAAACTAAAAATTAAAAAAAGAAAACATAGATCCACACTAAATCACAACATACAACTCGATCACACTGAAACTCTATCACAATATTCAATTGATTAACTTGAAATTCAAACACACATAGATCCACACTTGCACACACCAACGCAGACACAGATCCACACTTGTCTTCTTGTTGGCCTAGGCTTTTAGCAGTAAGTAAGATATAATTTATTGTTGGATAATAGTTTTTTATCTGTGCTCTTTTCTATTGTAAGACACTTTTATAATAATTTTGAAATTAGCAACAACAGCTCATACTGGAAATTAAATAGACTCCTCTAATATTTTTATGAGTTGTGTTTTCCTTACCATGAACAAATGTCCAGAGCTTAACAGAACCATCTGTCTTCCAGTCACCTTCATGTACTTCAACGTTGTGCAACTTTTCAGAGCACAAATTTGGCATTTGGTGTGCCTTACCACCCCAGCTGTGGAAAAACTCATCAGCATCACATTTTATCTCAACTTCAGCCTCAACTTTACCAGCAAGATTAGCCATTTTTTGTCTTAAAAATACAGTCACAAACCCACCAAGTATAACTCTCAAGACATAAGAGAGGAGAGAGAAAGTGGTGAAAGACAATGCCAATTGCCTAGTCTTTGTACCTTATATAGAGGTCACATTTGAGTCTGCCCTTGTGAGCCAATTGCACGTAATCATTTGCTAACCAATAATTCAATGAGTCCCAATTACTAGACCCAATACAGCCCAACATACATCAATGTACAGTACTGGGATATGCTTGTAAGGTCACTTGTCAACATTTGTAGTGTTTTTTTGAGAAAAATAAGACATGAACGTGTCGAGTCATTTGTTTGGTGGTGAGTGTATCAGGTCCAGCCATTTTTTTTTTTTTTTGATAACTCAGGTCCAGCCATTTAACACTCGAATTTACTAATGCCTAAACTTAAAAGGAAAAGTTTACGGTACCGAATGAGGTACCGTACTGTCGGTTACAACAATTTCAGATTAAGTTACAATTTTTTTAATGTGTAAGTTACAATTTTTTTGACCTGTAAATTATAATTTTTAAAGATCAAGTTACAACTGCTCAAAGAAGTCCATAATCGATCATGTGCATCTGTGATCGATCATAGACCCTTGACCGATCATAAACTTCTCTTGAACAGTTGTAATTTCTTCCTTTTGAATTATAACTTTATCAAAAAATAGTAACCAACGGTACAGTACTGAAGTCGGTACCGAAGTCGATAACGTCAAATTCTACAAACTTAAATCCATTAATTTTGAGTGTCATGTAATCTTATCGTGTTTAGAATATTGTGAGGCCTACACACATATCGTACTAGATATTAATTGTATGGTACAGGCTCTTCCACCATGACTAATCTTTCAAATGGTGGAAGGCAGTGATAGGTACATGCTTCACCCAATTTGGTAGTGACCCTTCCATTGATGGAACACGAGATACGAAGCCTTAGATATGCATATCTTGAGTTTAGAAATTTGTGTCCGTCAATAAGAAATTTCAATCAATTTTTCCAAGGAAAATTAATACTTCGTTAAAAATAAGAGAAAAATCTTTAAAAGAGTAAAATTAAAAAGAAATGTTAATTGTGAATTTTTTATTTAAGTAAAACAAATTTCGCCGTAAAAGTATTTTGGAGGAGTGAGGTCTTCGCGCATAATTTTTCCAACTAATTTTTGTCCACGAAAAATTAATTTCGTACTTAAAACTCATCCACATATTCTATTCTTGTCGAAAACAAATCTTTCTTGGAAAAACTTTTTTTTACGACCAAAATAACATATAAAAAGTTCCTCGGTAATAATGATTTTTCTTGTGGTGAGGGTTGTTTCTAAATTTTATAATGGTTGATCCGTATTTGAAATTTCATATGTACAAATAATCGGTATTTTATGAGCAGCAAAAATGTTATCTAATATTGCAGCCTAACTTTTCTTATTTCTTTTTATTAGCTCCAACAAATTCTGTTAGTTTTGAAAAAAAAAAAATTGTCCAAGTCGAATCACTACTCAAGCTTCACACACCAACTACCTATTGTCACAAGGTGACAACACTTTCTAAAAACGTATTATAATTAAGATTATGTTATATTTTACTAAACTAATATCATTTCCTCGGAAATAGAAGGTGATTTATTATTTTTATTTTTTTATATATATCAGAAGGGTGGTTCATATTCACTAAGCCCAAAATTCAATGCTTAGTGGGTGGAGTGGAGCGTAGCGTAACGAAAGGAAAGTAGTGAAATGGAGCGTGAGTTCAATATAGTTGAAAAGTAGAGCAACGCTCCCTCCCTGGCCCTTCACCAATATCTATTATCAATTGTGAGGGTTTCTAATGGGCTTCTTTGAAGCTAGCTTAAATATATAGTTTTTAAGAGATTTGGTGTAAAAGAAGTGAAGTCCGTTTGGACACTGGCTTTGTTACCAATTTATGTAATAGTTTTTTGGACTCAAAAGAGCTTATGTAGGCTGATTCAAAAAGTTAATTTTATGATCTTTTCCTTCGACTTTTTGAAATTTTGTCACGAGTCTCACATAATTTTTTAGTTTATTATATTTATAAAATATTACTATTATGTAAAAAAATTTAAAATTCATATTTTGGGAACTATTATACATAATCTATAATAGGGGTGTCCATAGGCCAGGTTATCTACGGGTCCTATTATCCGGCCTGAAAAAAATAGGACTGAAGTCCGATAATTGGCCCGCCTAAGCCTGAGCCTAATATCTTTCAAGAGAGGGTTTGAGCTTACCCTCAAACCCATTAGTCGGGCCATGAGCCCGCCCATCTGCCCTTCCACCCAATTGTTTAAAAAAATTGAGCATTGAAATTTTAAAAATTTGGTAGTAATATATGACTCTACTTTATTTAAATAAAATTATTCATTATTTACATCCATTTTGACTCTACTTCTAAGGGAAATACATGATTTTAAAAAATATTAAGTTGATTTTTTTTAAATGAAATTGTATATATATATATAAAGGCCCGTCCATTGAGTGCGCGGGGTTGAATTGCTGGTAGCCTACCTCTACTTGAAGCCCGGCCCAACCGGCCAAATAACTCCCCCGGGTAAGGGCTTGGGCCTACGCTACCCAGACCCAACCCGAAAAAAAATTCGCGAGCCTAGCCCGTCCCGGCCCATGGACACTCCTAATCTATATATACATATAATTTTTTTTTTTATTTTGAAATGAAAAAGCCAAAAAAATTAGAAAGTCACTCCAAACGGACTTTTATAACTTTTTCAACTTTTTAAATAACACTTCAAACGGTTTGGGGAGACTTTTTTAACTCTAACTTTTTTGCGGTATTTTTTAAACCGTAACTTTTCGCTTAAAAAAGTCAGTTTCAAACAGTTCTATTATATTGGGGTGCAGCAGGAGGCTAATTAACCCTCGCTATATAGTATTGAGTATATTGTGGATTTTTAATGAATATACGGTATATGAATTTTATCAAGATTTGGGATATTAGATTTACTCCGACTAAGTTTTTTAGTTAGACCAAATTTAGGGTTATTAATCAATGCCTATAAATAAATTGTAACCGTATTAAGATTCTAATATAATGAAACCACCGTTCTTGTAGACTTATGAAGAATTCCTATTGAACCATTCAATTCTTGTATTTATTATTTGTTATTGTTCTCTTTTTTTTTTTTTCTTGATTATTCATTGCGTGAGCACCCAATACTCCTTGAAGCAATAAAAAATCCCGGCAACCAAAGTCCTTCAAAATGGAGTAGGTCACTCTGACTGAACCACTCTATATCTGTGTGTTGCTTGTGTTGATCTCATATTTATATTTTACTACATTTATTATATATATTAATTACTCAACAGGTAGTGCATAAAACCAATTTGTGCACTATAAGTTTGACGCCGTCTATTGGAAGGACAAATTTTCACCCAACCACATTTTTTTCTGTATCTATGGCGATCACCATCAGATCCATGAATCAGCCTGAGGACGATCCACCACACGAAGAGGAGGTCATACCTCCCCCAGCCAATCTTGTTCCGAACTCGCAACAAATGTTACTTGTGACGCCCCAAAATCTAAGTGTCTGTAATTACCTCGTTGATCACTCATCAACCCGCAAAATACACATGGATACCATGTAATTCAATACCACGCCGTTATGCCCTATTTACGGAGATCCATAACTTAACAAAATTCGGGCAGAGCCTTCTTTGTACTGGGAACTCTACCCAAAATGCAACATGTGCAATCATACAATATTGACCACACCGGTACATTCATCCTTACTCAATTGCATAGTATTGGATACTACAATAATCATCATTACTACGTACATTCATTCATAAAAGAATAAATGTCTCAAAAGATTCTCATATACATGTTTTTTAAATATAAACAAGTTTTTGTTACAAAAATTATACAAGACAAAAAGTAAACATATACAAAAAAAATACAACGTCAAAATAAAAGTCATAGTTCGACTCTGTCGTCAAAGCGAACCCGTAGTAGGGCCTTCGGTGAAAGCACATGGTATACTTGAAAATTGTTCCCATAAAGGGTGAGTCAAAGCTCAATAAGGTAACTCATATAGAGAATATCTCTCAATCCAAATGTATATAAAATGTCACATGCAACAATCATTTCATGCATTCATTCAAATATGTATATTATGAAAAAATGTCATAAATTATGTCATGTCATGAGATGAGACTCACACAAGCAATACCAACACCAAGCCCCATCTCGGGCTCCCATAACACATGCAATGTCATACGTATGTATTCGGGCATTCCAAGCCCCGTCATTGGTGTTATGTACACTCAAAGACTAATTAATTCATTTTCTTGTATCTTAATGGGGAAATGATTTATGGTATTACACCAATGAGACACCACATCATCAACGGATTTTCAGGACATTCCACCTGCGGCTCTGTTTTCGCCGTTACACTTTTCTGGAATTGTACTGCTGGAAAATGTATAAACCAAGTTAACGGATCTTGCACCCAATGGAGAATTTAACCCTTCTTGCTATACCCCGACACGTTATCCATTAATTTTCCGTGCGACTCAGTCGGACCTTGGTGCGACTTTCTCAAGCCCACAATCAATCACCTATGTGGTGATTGATCTCATACCATGCACACACTCCCACCCATGTCAATGTCCATGAATGTAGTGTAACCCATACATAATGCAATACAATGTGAAATTGTCTTTGGTACCATTTACAATGTCCATTACATAATGAATGCAATATAATAATATTTTTAAAACAATCTCAAGCATGTTATGTAAGATAATCAACTCAACTAACATACTTGTATTCACGTAGATATTTAAACAAACACCTAGATGCACATCAATTTACACAACTAGCATGCTTATTACTTCCAACGTGGCAACATATTTATTAATTTTATAAACATAAACACAAGTCAACTACACTAATCATATGTTAAATAAACATTTAGCATACATATTATTTCATAATCACATAACAAGCTAATAATTTTATTAAACTTGATATGCCATTAAAACATCAAGTCATGCTAATATACAATTAACATGTTTTATACCACTAATATTAACTTTCAACAAGTTAATAATAATAGGATTTTACTAATTACAAGGTTAATTATAATAATAATTATGAAATACACTTTACACCTGCCAATTTAAACCCACATGATCTTCACATCAATATTATATTTTACATACGAATTGCCAACAGTATACAATTTATTTAAATCTGGTCCCTTATGCAATTACAAAATATATTAACCATAAAGCAACCACATTATTATTTTGATATAAAGCTTTCTTTAGAGCTTTATTAATAATAGCACTGCTACTATAATCGCATTATAGTAGAATATATAACCTTATATGCCGGCCCAAAAAAACCCGTTAAAAACCGACCCAAGAGTCCACCTGTCAAGCCCAGCCCGCTCACCCTTCCTTTGAAAAAAAATTATATTTTTAGACCATTAAATTTGAAATTTTGAAATAAGTCTTCAAATGTCGGAATTTGAAGTTTTAAAAATTTAGATACTATAAATAATGTATTATTTTCTTTTCCATGTATTAAGCATACAAGTTTTAAAAGGTAGAGTAATGCAAATGATAGATAAGTGAGTATGTGTCAACCTAGTTGGGATGTATTCATTTTATTGGATATAGTTTATCCCTTAATCAAAAATAAAATTATTTATTATTTTATTTTTATCTATTTTGACTCTACTTTTGATTCAAAAATATAATTTATACAAATATTAAATTACAAAAATATTCACTATTTTTAAATGAAGTTGTATATAAAAAATCTGCGAGTAGGCCCGCCCAGAAGGCCAGCTTAGTAAGCTCACGGGTTGGGATGTAGGTAACCTACCCCGGCTCAGCCCGGCCGATAACTCACTTGGGTAAGGGCTTGAACCTGCACTACTCAAGTCTGATTCGAAAAAAATTTCATGGGCCTACCCCGGCCCGGCCCGGCCCATGGACAATCCTGAGCATAATAATGCAATAATAATGGTCGCATCACTTGTCTAAATTCAAAGGTTTTAGTTGGTGTATGAGTGGTCCGAGCTAACAACCATGATCTGACATAAGGGAATCAACCACTCCAATTAAATTTTGGAATGATTTATTTTTATATATTATTTTATGTATTACTCTCTTAATATTTTATTAATGTATCGTCTATTTCATAACACACTAATTATTATTCAAGGCAATTAACCTGGTAGAACTGGAATGATGATGACATGCTTAAGTTATAACCAATTAAGCTATATGCTTCCCTAATAAACATTGCACAAGTATTCATGCCACTAGTATATATTAGGACGTGTTTAGAAATTAGGTTTAGGAGGAGAATAAATCCTTCAAAAATGTGGGAAGTTATATAAAACTTTTGCAAGATCGGGTTCTACATATTTGTGAGCGATCTCAATTGTTAAAAGCATAAGTTGTGAAAGAATGGTGTAACATACATATTTATATAATATTTTTCCTCATGTGTGGCCTATTTTGGGTGGTCCAAATATGTGATTTTTGTTTTGTTGTTGTTTTAAAGGAGGATGTCTATTGGAATTTGAACTCATTACTTTTAAACTCTGACTAAGGGTGTTCATGGGTCGGGCTGGATTAGGCCCTGTGGAATTTTTTCTGAGTCAGACTTGGGTAGTGTAGGCCTAAGCTCTTATCCAGGCGAGTTATCGGGTGGGCTCGGCCGGGCTACGGGTAGGGATAGGCTACCCACCACTCACTAGGCGGGCCTTACGAGTGAGCTTGTTGTATGGGTCTTTTTTTATATATATATACAATTTCATTTAAAATGTTTTCAACTTAATTTTTTTTAAGATTACATTTTTGAATTAAAAGTAAACTCAAAATAAGCAAAAAGTAAAGAATGAATAATTTTATTTAAACAAAGTAGAGTCATATATTACCACAAAACTTTCAAAGTTTCAATAGTTAACTTTTTTTCAAACAATTGGGTGGAATGGCAGACAGGCTAGGTGGGCGGGTGGGCTCATGGGTCGGGTTTTTGCGGGCGGACTCATGGACCGGGCTTCAAGGCGGGTAATGGGTTTGATGGTAAATTCAAATCCTCTCTTAAAAGATATTGGGCTCGGGGCTCTGGCGGGCCAACTACTGGGCCTATTGGGCTTCGAGGCTATTTTTTCAAACCGAATAACAAGACCCGTGTGTAACTCAGCCCATAAACGCCCCTAACTCTAATATTATGTTGATCACCTACTGTAAGTTAAAAAAATGATGTACTATATCACCTGATTCATGCATTTTCCTTACTTTCTTATCTTGATCGAATGACAAAATTGAATCAGGTCGGATATGCTAAGAAAAAGTGAAGTTTTTTGGTCTTCTATTTTTTGTTTAATTGTATTGTGACATGTAAAAAAAGTTCTTTGATTGCTTAATCTGAGTTTGTTATTTTCATTATTGGGCTTTCAATAATTCAAAAAAAAAATTTATAGTTTATATTTATTTTCACATGTAATACCGAAAATAATAATGGTCACATCACTTGTCTTAATTCCAGGGATGGCTTCATCTGTTTTGAGCCTAAAGCGATAAATTCAATTGAGATTTTTTTTAAAATTTTCTTTAATAATAGTGTAAATTTGTTTATATTTATTTTTTTTTTTCCGGATGCATATTAATTATTTAGTATTCCTATTGAAGTTTTTCTAACATCTTTTTATATTGATAGTATAACTAATTGACTTAATTTTTAAATTAAATAAAAAATTCCAAAACTTTTAAATTCAAAAAATTATTTGACAAATTATGTTCTCTCGTCATTGACACTCTTATAAAATTATTTTTCTATGAATTTGTCATTACTCACGGAATATATGTTTGATTAAGTTTTTTAAGATTATGATAAAAAAGAACAATATTACATGGACATTATTTAATGACCTTATTTGATGACCTTATCATTTTCTGTCATTAGATTGATAATGGATCCTACTATTAGTTGAGACCCACTATCAATTCAACAGCTACAATTCATCATGTCACCAGATAAGATTACTAAATTAGGTACAAAATATATTTTCTTTTTTTTCCTTGTAAAATGTTATTGTGTAAGTCAAATAAGTTGTAAAAAGTGTACATGTATCGACCTCCAAAAAAACCTTACAACAAATGTAACCGACCCATAATAAAAATTAATAAATAAATAAATTTGAAATTAAAATAAAATAATTGAGAAGTTTCAAAAAATTTATTTTATTCCCACAAATTGTAGATCAGAATTTGAAGTCTCCTAAATAGATTGGGTTCGATGTCTTTGAAGTTTCCTACTCCTACATAGATTGTAAAAGTATGTAGAATAGGGACATGATAGAATATTGGGAACTCTTCTAACTGGACTTGGGGAAATTTTTTCTCCGCGTCTCTCCGCACGTTCTCTCGTGTCCTCTATCTTCTTCTTCTTCTTCCTATTCCTCGTGTCCTCCCCAATCTCTCTCCATCTATATATATATAGTTATATTAATAGGGTTTATCAATCTCAACCTCTCATGGGTGTACGCACTGCTTCTCATCAATGGATCCGACCAAGACGCAGCAACGAGAAAAGGAGGATGATGATGATAATGAGGTATATAAAAATAGGTCGCCGCCACATATAATATTAGAGATTAAGATGACTGATGGTCAGAAGAAAGAAGAAGACACTGAGAAACAAAAGAAAGAGAAGGACTTGCAGTCTGATGATGATGTCATATTCGCTTGCTTAACGCACGGTTGCCTCTTTTTGAGTTTGTTTCTGATTATCTTTTCGCTGTTTCTCTATTATCTGTCTCTGCGGCCCTCTTCTGGTGATTACGACAAGGTGGGTGTGGCATTTGTTGCGTCTGCTTGCTACCTTTTAGGTGCTGAGTGTGCTTGGCTTTTGGGGACTTTGATATGCAGCTACGTCGACGACTTCTTTAAACGGCCAAAGAAGGTTAAACCTGCATGGATTTTTCCTGTTGTTTTAATCGCCATTTATAGTATTATTTATTTTTTCATTCTTTACTAATGTCTAGTGTTACACAACTTACACTAGTATCTATATAATGTGTAATAGACTTGAGGGTCATGACTATTGAATCAAACTTATCCATTGAGGTACTAGTGGTTGGTTCCATGCGATACAAACACATAATATGTTTACTTTTCTTGTTTATTATCTTTCTTTGTTTGTGTGCGGGTAAGTTCTTGTTCCCAAGGGAAAAAAAAGAAAGAAATAAAAAGAACATGCTTAGAGGTTTGGTGTTCGCAAAGTTAGCAAGTCCAAAGAACAGGAGCTAAGCCAAAAACAACTATCATCTAAACTTGCTCGGTGAATGAATGATAATTAGGCTTGCAATGTTTAGACTTTGAGTTATCAGGATCCAAATTGAAAACTCCGGGCTTAAATTAATTTAAAAAATCGACGAATTTCGTTCTTTCAATTCCGAATACTTGTTCAAAAAAAAATACATATCGGAATACATTAATATAAATTCAATCGAATCTATGTGTCTCTAAAATTTCAATTCGAACAAATCATATCCTAATTCTCATCCAATTTCATCAAATTATACTCAATTTTATCAAATCCCTATACTATATTTATGTTAATAAGACAAAACCAATCTGGTCGAATTATAAATATATTGAAAAATCATAATATTGAAATATTATTTAACCAATTCGAATTCAAATAGCCAAGCAAAATATCAATATGAAATACACTTTACACCTGCCAATATAAACCCACATGATCTGCACTTCAATATTATATTTTACATACGAATTGCCAACAGTGTACAATTTATTATTTTGATACATACACACATTAACCATAAAGCAACCACATTATTATTTTGATATCCAGCTTTCTTTAGAGCTTTATTAATAATAGCACTGCTACTATAATCACATTATAGTAGAATATATGAACTTATATGATCAAATTATGCCTTTAGAAGCGATTCATCGATGAGTTTGCTACTGTTAACAAGCCAGTCGAGGTACGATGTTGGATCGGGAACATCCTTGTTGATTTTCTCGTAGTCAATGGACCATTTCGCAAAGCTGGATTGACCCTTTGTTATAATCTGTAAGGAGCCCTTGAAGATCTTGTAGAGTTTCATGGGATCTCCTTCTATTCCATCAGCAGTGATGAGCTTGTTTTCCTCGTCTATTGTGAGCCTTTCTTTAAAAGTCTCCACTTTTCCCTCTAAGGTTATCACAAAACCAAAGTCCAGTCACTTGCAGTTGAATAAATATTAACCCAGTGACTTTAGTCTCTATACTTAAGAATATATACATATTACATACCCTACTTAAATATTTATGTAACAGTGACACTATATTATTATTATTATCACATGGTGTCGTCATTCATAATAAAATTACAAATGTATAAAGTGAATCCCACTACTTCACTAACTACCCATAGGAAAGTGCTAAATAGACTTAAAATTTTGATTTGATGAATCAGTATTATTGAATAGGTAATGGATCTTAATAAATATTGAAATCTAAAGTTAAATCGGTGACAAAAGATCGAACAATGCACAAATTGCAACGCATTAAGATGTCAATGCCCATGAGTGAATGTGTTCCCGATAGGTCTATCTTAAGTATTTTAGTGCAAATCATATCTATATTTCTTTCAAAGCACATCAAGACCAACATCGAGTAGTTTGTCCACTTCCACCAGTTCTGACTTCCTACCGAAGTATAATCATACTTCTTTTTTTTTTGGAAAGAGACCCTGTTGTCAACCACGGTTTGTTTGAGATCCGTTGCTGGGCATGTGAACTTCTACTTCTTAGTAAACATGCTTATTCCTAGGATTGACCAGGTCATTCGGTCACTGTCTAATGAATTAGTGAGGTTCACTTTATCCACTTAGGGCATGTTTGGTTGAAGGATAAGAGTAGTATAAGGGGCTGGTATAAGGGAAATAGTACGTAGAGTCCACTTTATACCTTGTTTATTTGACATTTTTCAATCAGTATTATTTTTCGGGTCATAGTACCGACCCGGTGTGAATAGTGACTTAAATGCCTTCTATATGGTACTAAGCAATACCACCTACCAGGTGGTATTATCTTCCCGGTATAAGTGAAAGGATTGTATAAACGAGTAAAATGACACAAATGCCCTCCTATGTGAAGAGTTCACATATAAAAAAATTATTTTGAATTTTTCTTTGTATTATGTTTAAGCGTACGGTGTCACCGGTTTTTTTTTTAATTTTTTTAAAAAAAAAATATTTTGAAGCGTACGGTGTCACCGATTTTTTAAAAATTTTTTTTAAAAAAAATTATTTTGAATTTTTTCCTTGTATTATGTTTAAGCGTACGGTGTCACCGATTTTTTTTTAAAAAAAATTATTTTGAAAATTTTCTTTGTATTATGTTTAAGCGTACAGTGAATCATTTTAAATTTTTTCCTTATATTATGTTTAAGTGTACGGTGTTAACGATTTTTTAAAAAAAATTATTTTAAATTTTTTCCTTGTATTATGTTTAAGGCTATGGTATCACCGATTTTTTTAAATTTTTTTTACTGTATGACCGATTCATAACATTAGATTATTTATTATACCAAACATTGTGCAAAAGCGTTACACAAACGGAGTAATGGAATGGAAGATGTTAATGGTAAAATGGTATATTTGTTATATAAGATGTGATATAATAGATGGTTATTTGTGGGACCCATCATAGTACTTATTGAACAAACAAACAAGGAGAATGATAGGATACAAGTTTAAGACCGGATATAGTATACCATTTGATTGGAGGGGAATGAAAATGATTTCTAATACCACCCAAATTTAATACTACAAACAAACATGCCCTTATAAAATTATTATTAGATAATAACACCACGTCAAAGTGATAATATCGTATCGTACATTCAATGTTTTACATAAAATACCATGTCAAAATAATGTTTATACCCTTCTACCTCTTAAGCCTTTAATTTTTAACAAATTTGTTAATCCAGTTAACAGTTGCACTTCAATCCAAAATCACAAAGAGTTATGTGAGTTTCTAATAAAATAAAATAATAATTTTAATTTTTTCTATGGTAAAAAATAAAAAAATAAAACATGTTTGGTAGTTATTTATGTTTAACAAATAAACAAAACAAAAACAAAAAACATGTTTGACCCAACTATTAAATTTATATTATTAAACTAAAAATTAAAAAAAGAAAACATAGATCCACACTAAATCACAACATACAACTCGATCACACTGAAACTCTATCACAATATTCAATTGATTAACTTGAAATTCAAACACACATAGATCCACACTTGCACACACCAACGCAGACACAGATCCACACTTGTCTTCTTGTTGGCCTAGGCTTTTAGCAGTAAGTAAGATATAATTTATTGTTGGATAATAGTTTTTTATCTGTGCTCTTTTCTATTGTAAGACACTTTTATAATAATTTTGAAATTAGCAACAGCAGCTCATACTGGAAATTAAATAGACTCCTCTAATATTTTTATGAGTTGTGTTTTCCTTACCATGAACAAATGTCCAGAGCTTAACAGAACCATCTGTCTTCCAGTCACCTTCATGTACTTCAACGTTGTGCAACTTTTCAGAGCACAAATTTGGCATTTGGTGTGCCTTACCACCCCAGCTGTGGAAAAACTCATCAGCATCACATTTTATCTCAACTTCAGCCTCAACTTTACCAGCAAGATTAGCCATTTTTTGTCTTAAAAATACAGTCACAAACCCACCAAGTATAACTCTCAAGACATAAGAGAGGAGAGAGAAAGTGGTGAAAGACAATGCCAATTGCCTAGTCTTTGTACCTTATATAGAGGTCACATTTGAGTCTGCCCTTGTGAGCCAATTGCACGTAATCATTTGCTAACCAATAATTCAATGAGTCCCAATTACTAGACCCAATACAGCCCAACATACATCAATGTACAGTACTGGGATATGCTTGTAAGGTCACTTGTCAACATTTGTAGTGTTTTTTTGAGAAAAATAAGACATGAACGTGTCGAGTCATTTGTTTGGTGGTGAGTGTATCAGGTCCAGCCATTTTTTTTTTTTTTTGATAACTCAGGTCCAGCCATTTAACACTCGAATTTACTAATGCCTAAACTTAAAAGGAAAAGTTTACGGTACCGAATGAGGTACCGTACTGTCGGTTACAACAATTTCAGATTAAGTTACAATTTTTTTAATGTGTAAGTTACAATTTTTTTGACCTGTAAATTATAATTTTTAAAGATCAAGTTACAACTGCTCAAAGAAGTCCATAATCGATCATGTGCATCTGTGATCGATCATAGACCCTTGACCGATCATAAACTTCTCTTGAACAGTTGTAATTTCTTCCTTTTGAATTATAACTTTATCAAAAAATAGTAACCAACGGTACAGTACTGAAGTCGGTACCGAAGTCGATAACGTCAAATTCTACAAACTTAAATCCATTAATTTTGAGTGTCATGTAATCTTATCGTGTTTAGAATATTGTGAGGCCTACACACATATCGTACTAGATATTAATTGTATGGTACAGGCTCTTCCACCATGACTAATCTTTCAAATGGTGGAAGGCAGTGATAGGTACATGCTTCACCCAATTTGGTAGTGACCCTTCCATTGATGGAACACGAGATACGAAGCCTTAGATATGCATATCTTGAGTTTAGAAATTTGTGTCCGTCAATAAGAAATTTCAATCAATTTTTCCAAGGAAAATTAATACTTCGTTAAAAATAAGAGAAAAATCTTTAAAAGAGTAAAATTAAAAAGAAATGTTAATTGTGAATTTTTTATTTAAGTAAAACAAATTTCGCCGTAAAAGTATTTTGGAGGAGTGAGGTCTTCGCGCATAATTTTTCCAACTAATTTTTGTCCACGAAAAATTAATTTCGTACTTAAAACTCATCCACATATTCTATTCTTGTCGAAAACAAATCTTTCTTGGAAAAACTTTTTTTTACGACCAAAATAACATATAAAAAGTTCCTCGGTAATAATGATTTTTCTTGTGGTGAGGGTTGTTTCTAAATTTTATAATGGTTGATCCGTATTTGAAATTTCATATGTACAAATAATCGGTATTTTATGAGCAGCAAAAATGTTATCTAATATTGCAGCCTAACTTTTCTTATTTCTTTTATTAGCTCCAACAAATTCTGTTAGTTTTGAAAAAAAAATTGTCCAAGTCGAATCACTACTCAAGCTTCACACACCAACTACCTATTGTCACAAGGTGACAACACTTTCTAAAAACGTATTATAATTAAGATTACGTTATATTTTACTAAACTAATATCATTTCCTCGGAAATAGAAGGTGATTTATTATTTTTATTTTTTTATATATATCAGAAGGGTGGTTCATATTCACTAAGCCCAAAATTCAATGCTTAGTGGGTGGAGTGGAGCGTAGCGTAACGAAAGGAAAGTAGTGAAATGGAGCGTGAGTTCAATATAGTTGAAAAGTAGAGCAACGCTCCCTCCCTGGCCCTTCACCAATATCTATTATCAATTGTGAGGGTTTCTAATGGGCTTCTTTGAAGCTAGCTTAAATATATAGTTTTTAAGAGATTTGGTGTAAAAGAAGTGAAGTCCGTTTGGACACTGGCTTTGTTACCAATTTATGTAATAGTTTTTTGGACTCAAAAGAGCTTATGTAGGCTGATTCAAAAAGTTAATTTTATGATCTTTTCTTTCGACTTTTTGAAATTTTGTCACGAGTCTCACATAATTTTTTAGTTTATTATATTTATAAAATATTACTATTATGTAAAAAAATTTAAAATTCATATTTTGGGAACTATTATACATAATCTATAATAGGGGTGTCCATAGGCCAGGTTATCTACGGGTCCTATTATCCGGCCTGAAAAAAATAGGACTGAAGTCCGATAATTGGCCCGCCTAAGCCTGAGCCTAATATCTTTCAAGAGAGGGTTTGAGCTTACCCTCAAACCCATTAGTCGGGCCATGAGCCCGCCCATTTGCCCTTCCACCCAATTGTTTAAAAAAATTGAGCATTGAAATTTTAAAAATTTGGTAGTAATATAT
This sequence comes from Ilex aquifolium, assembly GCA_951799425.1. NCBI lineage: Eukaryota > Viridiplantae > Streptophyta > Magnoliopsida > Aquifoliales > Aquifoliaceae > Ilex > Ilex aquifolium. The sequence continues at coordinate 39,095,060 of OX637397.1, read as the reverse complement.
GACTCTACTTTATTTAAATAAAATTATTCATTATTTACATCCATTTTGACTCTACTTCTAAGGGAAATACATGATTTTAAAAAATATTAAGTTGATTTTTTTTAAATGAAATTGTATATATATATATAAAGGCCCGTCCATTGAGTGCGCGGGGTTGAATTGCTGGTAGCCTACCTCTACTTGAAGCCCGGCCCAACCGGCCAAATAACTCCCCCGGGTAAGGGCTTGGGCCTACGCTACCCAGACCCAACCCGAAAAAAAATTCGCGAGCCTAGCCCGTCCCGGCCCATGGACACTCCTAATCTATATATACATATAATTTTTTTTTTATTTTGAAATGAAAAAGCCAAAAAAATTAGAAAGTCACTCCAAACGGACTTTTATAACTTTTTCAACTTTTTAAATAACACTTCAAACGGTTTGGGGAGACTTTTTTAACTCTAACCTTTTTGCGGTATTTTTTAAACCGTAACTTTTCACTTAAAAAAGTCAGTTTCAAACAGTTCTATTATATTGGGGTGCAGCAGGAGGCTAATTAACCCTCGCTATATAGTATTGAGTATATTGTGGATTTTTAATGAATATACGGTATATGAATTTTATCAAGATTTGGGATATTAGATTTACCCCGACTAAGTTTTTTAGTTAGACCAAATTTAGGGTTATTAATCAATGCCTATAAATAAATTGTAACCGTATTAAGATTCTAATATAATGAAACCACCGTTCTTGTAGACTTATGAAGAATTCATATTGAACCATTCAATTCTTGTATTTATTATTTGTTATTGTTCTCTTTTTTTTTTTTTCTTGATTATTCATTGCGTGAGCACCCAATACTCCTTGAAGCAATAAAAAATCCCGGCAACCAAAGTCCTTCAAAATGGAGTAGGTCACTCTGACTGAACCACTCTATATCTGTGTGTTGCTTGTGTTGATCTCATATTTATATTTTACTACATTTATTATATATATTAATTACTCAACAGGTAGTGCATAAAACCAATTTGTGCACTATAAGTTTGACGCCGTCTATTGGAAGGACAAATTTTCACCCAACCACATTTTTTTCTGTATCTATGGCGATCACCATCAGATCCATGAATCAGCCTGAGGACGATCCACCACACGAAGAGGAGGTCATACCTCCCCCAGCCAATCTTGTTCCGAACTCGCAACAAATGTTACTTGTGACGCCCCAAAATCTAAGTGTCTGTAATTACCTCGTTGATCACTCATCAACCCGCAAAATACACATGGATACCATGTAATTCAATACCACGCCGTTATGCCCTATTTACGGAGATCCATAACTTAACAAAATTCGGGCAGAGCCTTCTTTGTACTGGGAACTCTACCCAAAATGCAACATGTGCAATCATACAATATTGACCACACCGGTACATTCATCCTTACTCAATTGCATAGTATTGGATACTACAATAATCATCATTACTACGTACATTCATTCATAAAAGAATAAATGTCTCAAAAGATTCTCATATACATGTTTTTTAAATATAAACAAGTTTTTGTTACAAAAATTATTCAAGACAAAAAGTAAACATATACAAAAAAAATACAACGTCAAAATAAAAGTCATAGTCCGACTCTGTCGTCAAAGCGAACCCGTAGTAGGGCCTTCGGTGAAAGCACATGGTGTACTTGAAAATTGTTCCCATAAAGGGTGAGTCAAAGCTCAATAAGGTAACTCATATAGAGAATATCTCTCAATCCAAATGTATATAAAATGTCACATGCAACAATCATTTCATGCATTCATTCAAATATGTATATTATGAAAAAATGTCATAAATTATGTCATGTCATGAGATGAGACTCACACAAGCAATACCAACACCAAGCCCCATCTCGGGCTCCCATAACACATGCAATGTCATACGTATGTATTCGGGCATTCCAAGCCCCGTCATTGGTGTTATGTACACTCAATGACTAATTAATTCATTTTCTTGTATCTTAATGGGGAAATGATTTATGGTATTACACCAATGAGACACCACATCATCAACGGATTTTCAGGACATTCCACCTGCGGCTCTGTTTTCGCCGTTACACTTTTCTGGAATTGTACTGCTGGAAAATGTATAAACCAAGTTAACGGATCTTGCACCCAATGGAGAATTTAACCCTTCTTGCTATACCCCGACACGTTATCCAATAATTTTCCGTGCGACTCAGTCGGACCTTGGTGCGACTTTCTCAAGCCCACAATCAATCACCTATGTGGTGATTGATCTCATACCATGCACACACTCCCACCCATGTCAATGTCCATGAATGTAGTGTAACCCATACATAATGCAATACAATGTGAAATTGTCTTTGGTACCATTTACAATGTCCATTACATAATGAATGCAATATAATAATATTTTTAAAACAATCTCAAGCATGTTATGTAAGATAATCAACTCAACTAACATACTTGTATTCACGTAGATATTTAAACAAACACCTAGATGCACATCAATTTACACAACTAGCATGCTTATTACTTCCAACGTGGCAACATATTTATTAATTTTATAAACATAAACACAAGTCAACTACACTAATCATATGTTAAATAAACATTTAGCATACATATTATTTCATAATCACATAACAAGCTAATAATTTTATTAAACTTGATATGCCATTAAAACATCAAGTCATGCTAATATACAATTAACATGTTTTATACCACTAATATTAACTTTCAACAAGTTAATAATAATAGGATTTTACTAATTACAAGGTTAATTATAATAATAATTATGAAATACACTTTACACCTGCCAATTTAAACCCACATGATCTTCACATCAATATTATATTTTACATACGAATTGCCAACAGTATACAATTTATTTAAATCTGGTCCCTTATGCAATTACAAAATATATTAACCATAAAGCAACCACATTATTATTTTGATATAAAGCTTTCTTTAGAGCTTTATTAATAATAGCACTGCTACTATAATCGCATTATAGTAGAATATATAACCTTATATGCCGGCCCAAAAAAACCCGTTAAAAACCGACCCAAGAGTCCACCTGTCAAGCCCAGCCCGCTCACCCTTCCTTTGAAAAAAAATTATATTTTTAGACCATTAAATTTGAAATTTTGAAATAAGTCTTCAAATGTCGGAATTTGAAGTTTTAAAAATTTAGATACTATAAATAATGTATTATTTTCTTTTCCATGTATTAAGCATACAAGTTTTAAAAGGTAGAGTAATGCAAATGATAGATAAGTGAGTATGTGTCAACCTAGTTGGGATGTATTCATTTTATTGGATATAGTTTATCCCTTAATCAAAAATAAAATTATTTATTATTTTATTTTTATCTATTTTGACTCTACTTTTGATTCAAAAATATAATTTATACAAATATTAAATTACAAAAATATTCACTATTTTTAAATGAAGTTGTATATAAAAAATCTGCGAGTAGGCCCGCCCAGAAGGCCAGCTTAGTAAGCTCACGGGTTGGGATGTAGGTAACCTACCCCGGCTCAGCCCGGCCGATAACTCACTTGGGTAAGGGCTTGAACCTGCACTACTCAAGTCTGATTCGAAAAAAATTTCATGGGCCTACCCCGGCCCGGCCCGGCCCATGGACAATCCTGAGCATAATAATGCAATAATAATGGTCGCATCACTTGTCTAAATTCAAAGGTTTTAGTTGGTGTATGAGTGGTCCGAGCTAACAACCATGATCTGACATAAGGGAATCAACCACTCCAATTAAATTTTGGAATGATTTATTTTTATATATTATTTTATGTATTACTCTCTTAATATTTTATTAATGTATCGTCTATTTCATAACACACTAATTATTATTCAAGGCAATTAACCTGGTAGAACTGGAATGATGATGACATGCTTAAGTTATAACCAATTAAGCTATATGCTTCCCTAATAAACATTGCACAAGTATTCATGCCACTAGTATATATTAGGACGTGTTTAGAAATTAGGTTTAGGAGGAGAATAAATCCTTCAAAAATGTGGGAAGTTATATAAAACTTTTGCAAGATCGGGTTCTACATATTTGTGAGCGATCTCAATTGTTAAAAGCATAAGTTGTGAAAGAATGGTGTAACATACATATTTATATAATATTTTTCCTCATGTGTGGCCTATTTTGGGTGGTCCAAATATGTGATTTTTGTTTTGTTGTTGTTTTAAAGGAGGATGTCTATTGGAATTTGAACTCATTACTTTTAAACTCTGACTAAGGGTGTTCATGGGTCGGGCTGGATTAGGCCCTGTGGAATTTTTTCTGAGTCAGACTTGGGTAGTGTAGGCCTAAGCTCTTATCCAGGCGAGTTATCGGGTGGGCTCGGCCGGGCTACGGGTAGGGATAGGCTACCCACCACTCATTAGGCGGGCCTTACGAGTGAGCTTGTTGTATGGGTCTTTTTTTATATATATATACAATTTCATTTAAAATGTTTTCAACTTAATTTTTTTTAAGATTACATTTTTGAATTAAAAGTAAACTCAAAATAAGCAAAAAGTAAAGAATGAATAATTTTATTTAAACAAAGTAGAGTCATATATTACCACAAAACTTTCAAAGTTTCAATAGTTAACTTTTTTTCAAACAATTGGGTGGAATGGCAGACAGGCTAGGTGGGCGGGTGGGCTCATGGGTCGGGTTTTTGCGGGCGGACTCATGGACCGGGCTTCAAGGCGGATAATGGGTTTGATGGTAAATTCAAATCCTCTCTTAAAAGATATTGGGCTCGGGGCTCTGGCGGGCCAACTACTGGGCCTATTGGGCTTCGAGGCTATTTTTTCAAACCGAATAACAAGACCCGTGTGTAACTCAGCCCATAAACGCCCCTAACTCTAATATTATGTTGATCACCTACTGTAAGTTAAAAAAATGATGTACTATATCACCTGATTCATGCATTTTCCTTACTTTCTTATCTTGATCGAATGACAAAATTGAATCAGGTCGGATATGCTACGAAAAAGTGAAGTTTTTTGGTCTTCTATTTTTTGTTTAATTGTATTGTGACATGTAAAAAAAGTTCTTTGATTGCTTAATCTGAGTTTGTTATTTTCATTATTGGGCTTTCAATAATTCAAAAAAAAAATTTATAGTTTATATTTATTTTCACATGTAATACCGAAAATAATAATGGTCACATCACTTGTCTTAATTCCAGGGATGGCTTCATCTGTTTTGAGCCTAAAGCGATAAATTCAATTGAGATTTTTTTTTAAATTTTCTTTAATAATAGTGTAAATTTGTTTATATTTAATTTTTTTTTTTCGGATGCATATTAATTATTTAGTATTCCTATTGAAGTTTTTCTAACATCTTTTTATATTGATAGTATAACTAATTGACTTAATTTTTAAATTAAATAAAAAATTCCAAAACTTTTAAATTCAAAAAATTATTTGACAAATTATGTTCTCTCGTCATTGACACTCTTATAAAATTATTTTTCTATGAATTTGTCATTACTCACGGAATATATGTTTGATTAAGTTTTTTAAGATTATGATAAAAAAGAACAATATTACATGGACATTATTTAATGACCTTATTTGATGACCTTATCATTTTCTGTCATTAGATTGATAATGGATCCTACTATTAGTTGAGACCCACTATCAATTCAACAGCTACAATTCATCATGTCACCAGATAAGATTACTAAATTAGGTACAAAATATATTTTCTTTTTTTTCCTTGTAAAATGTTATTGTGTAAGTCAAATAAGTTGTAAAAAGTGTACATGTATCGACCTCCAAAAAAACCTTACAACAAATGTAACCGACCCATAATAAAAATTAATAAATAAATAAATTTGAAATTAAAATAAAATAATTGAGAAGTTTCAAAAAATTTATTTTATTCCCACAAATTGTAGATCAGAATTTGAAGTATCCTAAATAGATTGGGTTCGATGTCTTTGAAGTTTCCTACTCCTACATAGATTGTAAAAGTATGTAGAATAGGGACATGATAGAATATTGGGAACTCTTCTAACTGGACTTGGGGAAATTTTTTCTCCGCGTCTCTCCGCACGTTCTCTCGTGTCCTCTATCTTCTTCTTCTTCTTCCTATTCCTCGTGTCCTCCCCAATCTCTCTCCATCTATATATATATAGTTATATTAATAGGGTTTATCAATCTCAACCTCTCATGGGTGTACGCACTGCTTCTCATCAATGGATCCGACCAAGACGCAGCAACGAGAAAAGGAGGATGATGATGATAATGAGGTATATAAAAATAGGTCGCCGCCACATATAATATTAGAGATTAAGATGACTGATGGTCAGAAGAAAGAAGAAGACACTGAGAAACAAAAGAAAGAGAAGGACTTGCAGTCTGATGATGATGTCATATTCGCTTGCTTAACGCACGGTTGCCTCTTTTTGAGTTTGTTTCTGATTATCTTTTCGCTGTTTCTCTATTATCTGTCTCTGCGGCCCTCTTCTGGTGATTACGACAAGGTGGGTGTGGCATTTGTTGCGTCTGCTTGCTACCTTTTAGGTGCTGAGTGTGCTTGGCTTTTGGGGACTTTGATATGCAGCTACGTCGACGACTGCTTTAAACGGCCAAAGAAGGTTAAACCTGCATGGATTTTTCCTGTTGTTTTAATCGCCATTTATAGTATTATTTATTTTTTCATTCTTTACTAATGTCTAGTGTTACACAACTTACACTAGTATCTATATAATGTGTAATAGACTTGAGGGTCATGACTATTGAATCAAACTTATCCATTGAGGTACTAGTGGTTGGTTCCATGCGATACAAACACATAATATGTTTACTTTTCTTGTTTATTATCTTTCTTTGTTTGTGTGCGGGTAAGTTCTTGTTCCCAAGGGAAAAAAAAGAAAGAAATAAAAAGAACATGCTTAGAGGTTTGGTGTTCGCAAAGTTAGCAAGTCCAAAGAACAGGAGCTAAGCCAAAAACAACTATCATCTAAACTTGCTCGGTGAATGAATGATAATTAGGCTTGCAATGTTTAGACTTTGAGTTATCAGGATCCAAATTGAAAACTCCGGGCTTAAATTAATTTAAAAAATCGACGAATTTCGTTCTTTCAATTCCGAATACTTGTTCAAAAAAAAATACATATCGGAATACATTAATATAAATTCAATCGAATCTATGTGTCTCTAAAATTTCAATTCGAACAAATCATATCCTAATTCTCATCCAATTTCATCAAATTATACTCAATTTTATCAAATCCCTATACTATATTTATGTTAATAAGACAAAACCAATCTGGTCGAATTATAAATATATTGAAAAATCATAATATTGAAATATTATTTAACCAATTCGAAGTCAAATAGCCAGGCAAAATATCAATATGAAATACACTTTACACCTGCCAATATAAACCCACATGATCTGCACTTCAATATTATATTTTACATACGAATTGCCAACAGTGTACAATTTATTATTTTGATACATACACACATTAACCATAAAGCAACCACATTATTATTTTGATATCCAGCTTTCTTTAGAGCTTTATTAATAATAGCACTGCTACTATAATCACATTATAGTAGAATATATGACCTTATATGATCAAATTATGTCTTTAGAAGCGATTCATCGGCGAGTTTGCCACTGTTAACAAGCCAGTCGAGGTACGACGTTGGATCGGGAACATCCTCGTTGATTTTCTCGAAGTCTATGGACCATTTCACAAAGCTGGATTGACCCTTTGTTATAATCTGTAAGGAGACCTTGAAGATCTTGTAGAGTTTCATGGGATCTCCTTCTATTCCATCAGCAGTGATGAGCTTGTTTTCCTCGTCTATTTTGAGCCTTTCTTTAAAAGTCTCCACTTTTCCCTCTTAGGTTATCACAAAACCAAAGTCCAGTCAGTTGCAGTTGAATAAATATTAACCCAGTGACTTTTGTCTCTATACTTAAGAATACTAGTAATGAACGAGGTGTGTTGCACGTTAATAAATTTAAATAATATATTTTATAAAAAGGTGCATTATATGTGTAGTTAAATTAAATAATAAATTATATGTCAAATAATTAATCCGTATTTTAATTATTATTAGTTTATTCTATAAGTTTTTAAATATTTAATCTGTCATTTATTTTAGGCATTTGCACAGCAAATTATATTATAAAATTATTAATTTTTATTTTGTTAAATAGATTGATTAGATCATTTATAATATTACTATATTATTGCATACTAAAAAATAAAATATAACATATATTTGACTATGAAATTCAATCTAGTAACTACATGTGTATTTTATGTGTAATTAAATTAAATAATAAATTAGATGTCAAATAATTAATCTGTATTTTAAGTACTATTAGTTTATTCTATAAGTTTTTGAGTACTTAATCTATCATTTATTTTATGCATTTGCACAATTAATTATATTATAGAATTTTTAAATTTTATTTTGTTAAATAGATTGATTAGATCATTTATAATATTACTAGTCATAACCCGTACTTGAAGGCACGGTAAAACATAAAATGAGCATTCAAAAAATTGATCCTACTATATCAAATAATAATTTTTTATTTCTTTGTTTCTTTGATTACATCGTTTAAAATTAATTTCTATCTATTATTTTTTTTTAAATAGCATCAAAATTTTCTTAAAATACATAACCCGACAAAATTTTCTCAACATATGTATATCATAGTATAGAAAATGTATAAAATAAAATTTGTGTTAAATAACAAATTAATCAAATATTAAATGATTGAACATGTGATATAATTATGTGATGTGATATTTTTTGGAGGGAAAATATATAAGAGATAAACTTTCAAACTACTAGGTGTTTTATTATATAAATTATATTATTGCATACTAAAAAATAAAATATAACATATATTTGACTGTGGAATTCAATCTGGTAATTACATGTGCATAATAATTTAACATGTATAGGATTTTACTTATTTATATAGACTAACAATACACGAAGTGCGTTGCGCACGTAAATAAATTTAAATGATATTTTTATAGGAATAAATTATATGTGCAATTAAATTAAATAACAAATTAGGTGTTGAATAATTAATCCATATTTTAATTATTGCTAAATTTAATTATTACTTTATTCTATAAGTTTTTGAGTACTTATTATGTTATTTATTTAGCAATCTCTTTTTATTTTGTTAAATAGATTGATTAGATAGTTTATAATATTATTATATTATTACATATCAAAAAACAAAATCTAACATATATTTAATACTAGAATTCAATATGATAACTACTTGTGTATAATAATTTAACATATTTAGGACTTTATTTCTTATTTCTTAATACAGATATATAAAATTGTATGCAATTGTACTACAAAGAAATAAGTTCAAAAAAATTTAAAAGTCCTTGTAGAAGAGTCCAAAACAAGTTGAAAGTCAAATAGGAGTAAAAAACAAAAATTAGATGAAAGTATATATGTGGGAATAATTGACTTTACCATAATAATTAGAGATAAAATAGAAAATCAAAATTTTTTCACAGATACTGACATTTATAAGTAGTAGTATAGTATATAGATATAGAAGATTGTATGCAACTGTACTACTAATAAATGAGTCCAAAAGAATCCAAAACAAGTTGAAAGTCAAATAAGAGTAAAAAACAAAAATTAGATGAAAGTATATAGGTGGGTATAATTGTCTTTATCATAATAATTAGGGATAAATTAGAAAATCAAAAGTTTTCAAAGATGCTCACATTTATAAGTACTATAGATATAGATATAGATATACATATATATATATTACATACCCTACTTAAATATTTATGTAACGGTAACACTACGTTATTATTGTCACATGGTGTCGTCATTCATAATAAATCTACAAATGTATAAAGTGAACCCCTGTACTTCACTAACTACCCATTGGAAAATACTAAATTGACTTAAAAACTTGATTTGATTAATCACTATTATTGAATAAGTAGTGAATCTCAATAAATAACAAATATAACAACCACATCATCAAGTCAGATTTTTAAGTCAATTTTTAAGTTTGTGTAATATTGCTCCTACCTATAACCACATCTAAAAATGAACACAATGAATTAGTGAGGTTCACTTTATCCACTTATAAGCTTATTATTGAATAGTGACATTACGTGAAAGTGATGACATCATATCGTACATTCAATATTTTACACATTGAATAAACTAGGAGTTCAAAAAATTTTATGGTCCACTGTGGAAATCAAAATTTTTGATGACATAAAATACCATGTCAAAATAATGTTTATACCCTTCTACCTCTTAAGTCTTTAATTTTTAACAAATTTGTTAATCCAGTTGACAGTTGCACTTCAATCCAAAATCACTAAGAGTTGTGTGAGTTTCTAGTCAACAAAAATAAACTAAAAAAATATTTTATATTTTTTCTGTGGTAAAAAATAAAAATATAAAACATATTTGGTAGTTATTTATATTTAACAAATAATGAAAACAAAAACAAAAAACATGTTTAGCAACTACTTCATGTTTGACCCAATTATTAGCTTTATATTATTTAACTAAAAATTAAAAAAAGAAAACATAGATCCACACTACATCACAATAGACAACTCGCCGTAAAATAAATAAACGCCGGAAATTAGCTACTCAGAAATAATAATTACTGGCGTTTAAATAAACGCCATAAAATAGCTCCGGTAACCAGAATTTTACAACGAAGTCGTCGATTAAATAAGCGCCACTTTAGTGTTTAGGAAACGTCACTTTAATTTTTGTGGCGTTTAATTATACGCCGCTAATTTTTTCGACGGAGGTTTCCACGACGTTAATACCAAACGTCAATAATAATATTTTGCGGCGTTTATTTACATTTACCGGCGTTTATTACCGGTAAATGTCTTTTTTCTTGCATTGTCATACTGGAAATTAAATAGACTCCTCTAATATTTTTATGAGTTGTGTTTTCCTTACCATGAACAAATGTCCAGAGCTTAACAGAACCATCTGTCTTCCAGTCACCTTCATGTACTTCAACGTTGTGCAATTTTTCAGAGCACAAATTTGGCAGATGGTGTGCCTTACCACCCCAGCTGTGGAAAAACTCATCAGCATCACATTTTATCTCAACTTCAGCCTCAACTTTACCAGCAAGATTAGCCATTTTTTGTCTGAAAAATACAGTCACAAACCCACCAAGTATAACTCTCAAGACATAAGAGAGGAGAGAGAAAGTGGTGAAAGACAATTCCAATTGCCTAGTCTTTGTACCTTATATAGAGGTCACATTTGAGTCTGCCCTTGTGAGCCAATTGCATGTAATCATTCGCTAACCAATAATTCAATAATGACACGCACCTAAAGGGACCACGAGTACTCTTAAAACAATATCGCATACGTTACTCAAAATATAGAGTTTTAAAAAATCTTATAACCCGAGAGACTAGTTAATAACAAAATGAGTCCCAATTAATAGACCCAATAAAGCCCAACATACATCAATGTATAGTATTGGGACATGCTTGTAAGGTCACTTGTCAACATTTGTGGTGAAGCACTTGATCACATTATCACATGGCTGATGTGTATGTGTTTGTATTGATCACAACTACCTAGTTACAGTAGGTACAAGTCTATGACAATCTTTTTATTAGAAGATAAATAGTGTGTTTATTTGAGAAAATTACATGACAATGACACTCAAATGTGCTCAAATAATGGCACACACCTAAGGGGATCACGAGTACTCTTAAAACAATATCGCATACGCTACTCAAAATGTAGAGTTTTAAAAAATCTTATAACCCGAGAGACTAGTTAATAACAAAATGAACCCCAATTACTAGACCCAATGCAGCCCAACATACAACAATCTCGGAACACACAAACCTACACACAATAACCCGACCCAAAGATATACATTTAAAGCTCACAGGTCAAAGCTAAAGTTGGGCTGCTCCTATCAAAGGCTTGGATCGAGTGTGTCATGGCAAGGTGCACCAAGTGTAACTGCATTTGTATCATAAGGGGTTCATGAACTGTGTAAACCATGTATAAACCAAATTTAGCGAGTTCCCGGTTTCGTGTTGACTCATTTGTTTGGTGAGTGTACTGGGTCCAGCCATTTAACACTCGAATTTACTAATGCCTAAATTTAAATTCACTAATTTTGAATGTCATGTAAACTTATCGTGTCTAGAATATTATGAGGCCTACACACATATAGTACGAAATATTAATCGTATGGTACAGGCTCTTCGACCATGACCATTCTCCCAAATGGTGGAAGGCAGTGGTAGGGGTGTGGGAGGTGCATGCTTGACACAATTAGGCAGTGGACCCTTCCATTGATGGAACACAAGATAAAAGAAGCCTTAGATATGCATATCTTGAGTTTAGAAATTTGTCTCCGTCAATAAGAAATTTCAATCAATTTTTCCAAGGAAAATAAATACTTCGTTAAAAATAAGAAAAAAAATCTTTAAAGGAATAAAATTATAAAGAAATGTTAATTGCGAATTTTTTTTAAAGTAAAACAAATTTAACCCTAAAAGTATTTTGGAGGGAGTGAGTTCTTCGCAACAACATACCAACATGATTTTTACAACTAAATTTTCCCCACAAAAAATTAATTTCCCACGTAAAACTCATCCACATATTCTATTCTTGTCGAAAACAAATCTTTCTTGGAAAAACCTTTTTTTACGACCAAAATAACACGTACAAAGTTCCTTGGTAATAATGATTTTTCTTGTGGTGACGGTTATTTCTAAACTTTATAATGGTTGATTTCCCTAATAATCCGCATTTTATGAGCAGCAAAAATGTTATCTAATATTACAGCCTAACTTTTCTTATTTCTTTTTATTGGCTCCAATAAATTTTGTATTTACGAATTAGGTTTTTCAGTTCTGTTAGTTTTGAAAAAAAAAATTTTGTACAAATAGCATCACTATTCAAGCTTCACATGCCAACTACCGATGTCACAAGGTCACGACACTTTCTAAAACATATTATAATTAAGATTACGTTATATTTTACTAAACTAATATCATTATATATATATATATATATATATTGTTATCAGAAGAGTGGTTCATATTCACTAAGCCCAAAATTCAATGCCTAGTGGGCGAACGGAAGGTAGTGAAATGAAGCATGAGTTCAATGTAGTTGAAAAGTAGAGCGACGCTCACTAGCCCTTCAACAATATCTATTATCAATTGTCAGGGTCTATAATGGACCTCTTTAGAGCTAGCTTAAATAGGTAGTTTTTAAGGGTTTTGGTGTAAATAAGTCAAGTATGTTTGGATATTGACTTTGTTACCACTTTATGTAGCTGTTTTTTGAACTCAAAAAGGCTTATGTAGACTGATTCAAGAAGATTTTATGAGCTTTTCTTTTGGCTTTTTGAAGTTTTATCACGAGTCAAATATTACTAGTGACGTAAAAAAATTTAAAATTCATATTTTGGGAATTATTATGCATAATTCATATATACATATAATTATTTTTTTTATTTTGATTTTAAAAAGTCACTCCAAATGGACTTTTCCAATTTTTTCAACTTTTTAAAGAACACCCCAAACAGTTTTGGGAAACTTTTTTAACTCTTAATTTGTTACGAAGTTTTTCAAACTGTAATTTTTCACTTAAAAAAGTCAGCTCCAAACAGATTCATTATATTGGAGTGTAGCAGGAGGCTAATTAACTCTCGTTGTATAGTATTGAGTATATTGGGGATTTTTAATGAATATATGGTATATGAATTTTATCAAGATTTGAGATATTAGATTTACTCAAACTAATTTTTTTAGTTAGACCAAATTTAGGGTTATTAATCAGTACCTATAAATAAATTGTAACCGTATTAAGATTTTAATATAATGAAACAACCGTTCTTGTAGACTTGTGAAGAATAGCAACTGAACCATGCAATTCTCGTATTTATTATTTGTTATTGTTCTCTTTTTTTTCTTGATTATTCACTGCACTACAAGTTCACAACAAATTTCATTTATAACTCGTGGATACTACAACATCTCAGGAGATAATAGGATTATTGATCTAATATATATAAGTAGATCCCTTACTAATACACAAAGGATGATTTGCATTAAGAAAGACTGAAAGAGTACATTAAAAAATATCCAAATCCTTGTTTTCATGCTTTGAGAAGGTAAGCATCCACCTCCTTACAACCATTTAATAGAAAGTCAAGATTAGAGTGTGGAGTTGGGACATCCTCACTTGCTTTCTCATATTCCAAAGTCCATTTTGCTAAGTTCATACCATCCTTTGAAATAACCTCAAGTGTGGCTTTGAAGCTCTTGAAATACTTTGTAACCTCTCCACCAATGAGCCCAAATGTGATTGACTTGTTTTTCTCATCTACAGCCTCTATTTTGTCCTTTGCTATAACAGTAGTACCTATGTTTATTTTGATCAAAAGCAAGCAATGGTTGTTAAGCTAAGGAAGTTAGAAACCCCATGATAGCAAATGAAAATCAATTTCATATTAACAAGTATCCCATGCATCCACATAAAAATTAAAGAAGAAAGTGCCTAAATTATTTATCTAGTACATATGGTATCAGAGCCTAAATGCACAACAACTTTTCTAAAAGAAAAGGAGAAAGAAAGAATGTTGGGCTAACTATTGGGATGCAACTTGGAAGGTTGAACAACCCAAATCTAACCCGACTCCAATACATAATTTATAGTACTTAATCAGAGATTTCTAAAACTCGGGTTAGACTTAGACAAATTTAATTCGGATACTCAAATTGTGTTATAGGATTTTTGAGACCCAATGCAATCCAACCCGAATGAATAATTGTGGTTTCATTTCAACCAAATTGGAGTTATCTAACTTGAGTTCAATTAAAGCTTTGAATTGAATTTGTGTTAGGGGTAAAGTTGGTTTATATATTTTAGGGTAAATTTTATAAATGCTCCTTAAACTATTACCTTTGTTTTAAAATCTCCCCTAAACTTGTATTTGTCTCAATTTACCCCTTGAACTATGTAATAGGTTTCATTGCACCTTCAGTTAATTTTAGACATTAAATGACGCAAATTCACACTCTCAACCAAAACCCATGTGCATCTCACACCTTTAAACGTATGTCATTTAACATCTAAAATTAACATAAGGTGTTAATTGAAATCAATTACATAGTTCAAGGGATAGAGTAAAACAAACGAAAGTTTAGAGGCATTTTAAAACAAATGTCACATTTTAAGAGACATTTATGGTATTTATCCTCTATTTAATTACTTAGGTTAAGTCCGAGTACTCTCAACCCGTCCAACCCAAGCTAAAGACTTCTATTTTGACTGATTGTAATTTGGCTTTTCCTACTTGAATGAAATTGCTTAACTCAAAAAAAAAAAAAAAAAAGCAGTCCCAACGCATCCAAATTGCACAACTAATAAACTAACAAATGCTACTCCAAAATATGGGCTAAGCTAATGGTTGCAATAGTCTTTTCGGAATACCATATTCCACTGTGTGTGTATCTGTGGGTATTTAAGTCATAGTCTTAGCCTTACTTTTTTTTGGTTCAACGGTTAAGAGTGTGTGGACTAGTTTACGCGCATCCGGTCAAAGGCAGGTCTTTCACGTCTTGACTAGGATATTCATGAGGGATAAATCTCTCATAGTCTGACTCCAAGGGATTGCCAAAATTCGAACTCAAGACGTCTAAATTTACAGTTCGTCTCTGTTACCACTTAAACTATCAAAAAGGAAATGTGACACACACAAATAAATCTATCTTTGTCAGAAATCATTCAATAACACAAGATTTTTCATTTCTAAGGCACAGGGGGTGCAAAGAAAGTGTGGATACCCTGCCCTTGCTAGTGTTTTCTTCACTCAATCCTAAGACTTACCCAAGAAGACATAAGTCCATAGCCTGACAGAGCCCACACTCTTTCCATCTCCTTCAAGCACTTCAATGCTTTGTAATTTATCAGGGCTGATCTTGGCCATAAGGGAACTGTTGTTCTTGTAGATGTCAAATAACCTATCTGGGGGTGATTTGATCTCTGTTTGGAGCTCAAGCTTGCATATCTGAGCCATATCTGTAGGCAAACCAAACAAGTAATTTGAATTTCCAAAGGGAGAACAATGGCTTTATAGAAGGTAAAAGAGCTATCCCTAACTGGGTTTTGGTTCCCTGGTGCTCCACTGGAATGGTGCCATGGAAAAAAGAATTATTCCTATCTATCTGTTATATTATCTTTTAAAGACAAAAAGGCTTATTGGTCTACCACTTGGTGTGATTCCAACATCCCTTTTCTTTTCTTTTCTTTTTTTGCTACAAGATGTTCAAGCTTGCACCGAATTCTCCCTTGAGTTCAACGATTAATCACCGTGACTTGAATTAAGTTAGAGTACATCCCTAAGGGCTTGTTTGGATGAATTTTGGACAGGGGTTTAGATTGGCTTCTCCAAACCCTTCTAAAATCAAACCCCTCTTTATAAAGATGGGATTCAACATTCAATCCCGTACATACTCATGTTTGGTATACAACACATACACATGTAGGACCCACGGATATATCATAATTATTAACAACTATTTGTCATGTAAATGACTATTTTACCTTTAATCAATCTAATTCATACTCATGTTAAGGGGTATAATTATCTTTTTGATCCTTAATCTCTTACTCATCTTCTCAAACTCACCCCCTTCCTAGGTTTGACGAAACTCATGATCATGGGTTTAATCTTCGAGCCAGCTACGGGCCGGGTTTGAAAACTTGGGACTAAATTTTCCATACAAACATGAAATTTGGGAGAATTTTGGATTATTTTTCCCAAACCCATCTTACTAAGCCCCTTCGTACCTTCTTACCAAACAGCCTCTAAAAAAACAAGAGTGGCTAGGCCTAAATAAATGCATCGACAAGCCCTTAGGACGACAACTATTCTTGTCATATAAAATTCAAGCTAAACTTTTCCATGGGCTTATCAATTCATTAGATTTGAATCAAATTTCGACGAATCCAAATCTGAGTTTGATTTGAAGGCTGTGATCTGAATCCAATATTAACCGTTGACAGATTTTATTTTTTGCAGTCCATTTCATTATTTGTGAAAGATCCAAAATCCGATCAAATTCCAGAAACTTAATTAGAACTGCAATTTAAAAAAACAAATCATTTGTATTCGAGTTCAATTTCATCAATTAAGCACTCAGTTTCATTTATATATATGTACATATAATTCAGATGGCATTCGGATTTGAATATACTGGTTGTGGTCAAAATTCTATCTAATAATATCAAGCCTACTTGTACATGCTTCTAATTGTGGTAGCTGCCAGAAGAGGAAAAGATCATTGGGGGAAGGAAAAAGAAGAAAGGAAGAAGCCCCACATGGAAAAAATGGATCAATCTGGGAAAACTGGAATCAAGAACCTTACAGCTGACTGATGCCATTCAATATAAAATGAGATAACTGGACAATATAAAGTGAGAAAACAGAATAAAGTTGGCATTGCAACGACTAAGAATTTGAAGTTCCCTGTCACAAGGCCTATTTGGAGATACTCACCCAAGAGGACCACTTGACTCTTACTGGTCTAGTTTGGGAACTCACCAACCACGGGATTAGACTCTCCACATGCGGGATAAAACTGCGTACATGTGACCCAAAAAAACAATACCTCCACGACAAAAATAACAACAAAAAAATGCAAATATGTCCCTCCATGTCCAAGGACTTAAATGTCAGGGGGGGAAAAAGGGTCTGGGACTTTAATGAGAATGCCTAAACAGCACAATCAATTCTACTTGACAATATACAACATTCTTGAGCATAAGCGATAAAGCCACGTATCATAGCTATTCTATATTTTCATTCATGCAAAAGCAAAAGCAAATGTACAATCTTCTATATGTATACAAGTGAAAGCAGAAAGCTTATGGGCCACTGATGGTTATCAGCTTATGTATATTTGGGCAAGGACATCTACTGTCAGTTATTTGCAATGGGTAACAAGGATGATATGATATAATTCTGCAAAAAAAAATGTGTTCATATATCAAAAAAAGAGACACCCGTAACAGTGTAGCTCACTTCTTCAATACGTCAGGAACATCCTTTCTGGAGTTGACAACTACTGGAGAAGTTGAGAAATTATTTTGTTTATCTGAAATCAACAAGTGATTCCCTTTCTCAATACTTTCTTCACTTTCTCTTGATGAACTGGGAGATGACAATCCAAAGATCTGCACTGTTAAACTTCCAACTGCAAGAAGAAAAGCTAGACAGGTAAAATACATTTATAACAGATCAAAAAAAAATGAGCATCATCACACAAACGAATAAGATGTCAAGTTTGCTGTTCAAAATTGTCAGAAACAGAAAATGAATAGGCATTTTACCAAGGACAAGAGTAGCCCCAATCCATCCGCTGATGCCCCACCTCTCGCCAAGAAGAAACCATGCAAAACCAGCACCCCATACTGGCTCCAATCCATAGATTATGGCAGTTTCTGTAGCTGAAACATCACACATGGCAGCCAACTGTACAATTGACTAATAGTTAACTCGGAACATAGAGATGGAAATGTGTCTTTTGAATAGAATTCATTTAAGGGGATTTCCAAAAAATTTGGTGGCACCGTATCGTGTATCGTACGATACGGTGCAAAAACGATACAGAGACACGATACGTATCGTTTTTCAGGTGTATTGTGACGTATCGTACAATACGTATCGCGTATCGTACGATACTAACAACTATGTTTGGTGCCTCTAAATCTTTATTCCTCCTCCCCTCCCCCCTTCTAACCCTAAGCTCTAGCCCACAATCTAACTCCAAACCCATCCCACAGGCTGTCAAAGGCTTTCAAGGACTAAAACCCTGCATCTTCCCTGAGGAGGCAAGTAGATAACATCATGCTACAAGGACAGTAATATAGTTTATCTTCGCTGCACTTTAAAGTTTGCAGTAGTCTTCTTCCCCTCTATATAAATACACAGAGCATGACCCTTTCAAAACAGGGATGATTACCATAAATTCAGTATTGGAAGGATAAATCAGCCCCCTAAGCTCTCAAAACAACTTTGATTTAGTATTGTTTAAGGCAGGAGAACTGGTGGAGACTATGAGATTATATTATATGTATAAATAAATAATGAACTGAAGCACCGAGTAAAGGCAGCTAGATGATAATACCAGGTGACAACTCCTTTTATTAGGTAGAAAATGTTCGCAAGCATAGAAGACTTGGAGAGGCTTCGGCCAGCACTAGAGCAGGTGGTTTGGTATGTAGATTTGAGGAATTGGTGTTGGAGTGTTATCTCCCAAAGGAAGAGCCCTGTAATGAGGACAGTGTTCAAAACTGGAGCAGGGTGGGTGAATTAGCCAGGTGATTCTGAAGTTCTGTCATCCATTTATATAAAAACATGAAATAGAAGATTCTTTAAGCCTAAAGTGCGATGGCTGAGTGGAACATAAAAAAAAAAGTTGTGTTGTTTACAAGCACCTACCAATTGGAGGAACATGAGACGACCGCAAGACCATCAATTTTATCGAATGTGTCCTAAAGCATGGCATGACCAAACAAAATGTTATGAGCAAGACGGTGTAAATTGTAAATGCCATCAAAAAATTGAAAAAGAAAAAGGGCCAAAAGGACATGTCATGATTTCTTGGACAGTCCACTCTCTGTAATTAAGAACCTTACCAGATCCAAAGATTTCAGATTAATAGAGATATAAAGGATTAAGTTTCTCAATGGATTTGACTAATTCAAAATTTTGCTCATAACTATACAATTTTCCTAAAACAAAATATGCATTTGTACAAAGGTGATAAAGACTTTATTGACAATGACAATACATTATATCCCATCTACGTCACGAAAAAGTTTTTCAATCACCCTCCTAAGTACAAATTCCACATTAACTTACAAAGAGATATATACATGAATACATAGCTGGAAATTTTTTGATAGATTAAACAAATTATCAACCATTAAAAGAACTGGGTGTCTCACAAAACTATCAGGTAATAGAATTATTAAATTATTAGATGTTCGTTGAACATATGCTGTATTGAAGGATATTCAGGGAACCCTATCAAGATGAGGAAGCAGTAGAAATATACAATCCTTCCAAAACTAAGGAGATCATCATAGGCTCAGCTCCAGGGATCATACCTCTATCCATAAGCATAACCCTGTTGAAAATATGCCAGTGTAAAGTGCAGGTATCCACGGAAATTCTACCATCCAATGGTAAAACACTGTCCATGTCCAAGACGAAGGATTGAACTCTTGGATGCCACCAAACCAGCCTTCAACTAAATACCACACAGTTGATAGGAGAGCAACAACACATACCTGAGTATTATAGATGTAGAAGCCATGAATGATATTGACAACCCAAATAGAATCAATAAAAGGGAGCGTTGACAAAGAAGTGCAGGGGTGGAATAGCTCACTAATGATTCATGAACTAACCTCATAGCCTAGGAGTGGTAAGAAGTTTTCTTTAGTTGTATTTCGTGAAATATGTTCAGTTCTTAGCATGTGAACCCCAAAAAACACTGCACTTAAGAAATTCAATAGGTCTCCAACCTGAAATGTCAGAACAAAAAGGGACATATAGATAGGCAGAGAAAAATTGTGCAATTAACTGCCTAAATGAGCATCTTCGTTTGAAAGATTCTTGCACCTAGTGTTTCATCATTATCATGTCCGACAAACACTGTTCAAATGGAGAATTGCCGTAAACATTTAAACATACTTACACTTGGAGGTGATCCACTGGATTCCAGCATCGCAACCCCAACAATAGACATCAAAGCTCCAAACCAGGTACGCGCAGGAACTACGGCTCCTAACATCCCATCAAGCAAAGGAACCACAATCACCTGATCAACTCTCCAAACAATTGCCATAATTGTACCAGTAAGTACTCTCACATGGCAAGAAGCTTCTAGTCAACAAATTATGAGCTCAAGTGAATTGGGAGGAGTCTTTCTTACAGTGAACATAGAAATAAAAGAAGCCCGCCCCGCATCAGATGTGAGCAGCCCTAGGGCCTGCATCAGGTAGCCTAAGCTGACCCAAAATCCCAGCTCTATGCCTGCATTACGAGTCTGGACATCGCCTCGTGCTTGTAACACAAATGGGACAAAAGGTATCGCTGACAAAGCAAATCTCACAATTGTGAAGGTTCCCGGGTCCACAATTGCTTCCACTTCTTTTATAACTGGAATGTTGCTAGCTGAAACATAAAACCACAAATAATTTTCAAATAGTTATCCATGCATCTTTGACGAGCTAGCTTGAAAATGTTGTTTTTTCATGATTTCAAATTAGATCTCATAAATCTGTAACTGCACAATCTGTCATTTTTTGGTATGAGCATGAGTATTTATTGACACTGGATAACTATAGGCCATCAAATATCACTGTTCTCACATTTACATTATTAGGCTTAGCCTCATGAATCCAGGACCTTCAGGAGTATTACTCCATAGTACTATTCAGGATTAAATCCCTACTCTGCTTTCCTCATGTAAAATTATATTACCAATACACCATAGTACACACCATGTATACCTAATATGTTTGTGAATGAGGAAAAAGAAGGTAAGGGTTCAATGCCAACCCCCCATATGAACTTCTTGATGTGGCCAGAAGGATGGTGACTCAGCAGGTAAAAAAAATATGTGTTACTTGAAAATATTCCATTTCAGTTTGTGATGTCAGTTGAGTAGCAATACAAGAGGAACACGCCCCGTATGAGTGCTTAGAGTTGGAGAATTGGATTCTTACTAGTGATGGTTCCTAGGGAATGAAAAGGTGGGATCAGGAATGTAATTCGTCAAGAACTAATGATTAAGTGGTTAGATTTGCCAATTCTAAATGACCAGTTTCAGTCTTATGAATAAATTGGGGGTTAATTGCTCTTCGCACCTTGAAATTTCTACAAATCACAATTTCCCCCGTAGAATTAAACTTTGATAACTTTACATCTTCAGTTTCCAAAATTTGTTCCATTTTGCCCAGTCCTTCACCTTTTCACTGTCTTTCACCCTTTCACAAAAGGAAACATGATGTAAAAATCGAACGTATAAAAGAAAATGCGAAGTCTCTTGAGCCACCAAAATTTCCTGAAATTTTTTTAACAACAAAGCAACAACTGAACATCTCCGCAGCATCAAACTCTCTATTGAACACATTGAAAACTCATTACCTTACCGTCCTAAGATTCAAATTTTTACCAAAACTCTAGAGAAATTACAATGGCATGAACAAATTTGGACACAGACAATCTTAAATAATTCTATAGATATTGCATCAACAAAGAAATAAAAACTTTTAAAGGGAAAAGATAAGAAGCAATGAGAAGTTTACCGTAGATAACAGTGATGACGTTGAGAAGAATGATGCTCCTGACTTTCCTCGACGCGAATAGTATCCTACGCCACAAAGCTCTTCTTCCGAACAAAGATTTAAAGGTTAGGGTTGTTGGCTTCTTTTGGGATCTACTACTTGGACTCGAAGGGATCTCAATCTTAACATCATCACGATCAGTGATCGGCTCTACCACCGATTTCCTCAATCTTTTTCTTGCACTATTAGGGTTTGCATTACTAGAAGACGCTGAAGACGACGACGATGAAGAAGAAGGAGGAGACGAATTGGAGGAGAAAGTGGTGAGACGAGTTTGCTTTTTGCGAAAAATACTAAATGGAAAGACGATTGAAGAATTGAAAGCCGTAGAAGTACAGGGATACGAGAATTTGATATCAGAGTCGGACGTCGACTTCCAAGGACATTGCCATTGTGATCGTGTAGCCATTCTTGAGCTCAGCTGACTGAGCAGACCACACACAGAATCTCACACACTCTCTCTCTCTCTTCCTTGATTTCCTTGTTTATAACATGGTGATCATACGAGTCGGAATCATATAGGCCAAACAAAACTAGACACGTTTCCTAATTTCGCAAATAACGAAGGGTGAAATGACTGAAGTACCCTTTCTGTGTTAAGTGTTCAATTCGGGTCGGTTCATTGCGAATCTTTGGTACAAGGCCAATATTATAATTTGTATTTTAATTCTAATAAATATTTTAATTATACTTATATTTTATCCATATTTCAATTATAATAAAAATAAAAATACATTCTCCCTCCGGTCCTTAGAGCATCTCCAACCACACTCAGCAAAATAGCTACTCAAAATATATTTAAATATTTAATTCACTACTTTAGCTAGCAACTTTTTAAAATTCACTCCAACCACGCTCTCTATTTTAACTTACTACTTCAACTAACTTTCAATAATATAATTCAAAAATATCACGTGGCATAACACGTAAGCGCCATAATGATGACGTGTCGTGCCACGTCACAAACCTCCTTTAAGTCAATTTTCCATTCCAATTCCAACTAAACCGTACCAGAAACAAATTCTCACAAGTAAAAAGGATAATTACAAAACAAAAGTTATCAAGAATCATTACATACTCCAAAATATGCAATACATTATACATGGATATCACGGATTGACGATCAGTTTACTTGGTAATAACAAACAAGCATCAATTAACCAAATACGCATGCTATTGGCAATATTAAAGATTATCGCTTGATCATCGAAACAATAACCTTAAATTCACATTAATCCCTTCGATAACACCAAGCATGCATCAATTAACCAAATGCTACTTGAATTATCCATCAACAACACTCATAAACAATCAAATACTAATAAAATTGATCAAAAAGACTCCACTAGACACCAAATACAGAAATACCCAGATCAAAAAAATGAATTATACACCAAATATGGACTTAATTAAACATAAATTTTGAACTGGGTAAGTATCAAAAACGTCAGACACGAGAATAACAGCAAGTTTGGAATCAGAAGGGCCACAAACGTAAGATTTGAGGCCTCCAATTTCTTCCACATGCCTTGCTCCACAGAGAAATTTACAAAATCAGACTCCAATTCCTTAGTTTTCACACTGTCCCAAACTCAAAGAGAGTTTGGATGAATGCAAGGGAAAAAGAGAGCTTACCGAAGTATGGTATGAATTTTGTGTATTTTGGTTTTGGGCCGGATCTGGAGAAGACGTTTGCGATCTGTGATGTTGCGATCTGAGTTTTGGTGGTGGCAGTCGGTGATGGTGCTGGGCTTTGGTGGTGGCAGTCAGTGATGGTGGTGTCGCTGGATCTGGAGAAGACGTTGGCCACAGGGATTTTGGAGGGAGAGAGATCTGATGAGAGAATTTGCTAGCTACAATTGGTGAGTGAGAAAGGGGGGAGACAGAATGGCGAGCGAAATAGAGAGCCGGTTGGAGCCAACTTTTTTGGATTGGTTCAGCAAAATAGCTAAAAAATGCTATTTGTTGAGCCCGTTGGAGATGCTCTTATTGTTGTTGAAAAATGCTCAACTCAGATCAATCCAACTCAATAAAATTTTGTTCCAACATTTTTGAGCGTCAGTTACATAAATTATACCTCCAGAGCTCTATAAGGGTCAACTTTAAGATTGAAAATTGTTATTTGAACCTAATTTGTTAACTTAATGTATCACCGTCATTGAATTGATTGCGGACGCCAACTAATACTAAGACTTACAATGATTCATTAGGTCGACAAATTAAATAAATAAATTAAGTTAAAATAACATTTCTCATTAGAAACTTATAATTAGTAGACAAGCTTTCTTAACCTCCAGCTTCTCAAACATTGCCACCAATAACTTCACAATTGCTTCTCAGCCTCTTGTTTATCTCATCCATCCCTCTGATCAATCTGGTTTCTTCAAATTCAAGCAATTATCTGCTGCTTGGCTGAACAGCTCTTGGACCTGCTTTAGCTCCTTTTCTGGTACCAACAATAACTTTGCATGATTAGTCAGAGAGTTTAGAAACTACATCAGAGGGAGAGAGAGATGGAGGACAATCAATCACAGCTGATCAACTAGCTGTTTCAGACTATAGTCAGAGAGTTTAGAAACAGTTATAGTTCACAGATGATTTCTGCATTATGGTCTAAGAAAATGACATTTTTTTCCAACTCCATTTTCTTATCAGCAAACCAACTCCCCAAGGTCAGCACAATTACTCGTGTATGAAAATGCAGACGTAACAACCATGGTCCAAGAATACACTCTGTTCATAAGGGAAAAATGATATTAGCTAGCGTTGTTTGGATATATTAGGAAAGTAAATTATTTTCTCCTTTCTACTGTGAAGGTCACTCTAGGCTTGCACTCTAAAGGAGGGCAGGAACCCCCACACTGCTGACTATGAGAGTATGAGACTATGAGTGCATCAAATATAACCAAACGAGGACAAGTTTGAAGACTTCACCTGCAGCCTCCAGTTGCTTCTGAAGTTCTTGGCCTACCAAATCATTTTCAGCCTGCACCATGTCAACAAATAGGAAGGCTATTAGAAGAGGAGGAGGAGGAGTATTACTAAGCCAATTAAAATGGAAGGCAATGTATCCGCCCATCCATTGCCTGAAGAAATCACCTAAAGAACACACACACACACACACACACACAGAGAGAAGTAATGCCTGAAGTTCTGCAATTCTTTTTAGTTGAGCTTCTTCACCTCCCTCGGACAACGGAAGTGCAGCAACCAATGCATCAAACTGCATAAAGAATAACACCTGGTATCTGAGAATCTCATATATGGTTGATTAGGATGAAGATCACATTGACGGAAAACCAATGTGCCAGCTTGCGTAGCTAGTGAAGTCTCAAAGTAATCGTCCTATTGACCTAGGATCACCTTATGCCTTATCAAGATTAAAACGAAAATGAGGGAAAGCTACCCATCAGTTAGCCTGTCATCATCTTTGGACCAACAAGAGAAATAAAAAGGATCAAAATTGAGACAAGAAAGATGGAAACATATAATGGGAAGTCAACTTCCTCATATTTCAACATCAAGCTTGGTACCGGCAAGTCCACATATTCTGCTGGTCCATCCAAAAACTGTTGTTTGATGGTTCTTTCGTTTATTACAATTGAAACCTACTTTTGTTTATCAAGTCTTAACATCTCTGCACCGACACTAATCAATATGGACTCACTTCACATATCTTTTATGGCAACAATTCTGATCAAAATAACAGGGAGTCTTTACTTACTTCGTCAAAACAACAGGGACTTAGGGATTAACTTATAAGTGACATTCACCTTTTAATATGTCCGGAATTGTTGGATATTTCATTTCAAACCGAACAAAACTACTTATTTCCCTTCTTGACGGATTGAAACACAAGAAATTCGTCAAAAGTGAAATAAGTGCACAAAAGGAACAGGAGCATATCCCCCAAGTAAACGAAAAGAATAAGAAAAAATAGAGAAAAAAATAAATAAAATGCAGCAAAATAACAAGATGAAAGAACAAGGGTGGCTTAGTGCGACCAAACTATCAAAATTTGAAACCCCTTATGCAAGGTAGGCAGTCTCAGGATAAGTCAATCTAGATATCCAAAATAAGGACCCAGCATAGGTCTCCAATATCCAACATGTAAGAATAAAGCCAGTGTCATCTCATCCATCTTAAACTCCCAACTTTTTTTTCTCTATTCTACAAGTTTTTTATTATTTAAGCCAGTATAAATGGGAGACAGCTTTATTGCATTGCTAAGCAAAAGTAAATATGTAGAAAGACAAATAAGGGTAGTAAAAATGTGGGAACAAAGTGTATTTTTTCCATTCCGAATAAAAAACAAGAGTAACAAAGTAACTGAAGATTATTGACTAAGTGGCCTTACGATGTGTAATGTAATTTATGTCATTACTTAATTCTTAGAAATAGTCAAAGATCTGTAACCTAAGTATAAAAGACATTCTGAGCAATTTCTGTAGTTAGTTTCTGAAGAGTTCATAAAATTGCATTACTAAATCATAAATTTTGTTCAGACATTCCAAATGTTTTGATCATCAGTTCACTAAGCCATAAAAGTCTATGGTAATCCATAAAATGCAGAGACTAAAACTAAGCCATAAAAGTCTATGGTTGTCCAGAAAATTTAGACACTAAAACTCTAACTCCAGTCCTTAAATTGCTCTTCTACCCACTAAAATGAAATTTTCCAGACCACCATTCAACAATCTTGCCATACGATAAAAGCGAGCTTAAAAACCAACCACATTCCTTTTTTTATACGAATAAATGAACCTCATTCTCTAATGACAGAGGTTCAGAACCTCCTGTGGTTTGCTAAGTATCCGATGAAAAGAACCATGAGAATAACTTTAGGCGTAGAAGTGCCAATAGTTAGTATCGGAACTCGCAATGCAACGGGATTGATTGACTAATTTGTGACAGACAATCTAGCAGGTCACCATTTTCTGGGAACAGAGATAAGTCTTTGCTTTGCTTTCATATTTATATTCTTTTTTTAATAAGAAACAGGAAAATGTTACTTATACGAAATATAATAAATACATTTGAGGACGAGGAATAGTCCAAAGGAGAAATAGAAAAGCTATAGGGCTAACAAGAAACTAAAATACATCATTGCATGCTTATCAATCAGTACACACTTGAGCCCAATGATAATTAATCAAAAAGAACGGAGTTCCTTCAAATTCTTTAGATGTGGAAGCCCGAAGAGAAGCCATGTAAGTGATTTTATCACATCTCTCTTACCAATGAGTCTCCCAATCTTCAAAAATTTGGTGATTTCTTACCAACCACACCATCAAAAACAATGCTAAAACCACACATGGATT
This sequence comes from Ilex aquifolium, assembly GCA_951799425.1. Lineage (NCBI taxonomy): Eukaryota > Viridiplantae > Streptophyta > Magnoliopsida > Aquifoliales > Aquifoliaceae > Ilex > Ilex aquifolium. The sequence continues at coordinate 39,067,310 of OX637397.1, read as the reverse complement.
TCAAAGATCGAAAGACAATATCTAGGGCACACCCCAGGGAAACTAAATACACCCAAAAGCATATCCCACAAATTATTGACGAAGGAGCAATGCAAGTAAATGCGATCGATACATTTTGCCACACACTTACGTAAATGCACCATTGGGGGTGAAGAGAGTAGGAAGGTCTTCTTTTTTGGATCAAATCATTAGTGTTGAGTTTATTATGTGCAAGCAACCAACTAAAAACTTGAACATTTAAGGGAGCCTTAGACTTCCATATCATAAATGGGGTTTGGAAGATTGGTCAACAAGGGTTATTAGTTAAGGACTCTTTTTGAGTTTTACAAGAATACTCCCTTGAGTAAGACAAGACCCACTTTCTTCGATCCAAAGAAGAAGATGCAACACTATATTATGAAGAATACCCAAAAGCAAAGACAATTCAACAACTTCTCTACCATTGAATTACATAAAGAAGTCAAAATTCCAACAACTTGGTAGTATTGGACTAAGAGAAGGTATCTTTTCTTATTCAAATCTTTCACCATTTTTTGGAAACAAAGATAGGTATTTGACCTCGTGCTTTTACAATTCACTTGGCATTATTGAACTCATTTCAAATCTTTAACTTCAGTTGATTTTCTTAAGAAATGGGATACTTTGAGATTACAACTTTGGGTTTCCAAAAATAAAAATATGAACTTGAGTCATGACCTGAAGAAACAAATTGACTTGTTTGATTGTAAAAGATCCGTCTGTAGCTCTAAACACGGTGGGTCACCAAGTAGTGCATCAGATTCTACATCTAATCCATTTTGAGCTAGGTACCTCAGGTTTTCTCATGCAGAGAACATTTCATGTGTATGTTTTTATATGCGAACAACTAATATGCATAGTTTTCAACAGCATTAAATTTTCACAATTGTAAAGCAGTTTGTAGCTCATAGTTTTTGCTTTATTGGCTTGTTTCTTGTTTTCTTTTGGTGGACTTCTTATCCACTAATTATGTACATTTATATCTTTCAATGAAATGAAAGTTTTGCTTCTTATCAAAATAAAAAAAAACAACAATAAATATGCATAGTTTTCAACTGCAGAAAATGTTTACACCTGCTTAGCAGCCTTAACCAGAGCTGCACTCATGAGCTTGGGTTGCTCAGCAACATTCTCTGCACCTTCTGTAGGATTAGCAGGAGGTTCTGGATAATCTGGAGAGAGTCGAACTGGAGGGGCATCCCTTTGTAGTGTCCCAAAGGTATTGAAGGCAAGAGCCGCAATTGTGTTAACTTGTTCTTGTAATTGGGAGATTATGTCCATTCACAGAGCCTAATTTTGCAGCAGAATTCTGGACAAGGATATTAACCATATTTAACACAAAATGAAGAGACATTAAATATTGGAAATAGTAACTAACACATTAACAAGGAACACGAAAAAATCTTTGAAATCAAATATGCATAAGGCTTCTTTTATGTGTACAAATATATACATCAAAATAGGGTAAATTACATCAATGGTCCTTAAGTTTAACACTAGTTGAACTTTAATCTTTAAAGTTTTAACTTTGTCAATTTAGTTCTCACATTTCAAACATTCAAACAATGTGACCCCCAGCACTAACTACTGTCTGAATTGTTGACGGAGAAATGATATGGGCCTAACACATGCCCACTATTAAGGGCAATTTTCAACTAATCAACACTCCTTATATCAAATGCCATTTTTCCTCATTCGACTAAACACAGTTCTTCTTCCTGCACTCTTTTTTCCCATTCTTCTCTCTCTCATACACACAACACATACTCAGAACACAGTTCACACGCACAAAGAAACACACTCAGAACATGCACTCTATCTGTCCCTCTCTTTCCAATTCACAACCTTTCTGCACAACACACACCAAACCCAGCATCTCTCTTCGTTCCTCTCCCTCTCTGCAAACAACACAGTCCAGCAAACAACCCCCCGCCAAACAGCCAGCAGCCACCACCCACTGCCAAACAGCTCCACACCACCACCTCACCGTCATTTTTCAAAACACACACACACAAGCAATCCAATTCAACCAACTGCGATCACCACCTCCTAATCCAATTCATCCCAATCACAATCAATTTTTTAGTAGAAATAAACATGAAATCAAAATCACACCACAAAAAGAAATCAGGTATCACATTATAAAGCATAACTCCAATTGAAATCAAAATAACAATTGAAATCTAAAACCAAAATCAAAATCCAAGTAATGCATGATACGTCTAGGTGTGCTGGGAAATAGAGAGAGAGAAGGGTTTAAGTGCCGCAAACCAGGGGATTTGGTTTGATGGGTATTCAGTGGCGGGGAATGGTTCTCGATTGCAGGAGAAAGCAGAGGGATACACAGAAAAGCATAGTTATCAAAACTGGGCCGGACATCTACCCGACAAAAGGACCGGGTCAATGGGTAACTGATTCAACCGTTGGGTCACCTAGTCGGACCGATCGTATAATAAAAATATAAAAATAATAATAACACATAATAATTAAGCTAAAAAATATAATATAATACCATAATTTATACATATTGAGTCAAATAAAAACAAAAATATCAGACATGTTCACAATCACAACCACAAATAAAGCATAAATTAGAAAGTCACAATCATAATCAACTGATAAAGCATAAATTCGCACAAAGGCATGAACAAATAAAACATAAATTACAAAAGGCTACAAATTGATAAAACATAAATTCGCACAAATTCATAATTGATAGAACATAAATTTGGAGTGATAAATGATAATTGATAATGCATAAATATTTATGGTCATATGGGGCTAAGAATCAGAGTCGCAAACGATAAGGGAGAGATATAAACTATAGAGTGATGTATGTGGGTCTAGAGTGGGCCGCTGAGGGCTTCTCAGTTCTCTTTCTGTGTGTGTGTGTGTGTGTGTGTGTGAGAGAGAGAGAGAGAGAGAGAGGGAGAGAAAGAGTGGGTGCGTGGCAGGGGTCGTGATTGCGTCTGTGAGAGAAATCGACTGTGGCTGTGTCGCTTTGTGAATGTGTGAGAGATCGAGTGGGTGTGTGTGGCAGTGTGGTGGGCTTGTGGCTGTGTGAAAGTAGAGACATCCATCCAGTCGGTGTGAGTGTGTGACGTTCGTGACTCGTGAGTGCATCTGTGAGAGAGAGAGAGAGACGACTTACAGCAGCAGGAGAAGAGAGATAACGTCTGTCTGCAATTCGAACTAAGAAGCGATCGATTCAGGGTTAAATTGCCCAAAAATTCGGATTTTAATACCTCTCGAATTCGAACCGCCTGGTTCATTTGAACCTGCCTGGTCACCGGTTAATGATTGAACCGGATCACCTGGTCCGGTTTATTAGCTGAACCTGGGTCCGTTATGATTTACTGGTTTAATGGTTGAACCGTTCGATCCAGTCCGGTTCTCCGGTTTAATGTTGAACTTCCCGGTCCTATCTGATCTGATCCGGTTCAATAGTTGAACCTCCCGGTCCGATCTGATCTGGACCGGTTTTAATAGTTGAACGCCCCATCCATTCCGGTTCACAGGTTTGATGATTGAACCGTCAGATCCAGTCCAGTTCTCCTGTTTAATGGTTGAACCTCCGGTCTGATCCGATTCACCGGTTTACTAATTGAACCGTCCGGTCCGGTTCTCCAATTTAATAATTAAAAACTTGAACTGGTCGTACCAATCAAAAGCAACTAGTCACCGCAAACTTGAGGGAACAAATACTGGAGTTTTAGCATTAAAATGATGATACCCATTATAAAACTTGGAATCGATCAATCGACGACATAACAAAACTTAAAATAATGATTGAATATAGCTTGGCATCAACTTCTAACAGCGAACTGTATCACTGAGAAAAGGGTGACAATTACAATACAACCATGCTATCAAAAACACACTGCACTATTGTGAAAATCAGACTTACCCATAAACCCCTCCCTTCAATCATCAGTTTCTCAACTCTACGACAAACCCATGAACCCCCTTCTAGCCAACATTTGTCTTTAACAAAACAATCATTGACTTCTCTACTACAATCTCACTCCTCACACCCAAACCAGCTCAGACAAATCCATGCACTTATCCTCACAACAGGCCTCTCCATCAAGAACAGCTTGGTCACTCATCTCCTCACATCTCTCACTGTCTTGGGTGACATGCCATATGCTCGCCAATTGTTCGATGAATTGCACAAGCCGAGACCTTTTATATGGAACACTGTCATCAAAGGCTACGTCAAGAATGGAATTCACACTGAAGCTGCCTTAATCTATAGACAAATGCATATGCTTTATGTTAAACCAGACCCTTTTACATACCCTTTTGTGATCAAGGCATGTGCTGAACTGAATGATTCATGTGTTGGTCTGGCAGTTCATGTGCAGCTTTTGAAACATGGATTAGAATTTATAGCTATGGTGAGGACTGAGTTGATGGTGATGTATGTGAAGTTTGGTGATCTGGGTTCTGCTGATTACTTGTTTCAGAGCATGGTTGAGAAAGATTTAGTGGCTTGGAATGCTTTGATAGCAGCTTATGCACAAAATGGGCATGCTGTTAATGCTCTCAGCCTGCTTCGCCAAATGGCTGTCAGTGGAATCAGACCTGATGCTGTGACTGTCGTGAGTGCGCTTTCAGTTTGTTCTCATTTGGGGTGCCTGGACACTGGGGAGGAAATTTATGAGGTTGCAAGAAGAGAAGGGATTGATAGCAATATAATTGTTGACAATGCACGGCTTGACATGCATGTGAAATGTGGAAGTATTGAAATGGCGTGGAATCTCTTCGATAACATGCCTTTTAGGAACGTTATCTCTTGGAGTGCTATGATTGGAGGGTATGCTATGAACGGGCAGAGCGAGAAGGCATTGTCATTGTTCTCTAAGATGCAAAATGATGGGGTGCGACCAAATTATGTCACATTTCTTGGTGTTCTATCTGCGTGCAGCCATGCTGGGTGTGTAAGGGAAGGATTGAATTATTTCAATTACATGGTTCAGTCCAATGACAAAAGTATGAAACCTAGAAAAGAACACTATGCTTGTATGGTGGATCTTCTTGGCCGTTCAGGGCATCTTGAGCAGGCTTATAATCTTGTAAAGAGCATGCCTACTCAGCCAGATGCAGGAGTGTGGGGAGCTTTGTTAGGTGCTTGTGCAATTCATCATGATGTCGAATTGGGCCAGCACGTGGCAGATTTGCTCTTTGAGTTAGCCCCTGATATTGGTTCCTATCATGTTTTGTTGTCAAACACCTATGCAGCTGCAGGGAGGTGGGATTGTGTTGAAAAGGTTAGGTGGAAAATGAGAAAGAAAGGTGTGAAGAAAGTGGCTGCTTATAGCTCAATTGAATTTAATGGTCAAGTTCATGTTTTATATGGGGGAGACAGATCGCACCCACAGGCAGAGAGAATATATAAGAAGCTAGAGGAACTAATCAAACAAATGAAGAGCATGGGTTACAATCCAAGGACTGGCTCTGTGTTACATGATGTGGACATGGAGGAAAAGGAAGCTACACTTAGCAGTCACAGTGAAAAACTTGCAATTGCATTTGGTCTAATCAATGTAAGACCTGAAGTCCCCATTAGAATAATTAAGAACTTGAGAATTTGTGATGATTGCCATACTTTCTCGAAATTTGCCTCTGAAATTACCATGAGACACATCGTCATGAGAGATAAGAGCCGTTTTCACCATTTTAAAGATGGTATTTGCTCGTGCAATGACTTTTGGTGATCATGAGACAGGAAGACTACTTGAAAAGAAGACACAATGAATCTGACTTCGTTTTTGTTTGTCTCTCACCATCAGGAAGTCATTGATAGGAACTACATGTGACTATGTGATGGATGAAAAGAACATTTTTCTTTCTGCTTCTTGATTTCTTCATATGCTTGAGGGCATCCTTTTCATATCGATCAAGGAATTTGCTTTCTTAGCAGGCGCATCAACCAACATAGACTCTGAAGTGGGAAGCAACTGGTCTTGGAGAAAATGCAGTATATGTAGCAGTACTTTCTTTTCCCAGGTGGCGGATGGTAAGATAAAAGTATTTTTTTGGGGCTGAATTTGAAATAGGCGCAGTAGATACAACAAAAGAGTTCCTGAGTTTGTTTTCCCTTAACTGATTAAAAAACTAACTCTTTCAATGGGGAAGCTCTTCCAAAGTCTAAAGTATACGAATTCGTAGAAGAAAAGGAAGCCCTTGATCCTAGAAGAGTAAGCAGATGCGCCTATGGCGAGAAAGATAGTTCTCGCTATTCGCAACTTTGTCTCTCAACAGAGGCCAAATTGTCGTAATCGTAAACATGGCAATAGCGGGGTTGGACTCCCCCTGCATACTATCCGTACAGGATAGATCAGAACCGGAACATATTTGCGGCTCAAGGAATCCTCCCAAGGCCTACATAAAGAGACCCATAAAGAAGAGATTGCTATATTCTGACTGAAGGTGAAACATAGTGTTGTTTTGAATTAAAATGGACATCATTGGGGTTCTGTACCCCAAGCAATTATCCCTCTGGAAAACATGGGTGGCAAGCTTATTGTATCACCTCTTAGAGAGGAAAACCAGATAATGTCCACAATCAGGTTTGGAGATGAAGGTGTCAATCATATATCTCTCAGCTGGAGTGAAGAAACTGATCTGGAATTTTTGCCACCTTGTATGGGTGATTGGCTCTCTAACCTGTCCACAAATTTGTTTTACAGACTACATTTGTGCATTCTTTTTCTTTCCTCATTCGAAGTTCGCAATGACAAATGGAAAGTGCCATTTACCTTATGCTTAGAGGTTCTAGTGTCACTCACTTCATTTCTCTTAATAAGAGATCACTTGCTGCTGCTGTGTTTGACTCCTGCCAAATAAGAATCTTAATTTCAGATAAAATACCAAGAAGACAGACATTCTTGGATTGAACAGGTCATTTATTAGTTTCTTTCTCTTATAAAGAGACACTTCTTTATAAAAGTGGAAAATAGTCATCCCAGTTGACAGTAGTATTCAATTGAGCAGAACTAGACTTAGTATAAGTGGTTATGCTCTTATTAATTATAAATTACTAGACTAAACTTGTTTATTTTGGCCAAAGGTATGAATGCCTCCTACTCAGTTTGATTATCAAATTGAAGCAGACTCTCAGTCTTTCTGATTATGCTTCAAGTTCTGAATGCTTCTTTGATTAAGAACATTAATCCTAGAAAACTTATGTCAATAATAAACACTTTTTTTTCTTTTCACTCTTGAAAATAATGATATCATAAATGTTTTCAGGAATTCATCATGTGTTTTTACAACCTTGACTCTATATTATTGAATCCTTGATGTGGTTCAATTTGATGTTCGATTAATGAGGCTAATTGACTTGTGGGTTAGGGCTTTGTTCTTTTCTGCTTTGTCTACTTTCTTAAATATTTTTATTCTTGTTCCCATCGATTTCCCTGTTTATAATGACACTTCGGTGAGTGAACGTTTCACGTGGCCTCAATCTTGGCTGGCAGTATTGCAGGATAACATTCTATGAACTAACGAGAAAAATTATTCATAGTTGGAGAATCCAGCCGCTAAGGGTTACCATAGATTTTTTTTGACCAGAAGTATAAAACAGATTGTTTTACTATGTTGTGATTAAGTTATATATTCCATTCATTTGAAGACACCAAATGAGAACTGGAAGCTAATGATTGTGTGGATCTTATAGAGCTCCTGAGGATCTAGATGCCACATTTATTCTTCTTCTACATTCACCAGGTTAATGTTGTGTTACTTTAGCATGTAGTTTCGTTAATTCAATGACAACGGGGTAGATGGTATTTCAAGTTTTGTTCCCCAAACTTGAAATTGAAGCTGCATCTCATCTACAAACTTTATTATCATAGCTTCTTTGATTGTTGAGAAATGCTTTTGAAGTTCCATTTCTCCATGTTTTCCATGATTGCTCCTTTAATTTGTACATATATGCCATGCTCTTCAAGCCACAGGTTTGAACTTACTTTTGGTGTCTAACGTATGAGTCCCAACCTGAAAATTTGGTCTTTTCTATTGCATTTTCTGTTCATGCTGATTTATTATTCTTTCTTTCTTTTGGTGGCCATGCTAAGTGTGTGATAGAAATTTTAACTTTCAATATTGTGACCAACGGTTCTTAGCATAAGACTATTAAAACATCGCCAATTCATGAGAAATAGAGCCTTAGCAAATTGAAAGCCTAGACTCATAGGTGCCTTTTATCTGTTACTTTTCTTGTCATTAGTGGAAGATATCTAGCCTGCTCCATCTCCATTGAATTTACTATGACATTCCACCATTTTTTTGGCCTTGGAAACAAATTTTTGTAATGAATTAGACTATGCATTTATCACAAGCAAGTCTCTTGCTTCCTGAAGACAAAAGATGAGTTACTTAAAAGAAAGCCATAATTGCAGGCGGTGGGAAACAGCATTATTGCCTCTCTGGGAAAACTTCACTTTCTTGAAAACCTCTCTTTCTTTGCTATATAGTTCTTCCTGTTCTTTGGGTCAATCTTTGTAATTTGATCCCTTAAACTTACCAGAGAAGGGACTAAACAACAGTGGATCTCAACTTGATGAAGCTAGCTTTAAAATTGAAGTCCTCTCTCAATCTATTTTATTAGCTTTAGTTGCTCTATGAACTCACTTTTTAATTGGCATTAAGAAGAAACACCAACTTACATTTTTGTTCATAGTATGTTCTCATCCATGGAAAAAGGCTGTGATACAATGCCACCTTACTCATCTCTCTCTCTCTCTTTCACACACACATATGCACACATATTTTGAGTGTGGAAAGTAGATTACCATTCTTTAACCTTCTACTGCCTAAATTTATCATATGGTTTTGTTGATTCCAAATAACCAAGATCCTAGTCCCTAAATCAGTCATGCTTCTCTTCTCCATAACAATTCCCTCATGGACTAGCCCAGAGTTTGGATTGTCTAGTCACATAATCTAAATTATCAACAATGAATGACTGTATCTGCCACATCTTCTTGGAGTAATGAGACTTTCAATAGTGTTATACAATGTCCACACCTGTCTGAGCTTGGTTTCGGAAAGGATCAGACTTCCCCTACTGTCAACTTGGTAGCAATAAGGTTTCTCTTCCCTGAAGTGCCTTTGGAAATGTATTCTATGGTACAAAGATTAAACACATGCACAAATATATACCTTTTCAATATTTATTTTTGTTAATTCTAGCCTGCCTAAATACGATCATTTTTTTATAAGCCAAAACACATGTTTTCACTCTCTTCCAATGCAAAACTATACGCATCAAAGTCCTTTGAAAATGCTACCTAAATATGTGAGGAACATCAGTTTCTATTATCTTTCATACAAGAGAACCAGCATCAGCTTGGAGTGACTTCTGAAAGGCACTTGCCTTCAGTAGGCACTTACTGCCTTATCAGTTCTTATCCACTTAATCCCTGTTTCACCTCCTTGCATTTCCAATCCACTTGTGCTCAAATTAAAATCCTTTGTTGTTTAAAGGATAATTTTCATATTTTTCTAGAATACCGATGATCAATTGGTTGAATGTCAGGACTTGGAGTAATAAAAGGATCCGTCCAAGTGCTGCGTGCAGATTTGAGTTTCAGATTCACCCTCTTCAAAATGACGGTAAGACTGTTTACCACTTAACTTTCCCGAACCACACTATACGTGGGAGCCAAGTGTACTGGAGATGAACTTTTACAAACTCTTGTGGACCATACGACATATTTCAATTTCTTGCATACATACGGTTCTCTTAAATGTAATTCAAACACCTTGATTTTTCATTTTTCACACTGATTCATAGTGAATCTAATTCACCCCCAAATCACAATGGTTGAAGTTGAATAGCAAGAAACTGCCTTTTTAGCACTTAGCATTACTATACTACTTAAATTATCATCTCCTTCCCCAAAAAAATGTAAATGCAAATGGTCCTCTTGCAACACATAAAAAATCAATGCATTGAGGTCCCTGTTTATCAAACTTTTTTGTTATTCAAATTATTCACTGCACAAACATTCCCATTGATGATCAAACTCTGCAGATGAAAAAACCAATTGAAGGATGGTCCTTGAAATTCAATCATTATAAAAACCAACTACCATGAGATAGTATGTCATCAAGCAGGATGAAGATGACCTGCATTGATTAACATTAATAGGACCGTGTTTGAGTGGTTGATATTGTGATAAATTTAGCCTTACAATACCAGCCTGTGAACCAGCATGGGACCTTTTCTTGATTGATCATAGCTTCCCAACTTGTGATTGAAATGTCTATCATAATGCCTTGAAGATATTGAAGATGCCCAGAAAAAACATATATAGAAGCAAGCTACCCAGCAAAGATGGCAATGACTTGGGTGGGTGAAAGCAATAAACAATGGTTTTATTGAGAGGGAGAGAGAGAAAGATGAGGTAGTTGCACTCTCATCACACCCCTCTTTAAATCACACTAATTTATTTACACTATAATAGCTCCAAACAAACATTCATTTCATGGGGAAAAACTATCTCCATGCCACAAAATTAGAGCCATACATCATATTTGTTCTCTCACTCCAAGAATCTTTTGAACTAAGCAAAACTTTTGGTTCAAGAAATAGATCTCTCTGCCCCCAACCATTTATGGGTTCTTTTTAGTTTTTAGTGTGTTGGTTGAAAAAAAAAATCAGCTCCATGCTCCCTACAAAGTTTATATAACTTCTTTCTAGATCTCACCTTGAGAACATGGACTTTGTCCAGCAAAAAAAGGTGGCATTGGTACAACCATTAGGGATATATAAATGTATAGAGATGATGCTTCTTGCTACAAATGGCACTTTGCTACTCCTCAAAGCTTAATAGTCTCGACGTGAGGCCAGACCATGAGAGATTTATCTCTCGTGAATACTCTAGTCTCGGCGTGGATAGTCTGTCTTTGACCGGACTGGAGAAGAGATTAGTTGAGGTATGCGTAAACTGACACAGACATCTCTAACTGTTGAACCAAAAAAAAAAAATAAATAGTCTCCTACTATAATTGAAATTTTTTTAAAATGGTAGTAATGTGCCATAATAACAACAAACAATTTGTTTTCTATGTGTAGCAGTGTTTAGTGAAGAGATGAACACACAAATGGGGTGTTGTTTTTTAGGCAAATTGTTCCATTTAGAGAAATTTCTGGTGCAATGTGAGATTTTTCAATTTTTGAGGGATAAGTTGAAAATTTTAAAACCGTTGAAACGTGGATTTTTTACCAAACTTTTTTATTTCTTTAGGCAACATGCAAAAGTTGCATAAACAAATGATTGAGGTGCCCCCCATGAATTTTCATAATTTGGGCACCACCCTCTAGAACAAGGACAGTGCATTACATGCCCATCAACCGTGACACCAATTCAAAATAAAGGAATTTATGGTAGGAGTAGCATCATCATATGTACGCCTCATAGTGGGTTGGAATTAGTCTTAGCGAGTTCAAGTGTTAAGCAAGTGAACTCATTAAACCTGTCAAAAAAGAAATGAATCCACACAAACATGACACGAATCTCTTAATTAAACATGACTTGTACATGAATTTGATTATACATGGATCGTGTATAGGTAAAATAAATTTTAACACAATATAACACAACTTAAACACGAAACTAACCCAACCCGAAGCGACTCTTTAACAATCCTAAATTCTTATGCTGCAAGATGAGTGTCCAATGTATCGAAATACGGTATTGCCTAAACGACTGGCCTATATAATAATGAATATATTTATTTGTGCAATTAATATATGTGGGGTTGCAGTGTCCTAAACCTTGAAAATGCGTGTTGGCCCAGCCAGACAGGCATCCTCTTTGAGGAAAAATGGAAGCATTTAAGTCAAAAGAACAGACGGGAACTTCTAGGAATAATCAATCAGAGAGAGAGAGACAGAGAGAGACCACTACCAAACCAAGTCACAACCCTTTCAGGCTGAGCTATTACACCACCAGCCTGTTTTACCTCCTGGGTATAACACTGCGGTGGTGACAATTGTTTGTGTTGGATTATTTGGATGTAGAGTACCTAACCACCAATCAAATGGTTATAATTATAAAACAAACATTTGAGCACTCTTGCTTAGGGGTGTCAAACGTGTCGGGTTAAACGGTTACATGTCGGGTTAAACGGGTGACGGGTGAAAAATATGTAAACCCGTACCCGACACGTTTAATAAACGGGTGAAAAATCTCAACCCAAACACGACCCGTTTAATAAACGGGTAACGCGACGACTCGTTTAACCAGTTTAATTTTAAAAAAATTATATTAACAAAATTTAATACTCAATTTTTTTTTATTGTCAATTATACTTACCTCAAAAAAGAGGAATTTTTAGCCAAATCTCATAAAAATCATACTTGAAGGCTTAAAAAAAAATGAAAGAGGCAATTGTCTTTTATAGGCAACTCAATCCTCCTCATTTCCCCTCATTTTTCAATGTGGGACAAAAACAAAAGGCATTAGTTTGTCTTTGTCTTTGAAGTACTCCCTATCTCCCTTCCTTTGTCTTTGAACTACTACTTTACTTCTTTTTTTTATATTAGTTTATTTATTTCTTTTTTTCTTGCTAATTTTTTAAAATAATTATTAATTTATTATTATATTAATTTTATTTAAACGGGTAAACGTGTGATAAACGGTTTGACAGGTCTCACCCGAACACGACCCGTTTATTAAACGTGTTTGGCGTGTCAACCCGTTTATCACCCAAACTCGTTAAGATCTCACTCAAACCCGTTTAATTCGTATCGATTCGTGTCGGTTAATCGTGTCGTGTCGAATTTTGACAGCCCTACTCTTGCTTTTAAAATTTCTCAATTTGGATAAAATTTTAGTTATTTATCGTTAAATTTATTTATCGGGTCGCACAGGGTATAAACGTCTGGTGGAACCGAGAGCGAGCCACTAATAGGTTCTCTAATCTAATGACAAATAGTATAAAAGGGCTAAACATTGAGATACTTTGAAATGGGATACATGAGTTAATTCAAGTGGTAATAGGGATAAACTGTAAATCTCAACGTTATAAATTCGAATCTTGACAATTTATTAGGGTTAGGTCATAAGGGATTTATCTCTCATGAGTATTCTAGTCCCGACGTAGATGACCTATCTTTGATCGTACTGAAGAAAAAATTAGTTGAAATGCGCATAAACTAATATAAACACCCTTTACCGTTAAAAAAATATGGATATATGGCATGAATTACATTCTACATTATTGGAGCAAAGACCAAAAAGCAAAGTAAGAGCCCTAATGACCCTCTACGTGGGGTTCCTAAAGTTACCATATTTACTTTACATCTGTTTTGCCTTTATGGGTATTGAACCTAATGAAAAAGTTTCTGACAATCAGAAAGATTTCTCGTTCAGAGAGGGGGTAGATGGAAGACTGCAAGAATTTGGGTGCTCATTAGTTTTGATAGTAGCATGTCCCAATCTAAGTAGTGGAAGTTAGTGAAAAATCAAAATTGGTTTTTTTTTTAACACATGAGCATAAACGAGAGCGGTAATTAATGTATGACACAACTCGTTAATATAACCTGAGTTTGACACAAGATTAGTTCTCGACAAAATCGAACTTGATACACAACTAACTGACATGGATAATAAACATACTAGATTAATGTTAAATATAAATAAACTGATTTTGACATTATAAACCCACTTAACTGGCATTATATGAAGAAAATTTATGTTTTTTTTTTTTCATTTATTTCCATTTTTTGACATGGTATTGTATTAATATTTGTAGAATTAGAGATTTTTACTCGATACTCAAGCACCTGAATTGAGTGGAATTTTAATTTATGGAAGACCAAAGGTGGCTGGTTTATTGGGAAATATAATTTTGGTTTTTTACTTCACCGGTTTTGCGTATTGATCCGAACAAGCGAAGATTAATATATAATATCAATTTAAAATTACATGATAAAACACGACTCGATTACCACCCGTAACGAGCACTTATGTGATCTAAGTAAGGATCATGGCGTGGAAACACTAGCAGGGAGTGCTCAAGTGGTGAATGTGGTGGGGGTGGCCGAGTTACTGGCAAAAGAGAAGCATCAAAAGTTGTAGAAGTAAATGAATAACAGTAAATGCACCAATTAATACAATCACCCATAATTTTTAACAGAAGGTACAGGAAGAAGAAACACTGAAAAGGAAAAAAGAGCATTAACACCAGCTACCCTCTGGTTATCTTCCTTTTTCTGAATCACCATTGCTACAGAGCCCATTACAGTCATTAAACAGTGACTGAAAAAAGCAAAAGCTTTGCTACTATTAATTCTAATTCAGAGAGAGAGAGAGAGAGAGAGAGAGAGGAGAAAGAACAAAGGCTGATAACAGAAAGAACTTACACAGTCTTCTTACTAGAATTCTAACCAACCATTAGAATCAACAGTAGCAAAGCTCACATGCTGTGTTAACTAACTAGCTAGTTGTGAAGAGGATTGGGACCTGTATGAACTATCCTCTTGTCATCATCATATATGTCGTCGGAATCATCGTCGTCGGTGCCGGAAAGATGGGTTGGAGGAATGGAAGCTGCATGAACTGGAACTGTCCCGAAAACCCGGGTTTTTCTTGCCGGAGACTGACCGGACCGGCCAACTTTATCATTCTGAGCACAAGATAAACATAACAGAGAGAAAATTAAGACTATAAAGAAGAAGAAAAGTGCAATTCTAGCTGTAGTGTGTCGTCTTCTTCCTCCTCTTGTTCTTTGTTCTTCACTAGAGACTGTCATTGCACCAAGTATAGTAGTGGTTGTGCTGGCACTGCTTTAGAAATTAGAGTCTAGACCAACTTTGAGAAGATCATTGGAAGCTCAAGTGAGATATTTGACTAACACTGAGGAGTTGTATAACTTAGGAACTTCAAAATCCTCTTGAGAGAGAGAGAGAGAGAGAGAGAGAGTAGACCATAGTAAAAGATGCCAAAAGCCAATATCTCTATTTGTATCAAAGCAATGACGTTTAGGTACAAGTAAAAGGTCCAAAGTTCGAAAGATTCAGAAGTGAAATAAGATATATATAAGAAGGTTCCAGGATTCAAGGGTCAAGATCATGTGACTAGACCCATAAGACATGGAGCATAGAATTCTCTCTCCCTCCCTCCTCTCTCTCCCTCTTTAGTCTGTTTACATATATATATATATATATATATATATATATTATGAGTAACTCGTACCTGAAGGCACAGGAGTGAAGATCCGAGAGAGAGAGAGTGAAGAGCAAGGAAAGAAAGATAAAATTCAATGTGAATGGTTTTGAGAGGAATGTTGGTGACTATTGGATGAATCTATTTGAGACGGATTTATTGAAGTCTGCCCTATTTTATATTATAGATATATATATATATATATATATCTAATATTAGAGTTAAAATTTTGAATTCTTAATTTATAAATATACAATAACGATCAAGATTGATCTAATTTTTATCTATTTTAATTTAATATTATAAAATTCAGCTCAAATAATTGTTTTACGCTAAAAAAAACATCATCTTCTCTACATGACTTCTAATGTCAAATAACACAATCAGTATACTCCTCAATATCAAACAATTTCATTAACCCACACATACCTCTTTCTCTCCTACTGCCCCTACCTCCTACCTCTCTTTAATCCACCATGTTGCACTATTAATAGTCGATTTTTGGTATTGCTGAATGTCTTCAAATATGAGATTATTACTAATACACAAATATATACACACACTGTCCTTGGAGAAGGGTGAAAGTGGGACAGTCCAGTATTAATAGCCGTTTGTCTACGGAATATTTGAACTTTTTAAATCTGAAAAAGGAGGACATTAGTAAAACCTAGATGCTGTACTGCCACTTTCTTTGGCTGCTCACAAGAAGTGGTTTACTTAATTGTAATATGTCTGGCTTCAGAGTCCCTGCCTCCCATTCTCTCCCCCGTCCTTTTTTCATCTTGTAGTTGCCCCTCCCATTCTCTTCTCAGTCCGTCCGCAAAACTAGCTAGGGTTTGACTTGTTCATGCAAGACCCACCCACAAACTTCTCTCTCTCTCTCTCTTTCTCTCTCTCCAAAAAATTTTCGGTAGATTTATATACTAAGGATCCGTTCGGTTAGAAAGAAAAAGATGATAGAAAGTAAAAAAAAAAAAAAGAACATTCGTTCCTTATTAAACAAACGTCAGATTTTTTTTTTTCTCTTTTCTCCTTTTTCCACCATTCTTTTGCTAACTAAACGAACTCTAAGTGACAATAAAATGTGTTATTCACTAGTAATAAAAAAATATGCATGTCCAGTAAATGACCGACACCAATTATATTGTCAAAATTTTTTTGAAAAAATTACTTGTATGGCCCACAAACTGTTTTTGTGGCAATCTTGTATTGTATATGCATACCACAAGACAATGTCATATAGTACGTATAACTCACAGAAAAATTTCTCATGTTTTGCACTTATTGTATCTGACAACCAAAATACATTAGTCATTCTGTACATTTTATTAAGGTACCTGAATTGTTATTAAATGGGGGAAGCAAGAGTAGGGTAGGTAGTTTTTATGGGACACCTTAACATGGCACTATTGATTTGAAATTATTGGGTTCGAAGTCATTACTTTTCAATATGAATTTAAAAATGATATACCCGATTCAAGTTAATGTCAACACAAATAATTCGATCTTGATAAGGCAAACATGTTTTATTGGTATAATACAAAAGAATTTTTTTATTTTTATTTTTTAAAATTAATCTAGCATTATATACAAATTCTTATACAATTAGAGAATTTACTCTTGATTTTGCAAGAAAAACTAGGTGAGAATTGAGAGAGAAGGGACTCTTAATTATGGATTTCTAATTTACGGGTTAAACATATCAACCAAACACAACTCGATTAACAAAAAGTATATAGTTACTATCAAAAGTTGGATTGAGAGTAATGACTAATGATTAGAAATTAGGAATGACACGATCGAAACACGGACAACACAAATCGATTTTTGTGGGATTTTCTGTGATCCAACATCACATGCAACGGATTTTAGGATGCAAACTAGCTTTCAAATTTTCCTTTCTGATAACTCTTTCAGATGTAACATGTGGGACTTTGAGATCTCCTTCAAACAAAGCCAAATTTGAGAATTTTTGCTCATAAGAATTGGCATACATATGCCAAGAGGTTGCAATTGGTAGTTGTTACGAGACTACGATATGACTGACAATGTTCAAATACAAACAATATCACTAAATTGTAAATTTGTACGAAATTTGAACTTCGACAGTTTGATTTTACAAGTTTTTTCCTTGAACGGGTGATTTTATAGTTGACCATAGAAATTTTGAATTTTTTTTGTAGAGAACTTGACTTTGACACAACGGTAAAGTTATTTTATTGAACCTAAAAAATGTCATGAGTTTGAATCACAGAAACAACGTCTCTATTTGCAAAGACAATATTACATACATTTAACCTTTCACAGATATCGCAATAACGAGAACCTTATGCATTGAGTACGCAATTGATTATGAAGTCTTAGGGTTTAATTTACATATGGAATTCGGGTGGGTTTAATTTACGTATGGAATTCTAGTTATGGAATTCGGGTTCACACGTTTATGTGTATAGACTCGAATGACTCAAGTAACAAAAAAATATATGGGTAATTTCAAATCATCGAAGGTAAGTATTATCTAATGCTTAAAAGTAAAAAGGACACAGTCTAAAGTCGAACAATACGAATCAATTGTCACCCTCAAGTATGAGCCATCCAAACACAATATGCATGGATCTTTGCATGCAAATTAGGTTTAAAGTTTTCCTCTCTAGCATATCTTTCAGATTTAAGATGTGGGACTTTGAATTCTTGATTAAACAAAGCCAAATTTGAGAACTTGTGGTCATAAGAGTTGTTATGCCAGAGATTGTACCATGGGTACTTATTATGATAAGAATACGATCACCTGACAACATTGAATTACATACAAGACAACTAAATTGTACACCTGTTAGCTTCCATGACAAACTGAGAATGAGAGCTACACATGCATGAGACGTATTAATCTGTACAATCAAAGATCTTCATGTTCTTTTAGTAATAAGCAAGCTCTTCATAAAATACTATAGTCAATTTAAGGACAAGACATAAACCATAGTTCTGAGTTCGAGTTTTGTTGGTCGTAATAAACTTAGACTTAACGTAGGATTTGTAAATTGGTAAATGCATCTGAGAATTACGTTGTAAATATGCACCCGAGAGTAGTGGTACATGCCAACATCGAATTTTCATTAATTAAAACCTAGTTGATAATTCATGGGACTGGCAATATTGCACAAGGAATGGTCTCTACAACATCTGCCTGGGTTTGGCTCTTCAATGTCTTAATGCTCTGATCCAAATCGATTACCATAATAAAGGATGACATTGACTGAGGAAGATGTACAAGAGGTCATTATCAACTCTACACACAGATCCCTATTATTAATTTGCCTCTATTTCTGTTGCCTGAATTAATCATGGATACCCTTTCTAATTCTCTCTCTTAATTTCTTCGTACTCTTCTCACATGTCTCCCTTGGTTAATTTGCTTGCTTATGTTTATCAAAAATAATTTACTAAAAGATTTATTAAATCAACGTGCATGGTTAGATCAGTGGGTTCTATTAACTTTTTCTAATGGAACCCATTGATTTAGCCATTCACATTCACTTGAATTTTAATCCGTATGTAATTATTCAAATTGTTTGTTTTGCCTGATTGTTAAAAATCGAATTCATTATGTAATATTTGACAGATTAGAATTTGTATTTGTAAGTAGCCCGCTTGATTATCTTCCCATATGGATCATATATGAATACTAGTTATTTCCCGTGCCTGAAGGCACGGAGTAATAAAAAAAATGATCAACAATAAACATATTTGTATTCACACCTAAAATCAAATTACAAAAATAGATAAGAAATAAAGAAATTTAAACACTGGTTATAGTAGGCGCAAGCGATGGTAATGATAGTGGGCAGCAGTGGTGGTGGTGGGAGACGATGATAATTTTGATGGATGATGACAACTGGTTGTAATGGTAGCAGTTATATGTGACAATGGTGATGGTGGTTGGGGGGCAGTGAGGTGATGTGGTAGGGGTGATGGTGGTATAGTGACGATGGTGGTAAGGTGGCGGCAACAGTGGTGGTGGGACACTAATAGGGTGGTGGTGGTGGTGGTGGTTGTTGTGGAAGAGGTGATGGTGGGATGGCAGTAGTGGTGGTAGTAACAGTGGTAGTGGGGCGATGAGTGTGGTAGGGTGGCGTCAGTGGTGGTGATGTGGCGGTGGGGCTGGTGGTGGTAGAGGTGTTGGTGGGACGGTTTCCAAACATTATTTTTTTTAAAGTACTTATGAGAAGTTATAAGTATTAAAAACACTTTTAAAAAGTCACCTCAAACACACCCTTAGAGCCCTATTTTTCATCTTAAATTTAGAGTGTTAATATTAACCGTCAGATTAACTTTAAAGTAAAATTTAAAGAGATCTCAACTGCGAATAACAAAAGTCATTTTGTTTATCTTTTGAAATTTGAATTGTGTTGTACTTTATTATATAGATAGACTAGTAATTGCCCGTGCCTGAAGGCACTATGTAACAAATAAAAATAACTGTTTTAGTTTTTTGAAACAAATGAGAATCAATCGAAAAAAGTTGAAAGAGCAAAAAAAAAAATTAATTCGTGGTGTTGTATGCATAATTGCAATAAATGTCATAAGCCAAGAACAAAAAAGCAAAAAATATTACTTGGCTAATAACGACTGTCACAGTGTTATATATGAGATAAAAAACACTTAACAGATTGTAAAAATCCCTACACAACAAAATGACTTACCACAACATCATCATGATACCAACCAAATCACTCGTGCCTGAACGCATTGTGTTAACCGTGCCTTAAGGTGTTGTCTAACACATTTAGCTCATGGGTCATGTCATGATTGACACAACTGTGATCAACCCAAATCATTAATTGATCCACAATCCACATCCATGTAACTTGCTAAATGAAAAATAAACTATAGGTTGGAAACCATCCTAGCTCATATATGAGAAAAGTTAAGAAAAACACATTTCATACCAGTTGGTGTCTCTCGTAGTTCAACCAATGCAGGTAGTCAAACTTGAAGATAATCCCCCTCCCGACCACCCCCTAAAATAACACAACATCAAAAATTAATTCACAATCCTAGCCAATATATTCTGCCACCTCAGTAATTAATTTAAAATTTGCCAATAAATTTACACAATATGCACATGTTAATACACAGATTTATACATGTCTCTATGGCAAATCAAGCATGAACAATGATATATGCATCCACAATTGAAACCTCTATCAAAGAATTTTGCAACAAACGACACAGTTGATGAGAACAAAATTGATTTGATGTCATCCACATAAGAGAGGAGTAAAAGCAAGGTTTTTATTGTAGCCAAATCCACACTCATAAAAAGACATCAAGCAAAAAATATAATAATATGTACATTCCAAACAAAAAATAATAGTTGATGTAAAAAAAGTACATAAAAAAATGACATATCTATCATTACCCTTTCAGAGTTGTTCATTCCAAGCCTTAGCGATGTGGTGTCTAATCACGTGTCCCACTTTTGACACTCTCCTCTCTCTCACACAAACTTCACAAAACAAAACAATTATCTTGTAAGAAATGTCTCTGCTTTGCTTTCATTACAAAAAGAAGTAAAACCAACTTCAATAACTAACTTGATTAAAGCGTGAGTAACTGATTACCTATAATAAAAAATAAAAATAAAAAAGAAGAAGAAGAAAAACACAATGAAAAAAAAGAGCGGTCCACTCGGCCATCAAATTGACACACACCTATAGAAGTTCAGACCTTCTGATATGGACCCTCTTTCTTAGTACTCATCCACATGAAGTTCAACTATTGCAACCATTGCTATAGAACAACCACGCCAATAGGATCAAGAAAACACACATCTAAATTCATTCATATAGGCATATAAATAAATAAATAATTTAGGAAAAATTTCCAATAAACAAAACTAACTAATAACATGAATATAAATATGGGAAAAAAAGGTCCAACAAACAGAAAACAACTAATTGATTTTGGACAGTGAGAAAAATATAGCAAAAGAAAGAGAAAACTAACCATTACAAACTGTAGCTCATATTTCCAAGTTTCAAGGCAACACCAACTGAAGGAAAGGCTTCATAGAAGAAAAATAGAGGAAAGTTCTAATTATTCAAGTGAATATTTAGAATAGATACTTAGAATTTCAAGTAATAATTAGCCAAATTTTGAAAGAAAAAAAAAGGTACCAGAATCAATATTTCACAATCAAATGAGTCTTGACTGGTCAAGCAGTAGCATAGCCTAAACAGTGTACTGGAGAGAGATAGGTTCAGTATTTTACCATTCGTAATCATGATGGTAATCCAAAATCAGCAAGCTTTATCTTCCCACTTTATGTACCTATGTAAATACAACGTCATTTAATTCTCAAATATATCAGAATATCGGATTCAATTAAAGTAAAAAAAAAAAAAAGCTCAACAGGTCACCATTGGCTCAAAAAAAGTCCCACTGATCATCACTGACATCACCAAAAAAGAAAGAAAGAGAACGAATTCCAACTAATCACCACTGTCAACAAAAGCTCTGGTGATCACCACCATTATTGCCACACCTGAAATTGGCCAAAAATTATATTAAAAAAACCCAAGATCGTAACATTGATCACATGATAACAATCACTCTAATTTCTTTTGCTAATCACTAAAATTAATCAATTAAAAATCAAGAAAAATCATTGTTATATAGGATGATAGATATTTAACTTACTGATATATCGGCAAGAAAAAATTACTTCTTTGCGGTACCTACGATTTCATCCCATGAGCTATAAACAGCCCACAAAATTAAGGTTGAAATCAATATAAAAAAAAACCCAATCTAAGTGTTGATGCAGCTGAGGCGATGAATGATAGAAGTGAAGTCCTTCTTATTTGCATATTTGCAGAAGCAACATGATAAAGACCTGAGTTGCATAAATAAGAATAAAAAGGAAAGCAAAGAGAAGAAAAGATGAGGAAGAAGAATGTAAAGCAACACCTTTTTCAAGTCACAAATAATGACTATCATACGTCACAAATAATACCGTCCAATATCAAAAAAGTCATGCAAAAATAAAATCAAAACTGATTGACCGCTAGTGCAAAGGAGCTATCAAGCATTTTAGGCTTTCTTTTACTATCTCAGCTCGTGAACTTTGCTTAGATCACTGTTCTTCGCCCACATCCACAAAACAAAATTCAGGAAAAGATACACACAGAGACCAAGACGTAGAACACCAAAAAATCTAACGAAAAGGGAATGGAATTACCTGATTAATTTCGGAGAAGCAACGGTGTAAGACAACGAAGCAAATCAATAAACGCCTTGCCCTTCCAGTCGCAAATGGGTGTCTAACGGCGTGCCTTCCACAATGTCCTGAGCAACTGTTGGATGTCACTGAAGGTGGCTGGGCAGAGGTGTGTGTGTGTGAGAGAAAGAGAGAGAGGGGGGGAGAGAATTACCAGCACCCTGGCACTGGTGAAACCCACGGCCATCTGGGCAAACCCAACCGGCATCTGTGAAAATGGGGGCTCTTTTTTTGTTCTGCATCGTCAGTGACGGCGAGTATGTCGTCGGTGCTGTTCCTGACATAATCTCTCTCTAATGTGCATTTGCTTACCCGTTCGCCACAGTATTTCTTCTCTTTGGCGTTCTGTCAATCACCTAGTATGCATTAGTGGGGGGTGGTAGTAATTGCACTGAGCTGGCGGAATCATTAAGAAATTGAATCTCAGACAAAGAGAGAGAGGATGCCAGACAGAGAGTGAGAGGCTGAACCTGGATATGGAGGGAATGAGAGGAGCAGAGTAGGGGGTTTTCTGGGTTGGGGGTTTCGGGAGGGGGGTTCTGCGTTGGAGTGAGAGAGAGAGAGAGAGAGAGAGAGAGAGAGAGAAAGAAAGAAAGAAAGAAAGAAAGAAATAGATAACAAAAAAAAAACAAAGAGAGAAATAGATAACAAAAGAAAAAACATAGAGAGAAAAATATAAAAAAGAGAGAGAGTTATAGAGACGTGTGAGATGAGAGTTATAGACTTAGAAATGGAATCAAACTCTCTACCTCTATCTCTACTTCTCTCTCTCACCATCTGCTTATCTCTGTCTTTGCTGCCTCACACGACTCTACTTCTCTATCCACTGCAAATCAGTGTTTCGATTGTATTGAGAGAGGCGTGAGACAGAGGACCGTTAGATCAAAATTTTTGAGATGATCTGAACCGTCTTTTACGTTGGGATTACGTTGTCCGTTGGATTTTGTCTCAAAACGATCTGGACTTCTCTTTGTCTTTTGGATTCAAATTTCGCTCTACTTTATTATATAGATAGAGTGAAATTAAGTTAAGATTTAACCAATTGAAAAACATGTGAAAATGAAAACCACCCAGCGGATTTGATTAGAATTCACATTATCAAAATCTAATTTAAATTCAAATTCAAATTCAATCCGAACAAAACTCCATGGAATTTGCACTCTACCTTGCGAGGTACACCGTACACCAGGGTGGAATAGGGTCCATCGCTCCAAACATAGCGGGCCGCGTTTGGGTCAAGCTTACCATAAAACAACTTACTAGCCCAAAACAATAGACTAATGTTTACCCAACCTTAACTACTTAGAAGTCGAATTTGGATGGATCAATCATATATAATACAATTCAAGTTCCAACATTAAATATACAGTAATCAAATAAAGGTTTAGGTGAAACTCCAATTGAAGATTCTCTCACTGATTCAAACCAAAACTGGCCTCTAAATCAGTGTTATTATAATTGGACTGACGAATGAACTCTACAATCTGACTCTATCTACCTTTGGCACTCATATGGTAAATTATAACTTTTGGGATTATTTAGAATGAATTCTAAAATTATTAGAATCGGTCTTAAAATATTTAAATTATCCTAACAATTTTATGATCAATTCTAAGTATCCTTAAAAATTGTAAATAACTCAAAAAATTTATTAAAAAATCACAAAGCTATTAAATGGTTACCGTAATTTTTGTTGGGTACCGTATTATTTTTCTATGGTTTTTTGCACTTTGTATTTTGAAAGATATCTCGATTCTTACTTTATACTTTAAAAAATTATTTTTTTCATATTACACCTTGAATATTATAAATTGATTCTAATGTAATCCTCGAACTAACATTCGTTTCCGATTTTGTTAAAAATTGATGTACATGTCATACCACCCACGTATGTTGGTTGTTGTTGGACAAAAATATAAGCTCATCATTTATATCATTGGGTATTTGAGTGATATGTGCATCAATTTTTAACGGAATTTGAAATTAATGTTAGTCCGACGATCACATTGGAACCAATTTGTAATATTTAGGGTACAATGTAAAAAAAATAATTTTTTAGGGTATAAAGTGAGAATTAAGATATCTTTTGAGGTACAAAGTGCAAAAATCCCTTCTTCTAATCCCAAATATGCGCACGGTCTTTAAGGTAGATTCGTGCTCCAATCTGCATCTCCGTTTCCCATTTTGTCTCTGCTGAGTCGTCGCCCCGTTTGGACTCTTTGAGCTCAAACCACCTCCCTCATCCCAAGATATTCATTCACCTTTCAGCTCTCACGTTCTCTTTCCTCCCCGATCAGGCATCCCCACGTCCCATTGGTTCCCCAGGTTCTATCTCTCGCTCTCCGCGTGTGTGTATAACAAGATGCTTAAAACTTGATGTGCTATTATTGAATCTGTTGTTTTTTGTTTATTGTTATAATGTTGCTGTTATATGATTGTATTAAGAAAACCCACTTGGATTTGTGTCTTAGTGTATGTGACGGAAATATGCAGAGAAAAAAAAGTTCAGAAAAACCAGAGAAGATGGGGTTTTGAGAAGTGGGTTGGTTCTGAAATAACTTAAGAAACCTAGAACGAGCCTGATTGGCCAACCCATTCTTGGGGATGACTGAAAATGAATTGGGTATTTGATGACAGAACCATTCATGCTTTTCTAATTTTGATCGCAAGTATTTGAAATCGGATGGTGATTCGGGTTCAATTTTTTCAGATAACTGTGTTACTCGGGAGTTTGAGGTTGTGCTTTCATTGGTTTCCATGGGTTTAACTTTGCTAGTGATGTTCAAATGTATATTAGTGCTTGTATCTATCAATAACAACTAGACTCATATGCATTTTCTATTTACCATAAAGAGCTAAAAGTATTTCCCATTTACCGGTTGTTAGAATTTAATTTAGAATGGCTCAAATTTATCTGAAGATATTGAACTGCTGGAAGAAATGCTTAATCATCTGGCACTATAGTTATTAGTATCGTACGATACGCGATACCTATCGTACTATATGTATCGAAAAACGATATGTATCGTGTCTCTGTATCGATTTTATACCGTATCGTACGATACACGATATGATACGTTCGATACGTGAAGATCCTGTTTTTTTCTTCTTCTTCTTTTTTTGGTTTTTTGGGACTGAAATGACATCATTTCACCCCATGACTTATTTTAAAATCACTAGCCAGTGAAATAACGTCTTATTAGTGGTTATGGTTTAAAAAAAAAATAAAGTCTGTTGTTAATGTTGTTCAATTGAATTCAAAATCTCTGATTAATATTAAGGGTGTTCAAGGAGTTGATGTTAGAAGTTTGAATTAGAGGTCTTTGTATTTTGATATTACTGAGCTATGTTGGGAACTTGAATAGTTGGTGGAATATTAATAAAATGTTATGTTATTATTAGTTTATGACTTTTTTACAAAGGTATATATTTTATTAATAATTATTTAAAATTACGCGTATCTTACGATACAAGATACGATACGCCTTCTGATACGCAATTTGACAACTATGTCTGGCACAATAAGACATTGTAATTCATCTTCCAAGTTCCAGCATCAGCAATATATAATCCATATAACTGTAATGATAAGATTTACATGTACGGCTTGCCGATATTGATACTGCTTATTCCCAGGCTCTGCTGTTTTAAAAATTGAAATATATAGATGAATGTTTGTAATGAACTGATGATCACTTTCTGTTTCCATTTTTGGAAATTTATTGTCTTGCCTTTTGTTTATAAACCATAATCCCTGTATAATGTTTAACATGGGGTTATCGATTTTCATTATCTTAGGCTGCGTTTGATAACACAATGTTTTTGTTTTTTTATGTTTTTGTTTTCACTTTTTTCTGAAAAAAAAAAAACAAAAATGTGTTTGGAATGTATTTTTATTTTTTTTTTAGCCAATTTGTTTTGTAAACAACCCCAAATATTGAAAACATGAAGATAGGTGCTTTCAAAAACAGAGAAAAACGAAAACACGTGCTGGGAAGAGGGAAGGGTTAAATGAGGTCTTGCCATCGAATTTCATTAGAAGCAATTTAAGAGAATATTTGCCCGAGTATATAAACTACGAAAATTTCTCATTCTCATCCTTTCGTCTCTCTCTCGTCGTCTGAAGTGAAGCTACTGTTCTCTTGTCTCTCGCCTTCAAAGCAAAGACCATCTCCAGCTGGAATAGGTTGGTCTCCTCTCCGGCGCTACTCTGTTCTCTGACGGTTCTTTCTAACTTCGAAAATGTAATATTTATTTTCATTTTTGAAAATCTATACACATATATATGTATACATATGCATAGATTTGACCTATTTATGTATATATCTAACCTTTTATGTATAGATTTATAAATATATGTATCCATGTATTTCAATTTTAGATATAGGATTTTTTTTTCAATTTTTTGATCTAGAAATTTTTTATTTCAATTTCAGATCTAGGGTTTAGGATTTAATCATCTCCATTTCAGATGTTTGTGTTCAGTGTTGTGTGTGCGTCTGTGTGACTGGGTTATTGTGTGTCTGTTGTGTGTGCGTCTGTGTGGCTGGGTCAGTGTGTGTGTGTGTGTGTGTGTTGTGTTTGTTGTGTGTGTGTTGTCTGTCTTGCTGATTCAGTGTGTGTGTGTTGTCTGTCTTGCTGGTTCTGTGTGTGTGTGTGTGTTTGTTGTGTGCATCTGTGTTGTGGCTGAGTCAGTGTTGTATTGTGTGTGTGTGTTTATGTGTGGGTAAATGTGATTTGTTGATGGCTTTCTACACTTAACAAATACATGCACATAAGGTGTTTGAATAAATGCCACCTTCAATTAGGGTCTATAGTTTTGTGGGTGGGTGGGTCTATTGCATATAACAGTAGAATTAGGATTATTATGAGGCTTTCGGATATTGCATACGGGAGGCTTTCGGATTATTTGACTTATTTGGGATATTGCATACTAGACAGTAGACACAAATTGATTTCTATTTATCTATTGGGCTGGAGGCTTTTCATTTGACTTCGTATGCTTGTAAGCTTTTTCTAGGCGTTATTCTGTGAACATGTAAAAGAATGCTCAATTTGAATTAATGCTCAATTTGTTTTTGTTAAATGGTTATATCATTTGTTATTCTATGAACTTATTGATTGTATTTCATACATATGGTGTAGAGTAGACATTTTGGTTAGTTTTATGTTTAATGTAACTAGTTGGGATTTGAGAGGGTGTTATAAGTTTGAATGTTTGGATGTATTTTGCATTTTTTATGGGTTGATAGATGTATTGATATAAAAATGTGAATGTGCTTTAGTATGAATTAATATAAACTTAAATATATGGCATAAAATAAATTGGTTACCAAACATGTCTTCTGTTTTAGTTTTTAAATTTCTTAAAACAACAACTGCAACTGCATCCAAACACGCTTCCTATTTCAACTTTTAACCAAAGAAAAAAATAAAAGCTAATTTTGTTTTTTTTTTTTTTATAAAAAAACATGAAAACGAAAACGTTACCAAACACAATTCTGTGGATAAGATTTATGTAAGTCTTATTGGCAATCAGTCTCATTTGACTGATTGCCAAAACAGCGTATGAGTCCCCAGAGAGCGTTGAGCACGAGTAGAGCCTTAGAGGGAGTTCATGGAGTGCATCTGGTGCCTCATTCAACATTTGCGTTAGAAGAGATAAATCAACATGGTGTCTTATACTAATTCTGTTTTTTTTTTTAATAAATCAATGAAAGCTAATTCTTTTTTTTTTTTAATAAATCAATTCTATGTTTTTTTGTAAGGCAGGGTTGCTTGCTGGATAAGATTTCTGCAAGTCTTATTGGCAATCAGTCTCATTCGACTGATTGCCAAAACAGCGTATGAGTCCCCAGAGAGAGTTGAGCACGAGTAGAGCCTTAGAGGGAGTTCATGGAGTGCATCTGGTGCCTCATTCAACATTTGCGTTAGAAGAGATAAATCAACATGGTGTCTTATACCAGTCAACCTGTGAAAGTAAGGCTGTTGGAGCTAATCAGCAGTTTATGGTCCAGTGAGTGAGAAATATTTCTTGTCGGTTGACATATACTTTTGTACATTTCTTAAATAATTAATGATGACGATTGAATTGTCTGTTTTGATCTTTTGGCTAATATTTGTATCAATTAAGTGCTATGCCACTCATTTACATTTTGTTTACCAGGAGAGTTTGGCAGCAAAGACCTGCATGTCTGAGGCCTATCCAATGTAGTCTAAATGGTACCATAAAGAGCAATTTTTTAGTTTGTTTAAATTGCTACTGTATGCCTGGTGCACTCTTTCTAATCTACCGTACGAAATGTTCACATTTATGCTGACCTGATTTTTAAAATCCTTTCTGTTAGGTGATAATAGCCTTGCAGAAACAATTGTTAATGTTCTTACTTCGCTTCCATTTATTGCTCTTGGAATGCAGGCCACAAGGCAAGACATCCCCTCATATTTGTATGAAAATGTTACCAAAATTGTCTATATTTCCTGTTTAGCTAAGTCAAAGTTGTCTATATTTCATCATGTTTGGTTGCTTGCTTTTTTGATGATGCAGGAAGAATCTGAATTGTAAGCTGTATGCAAATTCATTAATCGGAGTGGGAGTTACCTCAAGTTTGTACCATGTATCAAGAGGAAACATGAGAAAATATCTGAGGTGGGCTGACTATTCAATGATAGCCACAGCAACAGTGGTAAGTTTATTTAAATATTGAGAAAAAGGTGGGATGTATAAAAATGACATTTGTGGGTCGATACATAATATTCCTCAAGATAGATTCAATGGTGCTCAGTGAATGGAACAAAGCACCATTGGCATGGTGAATTCTTAAAATGTAGGGAATAGCAAACGTGCATGTGTATAGTCACATTGGTGGATGAATTCAAGGCTCACGTGTATGGGTCTACCGCACAACTGTCCACAAGCGCATATTATGGGTCGTCATTCCCTCCTACCCCTCTCCTCAATATAAACCCCACTATATGCCTTTAATTCGGATTTCTAAAGTGGTTATTTTTATGCGCAACAATTATTATATTTTGCTTTGTTTCTTAATTGCATTTTTTTTTTTCCTTTGCAATTATCTTCTTTCTTGTCCTTCAAAACCTTTGTCCTAACATGACCATTTGTAGAATGTCGGCCATATAACTGAAACAACATACACATTTAAAACTGGTGATTTTGATTTTTAAGGTTACAAACTTGTTTATGGATTCTTATTGAAGCATCTATTCCAGTTTACCACTGAATGTAGTTCTTTTTGTTTCCTTTTTCCTTGGACGCGGTCTATAACCACTCCAGTGTTCAACTGTCTTACATACAACATGAGTACCTTCAAGTTGTTGGTAGATAATGATAAAATGTGATGACTAGATAATGTAATTATCTTCAAAATCTGATACGTGTTGCTGCAAGGATGCATTGCGAAAGAGTAGCTTGGGTATTTGAAATCCATTGTCGCTCACTATTAGCTCTTGTCATTGCCCTTACTGACATTGATGAGGCTTCCAAGTTGTTATGGAAGGACACCTCTACATGGTGATTGGTTGGGTTCTTCAGAACAGAATCCTGAGTTCTCAGAGTCGGTGCTATTGTCACCCACTTCAGGTTTCTGAAATCTGTGACGTAAGCTACATACTTGCATGTGCAGCTTCATTTGGATTTTCAGTATCCCCTCTCAGACAGCTGATTTATGCTAAGCATGGTGCCCTTACTTTAGAAGAGTTTAAAGGGGTTTTCTAGTTAACATTAAGGACAGTCCTTTTTTATCTGTCAATGAATAGTGGCTTCGTACCCATACACAGCATTGGTAAGAAAGAAAAGTAGGTATCTGCTTTTTCATTGTTCCACTGTAGGTATGATTAGCCCACTGAGAAGTAGAACTTACAATCGAAATCTTTTTGCAGTGTCTGACCAGAGCACTCAGGAATGAGAATCCAAAGTTTCTGATGGCAGCATCTGCTTTGTTTCTACCAATTCAACCTCTGATGGTCTCAGCTGTTCACACCGGGATGATGGAGGTACACATCTGTGAGATTTATTGAGTAACCTGGCATTCAAAACTACCTTATGTGTATGTGCTAAAAGTTTAGCTTTTGGTGTTAAGCAATGATAATCTCTTGCTGAAAAACCTATGGCTGCTGGTCCTTCAAATCTGTTATATGTGGGGGGAAACCCAATCTTTGTGCTATTTGAGACCATGACAACCACTTGTGCCAAGTTGGCAGATACAATCAAACATATAAATAATCTGGCTTTACATATCTTTTCGGTGTTCACAAAGCAACTCTTTTTGGAGTAAAATCAATTAGATTGCAGAAACATGGATGGTTATATATCTTAATTTGAAACTTATGTAATCATGATTTAAAGTATTGGTTGGTACCAATACAAATCAGCCGAGCCATGACTGATTCGATACCTCCAATCCCGAGACAGATACATGTTCCCTGTAAACCATGCAGTTCACTTTATTTGTGCTTGACTGGGGCTAGTCGTTTGAGTTATCGTTCCACTCTATTGCGATATCATTCCGCGATGGAGTGATTGCAACACCGTTATTGATCTGTACTAGTGTCCTCTGAGTAGTTAGCTGATACCACGTTTAAGGTGAACATATTTTCTTCTCTTTCGGAACCGAGTTCATAATGGTTGTTATCTGCCTGTCCTTTCTGCCTGATCTTCCTTTAGTTCCAGAACCTTAAATAACTCAGAGTTGATCAACAAACTAACCTCAGTGCTTTGAGACCTTAGGTGGGGTGCTTTTCTGGATGGTAGAAACACCAGGAGGGTATTAAAGGCAGCATTATTTTCCTGATCATTGGTCCATTGGATCTATTGTTGTATTGCTGATTTTTGTCATGCATTTGTATTATCCTGGCCGCCCTTGTAGTTTTTGTTTTACTTCTTATTCTTGCAACCTACGTTGGCTAATAGGCAATGCTACTTGGGTTACGCCATATGCCTGTAACTCTTGTCAATCTCGTCGCTTAAAGTAGCAACCTTAGCCCATAAATATCCCCAATCTTCCTGGTTCCCTTTTCACATTGCTTTTGCGTGGGTATTTGATTGTGTGCGGATTTGTTGGAATATATGGAGCAAACAAAATGTGTGTAATGTGCTTGAAAAAGGGCAGCCACTCAGTTGACCCCATCTTGCCTTCATCACATCAATGAAAGCATGACAACTACCCACAAATAGTTTGGATGGACATGCTCCCTTCATTTTACAAGGTGCAGCAGATCATCTATCATGTCAGTTGTAGTTTCTGTGTCTTAGTCTTTTAGTTAATTTATTGCAATAGATTTCTTCTTGATGTGTTGGGCTCATTCTGATCTTTAATGGGAATAAGTTCTGACTTTCCTTCCAGGTCGCATTTGCGAAAAGAGCAATCCAAGATCCAGACTTGAGGATGGCGCACAACGTGCATAAGATGTCATCAGTCTTAGGCGGTGCACTTTTCATAGCTGATGATGTCTTCCCCGGAACTCCATTCCTTCATGCTGGCTGGCATGTTGCTGCTGCTGTTGGAGTTGGCACCTGTAACAAGCTTCTAGAGTAGTGTAAATATTCTAAATCTATTCACCACATCCAATTTGTCGAAAATGTGTGTGTCGAGCTTCAGCCTGAAGACCATACAAGTGAAGAAGAAAAAGAGGGATATGTAATTTTACGTCAACTTGTTGAAATTCCATTGTTGACCATGTTGTGTTTCCCAGAAACTTCATTGATGTCTTCAGTTATGTTGTCCAATGCATAAGTTGGTGAAATTTTATCTGGGACTGTTATGTATGCTATAAACCTGTGGCAATGCCTGTTGCTTTGTGAAGTTACTCTCTATCTTATCTGATGGACAGAAATTCTTCACCCAGACGAGTACTTTTCATAGAGCCACCTTATGTGGTTACCTATTTGTACTTTTCAAAACACCTTAAAGCTTAGGGAATTCTACACTACCCAAAAAAAAATTGATATTGTACCACCAGTTACTATTTTTATCAGTAAGGTGATAACTTCAAAACAAAAAATTATATCATGATTGATCACAAACACCGATAATCAATCATGATCATAGATACTCATGATCAATCATGAAAAACATATTATCGATCTCAACATTTTATAATCGATCAAGTTCTTTAAAATTGTAGTTTATACCAATTATTACTTTACCTGAAAAAGTCATAATTTTCGGTCCTAGTATTATGGTATCGTGGAGCTTCCCTTATGGTTAAAGCAAATTACGAAGTAAAAGAGCTTAATTGTAGATGTATTTTCTCTCTCTAAACAGTCACGTGAAAGGTAGGATATTAGTACTTATGCAATAGTACTTTATAACAACCAAATTCTGTCTTTTAATGAAAATGCACAAAATTTCCCATTCTTACTTTTAATCACTTCTTTATTTTTTTTTTCTCTTTTGATTGTTCAAATGTTTTCATTGATCAAAAAATCTGAGTACATAAGATAATTCAAGATATGTCTGATAAACCTTTCTTTCTGCAACAATGGGTTCATTAATTCAAATTATTGTATTGTTGAACGTGTTTGACAAAGAGCTAGTAGGTGTAAGCCCTACTCGAGTGAGTCGGGTGATAAACCAATCAATTCGATAGATTCATTAAATAAACAGATCAATTCAAATTTAACTAAACATAATAAGATGAATTCCAACAAATATAGCATAGAGAGAGAGAGAGAGAGGATTAGAAAAAAAAAATGAAAACCATAGATAAAATTCCATTCATCGCATGGGTAAGGCTGCTTGTGCAGAATACATATGACACAATCACTTAAAGTATTCAAAGTTTGATTTACTAGTAATTACTACCCTCACTTAAGAAGTCACTGGCTAGTGTAACACTCGTAGCCGGTAAAAAAAGAAGGCACAAATAATATTATAGATGGCGTGTATAATGACCTTTAAAATCAATGCAGTTGTAGGTTCAAGCGTGTTTGGCCTACGACGGTTGTCAAGGTAGCTGATAATACTACCCCCAAACCCCCCAAGCACCTACGATACCTGAAAGGTAACAAAGAACCGCAGAGGATATCAAATCTTCCTTGTATTCTTCAAGAGTCATAGAGAATAACATCACAAAAGTGCAAATCGAAAACAAATAGACAAAGAATTCAAAACAATTGATCTCATAGACGTACTAGTCATCCACCTCCTTCTCTTCTTTGACGACTTCTGTCTTCTGATCAGTCTTCTCTTCGTTGATGATTACTGTCTTTTGATCAGTTGCCTTGAGTATTACTATTACATGTGGCTGATTTTTATATAACTCCTTCTCAGACTCTTTTTCTTGTTTTTGTATCTTGCTCGGATCCATAGATGACATGTTCTTAGTAAAACTCTGAGATGTTCGTAGGCCGAAGATCTGTGAAAGAGAGTTATGTGTGTGTGTGTGTGAGAAAGAGAGAGAGAGAGATCAGAGATTGAAAATTGAGAAAGATAGAACCGTAGTTTGTATATGAGAGAGAGGTTGAGATAGATGAACGCTCCCAATATAAATATACTAGTTATTGCCCGTGCCTGAAGACACGAAATAGTAAAAAAAAAATATCAATAATAAACATATTTGTATTCACACCCAATATCAAATCACATACATAGAGGAGAGAAAGGAATTTAAGCACTGGTTGTAATGGGGGTGAGCGGTGGTAGTGGTAGTGGGCGGTAGTGGTGGTGGTTGTGGTGGGTGGCGATGACTGCGGTGATGGTGGCAGCCAACGGTGATGGTGGTGGTGGATTTTAGGTGAGGATGGTGGTAGTGGCAGTCATTGGTGATGGTGAGCGACGGTGACGGTAGTTGGCAGTGGTGGTGGCGGTGGGTTTTGGAGGTGGGTGGTGATGATCTAGTGGTGGGCGACGACGGGTGCTTTTGGACAACAGTGTGATGGGTGGTGGTGGTGATAGGTATGGTGGGGGTGGGTGACAGTGGTGGGCGATAACGGGTGGGTGACAGTGTCTGGCGGCAATGGTGGACGACAACAGGTGATGGTGGGTTGTGGCAGTGGGATGATGGTGGTAGTAGTAATAAATATAAAAATGATATGTCAAAGGTAGTAACAATTGATGGTGGGTGGCGGCGGTGGTGGGGGTGGGGTAATGACGGCGGCAATGATAGTGGTGGTAGTGGTGATGGTCGTGGGTTAGTGGTGGACAGTGAGGGGGGTGGTGGTAGAGGTGATAGTGAGACAGTGGCGGTAGTGGTAGGGTGACGGCAGTGACAGCGGTGGTGGTGGTGGTGGGGTGGCGACAGTGGGGGTGGCGGCGGTGGTGGTGGTGGTAGTGGTGGGACAGTGAAGGTGGGGGGTGGCAGCAGTACGTGATGGTAGTGGTGATGGTCATGGGGGTGATGGTGGGACAGTGGCGGTGGTGGTGGAGGTGGCGGCATCGGTGATGGTGGGGGTAAGGGTGGGGTGGCAGCGGTGGTGGGGGTAAGGGTCGTGGGGGTAGTGGTGGGGATGGTGGTGGTAGGGGTGATAGTGGGACAATGGCGGTGGTGGTAGGGTGACGGCAGTGACAACGGTTGTGGTAGTGGGGTGGCGACAACGGTGATGGTGGTGGTAGTGGTGATGGTGATGGGGGTGGGGCAGTGGTGGTGGTGGGGTGGCGACGGTGGTGGTAGTAATGATGGTCGTGGGAGTGATGGTGGGGCAATGGTCGTGGTGGTGGTGGTGGTGGTAGTGGGGATGATGGTGGTAGGGTGACGGTAACAGTGGTGGTGGTGGTGGTGGGGTGGTGGTAGTGGTAGTGGTGATGGTGGTGTTGGGGCGGTGGGAGTGATGGTAATGGTGATGGTGGTGGCGGCGGCGGCGGCGACGATGGTTGAATGGTGGGGCAGTTCCAAACACTACTTTTTTTTTAAAATACTTATGAAAAGTTATAAGTTCTAGAAGTACTTTTAAAAAGTCATTCCAAACATACCCTTAGAGACCTATTTTACCTATTAAATTTTGAGTGTTAATATTAACTGTTAGATTAACTTTAAAGTAAAATTTAAAGAGATCTCAATCGCGAAAAACAAAAGTCATTTTGTTTATCTTTTGAGATTTGAATTGTATTGTACTTTCATATAGATATAAAATAGTTATAACTCGTGCGTGAATGTACGATAAAACATAAAATTTGATCGTTTAAAAAATTGATCATTTAGTAATTTTTTATTTCTTTGTTTATTTGATTATAGCATTTAAAATTAATTTTTATCTATTATTTTTTAAAAAATAGCATCAAAATTTTCTCAAATATACATAATTCGACAAATTTTTTTCAACACGTGTACATTGTCGTGTATGTACAATATATGAAATAACAATTGTGTTAAACCATTTAAACTCCTAGGTGTTTTATTATATAGATATGGAGAGTGATGGAGAGAACTAGGGAAGGTGGGGGGAAGAAGAAGTATGAATGGCATGACTAACCCAAATTCCTATCCCTAAAAGAAGTATTGTATTTCCTAGTTTTGGTACACAAAAATAAAAAATTTAAGAGGATTTTTTTTTTTTTGGATGACTTGTGTATCATTGAATCAAAGTACATAAAAATTATATTAATCTTGACTATTGACGTATTTTGATTAATCAAGAATTCAATCTCCAACTCCTCACATATTCCCTAATTTTTCGAGTCCTTATCTTGATATAATTTTAGACTCCTCATCTTTTACAGTTTTATCCTACATTTATTCTCTTTTTTTTTAGCGATAAATATAATCAATACATAGATAACATGATGGAAAAATTCCTCCATACTTTGATTTTTTGGCAACTAAATAACTTTTTTGTTTAGAAAACACATGGAAAAATATGAAAGTCATGACGTGTAATTTGACTATTACCCTTATTTTCCTTAAATTATTCAATTGGGTGTCAATTTTTACAAAAAATATTGGTATGGGTATGGATAACCATAGAATTTACTTGGAGATCTAGGGTCAAGTCAATTTGTATCCCAAAACTAGTCTATGGGCAATTTTGTTAAACATTTTTTCATTCTTATTTATAATCCATGTTATAATTAAGGGTAATTTATACAATTAGGAAGACTTTCTTATAACTTTCTTTATTTTGAAAAAATAGAATAAAAAATTTTACACATTTTTTATACTAACCAAATACATTTTTTTATCTTATTTTTTATCATTTTCACTTTTCATCATTTATTTGTCACTAACCAACTGAACCCTAACTCAAACGGGTGAGGTGATATCTTTCTTACAACAATAATTATGTATCTCGCTAATACGTTGTACATTTCTCGTCATTTACATTTATGGAGCATAATCTCAATTAACTCCATGGGTGTCATGTATGGACCATTCAATTTCGGCTTCTAAATTCAAGGATAAACTTTAGTTGGTTGAGTTAATTAGTGCTCCAATACACAGTTTGGACTAAAATAGACGAATGTTGAGTTGTTTAATTGAGGATCTGTTTGTATTTGCAGGAGAAATGATGCATGGCTTTATTGTATTGATTTGGGAGTGAGTTGGGTGTGGGTTTCAATTGGTAAGTCAAGGAAGAAGATCGAGAAACAAATTACAAAAAGAAAAGGGAATGTTGATGTGACAAGAGAGAAAGACAAACTTCTGGTAGAGAGTAGCTTAAATCATAGATCTTAAGTGCCAAAAAAAGCCTACTGCTCGCGATGGATTATAGTTGTGGTTGACAAGAATGATTTCTATCTCTCTCAAAATATGAAGAAACGCATTTTTTTATGTCAAACTCTCACACACACCCCCGCTGACGCATCCAACTCCAACAAACTCTTTGTGATGTTTTCTAATTCATAAGAGTGTCATGTAAAATTTCTAGCACAATGTTTGTACTTATATATATATATATTCATTGTTGTTAGAGCATTGAAAAAAATAATAGTATATTCACAGATGAATGTGCTTGAACTTTTGCAAGCTGCAACTGCCTTAATAATGTTGAAATGAAACATACTTGATATACTTGAAATGAAGTAATATCAAGTATGTTTCATTTCAACATTATTAAGGCAGTTGCAGCTTGCAAAAGTCCAAGCACATTCATATGTGGACTTTTGTAAGCTGCAACTGCCTTAATAATGTTGAAATGAAATATACTTGATATACTTGAAATGAAGCAATATCAAGTATGTTATATTTCAACATTATTCAGGCAGTTGCAATTTGCAAAAATCCAAGCACATTCATCTGTGGACTTTTGTAAGCTGCAACTACTTTAATAATGTTGAAATGAAATAGAGGGAGAGGGAGAGGGAGAGAGAGAGAGAGAGATAAAACAAAAACCAGAGAAGAGGGAGAGAGAATGTTTCCTTCTTGGGTGTGGTTCATTCCCGTGGTGAGTATATCTAGTGGTATTTCGTTGCTTGTGATATTCGAACAGAGACTCAGACAATGGTTTGAAAAAGTAAATTTTTAATTAATTTTTTATTAAATGATATGCTATATTAAATCTATTTAATTAATTTTATTCATTTGTTACTACAGAGAGGTGACATATGCTCAAAATCACTTTATTATTTTTCTTTTTTTACTCAACCAAAAACGTGTGCTACTAAGAGAGTTTTCAAGCAATGCAACAAAAGTTTGTGACATGACCCTTTATATAATCTTCTTACATCTGACAAATTATTTTAATGATGAAAAATTAGTTATTGAGCAAATGCTTAGCAAATATTTTAGAGTTGCTCCTCTCTGTGTGAAAACTAATTGGTGGTGTCATAGTCTTATCTTTGTTTTAACACATGAGTTCTACTATGGTATCGAAATGTATTTTTTTGGTTTAAAACCTCAACTTTTCATCCACTAAAAAATTGTCACGTGTAAAATTTTATTAATTTTTTAATTAATAATCCTAAATCATTCAAAACATAATAAAAAATTCTTATGATTGATATACTTGAAACGAAGCAGTCTCAAATATGTTTCATTTCAACATTATTAACGCAGTTGCAGCTTGCAAAAGTCCATGCTCATTCATTTGTGAACTTACTATTTTTTTTTCCAATGCTCTAGCAACAATGAATATATAAGGAAGAGTATCACCTGAAACAACAACAATGTGGAGATTCTGTCCGAGAGCTTAAGGAGATTCTGTGCAAGAGGTTTTGAAATTGAATGAAGTGTGTACTCGTTGGGAAAGAGAGTGTGTGTTGGTTTTTATGGTGTAGCAGCCAAGAAGTGGGTTTTGAGACTTAGAGCCGAAGAAGACAATGAAGAAGTGACAACCGGTGAGTTGCTGTGACTATGATTCGGTGGTGAATGGGTGGTTTTTGGTGAGGGAATGGGGAGAGAGATGGTTTGTAGAAGAGGACAGAGAGCTTGGACGGAGATGTTGTGACTATGATCCGGTGGTGAATGGGAGGTTTTTGGTGAGGAAATAGGGAGAGAGATGTTTTGTAAAAAAGGACAGAGAGCTTGGACGGAGAGTTGCAACAGCTCAAATAACTGGCCGACACATGTAAAGAATTTGTTTGAAAATTTCACAGAATTCTTTAGAATTTGAGTAAATATTGGGTGTAACCATTACACTATATTAGCATTACAAATGGTCCAAAAAAGGCCTACTGTTCGCGATGGGTTATAGTTGTGGTTGACAAGAATGATTTCTTTTTCTCTCAAAATATGAAGAAACACATTTTTTTATGTCAAACTCTCACACACACCCTCGTTGACGCATCCAACTCCAACAAACTTTTTGTGATGTTTTCTAATTCATAAGAGTGTCATGTAAAATTTCTAGCACAATGTTTGTACTTATATATATACTCCTTCTTGCCCAATCTGTCTTGGCCATGTTTTTCTTCGTATATGAAAATTCAAGTAAACTATGATTGTAATGAAATGAAGCAACACTAATATAAATATTCTCGCCTCAAGCTAAAAATAAGTACATTGTTTGTTTTATTAAATGTTTAGAACAACTGAATAGAAGCTATGTGGGCATGGAAGCATTTTTATGAGTAAAATACCAGATGGACTAACGCCTCAACAGAAAAGCAATACATTAGTTTGGACAGTTCTCTCATGAACCTCATCAACAATAACAACTGAATACCTAGAGAGATGTGGGTCCAACAATACTTTCCCTGTAAGCATAACTCCTTCACAATAAACTAACAACCCCATCTATGATTGACACCAAAAACCCATCAATATGATAATAAGTAGGCAAACAACTCCACGGCGGTAAAACTAACCACATCTATAATTAAAACCAAAAATCAATCACTATTATAGTAGCACCCAGATTTTCATAAGATTGAGACTTCTAGACTTTATCTCTAATAGGGAATGATAATATTTATATGAAACTCAATTTGTGGTCTTTGTCAGTCTTCTTATCTCATTTTCTTCTAATATAACTAACCGGACATCCTCCTTTTGAACACTCTTTATTTCTTGACAAACCCCTAATGTGCAAGGAATGCACATCAACACTACCGCCCTTGATATCTCCGATGAAATTCTCTCGAGTTTGAATGTCTGATTTTTTTGACAATATAGCAACTACTTCTTTTCACGCTCAAACATTTCAAAGGAACTCATAAAGATAGCACTAATAATTGGAACCGCAGAAAAATCAAACAAACGATTTAAACTTACTCTATCTACTATTTCCATATTCCAAGAACAAAACTACATAACCACCAAAACACCAGTAATATAGTCTTTACCACTCAAAGAATATCACTTGCTTATCTTGCTTTTCCACTTATACCCGGTTATCATGATCACCACGAAGTCAAACAACGCATTAACAATTGTCAGCCCAATCTTGAGATTAGCTAATCTTGCTCCGCTCACAATCTGACATCATATTGCCACTCCAACCTCCAAAATCCAATTCATCAAAAGAGCCACGCCAAATAGACATTTTTACAAACACAATAATTAAGTTAGAATAATATATGGCTAAAACATATCATAAAATAAATATAGTTTAATACAAAACAAACATACCTCTTTATATAATGTTATTACCCAGTCTAAAAACTATAGAAATTAAATAAATAATGTTAATTAATATATTGAATAAAATGAAAGCAACCAAGAACATTAATTTAAATTCAAAATTAACTTTTTTATGTGTTGTTCTCATCCAAGCTACATACTGCAAAATATTTAATAGTTAAAATCCCAATAAAACATAAATTTCAACCTTGCATTTCAGTCAAAGTTTACCCTTTCAAAAAATCTTTCAATCTCATTGTAATAGTAGTAAACCATCGCTAATCCAACAACAGTGAACAGTACAACAAGTATGAGTAACAGTGAAATATCCATCCTATCATCCATTGATTCATGAAAGCATTAAGAAAAAAATTAAGGTCAACGCTCAAAGAAAATAGAGAGTGAAACAAATAGACGACTTAAAATCATTTTAAACATTTCTTTGACATGCATTCAATTTGTTGAATATTAATACTTTCATTGACATATAAAAAGTCATTGGACCTGGACCGAGCTCTGTGTGGAAAAATGAATGGAAGTCATGAGAATAACCACCCTAATGGTGCATATGTAAACAATTTGTAGTACTGAGCTGCTATGACTCTGAGCGAGACATGGAGAAAAGGAGTATAATGATAAAGAGGGTAAAAATACGGCACACTTTTATTGAATTTTTTTATATTCATCCTTTCGGTTAACATATAAACAAACATTGATACATGATTTTCAATGAAATAAAATCTTTGAGTATTCCATTTCGACTTCTAAATTCAAGGGTGAACTTTGGTAGAGTTAATTAGTGTTTCAATACTCGGTTTGGACTAAAATAGACGAATATTGAGCTATTTAACTGATGATCTGTTTGTATTTGTACGAGAAATGATACATAGTTTTATTGTATTTATTTGGGGGTGAGTTGGGTTTGGGTTTGGGTTTCAACTGGTAAATCAAGGAAGAAGATCAAGAAACAAATTACAAAAAAGAAAAAAGGGAATGTTGATGGGACTAGAGAGAGAGAGAGACAAACTTCTGGTAGAGAATAGCTTAAAACATAGATCTTAAGTGCCAAGAAAGACCTACTGCTCGCGATGGGTTATAGTTGTACTTAACAAGAATGATTTCTCTCCTTCTCAAAATATGAAGAAATGCATTTTTTGATGTCCAGCTCTCTCACACACACCCCCGCTGACGCATCCAACTCCAA
Source organism: Ilex aquifolium (assembly GCA_951799425.1). NCBI lineage: Eukaryota > Viridiplantae > Streptophyta > Magnoliopsida > Aquifoliales > Aquifoliaceae > Ilex > Ilex aquifolium. The sequence goes on along the minus strand of OX637397.1, from coordinate 39,025,672 downwards.
CAAACTCTTTATGGTGCTTTCTACATCATAAGAGTGTCTTGTAAACTTTATATATATATTCCTTCTTGCCCAATCTGTGTTGGCCATGTTTTTCTCCGTATATGAAAATTCAAGTAAACTATGATTGTATTGTAATGAAACAACACTAATATAAATATTCTCGCCTCAAGCTAAAAATAAGTACATTGTTTGTTTCATTAAATGTTTAGAACAACTTAATAGAAGCTATGTGGGCATAGAAACATTTTTATGAGTAAAACACCAGATGGACTAACGCCTCAACAGAAAAGAAATACATCAGTTTGGACAGTTCTATCATGAGCCTCATCAACAATAACAATTGAATACCTAGAGAGATGTGGGTCCAACAAAAATAATACTACTGGTTCATGAGAAGATTTTAAAATGTATACAGAGAGATAACTCCAACCCCATCTATGATTGACCCCAAAAATCCGTCAATATGATAATAAGTAGGCAAACAACTCCACGGCGGCAAAACTAACCCCATCTATAATTAAAACCAAAAATCCATCACTATTATAGTAGCACCCAAATTTTCATAAGATTGAGACTACTAGCATTTACTTCCAATAAGGAAAGATAATATTTATATGAAACTTGATCAGTCTTCTTATCCCATTTTCTTCTGATATAACTAGTCGAACATCCTCCTTTTGAACACCCTTCATTTCTTGACAAACCCCTAATGTGCAAGGAATGCACATCAACACTACCGCCCCTGATATCTCCGATGAAATTCTCTAGAGTTTGAATGTTTGATTTTTTTTGACAATATAGCAACTACTTCTTTTCACACTCAAATACTTCAAAAGAACTCATAAAGGTAGCACTAATAATTGGAATCGCAGAAAAATCCAACGAACGATTTAAACTTACTCTATCTACTAGTTCCAAAATCCTAGAACAAAACTACACGACCACCAAAACACCAGTAATATAGTCTTTACCACTCAAAGAATATCACTTGTTTATCTTGCTTTTCCACTTATACCCGATTATCATGATCGCCACGAAGGCAAACAACGCATTAACAATTGTCAACCCAATCTTGAGATTAGCTAATCTTGCTCCACTCACAATCTGACATCATATTGCCACTCCAACCTCCAAAATCCAATTCATCAAAAGAGCCACGACGAATAGACCTTTTTACAAACACAATAATTAAGTTAGAATAATATATGGCTAAAACATATCATAAAATAAATTTAGTTTAATACAAAACAAACATACCACTTTATACAATGTTATTACCCAGTCTAAAAACTATAGAAATTAAATAAATAATGTTATTTAAATTTTGAATAAAATGAAAGCGAACAAGAACAATAATTTAAATTCAAAATTAACTTTTTTATGTGTTGTTCTCATCCAAGTTACACACTGCAAAATATTTAATACTTAAAATCCCAATAAAACATAAATTTCAACCTTGCATTTAAGTCAAAGTTTATCCTTTCAAAAAATCTTCCAATCTCATTGTAATAGTAGTTAACCACCGCTAATCCAACAACAGTGAACAGTACAACAAGTATGAGTAATAGTGAAATATTCATCCGATCATGCATTGATTCATGGAAGCATTAAGTAAAAAATTAAGGTCGACGCCAAAAGAAAATAGAGAGTGAAGCAAATAGACGACTTGAAATCATTTTAAACATTTATGCGACTTCCATTCAGTTTGTTGAATATTAATACTTTCATTGACATATAAAAAGTCATTGGACCTGGACCGAGCTCTGTGTGAGAAAATGAATGGAAGTCATGAGAATAACCACTCTAATGGTGCATATGTAAACAATTTGTAGTACTGAGCTGCTATGACTCTGAGCGAGACATGGAGAAAAGGAGTATAATGATAAAGATGGTAAAAATATGGCACACTTTTATTGAACTTTTTTTATATTCATCCTTTTGGTTAACATAAAAACAAACATTGATACTTGATTTTCAATGAAATAAAATCTTTGAGTATTCCATTTCGGCTTTTAAATTCAAGGATGAACTTTGGTAGAGTTAATTAGTGTTTCAATACTCAGTTTGGACTAAAATAGACGAATATTGAGCTGTTTAACTGATGATCTGTTTGTATTTGTACGAGAAATGATGCATAACTTTATTATATTGATTTGGGGGTGAGTTGGGTTTGGGTTTCAATTGGTAAGTCAATGAAGAAGATCAAGAAACAAATTACAAAAAGAAAAAAGGGAATGTTGATAGGACTAGAGAGAGAGAAAGACAAACTTATAATAGAGAATAACTTAAAACATAGATTTTTTTTTTTTTTTTTCTTACCCAATCTGTCTTGGCCATGTTTTTCTCCGTTTGTGAAAATTCAAGTAAACTATGATTGTAATGTAATGAAGCAACACTGATATAAATATTCTCGCCTCAAGCTAAAAATAAGTACATTGTTTGCTTCATTAATTGTTTAGAACAACTAAATATAAGCTATGTGGGCATGAAAACATTTTTATGAGTAAAACACCAGATGGACTAACGCCTCAACAGAAAAGCAATACATCAGTTTAGACAGTTCTCTCATGACCCTCATCAACAATAACAACTGAATACCTAGAGAGATGTGGGTCTAACAAAAATAATACTACTAGTTCATGAGAAGATTTAAAAATGTATACAGAGAGATAACTCTTTCACGGTAAACTAACAACCCCATGTATGATTGACCCCAAAAACTCGTCAATATGATAATAAGCAGGCAAACATCTCCACGGCGGTAAAACTAACTCCAAATATAATTAAAACCAAAAATCCATCACTATTGTAGTAGCACCCAGATTTTCATAAGATTGAGACTACTAGCCTTTACCTCCAATAGGGAAAGATAATATTTATATGAGACTCAATTTGTGGTCTTGATCAGTCTTCTTATCCCATTTTCTTCTGATATAACTAGTCGGACATCCTCCTTTTGTACACCCTCCATTTCTTGACAAACCCCTAATGTGCAAGGAATGCACATCAACACTATTGCCCCTGATATCTCCGATGCAATTCTCTCGAGTTTGAATGTCTGATTTTTTTTGACAATATAACAACTACTTCTTTTCACGCTCAAATACTTCAAAGGAACTCATAAAGGTAGCACTAATAATCGGAACCGCAGAAAAATCAAACGAACGATTTAAACTTACTCTATCTACTATTTCCAAAATTCTAGAACAAAAATACACAATCACCAAAACACCAATAATATAATGTTTACCACTCAAAGAATATCACTTGCTTATCTTGCTTTTCCACTTATACCCGGTTATCATGATCACCACGAAGGCAAACAACGAATTAACAATTGTCAGCCCAATCTTAAGATTAGTTAATCTTGCTCCGCTCACAATCTGACATCATATCGCCACTCCAACCTCCAAAATCCAATTCATCAAAAAAGTCACGCCGAATAGACCTTTTTACAAACACAATAATTAAGTTAGAATAATATATGGCTAAAACATATCATAAAATAAATTTAGTTTAATACAAAACAAACATACCTCTTTATACAATGTTATTACCCAGTCTAAAAACTATAGAAATTAAATAACTAATGTTATTTAATATATTGAATAAAATAAAAGCGAACAAGAACATTAATTTAAATTCAAAATTAACCTTTTTATGTGTTGTTCTCATCCAAGCTACACACTGCAAAATATTTAATATTTAAAATCTCAATAAAACATAAATTTCAACCTTGCATTTAAATCAAAGTTTACCCTTTCAAAAAATCTTCCAATCTCATTGTAATAGTAGTTAACCACAGCTAATCCAACAACAGTGAACAGTACAACAAGTATGATTAACAGTGAAATATTCATTTTATCATCCATTGATTCATGAAAGCGTTAAGGAAAAAATTAAGGTTCACACCCAAAGAAAATAGAGAGTGAAGCAAATAGACGACTTGAAATCATTTTAAACATTTCTTCGACTTCCATTCAGTTTGTTGAATATTAATACTTTCATTGACATATAAAAAGTCATTGGACCTGTACCGAGCTCTGTGTAGGAAAATGAATGGAAGTCATGAGAATAACCACCCTAATGGTGCATATGTAAACAATTTGCAGTACTAAGCTGCTATGACTCTGAGCGAGACATAGAGAAAAGGAGTATAATGATAAAGAGGGTAAAAATAGGGCACACTTTTATTGGATTTTTTTTATACTCATCCTTTCGGTTAACATCTAAACAAACATTGATACTTGATTTTCAATGAAATAAAATTTTTGAGTATTTCATTTCGACTTCTAAATTCAAGGATGAACTTTAGTTGGTAGAGTTAATTAGTGCTCCAATACACAGTTTGGACTAAAATAGACGAATATTGAGCTGTTTAACTGAGGATCTATTTGTATTTACAGGAGAAATGATGCATGGCTTTATTGTATTGATTTGGGGGTGAGTTGGGTTTGGATTTCAATTGGTAAGTCAAGGAAGAAGATCTAGAAACAAATTATAAAAAAGAAAAGAGAATGTTGATGGGACTAGAGAGAGAGAGAGAGACAAACTTTTGGCAGAGAGTAGCTTAAATCATAGATCTTAAGTGCCAAAAAAGGCCTACTGCTCGTGATAGGTTATAGTTGTGGTTGACAAAAATTATTTCTCTCTCTCTCAAAATATGAAGAAACGCATTTTTTGACGTCAAACTCTCACACACACCCTCGCTGACGCATCCAACTCCAACAAACTCTTTGTGATGTTTTCTACTTCATAAGAGTGTCGTGTAAAATTTTTAGCACAATGTTTGTATATATATATATATATACCTTCCTTATATATTCATTGTTGTTAGAACATTGAAAAAAATAATAGTATGTTCACAGATGAATGTGCTTGAACTTTTGCAAGTAGCAACTGCCTTAATAATGTTGAAATGAAACATACTTGATATACTTGAAATGAAGCAACATCAAGTATGTTTCATTTCAACATTATTAAGGCAGTTGCAGCTTGCAAAAGTCCAAGCACATTCATCTGTGGACTTTTGTAAGCTGCAACTGCCTTAATAATGTTGAAATGAAATATACTTGATATACTTGAAATGAAGTAATATCAAATATGTTTCATTTCAACATTATTAAGACAGTTGCAATTTGCAAAAGTCCAAGCACATTCATCTGTGGACTTTTGTAAACTGTAACTACCTTAATAATGTTGAAATGAAAGAGAGGGAGAGGGAGAGGGAGAGGGAGAGAGAGAGAGAGAGAGAGAGAGAGATAAAACAAAAACCAGAGAAGAGGGAGAGAGAATGTTTCCTTCTTGGGTGTGGTTCATTCTCGTGGTGAGTATATCTAGTGGTATTTCGTTGCTTGTGATATTCAAACAGGGACTCAGACAATGGTTTGAAAATGCAAATTTTTAATTAAATTTTTATTAAATGATATGCTATTTTAAATCTATTTAATTAATTTTATTCATTTGTTACTACAGAGAGTTGACATATGCTCAAAATCACTTTATTGTTTTTCTTTTTTTACTCAACCAAAAACGTGTGCTGCTAAGAGAGTTCTCAAGCAATGCAACAAAAGTTTGTGACATGACCCTTTATATAATCTTCTTACATCTGACAAATTGTTTTAATGATGAGAAATTAGTTATTGAGCAAATGCTTAGCAAATATTTTAGAGTTGCTCTGGTGGTGTCATAGTCTTATCTTTATTTTAACACGTGGGTTCTACTACGGTATCGAAATGCATTTTTTTGGTTTAGAACCTCAACTTTTCATCCACTAAAAAATTGGCAAGTGTAAAATTTTATTATTTTATTAATTTTTTAATTAATAATCCTAAATCATTCAAAACATAATAAAAAATTATTATGATTGATATACTTGAAATGAAACAATCTCAAATATGTTTCATTTCAACATTATTAAGGCAGTTGCAGCTTGCAAAAGTCCATGCTCATTCATCTGTGAACTTACTTTTTTTTTTTCAATGCTCTAACAACAATGAATATATAAGGAAGAGTATCACCTGAAACAGCAACAATGTGGAGATTCTATCCGATAGCTTATGGAGATTTTGTGCAAGAGGTTTTGAAATTGAATGAAGTGTGTACTCGTTGGGAAAGAGTGTGTGTTGATTTTTATGGTGTAGCAGCCAAGAAGTGGGTTAGAGACTTAGAGCCGAAGAAGACAGTGAAGAAGTGACAACCGGTGAGTTACTGTGACTATGATCCGGTGGTGAATGGGTGGTTTTTGGTGAGGGAATGGGGAGAGAGATGGTTTTTAGAAGATGACAAAGAGCTTGGACAGAGATGTTGTGACTGTGATCCAGTGGTGAATGGGAGGTTTTTGGTGAGGAAATGGGGAGAGAGATGCTTTGTAAAAGGGGACAGAGAGCTTGGACAGAGAGTTGCAACAGCTCAAATAACAGGCCGACACATGTAAATAATTTGTTTGAAAATTTAACAGAATTCTCTAAAATTTGAGTAAATATTGGGTGTAACCGTTACACTATATTAGCATTACAAATGGTCCAATAAAAAAATTAACAAATAGAATAAAATAGGATGCGCTTTTTATTATGTGAGGTGGTTAGATATGACATAACAGGGTGGTTATGAATTTTAATAGATACTATTTGCTAACTTGTTTATTTGTTATTGAGCTATTATACCATATAATAATATTGACATAATTTAACAATTACGCTCAATATTTTTTCTATCGTGTATAAATCTCTATATATTTGAGTTTGTGTTGCGTAATTTAATCGTATCAAGTCAAATTGGTTAACATAATTATAAGGGTAAAATATATTTTTAGTTTTCAAAATGTACGAATAGTGTGTATTTGATTCCCAATCTTTTAATTGTCTATTTGATCTCTAAAGTTTTTAATCTCTATCTATATAGTCCAATCCCAAATATCCATCAAAAAATCGTTAACGATTCTGGTCTCGCGCCAATCACGTGGGACCAAATAAACACAAATTAGACATTTTAGGGACTAAATAGATACAAATTAAAAACTTTAAGGACCAAATATACACAAAATTATAAATCACGTAATTGACATATGATCAAAACCGTCAATGATTTTTTGACAGATGTTTAGGATTGAACCACTTAGATAGAAATTAGAAACCTTAGGGACCAAATAGGCACAACTAAAAATTTTGGGATCAAATAGACATTAAATACATACTTTAAAGATTGAAAATATAATTTATTGTAATTATAATACAAACATGTTAATATTAAATCCATACTCTATGAGTTCGTGTTTTCACGTCAATTTGGCAGGTGGCAGCCAGTGGTTAGAGCCATTTGAATATCCGTAGGATAGTTTGGAAGTTCCTTCAAATTTTGATGGTTTTGGGGGTTCAATATTCTTGAAAGTGACATTTCTGAAATGGAAGTTTGATTGTTCATGTTTGACTCCCTCCATGCCTCACTGACCTTTATTAAAATAATATTCAAAAATATTTTAAATTAGTGAGATAAATAACTATAATTCATGCATGAAATTTATTATGTCAATAATAAATTTTATGAGATAAATGGTAAGCAAACTTATCTCCCCACAAATTCTCGACTCTAACCCACAACACCTTGCTTGGAATGATAAAAACTCGCCATTGTCCTAAATCCATTTTGTACTTATTTGATAAAAAGGTATGATGTGTATGATTTTGTGCTTTGTTGTGGCTTCTCTCGAGTAAATACATTTATAAATTTGTATTAAACTTATTGACAATTTAATGAAATTGAATCGGCATTTCATTATTTGATTTGGCAAAAAAAATTAAGCTAAAATTGTTTATTATTATTATTTGATTGGTATTTATAAGTAATTGGACCAAATTAAATCAATTTTCTCGATTTAATTGAAAATATATAATATTCTAATGTACCTGCTAAAATTAATTTTGATAGTTTTAAATAATTAAAAATCTAACATCAACACTAACTTATAAACTAACTCATTAAATATCAATATTCACCTCTCTTAGTAATTCCATCCCTGCCGATCTCTGTATATATGCACTTTTTTTTTTTTGCTCATTGTATATATGCACATTTGTGTACATATGCTGATTGCTTTTTTGTTTCTCTGTTGTGTTTTTTTTTGTCTTGTCAATAAATGGAATCACTGGGGACAACCCAAACACAACATTAATGAAGGTGGTGGCAGCCTGGCAGGGAACATATTTTTGGATGGGCAGGGGTAATGCAGGTGGTGGCAGCCGAGGTTGGTTTGTGGAGTTGTACAGGAGGAGGGTAGGGGTAGAGACAAAGAGAGTGAGAGAGAAGGGTGGTGCTAGTTTTTTATTTTTCAATTTTGCCCTTTGTTTTGTTTGAATATTATCATGAATATCCCCAAGGGCATGTTTGGTATATGTGTTTGGATAGGATTTAAGGAGTGGATTTTGTAAAAATAGTCCAATGTACATTCTAAATTCGTGTTTGGTGGAAATTTGAGGTTCGGGATTTATAAGATAAATTAATCCTAATCCATAGTAAATAATTGATTAAAACCCACAAATGAGAGTTTGATGAAACCCATTAGGGTGAGTTTCAAAAGTGAAAGATTGGATTTGAAAATAAAAAAGACTATTTCAGCCAAAAATTTATTTTTCTATTCTCGTAACAATGGACATTTTAATAAATTGAGTAATATGATTTGACATAAATCCATAAATCCCACATATATTTATATCACCTACAAAACATGGAATTGAAATTTTTTTTTTTTTTTTGATTCTCTTGTTTAAATCCTTGGGGCTGAGTTTGGAGAGGTTTCAGAAATCCAATCCATAGCCAACTTATAAGTTATAAGGATACCTGAACCATGAGTAAAATTATATATCCTCTTGATCTGTGAGTGCTCAAGGGAGCATTATGTTATTTTCTAGATTTGAGGGGATTCATGTGACAAAGGGTTTGGGTGTAATTTACCCTATATATATAGGGTAAATTACATGAAAACTTTTTTTTTTTTTTTTGTCAGGGGAAACAAGGACACGGACTCTTAAAGGTTTTATGCAGGTCTCTCTCTTCACATGGTCGCTCTTTCTTCATAGATAAGTCTCACATACCTTTCCAATTTCAAAATTCGAGTATCCAGAGATTTGTGTTTTGTTTCTGCTGACTAATATCTCTCTCCATATCAAACTTTTCCAACTTCAAAATTCGATTATTAACACGTTTTTGTTTTTGAGTTTGACATACTACAAGAGACAAGGAGCATGATTATAAAGAAGGTAAAAATAGGACACATATAATAATAGAGATTAAGACTAGTCATGATAAGACAGGAAAAACATGACGGCTCATGACCAGTCCGATATTGTGAGATACAACAAAAGTGATAGACACTCACAATTAATTCAACGTAAATAATATTTTTTTTATATTACTATTGTCTAACCAACTAATGTACAAAATACAAGCATCGTAACACCAGGGTGCAAAGCTATGCTATGTATCAAATGCAACAGCTACGACGACATGCATCTGAGATAAAATTCATTAAATAATTGGATTGAAACTTTTTAATTGAATTTGTAAGTATTAAAATTCGATTTAAATTCACTAACAATTTTACGGCTTTCCTATTTAATAAATTACCCATCATTTCTTTTGAAAAAAATTGCACAGTTGCCACCGACTCTTTTACAACAAATTAGTAGCTCGTAACACAGTAAAACATGATTTACTACAAAATCAGACTGGTCATGAGTCGTCATATATATAGATATATATATATATACACACACACCAGAACCTCTTGTAGATATTTTTCACATGAACCGTTAGATCGTGATCCAATGGTTACTAGTGAAAAAAGACCAAAATTAAATGAAAAAACTTACCAAATTAAGCTATTAACTAAAAAGAAAGTTTCATTGTGATATTGATTACAATCTGTATCGTATAAGGAAACTAAATTAACCTTTTTAAATCAATATTTTCAGCCAAACTAAAAAAAAAAAAACTTGTCACGCGGATGAACCTATGTTTCTAAAAATTTTTAAATTAGTAGCTCATTTTTTTTAAAAAAATGAATAAGTAATAGTTAATGAGTGAGGTAGAAAGATACTTATATGAGATATGTGTTAGAACATAATTAGTGATAATTAAATAAATAAAACTCTAAGAAAAAAAAAAGTGAGAGAGAAAGCTTCTTAAGCCACCTCCCATCTAATTTAATTATTGTATATACATCCCACCAATCCACCAATCAGGTCCGGCTCGTCTACTGTTATCAACGAAGTATGATATTAAATAAAACGATATCATTTTATCCATATAAGAACAGTAAATCAATTTCCACAAAAAAAAATCGTCAAAAATCTTTTCTCTCGATAAAATGGCATCGGAAAGAAGTTGTAAGGCTATTTCATTCTTAGTTGTTTGAATCTGAATCTTTGGAGCAAAACAAGTTTCTTCAATCCCAACAACAAACTCGGAACCCAATGCTATTAATTATAACTTCAGAGATGTTTTGTGCATTAAAATTTTTGCACTAAATGATATGATATAATCTAAGAGTTAAAATATTTTAAATAAAAATAAAACATCTTGCAAAACAAAAAAGAGACAGTTTTTGATCCATCAATTTGAATCTCCGGTTTGATAAGATGGAGAATTGGTGGGTAGTTACTAATGACACATATCAGCGTCTGATCAAAAGTAGTCTTAAGTTTTGAATTAAAACTAAATTTTATGAAATGAGGAGGGAAGACTTCTTTAGCCCTCCCACTTTTTATTTATATAGATAGATATATATATGTGTGTGTGTGCACATTAAATTAAAGGATAATGCTATGATACAACAAGTGAACTTTTCGGTATAAGACCGAAAAACTAATTGAACCGTGAATATTGGTTTGAATTATTTATAAACATTGATCATGAAGACAAATATAATAAAATAAAACTATAGTCGTTTACATGTGTCGTACAATAGTTAGAGCAAAAATAAAGATATGGTATTTGAAAAATAATTTTTCAGTATTATATACAAACTCTGCATTAAAAGATATCAGAGCTACTTTCTATAAAGATCGAAATTGGATAATATTTCCCCGTATCTTAGAACAAGTATGTGGTACTAATATGAAAATCGTGATACAACATTTTGTCCTCACAACATATAATAATGGTGAGCACAAATGTGTTTTAAGATTTGGAAACCTTGGAGCAAGTGTGCGGAATTAAAGTGATTGTTGGTGATAGGAATCATTGTAGTATGATGAAAAAGGTTTATATTTTTTAACCAAGTTTTTTATTGTCCACAAGTATACATTTTTAGCTCAAAAGATACATATCTACCAGCAAACCCTCCTCCATGAGAGCTCTTGTAAGAGCTTGCAATGCAATTCTACTCTTTAGGCAGTAGCCACTGCCATTATCCATTATTTCCCTCTCCCACCACTGCCGAACACCTGTTTCCTTCCTCTCTTTAACATCAATGTTCGCATGTGTCTCACGTGACTACATATTAGTAGTCACCGTAGTCTCTCAAATTTACAATGCGTCTTATTTTGGTCTTTCATGTTTAGAGTTTGTATTATTTTTAGTTCTTTATGTTTTCAAAAATTGTCCCTCAAGTAATTATGTCACATGAGATGTATGTGAGCATCTTTATTAATCAATTTAAATCGTTGTTTTGATCGGAATAAAGTGACACAAATTGAATAATCGAGAGACTAAATTGACACAATTAAGAAACTGAAGTTCAAACTGACACAAAACGCATAATTTGAGAACTAAAAAATGTATTTTGTGCCCTTCTTGAAAATATTTACAAGAAGACCTACAAACTAAAAAATTCCAATGCTTTGACATGCATTAATTGGAATGTACAAATTCAAAAATATCATAGCTGGTAATATGGCAGATTGAAGCAAGGAAAATAACCACCACCAACTGTAAAAACATGCTGGAGAAAAGCTGAGATTTGAGAACAAGCATCCAATAATGAAGTTTGCTAAGACTTCCAATGTGAAAAAAACAATTTGGTACCTGATTTCGATTACTGTCCACAGTTTATCAGTTCATTCTGTTTCTATAGTTTTATACGTACAGATCTAACCAACTAATGTACAAAATACAATCAGAGTAACACCAGGGTGGCAAAGCTATGCTATGTATCAGATGCAGCAGCTGCAACGACATGCATTGATGTAAAATTAACACCTGAGTAACTTCAGCAACAGAAAATCTTTGTATTCTCTTCTGGCATCATGTACAAAAAAATGAAGTCATCCTCAACAACGGCTCAAAAAATAATCAGATTGATGTCTTCTAACAAATCCTTGAAGCAGATACGCAAGTGTTTGCCCTCTCCCAGCGAAAAAATGAAGGAATCACAATCCGATAAAGAAGTTAGCAGCTACATGTCCACACAAAATTGCAGGAACGGGAACACATCCAAAACCTGTGCCTCAGGGCAAATCATGTCACAGGTGGTGATCTTGGATCCTCTGTTTTGTTCATGCGACACATGCAATCTGGACATGGGAAGGAGTATATCGAGTCATTTGGTCTTTTGAGTGCAATTCCTTTTGAATCACTATGAGCTCGAATACTCAGCATTTGCCGCTTGAAGCTTTTCCACCTGCAACAAACCCCGCAAAAAAATGATTGAACATAACATTTTGAAGAAACGATATCAGAGCTACAAACAGAAGTTAGTATCCAGGCATATGAAATGTTATAAAAATAACGACATCATTGTTCATGCGCAAAAAGCACTTGAATCATGCGTCGTGGTTCGCTTGCTCAAATTTTAAATACACCTAAAATTAAGTATTGTTCATTATGGTTTGTCATGTTCTGCCATGCTAAAGACAGCGGGGAAGCAGCAAAATGCTTTAGTCTGACATATTTGAATATTCTAAGAAACCTAATTGCAAATGACCAGTATTTGAATATACTTCTCCATGGTGTATTAACGATCGTTTAACAGCCAGTCTTATTCCAACCCAAGCTAGCTATGGGATTGGGACCAATTCACAAACCCATCTGCTCCATGTGTTTCAATCGCGTCAAATTTTGTTATGTTTTAGTCATATTCTGGTCCGTTAAAACTAGAGTGCAGATCAACTGAACAACATGAAACTATATCTACGAGATGAATGCATACCCAATATTGGGATTGGCAAATATTACAGCTAGCTTTCGCTTGTCAGGCCTGATGGTTTTTGAGTGTCCACCGTACAAATATCTTCTGTGGCCCAACAAAAAATGGGGGAAGTTTCCACCTTGAGTTGTCACAAATACTTCACTATGAAGACAAACAGTGTAGTCTATGGCAGCCATCCTGGAAGAGTAGTTCTACACGCAGTAAATTGAGTCAGAGCATTGTCTTGAATCAGATACCACAATGGATGTAAATTTGGGAGAAAACTAACAAAGCATTCAAACCTTAAAAGGAGCTAACTCCTCCGGCGATGCCAGCATCTCTTTTGTTTGTAAAAGGGGAAACATTTCAACTAGTGGAGCCATATATCTCTCAGAGTCGTATATCATTCCAGATGCTAAATAGATGGATGTGCTTTTATCGAACCCCATTCCTCTCAGCATCAAACCAACCTGATGGCATACAAGAAAACAGTCTAAACCAGCAATAGAGCCTACGTATAAAATCACTCTAACACAACCCAATTATTTGTCTGATTGTTTTGTGAGGCATGACACAAACAAATAATTGAACCAAAGTTGTAGCACAAAACAAGAAATCCAACACATCCTAGAGGACTTACAATAAATGTGTACCATTGTTACTGCAGCCAGAAGCTGAAACAATTTTCTGTAAGTTACAAAGTAGTTTGCCAACTGGAGACCAAATGTCAATAGCAAATTTCAAACTCTCTCTCATAGTTATGGAAGAAATAAACGCCCATGCTGAAAAAAGGGGTTCACTTAACTCCAAGGTATTTATTAACAAAACTGAAATAAAAACCACAGAATTTAGATGTGCTTTAGCATCTGCAACCACAAAGAGAAGCTCTAAACTTCATATATGGAAGTACAGATATTCTAACGTTGTCCATGGAATTTTGTGATTATTGTAAACTGATTGTGGTCAGTTTAAAATTCCTTTTAGCTTTTTTCCCTAGCAAATTGTTAAATAAAGCCACAAAGGCAGAAAAGAGGCCTTAATTTCACTGAACACAAACCCAACCAATAAGTAAAAAGGTTTGCAATGTATGAACCAATTCAAGCCCCAACAGCCAAAGCAGAAAACCATTTGACTAGATTGTGATCACTAAAATTTTTATGACCCAGAAGATAAATATCTATCAGCTTCCCATCCCATAAAAGCACATGATTTTGCATAAACAAAAGTCTAAAGGTGAAAGCAATCAGTGAGGGGAAGAAGTGTTTGTGCACTACCTAGTATAGTGCAAAAAGAGCATGTACCCATATCACTAACCTGAATGCAAGACAATGATATAGAGGGGTCACAGAAAATGTGATTAAAAAAAAAATCTGTAGTACATGTATGGCCAAGTACTAAAGGAATCACAAATTAAAACACTATTGATAAAAGCAAGTGGATTGTACAAAAAAGCAACAAATAATACCTCTACAGGTGTTAAAGGACATTTCCCATTGACTCTGATTGATCCAGGACGGATAACCCTACCAGGTTTCGTAAATTTTCCCTTCCAACCTCTCTCCCTTGCAGCCTCCATGTCCTTTTTTTCTTTCTCTCCTCCATCATATATACAGCAAGAGAAAGCAACCATATCCTGCACAAGAAGATGATCAAACCCTTCCTCGAGATTTTCATTAATCTCACTAATGTATAGAATATGGAATTTAATTAAAATAGAGTGCTTCCCATTCAGTGACAACTGACCTCCTCAAAGCGAAGATGCACTGAAATGTACTTGCCGCTATTATTTGAACTTCTTTCTTTCATTCTTGCTACCAAAGTATCACCCAAAGTTAAAAGGGGGCTTGAGAAACGTAAAGCTTCATAATTTGCTAAGCACCTTAGCCGTTGAACGACTGGAGGAGCATCAAATGACAATCGGTTTGCAAAAGGAGAAAATCGTATGACCCTGAGTCAAACACTTACACAAAAAATATTAATAAAAAAAGTGAATGGTGAACATAGTTAAAAATAATAACAAATTATCTCCCGCCTCACCCACATACATAAAAGAGAGATAACAAAACCGTTAGCCACCATATTTTCTAATAAGAAATTGTTAGCCACCATGAACAAATTCACATTTGAAATATTGTTGCTGTCCACTAGCATTCTAAGAAGCAGGAACATCGACACTAGACACGAATACGATACGGACATGCAGACACGATATTTCTCAAAAAAGTAGGATATGGACACGTTAGGGATACACTACAAAAAATCATATTTTATATATAACATTATATAATTTATTGCAAATATAGTGATAATGATATGCAATTCATAAAAGATTCAGTATTTTATGATAAATAAATCTTAAGTGTAGTCATCTGTGTGAATTTTTAGACTAAAGCATCATTATAATAGTCAGTAATCATCAATTTTTTTGTAAACAATGTGTACCTAATATGCAATTTAAATAATTGTTCTCATTTTCTCAATTCCTATTTTTTTAAACTTTTATGCATCTTTTGTTTTTATTATTATATTTGGAGTACAACTTTAACATGTCTAGTGTCAGTAATTATATGTTCTCAAATTTTTAAACATTGTTAATCACATTTCAACACATATTTATTATTTAGTAATAGACACGTTCTAAAGAAGTGTCGAACACGTGTCTGAAATTAAAAAAATTTATTTAATTATGGACACGGATAAAAGAGTATCGGACACATGTCCAAGAGTGTTTGAAGAGTGTTGATGTCTGACACGTGTCCAACACGGATACGTCACCTTCTCGAGAATGTTTGTGCTTCATAGCTAGCATTAATGAGAAATGTAAATGAATAAACTTTTACTAGTTTGTTTTTTTCCACTTTACCGCATCAGCTCATCGTGTCAATTTGGTTATTTAGTAATAGTCAAACCCAACCTAACTAGTTTAACTGATTGTGTTAGATGATCTCATAACCAAAGCTGCCCATCATAAAATAAAAATCCCCTCAGTTCAGATACTAGCAAAATCAAGTAAAAAAAAATTTTAATCCCACAAGAATTTATACAATATCAAATAAAGAAATGGAGAAAAAAAGAAACCTAGACGTTTTCTTCACATAATGCCCACTACACCAGTGTGTCGTGTCAAATAAGACTATTCGTATTGAACACCACCCCACCTAATTATTATCGTGTTAGCAGGAAGTGTAATTTCTACGGAACCCCTAGAAATTGTCACTCCACCCAAAACAGTAAATCATCCAAACTTCGATCAGAATGATAGATAAAGAGGGCATGTACTCTATATCATGCAATTTCCGATGTATTTTAGACAAAAAGAAGCTAAAATGATACCCTGATTCAAATTCAAAGTCATACCACAGTTTTGATTTCCAGGAGAGGACTCCACTTTGTACTGCCAGAAGTGTGAAAGAAGAATATACTGGACACAAACCACATAGTTTTCATTTACACTTTGTCAAGGTATACATAAACTTCCATATGACCACAGTCAATCTACCACCAAGCATTATAATGACCACAGTCAGTCCACCACCACATTAGAACATGTCAAAAGTATTTAAGCCCAGCATTGGGAGACCAACAGGGAGTGACTACTTATCCCCATTCCTCCTCCAAAGAAAGGGAAAAGGGGGCAAAGAAGAAAATAAAAAGACAAATGAGCATCCACTAGCACGGCAGAATATGGATGGAAAAATTAGGCTAACTATCAAGCATATGAAGTCGAGCAAGCTCAAGCTTACAGATAATGAAAATGTAGGGTATACCTTCATTTCCTTATCTTCTGAGGGTGGCCATGAGAGATGAGATAGCATCCTTAAGTTTTAAATTTAGAAAAAGAAAAATTAATCTTCAAGATAGTCTTATTCCTAACATGATTCCCAATAAATGCAACTCATACTTCATTTGTACCTTTCTACTATGTTATATAATTAATGGAACCAATATTGCATGCAGTCAGGAATGCTTATAGAATATCACTAAACTCCAGCAAATCCCGTACCGATTGTGTGGTTGCTTCCAAAACTCAGAATGGCAAACACGTTCTCTGAAGCAATGAAGATATTGGGGGATAATCGCCAACAAAGTTGACACCTCAAAACAAGAAGCATACCCACATAAATACAGTATTCAACTTACTTTACCATAATAACATGAATGCACAACAGAGGAGTTAAGCAAATAGAGAATAAACAGAAGCGCAAAAAGGTAACATGGGAAAATACAGAATGTATAGTAACTCACTTTTCTTCAAGTAGCTTCGGAAGAACCGTATCCCTGTAGAATTGGATGGATGCCCATGCTTTTACTCGAAAGTTGTATACATTACTCACATTAAAGTCAAAACGTTCCATTATATACTCAGGGATCTTGTCAACCACCCGCACATAATTTTTCAAGGAACTAACAAAATAATCATCATCATAAATATCTCCGAATTTGCTGCACAAATGTATTCCCCCGGTCAAACATTTACACTAAATGAATTCAAGATAAATTAGTCTGTTAAATGTTGGACTGCTAATTGACAACTAATCAAACAGAAAAAATCTACAATAATGTCGATGGCACTTTTCTTAAACACTGTAAATTTCTGACACACCATCCATTAGGGTGGATATGAAAAACTACATTTTCCCTAATATCTATTTCTATGAACAACTGCAATGTTAGGCAGCTAATCTCTATAAGCAATATGGCAAGGTACATACAAACGTGCCAACAAACCTAGGATCTCTCCAAATGCTATGATAATGAAAATGGGGAATTACAAGCGTTGCATTCAGATAACCCGCAACAGCAACCGCATTGCATATCTGCACATATATATATCAATCAACTAGAATGTAAGTTACTAAAGCTGTTAATCTCAACCTTATATTTTTAAATAATAAAGAAAGGGTGAAGAAGCATAAAAACTACCGATGTCCTCTGCTGATTCAAGCCACCATTTGCCTCGACAAGTATATACCCATTTGACTCGGGTAGGCCTATAACAAATAAGCACACCTTTATTAGATCTTGAACAAAATATGACTGCAGAAAACACATATGCCCATAGAGGTATATTTATACATGCATAAAAATACATGGAAATGTATTATGCTGGAAGGGACACCACAAATATGCTGTGTTAGCTTACATAGGTATGCACCAAAAAACCATCAACATTTGGGTGGATTGAGTTGCCAGACAATGTTACCAGCTAACATGAAACTTCTTGTGGCCAATAGCATAATAAGAGTGAGTGTGAGACTAAGGCTAAAACACAATGGATGTGGATTGGATAATGTCTGAAGTTGACATATTACATTGTCCTCTGTCTCTCCTTCCTTCGTTCCTTTCTTTCTAAAAAAATAATATTATTAACGTGAATGGAAAGATAGAAGTACATTGGAGAACAAGGAGTCCTCCTTAGCTACATGAAGAAAAGAAAAGAAAATCCGAAACAAAAGAGAAACAAAGTGATGAAGATTATGAGTGTCATCACTATTCACACAATTCCCAATGATCTTTAATTACGAGTAATAAAACCGCTTTGAAATCGTTGGATGTCAATACCCAAAGAGATGCCATAAAAGGATTTTCTCCATAGTTCTTCCTGAGTAGCCTTCTTATCCTCAAATATTCGCACATTTCTTTCTAAATTCTAACCCAACCAGCCAAAATAAAGCCAACACCACACATCTCCAAAGAGTCTTAGCTTTAGGACATGAACCAAACCAAAGGAATCCAGGCAATATCCAAGAGTCTATTCCACAACTTCAGGACAAAGGTACATTGAAGTAACAAATGATTCGTACGTTCACATCCGGACTGAAGATAAGATAACGGCCTTCTTTTTCGGAGCATTCCATTAGTATTAAGTTTCCTATGAAACATCAACCACACAAAAACTTGTACCATGAAAGGTGTCTTACACTTCCAAACCAAAGATAAAGAACCAAATAAAGGAAAAGATAGTTTATCGATCAAAGATTCAAGAATGATTTCCAAAGAGGACGATTCATCCACTTCCCTATCTCTCAAATTTCCAAAGAGATTGAAGTTCAAATTAGTAGTAAAAGAGGACGAGGAGACCATGATAGCAATGGATGTATTATGAGATCTAGATAACCGATATAAGGGAGGAAGCAAAAGACCAAATTCTTCCCAAAAGGAATCTTTTCCCCATTTCCCGCAACATATTTCAGATTGTGAAAGAAATAGAGTAATCCTTGATAAGTAAATTTCTAAAGACACGAAAGCAACCTCTCCCACTCAGATTAAAATCCCACCTATTACCTTGAATCCCAAATTGCTCTTGATTACTAATACTATGAACTATTATGCTTTATAAGGAATCTCCAATTACCAAGTAAAGAGATATTTCTAGCTTTTAGGTTACCCAATACAGGACTTCCCTTAAATTTAGATTGAGACACCACATCCCAACAAACTAAATGATCTTTTTTCCCTTCACCACTATCTTCTCATAGAAAATATTTCATCATTTTTTTTGATCATTTTCACAACATTTGAGAGCATCCTAAACAAGGACATGTAATAAATGGAATGCTATCAAGCACAAAATGAATTAGAGCAAGTCTACCCCTTGGCAAATAAGTTTTTTCCCACCCATCAAGCCTTTTCCCAATCTTATGAATCATTGGCTCTAAAAAACCAAGGGCTTTTGAATTTCCCTTCTTTCTACTTCCTCCTCTTTCTACCTTCTTCTATTCTTTGCTTCCACCACTACCATATTCAAACCCATCGTCGGACTTAACTACCATACTACAATTGTTGTCATCATCATTGTCAACATTGGAGGCAATCAAATCTTCACCATCATCATGACTAAATTTCAGTAACACCACATGACATGACGATCTTGAACTTTGCCGAAAAACATCACACAACACGAGAATCATCCCACTCCATCGACTCTAAAACTATTTGTTTTTGTGCAACCGCACCAAGAATTCCTAAAACCATCTTCCATGGCCTTTATAAACAGATTTAGCTTCCCAGACACTAAAAAAATACATGTTGACTATAGTTTATAGCCTTTGAAATTTCATTTTTCTATTGAATTCAAGGGTTTGACTATTTCAAAATAGATGGACCTACCTGTAACCTTCTGGTCATATCTTACACACTTTGATTTTTTTGATGAAATTAAATTCATCGGAAAATAGAATTATTAATCTTTCTAACCAAAGGTCGAGGGCTCAAACTGAATTCCCATGGACAAAGTTACGATTATCTTCTTAGTGTGGCAGTATTGAATGTGATATTGTCTTTGAGCTAGGGTTGCATTTTTCTTTTCTTTTATATATATATGAAACTAGCAATATTATTAATGATAAAGAGTAGAATCACTTTTAGTTCATCAAAATGCATTCAAATGTTTAAAAGCTCATCTAGCGATGAGAGTTCATTGTACATAGCGCCAAGCCGCCAACATTGCAAATTGTCATGAATCATCATCAACAAGCCATCACCTCTTTCAACGTTATAGTTTAGTGTCATCGTCATAATCATGATTTGTGTGCTACAGTCTTCATCATCGGTCTATCAAAATACATTGCTTAGTTATTGGTGGTTCTTTGAGCGGAGAAGAACTAGAACTCTGATATATGAGCCATAAACAAGAAAAACAAGAAATTTAAGTGTCCTTTTCGCACACCATATTATGCTTTCCTAATCGCTAATACGATCTTTATCCTAAAGTAGATTGTCAAGCATCTTCACCATCTTGGTAAAGTACGTATTCTTTTGCAAACTTCGAGTCATACCAATAAGAAAAGATTAAATTGCAGGTTGATTTTCCTTGTTTTCCCTTGTATCTAGAACCGGTACCTCCTATCATTAGCACTCTAGTTTTTTTTTTTTTTTTTTTTTTTTGGGGGGGGGGGAGTCAATATACCATACACGGACGTCAAACTCTCACAAATATTAGTACACCTACTTATATATTTGCTTTTATTTTTCTTGCTCTCGACTTCTCTTGACTGTGCAACACAGCTTCCCAAACAGCTAAAAATAGTTAATTCTAATTCCAATGTGACCAAAGAATTCCATATTCTGCATCATTAAATCCTATGTGATATTGTGATGAGACATTTATAATTTCTTTCGATACTTAGTCAAGGAGGTTGACAGGGACAATAATGAACATTTCATCATAGAAAAGGAAAATGTATGTAATCATATAATAGAAAAAAAATTCTATAAAAAACAACAAAACATTGGGGGTAAGGGCACATCTAACATCATATGGCCAAAGCTCCCTATAACAGACAGATCCAATTGAGCCTAAACATGCATCATTTATGTGCAATCCACATTATTCATTAGAAAACAATTGACCAACCATGTGACTAGAAACTAAAGCACAAGAAACATCATGAATGGCTTCGGTTATATTTCATACCTCCTGAAGACTTGTTTATACATGGTCTCCAATGACCCCCTTTATAAGAGTGTTTCCATACGGTTGATATCTACAATCAATTTGATGCCTTGAGTCAACAGTAGTTAGCAAATAAGAAAACATGTAATCAAAAATTCGTGTCTCTGGTCAAGAAAAATAAGAAAATTGATGTTACTCAAATTGTACTGGCATCTCATTATTTACTTTGTAAATAATTGGGCTTACTGAATGAGTGATAATATAAATTAACAAATTGTTCACAAAATGAGTTCTAAAGTCCAGATAAGAATTATGATCACGTTCTTCATGAAGATGGTTGTTTCATCAACTCAATATACCAATATCTAGATCAAGAAACACAAAAATGCACACAAAATATTAAAAATATTGTAATAAATATTTGTCCTCAATCACCATAACACCATAATTGTCCCTCAACCCCCCCCCCCCCCCCAATTTGCTCATCCATATAGCAACCAAATTTCCAAGTGAATTATGTGAACTGTTCGAAAGTCGACCTATAATGTCACCAATTATGTCTTTGATTTTCGCTCCAATGAGAAACATTATAGCAAATCCAAATAATTCATTAATTTGAATGCAACTATATATCTCTCTCACAAAAACAATCACCACATAAATATGATCTCCGTTCATCAAATCAGCATCCATGTAACAAAGTCAGCCAATATCGTATTAAAGTATAAATATCAAAACAATTTCCATAGTTTTTTCATCTCTATCATCATGTCATTTTACCCCCAAGATGTTTATTCAAATTTCAAGGTCAATCAAATGTTCTTAAAACCATCAGAGGGCACTATCTTTGTTCTACTCAACTCCACGATCTACATTGCACTTGAATGAGAACCATCACACGCGAAGATGTAAACATATGTACCAGCAAAGTGTTTGAACATCCATACAAATTCTTTCAAACACTTGCCCACACGGCCACACTTATATAGGAATTGCCAACATGCCATCAACTCTTTCAAACAGTGCTGTTATATTTGACCAGTACAATCACCAAGAGATAAAGGAATTGGCTAAAACCAAGCAATCCAAAACTAAATGCTCACCTTTCCACCACCAAAATCAATTGCTTGCTCTCAAAAACTCTGTACCCAAAAGTTCTACCTAAATCATCCAGATTCCAGTGTTATTCTTACTGTTCTTACACCGAACATGTGAACATGAGATAAAAGCAACTAATAAGCAATTGAGGCCTGGCCACTGTTCCCACTGTCCAACCAACTACATCAACATTAGTGTCAAAATACAATTCGTTGAAGTTACCTAAATCAAATGATCTGAGTATATCAACTAACCCAAATGAGAGCTAGAGAGAGAAAGAGAAAGGAACGAATTATGTAGGGGCAAGAGAAAGAAAAGTAAGGACTCTAGTTTGTCAGGGCCAAAAGGAAAAAACAAAGAAGTCAACTTTTATGAGAGAGGGAGAGATCCGTCTACTTCATATCTCTCTCTTCAATTCATGTTCAATCTTTTTCAAATTCTCGAAATTCTAATTAAGTCAGAGCAAGTAAATTTAGGTATTCAAGGCCCAGATTGGTTCTCGAGAGAATTCAATGAAATTGAAAGGAAAATCGCCAAATAGGAAATTGCTAGCACACAAATTCCAACAGTGCAAAATTCAAAAATATGGATTGTCAACGTCTCTTTCAATCCAAATCACACTTCCCATTCTTCAATCAAATCAAAACCAAATACAATAGAGCAAAACCAAATCACTGACCGCATCGGCAGACGAGTTAGCCGAATCCATCTCGGGCCGGAGCTTCGAGTAAAGCTGAGGACTCCGATAAACTGACCCCGGAGCCGGACGGTGAGTAATGATCGGCACCACATCAAACGACATCGTTCCCATGTAGAACAGCATTCCGGAGATGTACAAAAGCGGAGCAAAGAGAAATATACCTTGTCTTCGGAGGAGGACAGATAATAGGACCCAAGCGACGCGTTGGGCTAGGCTTTTGGGGGCCGGACCTGGAGTGAACCGGCCAGCTTTAGACCGGCTGTGGCGGAGCCTGGGAGACCGGAGCGGCGACGGCGGTGATGACGGGCTGTTATGTCCACTGCTCGGTAGCCGATTGTACGCGTGCATTGCAAATCTCACCTTACATTACACACCCAAAAATTTCGTACACCCTCTCTCTTTCTCTCCCTAAAATTGATAGAGAGAAGAGAAGAGAAGAGATGTGGATTCTAACAGGTCTGGAATTGGAAGAAGAAAACGAATCGTTTGAGAGAGAATGGCGCGTGGATTTTTGGATCAGTGACAGGAGGGAAGGAGCATGATGGTGGCTGGTGGCGTGTTTGTTGATTTGCGATGTGTTTGGATACGAGAGTGATTTTGTTCCAAAACAAGATCAAAATCATATTAATCTACCGATCCAGATCAACTCTAATCCCTTATTAAAACTGATAAATGACAATTCATACTTTAAAAAAATTTAAAATAAATTTGTACACTTCAAACTTAATTATTTCAAATTCCACCCTTAATCATATTAATTAGTAGCAAATATGACTCCTCTAACTTCCCTCAACTTCACTTTAATTAGAATTGGACAAAAAAAAAACTTTAATTAGAATATAAATGTAGAGCTTTAATCAAAAATAACATCCCCACTCCTATGTGGTAATCAAACAACGCAGTTTACTGTTTGGTTTTATTGATATTATAGTGATGGGTTGTTATTCTAGGTTAGTAGCTATAGTTCAAAATGGACATTCTACAATTGGGGACCCTCATAGTCACGGGTCAGGGAATTACTATCTACTAATCACTCTTCCTCCCTTTTAAACCAACAAAAAAAAAAAAGTACTAAATCGATTTAGCTAAGATTTTTTTTTTCTTTTTTTCAATGGTCAAGGGTATTTGGGTCAATTTATGTGCACTTCGATCAATCTCTTTTCCGATCTAGTTAAAGACAAATCATATACACCAGAAATAGGGTTTTCAAGAGCTATGGGGCCGTTTGATAACGTTTTTGTTTTCGTGTTTTCAAAAAAAACAGAGATA
This sequence comes from Ilex aquifolium, assembly GCA_951799425.1. Classification (NCBI taxonomy): domain Eukaryota; kingdom Viridiplantae; phylum Streptophyta; class Magnoliopsida; order Aquifoliales; family Aquifoliaceae; genus Ilex; species Ilex aquifolium. The sequence goes on along the minus strand of OX637397.1, from coordinate 39,001,087 downwards.
ATTTTTGTCTTTGTTTTGTGGTAAACACTGAAAACAGAAAACATATTTGAGAGTCATTTTGTGTTTATCAAATTATGAAAATAAAAACAAAAAATATATTTGGTAACTATTTCAAGTTATATCCTAAATATTAACTTTATAATATCTCATACAACAAAATACAAATCAAAAAATTCCTTATCCCAACACATCTACTAATTCATCAAAAAACACTTAAAGTAAGATAATTGGATTACATAAGTCATTAATCACAATCATAATCATATTGTTCAACATACAACCAAATACACACATTAATAAGTCATATCATTTAACTAAAATCTCAATAATTAGTACAAATATCACGAATAGTAATGCACAAATGAAGATCAAATTAAAACTACAAGTAAGCATGAAAATAGTGATCCATTTCTTCTCTCTCCATCATGACTGAGTTTGGGGAATCACATGATGTTCATTTGTAATTGCGTTGTACTCATCGACCCATATGAAACAATTATCATGCTCACGCCATCGTGGATAACAATAAAAAGCTCGACCATTGTTTCTTTTGGTCCTTGTGGTCAAAATATTCATGTTTCTGGATCCACATGAGCATGTAGGGTTAATACGCAACATTGTAGTACACTTAATTACATTAACATTAACAAGTAAAAATTAGTCATATATACATTAAATTCAATATAATAATGCAAGTATCAACACATTTATACCATCATAATAAATAATAACATTATGACATGTATCAATGGTGAGTTGTTGCCCATAATTGATTAGCAATTGTATCTCTGACACGAGCCATTTGACGCAGCTGACTCAAGCTTAGATCTAATTCAATTAGGACTTATGAACTTGAACCTGCAACAGCTCTATCATTATTAACAACTTCTTTTCGTTCCCAGTCGTCAAATAATTGATCTTGACGAGAATGCATTCTTATGAAGTTATGAACTGTACAACATGTTGTGAGAATGTATTTGTGTCCTCAAGGGATAGAGATACATTAGCTTCAGAATAGGGAAACGAGCATTTAGAACTCCAAAGCAACGATCTATCACATTCTGAAGTAAAGAGTGACGATAATTGAAAAGTTTTTTTTTACCGGTTGGTTGTCGACCCTTACCTCTATACTCACATAGGTGATATCTTTCACGACAATACAGGACAGAAAAATGAGCATGTTTGTGTACCCCGAATCCACAACATAGTATTTATCTGTCAAAATTTATAACTGTAAGATCCATTGTCCAATTTTATGTATAAGTATTCTAAATTCCATGATTAGACTTACCCTCTAGCGGTATTGGAAACTTGTTGACTGGATTAACAACACACTTAGCAAATACTCTCGAGCCATGAGCAATACCCTCTCACCCATTCATCACAAATATAAAGTGCATGTCAAAGGAACATGCACACATTACATTCTTAGTCTCATGTTTGTTACGAGATTTTTCCACCCAACTTTGTCAAAAGTAGCATTTGGTCTATTTTCCACTGCTACTTCCATATATATCAAGTTAATGAAAATTGACTCATTATTGAACGTCCATATGGTTACAGTTTTGTCGGAGTCAACCTCTACAACCTCATCATCATGAGCTTGTTCGTTACCCGTTTCCATTTACAACAATTTCTCAATTATACTAACAATTTCTCAACCACTATGTATAAACATACTACACATTCACTAATGCAACAATTGTATATTCTCTAAACATATACTCAACCCAACATATATTCAACGTATCCACAATATATTCAACATTTCAACATATATTCGACATGTACACATATTCACCAACATGATAAATTTCAACATATATAATATCATATTTCAACATATCCACATATTTTATTGTGCTACAAATTTCAACAAGACACAAAAAACTCAACACACACACACACACACAGACTCAACACACATAGACCAAGACACAACAAACTCAACACACACACCCCCCATCACACAGACACATAACACACACAAACTCAACACACATACACTCAGACACAGACATAGCACACAAAGACTCAACACACACAAACCAAGACACAACAGACTCAACACACACACACAGAGAACAAGACACTCACACACAACACACACAGACACACCGACACAGAATAGACACTCACACACCACACACACACACAAACTTTGCACATCCACTCACATAAAGAAGAGATTTTTTTTAGGGGAAAATGAAAAAAAGAGGGGAGTCTGTGATGGATCTGCACACAAAACACACTCACACACACAGACACACAAACTCTGCTCACCCACTCACATAAAGAAGGGATTTTTTTTAGGGAAAAATGAAAAAAAGAGGGGGTCTGTGATGGATCTGCACACTCACACACACTCACACACACAAGCACACGAACTCACATACAAACACACTAAACACACACATATTTGCCCTATTCTCCTCCTATATAAGCATACTAGTTATTGTCTGTGCCTGAAGGCACAAAGTAATAAAAAATGATAAACAATAAACATATTTGTATTCATATCCAAAATCAAATCACAAACATAAAAGAGAGATAAATGAATTTAAGTATCGATTATAGTGGAGTGAGAGGTGGTGGTGGTAGGAGACGGTGATGGTTGTGGTGGGTGGCAATGACCGTGGTAGCGGTGATGGCGGCGAGGGCGGCGGCAGTGGTGGTGGTGGTGGCGGCGGCGATGGTGGTGGTGGTGACAGCGGTGGTGGTGGTGGGGGTGGGGGTGGAGGTGGTAGAGGTAATGGTGAGGCGGTTTCAAACACTATTATTTTTTTTAAAGTACTTATGATAAATAATTTCTAGAAATACTTTTAAAAAATCACTCCAAACACACCCTTAGGGCCCTATTTTTCCTATTAAATTTAGAGTATTAATATTAGCCGTTAGATTTACTTTAAAGTAAAATTTAAAGCGATCTCAACCGCGAATAGCAAAAGTCATTTTGTTTATCTTTTGAGATTTGAATTGTAAGCTACTTTATTATATAGATATATATACACACACACACACATAGATCTATTCTAATAGAATAGTTACACTTACCTTACCTTCACAACGAGAGAGAGATCGATGGAGGAGATCTGGTTCTTCGTCAGGAAGCAGTCGATGAGACAAGGGGAAGCCTCTTCTTCGTCAAAGCTTCTAGGTTCACACCATTGCACGACAGAGACGCAGAGGAAAAGAAATATAGTCAGTTTCGTCGAAGTGTGGGTTATGAGAGAGAGATAATGTGAGAACAAATGAAAAAAGACCAAAAGGCCTCATATTTATACTTTCATAAAAATAATGGTCTTTTGTTGCTAACAGGGATCGAAGTAGAGACCTCATTAAAATCCTTCAGCCCACCAAACGTGTCGTTTGGTGTTTCGGTTGTTTCCTGAAATATATATTTTTTTTCTCATTTTTTTAACTTGTTTCCAAGACAATTTAGATAAAATAAAAAATAAAAAATAATTAACAAACATGTTTTCTTTTTGTCAAAAACTGAAAACAAAAACATAAAACACGAAACAAAACACAGCAAACAACCATCCCTAAGATTTTGATTCGGGTTTATGTGCCCAAGAGTCACGTGCAATTAGCAAATTTTCAACCTCGGCCCGACCATAGTTTATAGGGCCCATGTTGTACTCTTCAACCCGGCCCAATTAAGTTGTGCTCAAAAACATAAACCCTAAAACCCTGTGAGCCTAGAACCTTCTACCACTATCATAAAGCCCCTTCTTGATTTAAACCACACAGCACAAGCACTCTGCGATCAGAATCTAGTTTTCGTAGCCGAACATAGAGAAAAAGCTAATGGCAAAGCGTTTGATTCCGACCTTGAATAGGGTTCTGGTGGAGAAGATTGTGCCTCCAACCAAAACCCCAGCTGGTATTCTTCTTCCTGAGAAATCTACCAAGGTAATATCATGTTTTCTCTCTCTCTCTCTCTCCAAATCAACTGTTTTGGTTATATAATGTGTTGGTATTGATGGTTTTGATCTGGGCTTTGGTTTATTTTTTTGGTGGTGTTGAATCCAGTTGAATTCAGGGAAAGTTGTGGCTGTGGGGCCTGGATCGTATGATAAAACTGGAAATGTGATACCAGTAGGTGTTAAGGAAGGTGACAATGTTCTCTTGCCTGAATATGGTGGCACCCAAGTTTTCCTTGGCGACAAAGAGTATGTGTCCTCTCTCTCTCTCTCTCTCTCTCTCTCTCTCTCACACACACACACACACACTCACGCACAACATTTGTGACTGTGTCTGTGTGTGTGTGAATCTGATATTCTGAAGAATCTATATGGGTGTTATGTTTTCTGCCCTGCCTTTTGGTTTGTTATATATATGGTGATTCATCTATTGATCTTTATTTGTCCTACTTTCTTTTGTGTTGTTGGGATTCACAGCTATTCTCTCTCTCTCTCTCTCTCTCAAAATGTTGTGTGTGTGTGTGCATGAATCTCACATGCTAAAGTATTTATATGGGTTTTTTCTGTCCTGTGTTTTGCTTTGACATGTATATAGTGATTCATTTCTTGATTTTTGTTTTTTACATTCTTTTTTGGGTTATGCATTAATTCACTAGTATTCCTCCTATTTGTGCAGGTACCATTTGTTCAGGGATGAGGATATATTGGGCACTCTGCATGATTGAGATTATGATCAAGCTGGTTATTAAGTAATGGAGTTTTCTCTTGGAGGCTTTAATTTAGATTCTTGGGTTCAAGTTTATGGCAAATGAAACTAGTTAGTGTTGGTACTGTTGCAAAATGTATGTTAACATTGTTTTGGAACATGACTTTGAGTGATTAAGAACGTCTCATTTCCACTTTCCAATGCATGATCCATATAATATGGTGTCGGGTCTAAGGATGTATAGTTGTATTATCATCCACAATTGATGTGAATAGCTCGCAAAGGATATGAAATGGTGAGAGTTTGTAGTCAAGAAAGGACATGAAATAGTGAGAGTCCAAGTCAAGGAGGAGCACATAAAACCCTCGGGTTGAAGCCAATGAGGGACACAGAGAACCAACCTTGGAGGATGTTCAGGAACAAGAGTAAAGAGTGACAAACAGATGAACAAAAAAAATTGAATTTGGATTCGATTTCGAGGTTGTTCATGTAAAATCAAACCAAAAATGACCCTTTATGGTTCTAATACCGAACAGGACTCGGTTAATGAGACCATACAAAATCAGTTTCTTCTAATACTTCTACCATCTAAATCCACACACATGACATTGCAGAACAAACATGGTCCATTTAACTGGAATATGTACTTGCAAAACTACTTCTAACTCAACTACAGAGCACACGCTTTAAAATCAACTTAATAAATATAAAAAGTATTTGGAACAAATGTCATAATGTTCAAACTCATTACAACATGAGAACCATTGTCAAACCAGCCAGGAAGCTCAAGTACACTAACATAAAAACTACATCCAGCACATTAAGTCTCTGCATAAATAGCTTCAACTTCATAGAGCATGTACATATAATCAAAGCAAGTAAACTTCCTCTTCAGAAAGAATGACCATAGTTCTCCACAAAACCACAACCAATTTTGAAATTCCTAAAATACTGTGGTATATGGATCCTCAGGGTCTTCGTTCAGCTCACGATCAACTTTGATGCAATAGCAAAAGCACAAGTAAAAGCAAACTTCACATGGTCTCCTATGAGCACATAGTAGAGCTTTAGGTAAAGACTGAAGTCTCTCTCTATCTTCATGGTTGGTACTTGCTTCCCTCCAACTGGTCCATCATAATAGCCCACATGCATCACCGAATTAAGCGTGTTAGTCATTATTCAAAAACAGAAAGAGGTCAAGGCTGCTATGGTAAACAATCTGTATAAAAAGAAAAAATTCAGGTGTGAACCTCATAAAACTCCTTAAAAACTTTTCGGGCAACAAGAGAAGTAGGAACACAACAGCACTCACACCCAGGCGCAGGCCTTTTGCTCCATCCTTCTGCACCAGAGCTGGAAAAGTTATTGATTGCTAGTCCGAATCTTCATAAGTTTCTCCATCATCAGAAAGGTCGTCAAATGCTCGCATATCAAGCTGGTAACGAAGGATTCCTCCAATTCCTCCAAAACCTCTGCAAAACTGAGATCCCTCTTGCGATTTGTTGGTGACAAACTCTAGCGTGCAACCAAATCGTTTGTACTCATTGGCAAACCACTCAAGCAGTGACGTCTTCTCCTCAACTTCCAATTCAGCGTTAGTGTTTGCATCCCGGAAGTTTTTCTCATTGGCTTCTTGCTCCTTGTTAAAGTGCTTTATGATAACTTCACCCGTACTGCTATTTTTTAGCACATACCTATTTACATCCAGATTTTCCCACACAATAAGTATCTCAACCGCACCCATCTCCAGAGCTTTCAATGTGTCATCCACACCAAAAACATACTTTCCAGTATCCTGGCTAATCTCTTCAAAGTACTTGCCTATCAATTTCTTCTCCTGAATAAACTTCACATTGGATAGGATCTCTGCTGACAACTCAATCGCCTGATTAAAACCATTTTCCCCTCCATATGAGACATCCACAACATTCAGAATTTTTGCCTGAAGTCGGGGATCAAACATATCAGACTGACTCAGCTCAGTCTTGAAGTCAGCTGATCCAGCAAGTATTAGTCCTGAAACGTTGGGCTGGCTGGTGGCAGGATTAATGAAAAACTGTGTAGCAAGCTCCGCTGTCTTCCTCACATAGTTGTGGCGCTTCTCCATTCGAAGACGAGCAAACCGGAGAGCTGACTGCCCTCCTCTTCCATGTTTCTTAGGGAGGTCAACAGTAAATTTGTGAAGCACTTCTCGAGTGTTGCCACTTAATGTCCCAAAAAGAGTCCCATTTCCATCCATCACAATAAAACCAAACTTGTCGTCAGATTCTAGAAGTTCATTCAAAGCTTCTGTATGAAACTTGTTGTCACATAGGTAAAGAGATGCATTTATTGGCCTGAAAGGCTCAAAGTCAATTGTGACCTTTTTTTCCTTCCCATCATCAGTTACAATGGTACCAGTATAAAGCACAAGTCCATTGGGGGGAACCTTATTGTAGAGCTTCAGTCTCTGCTGAGCAGATGTAATTGCACCTAAAACAGACTGACGATTCACCCTGCTTTTAATGTTAGAGGCAGTTCCAAACTCATCTCCCAACATCTTTGTAACCCGAGCTATTTGATCTTTTGGAGGCATTATAAGAGAAATCATGCTGGTACCATTGCCTCGAGCAGCTTCCAATGCCTTGATAAGCTTCTTGATCTTCCATATCTCAATGTTCTTATCGGTTTCATGAGCATCCACCATTGTAGAGAATTACAAAAACTGCTGAAATAATAAGAAAATGTTATTAATTAGCATATAGTTAAACCAAAACATTTTAAAAAAAAAAAAAAAAAGCACACGACAATAGGAAAATACATACCAAAAAAAAAGGGAAAGAAAAAACAGTAGGCAAAGTAACAAAAAAAGGGTGACATTTACAACTGTGAACTACCAAAAAAAAAAAAAAAGCATCGCTGCAGCGTCAAGGGCATGAGTTAAAATAAAAGATATCAAATAAAGAAATACGATTGTTCTCCCCCTCAAAAAAAAAAAAAAAGAAGAAATGAAAGAAAAATATAAGGGTGCTGAAGTCAAAAATCATATTGACACAATACTTCATGCAGTCAAAAAGTCCGGAAAGGGCATCGTCTAATTGTTTTCCAGGTTAATAAATAAGATATTTGCCACTTGCGGTTTTCAAGCAGAAGCAAAACACCAGACAGATTTCACCCTCCTTCAAAGCCAAACAGCAAAGGATGCCAAGCTTTGAAATGTCTCACTTGTACTAAGAAATTGTTTTTGCACTCCATAACATACTTAGGTCTTGTAAATTTCAAGTTCTACGAAAGAAAATAAAAGAAACAAAAAGAAAAAAAAACAGCCAAATATGGTGTACTTTTCTTATTCAACCCTTAGTCTACATAACACATCGAAGTCCAAGAGGCAATCAATAATCCATTTCCCTCTTCTTTTAATCAAATAATCCATTTCCCTCACCAAAGATGATTCGTAATTGTTGTGTAGCTATTATGATGGGACTTAACTTTCGCTGTCGATCACGTTCTTGTAGAATTCTGTTGATTCCAAACGAGTTTTGGTGTAGAAGGAATAGGAGGAGAGAACCAGAAACTAGAAGAGGAGGAAAAAAGAGATTTGCACAACCCTTGAAATTCAATTGTGTTAGATCAAGAAACACACAAATAATCAACCAAATTCTTACGGACTTCACTCTCTCTGGATAAAAAGGTTACTTAAAAGTCTTAAATATTTATAATATATAGTATCCCAGCAGAACCTAATTACTTCACTGAAAAGAATTAATACCAAGATTACTAACACACTCCTAATCAAATAAAAAATCCCAAATTAAATCATCTAACTAATAATAACAAAATAAATCTAATAGAACTACCACCAAATATACTAGAACCTGTTGCAAATGCTAAAGGTCTGCAATATCACTTGAGAGCATAACTTTGTCAATTTCAAATCAATAGGGGTGTTTCTATTACAACACAAAACTTATGGGGGTTTATACTTTATACAAGACTAACAGGGATTCATATCATTTTTTAAGCATCAAGGGATTTCCATATAGTTAATCAGGACGACGATTCTATAAAAACATACAAAACTCGAGGGATCTCTATATCATTACTGAAATGTTATGGGTCCTCGGTGGAATTAATGTACACCCAGAGACATGCACTGTACATGTGATGTAATAACTTCTCTGAGTGGATGGGGATTAAGAACTCCTGATGTGTGACACATCATTTTCTTGGGTGAGACCTAAGAAGCAACATGTCACTCTTAAGTCTTCTTCCTTCCCCCCTTCTCCTACTCTTCGATCTCAATTCCCATATATTGCAACCTAACCTACAAACTCAGAGCTGAAATTCCCTCCCCCAACCCTAGAAGCTTCATCAGGTCCAACTCCTTCCTTTACTCAAGGTTCAGCCCCAACCGCCCGAATATGCAAGATACTGTCCGGGAGCACTGTTCACAATGCTGGAACAGCCAAAAAGTCACTGGACAGTCCAAATCCTTACTTCCACTACCATATCGGCACTCATTAGTCCCAACCTGTTCCCATTCCCCACACACTACACTAAAGCTTTTTGCTAGAGCCCCCAAAACTTATATTTCCTACTCTGAATATGTTCTAAATTTTATCGTTTTAGTCCTCAAATTAAAGATCCGGTACCAGCAAGCATGAACTTGGGCAAAGTTGGCACGTTTCATTAAAATAATGCCAATTCTTTACAAAATCACATACTCGGAAATTGGAAAATTATAAATATGTGCAAAAACAATAAGGACTTCCAACTATACTAACCAAAAGTCATTAGATTATACTACATTAGATGGTATTGAAAATTTTCGTCTCCGAGAAGTCGAGAACTTGCAAGTATCATCTAAATTTGAAAACACAATTCATGTTATCAAAACAATTCTATTAAAAGACCAATACACTTGATATACTTACCAATGTGCCAATGTATTCTAACAAAACACATATGGCAAAATAATTGAAGCAGCCTTTTTTTGATAGGAAACTAATAGAAGCGGCCATTAATGTCCATATGGAGGCCGCATGACAAATAAGCAGGCATTGCAACTATAATATGGCCCAAAAAAATTACTCAAACCAAATAAGCCATGCATTAAGAACCATATATAAAAAATTTGTGACGCCTTGAACCTAGTTTTCAACCTAATGAGCACCTTTCTAATGATTCCTTGCCTATACGGTGAGGAACAAAACACCCCATCTATGCCTTTGATTTCATTGTGTTCACACCCACATTAAAATTTATACTATGGTCCACAGGGAATGAATAGAATGCCTTTTGCATCTTCTATTTTCCTTTCTAGTGTTTGGAAAACTAAAATAAGATGTCAATCCTCTTTCAACAGGAAGATCTTTCCCACTAGAAGTTAGAATAAGCAAAGTGGATGCATATTTAATCACTATTCTACCCTCACACATACGCAACTTGATAATTGCTGAAGCCTGCTAGACTTGCAATACCCCATTCTTATGAATCTTCACACTCTCCCCTCAAAACTTTTAGCAGAAATTTTCATAGCCCATAGGGAGGAGAAAATTCAATGTGAACTAAGGCTAGAAAGAAACAAAGCCATAATGAGATGTCCCCTGGAATGGAATGCAAACGCATTCTATGTTTGCATTCCATGGCATTAATAAAACAAAAGCCAAAATGGAATGATTATTCCAAATCCAATGTGTGGTCAGACCATTGTTAAAGCCATAATAAAATGGGAATTCATTTTTTGACCAATATACCCTTATTTTATAAGGACACATAAAACATCAATATAATCCATTTGCCATTATCACATATCAAAATTTTAAATTCTGAACAACATGCAAAATGTGGCGAAATGTGCACAGTATAGTACTATATTCATGCCCTGGAACATAAAAAAAATAAAAATCCTTCAGCTACCTAATGGAACATCAATCACATAAATACAACCTTTTCAATTATATCTACATTCAATAAACACAACCAAACCACTTCAAGAAAAATGACAAAAAGGAAAATTCTTCACAGCTACTGTACACCACATATAATTTTTCTAAGACAAAATAGCTGACCAACCTCATTGAATTCTTCAACAAGCAATATTAGCTACAAGACACAAGTGGAAACCACCACACCTATGAGGTATTCTTGTCACTTATATTTGAAAATGGCATCTAGGCTGTAGTTCAATTGTATTAGTTGTATGATGGTAGCACAGATATCAATCTAGCTTCAAGGAAGTCTGAAAAATGCAAGTGTTGTTCTTTCTGATTCTAAGGGAGCCTGACTAGAAACTCTAAAAGATCTAATCTTTACTCTAGAAGGGAAAATAATTTTTTTGTTGCTTCACATGCAGCATGGGTAACAAACATAAAAAAAAACAAGTTCAATCAGAATCAAGAGCAATTTTTGCAAAAATAAATACAAAATCAAGAGGAGTTTTTCTTAATTGAAGAAGGAAAAAAAAAAGAAACAATTTCTCCTAATGAACAGCAAAACCTAACGGATAAAAGTGCTACAGCTATGGCAGATAACTTTCACGTTTCAGCTTACATTGCCACTATTGCAACATTCTCAGCCGGTTCACATTCTGAACCCAGAGTATTTACAGTCCCAGTCATAACACTTGTGCTGCAACATGGGGTATGTTGGATTGCACACTTGCATTTCACCGTAACAAGCTCGATAAAGACCTCCGTGGAATATATATCATATATAATTGGAGCAACTTGGCACATATTTGCCTTCCATAACTGTGAAAAGGCTAGAATATTATTCTTTCAAATGATATTTCTGTGAGATTCTTTTGCATCGAGATCATTGGAATTCATCCAGTCCAAATGCTTACCATATCCTTGGTCAAAACCGCAAAGATAATTAAATGGTCAATGTAAGCTTAATTACGTAGAACATTGATTAGTTTTTATTCAGTCAACTTCAATCTTTCCTTTAGGTAAGTGAAATTAAACAACCGTATACGATTGGATCAGCTTAACTTTGTCATCAATCAAGAGTGACAAGTTTTCCTTGTAAAAGTATATTTTCCAAACCAATTTAGAAACAACTTGATGCGGAAACATCCCAAGTGTTGAGCATCAATTCCACAAACTAATGAGGACCCACACTGATTGGCTGGAACCTAGACATGGGATAAAGAAATTAATTCAGTCACTTCCACAATTTGTGGCTTCCGGGCCAAGTGGTTGGGTCTTCGGTATCCAAGTGAGATCTCAGGATTCGGGTTCAAGAATCTTCTGCAGGCGCATCCTAGGCATGGAACGTCATTCCCAGCACCAATGTGGGTCCACCCAGATTGACTGGAACTTAGTCTACGGTATAAAGGAATAAATTCTACGGTTCGGAATTAAACAAAAGGGCATTGGACCAAGGGGTTGTCCAAACAATCTCAAATGAGCTTGAGATTGAAGCTGCATGAACAAGTAAATTGGATTAAGCTTAAGTCTTAATGCAACAAATTTACTTACGAAGCACAATCGATACACATTTACCTACAGAGTCATTCCTAGATCGATTAATACCTGAACCCAAACCCTCCAATTTCAACCAAGAAAACCTCGTCCCTTCCTCCCAACTGACCTATCCCAAACCCCAAATTCAAACTCATCTCCATCTGCACCACATCAAACCCAACCACCACCACCACCACTACCACTAGACAAACCAGTTTAAAAGGACATAGACCCGATTTGAAGAAACAAAACGCAAAAAGTCAAAAACAACCAAACCAGCATCCAAAAACTCATTGAACAAAAAGCTATTCAAGATACCTACTAGCAGAGGGCAATGATCGGTTACGTCTAACCAATGCATACCTGGAGGAGAGTCTGAAGGTTCCCCGCGAGAATTTTTGTGTTTTTCGTGTGGTATAACTGGAGAGATTGACCAGATTACTTCCCGAAACGATGGGATGAGCAGAGGAAGTGACGATAGGGTTTTGGTAGTGACGAGAGCTTTGTATTTTTTATTTGGGTAAATTACATTCACACCCCTGATATTTGTCTTTATTATACAGACACTCCTCACATTTTAAATATTACACTGAAACCCCTTGACATTTGAACACGTGTGATAACCACACCTCTTTTATCTAACATACGTTAACAATTTTCTTAAAAAGACTTTTTTACTTTGTATATCATTGAGATTAACCAATGCCCATATCCAATCTATCCAATTCACCCCTCTATTTAACTAAGTCAAAATAAATTAATTAAAAAAAATCTAAACCTCCAGACCACTCAAAAACCCTAGCCCTAGCCCTAACTCTAATCATCTTCTTCCTCCATCCCCTTCACTACCCCACACAAATCAAACCCAACCCTAGCCATCTATTCCTATCTCTTTTCTAGCACGTAGACCATCCCATTGCACCCAACCACCAGCCCCACCAACTCCCCTACGTCGTTGCTCCTTCGTCACCCCCACCCCATTGCACCCTCCTCTACCTAAGGTCGGTGACCTGGCTAATAGATGGTGAAAAGGTTGTGGGAGATGGAGGTTTGGTGGTAGGAAGTGGTGGCTGAAATTTAAATCTGAAAATTTCAAAATCTTTCTCTCTCTCTCTCTCTAGAACCATTGGAGAACTCAGATCTGAAAAATTTAAAGAACCCAGATCAATAAAAAGATCTCAAAAATTGAAAAATTAGACTCTATGAAAAATCTAACACTTCTGAAATCGATCTTAGTTCTGAAAAATTAAACTCTCTCACCCTTCTGGTGTGATGCCGATGACTGAAAGGGGTGGGTAGCTGAGTTGGGTTGTCGATTTTGCTGTGTGTTGGCAATGCCTTAGAGGAGGTAAGTTCGGTTTGGGATTTGACAATGGTGGCTGTGATGGTGGGAGCTACTGGGGTGGGAGTCTCAGGAGTTGGACTAGTGAAACTAGTGTGATAGGAGTGGTGGTAAGGTAACAGGGGTTGGTAGTTGTGGGCGGTAGACGCTGGTGGGAAACATAATTTTAGTAAGGTAAATTTGGTATAATCACTGAAATTTGATAAAGATTGTTGTTAATTCAAAATAAATTAACGTTATTAGTTTAAGTGATAAGATTGAATTTGGTGATAAAATTATAAGGTTTAATTTTAATTAGGTGTTAAATTTGTTTAAGTGTTAAGTTTAATTTGAATTAAGTGTTAAATTTGTTTAATTAAGGTCTGATTTGTAATTTAGTTTACTTGAGTTTTTTTTTTTCACCTTAGAACAGAGGGTATGATTGTCATTTTTTTACTTTTGTTAACAACATCCATTATTTGACGAAATTTAGAGTCTCAGTATAATTTTTGAAATGTGAAAGGGTGTCCATGTAATATAACTAAATGTCAGGGGATGTCAATGTAATTTACCCTTTTTATTTTTATTTTTAAACAAAACATGTGTCAATTTATTTTCAAAATCACTAATTTATTTCATTTTTTTAAAAAAAACAAAAACATTTCAATCGTTTCTACGTAAACTGTAAATCATTTGAATTAATTTTTTTTTTAAAATTAATTTGGATCGAATTCGAGCAATAACTTAGGTGTTGTTTGGTAACTTTATTTTTTTTTCATTTTATGGCAAAAAAAAAGGCGTTCGGTGAATGTTTTGATTTTTTTTTTACTACCTCATTTTGAAAACAAGACCAAAATATAGAAATATTCAAAATAATATTTTTGAAAACATCTAAAAAAACAGAACAGGCGAACGGTCCCAATCCCATTTTAATGAGGTCTGAAATTTGAACCCTCTTCATAGCAAAATATCTTTCTTTTTTTTTTCCCTTACCATATACAAAGCCAAGAACAATGCATTTCAGACTCTTCTATGTTGCTTATTGCCAAAATTCAGACGAAGCTCCTCCAGCTCCAGCGATTTCTCCAACTCTGGCGAAGACCTCTATCTCCGACGAAGATCTCCATTTCAGGAGAAGTTGTTAGCTCCATTTTCTCTGCGAAGGTCTTCATTTATTTTCAGATCTATGAAAATGTTGTTCAGATCTATGGCTTATTTTTGTAGATCCATAGTTTATTTTTGCAAATCTATACTCTATTATTTCAGATCTAAGGTATATTGATGTTTATTTTAACATCTCTCTCTGTATGCATCTGATTCGTGTGTATGTGCGTGATCTGGTTCGTGAGTGTGTGTGTATGTATCTGTACATCTGCTTTGTGTGTGTCTGTGCATTTGGTGTGTGTGCGCGCGCGCGCGCGCACGCGCATTTGGTTCTTTTTTTTCATGTAGTATAGCTGCTAGAATTTAGTATATTTGTGTATTTTCTTTTTCTGTAATATGCTATTCACAAGTGAACATGTTATATGTTGCTTTATGACTGTCAAGTATGAATTTCAACTTGATTTAACATGTTATATGCTTATGATTTTGAATTCACGTATGAATTTTGAATTGATTTAACATGTTATATGCTTATGATTTTTGAATTCAAGTATGAATTATGAATTGATTTAACATGTTATATGCTTATGTTTATATATAAGTAATTGTGATTTGAGAGGGTGTTTTAAGTGTGAGAGTGTTTGATGAATCTTTGAAGTTGTTGGTTATGTAGATGGAAAATAAGAATGACGATGTTGTTGAGGCTGGGGCTAAGAAAGGTGATGGGCCATGGACGTCTAAAAGTGATGCCATTTTTATTGAATTAATGGATTTGGAAGTACCATGTCGTCCTAAAGACACATCTACATTTGAAAAGGATGCCTAGAACAGAATCTTAGTGCAACTAAGCGCAAAAACAGGATATAATTACAACTTTGAGCAGTTGCGAAACAAATACAATACCTTGAGAACAACGTACAATGGATTTAAAAAGTTATTGAATGAAACAATTAGAGTAGGATGAGACCCAGAGATATAGATAATTACTTTACCTGATGACGTTTGAAAGAATTTGTGAAAGGTAGCAATTATTCTTAAAACTCTTAAGCATTATTATGTCTATATTTTTCAAGGGTTTAATATTCATTAGTTTTCATGTCTTCTAGGTAAATAAACATGCTAGACAATTCAAGAAAAAAGGGTTGCCCGTATTATGACAAGCTTGGTAGAATTTATGGTAAGATAAGTACAACCGGTGAGCATGCTCACCCCTTAACCCTACCTCCATCTGACAAAGAGGAAGATAAAGACCCAATTTCTGATCCTACAAATGAAGTTGATAAAGGTGATGACAATTAAAATGCTAAAGGGCCACCCAACCGTTCTCGTAGTAGGTCTGCCACTCCAACATGCAGTCGTCGTAGGAAGAAAGATAATGATATGGTTGGTCTTACAGCTGCCCTTAATGTGTTGGTTGAAAATTCAAAAAAAAAATGAGTATTTAGAGTACAAGATGTCACAGTCAACAGGGGCAACATCTTTGTATGAGGATAGTGAGGTTAATACTAAAAAGGATGATTCAGTAGATGGATGTATGAGTGCTTTGAATGCTCTAGAGGACATTGATGCTGATAGATATTCAAAAGTCATAACAAAATTTAGCGAGGGTATGATTTGGAGGAAGCTGTTCCTGGCTATGCTGGACCATAGGAAGCGGGATTGAGTTATGCGTCTGTGATGTTTATGATTGTTCTTTACGTATTTGGATATGTATTTCTATTTAACTTTATAACATTGGGATGTTTATTGCTTTATGACTGTCATGTATGTCTCTCTGTCTTTTTGTCTTGTGTTTAAAAGTTGTGATGTTTGTGTAAGTTTAATGACATGGATGTTTAAGTTTAATGACATGTATGTTTTTGCATACTTATGCTTATTATGTGTTATAGGTGCTTGGACACTAATGGATTCAAATGAGGGATTGGGATTGATATTTGATAGTGATGATGAGATAGATATAGTTATGACTGAAATAACAGTTGATCATTATTTTAGTCAAAATTCAGGACCACGTCCATGTAGAACATCTAAATTTAGGGGGGTATGAATGTGTATTGAAATTAATTAATGGACATGAATATAGGTGCTTCGACCAATTTAGAATGGATCCACCAGTCTTGTGTTGTTTTGCGAAGAGCTAAAAAATAGAGGATTACAATATTCTAGATACCTCACTGTTCAAGAGCAGGTCGCTATATTTATGCTCACTATATGCCACAATGAACAAAATTCCATAATAGTTGAAAGGTTTCATCATTTGGGTGAAACAATCTCTAAATATTTCAAGCGTGTATTAAAGGAAGTTTGTAGGCTTGCAATGGATATCATACAACCCCCGAATTTTGAAGTCATTCAACCTCAAATCAGATTCAACCTTAAATATTATCCATTTTTTTATGTAATTGAAAGTATTATTGTATCTTCATAGGAATTAAAAAATATATGTTTTGGTGCAATTGATGGTATTTGGGATATATGTTTGGCATGGTAGAATTGTGTTGGTGCAATTGATGGTATCCATATTGATGCATGTGTTTCAGTAGACCAACAAGTACCACGTCGTGGAAAACAAACTGTACCACTCAGAATGTTATGTGTGCATGTTCATTTGACATGCAATTTACATTTGTGTTGAGTGGGTGGGAAGGTACAACGCATAACTCAAGAGCTTTTATAGAGTGTGTCACTAATCTAGCAAACAAGTTTCCAATACCACCAGGAGGTAAATTTATCCATGAATTTCAGATAAGTAATTTGTACCAATCCAAGACTTTGCCTTACAATAATATATATTTTTTACAGATAAATACTATGTTGTGGATTCAGGTTATACAAACATGCCATGTTTTTTGTCCCTTACTGCAGTGAGAGATATCACTTACGTGATTATAAAGGTAGGGGTCTACAACTAACTGACAAAGAGTAGTTGTTTAATTATTGTCACTCATCACTTCGAAATGTAATTGAACGTTACTTTGAAGTTTAGAAAGCTCGTTTTTCCATTCTCAAACTAATGTCACCTTATCCCATAACCATACAAAAATATATGTCCACAGCTTGTTGTACAATCCATAACTTTATTAGAAGTCACTCTCCACAAGATCAGTTGTTTATTGACTTTGAACGAAAGGATGATGTTGATGATGGTAGAGATGGTGCAGGATCTAACTCACAAGCACCAATTGAAATAGATATAACGCCAAATCAGTTGCGTGAAATGGCTCATGTTAGATATGACATTGCAGATCAATTGTGGGCATTAACTCATCATTGATATATGTCTTACTTAGAATGATATTATACTTTTTCTTAACTTCCAATATTATGTTAAACAAATTATTATGTCTAATTTGTCGTGATTAATGTTGTTAAAACAGGAATCATATAATGGCATCAATTGGACCTCCATGCTCAAGTGGATATGGTAATATGAATGTTTTCGTAGGGTGGACAAAAAAAAACAATGGTCGCCTTTTTATAGTTGTCCAAAATGGCGTGATTATGCTGATTGTTTCATTTGGGTTGATGAGTACGATACACGCAAAGATGACCTAGAAATTGTAATCCCACAAGCAAATTTAGGAAGGAGAGAGAAGAAATTGATCACACTTTTTATGCTTACTTGTTGTTAATGCAATTTCATTATGTGTTGTGCGTTACTGTTCTTGGTATTTATATTATTTATTGAGATTTTAAGTGATTACGGTTAACAATATCTTGATGTATTGATACATTGAATGTTTAACAACTTCTAATATTTTGGGTTGATGTATTGTGCACTGTTTTATGAGTTGATGGTTGTATTGGCATATAATCATGTGAATGTGTTTTATCAAGAATTAAAATAAATGTAAAATATATGACATAAAATAAAATGGTTATCAAACATATTTTCTGCTTTAACTTTTAGATTTCTTAAAACAACAACTACATCCAAACACGTTTTTTATTTCAACTTTTAACCACAAAAAACAACAAAAATTGATTCTATTTTTTTATTTTTTTAAAAATATGAAACGAAAACGTTACTAAACGCACCTTTAATAGACTCGTTTAGATTAATAAGTACATTTATCACATGTCATAACTTTATCTATATGGATTGTTAGGCCCCGAATTTTATAAAACAACATGAATTAAAGGAAAACCCTTTAAATCAAATTTTCCTCCAATGAATAAATAAAACTTTAAGGAAATATATATTTGCGATGAGAAAACACAATTTAACTAAATAACACGCAAGAGATTAATTTAAAAATCGGTCTTATAACCGAATGATACGAGCATGAGAGCATTCTAACAAGAATGTCAACTATCCAAAAACAAAGTTATAACCGTTCAATTTAAAATCCAAAACTTTAATTCATCACCCATTGTTTACATCCAACGAAATTAAATTGAACGAGAGAGTCCGACAAGTTAACTCTAAATCTTAGAGTTTATAATTTTATTAGGAGTAACTCATGTCTGAAGGTATGGTGCAATGTGAATGATTTTGAAAGAAATGTTGATGGTCGTTGGATGAGTCTATTTGAGATCGTCGAATGAGCTTATTAAAGACTACTCTGTTTGATATTATAGATTCTACCACAATGACATAACAAAATGAGGAAGTAATTCAATACTCTTAAAGACTCGATCTCCAGATTGGCATCCTAATTGATTTCAAGTTTCATATTCGTATCCTCACCTTTTTTTTGTCTCGGTTTCCACACCCAAATCTAAAAAAAGATAAGTAAGGATGAGCTGTTCAAGAATAGTAGCGTTGAGTTTCTAGACACTTTGACTTAGGATTAGTCGGTTCTATTTCTCAATGGGGGCAGAGAAGGGATATAACTCAGCGGTAGAGTGTCACCTTAATGTCGTGAAAGTCATCAATTCGAGCCTGTTTATCCCTAGACTCAATTTGGGTTTTTCTATTTTGATTTGCTCCCCCGATATGATTGAATGAGAATGAATAAGAGACTCGTGGGATTGACGCCTAGTAGAGAAATATTTCTCAAATCTAAACAAGATTTTAAATACATATAAAAACAAGTCAACTCATAATTCAAAAATATATACAACTTTTGAGCAAAAACTGGTGGTTAACGATGATCTTACATAATCTATGCATAATTTAGAATAATTCAAATTAAAATATCGTTGATCAAAAAAAAAATATTAAAAGATCAAGAGTACAAGTGATTTGATTATCAAGAATGCAGACACCAAAATACATCTGGTCTACCAAATAATAACAAATCAATAATAATTTTTGGAAGGCTTTAGAGAGAACTGATACTGAGAAATTTGCGTCACCACGCAGGTCACCCATGGTATTCAATATGCTTAAGAGTATCTTTAATCCTTACTCTTTTTTAAACCCAAATTTAAATTTGGGTTAAAAAACTTCTAAAAATCTTCTCTAATGCTAGATTCATACTCGTATCAAATCAAGAAAAACTTATTTTTTTTACTCAAATCCATACTCAAATCTTTAATGGTAAGATTTCACTCTCCTTTAACGATCCAATTGTCATATTTTACACTATTTTAAATTTAGGGTTGTCCTCATTTAAATTTGAGTTTTTCCATTGGGGAGGTCTATACCAAATCAATTTTTTTACCTTTTTTTTTTACTCAATTTTGGGTAAGAGTATGAATTTTCATTAAAGATGGTCTAATTAATTATCCCAAAGAGTAGTAGGAACCCTTGAAATCTTGCGAGGAATCAAACTTATCTATTAACCATTCGCGTCGGTCTTTACGTGCACGAATAATGGGAACCCATAGAACTTTGCAAGGTATAACACTCATCCATTACGAGTGGCGGGAAATCTTGAAACTCCTCGAAGTAACAAATTTGTCTACACACTCTATGATATACGTGGGTGCATTCAAGTTCATCAAAACCAAGCAATAGGGAATCAACAACTCAATCTTACAAGGAAGCAATTTAAAATCCAAACAATGAGATCAATTCATGCCTTTAAAATCAAACCATGAAATGCAATAAACAATTTTTTAGACAAACGTAAATCGAGCAAGTGTATGGTGAAAAACATGTATGAGGTAATATTCACAAATCTTGTGTCAAAATCTAGGGTTTGAGAATCCATAACACACCAATACAAAAATTAGGTATTTTCTGACAAAATCTCATTAGAAGTTTCGATGGAATCCAAATCAACACAAATTCTTTATATTTATAACGAATATTAGTTCATATTAGTTAAGGAGTTAAATATTTATAGATCTAGCCTCAATGGTTAGGAAAGGGAAAGAAAATCCTAGCTCGATGTAACCAAAATTTGATCTGTTATGTGTTTTTCAACATGATAATCTTCTTCCACTCTCTTCTTTTTTGTTTTTTGTTTTTTCACTAAACTTTCTAGAGTTTAAATATGTGGAAATACGTTCAAAACTGATCATAGGATATTTATATGTCAAAACACAAATGAAACGACACATTGATTGCGTTATTTTTGAAATTAAGTTTTTATCGTGTTTGTGTTGATGGGTCAAATTTAGGGTTGTTCATGGGCCGGTCTAGGCTAGGCCTGCGAATTTTTTTTTAGGGCGAGCTTAGGTAGTGTAGGCTCAAGCTCTTATCCAAGTGAGTTATCAGGCGGGTCAGACTGGGCTTTGGGTACGGTTAGGCTACTTGCAGTCCAACTCGTGAGCCTATTAAACAGGCCTACTCATGAATTTTTTTATATACAACTTCATTTAAAAATAATGAATATTTTTGTAACTTAATATTTGTGTAAATTATATTTTTTAATAAAAAATAGAGTCAAAATGAATAAAAATAAAATAATGAATAATTTTATTTTTGATTAGGGGATGAACTATATCCAATATAATGAATATATTATAACTAGATTGACACTTACTCACTTATCTATCATTTATATTACTATACCCTTTAAAACTTGTATGCTTAATTCATGAAAAAAAAAAATACATTATTTATAGTATCTAAATTTTTAAAACTTCAAATTTTGACATTTGAAGATTTATTTCAAAATTTCAAATTTAATGGTCTAAAAGTATAATTTTTTTTCATATGAAGGGTAGACGGGTTGTGTGGGTGGGGTGAGCTTGGCAGGCGAGCTCTTGGGCCGGGCTTTATCGGGTTTTTTGGGTGGGCTATTGGATCGGGTAATGGATTTGGGGGCAAACCTAAGTCATCTTTTTAAGGATATTGGGCTCGGACGGGCCAACTATAGGGTCTATCGAGTTTTAGACCTATTTTTTTCGGGCTAAGTAACGGAACCCGTGAATAACCCAGTCCATGGATACCCCCAGTCAAATTGACACCTCTAGAAGAAAGGACATATCCTTCCCAGCAAGGTTTAAAATTTTGTTTAAGTACATGGTTTCGATTATTACAGACACAAAAAATAATTAAAAATCTTTCAAAAACACAATAGAACCAAAGGAAAAAATTAAAAAATTTGATTTCAAAACATTTTCAATCATATTGAACATTTCAAAAATATATGAAACCATGAGTATTTTGATTTATTATAATGGATAATTTTATGTGCACTAAATTTGTGCACCAAAATTTGCCCCAAATCAATTATAATCGTTGGATCAGTGATGAGACTCATTGATCCATGACTGTAAGTGATTTGATGCACATTTTTTGTGCAAATAGCATTGCTCGAGTTTGACCCTAATTGTTTTTCAAATTTGGTTGGATTATTATAATAAGAGTAATGCTACACTGACCAAATTTGAAGCCTAAATGACATGACAACATATTATTTGAAATCTTTATTAGGGCCCAAATGACATGACACCAAATAAAGAAGTCCAAGTCAGCTGTCATGTCATTTGTACTTCAAATTTGGTCCTAAAATTTGGTCAGTGTAGCATTACTGTTATAATAATGCATCATTCATTTATTTAGAAAAAAAAAAAAAAAGATTTCAAAATTGGCTGCATCTATAATTATGCATTAATTAGTACTTTGGGAACAAATAAATCTCCTTGTATCTTAATGACCCATTATTAATGGATGACAATGATATTTAATTCCAATGTAGCCTTTTAAGATTTGACTAAATGAAAAAGGTGGACCAGGGGTGTGTTCAAATACTCTATTTAATAACCATAAAAGTTTGTTGAATTTAACGTTTTTTTGGGGGCCCTTTTCAGCACCTGAAGATGTTAATGATGGTGATGCAAAGTGTACATGCCATTGCTATTATTGCAGGGCCATACTTATCCAAGCGTGAGCAATGATTGAAGAAAAAATTATAGAATTTTATTTTTAAATATTAATCTAATTATATTAAGTCATAAAAAAATATTTAAAAATATAAAAAATTATTTAATATTTAATTATGGGTTCTTTTCTAATTTTTATTGAATTGAAATGTTTTATTTGATCGTTATCTAAAATATAAAACATAAGTTTGATCATTCAGTCGTTGAGTTTTTTCTCCAAATAACACTTTCCATAAAAAAAAAAATCAAACTAACACTCTTTTGAATCTAATTCTTTCTCTAAGTGGTTTCTAGCAGTGATGTGGCATAATAACCTTAGAGAAAGAATTAAATTTAAAAGAGTAAGTTTGATCATTAGAGAATTTTTTTTATTGAAAGTGATTTTTGGGGAAAAATATAATTCTTATTCTCGATTCTTTAAAATTAAAAAGTAATTAGTGTTCCTTGTATCTAAATGATCCACTAACGTATGACTGTTTAATTCTCGCCTTTTAAGAATTGACTTAATGAAAATGTAGGCCAGGGGTGTGCTAATGGACAATTATAATATTCGGTGTTTGACAAGTATCACATGATAGTGTCGTGCGGTGCTCATACTTAACAAAAAAGTTACAGCAGTAAACATTTGACAAACACCCATATAATTTTTTATAAAAATAAATAAATTATGACAATTTTTATAGGTGATAATAAATAATTAAAATATATAGTATATTTTATAAAAATATGTAGCAAAGTGACACTACCACGTGGTTGACTTGTGAGCACTAATAATTTTCTCGTGCTCTCACATATTCCAACTCCTGAAGTTCGTTGAATTTGCTGTCTTTTTGGGTCCTTTTATAGCAGTGAAGTGATAATGATGATGCAAAGGGTAACAGATAAAATTATGATAATGTCGGTAATATGATATCCAAATATACTCTTAGTCATTAATTTTATTTTAATTTATATATAATATAATTAAAATAATTTGTATCTGAAGGTACAATACAATATGAATGATTTTAAGAGGGATGTTACTGATCGTCAGATGAGTTTATTTGAGATCATCAGATAGACTTATTATTAATTATAAAAATAAAAAAAATTATTTATATTTAATTATAATTAATAAAAAAATAAGAGATATAATATAAAAATAATAATTTTTGAGTAGCATAAAGTGTAAATGGCAGTGCATTATTGTAAGAGGCCATCAATGAGATGCTTCTCCCACTTACTAGTTCACAAGTCAACTCTCTTCCCCTGCCCACTACTTTTTGTGCTCTTTTGTCAATTTCTTTTTCTCAACCTTGTTATTCTATTCTCTCTCCGCGCGTATACTCTCGTTCACCTTATCATGCACTGTTTGCTATCTTGCGCCGTCTTTCCTTTAAATTTCTTTCCATGAGTAAAGTTAACAAGTGGGCACCCTCACACCCTTTACGTGGACTTCTGTTATAAAGCGTTACTTTTATATATATATATATATATATATTTTTTTTTTTTTTTTGGTTGTTAAGAAAAAGGGGTGGAGGCAAGGAAGAGCGTCCAACGACCACTCCGATAAGCCCTCACCGTTGAGATCATAAAATCCTGACCTCGCCTAGAACACCTCTCGAAACCAAACATAACTAAGTTAGTATAACGGTCAACCACGAAATCTTAATGGAGACTCTAAACTCGTGACAAGGTTTGAAAATTATTTAAGTTCGGATCAACAATATAATAAATTATATTTTTGAAAACTTAAATGTATGGTATGTGTATTATTGACAAAAAAATTTAAAAAAAAATGTATTAGAGGTAATTTGGATCGATAATATAATAAATTTTTCATCCGGTTAAAAAAAAAAGAAGAAAATTTCCCATCCCCTTATAAAGTTGAGGGGGTGCGCACGTTAAGCTACAATGTCAAAAAGAAACTCCCTCAGGGTGAGTTGTTTACTTTTATACTACTCTTCATCATCATTTCATCATTCTTGTACATAATTTGACTTTATAAATAGCCTAGCCTACTCTCTGACACTGATCGCATTACATTCTCTCTCTCCTTCCTTCAAACTTCTTCTTCACTTCTTACTTTCTCTTAGGTCTCATACCCCAAACGGCGATGGAGGGTCTTCCCTCTGGTTATCGTCCCAACGTCGGAGTTTGTCTCATCAACGATGATAATCAGGTACTCCTCTCTCTTCAAAATCTATAAGGTTTCTTTTCCTTTTTTTTTCTGTTGAATTTTGAAGTATATTTTCTTCTTTAGTCGATTGATAAAAAACCGTATAAATTTGGTGGGTTGATGTTAATTAACTCTATGGCTCTTGTTTATATTTGCAAAATCAGTGTAGAATTTGCTTCTTGTGTGCTTCTTGTGTAAAGTCAAAACTGGGTTTGAATCGTCTGTACTTTGTTTACTGTCGTGTTTTGCTATTGCTATTGCTATTGCTTTAACTGTTGTTGTCATTGCTTAATGATAAAGGTAGAGCTTTAAGATGGGACTGAGTATCAGGTTCCAATCCCAAAATCATGGGATGATGTGAGGATGGGGTTCAGTTTTGATCACTAACAATCTAGAGTAAAAATAGTTTCCCTTCTTTTTTTTTTTTTTTTTTGTATAAGTTTTTGTTTTTTAATGTTTTTATAATTCAATATAAATCTAAGGGATACATATTTAATTAGAGCCTGGAGATCATTAATTACAGATTATATTGTTGGTTAGCCTATATTTTGAGTGTGGTGATTCTAAAAGATATTTGAGGAGACAAATTTCTGATTGTTTGTTGCACAAATCCACAAATTTTATGAACATTCATGTCAAAATTAGTCGAATTAGAGCTTTGTAAACTAAACTAAAACTTACCCTTTATGTTGTTTAATTAAAAACTGGAACTGACCCATTTAACTATATATCTCTATGTGTGTGCCCACCATGTGTCCTAGTTGTATGTTCCTATGTATTTGTAACAACGGTTGGATAAATTGTAGCTAGTTCAGACACTATTTGAACAACATTTATAGAGGTTTGATCTCATCACTTATTTTTTGTTTGGTTGACAATCTTGTACTTTGGATGGATTTGCATGGAATTTGGCATAAAATGTAGCCTTTCATATAGCTGTAAACACTGATCATACAAAGTATAAAGTTGACAGAATAAGTTCAGCAAAATGCATAAAAGTTTGTATTATTTGATGCTTAATTTTTTTTTTTGGAATGAAACATAACATGATTTCAGTTCCAAAAAAAAAAAATATGATAACACAGCATCATTTCCAATGGCTCTTGAAGGAGCAGTGGTGGAAAGGTACACTATAGGATCATTGGAAGCCCAGTTATTTGCTTCAGGGAAAGTGGCCAGACCCTATGATACTTGAGGATGTAGCTGTGCAACTTTGATGCAAGTTACATAATTTTTTTCGTTTTGATTTTGTGCATTGTAGAACATTTAATGACTAGTTTTTTTTTTTCGACGGATGTTTATAGAAGGGAGAGATGGTTATGAAGGAAAACCAGATGTTCGCTAAAGTATTTATATTTCCTTAACATTACAGATATAGTTGTGTTGGTACATGGGAAGAAATGATAATCCACTGTGATTTACTTGCAGGTCTTTGTGGCTTCCAGACTGAATGTTCCTGGAGCATGGCAGATGCCTCAGGTGATGCCACTAGAAATGTATTTTTCTTTGGTTTGAACATTTTGTCGATTTGCATTACGACGAAGGATTGTGTGGTGATGATGGCACCAGAAGGATTATCTCATTAACCCCACTCCTTACCGAATTTATTCCCTTGTGTATCGTTCAAAATATAAAAATATTCAACCATTTATTTTCACCCATCAGCATAGGGAAACTTCTACCACCTCGATTACCTTACCCTTTATATTCCAATTCATATATGGAATGGATTCTCCACATCAGCCATCTTTCTGGTATAAATCGTTGTGTAAAAGCTATGACTTTTGTGTCCTAATGGAGAATTTCTTATTGTTTGTGTAATGTGTCGCTTTTCATTGCTTATGTAGTAGGAATTCCTCATGATCTTGCTTGAGTTTATTTTGGATTTTGAGTTTACTTTGCATAAATTTGGTTTGGCCTTTGGACTTCTCATTGCTAGGGGGGAATTGAAGACGGTGAAGAGCCAAAGTCTGCTGCGTACAGGGAACTGCAAGAAGAAACTGGAGTGGTATCTGCTGAAATAATTGCTGAGGTTGGTCTAACCTGCAAATCATATGCTGTTTTTGTTTTTGTATCCTCGGGTTACCAAAGTACATCATCCTAGGTGGGTGGAAAATGCTACATATATATGTACCTCATCAAGGGGTTTTAAGGTAAAAGGATGAAAAAGGATATTGGATCAATCACTCTTAATGGTGTTGTTAATTATAAATGAGGGTGTTCATGAATGTCGATATTTCGATATCAGATCATCAAAATCCCATTTTGTATCTGACCTTTGACAGAAAGAAACAAGGCCAGGGCTTTGTATGAGTAATATGTAATACAGCTAAATTCCTCTACTGAAATGCCATGGTTGTTCACCTTGACGCTCTAGTATGGCACTATCCTGAATCTCTCTAATTCTAAATTACTTTCTGAAATTAGTTTAGTAACCTTCAGACAATTAAAGGATTGGGTTCTTTTTTTATACCTAATAAGGTTGTCAATTGATAGGTTCCTAATTGGTTGACTTATGACTTCCCACCCGCTGTGAAGGCCAAAGTGAACCGTCTGTGGGGAGGTGAATGGCATGGAATGGCACAGAAATGGTGAGTACAAAGTCTATATTTTTATCTCTATACAATGTTATTCATGAGAAACAAATGCTAGTTGCAATAGTTGGCCCTGCGAGCGTATGACCTTGCATTGTTCAGTTCAGCCCCACTGGTCACACAGCCATGCACTGTTTGGCTCTGGAATCATCCAAGGCGACCACCAGCCAACACACTTGGTTGCATTCTTATGTCTGTCTCACATGTTGGCCGGCTGCCTAGACAAGCACAATGTCGCCTTAGCCTTGGCATTGGGGCACATCATGCCTTGGCCTTGTCATACTGTCATACTGTCAAGAGGCTAACAGTTACACTACAGATGTTACTTTGTAATTCATAGTTATGGCTGGCTTAAATGTCTGTATGCATGAAACTACAAATATATGGAAATCGTTGCTAGTTACGTTCCGCATGACAAAGGAATTTGGACTATTAAAACAGGTTTCTTATGAGATTGACAAAAGGAGATAGCGAGATCAACTTAGCAAGTGGCGAAGCAGATAGAGAATTCTCAGAGTGGAAATGGGCAAGCCCTGAAGAAGTCATTGAGCAGGTATGTTGCAAACTTCCCTTACAAATCCGAATTTCAATTCCCACCCTGTAAAGTTTAGAAGGGCTTTACTTTAACTCGGGATAACGCCTAATCACAGGCAGTGGACTACAAACGGCCTGCATACGAGGAAGTTATGAGAACCTTCGGGCCATACCTGAGAGAAAGTAGTATACCTACTAAATGCCAATCATCCAAATGGTAAATGCAATGCTTCTTGTTGTCTTGCAGCTCTTTCCATGTTTCTAACTCAGTTTGCTCAGAAGTGTTGGGATGTAGAATTTACTTTGCTCTCTTTGTAAATGGTATGACAGTTGAAACCTTTAGATTAGGTGGTTGCTTGACTGTAATAAAGTCCCAATCCTATTTCCTGATTTTGTCTATAAGATTGCTGTTATCAAATAAGGCCCCTCCTAAAGGAAAGGTAGAGTTAAGCAAAAGAGAAATTCAATCATTGTAGTCTTTGAGCAATTGAATTGTTGGTGTTTGGAGTGTACCATTTTGAATTGATGTCAGCATATCAGTGTCATCTGGAGCAGCTTGCTACAACACATCAAAAAAATTATAATTCGTTTTCAAATAACCGAAATCGTCTAAAACATTTGTGTTTCTGTAGAAAACAAAACAAATTAGTGATTAAAGGTATTTTTGAGATATTTCGGTATACCTCGTTTAATGTTTTGAAGTGTTTCAACGTATTTTGGTATTCTTCGAATAATGTTGCGTAAGGAAATCAAGTTGAAGAAATCGGACAAAAGAACTGAATTGAAATTCAATAAAATTTTAAGAACTTGATTGTTCTGGGATTATTCATTTATTGGTTGAGTTGTACATAATGTTCAGATTTGCCCTTAGTCGGGCTGAATTAAGACTATCTAAACTCACATCAAGCTAAAAATTGAACATAAAATAGGAAAAATTACTAATAAGTATTTTTTTTTTTTCACAAATATTCATTAAATCCTATCATTTTTATTTTATAT
Organism: Ilex aquifolium; assembly: GCA_951799425.1. Lineage (NCBI taxonomy): Eukaryota > Viridiplantae > Streptophyta > Magnoliopsida > Aquifoliales > Aquifoliaceae > Ilex > Ilex aquifolium. Next base: position 38,972,074 of record OX637397.1, on the reverse strand, counting down.
CAATGAAGTCCTAATCTTAATATTTATCTCAATGAAGTCCTAAATTCCATAAAAATTATATATTTTTTTAATTATATTCTTCTCTTGACAAATATTGACACCTAAGGTATTGGAGATATAATAACATTAATCGTCTTCTATTCATGCATACCCCATGTATATGTATTGTCTATTTGATAATTTTATGAAAAATTTAATTATTAATAATTTTTAGAATTGTCATTATTAGATGCAATAGCGGGTTTTGGACTATATGTATTCTCGATGAACAAAAGTTTCACGACAAAAACTCTAGTATTTTGTTATTTTAGAATATCAATTGAAATGAATACTAATACTTAAATAAAAATTGAGTATCCATATGTCTGTAACTGTAACTGTACCTTCAATAAAAACTCGACATTATTTATAAAAAAAAAAAGTAAATTAACTCATATAAAAAGAGATGACAACTAATCCACTCTAAAAAAAACATAAAATTAAATTAAATAAAAATTGATACACGACAAAAAGAATGAAAGAGTTGGTAATTAAAGGTTAAGGACAAAATTGGAATATAATAAAATTAGGATTTAATTGAAATAAAATATTAAAAAAATGACTTCATTGATATAAAATAAAAATGATAGAACTTAATAGATATTTGTAAGGAAAATTAATAGTTATTGGTAATTTTCTCTTAAAACAATTATTTAAACAAAGTGTTATCATACGATGTTTCAGTGTGGATAACTGCCTTTGACCAGATTGAAGAGTAGATTGATTGAGATGTGCGTAAATTGATTCGAACACTTTTGGTTGTTGAACCAAAAAAATAATAATAATAATTGCAATAATGGATGAAGGATGTCTTTGATAAGTCACTCACGCAACCTACCAACCTTTAATTAATCAAATCCACTTTTGATCTATTTATCAATGTAATCAAATAAGATGATTAAAGAATCTTAGTTGTCTATCGTACATAACACAAACTTACTAAAAAACTTCTAGATAAGACTATAGTATCTCCAAAATATATTTTAGTACTACATCTAAATCTAAATTGATCTAGAACCATAAATTTAGTCATTAAGTGTCAAAATGGATAATAAAAATATAAACGTTGCCACACTCACTAAAATATTTATCACATTTTGCTTAGGAAATCAATGTGAATTGTTAGATCGGTGGATCCCATTAATTTATTTGATTCACTAATCTAAATATTCATATTTATTTAATAAATAATTTGATAAACAAATCATAATTGGGTAAAAATTATAGTTGGTTCCTAAATTTTGCATTTATTTTTAATTTAGTTTATGAATTTTCAATTGTCTTAATATAGTCTCTTAACTATCAATTTTATTTCAATTAAGTTTTTATATCTATTTTTACCATTAGATCAACACTGAAATAGATCAGAGTAGGCTAGTCTCTAGTTGATCTAATGATAAAAATTGATGGAAGGACTTAATTAAGACAAAATTGATAGTTACGGGACTAAATTAAGATAATTAAAAGTTCAAAGACTCAATTAAAATTAAAGATAAAATTTAGGAATAATTAATTTTTATCCAATCATTAATGGTACTAAAACATTACTTTTTGCTATAATTTACACTAAAAACTTATAAATTATACAAGAAGGGGTCATCTCTAGAATAGTTGCAAATCTCTTCCCAAAATCTGTAAACCGAATCCCCAAAAACTATGGACACAAAACCAAATCACCGCCTTCAATCCCAAAACCCCTTCAAAAACCCTAGAAATTCTCCAAATCCAGATACATTCAACCTCGAAAACACCAAACACCCAGCAACAAAACACAAACGAGCCATGGACAAGTTTAGAGAAACGATAATGAAGCTCGCAGAGTCTGATCCAAACAGAGAACTAACGGTGACTCAGAGGAATCTCATTGACCAACAACTTATTGATTTCTTCTCCGATTTTCACACACCTGATCATCCCCCCTACGCAGCGGTATGTATTTACATGTAATTGTCTTGTCTTTGTGCAGGTGTGGTTGAATGTACGTGTATATACTGTAGAAGCGTATTGGTTTTGTGGTTTGTAAAAAGGAGTGATCTTGGAGTTGAAACCACTCATTCACACACAATAGTACACAATACCCATATAGAAAATGTTCTTTTTAGGTCTAATTATCTTGCTTTTCGTGGGTTTGTTCATGGTTATGTACCCATACGAGAATTACCTCTGTGGTGGGTGTGTAGGTATAGTAATACATTAATTAATGGTCTTATTATGCTTATACGAGAAAATATTTAACTTAAATAACCGTATAGCGAATGACGGAAATGAATGGCGAACACGTACTCATATAGTATGGCTTGGTTTGGTTTGGTTTGGTTATTATGCTTATACGATACTGTGAAGATTTGGGTTAGTGTGGTGTTCCGAAAAATGTATGTATCGATTATTTGGTTAAGTATGTGGTACAATTATATATGTGTTTCGTTCTTGTGTGTGCGTGCGTGTGTGAATGCATGATTAGTGGTCTTAGTGGGTTTTAATTTGTGCATGTTCATCAATTTGGTAAATATTTGTTTTTGTTTGATGTCTTCTTGATGTAGATGATAAATAAGGCAATTACAGAGTTGAATGAAAAAGGGGGTTCAAGTGAGGAGTCAATATCAAATTTTTTGAAAAAGGAGTATCATGATTTGCCATGGGCTCATTTTACATTGTTGAAGCATCATCTAAAGGAGCTTTGTGATTGCGGTGAAATTACTGTGACTCGGGGTCAGTGTTATCTGCTTGCCGGTGTAAACCCTGATATGAATTCAAGCACTAAACCTAGAAGGGAAAAAGTGAAAAGGAGGCGGAGGTGGGAGTGGTGGAAGAGACGGAGCAAGCGGCAGAAAAAATGTGGGACTGGGGAAGAAAATCGACAAAAAAAAGAACTAGTGCTAGTGATTGAAAAACAAAATCAATGTAATGGAGGAGGAGCCGAGTTGATAGGAAAAAAGAAGACAAGAAACAAGGAAAATGTTAACGTGGTTGAGGAACATAGCCTAGTACATGAACTACCACCCAAAGTGACAGAGAGAGAAATGGAAGCAGATGAAAACAAGAATAAAGTGGTTGACAATGAAGCACACAAACTAGAAAATGGCCTGAATGAAGGACAAGATCAACACCGGAAGCAAGAGATTGGAGCTAGTTCTGACCAAGAGCAAGAGAATGATGTGATCGAAGAGCAAAATAAGCCAAAGAAACAGCACTTTGAAGATATTGAAGAGAAGCTTGAGGAGAAGCAGACAGAACTTGCTACTCCAGAAAGGCCGCCAGGTTTCGACACAACACCCATTGAGGAATTATCTCAGTCACAGGAGTATCAAGAAAAGGACTTCAGTGAAGATAAACAGCCCAATTCACTGCAACCACCTGTAGCTTTTCTTTACTTACCCATCAATTCAATGCAGCTTGGTCAAGAATTGAATGTAGAGCTTATAAAGCCCAAAAGGCCTCCAGAACTTGAAATATCAACATCAGGGGAATTATTTGAAAAACACAAACACGAGGTTCAGATTTGTGGTAGCTATGATCAGCTAAAGCGACTTGAATCCCAACCAGCTAGGGCAACTCCCATGGATAGATCCACAGAGTCACAAATGTTTGAGAAAGGGCACCAATCAGAGGCCCTCAGTTTAGAAAGGCCTGCAAAACTCACAAGGACCAGAGTTGATGATTTTTATTGTGAACCACCTCAGCAAGCAGATTGTAGTGGCCAACAAGCAACCAGAAAAATGATAGACCCTCTTCATATACCCATGGATGCACAGCAGATTCATAAAGAAGAACATCTGGTGCTTCCAAGTCCATATGGAACGACCCAAACATGTGTTGAGAAAAGATTGCATGACTTCCAGCCGGCAACAGTGACTACTTCCATTGATGTGCCAATAGACTCACAACAGTTTGAGCCTGACGAGCAGCCAGCGTTCTCAAATCAAAGAGGCCCTCCAGAGCTCTGCGGTCAGCAAAAGGCACCTAAATCTGCGCCATTAACTAACACAGCTTGCCACATTGCACCTGTAAAGTTGGACCTGCTTGTGCAAGAGCAGCATGCAATGTTTCAAAACTCTGAAAGGCCTTCTGACGTTGACCTAGTAACAGTGGAGGAATTGCCTCACATGCTTCAGGAGGGAAAAGAGGAGCAACGAAAGCAAAGGCAACAGCAGCATCTAGGGCAAAGGAATTCTGAGTACAAACCAGTTCTATTGACAAACACAAGGGGATCGTCCTTCTTGCAACATTTGCAGCAACATGCAGAGCTTTCGAATTCACAAGGGCTACAAGAGGTAGAATCAACAGCATCAGATAAGTCTCTGGAAACCCAGCAGCAGCAAAATAAGCAGTATGGTCGACGAAAACAGGCTAAATCCAAGTTAAGAGAAATGCATTTAGAGCAGACTGTGCAGGAGCAGCTACCGGAGGTTCTGAATCCAGAAAATTCTCTGGATCTCGAACCTACAGCAGTTGAGCCAGTATCTGAAGAACAACAGAAGCAACAAGAGCTGGGTGGAGATCAAGAGGCACCTGTGTCCCTGCCAGGGATAACATCACATTCTTTTCAATTACCCACTATTTTGAAGCGGCTTAATCAGAAAGAGCAACCTGATTTATCAGTTGCAGAGAGGCCCCTGGAGCTCGGATCAGCGAGAATGGAGCAATCACACCAAAAGCATCCACTGCAACCAGTGCTTCGGTTTTCACGAAGGCGTCTTGCGCTAGAGCAAACACTAGTGGAGGAATCCACCCTAGTGACAGAGCAGCGAGCAAAGCTCCGTAGTTGGCAAAAGCAGAATTCATGTCAACGAAAATCAGCAATTGGTTCACTTGATTCAACTGCGATGTCGCAACAGCTGGAGCTGGGCCAGCAATCACAGCTCCAGAATCCAGAGAGACCTTCAGAAATAGAACTTACAAAGGAGTTTTCTCAGCAGCGGCAACAGCCAGCTGCACTGGAGAAGCCGTCACATAGGATTCTACGTTGTCGGCCTCCCAAACCTGAACCAAAACCTGATACAGGTATGGAGGAATCGGCACCACCATGCCATCAAAATCAATATGAGCAGAAGCAGTCAACTTGTCAAGACCGTGGGAGTCCTCCTAAAGCAAAATTGGAGACAGCTACAACCGTGGAGGTATTTTTGCATTCTAACTATCCAGAAGATCCCCAGGAGGTGCAGCAGAAACTAAATAAGGAACAACCAAAGCATCGAGGCCGTGGGCGGCCTCCAAAGCCTAAACCAGCTACTTTGCCATCGGAAAAGCAGCAGCAGCAACCCAATAGCCGAGGTCGGGGAAGACCTCGAAAGACGGACCAAAGAAAATAAGAATAGAAGCAATGGTAATTGAATTTCCTGGTTATTTGTGGTAGTAATAACATTATGCTGCTTTTAGAGATGGGTGTTTGATTGTAGCAGGTAATTTTTGTGCATCTAGATTGTTGTTACTCTTTGTTCGAACCAATTTTTTTTCGTTCTTCTAATGGCATATCTAGTGAGCATAGTGTCTAAGTATGATTATTTTAAGCTTTGGTATTTTTAAAGTAATTCTTCTCTCCTAAGTTAGCATACCTCCTGCTCGTGTGTATCTATTATTTGGGTGACTCAAGGTGACATAAATGTGAATGCCTTGTGATTATGGTTCCCATTTGGCAATAAATTGTCATTTGGATATAAGCTACTTAGGAAACTCATGTACTCCATGGGTATTGTTTGTAACCTCTGTGTTTTAATTATATTGCTTCAGGGAAAAAAATTAGTTATAAGGTTGCCAATATGCTATCTCTGCCCTGTTCAAGGAGACTGTTTTATTGCATGTTGCATTTAAAGTGTCCTGATTTTGTTAAACTTGAGCAACCCATCCATGATATTTGTTAAGAGTATTAGGGTAGTATGTGTAAATTGTCTATAGTAAGAGGGTGTATGTGTGATTATTATTATTGTGAGTTAACTATAAATACAAGTGATGTATGAGAGCTAGGTTAAGCTTTTAACCTCTCTCTGTCTTCCCTCTTAATGTTGTCTCTCATATTATGTTAATCTTCCAATCTTAACATGGTATCAGAGCAATACGATCATAAATATATATTCTAAATAAATTAATTTTTTGTTCGTACTGTTGGTACTGGTGGTACTGTTTGTGATCACCGTTTTGTTGATTGCTTTGGTCGTGTGGTTGTGGAGGTGCAGTCGCGATCGACTGTAGTGATCGTGTGTGGTGGTGGTGTGCTGTGGTCGTGTGGTGGTGGTGTGCTGTGGTTGTGTTGTGGTGGTGTGCTGTGGTCGTGTGGTTGTGGAGGTGCAGTCGCGATCGACTGTAGTGATCGCGTGTGGTGGTAGTGTGCTGTGGTCGTGTGGTGGTGGTGTGCTGTGGTGGTGAGGCTGTGCTGCCTTGCGCCGTCGAAGACCAGAGGGGTCCTCTGGAACCCTAATCGAAGAAGACGAAGGTGGTCCGGATCAGATCGGGTCAAGCTCGAAACCCTAAATTATTTTATTTTCGGTTCAGGACCTCCAGCCGGTCCGGTTTAGGGTTCTAATCCGGTTTTCCAGACCGGTTCAGCGGTCCAGAAGGTTCAGCGGTCCGGTTCAGTGATCCAGAAGCCCTAGCCGGTCCGGTTCAGTGTTCCAGACCGGTTTTCCAGACCGGTTCAGTGTTCCAGACCGGTTTTTCAGCCCGGTTCAGCAGTCCAACAGCTTTAGAGGCCCGGTTCAGTGCTTCAGAGGACCGGTTCCGTGGTCCAGAAGCCTCAGCCGGTCCGGTTCAGTGGTTCCAGCCCAATTTTCAGGCCTGTTCAGTGGTTCCAGCCCAATTTTCAGGCCTGTTCAGTGGTTCCAGCCCAATTTTCAGGCCGGTTCAGTGGTTCCAGCCCAGTTTGTAGACCGGTTCAGGCCTGGTTCATTATGTTTTAGACCGGTTCAGGCCGGTTCCACCTGTTTTGTCTCCGGTTCAGTGATCCAACAATTTTCTCTTCTTCGGTTCAGCAGTGCAGTAGGTGATTCTTGTCTGGTTCAGTGATCTAGTGATTTTTTCTTTTTCTATTTGCTGCACTTATGGAACCCAAGCAAGACACTGGAGTGGTTACTATTACACGAGAGGAGTCTGCTCAGCTCCTGTCCCAGCAACAGGCTGTCCCATCTCTCTCTACTGCTACTTTTGCCCGGTCAGGTATTGATTCCACTTATTTGTTGTCCTCCACTTGCAGTCCCTGGATCATAGACTCTGGTGTTTCTGACCACATGACTGGTGCGTCTGATGTTTTTTCTACTTATCAGTCTGCTACTTCCACACGTAGTGTTACTCTTGCTAATGGTACTTGTTCTAAAGTTTCAGGTCTGGGGACTACTCACTTGAGTCCTGATATGTCCCTATCTTCCGTGTTATTTGTTCCTCAGTTTCCTTTTAGTTTACTTTCCATTAGTAAGATTATCCGGTCTCTCAATTGTTTTGTAACCTTTTATCCCTCTTATTGTGTCTTTCAGGATCTCAAGACGAAGAGGAAGATTGGTACGGGGCATGAAGCTGGTGGCCTATATTACTTTGACTTTGATTCACCTACTCGAGCTCTACAGACCTCGTTGTTTCTTTTTCAATGGCACTGTCGTCTTGGACATCCCTCTCTCCAGAATCTGAAGCGCCAAGTTCCCAGTCTCAGTGGTGTGTCATCTTTGCCTTGTGAAGCTTGTCAACTTAGTAAGCATCACCGTGTATCATTTCAGTCTCGAGTCAATAATCGTGTGTCTAGTCCATTTGAGTTGGTACATTCTGATGTATGGGGTCCAATAAAGAATATTTCATCTAATAAATATCCGTATTTTGTGACATTTGTGGATGACTATTCTCGTGTGACTTGGTTGTTTTTGATGAAAGCTCGGTCTGAATTATTCTCTATATTTGAGACCTTTCGTAAAGAAATAAAAACTCAGTATGGTTGTCGTATACGTATTTTACGTTTTGATAATACTCGGGAATATGAATCTGATCCTTTTTCAGCTTATCTTAGTAAAACTGACATTATTCATCAGACTTCTTGTGCTTACACATCTCCACAGAACGGTGTTGCTGAACGCAAAAACCGTCATTTGTTGGAAGTCACCCGTGCCTTGTTATTCCAGATGAATATTCCCCGGTATTTTTGGAGTGATGCTGTTCTTACTGCTTGTCATCTTATTAACCGTATGCCATCCTCTGTGTTAAATGGGCAAAGTCCATATTCTGTCATTTTTCCTAGTAAGCCCTTTTTTTCCTTACCACTTAAGGTTTTTGGCTGTGTCTGTTATGTTCACAATTTGGGTCCTGAGTTTGATAAACTTGACCCTCGAGCTACCAAATGTGTATTTCTTGGTTATTCCCGCACACATAAGGGGTATCATTGCTACAGTCCTTCTCTGCGACGATACTTCACTAGTGCCGATGTCACGTTTGAGGAATCTGTTCCATATTTTTCAGCACCTTCTCAGCATTTGGATCTGAACTTTGGGTCATCTCCTGTACCACCATGTACTTCAGATATTCCGCTGTCCATTGTGTTGCCATCTACTTTACCTCTCCGTGTCTACTCTCGCCGTCCTCGCCCATCGACTGAGGTGCTCGTACCGTCTTCCTTGCCGTCTGCTGATCCTGGTCCATTAGGTAATTTAGACTCTCTACCTATTGCTCCTCGAAAAGGTACTCGTTCGTGTGTTACTAATCATCCCATTGCTCATTTTGTTTCATATGATGCCTTATCTCCTGTCTTCTCTTGTTTTACCTCTCAATTATCTTCTATATTTATTCCTAAGCGTTTACAGGATGCATTATCTGATCCGGGTTGGAGGAAAGCTATGGAGGATGAGATGGATGCCTTACATCATAATGGGACTTGAGATCTCGTTCCTTTACCTCCTGGTAAACGAACTGTTGGTTGTCGTTGGGTGTATACTGTTAAGTTTCATCCGGATGGTTCTGTGGAGCGTCTTAAAGCCCGGCTTGTTGCAAAGGGCTTTACTCAGACTTATGGTGTTGATTATGATGAGACTTTCTCTCCTGTTGCTAAAATTTCCTCTGTTCGTATCTTGATTTCTTTGGCTGCTAATCTTGATTGACCCATGTTTCAGTTAGACGTCAAGAATGCCTTCTTACATGGTGACTTGGTTGAAGAGGTATACATGGAGCAGCTACCTGGGTTTACTGCTCAGGGGGAGTATCGTAAGAGTGTATGTCGATTAAAGAAATCTTTGTATGGTTTGAAGCAGTCACCGAGGGCATGGTTTGGTAAGTTTTCAGATGCAGTTTTGGAGTTTGGTCTTCTTCGATGTCAGACAGATCATTCTGTGTTTCATAGACAGACAGATGCTGGATATGTGTTATTGGTAGTCTATGTAGATGATATTGTGATTACTGGGAATGATTCTGAGGGGATTGCCAAGTTAAAAGTATTCTTGCAGGATCGATTTCACACTAAGGATTTGGGAAAACTCAGGTATTTCTTGGGTATTGAAGTGGCTCGATCTAAACAAGGTATTTGTTTATCCCAGAGAAAATATGTGCTTGACATGCTAGAGGAAGCAGGTTTGCTGGGTGGCAGGCCTATTGATGTTCCTATGGATCCGAATCAGAAACTATTGATGGATGATGGTGCACTGTTTGAGAATCCGGGTCGGTATCGTAGATTGGTTGGGAAGCTCAATTATCTCACTATTACTCGACCGGATATTTCTTATGCAGTCAGTATAGTAAGTCAGTTCATGGGGTGTCCTAGAGTACCACATTGGGAGGCAGTTACTCGTATTATGCGATATCTCAAACGAGCTCCTGGACTTGGATTGTTATATCGAGCTAATGGACATCTTAGAGTGGAAGGTTTCTCAGATGCTGATTGGGCTGGCTCTCCTTTTGATCGGAGATCAACCACTGGTTATTGTACTTTCTTAGGAGGTAACGTTGTCTCATGGAAAAGTAAGAAACAATCTGTGGTAGCGAGATCCAGTGCTGAAGCTGAGTATAGGGCAATGACATATACGACGAGTGAGTTGACTTGGTTACTACACTTCCTCCAGGAAATTGGACTTCCAGTTCAACATCCTTTACAATTGTTCTGTGACAACCAGGCAGCTATCCATATCGCTGTCAATCCTGTGTTTCATGAGAGAACCAAACATATTGAGGTTGATTGTCACTTTATTCGGGACAAGATAGTAGCTGGGGAGATTACAACTCCATTTGTGAAATCTGAAGATCAGCTTGCAGATATGTTTACTAAAGTATTGAGTCGTACACGTCTTACAGCGATTTGTTCCAAGCTTGGATTATATGATATATATAGTCCAGCTTGAGGGGGAGTGTTAAGAGTATTAGGGTAGTATGTGTAAATTGTCTATAGTAAGAGGGTGTATGTGTGATTATTATTATTGTGAGTTAACTATAAATACAAGTGATGTATGAGAGCTAGGTTAAACTTTTAACCTCTCTCTGTCTTCCCTCTTAATGTTGTCTCTCATATTATGTTAATCTTCCAATCTTAACAATATTAACATGGAAAGGCCAACACTTAGTGTTGGTCCTGCTTATTGAGGGCACTGGAGGGATTGCTACAAGCCTAAGTTTTGGCAGCATTTGGGAAACTTATAGTCCTCAGTCTCGACTGTCATTCTCATGCTCAGCAGTCGAGCATTTTTAGTCAGTGCACCAAGCAATTACACATATAACATTGAAAGCAGAGTGGTTCTTAACTGTTGTCTTCTGGTTGCAGTCAAGAGAGTAATACATAAATTTAACTTTGGAATTTAAGATGAAATTGTCAAGCCTTTTAGCCAGATTTTTTTTTTGACATGATTGCTTTCCAAAGCCCTTACCTAGGTGGAAGTGTTCCATAAATATCCTAATTTCTTTTGACTGTGATAGATTATTGGAAAATTTCATCCACATCCCTTGTAGCCTGTATATATTAGAAAACACCTCCTGCATTATCTGGAACTTCCTTAGACTCCTTTGTATGTTATATCTCTTTACTAACTGACCAAAATGTGCTACTGTTATGCAATATTTTCTTTTCCCAAATATCTAGGATAACCTTACCAGCATCATCATCTTCTTCTCATTGCTATGTTTATCCTCATCTTTTTCCTCTAGGGAGCACAGGCAAGTACACGTACATATACGTACCCGCCTCTCCCCTCTGTCATATAGAGAACAGACATATACCGAGACACTCATGACCCTATTTTCTCCCCACCATGCCTATCTCTCTCCCTTGATTGCTATCCCTGTAGATTCAAAGAGCTGAATAGCTCTCATCTGCATTAGTATTGAGTACAATCAACCCAATAAGAAGGCTGCCCATCCCGGTCACCCCTGACCCACCCCAACCCAGTACTCCTGCCCTCTAAGACATCCCAACCCCAGTACCCCTGCCCTCTAAGACGGTCTCAACACCAGTGTGAGGATGAAATACTCAGCCACAAACCCACCCTCATCTCACTCTCTCCTTCTACAAATGCTTTGGACCCAACTGCACAACTACCCCTTGCCGCCACTGCCTCATCATCGTTCAACCCAGCCAAGAAACCAATTCGAACTGTTGGGTGGAATCCTTGCTAACAACATTGTCACCACCATCAACAGTCTTGTTTCATGGATGTTTGGATGGAGTTGCAGGGTGGTGGTTCTTGCGGAGGCTTGACCAGAGTGGTAGTCTTTCACTTTTTTTCTGGCAAAAAACTGTGATGTTGCCATTGTATCTCACAGAATTCTGCTGTCGTTTGGTGTATTGTGACAGAAGCTGGCAGCTTTGTATTGCTGATTGTCTACTTACATTTTAGATGAACTTTGAGTTGGAACTTTTGACCTGTTTCATGGGTTGGTGCTGGAATTTTGTACGGGGTGCTAATTATGTGGTGTTTCCATTTAGGTGTTAATATCAGTTAAACCTCCATTTGGCAGAGAAAGATTTGTTGCAATTTATCTCCATAAGAACAGTATACAGAAACACGTGAAATATTAGTAGAAATACATATTCTAAGCAGAATAGAAAGTAATGGATTAACCGGGGTGGGTTTCCCACTTATCTGCACATATAGCTGCTGATTAAGCTGAGAGCTGTTATTTATGAAATTTTTTGGAGTCCTTGATGTTTAATGCTTTCATAGAAGCTCATAGTGCATAATGCATGAGGCTTATTGTGGTTTGTTGCTGCTGTTGGACATAGGAATAAAATGAAGATCAAGCAACTGTACATGCATAGTATTAGATATACTCATTTTCAAGTGTTACCTGTCTCATGAGACGTATAAGACAGGGACTGGTTGACCAAACTGTCTAAACTCGAATTCTATGGTCTTACCTTTTCCATTTTCACCCGTCTCTTTTTGGTCAATCATAAGTTTCTTATTAATGATACAAACATTCTGAACTTGTGATTGTGTTTGTTGAACAGGATTCTGAAATTGGCGATGGAAATCCCCCCTTGCTGTGTTTGCATCATAAGGGCAAGGCGAATGTTACTTTCCTGCCGATCCAATGGTTACATTGAGGAGATGCTAGTGCATTATATGGCTGAAGCCTGGAGCTAATGCTGAATTGGCACTTGCACTTGCCTGAGTAAACCAGAGTAAATAAAAAAAATCGATAGCTATGGCAGTCCTGCCCATATACGTTTCCGTTTGTTTTTTTTGGGAGATGCAATCCAAAGAGATCCCTAGTGCCTTTCTTTCTAGATTCCTGTTTTCCTTACTGTCTGTGACTTCCTGCCCTTAGTGTAGTGGAAGCATATGAGCCAATAAAATTGGGGAGAGCTGAATGTAACTGATGCCAGCCTCATGCTCCAACTTCCGAATAAATAACTGCTAAGATTATGTTAGAGCATCTCCAACCCGTATGTCAAATGCTAGGTGGATGGAAACTCCAACGGCTCTTTTTCGCATGTAAGACTTCTCCAACCGGCATGTCAATTGTTGATTGGACAAAAATAAATTTGACATATGGCAATAAATATGTCAAATTTGACATATGACAATAAATATGTCAAATCTTTTTAATACAATATTTATGTTTTAGAATTGTACTTTTAATTGTTGTTTAAATTTGTATTAGTTAAGTTTAATGAAAATTTTAGTTTTAATAAAATATGTATTAGTTTTCATATAATATTTAAAAACATATTATTTTTAATAATTTTTATTTTAATTGATCCCAAAAATTGTTTTAAATACATATATTAAATTAATATAAGAAAAGAGATTTAAAGATGAAGATTGGATAAAATAGATTATTTTGACATGTTGGTTGGAGTGCAAGATGAAGATGTCAAATAGTATATGTCAAATTGTCATATAAGCCTTCAAATTTAAATTTAACATATAATATTTGACATGCGGGTTTTTCACGTAACAACTAAAGCAATTAAAACCAAGCAATTAAATCATATTAATTCTTCCCTCACTTAAGTATTACTTCCTACAACAAATGCCACAGCACTAAGAAACAATTAAGTAAGAGTACAAATAAAAGTGGCTACAGGTGCTTCTCCCCTGGCGATACAGTTCTATGAATCTCCGGCACCTGAGGTTTTGCCTTGTTTCCCATTATGATATAATCGGGGTTGCTCAGCTGCGTTATTCTTCCTTTCTTTTTGTAAACGGACCTGTCCAAGAAAATGAAAGCGCGGAAATGAAGTGAAACAATTTCCTGCATACAAAAGAGCCGTTAGTCCACATGTTGGTTGATATATGCAGCAATGCAAGACTCAAAAACATCCACCAAGAGAGCTAAAAATCCTATAATCGATTATTGTGTATGGTACTTTTCCACACAATCTGCTTCCAATCATATGGGGTTCAGCAGTGCAGTAAGACAGAAGTAGTACAGTGCGACGAAGAATGTAGTTTGATGCAGCTCTTGAATATCAAAAAGATATCCTTTTCAAGTCCTAGCACCACAAGCTTACGTACACATAACTATGCTTTCAATTGGCATTGATATTTCATCTAGACTCATATTTACACAAGGTAGAGACTTTACACTCATATCTAGTGTAGGATCAGCATTCTCCTTCCGTTAGCCGCTTCCATCAAGTTGTCCATGGGAAACAAGGTGCGCCATGTATTGCTGCAGCATGTAAAGGAAAAATGCAGAAGGTTAAATTTGTGGACCATTCATTACATGCACATCAGTTTACAATATTAACTTTCTCAACAAAGTCACACTGCATTAACCCAATAGAAAAAGTTTGTAGTGGTGCGTAAACTATAGACTTGTCCTTGCATAAGTTGGTTGAAGGCCAAAGACTAGGAAAAAATGAAATGTTTTAAGGGCCAAGGTTTCTCAAGTCGAACCAACTAATCCGAAATGTTTTCCAGCTTGCTATCAACATTTGAAAAACTGGCTTAGCATTCCAGAAGGAATCTCAATTGTGAAGCCTCGATTTAATGTGAATGTAATTCAAGCATGAATATATGAGTAAAGACATGTACACAAGCTGTGGCTTAGGCAGTGTGAGACAAAAATGGGGCTCACAGCTTGCTAAAATCAGAATGGCAGTTGTATCATGATATGTTATACTAAACTACATTTTAAATGCCTATGATTCCTTTAAGCTCAAGTCTACATAGCAGGATAAAAACAGGCTCAGTCAGGTTCCATTTTGTTCTCTGAAATATAGTCACCCGCCAATGATCAAAATTTCGTTTCAGTCACTTCGGAAACAGAAACATTTTAGAAATGTTTTGGAAATGTTTCGAAAGAATAATAGAAACGAATAAAATAACTGATAATTTATTTTCGAAATATTGGTTCAAATATACCAATTCATCTTGAAACATCTCGAATATTCCGAAACAATGGTAGAAATATGCTGAAATATCTCGAAACATTTCGAAACACCTTGAAGCATTGAAATTTTACTTCCCCCACTAATTCGTTTCTGTCTCTTTGGAAATGGAAATGTTTCGGATGTTTCGACCATTTCGAAACAAAATTTTGATCCTTGTCACCCGCAAATCTATGGAAATATCATGGTGTTTCTGTTTCAGATAAACAATTACTTTAGGTAGCTGCTTTGCTATAATTGGCCTACAAACACTAAACTGAACGACTTCATTAAGCAGAGCTGTGAGAATAAACATGAGGCAGGGCTAAACAGGAAGGAAAAAGATATTATTCTCCAAATCTTTTGTTTCATCTCTCTATCGCGTGCGTGCACACAACTGATAGACTTAACTCACAGCTCCCTATTAGATATCATGACAGGATTTTTACAATAATGCTACCACGGCTTTGGCAACCTTCAAGTACAATAGTGCACTTCCATTCAGGGTGTTGTAACAAGCTTTCTGCCATAATTTTTTTTTTCTAATGATTCTGGCCGATATAAGAATCCTGCAGCTTTGCGCAAAATTGGGGACAACCAACTCCCTCCACTCCACTATTCTCACATTGCAACTACGTGTGATAGGCACCAATAAAAAGTGGAACCTCAAGTACTCCACCTTTTGAGGTCAAAACAAGACCTTAGCAAGAGTTTCATACCCAATTCACCCAGCCATCAAGAGGTATATTGGAATTAAAATATAAAATCTAATCCAGCAGAGACATAAATAATTTACTACATAGGACCTCGTTCAGGATTATCCCTTTCGTGTCATTTAATTTTAAAACACTACCCATTTTCATTCAAGAAGTTTATTAGGGCCTGTTTGAACTTTGAATGACCAACACAAAATGAGTCGCCATATTTTGTCTATACATAGCCAGCACTGGTATACATCCATCACTAAGACAGGCAGCATCACAGAAATCAGCAGTCACCACAGGACGGTCTATCCAGCATCATTGTTAGTGGCATGTGACATGTGACTTATAAATAAGAATGGAGCAATCCAAGTGTACTATAACCTTTAATTGCTCCTTGATTTTTGCAAACAAAAACATACATACTCATTTTAAGTATGAAAATAAGCAGTAAAGGTGCTGTCAAACTTACTGCATGATATGCGTATGGTGAATTCCCCTGGCGCTCAAAATGTTTAGCCATGATGCACCATTCAATTGGTCCCCACTCTTCCTCTTCAAAGCAATTGCCAAGTGCAGATTTATATAACTACATGCAAATTAAGATCTCAATTACCACATTAGATGCTAAAAGAAAACCAATCAACTATAGCCAATATCCAAAAATAGAAAGAAAAAATAAATAAATAATCAAATTCAACAGACCTTGGCAGTGTCAGTCAGGAGTTCAGTTCCAGCAGGGTAAGATGCATAAAATTGGTCAGCTCGAGAGTACCCAGCTCTAGTCCTACAAGACCCAAATCAACACAATGATAAAATCCCATTTAGCAAAATGGTTAAAACCCAAATACATGTTGCCCTAAAATGATTAGAACCCAGATGCACTTAAGCATAGTACAAGCCGTTTAGGTTGAATTTGACTTACGTATTGCTGGTGTACGCGTAGCTTAAGACTGCAACGAAGCAATAAAATCCAGTGTAGGACACAAGTCTTCGAAATTTTTGAATCTTCAAAATTTCTTTACAACCCTCGTAGATATTCATGTTTGATAGTCTCCAAAATGTACGAAATTTCCTGAAAATACTAAAGAGGAGCTTCATTGAGACACTTCATCGAACAGCTTGTGTTCTCGAAGTTTTAGCTACTAATTATTTGTCCGGGTACCTCAAAAATGCATTTCAGAGAGAGAAAGAGAAGAAGAGAACTTACGCGGGTCAGAATACCAATTTATAGCCGTTATTCTCTAAGGTCTATCTCTCCACCCGGTAAGTATCTGTATCTCCAAGGTCTATCAGTCGTCCTATGGTGAAATGGAGAAGAAGATGAAATAACGAAGTAACGACGCCGTTCTGTGAATCATGTCGAACGAACTCTTCCTCGTACATCTGAATTTTGGGCGAATATTATAAAAGTTTCGATTTATACCTCCAAAGATTAATTTCCTTACACTATACTCTCAGACTAACTTTTGCTGTTGTATCCGTCAGATTCACATGTGTCGTGTGCATCAAGATTTGATGAAAAACAACGAAAGTTAGTGTGAGGGTCACATTATAATTATTTTATAATATTAAGGGTATAATGTAAAAAAAACTTATTTTGAGGATATAAATTAAAATTTTCAAAATTTTTCAAGGTTTAAAATGCAATTTCTCCCTTAAATTTTTCGAATTTGTTGGCCCATACCAGTCTTAATACCCAAGCCTGCTATGGGTTGGACCACTCGGGCTTTTACCAAATTCCTAAGATTGGGCCACCTCGTCGGGCCTTGAATTGGGTCAGACTTAGGCATATTAACGGATCGGTTGTAGACCGATCTAAATTCAATTTCAATTTTAAAAGGCCGATCCGAATATAATCTGTCGAGTTTTATTTTGAAATTTGATCTGATCCGAATAACTTAATTTAACCGGATTTAACTTAATGCAGTCTCGCCTCTATGTCAAGTTTGCAAACAATTCCCAGAAACAATTGAGCATGCTCTGTTTGAATGTGAATGGAGTAGCAGAGTGTGGTTTGAGATTGATGTGGGTTATAAACCAGAGATGATGTCTTTCGAATCAATGGCCAAGAGATCTTCTAAAATTCTTGAAACTATTGGGGATTCTCACAGGAGGCTGGAAGTTTTGGGTAAGATAGCTACTGTTGGTTGGACAATCTGGAAAGCATGCAATCAAAAAGTGTTCAATTGCGAGGAGCCAAATGCGTATGCTACTGTTATTCGAGCTCAATGCCTGTGGAATGAGGTGAAGAGGCTGGATGGAGAGAATTATCTAAAGGCGCCAAATGTCTTAGTTGCCAGCGAGAACACATTGCAAACTATGCAATCTGGAATTTTCCTGAGTTGTGATGGAGCCTTCAATCCAAAGACTTCGAAAGCTTCTTGTGGAGTTGTGCTAAAGAGTTCGGAAGGTGACAGTTTCAATTATGAACAATTCTCTTCCACGTAGTTGGATTAGTTACTTTCACCTGAGCTAAATGCTTCTATTTTGATTGATTGTAATTTGAATTTTTCTACTTGAATTTTTCTCACCTGCCTTTCCGTCCTTAGTTGTTGTTTGCTATAAACGTAAATTATTTTTTAGGAATTTAAGTGGAATTAACTAGATATAAGTGAATTTTTAATTTACTAATGATTATTAAAGATTTAAAAAATCAAGTTAAAAGAAATCAGAATCGGTTTATCAGAATCCAATTATTAAAAAGTGTTCTATTTCTTATTATGAAATATGATTTCTTGTAAATAAAATTAGCAATAAGTTATCATAGTTTAATTGTATTATATCAAAATTTGTTTAATCTCATATATAATTTATTTATAGTCGAGTTTGAATAAATTTATTTATTAAGAGACTTTAGCATATCAATTCAATTAAAATCTAATTCATTATAATATTTATATCGATATGATTAATAATAAATAAATCGTATTTACAATTACAACCACACGAATTAATGATTAAGATTTTCAATTGATCCCCAAGAGAAAGATATGAGACTTAAGCCTTTTGTATATGATTGTTATGATACTAATATTTATTTAATTACTAACTACAAAATCATGGGGTAAAGTGCGGAGGGCCCACATGTTATCCACTGTGACTACAAGACACGGTCTATGATGGACATCCAATCAGCAATTCCGGTAGGACAAAAAGACAAAGTGGGTCCCAATGTGTCTCCTACCCAGTAATCAAACAGGGCCCACAAGTGCCATGTTTCTATGTGCTATATCCAACCTAATCATCAAGCTGGCCCCACATATCACCCTTTTGCGGATCCTTTTCCGCCCGTGCGTGTATGGGCCAGGTCCAACAAGTATTCAAAAATAATTTTTTCGATACCATATATTTTATTTTTCAAAAATTAATAATAATAATAATAATAATTTTTTTATTATTATAAATATTAATATTATTAAGATGACCAGATACTGTTCTTGGTTATTGATCATGTTGCAGATAATGATTTTTGAAGTGTATTAACTACTATCATGACCTTGTAAATGTAATAATGAGAAAGAAAAAGCTACAGGATGGAAAAAGTTTTAGTATAGTACAAAAAATTAATATAGTTAAAATTCAAATTACACCTCGCAAATAAAAAGCTACTGACGAGCTCAAATTCAAACCAGACTTGGGCTCAGTTTATGGGTTGAGCCTAAACCATCAAAAGACAAATCAGACCTAGCTCATGACCTTAACTCAAGAGTCCACGAAGAGTCGACACACGTGGAAAAGTAATTATCGGAATAGTCATTACTTCAAGATAGTGTCCATCCCCAACTATAACTATCCTCTCCGAAAGATTAGTAGCTTGACCTTCACGTCCCGCGCTCAACTAGAACTTTGTGCCTATAAATTATAAGTCATCTACACATGAGAGAGAGACAACTATCTCTCACACAGAGTTCACACGCATTTTACCTTGAGCGTACTTTTGTTCTCTCTCTCACCACACATTGAGTTTGCTCATGCTCTCCCTCACCAACTACTTTATTCTCTCATTAATAAAGTTTTTCGGCCACCGTCGCCACCTTCAATGGTTAGGTCATCCAGATCCAGCCACCCAATCTTTGTCTCTTACTATTAACTGTTTCTTTAATTGCTTCACAACACACAATCGACTGATTGATTGTGCATAACTTTATTTTTGTGCATTATCAATTATAATTGATTGAGGTAATTCATAATCAATCATAACATTTCATGATTGATTATGAATGACCTCAATCAATTGAAATTCTCTTTTACAAATTGTAACTTGATCTCTAATAATAATAACTTGATCTTTAAAAATAGAATTTTTAACGAACGATCGTAATATTTTCTTTCGGTACCGTAAACATCCTCTTGTGAGAATAACAATGAAGAGAAGTGCAGAATAATTTATGGGCGTTTGGTGGATAGGAGTAAGTGCTCACCATGTGTACAATGTACATTTCAAGTGACTTTCATATGGGGAAGAAGATGCCAATAGAACCTAAATAAACGCACTGACTTTTACTTTTCATAGTCAACAGGTATTTCATTCTCGCAAAGCTTGAATACTTCACCACTGTCCCCAAGTAAAGGTTAAAATGCCCCTCCCTGCAAGTTTTGTTGAATAACTCATGTACCCCAGTGGGAACTCAAGAATGATATATGCTTATGCCCAAGTTTTGAGCCCCTCTGTCAAGTCTCCAGTCTGTTGGTTGAAATAATAATTCTTTATACAATTCGTCAGTTCAATACGCGATTGATATGAAATTACATGGTATGAGCTTAACTTTAATGGGTGCGAATATAATTGGGTTGACCCTCTAAAGCTATTGAGACGAATTTGAGTATGTTCGAATCTAATCTAATTATATAAAAAATATAAACAACTTGCACAGAATTTTTCATGTCAAAAGGTATCTTTTGTGTTATTTTACGGGTTTCATGAATAAAAACATGTTCACTAAAGATTCTGTTTCGATCGCCAAACTGGAACTAAATGTTGATGCACTAGCAATTGTTGGCCAATACGGGTGACACAACGCTACAGAGTTTAGGGAGGATAAGGTATATGAAGTCTTATCTATGGATACACAACACGAACCATTTTCGTGACTTGATCTAATATCCAACTTTTTGCCAAAAAAAAATAAAATTTATTTATAATGAGAATTAGAGAAGATATGGTTTCTACGACCAAGAAATCAAATTTATTTATTCTATGAAGGTCATATTTTGTCCTACAAGCTATTTTATTGTGAAAGAAGTTTTAAGCACCCGCTGAGAGGTGAAGAAAAAATCTTAAAATCGCAGGTTTGAAACTCGTCATTTCCCTATTTTGTAATAGTGTTTGACCAAAAAAATATATTTGATATTCAGTAACTTAATTGATTTCGTTTTGATTCACGGTGGATATTCAACATTTATATTTCTTAATGCTTGACAATTTTTTATAAAAAAAAAAGAAGTAAAGGGCGAAATAAAGCCCTTCACATTAAAAATTATTAGGAAAGTTAATTTCATAGTAGCAATAAAGAATTACAATATATAACTTAATATGCTGTTGTTTTTTTATTTTTGTAGTAAAAATTAAGTAACAATAAGAAAATTATTATGCACAATGAGATTCACCCGGGATTGACTGTCTTAGTGCTCTATATTTGATATGTATGTCTCCTATTGTTAGGAGAAATCCATTCCTTCCTAATCAAATTAACCTGAAAAAAATAGAAGAAAGTCGAGCTCCCATTCACGTCCCCCGTTTGACTGCCGCTCGGAGATGTAGTTGTAGACACGTCAGTCTTAGTGGATCATTGGCTCCATCTGAGGGTGGAGCTTTGACTTTTAAAATCTCGGTTCTTTGTATTCTTCCTATTGCCTAAAAGGTTGGCCTCTTTACTATTCATCTTTACAACCTCACTGTATGCTTTTTACTTATTGGTATTAATGTATAGAGGCGTTAGAATTCCTCTTTGCCCAAAAGCAGGTGAATAGCCTTAAAAGTGCCTCATTATAAATGATTCATCATCCCAATACATTGCACCATGCTTCTATATTATGTCGTATATAATATATATATTGGTACACAACACTTTTCCATCCATCAATGCGGATTTAGATCTGCTTCAGTATTAGATTTCTTCGTCTATAGTTAAATCATGAATAGCTCAAGATCGATTGAAATTAAAGCTCCCGTGTAAAATGAACTAAAGTCGAGTTCAATTTTCAAACTTGTTTAATATAAAAGTCGAACTTGAACCTGACCAATAATGACTAAATGAATTGGCCGGTTTCGGACTTGTGAACAATTATATATTGTTAAGTAAGATATAGATATTATATGTATAAATGAGTTGAGTTTGAGGTTGAACACGAGTTTGAACTCGAATTTGAGTTTGAATACAGGGCCTAATTAGTCTAATCAAACGTGTTGAATAGGAAAAAGCTAAGGAAATTAATAAACAAAATATTTGAAGTTGATTACTACTCGACCTATATAAGATGCAGATCTCTTTCACAAGGTCACCCATCTCAGCATCAGAAGTCAAGTTCTAATGATATTGAAGATAAAAGTGATGTATGTTATCAAGGACAATGAGTGCTATACACATCATGCTAAGTGGTTGTTTGTATTATTATTTTTTTTATTACGGTCAGGGTGTCTGAATTAGTTTACGCGTATTCCAATTAATTTCTTCTTTAGTTCGATTTAAAGATAAATCGATCAGTATTGAAACTAAAAAAATCATAATTTTTTTTAAAAAATATCAAGTTTTGAATTCAAAGTTAGAGGCTGAAGGGTTGTGCCAATTATTTCACCATCTGACCTCTGAACCGACAACTATATGGCTCAACTCCCAGTGGCTCAAATAGAGGGTCCTGCCGGTTCTTCACCTACACTTCAATTTTGATCATTCAGACACGTGTCGTACATCTGACGGGTCATAAGTTTGACTTGACGACCACAGTCAAGCAACCCCAATAACCATTACATACCATCTTTTCTCTCTCTCTCTCTCTCTTGTTTCCATTTTCTACCTTCTCTGTTGTCTCCTCTCTCTCTCTCTCTCCTAATTTGACTTTTTTAATCTTTACCTGTCTCCATTTTCTACTTTCTCTGTTGTCTCTTCTCCTGTTTGCTTTTTCTCTTTTTAAATAGCTGTTTATCGCTCTATATCATCATCTTTATCATTTCTTCATCTTCGGATCTTCCTTCTTTTTTCTGCAATTTTCATGGAGGTTTTTCCTGCAAGCTCTACAGGTTTGGAGCTAACCATGTCCATAGGATTCTCCTCATCTCCATCTCTTCCTTCCTCTGGTAAGCAGCAAGCTATATCATGGTCTCTCTCTCACACACACACACACAGAATTCTCTACGCACTCTATAAATCTTTTTCTGCTTTTTTCTTGGTGTTTTGAGTCAGATCGTTGTTTGACCCCTTTTCTGATGTACATGTTAGTCTTTTATTGGGGACAAATTTTCAGAGATATGGCGTCTGCTTTGAAGTAAAAGTTTTATATTGCTATAATTCATTCAAATTTTTTGTCTGAATTGTACGACTTTCTAGATTCTTTCTTGCATGGGCCATGGAATTTCATACTGTCAAATCCGAATTTTTTGTTCTTTAATCTTAGTTTTAGCCTTTAGGGTCCACACATGATTGTTTTTAATGGACGATCATTTTCTGATTCATATCGAGACGGGTTTGAATCGTTTGATGTTTAGTATTTGTTTTAATGTTACTTTTCTGTGAATATATCAAAATATTACTGAAGGTGAAGGTGGGGGTCTAATGAGAGATTTGGACATAAACCAAGTACCCTCAGGAGCAGAAGAAGAATGCATGGATGAAGAAGATGAGAGCCCCAATGGAGGCCCTCCCAGAAAGAAACTCAGACTCACAAAGGAACAGTCTCGTCTCCTTGAAGAAAGCTTCAGACAAAATCACACCTTGAACCCTGTAAGTCTCTCTGTCTGTCTGTCTGTAAGTCTGTAAGTCAGTCTGTCTGTCTGTCTGTCTCTCTCTCTCTCTCTCCCCCATATAATCAGTTTGGGCTTGTCTTGATGCAGAAGGAGAAGGAGGCTTTGGCAATGAAATTGAAGCTAAAGCCACGGCAAGTTGAGGTGTGGTTTCAAAACCGTAGGGCAAGGTACTGTCCTAGACTTTAACATGTGTTGGAGTTAATGATTTGTTGGTACTTGGTAGTTGGGCTTAAAGTAGTAGAGAACATTAAATATACGTTTAGAATATTATCAAATATATATAATCTGAATCAGATTCTAGTCCTCGTGCCCGTCAAAGTACCAGGATCCTTCCTTTATCAATGGTATATGAATATTACATAATATCACCATGCTGATGGGTTGAGGTAGACCATCGGCTTGGCATAAAGACGATGTTGTTCAATTTATATCTTAGTAGTCACGAGTTTGAGTTACGAAAATAGTTTTATCGAGTAATGTTGAGTACATGATATAATCCTTCGTACACTCGGTACAATTTTAGGTTTTCATTGTTTTGGCAAACGGGCACAGGAGGGACCAAGTGTCCTAACTTTCAGAACAAAAGTTTATGTCTGCTTTAGAATGCAAGACACAGCCTAGATTGCCAATATATGCATGTATGCAAGAATGCAAGAATTTTTTTTTGATAAAATTTGTAGTCATTCCATGAATTTATGAGTTGATCATGTCTTTAATGAGTGCTAGTTTAACCGGTTTGTGATGGACCAACAGTGTCCTGAAAGCTCAATAAATGCATATGTTACTTCATCTAATCAATTGCTTGTAGTTATTGAAGAAGTCTAAGGTACCAAAAAAAAAAAATATATATCTTACCGTCATTATATATTATGTGATTTTTTAATAATCTCTGACGATTATTTATAACTTTTATAGTATTTTGTAATTGATCTAAAAAATGTTATGATCGATTCTAATATTTTTAAGATCAATTGTAAAGTAACCACAAAAAAAAAAATTGTAACATGATAAAAAACAAAAAAATTATAATTTTTTTATTGTAAATAAACCCAAAAACTTGTATTAAAACCCACAAAAATTATAAAAGTTGAAAATCGGGTACTTTTTTTTTTTGTTGGAAACCGTAGTCTGCTAGGTAATTGTAATGTGTCACTAATCTTTATGTTAAATTTATGCCATAAATGTGCCAAAAGGATGAAGCAAAGCTGTAAAGGCCATTTTTCATCAGTAGTATATTTATGGAAGAAAAGTAGGATAATCATCACAATACTTATGAATCTAATGTAGGAGCAATAATTCAATCTTACTACTTTTTTGTGCAGTAGTAATTACAAGCACATCTGCCTTCATGAGTTTGCATTTCTGGAATCATTTAATACCTGATATCATGTTGATGAAGTGAGGTTGTGGTGGAACTCATTATGCCCAACTCACAATCAATGGTTGTATTTAGAGAGAGAGAGAGAGAGAGAGAGAGAGAGAGAGAGAGAGAGAGAGAGAGAGGGGCATGCAACATGATTCCTCAAAATGTCTAGAGACAATCACTTACCAATGGTAGGGGTTTAGTGTCTCGTAGTTCTAAGTTTCGATTCATGTCATATACAATGCACGTGGTTTGTGGATTATTACACGTATTCAGAGTTTGCATTGTATTGTAGAAACACTAATATTTTTTCACCCTAATTTATTGATCTAATCTATAAAAAAAAAACACATGATCGGTAAAATAAAGATGCGTTATCACTTGGGCTAACTCGTCGAATTCTGTTTGATTCAATTGTTATGCAGGAGCAAGCTGAAACAAACAGAGATGGAATGTGATTACTTGAAAAGATGGTATGGTTCACTGACAGAACAAAACAAGAGGCTACAAAAGGAGGTGGAAGAGCTTAGGGCCATGAGGGTTGGCCCGCCGACCCTGATTTCACCGGACAGCCATGAGACCCTCCCAGTGTCCACCCTCTCCATGTGCCCTCGATGCGAGCGTGTCACCACCAGTACCGGCCTAGACAAGGGCCCTACCAAAACCACCACCATCACTGCCACCACGACCCACCCCGCCACCTTGTCTGCTAAAGTGCCCACTTTTCGGTCCCGACATCCCTCGGCAGCTTGTTAGGTCAGCTTTCCATAGTGTAATGTCTCCATGAAAAGAAAAGGAGAGACTAGAATCATTAGGTAATGTTCATAATAGTGGTACTGTTAGGTCATACAATGTACTTGGGATAATAACATGGGATTGTATTTTGATATTTCTCCTTTGTGGCACATTCTTTTCATGTTATTGTCTTTTAGTATCTTAAAGTGTCTGTGATAGCTTAAAAAAAAAGTATTTTTAGAATTTTTGACTTATCAGAAGTCATTTTCTAAAAAAAAGTAGTCTTTGAGACAACTTCTTAAAAACACTTTTGAATAAATAAAAGTAATTTTAACACTTAAATAAGTTAATAAGCACAAGTTAAAAATAATAACTTCTCATTTTGATAAAACGCTTCATTTTTTTCACGCTCACACCCCTGCTGCCTCGCCGATTCAAATGCCCTCATCCACGGACGACACCAACGACGACCACTTTGCCTTCAATCACCTCGCCGATCACCGAAGACGCCAAAAGTTGCTCCCTCTGTCACCGATCTTTGGCTTATTGTAGATCGAGATCCACTGTAATAGAGGTACAACCTCTTCATTTTAAGTGATTTTATAGCTTCTATTCACTGATCTATTATTTCAAAGCAACGATTCCATTTTTTGTTTGATTTCTTATGTGTTCTTATAATTTCGTTTGAGGTTTTTGGGTTAACATTTATGACGAAATTTGTGGAGATCGCTGAATAATTTTGAGAAAAAAATGTTTTTATTCATTACATATTAGATATGTAATATCTTTATGATTTAGATTTTTGATATTGCACACTGTCCACCAGATGTTTGATTTATGGAGGCACTTAAAATTGCCCTATGCAATGAACTCTATGAAACCGTTGGTGCCATAAGATTAACCCCAAAACTCTGTATATACCAATTATTCATATGAGCTGAGGATGGAAGAGTGTGAAACCTCTAATCATTTTTTCCACTCAAAGCCGAATATAACAAAGAAACAAACCAGGCTTCAAGTAGTTCATTTTTTTATGTCTCATTTTGTGGAATAATTTTTTTTTTCTCTCAGCCCCATGCATTCTTTTTTAGGGTAATTGCATGCTAAACCCATAAAACTTAGCTTCACGGTACATACATTAATGGTATAATTGGTATAATGGGTTGCTGAAAGTAGAAAGCTTAACCAAGATATGAGTTGTATTTTTGCTGTAAATAATTTTTAAAAGACAGTCCCCACCATCTACTTTTTGAAATTTCAACTCTAATATGTCTTATCTTTTTTATTTTCTAATGTATATTGTTACTTGATCCTTTTACAATGTGAAATTTATGGATGATTGTATATTTTTCAAGGTGATATATGACCATTTGGGACTCGGAATCAAGACAGGGCTGCCCTACAGATGACACAACAAAGCTAACAATCCATTTGTGTGAACCTTAAAAAAGAGTACAATGGCATCTTCTGGCACGAAGAGATCATCCCCTTCTTCCAAGCATCTGCCCTTCTGAAGGAGTGCACTACTGTTCAAGTAGGTTAAGGAAAAGCTTGGGAAAGTAGACCCTTACTTTGTCAAGCTTGTGGACGCCATGGTGACATGGATCGAAGCTTGGGATGAGCTCAACCCAGCTACAAGATTACCAAATTGTCCGATGTCTCTGTCAAGTGAAAGTTTTGATTGACAGTAACTACCTTATTTTTTAGCAGCTATGAAGCTCAATTATTTGCATCGTTACATCATTTTATGCATGCCTTGGTTTACAAATTAGTAGCTGTAATTTTTTTTTTTTGGTTTCTTGAAACAATTTTGCTTTGACATGAATCTATAGTTTGATTTAACAATCAATTTTGCTAATATTATCCGAGTTTGTTCAATTTAGTTGTTGAGTTTAATTATTATTATATATATGGGTTGTGTTTATAGTCTATATATTTTGTGATGCTACTTTAAATAATTTCTAGTAGTTCTAGGAATGACAAAGGCAAAGCAAGCTGAACTGCAGAGAGATACAAGACTTTTTTTTGAGTTATGTGTTACAGAGGAAGATAATACTTAGTTGGACTATGTAATTTTTTCGTATGATACTTTTATTAATATGATATTTTTTTATATATCAATGTATGTGTAGTGTATGTTTGTATATGTGCATTCAATACTATTAATAATTGTGACACAAATAAGTATTTTTACATCCAAGCATACTTTTTATAAAATACTTTAATTTAAGCATTTTTAATTTTGAATATCCAAACATTTATTGAAAAAATATTTATAAGATTTCATAAGTCATCTCAAACGTTATCTTATTCTTTTTTTTTTTTTTAAAGTTGCCAAATGCCCTACCAAATAGACGAATAATTTGACATTCCTTCCTATTCTTCTCCTTAGATTGTGGTGGAGATATATAATAATAAAATCAAATTTAATGTTGAAAAGCTCAAAAAAGGAATAATAATAAAAAAAACTTTGCATGCCAATGCAGGCACAAATCTGGCAAAGTGAGAAGGCCCACAAATTATTTTCACGGGCTAAGCCCAGTTCATCTATAATTGGGCTAAAGCCTCGACAATCTTGACTTGTCCAATCACAGGGTATAATAGTTCATTCCTAGTCGTTTAATTGAAAACGAATGCTATTGGGTCATATAATTTGGCCCAATTAAAATATTTGGGCCTATCCTTAGGGTGGGAGAGTCATATATCACCATAAATCACTTAAATACATTTTTCTTTCAATTCTCGATATACTCAAGTATTTGCCACGAGTCTTAGTTAGATCCAATTTGTTTGAGTGGGTCTTAGTTGGTGGGTGATCTCGTATTTAGAAAAATTAAAGAAAGGACATATTAATATTGGATCCAAATTCCAACTTTGAGATATTATTATTATTTTTTAGAATTTCAAAAGGCATATGAAATTGTGAACGAGGTCGTACCAATATATACCGAAAAGAAAAATATATTTTTGATTGGTACCATCAATCATTAGATTTTTGCTAGTAGGCTGCTTCTAATCAAAGAGCTAGGTTGATAGTACGAATCCAAACTTATATCTTAGATTTTATTCAGTCGGAGATCACCCATTATATATTAGTGAGACCCACTTATATATTAGTGAGACCCACTTATGAGTCTCACGAGAATTCACTATATATGATCTACTAGGAAAAATATAGAAAAAAAATATATTAAAAATGACATCACTCCTTAAGGCACGACGCAAAAGTCATGCTCAATATACACAACTTTTGGTTGTAATAGTGTGAGAAAGAGATGATAAAACCGTTCGTACTATCATTTTAGAGAGACTAATTTTCGAAATCTAGGTCAAATGTCCAAGAAATTCTTTCCTAGAATAGGGCTTTTTTTTTGCTCTGTCATCATGGTTAAGTGGAGTTATGGCATGTTATGCCCTACAAACTTGTAAAACCACGAGGTAGTGTAGGAGGAGAAGCCAAAGGTACAAGCAATGATGGGGGCAGTTACAGATAATTTGTCAAGGAACAAAGTTTGGGCCAACAACAACTAATAGAGTTGGGATTGGGGGAGTAAGCCCACAGCACATCCAATGATCCTGTCTGAGACAACCACCCTCCCTACAACTCAACTTGTAGGGCATGCCCACCTTCAATTTCTCCCAAATATAGAGCATGGGATGACATCTTTTAGTGGGTGTGGGGTGTCACTCAGTGTCTTTTTATTTTTGTTTTTGCTTCATTAATAGATAAGAGTTTTGTCACATCAGTATACAGAAGGAGAGGGAAAGGACAGCTTGAACTGATTGGAAAACTAGTTAAAACTATTCCTGCCAACCAGTTAGACTTGGAGATAGTGCTTCGACTTGGACTTGGACTTGTTGGCCTTCTTGAGCTCTTACGACTTCAATACGTATGTTCAATATATTCATGTATTCCCCTATGAAATTGGCCCCGGTCTACTTTCTTAAAAGCAAAAATTACTACGGGATTTGGGAGTTCAAAGTAGAAATTTTTTATATAATCACTGTTTATTCTAAAAACATATAAATAGATGGAAATAAAGTAAATAATATCTGGAAAAATGATTTTCCGGGGACATCAAACAAAGAACATGTTTTTCAAAGCTATGCAAGTGAGTAAGTTTGGCACCTATGAACTGTCCTATTTATTTGTTTTGGACATGAATTGTCGGATTCAAACAACAGATATAATGAATGATCTAAAGTTGTGTCTTTGTAGTGCCCACATGAACATGATGGAACACTCCATTATTTGATTTTATGTTAGCTTTTCGTATTTTCTAACAGATAACAATGTAAGTCTCTCATGACGAACCATATATCGAAGAAATAAAAAAAGATGGATAACAATGATATTACGAAATGAGACTCCATTGATATAGGAACCAATTCCATTAAACCTATTGGAGAGTCCCCCTAGCTAGCATGCATCCAATAAGAATTGAACCTATGAATTCGTCAATCAATGAGTTGGGTGTTTTAACCATTCAATCATGAATACTTAGCGGGAATCCTTATCTATGGTAAGTAACAAAAGTCCTATTGAATTGGAGTTTTCCGAATCAACCAATGCAATTTAGGAGGAGTCAATAGAAGGACTTCATCAATTCATAGCCTGTATTTTCGAACTGAGAGAGATATTAAGAGGCATCTAGAATTCTCAACGGCTCAAGAATTCAATATAGTGGCAACATTCATTACATTTTTCCCTCCAAAAATGTTTTATTAAACCCGATGGATAGGATAAGAGAATCGAGAACTAAAGGAATCACAAAAAGAAAATGAAAAAGAGGAAAACAAAAAGCTTTATCTCATCAAATTTTCCACTACTCTATCCCAACAAATCAATCTCGAGATTTGGGAGTTATCGAAGGGGGTGTTTGAGAGATTGGTGGAGCCAATTGCCCAAAACAAGCACTACCTAATGATTCCAAAGTACTACATTTTCCAGAGCACATTCAATGGCCTCAAATTCTGTGGGAATGTCACTTCCTTTTAACGTAAAGATAATGTGTGCTTGGACAAAACTATGTCATCAACACCCTCACAACCGAAAGCTTGGAATAAAATTCGTACCATATCATATGGACATGCTTTGATTGGTGCATGTCATATATTTTCCTTTCTAACCTAAGAAGCATGACCTAGACATGTCTAGAATCCCCATTAGATATGTACCCTTCTTTTACCTACAATCACATAATACCAACGACACAAGGTTCTTTTTTTTTTGGTTTAACGGTCAGGAATATTCAAACTAATTTATACATATTTCGATTAATCTCATCTCAGGTTTGGTCAAAAGCAGACCATTCACGTCAGAATTAAGATATTCATGAAAGATAAATCTCTCACGCCTTGACCCCAAAGAGTTGTTAATGTTCAAATTCAGGATATTTAAGTTTACAGCTCGTCCCTGTTACTACTCGAGCTACCCCTTGGAGTTTCAATACAACATGTTGTATTCTTCTTCTTTTTATACCCACCGCAAAAAAAGAATCCAATATTATCCTGTAATTGAGAAAATTCTTTTGATGAAATTAAAGAATAAAGATGAACCCGTTAAGGTAGCTTGGATGTGAAAGCCTCGGAGATGTAGAACTTGAAGATAAGTGTAAAAAAAAATTTTAAAACTAAAGGGGCCAAATGAAAAGTTGGGTAAAAAGGAGATGAAGAAACAAAAGAAAGGCCAATGTTAGAAAGAGTAGTCTACGGAACTCGAGCTCTCTCTTAAATCAATTTTCTAATTTGACTCTAATTGGGTATCTACGGTACCTTCTCCGATACTGTACCGAAATTGATCATAGCTGTTAGTTTAGATGACTTGTAACTATTAATTGAAAAATTGATAAAAAATAATAACATAAATAAATTTTACATGTAACACATTTTTTATAATAAAAAATAAAATTTAAAACATAATAATAAAAAATTATTTTTTCGGTACGACAACCAAACCCATAAAAGAGAGGATTGGTTGTGAGAGCATTGGAAAGGGATTGGAAGATGGTAGGGCTGGGAGGGTCCAGCAGTATGGGGAGATGAGCATGCATGGGGGTGCGGTGGTGGCGGAGCCCAATGACCCGACAGGCGCACCTCTTTTGACTCACATGCACCCTCACCCCACCCCTAACTTTTTTTCACCAAATTGCACCTATAGAGATAGGGACTTCGAACCACTCAACTTGGACCATACTTTGTGACTTTTTCCTCTTTTTCACTCCCATCTCTTCCCAACCCAATAAAATTAATTAAAATTCAATTTGGATCTTCCAAAAATGAAAGAATTTTTTTATTACAAGAGGACGATGATCCGAGAGAGGTTGTACAGAGAAGAGAGAGAAAGAGACCAGCGGTTAGGGAGGCGTTTAATATCTTTTGTTGACAAAGATAAGAAAATATTGTGTTTCTTTTTGCCTCGGGATGATTGTTATCCATATTATATCTTTGGTGTTTTTTTTAACAAAAAAGATATTATTTTTCCTTTTTTAGGAACATGTCAATGTTTATTTAAAATCACAAAAAAAAAAAAAAACACAAAAGCATTATCAAACATATTTTAAATATTGTTTAGGTTTTTTTATGTTTAATGAGAATAAAAAATCAAGGGCTTTTCACAATTTATACCCCAAAAGAAATCTCAATTCTCACTTTGCCCCTCGAAAGATTATTTTTTTTTACATTGCACGCTGAAAGTCATAAATTGGTGCCAATGTAGTCCTCAGACTAATATCTATTTCAAATTCCGTTAAAATTTGATTCACATGCCACCCACGTGTGTTGTTCTTGGACAAAAATATAAACTCATAATTCATATTCTTGGGTGGCATGTGCATCAATTTTTAATAGAATCTGAAACGAATGTTAGTCCGAGGGTCACATTAGAACCAATTTATGACATTCAAGATACAAAGTGAAAAAAATAATCTTTCAGGATATAAAGTGGGAATTGAGACATCTTTCGGGGTGTAAAGTGCAAAAATCCCAAAAATAAAAAACAATACAAACATACTAAATGTGCCCTAAATTATAGTGATGAAACACGAGGCTATGATCAATTGTGATAAGATTCAAACCTTGGTGCTCTCTTTATACTTCTTTTTCAATTAGATTTGTCATAACAAGTCAGAGAGAGCTTGAAGTCAATATTCTCATGAATTAGGCATACCTGGACCCTTTGCACGTGCAAGTCCAAAGTAGTTTAAAGTAGCCTAGCCTATCAATTAATTTCCTACCTTTGAACTACAACATTGAAGTCATTGATGGATCCAAGGGTTAGCTATTTTCAAGTTTAGTTAGGTACGATGTCTGTAATGGTTTTGTAGCAATTTAGATTGCAACAGAAAAATTGTCTCTGCCTTGTATAGTTCTTTGATTAATGTACATATTGCTCTAACTCTGTCCCAAATAAACTCTCTTTTCCTTGTCTTCTCTTAGTTAGAACTTAAAGATTGAGAGTAGAATGTCAATGAATTAAATTTATTGATTGTTCCACATGTAAATTCGATTTAACAGGCCCGACTCAGGGGATCAGATACTGGTATAAGATATTGGTATGCTTAAACTTGAATCTCAACCCCCAAGGGGTTATAGTCTAGTGGTAGTTCAGCCACTTAATAAACCTCTCATGTGGGGTAGGTCAGGGGGTTCGAATATTGCAGTACTACCGCCGCATATATTGACGACTTTGTATAAGTTCCAACATTAATTCGGTAAGTGAGCGGGATAGTATTGCAGTAATTTATTGGGATAGTTGAGATATAAAAAAAAAAAAAAAAAACTTGAATCCCTATTATATTATATTACCTATTTGGATATGAATTACCAGTCAAAAATGTCAAGAATTTCATAAGGACTAAGGTTCATTGCAAAAAGGGAACACTTTTCTTTGGTGGGTGACATGATAATAGTATTCAATCATGCAAGGCCAAAGAAAGACTGATGATTTAGGTAAGTGAATGTGACTGATGTTTATTTCTCCAAAAAATATACATAATTTATCTTTGCTTCCTGTTTTTTATCATCAGAATCATTGATTTGTTCGAGACAACTTTCTTTGTTGATTCCATTTTATTTGGATTTGCATAAACAGCATAATAAACAAAACCCACTTTCACTTCACTTGTTTAGTCCCCATTAATCTTCTGCAAAGCGACAAAGAATATCAAACATCGATCCAAGGGTTAGTAGACGATTACGTGCACAACATTGGATCATTAGAAACTATTCGTTGCTAAAAATCTAGTATTCTTTCTAAACGTCGTTTTTAAACGTAGGGCCCTCCGAGATTAGCAGTCAAGGACATGAGTTTATATATCATTGTAAAGTTATTATACATATGTTATTTCTATAGTGTCTATCAACCAAACAAAGACAAAGAAGAAAATGTTAAAAATAAGATAGAATGATAACGATAGTAAAATTAAGCGAGGTTTTCCTTTTACGCAACCTAGATTAAAAATATTTTCGGTCATTGTGATGGAACTTGCGTTGATTCTCTACACACAGACTCTCCACTCAACATTTATGTATATACATATTTTTGGTTGCTAGTGAGAAGTTTTGAACTCACTAAAATGTCATGCTAGGATTTTCATATGTAACTATGCTATAATCACTAGAGCTAGTTTTAGTCAAATAGTGTTGATATGGATTTACAGCAATTCATGCAAACATTACTTATAAATAAAACTAATATGGGAGTAGAAATGTCCAACAACCAAATCTCATTTTAAAACTGTTACTTCTGAAACTTGTTTGGAAGGAAATTAATCAAAATTGTCGAGACAAAAATCTTCGACCCCATGATTTCTATCGATGTAAGAGGAAAATTCTCGAATAATCAAGTGGAAATTCTGTCACAATTTTTGTATATCGTAATATTTCATAGAGTTGCGAAGAAATAGTGTATCTATTGTTGTTGCTATTTGTATCGAGTGAAGAATCTTGTTCTTTGTCCTAGAAGAAAATATGCAATGCCCAAATAAAAGAAACATTCTAGGAAGAACAGTTTGTGTCAGCTCCATATATGGCAAGAAAGGAACTTCAAAGAAGTTGATATACATTTTCTGAAAATGTAAAAACATCAATGGATAAGGTAGATGACGATCCTTGACAAAAAGTAGTAAGTTTGTTCTATGGGATCTAAGTGTCATGGGTATGCGTGATGAAAACGTCTCTGCACGTGAATTTCTTATTGCGTATATTTGACTTTTTATCAGTTTTATATTGACAGAAGATTCGTACAAAGATTTGTAGTTTCAACTTTTATGTTTTATCCATATATAAGGCAAAAGCTTTGAACAAAGTTGCGGATGGTAGCATAAACAACAAACTTGTACATGGAGAGCTCTAGTTTAGACATGAAAGGCTTTAGAACCTTTAGAACATTTCTGTAATTTTTTCAAAAGTTACAGAGTTAGGTTTGCATCCATGATCCATCAGCACATTTCTAGAATATTGATTGGACTGAATGAAAAGTACTCATGAAATGTGGGTCAAACAAAAAATAACTAAGGTAGATGTAACTAATAAAAGGGTTCCGGTTCAATCCCTTCACACACTCTCTAATGGTTAGTCACTCTTGTCTTTGCTCAAACTCAACTCAATTCACGGTGACTAGTCGCTGAGTTCGAGTGAATAGTCGACGCTACCGGATTGAGATGTCTTCAACTTCTAATTCCTTCTAAAATATGACTAACTTCTCCAATTCAATGGCTGTCATAGAGTTATACTTTCCGACCAGAGTAAGTTTCCCCATGACTTTTTGCACTCAAATACAACATGACGCCCTTTTAGTCTTTTAGATTTACACTTTCACAGCTCAAAACTTTGACAAAAGCAAGAGAGATGAAAGGGGAAAAAGTCTCCACGTCACCAAACAACCCATGCCAGATGTAAATATAGACACCCATGTGTACTTGACTTAACCATAGTTGGTGGACACTCCCAAACCCAAGTTCATTTCCACATGTCCCAACGCCCAACTTGGAGGCTTAGATTTCTGTCAAAAAAAAAAAAAACTTGGAGGCTTAGATTTTAATTTCACTTTTAGGTACTAAAAATTTATGGGCCAATTATATTTTACACCCTAAAAAATTTAAGAATTTTCACTTTGTATCTTTAAAAATTATTTTTTATATATATTTTATTCTTAATATATTAAAAATGTTGTAATGTAACCCTTCAGTTAGTTTCTTTTACTCTTTCTGTCAACTTCAATGGGGTAAATTTTTGACAGAATAAGCAACAGAATGTAACGAAAAGACAACATTATAGCACTTTTAATATATTGAAGGTACAATGTAATAAATCTTATCTGTGAGACTACAAAGTTGAAAAAC
Source organism: Ilex aquifolium (assembly GCA_951799425.1). Lineage (NCBI taxonomy): Eukaryota > Viridiplantae > Streptophyta > Magnoliopsida > Aquifoliales > Aquifoliaceae > Ilex > Ilex aquifolium. The sequence goes on along the minus strand of OX637397.1, from coordinate 38,936,169 downwards.
TTAAATATTTCGAAAGATGAGATTCCCTAAATTTTTTTTTTCAATTCTATGTTTTTTTTAGTAATATTATTTGGACCTAAAAATCTGATTTAAGTTAATGATGTGACTTCAGTGAAACTATTGAATCAACATCAAGTTCTAATGTTCGATAAAATGACAGTCAATATAGAGGTTATAATAAATTAAATAAAAAAATTAGATGTCAAACTTTCAATAGTATCCCTCTATGTTTTTTTTATCTAATCAAAACATAAAACATGTAAAACTATTATATTAATATATATATTTTTTGGTACCATTTCTTTGTTCCAATCCCAAAGTTCCCACCCAGCAGTACAATCACTCATTCACCCACTCTCTCTCCTATATAATCTCTCATGCTTACACTACTTGTAATTTCACTCTCTTCCTAAACTCCTTCTCACAGACACTCACACACACACTCTCTCCCTCTCTCCCTCTCTCCCTCTCTCCCCTCCCTCTCTCTATAGAAAGGAGTCCTCTTTGAATCAGAGTTGCAGCAGAGGCGCAGCAGAAGACAAATATCCCCTTGTAGTCAGTTACATAACGGCATTTTTCTCCCCATTTTGCCCTTCTACTCCTCTCAAATTTACCCCCAAACCAGATCTTCACTTCACCACTCACCATGATCACCGGCCACGACCTTTATGTGGTCTTGACGGCGGTAATCCCTCTCTACGTCGCCATGATCTTAGCCTACGGCTCCGTCCGGTGGTGGAAAATCTTCACCCCCGACCAGTGTTCCGGCATCAACCGATTCGTTGCCATTTTCGCCGTCCCTCTCTTGTCCTTTCACTTCATCTCCATCAATAACCCGTACGCCATGAACTTTCGATTCATTGCCGCCGATACGCTCCAGAAAATCATCATGCTCGTCGTTCTCTTCTTCTGGACAAACTTCACCAAGAACGGAACTCTTGATTGGATGATAACTATTTTCTCTCTCTCAACACTACCCAACACTCTGGTCATGGGTATTCCTCTGTTGATCGCCATGTACGGCGACTACTCTGGCTCACTAATGGTTCAAGTGGTGGTTTTACAGTGCATCATTTGGTATACTCTCTTGCTCTTCTTGTTCGAGTACCGTGGTGCGAAGATGCTGATAATGGAGCAATTTCCAGAAACTGCGGCGTCGATTGTGTCCTTCAAGGTTGAGTCTGATGTTGTTTCGCTTGATGGCCAAGATTTTCTTGAAACCGAAGCTGAGATTGGTGATGATGGGAAGCTTCATGTGACGGTGAGGAAGTCTAACGCCTCCCGGAGGTCTCTGGGTCTGGGGCAGTGTTCTCTCTCGGCATTGACTCCTAGGCCGTCGAACCTCACCGGAGCTGAGATATACAGCTTGAGCTCATCGAGAAACCCAACACCTAGAGGGTCTAATTTCAACCATACAGATTTTTACTCAATGATGGGTTTTCCGGGAAGGCTGTCGAATTTTGGCCCCGCCGATATGTACTCCGTTCAGTCATCTAGAGGTCCGACGCCTAGATCGTCAAATTTTGAAGAGAATTGCACAACCGGAGGTCCGGCAGTAGCCTCTCCGAGGTTCGGGTTCTATCCAGCACCGCCGGTGGCAACTTCTTATCCGGCACCGAACCCTGAAATTGCTTCTTCTACAGTTACTAAAGGTGCAAAAACTCAACCACAATCTCAACATCAGCAGCCACAGATTCAGCAACAGATCAGTAAAGCAAACAATGAAGGTAAGGAGCTCCACATGTTTGTGTGGAGCTCAAGTGCATCGCCGGTATCGGAAGGCGGTGGCCTTCACGTGTTCGGAGGCACAGACGTCGGTGCCGGCGAACATTCCGATCATGGTGCCAAGGAAATCAGAATGTTGATTTCTGATCGCCCTCAAAATGGGGAAAACAAAGGTAAAAATTCACGTCACAGTTCACACTTACTGATTATCAATTGAATCTGTTTAATATTTTTCTGGGTTTTGATTGTTAATTGATAGCTGTTCCGGAAACTGGGGATTTTGGTGGTGAGGACTTCAGCTTTGGTGGTGGTGGGAAAGATGGAGATGAGGAGAGAGAAAAGGAGGGACCCATTGGACTGTCTAAGCTGGGGTCCAGCTCTACTGCTGAGCTACACCCAAAAGCTGCCGGAGTTCAGGATACCGGTATTGGAAAACAGATGCCTCCGGCGAGCGTTATGACCCGTTTGATCTTGATCATGGTTTGGCGTAAACTAATCCGAAACCCCAACACGTATTCAAGCCTCATTGGCCTCATTTGGGCTCTAATCTCATATCGGTAACTATTCAAGAACTTAACAAATAGGCACCCAAGTTTATTAAACATTTTTGGGAAAATCATATGTTGTACCCAAAAGATTTAAATATTTTCACTTTGTACTCTTAAAAATTATATTTTCTATATTACACCTTCAATATAATAAAAGTGTTATGATATGATTCTTCCATTGCTTATTTCGTGAACGTCCAGACCCTCAATTGACGTTGACGAAATGAGCAACATAACGTAAAAAATCTTATCTTTGAGGGTAAAAAATGAGATTTTTTTTTAATTTTTCGGGATGCAAAATACAATTCGCCCGACATTTTTTGTTTGTTAATCCATCTTTAATTGTGTTCAATTTGCAGGTGGCATGTGGCTATGCCCAAAATATTACAGAAATCAATCTCTATACTATCTGATGCTGGTCTTGGAATGGCTATGTTTAGCTTAGGTGAGTAATCATATTTCGTTACTGGGTTTTGCCAGATAATGTGAACATTAATCTATTAATCACAACCACCTTCTTGTTAAAGTCTTTTCATTCAAACTAACTCAAAAGTCATCCACAATTAATCAAGATGTTAACATTTTATTGAACGACATTTGTACCTTATTTTGTAGTTGATGTTCTTGTTAATCTCGTATAAACAAAAATAAGGATAAAATTATTTTATTGTAATCTAGATAAAACCGTGCTGGAGAAAAGAAAATTATTTATTTACATGCGAAATAAGATTGTATACATCTCTATGAAAAGAGACACATACGCAAATTCTTTTCTTTTTTTAATGAAGGTTTAGTAGAATATTCTTGGCCATCACTTTTTTTATCTCATAGAAAAGAAGTCCAATTTATTATCACCAACTATAAAAGTACTGACCACCCGACAAGTGGGACCGGCGGCGTTGTCGCTTGCGGTCCCAAAGCGGTGGGCATCGGTGGCTAACAGATGCCCTAAATTGATGAACACAATCGAAGGGTAGTTGAGATTGGATTGGATTAATATTTTTCGGTTTATCATCTGATTGGGTTGTTGTATCAATGAAAGGTCTGTTTATGGCGCTTCAACCGAAGATAATCGCATGTGGAAATGCGGTGGCTGCATTCGCCATGGCCGTCAGGTTCCTCACCGGCCCGGCGGTGATGGCCGCTGCTTCTATCGCCGTCGGCCTCCGCGGTACCCTCCTCCATGTCGCAATTGTGCAGGTAATTAGTCTCTTTCTTAATAACGAGCTATCCTTATCTGTACAAGTTTAGAGTTTATCTGTCTTCCTTTCTTAATTATTTATCAAACTACATGTTAATCATCTTTTTTTATGCACACCCATCTCAATCATCTTTTTTTTAATGGTCTCTTTCCTACATATTTAAAAGAAAAAAACATAAATCATTGAGAGCCAATATTTTCTAAAGTTTTTAGAAATTGGTATTTATTTTTAGTAAGTACAATTCAAATGTTGGACTTGTAGCGATAGCAACTAGTCATCCAGTACAGCGATATGTCATAGATTCGAATTTGGGAAATAGTCTCTTCGAACTCTGACTAAGACGATATAATACTTACTCTCCCAAACTTGGTTTTAGGCAAGAAACTTGTTGTTATGAGTGTAAACTTTATTTTAATGGATGGGCTTAAGTTAAACAACCATATTTTATGTCATGATTTCTAATCATTGTAAAAAGTCGTACTTATGCAAAAGTTCAAGAAACTCCAGTGATAAACAATTTTACGTCTATTTGGAGTGGTTGATTTGTAGACACTCTCTAGTACCATATACCTTAATGAAATATCTAACTTCTATATTTAATGCTGAACTAGGAGTTCACCAATATCTTGTTTATAATATGGTGTGTATGATTAATGTATGGAATAGCATATATATGCCATATGTTATATTGAGATGCATTGCACTTGCACGCATGCTGGCATGTGTTAGAAAGCAGTTCCACTTTGAAGTTCTCTCACATATTCTTATCCCAACAGGCAGCACTTCCACAAGGGATTGTTCCATTTGTGTTTGCCAAAGAGTACAATGTTCATCCAGCCATTCTCAGCACTGCGTAAGAAAAGCTCTCACCCAACACAATTTTCTTATACTAAATATTATAGACTCCCTCAGTTTGTATTGTTTTCATTTAGTCCATTAAACTAAGTAAGACGTAGCAATTGGTCTTTTCCATCCAATTCTCCATTGAAACAAATAAAAAAAACCCCGAAACTTGGTTATTTGTCCATAATGCTTTTACTTTGCGGACTTTTTCGTTTGTGTTGAAGGAATTGGACGGAATTGATTCCTACGCTTTACTTGGTCATAAGTAGTCAATTGTGACAATTGAGAGTTGGGGTGATAATTCAAGGGTGATAAATGATATTTACCCCTTTTTTTCTAGAGTTAAACTTTTTCACCAATGATTATTTTTGTTAACCAAAATATCTTTGATTTGTTTGAATTGCAGGGTCATTTTTGGGATGCTGATAGCCTTACCAATCACTCTAGTCTACTATATTATTCTCGGATTATGAGATTTCCAGAGCAAAATGTAGAAAATTTTCCTTGATTAATGCTGTGTGGAGCTTGGGGTCATCAATGGCTGCACTGAGATAACTAGTACAAACTGTGGTGTTTTAGACAGAGGAGGAGGTCATTGTATGAAGAAGAATTATGAATCCCCAGAAGCATTTGGAGCCCAGAAATTTGACTTAGTAGAAGCCCCAACATATGGGTCATGCCCCACTTGAAGAAAACATTTTATCTATGTTTTCAAACTATGAGGAAAGCAGAGATGGCTAGTCTGGTATAAGGGAGACAGGGGATAGGAAATCAAGGAAGAAAAGGTGGTGATTCATTCTATTGTGCTTCAAAAATCTTTGCTGGTGTAAAGCTTCATTTCAAGTTCATCTCCAGAGCTACATAGAAAATGAAGTAAAGTTGAGGGTTAAAGAACAAACTTTTCTCTCTTTTTTTGACTTCTTTTTACTTAATGTCCCTTAGTTTTGCTGATTGTTTTCTGTTTGTCGTTTCTCTTCCCATGTAATTAACTACTTTAGGATTTTAATGAGATAAAAATGTATCATATCCACCGTCTTTGTTATTATCAAATGTCTTTTTTTTCCTAGTAATTGAAACCCGTTCTCTGCCATTCATTTTTTTAGACTCCGTGCATACAACTTATACTTTGTATGTATATAATTATCCACAAAACATACATGTCGATTAAGCATGGTTCCAAAAAAATAAGAGCCTATATATTTTTTATTTTAGAGTTATCAATCAGGTTAAAAACATGTATGTTTCACTTGTCATTAAGCGAGACATTTGACTCTAAACTTCCACTCAAAGCAAAAGCAAACAAAAAAAAAAGCTTGAGGAGCGTATGAAAACAAGTTATCTTTCCATTGAGTGGGTTTTGCACATTTTGGCACAAAGCATGGCTTTTCTTGAGAGGAATGTGAGATAAAAAAGAGAGAGAAAGAGAGGGAAAAGCTGCTAGTCAAAAGTCGAAAACTTTACCTTTCTTTTTCTTTTGCTTTTAAACTTTTGATGCGCCTACAAATTATGTCCTACACCTGTGCCGTGAGCCGTCAATATTCATAGAGTGGTGGGTGGGTGGGTTGTTCAACATTTCAGCTCTTCTTTCTCATAAAATGATAGCCATCGAGCCGAAAGGTAGACAATAGACATCTGTAAATTCAGACGTTTTAAATTTAAAATTTAATAATTTTTTGGGCTCAACACGTTGAGAGCCAACATAATTTGGTTAGTAGAACAAGCCTCTATTAACTTGACGAACCATAACCAAGCTTTAGGTGTGGATTTTGATTAACCGTTATACATGTTGAGAAGTCGGTGCATACATTACTCTCCAAATGAGAATTACCTCCCAGATGAGGCTAGGGTTAACTTTGAGAGAGGTAATTTCCTTGGAGTTAACCTTTCGATAGGTTTTGATAATGACCTATACAATTAAACCGAAGGGGTAATCTAGTAAAGATATGGATGAGTTATAAAACTTAGATATACTGATTTCAAAATTTGACAACTTCCATAGGGTTAGTTAGGTCACAAAAAATTTATCTCTAATGAATTTTTTAGTACCCACGTGAATGACTTATTTTTTATCGGACCTGAGAGAAGATTATTCGAGATGCTCGTAAACTAACCTGAACACCCCTGATCACAGTACAAAACAAAAAAAAAAAAAAGGGAAAAATATTCGGCCACACCCTTTCCAGATTATTATATCTTCAAGGTCATCCCCTCTATTTTCTGAATCTTCACTGACATTCTCTGTCAGATTAAAAGTGTTAATTAAAATGCAATTTTATTAAAATGTATACGGTATATTTTAGAAAAAAAACGTCATCTACACCCCCTCTAGATAAACATATCTTCAATGAGACACCTTATATTTTCTAAATTTTTTTACGTATTAAAATTTAGACCGATTAAAATTAGATTCAAGCTAATTAAAATTTATTTTTTATGTATTAAAATTTTAGCCAATTAAAATTCTTTTCAATGTTCAAATCAAATTTTAATCAACTCGCATTAAATTTTAATCGGCCCAAATTTTGATACATAAAAAAATATAAATTTTAATCGATTCAAATTTTAATACATAAAAAATAAATTTTAATCCACTTAAATAGAATTTTAATAAATAAAAGAATATAAATTTTAATCGACTCGAAGAGAATTTTAATCGGGACTAACAACACAAGTAGAGCTCAAATCGACTCGAATTTCAATATGTAAAAAAAAAAATTTAATAGACTTGAATTTTAATACGTAAAAAAATAAAATTTAATCAATTCGAATCGAATTTTAATCGACTCAAATTTCAATATTTTTAAAAAATGAATTTTAATCTGCTCGAATTTTAATATGTAGAAAAATGAATTTTAATCAATTCATATTTTAATCGAATTTTATGTAAAAATATTGATTGGGGTTTATGTTGGGGCAATTTTTATATTTTTGATAATTTATTTTTGTTATAAATTCTAGTTTAATGATAGAGAGTGTCAGTAATATTTTTGATAATATAATATGTATCATTGAAAATATGACAAACTAGAAAAAAGTGTGGCTGAAATTTTATTAATAATACAAACAATTCTAAAGGTTCAGATTAATATTAAGTTGTAAACTTTTTGGAGAACAACCCAACCAAGAATTGCCTCTCAAGCACAACATTCTAATCAATCAGAAAACATTGATTTATGTGTGTTTGCCGACCTTAGATCTTGGTTTGGTGCAAATGTTCTATTGGAGGGGAACACACGCACTACCTTATATTGCTTCGACTCCTTGATAATACACACCATCGGCTCATTGAAACGGTCCAGTTCGCAATCCCAAGAATATATTATATTAGACACTCTATGACGGGTAATGTTATCTTTATCAAATTTTTTTTATCAAGTTTTAATTCTAAATGATGTGATACTGTTTTTTATCATCAAATAAGTGAATTTGATTAATATTCAATGATGAAAATTGTACTACATTATTTAGGATAAAAAAAATTGGTAATTATAACATTAAATTGTATGAAACTAGCTAGAAAATATTCATTTTAACAGTTACACCATGTTAGCACTGTCAAATGATGTTACTATCCAATGATAAGTCAATAAATATGTAAAATGAATTTTACTCGTTCGAATGACTATCTATATAATAAAGTAGCTTACAATTCAAATCTCAAAAGATAAACAAAATGACTTTTGCTATTCGCGGTTGAGATCCCTTTAAATTTTACTTTAAAGTTAATCTAACGGCTAATATTCACACTCTAAATTTAATAGGAAAAATAGGACTCTAACGGTATATTTGAAATGATTTTTTAAAAGTACTTATAAAAATTATTTCTCATAAATACTTTTAAAAAAATAATAGTATTTGAAACCGTCTCACCATTACCTCTACCCCCACCACCTCCACCACCGTCGTCGCCGCCGCCACCACCACCGCCACCGCCATCACCGCCACCACAGTCATTGTCACCCACCACAACCATCACCATCTCTTATCACCACCACTGCCGCCCACCACCTATCACCCCCACTACAAACCGATGCTTAAATTCATTTATCTATTCTCTATTTTTTATTACACTGTGCCTTCAGACACAGACAATAACTAGTCCATTTATATAAGATAATTAGTCATAACATGTGTCTGAAGGCATTATAGAACATAAAATTCGAGCCCCAAAAAATCGATCTAACTATATTAAATAATAATTTTTTTTTTTTGATTACATCATTCGAAATTTAATTTTACCCATTATTTTCTTATAAATATTGAATTTTTTTTTTTGAAATATGCAATTCGATAAAATTTTCTCAACATATATATTTTATAGTATATGAATAATATATGAAATAAAAATTATGTTAAATTATAAATTAATCAATATTAAATGATTTAACATGTGATAAAAATGAGTGATGTAATAATTTTTTCTTGAGGGGAGAGGAAATATATAGAGAATAAAGTTCAACTTTCTATGTGTTTTATTATATAGGTAATCCACCGTATAGAAAAGTTGAATTCATCTTGGTCAATTATTTTTAATCAACACGTGACATGATAAAAACTATTACGATGAATATTTATGCTTCGTTTGGTATGATAGAAAAATAGATGAATGAAAAGTTTAAGGAATAGATAAAATCAGTGTTATCAGAACCGGACCGGACCGGTCGGTCGGACCGATTCAACCGTGAACCGGGACCTTGACCGGTCCGGTTCCCTAGTTGGACTGCCTAAGGAAAAGAACCGGCTATAAACAGGAAAATCGGCCAATTTTTGTAAAAAATCGTGAACCGGCGAGTTTATAAAAACCGGACTGTTTAATGCCCAAATAAAAATTAAATTACATAAATAAATTTAATTAGAATTTTTTTGTATTTGGGGTTTTTTTTTGCCCTAAATCGCAGAGCAGATGGCACCACTTCAGCGACATCAGGTGAAATCGCAGAACAGAGGGCACCACTTCAGCGACTTCAACTATGATCAGCCACTGCGATTAGCCACCTCGATCAGCCACCAACGACCACCGAACTCAGGCTACCAGTATCAGCGACCAGCGAACATTAAGGTAAAAAACTTCCTTTCATATCTTATACTATGATCTAACCAGGTTTGTTATCTTTTTTTAGACTGTGATCTTATACTATGATCTTTCATATCAATGTATATTTTAATTAAATTATTATGTTTTATAATTATTATATATATATTTTTTATTTTTTTATTATATAACCGGTCCGACCAGTTGATCCACCGGTTAAACTAGTAAACTATTGACCCAGTCCCCTAGCCGGTTCGATGACCGGTCAGGTTCTGATAACATTGGATAAAACATCATATTTGGTAAAGAATGATGAAAAATAGATGAATGAACTTTCCTTCCAACTCACCAAAATCAATCCCTTGAAAATTATGAGGAAATGTTGATGAAAAATTAATTATATGTGTTGAAATGTATATTATTTATCTATATATCCTTTTGATATATATATCGAGTACATATTATGTATATATTAATTTCATATATAGATATAATGGTAAAATATGTATTTATATTTTTTTCAAATTAAAAAATAAAAAATAATAATTTTAAATTTTAAAAATAAAAAATAAAAAAAAAAATTTTTTTCATCTTACCAAACACACAAAAAATTAATGTTTCCTACTTTCCATGTCTCTTATCAAATACAAAGGAAAAAAAAGAATAATTCTTTCATTAAAAAATAAAAAATATAGCACTCTCACTATTCCCCCTTCCATTTTTTTTACTCACCTGATCAAACCGACCATTACACTGAAACCAACATACCCTTGCTACAAAGAGATTGGTCGTTGAGCACAGTGCAACAGCGAGTCATCGGGCAAGTACGACTCCTTGGATTCTCAGCCTTGGGGTGGTGGGGGGGAGGGGTTGGGGGATGAGCCACTTTGTCTTGCTCGATCTTTTATGAGTTGAGCGTTGACGGGCTCGAATTTTCATTGTTGCATCTTCCGATGAATATGTCTAAGAGTAAAAATAGGGTGTAAATGTAATCGTCCAACATTTACTCATCAAATAAAAAAAAAATATTCATTTAAATAATTATCATTATACATAAGATAATAACAACCCTATATAAAAAATATAGAATCACCTTGTTCATTTAAATATTTAACATTAAACTGTTACACTGAATATTTATTTGTAAGTATTGATGATACCATTCAAATTTAAAAATAATATTTTCAATTAATAAGAGTAATAAGTGAGTTAAATTAGTGTGAAGTACAAGTAACCTAAATAATAAGCAAGACAACTTAACGGCAAGCATGTAGAGCCCGTTTAACAATTATTGTATCGGGAAAATGTTAATTTTTAATATAATATTATATAAGTTATTGTAGAATTAAATATATTTTATTTGGTTCTATAAAAATAAAGAGTAAATAAATTTTTTATGATTTGGGTACTTATGTATGATGATTTTAGTTGAGATATATTGTCCTCATTTTTACTTTTTTGAAAATGTTCAAGATTTCACCTCGATCAATTGCCAATGACCAAAAAAGAAAGAAATAAAGAAAGAAAGATAACGGTGAATAATATGTTGAACAAAGGTATATATACCATAATTCAAAGTATGTCTTGTCAAAACAGGTCGAATCTCGTCTTCTCTCCCCTATAATAATGTCTGAATGGAAAAAAAAATAAAAAATTGAAGGAGAAAATTCAGTAGTTGCTTATCCTTTTCCCTGTTTGGATGTCTTCATCTCATTGTTTCTTCCTTTGAATTCTTCTAGTTCATAATGTCGTTTGAGCCTCAAGAAAACAGTCTGTAGATGAGACTATGTTTGGACTGGCTCTGTATTGTTGGGTGCTCCATAGACATTACGGTCCCTCTTGGTCTTCGTACACCATCGGTACTAGACAAAAACAACTCATTCTTATCATCGTTGTAGTACCCATTTCACCATGAACTAACACGCTTTCTTTTGTTTTTTTTTGTTTATTGAAAGCATAACAGGATACGTGCAATTTCGAATATAATTTACCCAATTTTGAACTAACAAGCTTTCAACGCAACACCTTAAGCCACATTAATGGTTACAAGTTAGAAGCCCAAAATGTAGAAATATGTTGGTGCAACTCTTATATCTGCAATTTACACAATTCAACCTGAATCTTTAACTAAGTACCGTCGATGCTCAAAGTTTTGAAACCATATTTACATGAGTTTCAATATAAATTTATATGTAGTTGAAAATATCGGCCGATATGACGAGAATCAAGGTCCTCTTGTTCTTGATTGAACTTCTGAACTTATCAAAGGTAGATCACAACTTTTGTGACGTTCCTCCTTGTAATTTGGGTTCTTGAGACGGGTTCTTCAACGGGTCTAGATTTTAATATAATCTAGGTTCTTGACACGAGTTCTCAACGGGTCTAGATTCTCCATCCATAGACCTGAGTTTGGCTTTCTTGAATTGTATTTTCAATATTGTTGTTGGGTTTCAAAACAAGTCGATTGGGGTTCACATCACGATACTCAGAGATTACACAATTCACACTAAAATTCTGATTTAATTTGAGTTAAACTTCGAACTAATGAATTCTCGATGGGTTCGAATTGGGTCTTGAAACCCTAGAATTCCAGAAGAATACTGAATTTTTTTGTCCAAATATTGCATATTGTTGGGTTGGGTTGGGCTAGGCTGGATTGATTAAAGCTTTAACCTATATCATTATTACCCTTACAATACCAAGCTACATGCCCTTTATTCTCGTTCAGCATCCAAAGAGAAATTGACAATGACCATTTCTATAAGCTTAAATGTATTATGGAGCATGTAGCTATTCAATATAACACGACAAAGAGTAAGTGCATGGATCAAATCTCATGTGGCACAAGATCAACATTGACAAGTGGCCCGCACTTATGTATCATCGTACAATTTACAGGCACACGTGGACAAGACATTTGGGGTCCACGCTCATGTGGATGCCCATGCCATGCTCATGTGGTGTTAGGGTTTGAAAGCAATGATTTGATGCCAAACACTGCATTGAATTATTGCAAGTTGAGGAGAGAGAGACTGTAGTTGGAGAGGATAGGTTCCAACTAAAGGTAGGGACTATGTTTGACAATGAAGTCCTCTCTCTCTCTCTCTCTCTCTCTCTCTCTCTCTCTCTCTCTCATGGACCCCAGTTTCGAAATTAACAGACCTTGTAATGTCCAACATTTATTCGAGAATTTATACTTAGATAGCAAGGGTATGTGGTGTTGAGACAACGAGGGGTGCACACGGAGAGCGTTTGAAAAAGAAACTTTTTTTTTTTGGGTCTCCCAAGGTGTTCCCAGGCTTCGCCCAGGACTAATTCTCCGAGGTACGGTCGGACGTCCAAGTAGGGACTTCTCCCAAGTAGGCTTGACAATCTTGTCGAGTAAAACGGTTTTGTGACGGGTAGAACGGGTTTGTGTCAAAAAACTCTACATCCATACCCCATTCGTTTATATAAACGAGTCCAACTAACACACTCATACACGAATCATTTATTAGACGAGTTACTCGATACAACCCGTATATCACCCACTAAATAAGAGAATAAGTTAGAGTATTTTGAATCCACACGAAAAATCATCAACTCGTCACATATTACACAAGTTTGACATGTTTATTATAACAACAAATCATGAATGAGTAAAAAAATAAGGACAAAAAATAATTATTAAATGACTATTAAATTTGAATGAGTTTGAGAGATGAAAGGTGTGAGATGAGGCAGAGGCTGAGAGACCTAACTTGTTTTTTAAAAATTTATAGTATCACTGTTAACGGGTTAAATGGGTTGAAACGAGTTTATAGGTTAAACACGAAATCAGTTCGTTTATTTCATGGATCTGTCGAGTTAACTTGTTAACCACCCAGACCCGTTAAGATTACACCAAAACCCGCTAAATCCGTGTCGATTTCATGAGTCGTGTCTAGAGTTGTCAGACCTACTCCCAAGAGTTTAGAAGAAGTAATTCAATTCAAATATCGTATTATATATGCAGAAATGATTAATATGTACCCTTTTAATCCAAACTTTATATTCTTTTTAATGTTCTAAACCTAACCATCTGAATTGAAATTTCTAACTCCACGCCTATGTGAACATACTTGACATAGGAATAAAAAAAGGGAAAGAATACAGGTTTTAATAATCGAGCAACTATATACTTCTTACTTACTCCATAGTTTTAAGTTTTATAGTACGTTCACGACATGCATACGTGTAATACGATGAACGACTCGATACGAAGAATCATGGAGAAGGAATCCATGCATGCAGTTACCGACGAAGAATCCAATACTAAATAAATTAGAGATATCAGAAAAATGGATGGATTCGTTTTGGTGGTTATACAGCTTGCAACGTTAGTTTATTCTTCTAAACAATTATCTATGTTTTTTTTTTAAGATAAGGAATCGCATGCGCATACTGGTGAATGAAAGGAGAAGGACTAGGGAACATTCTTCAACCTACACTTTGGACCATACTTATTATTAATAACATGATTCGATTAAGCACGTAAATCCAAACAAACCCTTTTAATTGGTTTCTTATCGACCCGTAAATTAATTTTAGCTGTTTTCTTTATTTTCTTTATACGGCAGTTTCTAACTTATTTCACAAACTTTCATTTTCTTGATAAGAATGTGGTTTAAACTCGGTTTTTTGATGTAAAACCGTATCTGCAATACAAAATTTTAAACGCGTGTTTTATAAATACACTTCTGCATTGAAAAGCTTGAGCTTGACCCACACTTTTACGCAAAAAGTGGTAGATTGAAAAATGAGCGGAAACTATTACACATTGCATTAAAAGCTTAGGCTAGTTGGACATGGACCAAGAAAGTTTAATCCGTCGTTCAGATGGGAATAAATGTATGCAAACAAGAAAAAATAAATGTGTGAGAGAGAGAGAGAGAGGTGTCATGGTCAGTGTAGGGTGAACCACAGACATGAGTTGAGAAGAAGTGGGCCAACAATGGCCAGGGACCATTAAGATGGACATGGTTAAAAAAGGTTCCTTTGACAAACCAAGCCATGACAATGCATATTCGTATATCAAAGTTAAGGGATATGCATCTTCTCAAAGTCTTATGGACCCCCTTGATTAAACCTCTTTCTTTTTTTTTCTACTTTTGAATTTATCCAACAGCTTTTCAAATCTTTTTGAACTTGGTTCAAGATCATAAATGGCATAATATCTTGAGTGGGACTTCTATAGTCTTTAGTTAATCTAGTTGCAGGACCAAATTGATTGATTGGAGGCCCTCAGCTTCCTTTCTTTTTTGAAAACTATTTTAACTCTATTCTGAGAGTACATAAATGATTCTTTTAGAGTTCTATGATGGGTGCATATATGCCACACATAAAAAAAAATTAATGTGACTCCATTATAAGTTTATCCAAATCTCGAACTTAGAGTGACGACGAGCGTTCATCCATTGAATCCTATGTGTTCGAGTCCAGAATTCAATATGCATGTCACCGAGGAATAAGGAATATAGCTATCTATTATTTTTCATTTACCTCTCCCAAATCTTACTACCTAGATTAGAATTTTGAACAATGGGCATGATTTTTTTTTCCTGATTCTAACATTATCCCTTTCCAAGCTCTCTCTCTCTCTCTGTTTCCATTGGGTTGGCCACATCAGTTGCTACCAGGCCTTGCCCTTGACTGTCAGAACTCAGATGAGAAAGCATTGCAATCTTTCCATTCGTACAGTGATGATAAATATCTTAGCAAGTCCTGATGTGGTGGATTACACATGAGAGATCAAAGAAAGGTTGAGATTGAATTGAAAGTTGGTCCCAACTGTGACTCCCATATTTGTGGTTAGAAAAAGAACTAACATCAATGACACGGCTTGAATGCGGGTCCTAATTGATGTCATTGTGGTTTTCTCCTGCCTCTCTCTCTCTCTCTCTCGACACAGAAGTTCCTGCACATGTGATTCAACACTCTGACAGGACAGTTTAGTGGTCACCCAGTTATTTTTGATCCCCCATTGAATAAAATAAATTCTTCAGTACTAGCAGCTAAAATAAGTTCATGTTATATTAACAGAAAACTGAGAGAATTTCAAGAAACAATAGATATTAGTATATACTACTCAACAATAATTCTTAGAAAAATACATCTTGTAGCAATAAGGATTCCACTGCTAAAAAAAACTTTAATAGGGTTGGCTAGTTTATGATATCTTTTAAGAGATTCGAATTTAGGTTCTCGAGATACTAATCACTGAGATATTTTCATTTGAACTACTATAATGTGGTAAACTATTCTTTTGCACCCCGATGGATTGATTGATAATAAAATATAGGGTAATTTAGAAGCCGGTACAAAAATTTAGACTTATTTGAGCTAAACTACATTAAAAAAACTTATTTTGCCCTAAGTGCATTTTTTTGAAAAAATACTAAAAGGGTATTTATTACTCCATTACTCTCTCTCCTCTCTCTTCATTACTCTTTCACTCTCTCTTTCCTATTTTCTTTCTATCTATTTCTCTCTCTCTCTCTCTCTCTCTCATATTGATAAAAAAATTTAAATATGTAAAGATTTGATTTAATTTTTTCATCTCTCTCTCCCCTTATTTTTTCTCTCTCTCTCACTCCTTCTCCCCTTATTTCCTTATTCTCTCTCCTTATATCAATGTTACACAACACAATTATACTAATCATACACCAATTAGTTACAATTACTCTATAATACACTAAACAGTTACTCGTGTGTTCTAATAAACTAAACAGTTATACTAAACAATTATACGAAATTACAACACCAACTCAATTTGTCATTTTGTTATTTACATAAATCAAAGAGTTACATCATTTAGTATCATGACATGGTTATATCAATTATATACACCAAATTGGGTTTATCATTACACAAAAGACTTTATCATTATACTAAATTTGATATATATGATTGGTGTAACGATGTCGCGATACTAAATAATGCAACTATTAAGTTTATGTAAACAACTGAATGACAAATTGAGTTGATATTATAAATTTGTGTAATTGTTTGGTGTAACTGTTTGGTTTATTAGAATGTATGAATAACTGTTTGGTGTATTATAAGACAATTGTAACTGATTGGTGTAACTGATTAGTGTAATTATATTGTTGTAATGTTGATATAAATAAAGAGAGAAAATAGGGAGAGAGCGAAATAGTTATACAAAATAAGGGGAGAGAGAGAGAAAATAGGGGAGAGAGATGAAAAAATAAATCAAATATTTACATATTTGAAAATAAAATAAATTATCAATGATAGATATAGAGAGAAAATAGGGGAGAGATAGGGCAAGTAAAGGGGAAAGAGAGAGAGAGATTGAGAGAAAATAGGGGAGAGATAGTGAAAGAATCTAATGAAATCTTTACATATTTGATTAGATATATAACTGCCAATTAAGAATGCATAAATTAAGGAAGGGTGTTTAGGTAAAAATGATTTTAATTCATTTGAATTTTGTACCTAAACACAAAAAGTTTTATAAAAATTGTACTTAATGGAATAAACAACTTATTCATACACTTTTGCCTAAATAAGTCTAAAAAATTGTACCCACACCTAAAAAATCCTAAAATATATTGCTGCTGCCCTCGCCGAGAGTTTGGTTAAGAACGTTCAAAACTCACTCTAAATGAAAGAGTTAGCCGAACTCCCAATAAATCATGAAGAAAATTCCTCTTCTCCATTTGGATTTCGGGCTGGGCTCAAAATAGCAATGTTACAAAGTCTATATTAAACCAACACTTCTTGCAAGTGAAAGCGACCATGATCCAAAACATGTAGAATAGAGGCCAAGATTGACATTTAGGCTAACTTTTGGGTCCTGGATGGTCAGACTGGGCTTCCCAATGTTCTATGTGTTTGATTTAGTATGGCCCAAGACAAGGGTGTCTAGATTTCACATCCAACACTTTCTATATATTTTTGGGTTTTTTTGGGTGAGGTACATTTATTTAGACTAATTTGAGAGAAAGTGTATAAATAAATATTTTATTCTATCAAATTTAATTTTAATAAAATAT
Organism: Ilex aquifolium; assembly: GCA_951799425.1. Taxonomy (NCBI): domain Eukaryota; kingdom Viridiplantae; phylum Streptophyta; class Magnoliopsida; order Aquifoliales; family Aquifoliaceae; genus Ilex; species Ilex aquifolium. The sequence continues at coordinate 38,918,780 of OX637397.1, read as the reverse complement.
CTTGTGATTAAGTACAAAATTCAAATTACATTTGAATTTTTTTACTTACTTACCATTCCTTAAATTATACACAATTTTTATTATCTCCATCTCCATCTCTTTCTATTTCTCTCCCCGTTATTCTCCCTATCTCTCCCTTATTTTCTCTCTATCTCTCATTGATATTTTTTTAAAAAAATATGTAAAATTTTGATTTGATTTTTTCATATCTCTCCCCTATTTTCTCTATTTCCCATCTTATTTTCTCTCATCGTTACTCTTTGTACTTATTTTTTATCTCTCTCTCTTTATATCAACATTACAAGAACACAATTACATTAGTTAGTTACACCAATCAGTTATAATTGCTCTATAATACACTAAACAGTTACTCATGTGTTCTAATAAACCAAACAGTTACACCAAATCATTACACAAAATTATGACACTGACCCAATTTATTCTTCAGTTGTTTACATAAATCAAAAAATTACACCATTTAGTATTACGATATATTTACATCAATTATATACACCAAATTTGGTGAAAAAAAATCCATAAAATAAATTTTAAAAAATAACAAAATATATACTTGTGCATCCCACGAGTCAGAACGCTAGTTAGACATAAATAAGAGCATTTCTATCATTGACTTAAATGAAAACTTAAATTTAAATTTGAGTCAAAATGGCTCAAAAAACTTCTCCAACCTTGAACTCAAACTTATATTAAATCAAAACAAAACTTATTCTGGACCAAAATTAAAATAGATTCAAATTATATATCAAATTTTTAACGTTAATTTTTTAACACATCCAAAATTAAAAGACTTCTTCGACAATTTATTTTCTGCCTCTTCTTGTCTCTCTCTACTACGCTGCTTCCATCGCCGACCACCACTGAAATTTTCACAAATCATTTGAAGGCCTGTAGGTAAGTTTTTTTTTTTTCATCTTTTTGATTTTTTTTATTTTTCAAAACCCTAATCTCACCCATTTTTCATACTATATAAACCCTAAGTATACCCATCACATTTTTTCTTTGATTTTTTTCGAGTTAAACACTATCAGTAGTACAATTTCAGACCACCGATTCTTCTTGAAATTTTAAACCTTCACTACCCACAAATTTAGAAAATTTTTCATTTCATTTATTCAATCTTCCATTTTTCTTAAAAACGTATGTTTTTGTGTTTTTCAGACCAGACCCATGTCAAAATAATTATATTTTTTTTTCTGGATTTATAAAAATGATAGGAGATTAGAACAATCTTAGAATTCTTGGGTGATTTTTTTATTCTCATGTAGTGTTGTATACATATTCATTTTTTTTATGAATTACCCATTTGTGGAGAGATATGATTTTATCAAATATCATGATTTGAATGACACAAAAAAATGAATTTTGGGACAATAAGAGAATTTTTTAACAGATTTAAGTAGATATTTGAGTTTGCCCATTGAAGTACTCTATACCAAATTAAATTTTTTACTCAAATTTAAACTCAAATTTGAATCTAAATTTGAGTCAGAATTAGAGATACTTTAAGAATGATCCAAAGTCTTACGTCTTCGTTAAATTAAAGTGGAACCAAATCCCCTTCAATACTATTTTCTTCCTCCTTTAATTATCGATAAGTGATCTATCAAGTAACAAAATAGAAGTTAAATAATATTAGAGAGAATGTAAGTTCAATCCGAGTCTCAACAGTTTCCTAACAAATGGCCAAAAGTAGTAGCTTTGACTACTATTTAAAGAAATACTTCAAGATTTTCCAGTTGATGGCCAAAATGTCGCAAGAAAACCGGTAAACTCTGACCTCCATGAAACACTCTACAAAATAGCTAAGCCATCAATCTTCAACTCATCTAAAACTAAATACTTTTACAAATACAACTATTTTGCATAGTTCTCCATCCATCTTCCCACCTCAATCCTTGTGCTAGAGAATGACAAAGGATATCGTGATCGAAGATGGCCCAAGCTCAGTTTCTTTCAAAACAACCAATGAAGATTCAAGCCTCTGCACTTCAACTGAGGTGGTTTTCCTAACTCAAAAGGTACCTCAAACTCAACACACATCAAAGCTTTTTGTGTTTTGATATTGTGATTACCCGATCCTACGTCTTTGGTACAGTGGGCGAGGATTGGTATATAAGTGCGACTTTTGGACCCTAGTTATGTTACATGCGCAATGCATATATCCGGGACATTACTGTTGTGTAATTTTATAGTTTCAAAGTAATATAATATTGCTAAAGCTCTCTCTTGTCTCTCTTTGTTTATATGATTCTTAGGTAATTGCAGAGGTGATTGGGACATATTTCTTGATATTAATTGGATGTGGTTCGGTTGTTGTGAACAAAATATATGAATCGGTAACATTTCCTGGGATATGTGTAGCATGGGGTTTGGCTGTGATGGTCCTGGTCTACTCTGTTGGCCATATATCTGGTGCACATTTCAATCCTGCTGTCACCATCGCTTTCGCCATCTTTCGGCACTTCCCTTTAAAACAGGCAAGTTCCCTTGTAGGTTTGAAAGTTTATTTTATTTTTTGCGTAACCTAAAACCTTTTTGAATCTTCTGATCGGATATTATTTGAAAAAATGACTACAAAACAAACCATGGATGCACGAGATTCCCAAGAAAATATGTTCATCAGGTAAGTCGAGGTACTCGTGTGAGAATTGAATATTAGATCTCGAGATACTAAGGGCGTGTTTGGTTATCTTCTCAAAAATAGTTTTTTGTTCTCAAAATTTCAAAAACACCCAAAACCTGTTTGTTTAGCATTTTTGTTTTCAAAATTTTGAGACAAAAATGAGATTTGAAGCAAATAAACAGAAAACAAGTGTAGCTTGTTTGAGGTTTCTTTGAAATTTTTGAAAACACGGAGAACAGTTTTTGGGCTTTAATAAGGTCTGCCCTTCGAGTCCCCTTAGACGCAGCAAAAGTCTTCATTCATTTTTTTTCCCTTCCTCTCTCTCTCTCCAGCGTCTTCTTCTTCTTCTTCTCTCTCTCTCTCTCTGCAACGAAGGTGGAGCACCGAAGCACAGATCTGAAGCAACGAAGTCGGATCTGCTTCAGATCTGTGTTATTGTATGACTGTGTGTGTGTGCGTGTATATATATATATTTTGTGTGATGGTGTGAGTGTTCTTCCGTGTTATTTGTTTTTTTTTTTTTTTGGAAAAAAAACTATTGGTGTTTGTATATTTTTTTTATTGAATATGTTTGGTTTATTGAATTTTTTTTTTATGAAAACAATCTAAAAATAACTTTCTTATATTTTTTTACTAATTTTTGAATTACTGTTCAAATATATATTTTGGCTCTCCAAACAAGTTTTACTATTTTCTGTATTGTAAAATTGTTTTTGAAATCATCTAACCAAACAAGTTTTTTATCTCAAAAAATATCAAAACATACTTTTATTAAAACTCTTATCAAATACTGTTTTCGAATACTATTTTTTGAAACGCAAACTAAACAGGCCCTAAGTTTTAAAGTCTACAATTTTACTAAGTAGCTGGTAAAAGTATAAGATACTCCGTTTGGTTCAATGGATTTAACAAAGGAGAGGAAAGGAAATGATTAAGGAAATCACTTTCTCTAGTTTGGATGTCATGGAAAATAAGGGAGGAAAACATAATATTTGGGGCAGGTCAGAAAAATTCTAGATTATCATGATTTACAACCAAATTTGAGAACTAGGTGACTCTAACTTTATCTAATTAGGAGAGAGATAAAATTTTAATTTGCCCCCTTTTTTTCCTTTTCATTTCTTTTCCTTCACTAAATCCGGAGCTTTAGCGAGATAAGAAGGGTACGTTGCGGGTAATTGACACCATGAGGCAGGCCAAACAACACCACCTAGATTTATACAAGATATGAAATGAATCGTGTCTATTCCTATCCTAAACTCTCTCTAGATTAGACTTTTGGGTCTTTCCACTAATTCACTTTGGATTCTTTCATTAAATTACCGATTTATGTTGTCTAAAAATATTTTTCCCAGAATGAATAAATTGTGCTACAAAAAATTATAATTAAAGTATCTTTTTCTTTCCTTAACATAGAGCTGAAGTTGATGTGTACTTGCAGGTACCTCTATACATTGTGGCGCAGCTGGTAGGATCACTTCTTGCTAGTGCCACATTGTGTCTTCTGTTCGAAGTAAAAACTGAAGATTTCTTTGGAACTATACCAGTTGGATCCAACATTCAATCTCTTGGCCTTGAATTCCTCATTTCCTTCCTCCTCATGTTCGTCATATCGGGCGTTGCCACAGACAGCAGATCAGTTAGTAACCATCACATATATATATTTTCACTTTCCCTCGTATATAACTATTCTTGTCTTCTTCATCTATCAAAACATGGCCTGAGCAGTTTTGTTTCACTATGTTCTTCATGTTAATAAAAAGATCATCCTTATTAGATTAAAAAATGCAGTATCGATCACTTGCAGCTATACGTGTTTTCGACTTTGATAACATATACTTTGTTATTTTGTGTCTAATTTTCATTTTCTTGCTTTTTTGCAGATTGGAGAATTGGCAGGAATTGCAGTTGGAATGACAATACTTATGAATGTTCTTTTTGCGGGGTAATTAATTTCCATACTCCAAGTTAACGAATTATATCCAATGTCAACCCAAATACAGGGCAATTATTGCATCTTAGAAACTTTTTCGAGGAGAAAAAATGTTTGGCCAGTTGTTTTTTTATTTTTATTTTTTGAAAATTGAGAAAAAAAACTGGGTAAATTTAGAGAACAAGTTAGAACTATTTATGTGTTTTTGGAAATAATCTTTCCAGAATTTAGAAAACATCACCACACTTCCACCATCACCACCACACTTCAACCACTTCCACTGTTAATGTATATATGTTTATCTTTGTCCCACATCGGTTAAACTAGGATACTTTTTTATTTTCTTATAGTATAAATACACCTCCTTATGTATATGGAAAGTTATACCAAAGCAATATGTAATTCATATTTGCTTTCTATTTTTTTCTTTCACATGGTATCAAGGCCTATGCTCTAACTAAATGGAAAGAATTATTGCCCCCTCCAGGGAGAAAAGGTATTCCGACTCTAGCCAAGGATAGTATGCTTTGTACTTGCCCTACAAGGGATCCTTCACGTCAGAACTCTTGAGGCTCTTCTTTTTTTCGATTGTCCTCCGACAACCTTCCGACCATCCTCCAGCGACCCTCTGGGCCATTCTTTGGCAACATTCCGATCTACCCTCCGGCAATCCTCTAGTGACTTTCCGATCTACCCCCTGCCATTTTTCGACGATATTTTGATCACCTCCAGTCATTCTCTAGCGACATTCCGATCGCCTTCCAACCATCATTCAACGTCCTTTAGCGACCTTCTAGTCATTCACTAATCATCTGAATCCCCACTATGACATTATCTGATATGACACAATCTCACTGCTCATATTGTGACAAGTTTAGTCATGCTCTACTCAGCTATCCTACCCGAGAATGGCAAACCTAACACCAACCAGCAGTATAGATCATAAAATCAGTCTAGCAACAAGTCTATGCATGTTTCTCATATTCCTGCTTCTACTGTCAATGACTCTTGTCCTCCAAAATCTCTTTATTCAGCCTTTAGTGTCAATGATCTTGTGGCTATCATTAAACATGTTCTTTCTATATCAGTTAATCCATCTGCTATTGCTTTATCTGCCACTTCAAGTAAATCATCTTGGTTATTTGACTCTGCATGCTGTAACTATATGACCCCTGATGAATCATTGTTTTCTTCCATAATATCTGTTGGTTCTGTCCCATTCATTCATACTGTAGATGGCTCACATATGCATGTTAATCATGTTGGACATATCTATACATCCTATATGTCATTTTCCCATACGGATCATATACCTAATCTTACTCTCAATCTCGTATATGTGGGTCAACTTTGTGACCTCAGACTCATTGTTTTGTTTTCTTACACTAGTTGTATTGTCCAAGATCCACGGACATGACAAACCCTTGGGATAAGTCGTAAACATAGACGTTTGTTTGAGCTTATCCATCTTTGTCTTCCACAATGACTATTTCCTTCAGTCCTTTCTATTGTTGTTGCTTCCACTTCAACCAACTCTCCTTTCAATCTTTGGCATTTCCGTCTGGGTCATGTTTCTTCAAGTCGTCTACAATATTTAATTTCCAGTAGTCAGTTAGGGCATGTTCACAGTGAACAACTTGATTGTTTGTCTTGTAAACTTGCAAAACAATCAGCTTTACCTTTCAGTAACAGTAACTCGTTGCCTTATGCCCCTTTTGATTTGGTTCATTCTGATATTTGGGGACCTGCTCCAACTATCACTATGGGAGGGTCAAAATACTTTGTAATTTTCATTGATGACTATTCTTGCTTACCAACGGACCTTTGGTCCAATGGTACTCCTTACATTTTGAAGGTTTTGTCTTCTTGAGGTGAAGGGTTCAAGTCCCCCTCCCCCTCAAAAGAAAAAAAAAAACTATTCTCACTTCACTTGGATTTATCTTTTACAAACTCGATCTCAATTGCCACAAATTTATTATAATTTTTTCCAAAATGGTCCAAATTCAATTCTCACAATCCATTAAAGTATTTAGATCTAATAGTGTCATGGAATATAGAGATACCACCTTCCTTAACTTTCTCAGTCAACAAGGCACCATTCCTCATCGTTCTTGTCCTGACACATCTCAACAAAATGGATGTGCTGAGCGCAAACATCGTTATATTCTTGATACTGTTCGTGCTCTTCTCATCCCTTCTTTGTGTCTTGAACGTTTTTTGGGTGAAGCTGTTTTCCGTCGTTTGTATCATTAATCATATTCCCTCTCATATTATTGGGAATCAATCTCCATATGAGCGATTGTATGACACTTCTCCTAATTATCACTCTCTTCGAGTCTTTGGTTATGCATGTTTTGTCTTACTTTAACCTTATCAGTGTATCAAGTTGGAACCTCGAGCATAACTTTGTTGTTTCTTGGGTTATGGGATTGAACATAAGGGTTATCGTTGTTGGGATCCATATTCCAAGCGTATTCATGCTTCTCGACATGTCATTTTTTGGAAACACAAGATGTTTTCCTCCTTGTCTCAGTTTCAGCTTTCGTCTGCCCCTACTTCTATTCTTTTTACTGATTCATTATGGATCTATGTCCTGATGACCTACATCCAAACTCATCTGAGCTCCTATGTACGGACCATCCAGCACATCCAGACTTATTTAAGCTCCCATTTATGGACCATGTAGAGGCTTTTGTCCTGTCTCCTGATCCTGATCTTATTCTGTCCCCACTTCATACTGATAGTGATAATGCCTCAGCTTTTGAACCTTCTATACTACTTCCTGGTGATACTCATCAGCAGCGTCATTCCACTCGGGTAAGGAACATTCGTTTTCGTTTGCATGATTATCATTATTTCTCCATTATTTTATCTCAACATAAGCCTCACTCTTATCGCAAGGCTATCTCTGGCCCTCATTGGCAGCAAGCAATGATAGATGAACTACATGCACTAGTTGACACACATACTTGAGATTTAGTTAATCTTTCTCCTAACGAAAAGGCTATTGATTGTAAATGGGTATATAAGATCAAGACTCTCTCTGATGTGTTACAAGGCTCATCTAGTGACCAAGGGCTTTACATAAGAGTATGGTATTGATTATGAGGATATTTTTACTCCTATTGTACGTCTCACTTCAGTTCGAAGCCTACTAGTTGTTGTTGCGACCCACCAGTGGAAATTATATCAGATGAATATCAAAATACCATTTTCAATGGTGACCTTACTTTGGAAGTCTACATGCAACCTCTTCTTGGCTATCCTCATTCACCACATTAGGTTTGTCGACTCCGTCGTGTACTATATGGCCTCAAACAAGCTCATAGAGCCTGGTTTGCAAAGTTTAGTGCTACTATTAAAAATTTTGGTTTCTCTTCCAGCCCTTATGATTCGTCTCTTTTTGTTCGTAAGTCTGAGCGTGACACTACTCTACTACTTCTCTATGTTGATGATATGATTATCACTAGGGATGATGTTTCTGGTATTTCTGATCTCAAACATTTTCTCCGCACACATTTTGAGATGAAAGATCTTGGTTCTCTCAACTACTTCTTAGGTCTTGAGATCTCGTCTTACTCTAGTGGGTATTATCTCTCTCAGGCGAAGTATGTCTCTGATCTTCTTAGTCATGATACTGATTGCAAGACTGTGCGTACCCCATTAGAGCAAAATGTCCGACTTACTCTCTTGGATGACACACCTCTCCCTAATGCCACACTTTATCGACAATTGTGTATCTCACTGTTACTCGCCCAGATATAACCTATGTTGTTCATCTCGTTAGTCAATTTTTGACTACCCCTCACTCTATTTATTATGTTGTTGTTCTTCGTATTCTACGATATATTAAGTGTACTATATTTCATAGTCTTCATTACTCTACTCATTCATCTCTTGAGCTATGTGCCTATTCTAATGCTGATTGGGCAGGAGATTCTACTGATTGTCGTTATATCATTAGTTACTGTTTCTTTCTAGGTGATTCTCTAATCTCTTGGCGCAGTAAGAAACAATTTGTTATCTCTCGATCTTGTATTGAGGCTGAGTACTAAGCACTTGATGATACTACTTCTGAGCTCCTTTGGCTTCTGCAGGATATGGGTGTTACTCACCAATCTAGTACTCCTCTTTATTATGACAACCTCAGAGCTATTTAGATTGCTTACAAAGATGTCTTTCATGAGCGCATAAAACACATTTAGATCGATTGTCATTTTGTGCGTCATCACCTACATGAGGGTACACTTCATCTTTTTTCAGTTGCTTCGGCTGATCAGCTAATTGATATCTTCATGAAGGCTCATCTACGTGGTTGCTACCGTGATTTGGTTTACAAACTCTATTTGGCATCTTCGATCTCACCTTGAGTTTGAGAGGGGATGTTAATATATATATATATATATATATTTATATTTGTCCCACATCAAGTAGACTATGATACTTTCTTATTCTTTTGTAGTATAAATACACCTCCTTATATATGTGAAAAAAATACACTAAAGCAATACACAACAAATATTTACTTTATATTCTTTCTTTCACATCCATCATGTCCACCACCACCACACATCCACCACTACCACCACAACCATCACCACACTTTCACTACTACCACATTTCTATTTTCTTTATTTTTTGGGTTACTGTCCAAACAAGTTTTACTGTTTTCTATTCCATAGAATTGTTTTTGAAATCATATAACCAAATAAGTTCTGCGACACAAAACACGAAAAACAGTTTTGTAAAACTCTTCTCAAAAATAATTTTTGGATATCGTTTTTTGAAATACAAACCAAACATGGCCTAAAATTCATATAACTGACATTAAATAGTTAGATTAAGTTTTAATTGAGTTAAGTAAAATTCCAATCAAAGCGAACCACTACCGGGTTTGGTGCCCAAAGAAAGAAAAAATCTTGCTTGGTCATCCATCCTGCCCCCAAAATGCCATTCTATATGCTCCTTTGGCCACTTCCTTATCATTGTATTAATAAGTATTGTTACCATTTTTTGTGGATTAAAAATGGTGTAAAATACCTTTTATATACATATGTATTGCCACAAGAAATACTTTGAAATTATGGGCCATCCTTTCTCTTTGTCTAATTTTCTCATGGCGAAATTGTCATTGCAGGCCGGTGTCCGGAGCGTCGATGAACCCTGCCCGGAGCATTGGTCCAGCCATTGTCATGCACAAATACAAGGGGCTTTGGGTTTATATAATTGGACCTCTCTTCGGCACCATAGCTGGAGGATTTGCTTATAATCTGATTAGGTTCACGGATAAACCTCTCCGAGAATTGACATCAAGTGGATCTTTTCTCAAGAGCATCTCTAGAAACAATCATCACTAGGCTTTATGATCTGTTTGGTAAGAGAGATGAAAAATAAGAAGGATCGATTTTTTTATCCTATATTCTTTCTCCTCTCTTTGTTTGTTAAGAGGAAGAAGTTTTCATTGTTTGGTATTTGAGGGAAAATGAGAGAAAGAGAAAAACATACAAATGTAATTTATTGTTATACCCTCTATTTAAAAGTAAATTTTCTATTAATGTGGAAAAGTTCAAAGTCATACATGAAGATTAGTCATGCCAACTTGGATTTATTAAATATTGATACTTTCATCCCCTATATTTTCATAGAAATAATTCTCTTCTTAGCAGTTAATTAACTTCTACCAGCACAAAATGTTGAATAACTTTCTAAGGCATCGTCTAATGTAATACCAAATATCTCTAGGCAATCATTCTAGTGCTACTCTCTATACAAAGAGGATTGCCTTATTTGTGACGAAAACACTCGTCACAAAAATCCAGCTTCGTCGCCCAATTACATCCATCTTTTTGGCTCGAAAGTTTTTTGTGGCACCACAACTTTGTCAACCATATTTGGCAAAGCATGTATATGGTGACCAAATATATATATTTTTTAGTAATAAAATTTAGGTTTAATAGTATTTTTGGTTTTTAAAGTATGTATTTTTTATCAGTTTGATCCTCATTGTATAAATTTTTTAATTTAGCCTCTAAAATATTCAATTCGTGTAATTTTGGTCCCTAATTAGACAATCCGTCAAGTTTTTTGATGGAAGTGACCACATGTCATTTTTTAGACGATATCACGTCCCCAACATGTGATCGTTCTGTCAAAAACTTAATTGTCCGTTTATGTAGAGATTTAAAATGACACGAATTAAATATTTTAGGGATTAAATTGATAAAATTGATAGAATTACGACTAAACTAACAAAAAAATGTATACTTTTGGTATTAAAAGTGCTATTATTCCTAAAATTTAAAAATTTGTCACAAAAAATGACCTTTTAGCAACAAATTTTTTGGAATGCCTTTTCTACTGTGGCCGAACAACTACTTGATCTATCAGAAAGATGACATCTCTCTCTCTCTCTCTCTCTCTCTCTCTCTCTCTCTCTCTCTCCACATGGAGTCACATGAATTTATACAAACAAAGGTTTTCACATGGCTGCCGACGTTGACACTGTCATAGTAACATGGCTTATATGTGTGTATGTGTGCGCGTGCGTGTGTCTTCAGGTCTAGAACTAGAGGTTGAAGCAGAAAAACACAGAGGACCCACGTCTCCATTGCCATGAAATTTTCAGAACCCCCTAAAGTCCACGGACCTTTGTTTTGTTCATTTACACTTGGCTGCTACAATGAGTTTCAAATATGATATGGCATTCTCACCAAATTCTTGGATCAGATCTTGGACTGTAGTGTTAAAATATATATCCACATGGGTAGGGTCTCATATCATCTGCTGGTGCATGTCTTCTTTTTCCTGTAGCAGGTGTTCTTGAGATTATATAATATTTATTTGCCCATTTTTCCAATTTTCTTTGTTTATATAATCTTATCTAGGTGCAGTGGGAGAAAGTGTCCTAGGTTGGGACCGTTGGGTAGCCCTGTCAAAATATGCATGCTTGACTGGTTGTAGATTCATTCCCTATGAAGGGATGGGAGGGAATATTTTTTATGGAATGTATGTTGGTACGTCTTGACGGTGGGTCTTGGTTGTGTTCCGCTGTGTTCTACACGTCAAGGATGTGAATCGTAAAGATAATCTCTATATACAAGAATATAACCCCGTAATAACGAGAGTTTCGGTCACAAAACCACTATTCTTGTCTCTAATTACTTGGATATTGATAACCCACTAACATAAAGAGTCAATGCATAAAATAAAATATAAATTCTCAATGATAAAAATACTAGTTTATTTTTTTTCAACAATAAAACCCACAAATTGAGCATGAATAGTTAGAACACAAGTAAATATAACCGCCTGGCTTCCACTCAAAAATCCATACTAGAGTACTAGTTTAAGTAGGCCAAGTTTTTCCATAAGATTACTTTTGTTTATCCATTATTTATCTATTAGGCCAATCCTTATTACAACCCTTTAAATGAAACAGAGAATATTGATTATACCGTATTTATATATAGTTGAGGTTACAACCTATTAGATCCACCTTATCACCTCCATAACTAACTTTCAGATAGAAATCGGTTGTCCCGGTTATCCAACGTGGCCAAGTCTCAACCACATGATTTATCGGTACCGTACCGACAAAATAAAAATCGACACCAACAACTTAGCCCGTCTAGCTAGAGAAAATATTTTCTTTGGGAAGGTTTTAATAAAGAACTTTGATATTATAAGTTTTAGCAATAATAGGCCATCAATGAATGCATTACTTATAACTAAACCAGATGACTCAGTGAAAGCATCAATGCATCAACGAGGAAGTAAAACGAAAATTGGAACTAGATCCATGCACGGCGGAGGTAGTACATTAGTACAGGCTCATCTGGGTTATCTTTAGTCACGTAATTACTGTCTAAGTGATATTATATAAAAAAAACTAGTTATTTCCCGTACATGAAGGCACGCAGTAATAAAAAAATGGTCAACAATAAATATATTTGTATTTATACTTAAAATCAAATCACAAACATAGAGGAGAGAGAAAGAAATTTAAGCACCGATTATAGTGGAGGTGAGCGGTGGTAGTGAGGGTGGGTAGCGGTGGTTGTGGTGGAAAAACAGTGATGATTGTGGTGGGTGACGATGATCATAGTGGTGGTGGCAACTGTGGGTTGCAACGATGATGGTGGTGGTGAGTTTTGGGTGACGATGGTGGTAGTGGCAGTCATGGGTGATGACGGTTGTGGTGGTGGGTGTGTGTAGTGGTAGGCGACGGTGATTGAGGTTGGCAGTGATGGTGGTGGGCGACGATGATGGTGGGACGACGATGGTAGTGCTGGTGATGACGATGGTGGTGGTAGGCGCCGACAGGTACTTATGAGTGACAGTGTGATGGGTTGTGACGAATGGTGGTGGTGGTAGGTGTGGTGGGGGATTGGTGACAGTGGGTGGCTATATTAGTGGGCGATGACAGGTGGTGGTGGTCGGTGTGGTGAGGGTGAGTAACTTTGGCTGGCGGCGATGATGGGTGACGACAGGTGGTGGTGGGTGACAATGGACAACAATGGTGGTGGGGTGGCGGCGGTGGTGGGCAGGTGGAGGTGGTTATAGTGGGGATGGTGGTGGTTGTGGTTGTGGTTGTGGTTGTGGTGGTGGTGGTGGTGGTAGGGTGGTGGCAGCGGTGGTGATGGTGGGGGTGGGGGTGGGGGTGGTGGTGGTGGTAGTGGTGACGGTGGTGGGGCGGTGGTTGTAGGGTGACGACAGTGGTGGTGGCGATGACGATGACGATGGTGGTTGTTGTGGTAAAGGTGGTGACGGTGGTCATGGTGGTGATAATGGTGATGGTGATGGTGATGGGGGTGGTGGTGGGACAGTGATGGTGGTGGTTGGGGGTAGTGGTGGTAATAGGGTTACAGTGGTGATTAAGGTGGTGGCGCGGTGGGAGTGGTGATGGTGGTGCGCTTCAAAATACTAAATTTTTTTTAAAGTACTTAAGTTCTAAAAACACTTTTAAAAATTCACCTCAAATACACCATTAAAAATCTATTTTCTCTATTAAATTTGGAGTAATAATATTAGTCGTCGAATTAACTTTAAAATAAAATTTAAAGAGATCTCAATCGCGAAAAGCAAAATTCATTTTATTTATTTTTTGATATTTGAATTATATTGTATTTTATTATATAGATAATTAATAAATCATAACAAAATTCAATTATTCAATGAATTATTTTTTAAATAAATAATAATACAGCTATTAGTGATGACATGAGATCAATGTTATCAGAACTGGTCCGGTCATCGAACTGGCTAGGGGACTGGGTCAATGGTTCACTGGTTCAACCGGTGGGTCACTGGTCGGACCGGCCATATAATAAAAAAATAAAAAATATATACAATAATTATAAAACATAATAATTTAACTAAAAAATATAAAATATGTCTAAAATACATACAATTTGTCATAAAATTAATGAAGTTAAATAAAAGAAACACCTGAGCCAAATATCAAAGTTGAACTTTAAAGCTTCAATCCAAGTACATAACATAAAAATCATTCCAAGTCCAAATATAATAGTGTACAAGTGTAGCCTTATGCATAGCCCCCAACTTTGCACAGGCATTAACAACATTCACCATTGCTACCTTATCTGGTACAACCCCTTCGTCCCTCATCTAATCAAACAAACCCAACGCCGTGTTAGCATTCCCACACTCAATATAGCCCCCAATCATGACAGTCCAAGTCACAAGGTCCCTATTGAGCATTTTATCAAACAACTGCTTCGCATCATCAATAACCTTACATTTTGCATACATGTCTACCAAAGCCGCGGACACAAAACGATCCGAATGCAATCAAAGAAACTCTGAGATTACAGATTAAACCCAAATCAAGAAAAACTTGCCTGAGTTCGCTGGTGCAGTGGCTGATCGATCGCAGTGGTTGATCGATCGCAGTCACCTGAGTTCGCTGGAGCTGGAGTCGCCTAGTCGCCGATCGATGATCGCAGTGGCTGAAGCTGAAGCTGGAGTCGCCTGGTCGCTGGAGCCTTGGAGTTGGTGGTCAGGTGGTGCCTTCTTCTGGACGACTGCAGTTATGCAATTTAGGGGTTGGGGCAATAAAAATATCCAGAAGGCTGAGATTTTGAGTTTATGTAATTTAATTTTTAATTTGGCATTGACCCGTCCGATTTTTTTAAAACCCGCCGGTTCACGATTTTTTACAAGAACCGTCCGATTTTTCGGTTTTTAGCTGGTTCACTTCCTTAAGCGGTCCAACTATAGAACCGGACCGGCTAAGGTCCCGGTTCACGGTTGAACGGGTCCGACCGGCCGGCCCGGTCCGGTTCTGATAACACTGCATGAGATTAATATTTTTTCTCCCAGATGTGGGCGGCCCTATAAGAGCAATGCTACAAGGACTTTATTTTGGGACCTTATTTGGGGACCTAATGATGTGATTTCAATGCAACCATTGGATTAGTTGTGAGTTTCAATGTTAGATGAAGCCCACAATCAATCAAATGGTTGTACATCATTATGTCTCTAAATAAGGTCCCCAAATTAGGTTCAAATAGCATTTTCCGCCCTATAAATGCACATGTCGGGCATACTGAGACATGCACATGCCCTACACAAACTTTACCTTTTTATTTTTTTATTTTTTATTTTTTATTTTTTTGGGACTTGTTTGTGCTACCTTTGATGTTTTTCTTTTTCTTCTTGTTATAACCTCATTATCATGCTTAGCCTAAAGGTTGACAACATGATTAGATCTAGTAAAGTTAGCTTCATTATTGGGAGAATCTCACTTTATATCTCAATTAGCTTTAAGATTTTTATTTTAAAAAAGGAAAAAAGAAAAAAGAGGTACAGTACACCCTTGATCATGTGACATTTTCATATTACTTGGGGATGACAATTTTAACATCAATTGTTAACTTTGATATGAAATTAGTCTAAAGTTTTTTTCTATTTTTTTTTTCCCGCTGATTGTCTAATATTAATTTAGTTATAAAGAGTTTAGATATAATCAGGTTGTTCAATCAGACTTGTCTAATAAATGAGCCAACACGAGACAAAATTAATACAACACGGATTTAATTATACATGACTATAAATGATTTGCCTATAAGTTAAATAAATTTTGACATGTTATAATTTTAACGAGAAATAAATAAATGAAAAAATACTATTGATTTATAAAATTTTAGGAAAATACCTTGCATCTCAAATGATATTTCAATTGAATAAAAATCATTGAATAAATGGTCTCATTGAAAAAGTTAGGATCTCGACTGATTTAGAATCCCAAATTTGGGATCTTAGCATTGTTCAATGTTTTAACTTTTAAGCTCCAGCCCATCCACAAACTAGGAGATCTTGTCCAAAACAGTAGGCCCACCCACCAGCTAATCTTTCTTGATCAAAAATGATTCCACAAATCAACGGCTATGATTTATTTATGATAGATCTTAGGCAATGATTAACACCTTTCCTTCCTTCAATACCTTGCTTTTCACACATAAAAGTACAGCACACTGGAAAGTCAAACAGTTTGTAACATGAAATGTGGACTCCCACAAGAGTCGGTGATCTATCATCTCTGAACCCTCCTCTTCCTCTTTTAACCGTCCGATCAAAATATCAATCCCACGGCCAACCCATAATATTCTATACGTCAGAAACAGACAAAAAGATGAACAAATGCACATGATTAATGACGGATTTTTTTTTTTTTAAGTCCCACTTTATTTATTTATTTATTTTTTTCAACGATAAAAAATGTTTAAATTAACTTACATGTATCCCGTCTAATTTTCTCTAATTCTAATTAAAGACAAGTCATTCACGTAATCTGATCCGAAAGAGTTGTCACACTCACTAGATGAGATTTAAACATTTGATAGACTTGATTTTTTCGCCAATAAACTTTAAAATTTACGGGTTGAAATCTTGTCGTTTTTGCCTGACAAAAAAAACTAAATTTATTTTTTTTTTTCCTTAAAAAAACTTGAATTTCACTCTGTATGGTATACTCTTAACTACCACTTCAAGTATATTTCAGTTTTCGAAGTCTCATCTTCAAAGCAAAGAAGAGATTCCTCTAATAAACTTCACTAATTTCAGTTCTCACGTTGATTCAAACACACTAAATGCGAATCGTTCCCTTCCACTTGTTCCTCTCTCTTCCGATCTCTCTATCTGGTAATTTCTCTCTCTACAAACTTATTTCTCTCTGTATTGTATACATCGATGATTTTCATGATTACATCTAATGTGAATTTTGATGGAGTGTTTATATAAAGATTTGGTCGTTAATTTCAATGCTTCGGTGTTTTTGGAAGATTGTTTTGGTTACTGCAGGTAATGCTTGATTTGCCTACAGCTTAATCATGGCAGGCGAAATTGAGGAACCTTTTAGACTTGGTTTTCAGGTACTCTTAACAACTGTCATCATCTTCATTATCATCATGATTGTAGTTATTTTCAAGTTTGTTTAATCTGTGGATCTATATTTGATATGGATCATGAATGATCTACGTTCTTTGATTTGTTACTGTGATTTGTATTTTCAAGTGTTTTGGCGCAAATTTGATTATGGTTTTGGGGGGGGGGGGGAGGGGGATTTATGGTTGTGGAGCGGGTACCCTTGCGAAGTCCATAGTTGCATTTTGGACAACAGTCCCAAAAAAGGAGTTGTTTTCAAGTTGTCCTTGCTTACTTGTAGGACTTTGTTCCCCTTGTTTATGGATCCATATTACTTTGCGTCTGTCAGATGTTGTGTTTTTAGCTTCGGGAGGTCAAAGTTGCATCTTTGATAAACTATACATTTTTCTCAGGATAATACTTTACGCATGCTTTACAATCTCATTGCTCGGATTGTAATTTTGTAATTGCCTGCTTGAAAATCATAGTAGGTCATTTGTTGATGTAAATAGTACCAACAATGGAACTGTATATTGTCATTTGGAATTTATTCTGAACTTCTGCTGATTTTCTGGACATAATTCAGTGTAGGCATTATGCTTGTGATCAATGTGCTGTCCCTCTTCATGGTGTTTTGGTGGTTCTCTTATTACGTTTTAACGTCTACTATCTTAAAAATGCGCAGATGGAATCTCTTCACTCTGGCTCTATCTCATTTGGAAGGTTTGAAGCCGAATCCCTGAGTTGGGAAAGGAGGTCGTCCTTCTCACATAATAGGTATCTTGAAGAGGTTGAGAAATACTCAAAACCAGGTTCAGTTACCGAGATGAAAGCATATTTTGAGGCTCACTTTAAGAAGAAAGCCCTTCTGAGCCAGAGTTCATCCGAGTGTCAAAATGGGACAGAATACCAAACTAGTGAAAATGACATCTCAGAAAACATGCATAATGGGGATGAATTTGAGCATCTTAATCGGTGTAGCCATTCTGCATGCTTTGACAAGAGTCATGCTCACTCGGAATATGGCAAAGATTATGAAATAGCGAACTATGAAAAAGAGAGGGGAGTTCTATATTCTGAACCTCAGGTTGAAGCTGGTATCTGTGGTGCTGATGTTGCGGACACAGTTTCTGAACATGTCATTGAAGTAGCAGAACAAAATGAAACTGGAAATTTCCTTTTAAGCAATACTGAACAAGAAAAAGAAGTAAAAGAGAGCACTGATGGTGAAGAACTATATGTAAATGCGACATGTGAAGCCATTATTCCACCCCCTAATAGTTGCACAAGTGATACAGAAGAAACTGCTTGCTCGGGACATGAACAAAATCCTTCTCTGAAGGTGCATCTTATTTTCTAGTTTTTTGAGTAACAGATTTTGTCTTCTATAGTTACTTGGTAATCAGAACCTTGAGAATAATCATGTGTAGATATTATTGAGATAAGTCCTTTGATTTTATTTTATTTTCTGTATGCTGGTATTTTGTGCTTATATACAACTGGAATGTTTTCAGCATTTATATCTTGTGCTTTGATTTACACTGCTTGGTGTGATTAATATAGGTTAAGACTTCTTCAGAAACCCAAGTTACACAAACCAGATTGAAGTCTCAGGTCATTGTTGAACAGGTTCAGAGAAACATATCAAGTGAAGCACATACCAAGGTTGCTAGAAGACCTGATAGAAATGAAAGAGGAGGTTCATTTATAACAAAACCAGAAAAGAAATTAGCCCAAACTGCCGCACCAAACACACGATCAATGCGCAAAACTTCAAAACCAGAGGTACCTGGTGGTCATGTAGATACCATTGCAATAGGAAATCAATTATGAAAACAAAATAAAAAAATTGGTTACCCTGTTTGATGTGCAGAACCCTCATGTTATTTATTTGTAATAGCATACTATTATTTACAAAATACTCCTGGTTTTGTAATTTTAACATCCCAATTAGTTACTAATTAGTCTTTTTTCTTTTTTTGTGCAGGAGTCTAATAGTACAAAGGCAAAATTAACTCGTGAGAACAAAAGGTACCAATGATTTCTGATTTCTGCTACTGAAAAATTTATACCATCCACTGTTAGGGCCTCAAGGCACTTTTCTTGATGTACTAGCTCTAGAATTGCATCAAGGGCACAAAAAGGTGGTGAAATGCAGTCTTCTGCAAGTGAGAAGACCATTCCGGTAGCATGTCAAACTTCCAGCAGGTTTTTAAGGGACAACATCATTAACAGTTCATTGCAAAAGTTTTTTGATTTTCAGATGCTCATATCTAGTTGCTATTATCTAGGCCCAAGCAGACTGTAAGTTCAACTAAGACAGCCGTGAAGCAGAGTGTTCCAGTTTTCAACTTTAAGAGCAATGGACGAGCCGAGAGAAAGAAAGAGGCACGGCAGCATCCTGTTCCTTCAATTATAATTCCGTTTGAGATTAAGAATTCAGATCCAGGTCCTAATTTTTTTTTTGTTATTTCCCATCTTTTACTGCAGTTCTCTTTGAAGTTGGAAGAAAAAATGCACGCTAAGGAGTCTCAGATGAATAAAGTCCAAGCAAAAACATTGGTATATGAACCCTCTATGCAATTCATATTTATTGTCAAACTCCAAAATATACAAGTGATTACTTGTGGGGAAGCTCTTTTGAATTCTTCTTGAATTGTTGAATTGCATTTCTTTCTTATCCCCAAGTTGCAATATTTCTCTAATTTTCTATCCTAATAAAGTAAAGCTGCTAAAGCTAGCAGAAGAAATGTTGACACATAAGTTGTTTTGAGCAATTGTTGGACAGGACTGAACTCAAATTGAATCAATGAGCAGGTTTTGAAGTCTGCATTATTTTTGTCATGCACTCCCTCACGGTTGTTCAGGTCTTTTAAAGATTCTTGTTTGCGCCAACTATTGGTATCCACAGGAAGAAAGAGAAGCTGAGGTTAAACAAGTCCGCAGAAGCCTTAATTTTAAAGCAACACCTATGCCTTCTTTCTATCGTGAAGCTGTACATGGATCAGATAAGAACAAGGTGCGTCGCTGCTCTGGATACACTGCCCCCCTTTTGATGTATAATTGTTCCAAAATCAGAACCTATGGCTCCATTTCTTCATTATCATATTGTGCTATCCATCTTTTCTTTATTCGGTGTGTGTCTGTGTGCTACTCGTTATAAATACGAGGATGCTTGGTGGTTACTGCATCACATTTTAAGGGTAATTTGGTTTTGACTTTCAAGAATGTGCAATTTGATGTGCTACCCATTAAGTTGCTTGGGGACTTCTTATTTTTCATATAGTCTATCCATTGTTCTCTTTCTTCTTCCCAATTGAAATTCTTTAAGTAGTTGAATAAGTTCTATGAAAGGAACATAGGAGGAATATCAGGATCTCAAAGACGAAGTTGGTTCAGTCAGAAGCTACAACATCATTATGAGAGCTGATGGGGCTTGACAGCTGAGCTTTGAGAACGAATAACTATTAGCAATTCTTCGTATCCTCCCCCCAATGAACATATATAGAATCCCCAAGGATCGAGGGCCGCCTTTCTTTCAAGTCTGGTTCACCACCGGGGGTTCCTAGCGGGGTGGAACTCGAACTTCGAACAGTTGTTATTTGCTTCCTAGTGGTTAGAGTATATGAATCCTGTAATTCTCAGATGGTAGGTTGCTCTCCTACCTATCCTTGTATGACTTTTGTAAGACTTAGTAATGTTTTTTATTTTCTAATGCTAGAGTAGCTGAAAATCTTTTTGAAAAGATTAAATATCATTGCAAGTTTGCTGTTAGACATGGCCAGAAAATAGGAATCCTGGAAATGAAAAAGGATATTGAGATTGACAAGTGAAATGACTAGACCATTGAAACCTATGTTCCCTTTCTTCATGTTGGCAAAGGGTGCTCTTTTCTGGAGGTTCTTTATTTGAGTATCATTACCTTCTGAAATTCTGTAGTCATCCACGTTGATGTCCATTAATACAAGGCTATCCTTGAGTTTTAGTGTTCAAAATATTTAGTTAGAATCCTGTCTATTAGCTTAAGGTCTTAGAACAGTTGGTCAGTAAGGATTATCATATACTGGTCCAAAACTCTCACGTTCGACTATTATATAAATATAAGTCTGTTAATCTGTCCCTTCTGATATTGGTTGAAATATGTTGTTGTCTTGTTGCCTATTTGTTGACCTTGCTCATCCAATTTTTATACTGGCATCTGAGGTAGTTACTTCCCTCCATTATGAATTTTTTTTCCTATTTAGTCTGACTGGTCTTTCTTTTTCCCCTTCTTTTTGTTGAAGCAGAAAACAGTCTTTCCATTTCTTGCTACGTACTATACTCAAAAAAAACTTCCAATATGTAAATCCAAACCAAACCATGACGTGGGAACATTATTTTTGTTTCAGGCTGGATCATGTAACACCAAATCACTCAAAGCACAATGCAAGGCTTCAAGTTCAAGTGCTGGAGTGATCATTGGGGTGTCCGATTGCAGTTCACCTGTGCCTTTCATTGGAGATGCAAGCACTTCAACTCGAGCAACCCACAAAAAACATCCTCCATGTGCAGAAATGAATAATGTGGTAGTTGGGAAGAAAGAGCTGGAAAAGGCAAGGAATACGACGCTACCGAAACATAGAGTATCAGATTGCAGCAAGGTCACAAAAAGCCACACTGGTGAGGGGAATCAGAAAGTGGGAACTGGAAGACGTAGAAACGACATGGTAAGGAAGGATATGAAAACCACTGGCATGGAATGTTCAGGAAGGGGTAATGTAGCAGTTGGTGTTGCCTCCTGAACAATGAAACAAGTATTTCCCTGGTCCACCAATTCACATTCTCCTGTAGACTAAAACACTAACCACACGGCGTTACCAAAATGCAGTTGAAGAGAAGCACAACGCAGATCTTATGATGCCCGGTCCGTGTCATCTGCTTTCATTAATTGTGGACAAATCACTGCAATTGTCCATGAGGTTAGTAACTCCCTTATGCTATGCAGCTTGTAATATATTATGTTCTCAGGCAGAAAATAATAATGAATCGGTCTCAAGGAACTCTTGCAATTGCAAATCTTTCTATCCTGTCTATGGGACGGTATTGACAAATTAAACATCAGTGAGTAATTTATCAGGCCAACTTGATATCGTATCTGTCAATAATTGATTTGTATTAAGCATTGTGAGGTGGCTAATTTGTGCCTTTCCCTTCCCCCTTTTGCTATTAGTAGTAAAAGAGGTGTCTGATCTGCCAAAGTAGAATTCAACAGCTTGCTTGTCTGATGAAGAGATGAACATTTTCAAAGTTAAGACTATTCAAAACCAGGGTAGTGGCTAGTTTTTTTTTTGGTTGTAATATAAATAAAAAAGGGAGGGGTGACGAGTAGGTAGTATAACAACCCTGGGTGTAACCATGAGAGTTCTCTCACTGTAGAATGTTCGGTTTGAATCATAATTATTAACCCGGAAGGGCAGCCCGTCACTATAGCACCACTAAAGTCAAAGCAACAAATGGCGTAGTTTCCGTGAATCGAACCTTGCTTGATAACCATATGAGAGTCAAGGATGAGCATGACTTACTACTAAACTACCAACTCGGGTGATGGGTAGAGGCTAGTTTAATGTGGGACATTGTTTCAACCCTTTACCAGCACTATGTTCCGAATGATAATCTGACTACAATGTTGGGCCAGGCCAGCTAAATCGGAAATTTTTGAGGTGGTGCTAATACTGGTTGGACCAAGCTTTTTTATTGATCATCTGTTAATCAAAAATCATGACCAGCCGGACTTTATTGCATTGATTTGAATGAGATTGACTTCAAAATCCAATCCAGACCAATCAATACGCCCTGGTAGGTCCTAGTGAGTTCGATTGGGTCAATCCTACTTAGTCTATCATCTTTCTCAATTTTTAATATGAGGTATCTTTTCATTTTAGAATTTTGGAAATGCCAATGTGGCGGGCCACAGGTTGCTTTCCTAGATCTGGACTGGACCTATCCTATCCTATCCTATCCTATCCATTGGGCCAAAAAAGAAGGCAGACACCCTTACTACATATCCGGCTTTAGAAGCAGACAAGTGGTTTTAAAATTCAATTCAATCTCAATTATTATTATTATTATTATTATTATTATATCAAACAAGAAAATATCCAACTACCGAAAAGACATCAAACACTCTTGGGGCATCATAATCTCGGATTCGGATCCCCTCCATTATCTCTTCCCTTCAATTTTCTTTAATACAGTGTTAAATGAGTGACATGTGTAAAATTTTAAATTTTAATGGATAAGATTTTTTTCTTGTGAGAAAATTCCTTAGTAATGGTTAACACGCCAACAATAATAAAATGAATGAAAAAAAATCTTGTCCATTAAAATTTAAAATTTTACATATGTCACTTATCTAGCACTGCATTAAAGAGAATTAAAGTGAATGGCCAGTTAGGCTGTCATTTCAGTAGGCCAAGCATTTCAAGTAGAATATTCATTATTCTGGCTTGGAAATCAATGTTAAATCATGGATGGGTTGAATTGGTGATTTTCTTCTCTTCTTTTTCAACATTAAAGACTATTGGACTTGACTACGGTGCCCAATAACAAAATTCGGTTCCATATCTTCAAATTTTAGGTATTTTTATAATAAAAAAGTTTATCATTTTCGTGGATGATTTATTATTTTTGTGAGTATTTTTATTATTTTTATGAGTATTTTTATCACTGTTGTAATAACAATTTTTATCTTTTTTGGTACAATTGTGGGTAATTTATTATTTTTGTGGGTATTTTTACCACTATTATGAGTGTTTTTATAACTGTTGTGATAATTATTTTTACATTTTTTTTCGATACCATAATAGTGATAAAAACATTTACAATAATGATAAAAATACTCACAAAAATGATAAATGTCAGTACAGTACTGATTTTTTTTTTTTAATACCGTAGAGAACTCCAAGACTTCAAAGTTATTAGAGTAATACTATTTGGACCTAAAAATCTGACCTAATTTACTGACATAATGATGTGACTTCATAAAAATTATTAGATCAACACCAAATTTCAATGTTTGATGGAGTCTACAGTGAATCCAAAAGTCATAGTGAATTAGATCAGCAAATTATGTCAGTAAATTAGGTCCCAATAATATTGCTCAAGTTATTAATCATGGTGTTTTCCACATGAGAAATACTATGTAACTCAAATCTGCATCCCAAATTTGCATCACAAATGAAGGGAACCATTGGATGAGTGGGTCTCATAAACTTTTTTAAATAGGACTCACTGATCCAACGGTCTTCCTTCATGTGGGATACAAATTTGGAATGCAGATTTAGGTTATATAACATTGCTCTTTCCACATATATTAAAATTTAAGCAAGTTCATTATGCTAAAAGAATTTATATTGGGAACAATTAATAACCACATATGGTTAAGTTTTAGACAAATAACAACTACATTACTCAACGACATACTTTGGTATATAAAAAATAAAATTCGATTATATGTGTAATATTATATGATCATTTATGCTTTTCACACCGAATAACACAGCCAAAAAAACTAAGTATCGGATATTTTCCATTATTAGAATTAAATGATTCAAGGGTAAATGATTAAATTCAATAAAAAAATAGAAACAATTAGAAATTCCGACCATCTTTTTATGTTTCATTAGTGGGTGACTCTAGATATATACAAGAAATATACATGTCATTTTTTTATCATTTTTGAAGAAAATGAATTCGACATGCTCGACTCGAACTCGTTCGATTATCGATTCTAATTATATGTGTGTATCAGTGTGTATATATATATATATGGTGGAGAAAAAACTTAAAATCATGAATGTTCCTAGAACCCTCCAGTCACCCTAATAATAGTCCTCATAACCATCCAAACAGTGACCAAAAGTATACATAATCAGCCAAACGGATGATGCAATTGCAAGCAAATGGTTACAAAATTATAATTAAGCGGCTAAGGCTAAAAACGTCTATACATTACCAAACGTAAATGTCAAGACTCGGGGCCATCAACATCATCATCATCTCCACAAACCCTTCACCTATCTCTCTGTCTCTCTCTTCACTACCATTTTTGCTCCTTGCAATAAAGACAACACTTTTCCCTTCCTTACCTGCATTTCCGAACAACAACTTTCCTTCCAAACAGAACCCTAATTGATTACATGAAAATTTATGCCGACTTAAAGGAAAACAGAAAAGAAAAGAAAAACAACTAAAAGGGTTGTGGTGATCATGGCCATGGATCCTTTGAGAGCTGTTGAAGAAGACACATTAGACTGATGAGGAGGCTTCCTGTAATAATATGGAAACCAGGGCACTATAGGGTCTGGAGGAGGAGGAGCTGAACCAACGGAAACAGGTGGTGGAGGGTTGGAAGGGAAATACCCTTCTGGTGGAGAGAGAAACGCTGGAGGAGTGAAAGACCCTGGTGGTGTTGTGGTGGTTGATGGGGTGTTTCCGGTGCCGGTCGGTGGAGGATAACATGGATAGGGGCACTCTTGGGACATGGTATTTGGCAGAGAGTTGAGAAGTATGGAGAGAGAAAGGAGGGAGGAGAGTATTTGGTTGAGTTTTGAGGCCATGGTGGTGGAAGAGGTGTGTGAGAGGAAGGGAAATGAAATGAAATGAAATGATGAGGAAGAAAGAAGTGGGGTACAAAAAGGAGATGGTTGACTGAGTTTTGGGGTGTGGTGGGTGTGGGTGGACCAATTAGAAGAATTTGAGTGTTTTTGTCATGGTTCAACAAACAAAAGGGGCCTGACCAAAAAAAAAAAAAAACAAACAAAAGGGGCCAAGGTGATAGGATAGAGAAAAGAATCATTTAGGCTACTATCGAATGTCTTTTTGTTACCAATCAATTATGCAAACGGCTGGTAATTTTCAATTCAAATACTTTATTGGATATTAAATGTGATATAAAATAATTAATATGAGTTTTAGTTTATGAGTTTTAGTCATAACTGTAATTAATCCATCAAATTTATCTATGAAATGGGTTGAATCGAATTCAATTATATGTTACATGAATTTAATTTCTTTTAATTTAATACGATATGGATCGCACTATATACAAATGTATATAGATCGTATATAAGTTTGTTAAATTGTATTATGATATGCTTAAACACGATATGAACATGATATAACACCATAACTAATTCTAGTCACACATGTCTACCATGGAGGACAGGTGGGAGTAGTGGCATGGTATTTTTTTTGTTATAAGTTTGTGCCGACTATTTTGTCGAGCTCTTAAATTAGTCACCGTAGTTCGAATTAGTTTAATGACATGTTCCATAATGAATAAGAGTGACTGACTCTTAGGGGTATAAAAAATATCGAACATGAGATATCTTATTTATAAGAGGACATATTTGACTACTAGACCACTATAAGGGTGAGTAGTGGCATGGTTGGCTTGTTTCCAAAAAACAAAAAGCTCAAGTTCAAGTCATTTGATATTTGAGGTGAGGAGAGTGGGGTTGTGTCGGTGCCAAGTTTTAAAAATTTCTCAATGAATCTCAATTCTTGCAGTTCTCAAGTTTTTTGCATTGTTACCCCCAAAGTTTAGAAAATTCTTTTGTTAATTGGACAGCAAAAAAAACAAAAGAGTAATATTATACTGACAAAAATAAAAGACTAAAATTATTTGGATTCCATTTATTGTAGTTTACTTCTTCCTTCTGGAGAGTATATAGAAAAATAGGTAGTATTCTCGGGTTGTATTCGAGCAACCAAATACCTTAACCCGAGTATGTACCCGACTAACTACATACCATGACCCATTTTCCAACTTTTTGCTGGGTATATTTTCGTTTGCCCCAATGCCTCTTATTAATGAGTAACATAGAAATGGTTGGAACTCTTACCAGTGAATGCCTAATTTCTTGTATATATACTCGAGATTTGCAAATACTCAATGATAATGGTTCCTTGAAAGGTCCTATATGGTTGAACTGTCATTTTTACATTGATTAATGCCTTTGTAATAATTTTTCAAAAATACTATGTGAAGCAAACTTATAGATCTAATTTACCGCCGCTTTCATATTCCTAACGAATCCTATCTAATATCAAGACTTACTATTCATTCAACAATAATAATAATTAAATTAATAAATTATTTCTAAATGTAATTATTTCAGATGACTATTTTTTATTGTGTATGTGTGTTGGGTGGGGGGGGGGGGGGGGGGGGGGGTGCATATGGGTATGGCCAAGATGTAGACTAGGGGAATGATATAGCAGAGAATGAGTGGAGGTTGCTGGTGAAGTGTCCATTTGCTGATTTAATTTAGAAGTTTCGTTTTTTGTATGTCATTTATTACAAGGTTGACTCAGAGTCCAAAAGTGATTGATTATTCTACACGGCAATAAGAAAAATTATTGAAGGACAGGTAGGGTAAGTGATTGAGATGCCTAACTATTGTGACTATTTATGTGTTAAACAGTTTCCTACTACAAACTAAAAGAAGTCTTAACCGATTCAAATACTAATTTTGTCACCTACCAATTGACTTTAAGGCACATTTAGAATCCTATTGTGAGTTCCTATATTTTTCTATTGTTGTAAGCTAACGAATTGATTCGATTCAAATTCGAATATAATTTATAAAATTGGGTCAAATTTCGCTTGGTATATTTCAGGGATTTGGTTTTCTCGATCATCATTCATCTAATATGGGTGAGAGATCTAATTGAATACAATAAATCTCACTTGTATGTATTTAAGTATTCAACTATTGACTTTTTCTTTTCTTTTTTTATTTATTTATTTTTTTTTTGCTTTAACTGGTAATCAAGTATTGAGTGAATCGAAGAAAACTAATACAAGAGTGAGTATGGATCACTCCAGAACTGGGTCAATTTGGAATTGTAATATTAAAATGAGTAATGTTATTAAAATTTAAAAAATTGACCTAATTTATTAACATAATTTATTTTTTTATTTCAACGGTCAGGGGTGTTTGAGCCAACTTATGCATATATTAATTAATCACCTCTCCGGTCTAGTCAAACACAAGTCATTCATGCCGGGCTTAGCTGTAAGGGGTTATCAAGTTTCAAACTTAGGAAATCTTGGTATACAATCTGTTTCTACTACCATTTAAGTTACCCCTCGATATTTTAATTGATATGATTATGTGACAAGTTATAGAGTTTCAATAAAGAAGTTCAATAATTACCGTGACAATAATTCTATTGGACTATATCACTGTCACATCATTAGTTCAATTAATTAAGTCAATTTTTTAGGTCCCGATAATACCACTCAATTAAAATTAGGTGGACCCCGTTCACCTAAATTAGGTTTTGTTGGTAAAAAGTTGTCTAATTTATTAACTTCCTTGTAGTAAAAAACACTAAACATGGATTGTGGCAGTGGTTATAACTACCAATGCTTCTACCGATTTAAACACAAACAACTATTTTTTGGTTCATTTGATTTCTAAATCACCAACGAATTAATATAAATATCTTGTTCAAGAGTCCAAACAATGTCTCACCCACCAAATAAGACCCAAAAGGGGTTAGGTCCTTATGATCTAGATAACTCTCTCTCTTCTTTGATTATTTATTTATTATTTTGGGGGGACTATGGATTACTATATTAACTTGAAAAATAATTAAAAAAAAATCCTCTTTTAATAAGTACTTTGGGCCAGGCCGTGGCTGTGATTGTGACCGTGATCGTTTGTACTTTAACCCAACACGGCCTGGCCCATTGACTTATCAACCACCCAACCTAGAGAGGAGCACGGGCCGTTAACCTGTGAGTCGGGTCGGAGAGATGCAAGCCCATAAACTTGAAGCTTACCCGAAGACATACTTTTATTTCTTTGTTGGGTGGATGCAATTTCAGTCACATTTGGTCCCCACCTTATAGTACAAAAGCTGGTTTTTAAAATCTTCCATTTGCCTATTTCTTTGTTGGGTGGATGAGCTTTGATATATGTGGGTCAAGTAGTTTGTAATTTGTAGTGGCATGACGTGTGGTGAATTAGAAAATTAGAATCTTAAATATATTAAAAAAATAGTTAATATAAAAAATAAAATAATTAAAAATTCCGTAAAATCCCCTAAAATGAGCTTCATTAGAAAGTAATGAATCCAATTGACCATTTTCAAATTTACGTATCAAAATTATCGCCACCCACATTACATCACACACTGACATGAATCTGAAACGTTACTCGTGTTATCTGATTAACAACTTTTTCAAAGAAAAATTTCTCTTGCCCTACTAGGTGTGTGTGTGTATATATATTATGAATGGACCCTACTAGGTTTATTTGTTGAATGTTACCACCCACCACCAGTTTGTTTAACATCAAAATCAGTTAGTATTCTTTGTTGTCAAGGTAACTACTCATATTAAGTAATAAACACCACCAATGATTCCAACCACGAAAAATTGCACAGGAGAGAGCAACAAACTGGGCCCGGTTGTCATAGCCATCTAACAAATAAACCCACAATGGATCAGACAAAACAGAAATTGTGGGCCCCAACAAAACCTTCTGGCTCTGGGTGTCAAAATGTGGGCCCCAGAGTTTGGTGTAACCGAAGTTGATCTCATCTCTTACCTACTCCTGACAAACTCTGACAATTGGATGATCATTAGAAGAAAAACTTAATCTAAGATAACTCAAGAAGGGTGTAAAATCAATCGTCCTAAATTAAATTTTGAAAATTTTTTAACATCAAACTATAGGGAAAGTCTAAGGTACCAAAGACGATAGTGCACCATCACTTATTACTTTTATGGTAAAATTATAATTCAAAAGAGAGAAGTTATAACTGCTTAAAGGAAGTTCATGATTGATCAAAGAGACCATGATCGATAACAGATACATATGATCGATCATGGACTTCTCCTGTGTAGTTGTAACTTCTCCTTTATAAGTTGTAACTTGACATTTAAAAGTTATAACTTCGTTATCAATTCTAATTTATCATGATCGATTATGACCTTTAAAGGTTGTAACTTACATCTCAAAAAAAATTGTAACTTGACCTTATATGGTGGTAAATTTCGGTACGGTACCGAAGGCGGTACCGTAGCTTTTCCCCAAACTATAAAGACATGTTTGGTATGTGAGTTTGGAGGGGTTTTGGAACATGGTTTTGGGACTAAACCCCCTTAAACCCATGTTTGATAACTATGTATGTAGTCCAGGGTTTGAAATCCGGCCCGGTCATAAAACCCAAGTTCATGGGTTTCATGAAACCCATGGAGGGTGGGTTTCATATGTGGGATTGGAGTTTCACATTCAAATGACATTTACACCCCTCATATATCCATACCCATGTTTGAATTAAATTGGTTAAGAGGCACAATAGTCATTTATATACAAATATATTATCATAATAGTCATATATTTCTACGCATACAAAACATGAGTATGAACAGTATTAAATGTTGAATCACATCTTTAGATTTGGAAGAGTTTCGACAAGCCAATCCAAATCTCTCCAAAAAATCATATCAAACAGGCCCTAAGAGTTTTATCTCTCATGATTTTTTTCGTTCTAATGTGGATAACCTGTCTTTGATCATACTAGAGAAAAAATTAATTAAAGTGCG
The DNA here is from genome assembly GCA_951799425.1 of Ilex aquifolium. Lineage (NCBI taxonomy): Eukaryota > Viridiplantae > Streptophyta > Magnoliopsida > Aquifoliales > Aquifoliaceae > Ilex > Ilex aquifolium. The sequence goes on along the minus strand of OX637397.1, from coordinate 38,888,216 downwards.
CGTAAATTAACTCGAACACCACTGAACATTAAAAAAAAAATCAGGATTCTATCGAAAATTATACATTTTTTAAAGATAAAATAATTGAACATGAATATTTCGGCTTAGTTGCAATTGCACATTTAAAATTATACATTTCATCACTTTTTTATTTTTAACTTTTACTTCATCTGTAACTTATGCTCCGTTTGGTAGGAATGATGGAAAGTAGGAGGGATACACTTTCTATCCTTCAAGGAAGGAAAGTAGGAATGATACAATTTCCTTCATTTGTGTTTGATTGGATGAAAGGAAAATAAAAATGATAAATTTTTTTTTTCTTTGTGCTGGCAAAGATTAGGTGTAACAATCTCGTGTCATGTCAAATTCGTGTTGAGTCATTACAGGTTTGTGTTGAACATTAGTCAAACTTAATTCAATTCATTTAACCAATTGTGTTGTGTCGAGTTGCGAGTTGACATGTTTATTTTATTTTTTATTTTTATTTTTATTTTTTCATTTTTTTTATTATTTTTTTTATTATTTTTTTTTTTGTGCTAATTAAGATTAGGTGTGACAATCGAGTCGTGTCGTGTCAAATTCGTGTTGAGTCATTACGGGTTTGTGTTGAACATTAGTCAAACCTAACTCAATTCATTTAACCAATTGTGTCGTGTCGAGTTGCGAGTTGACCTGTTTATTTTTTATTTTTTTATTTTTTATTTTTTTATTTTTAAAGTTTTAAAAAATATATATATATAAATACATATTTTATCATTGTATTTTTATATGAAATTAATGTATATATTAAAAGATATATAGACAAATAAGATACATCTCAACACAAATAATTAACTTTTCTTCCGATTTTAGAGGGATTGATTTTGGTGAGTTGGAAGGAAAGTTAATCCATCCACTTTTCCATCCTTCTTACTTTCCTTCCTTACAAAACATGATGTTTTATCTATCCCTCCCAGTTTCCATCCTTCTAACTTTTCATCCTTTCATTTTTTCATCGTACCAAACGGAGCATTAATCTCAAAAAAAATATAAATTTCAGTACAATATCGAAATTAATACTGTATTCTTCCTCTCTAATTTGTTGCTCACCCCACAGAATAAAATGCTGAAAACGAAGTACATTGGTACTTTTTTCAGTGAATTAACTACGTGCCTTGGTACTTGATCTTTCGATGCACCCTAAAAAAATTGCACATTATCTTCGCAATTTTCCCATGGGAAACCTGAAAACAATTGCCATGATGTGCTTAGGTTCTTGTCGGACCGGGACAGCGGTTGGATCGTGATAATATTTGACATCTGGTCGGACCGGGACAGCGGGCTTCCAGCCTGGGCCATCGCTCTGTTTGATTATGAGTTGAGTTATTGGGTCGTGACCTGTTAGTAACTATGGTATGTCGTCGTATCACTAGTAATGTTGCGACAGAGAATCACTCAATCAGATTGTTTTATTTCGATACTAAAATCAAAGTAATAAAAAATTATGATTTTGTATTTTTGCTGGTCAATGGGTGGAGCCAAGCGGACAGAGGTGGGTAACAAAGAAGGCCCATCAACCTACTCGTTGGACTAACGGGCCTTCACATGACAGGTCAAGCCGACCCATGAGCAAATAGACTACTAGGCTTCTGGTTCAATCCATGGGTTGTTGGCCTTTTGCGGGTCTTAATCTAACGACATGAAATCATCTCAACCACATAATACGAGCAACGTGACTTCTATTATCATGTATTCTCCAAATTAAAGACAGGCCCCTGAGGTGTTAGGTTCCCTCACCATGTTCCAAGTCATCCTTAAAAACCTTGCAATGTGGGTAGATAATGTTGATTAATGTTCAAGAATAGCCTAGTGATCACTGTCATCATTAACTTCTGCAAAACAGACTGAAAAGGGATTGACCTTGAGCTTAATTTTTTTTTTTTTTTTTTGTGGAAATTTTCAGGCAAAAATTGGATATGAAATGATGGGAAATCACCATCCACAAAAGCTGTCATCTTTCCATAGTTGATTGCCCATCCATTCCATATGATGTGGAAAATTTTCATGACACTTTACTTCATCAAATACTCAATGCTACATTAGTTTTTTTTTTCAAAAATATTGAATTTACTTGAAAAGTCGTACAAGTACTTAAAACTCTTACTTGTAACAGAGTTTGTAACAAGATAAATACTAAATAACCTTATCATACTAGAAGAAAAAACTCTTTTGGCCAGCATTAGCATATGTTCTATAACCTCCCTTGCAACCACCACCCCCAAAAAAAAAAGGAAAAGAAAAAGGAAACACAAAAAAGGTTCCCAAGAGAAAGGTCCCAAAGAGAAAGGGATTGTTATGGTAATCAACCTCAGCAAGCAATGCTTACACATGAAGACAACTCCTAGGCCGCCCTACCAAATTGTGGACCTCAATAAGGCAAATGCCACCATTTTAATTGATACAGCAGTGGAAATACAAGCTGGTGGATAATATGTAACTATCATTTATTAAGGATTGAGTATACAATTCAAAATGCTTCATTATTTGTATATTCTTCCACAATATTCTTTTTTTTTTTTTTTTCAACGGTTAGACGTATCCGGATCAGCTCACGCGCACTTTGATTAATTTCTTCTCCGGTCTGGTTAAAGACAGACCATCAACACCAAAATTAGGGTATTAATAAGAAATAATTCTCTCATGGCCTGACCTAAATGATTGTCAAAATTCAAACTCAGAACGTCTGAATTTACAAGTTCGCATCTGTTACCACTTGAATTACTCTTGATTACTTTTCAATAATATTCATCACTGAATTTGAGAACTAAAGCTTTATAGGTTCACCAATACGGAGACACAGAACACAAGTTTGACTAAGTTTAATCCATTTTTTCATCCATGAAACAAAACAAGAGAAAGAGTGATTAGCAAAACAAGCTAATTAGAGAAGAAGAGAATAATGATTCATTAGGATCAGATCATTCATACTAATCCAAACCCACAAAGAGAAAAAGTAGACGAATTTTATTGAAATTATCAAACATTTTTGAGCATTGAATTTGAGGTAAAGCCAGTACCAACCTAAAGATTAGAATTTTTCTCAATCATAAGATTTTCTTTCCTTTGGAATCTGAAGATCCTCATATTCATAAAAGTATTCCTTCAAGGAAAATTCTGAATCTTAAAGACACAACTCACCACAAAGCTAGCAATCCCAACAGTCCACCACCGATCAAAAGAGGCAGCCCAGAGGAAAAACTCCGGCCGGCACCCGAAAAATATGGGTCTACAGGGTATAAGTTCCCCGGTGGACCGCTTATGTAAATGAACGATGATGGTGGTGGTGGTGGTGGGCAGTATAGGCTTGAAGTTGGAGGCTTCTTGAGAGGCGGTGGTGGCGGTGGCGGAGATGGCGGAGGTGGTGGTGGAGGGGATTGGTAACATGGGTTGTTGCAAGCTGAGCACCCCCCACACTTGTTTCCTGAATCTGATGGCACAGTGTTTTCATCAAGCTTCCTTGGATTCAATCCACTGGTTGGGCCTGCAATAGCAAGAATGAACAGAAATACTGTCAGCCCTCGCAACATTTTGAGCCAGTCACCGGAAATTCTGACTCTTAATAGGTTGATAGAGCTGTTTGGTTTTCTGAATATGATATATGTTTAGTGGGGAGACTTTGGAGAGAAGATGAAGAAGGTCAAGAAGAGGAGGTAGGTCTTTGAGAAAGGGTTGCTTACGTTATTAGGTGCATGTGAAAGGTGTACAACACCAAAGGGTAGTTTGGTTATGTAATCAAACTTTGGTAAGCAAAGAGCATTGAATGTGACTTTTGAGGTGTCATTTCACGCATAGGAGGTCCATCACGTTAAGAAACACATGATTGAGGCGATTTTCAAGATTTTTATTATATTTACGAGTTCAAAAAATATGTGATTGAGACGATTTTTTCTTTTACCGCAAAAAAAAAAATCATAAAAGAGAATGGGGCATGAGATGTTTCTTCTATGTAAGGTATGGGCTTGCCTTCTAGGCAATTACATTGCATGTGGATGGTCCCATTGCTAAGGCCGACCATTTAGGCTTAAATATTTGTGCTTACTTTTATATACTTCCATATTGCGTGTATGCTTTCAATAATTGTACCCTTGGGATATAATGTATATATATTACATTATGTATGTATGTGAAAACAACTAACGGGTTAGGCACGTCTTAAGAAAATAATGCAAATTTAGTTTGATTTTGATTGAAGAATCCTGACCTTTTGATTCATGGACTTAAGAAGTCAAGGTGGAGCCCATAGGTTGCATGTGCATAACCTAAATGCTGGCCCACATGAAAGTTTGCTTGAATCAGTTATCTTCTAGAGCAGGCATTACTATAACATGGTGAAAGCTAGGCACAAGGGAATTGAATCATATACCTTGCAAAGATGATAAAAGTCACTGTTTGTGTGAAAGAGAATTTTGGACAGCCTAGCTATCATTGACATAAAAATTCAGCTTTCCACCCTATTTCACATTGCATAATGGTATAATCATCTTATCTTTCAGAGTTCGATCTTCCTTAATACATTTTTTTCAGTAGATAGATCACCCACATATCAAAATTGTAAGTGAAGCCCAACATACATAAATGGATCCCACCACAACACAGGTGGGTGATCTATGAGCGTCTGGCAATAAATGATTCTTGATTCTCTTGTCTTTCTACCATAGTCTATACTTGTTCGTCCAAATAGTCGACCTTGCCATCAAGGTGGATCCTTACTTTTTGATGTGGGTTTCTTCTTTGAAGCAGTAGGCACATCACACATATTCATTTTCTCATCTAAATTGGATAAAGATCATTCTATTTGATGGTTGTGGAGATATTTTGGACTCTATGGCACAGCATTTGTTTTGATAGAAGAAAGTCCTTTTTTTTGATTGGATCAGAAGGGATTAGTCGAGGTGGGTTTAAGTTAGTCCAAACATCTCTGACCATTAAACCAAAAAAAAAAAAAAAAGAAGAAAGTCCTTTCATCACATGCCTAGGATCAATGAATAGGGTTAATACTTCTGTAAAAGGCAATTCTAAGGTCTCCATCAGTTAAAGTGGTGGTTTAGACATGCAGGAATTGCAGTACAAATATAGAGTATTTGCAGTAAATTTACCTGCCACCAATGTATTTTAGCCCATATGATCGATCCATTTGCATGTTAGGAGCCATTAGTGCATGAAAGCTGAAGGAAATTTCATTCAAAGCTTTAGTTGTGAAGCCAAGAGCTTGTAAAATGAAAGTTTGGTGGTTAAATTTCCTTACATTTGTTTTGAAATAGTTGGAACATGCATACAATATGGTCGACAGTCCTATACCAAACCTTATTACAAAAAATAAGGACCCAGAAGAGTTTTCAAACCTTAACAACCAAATCATGACCATATTTCTATCAACTTTTGTCAAGTATTATAAATCCCATCGCGTGATATAGGGATTTAGATCTCTTCTAGTACATTATTCTACAATAATAGATTTCCCACCGTTCATATCGAGAGATTCACTTATATATAATAAGTCTTATTTGAATTCATTATTAGTGATCTACTATTTAAAAATTATATGAGAGGGGCTCATCTCTTAAAAGAATCATTTAAGACTCACCTTCAAGGACATATGTCATCATCTTTGACTTGACTCCATTACAAAGTCATGCCCATTTCACTTGCTTAACCCCCGGAAGACTTTCCAAGTGAGTTCCAGCCACTTGTTTTCCTTTTCTTCCTTTTCTTATTCATATATATATATATATATAAAGTTAGTTGTGGTTGTTTTCCTGTTTAAATAAAACAAGTGGATCATAGTGCAAATGTCCTAGAAAAAACTCTTTTATTTCCATTAAGCGCGGCCTTTTATCCATCCAAAAGGCTCGAACTCCGTATTTATAGGAAAATCTGCACGCCTTGAGGAAAAATGTGTCGAAGAACGATAAGTGAACAGGGTCTTTAAGCCTTCACCCAACATCTATTAGTTCAATCAACATACATTTCAAAAAAAAAATTGGAAGCCGTATAGCCACCATTTCAGCCTTAATCCCTATTCTCTCTCTCTCTCTCTCTCTCTCTCTCTCTCTCTCTCTCTCTATATATATATATATATATATATACATACACCATGTTTTTCTAATTCCCATTCTTTTATCTTTCTCCTCTAACATTTTCTCAATTCAAGGATTTCAATTTTCAAGATGCACTAATGTTCATGTTAGTAGTTCTTGGACCCTCATAAATTGTCCATTACTGTCCAGTCTATATTCTAGGTGCCTACTGCCAGAGAGAAAGCCAAGAAGAAAAAGATAATGTGGTTAGTTTGACAAGTATTTAAGTCCTTTTGCTGATGGCAATGTGCACTTTCATCTACCCATCAATTAATTGAGAGCAAGGCTACTAGGACCTAATTGAAGCCATAATTCAAGGATTTATTTCATTGTAGTCATTAGATTAATGGTCAGTTCCAATATTAAATGAGATCCACTTTTAATCAAATAATTATAATTTATCAGATTTTCAAATTAAGTATAAATAATTTTTTCATTAATAGATAGTCGCAAAGAAACAAAGGAAAATGCTAAGGTGGGTATGCTTGGTAAGGTGGGTATACTTTGAATTTGAAAGAATAGAGAGTAAAGGGGACAAAGGGATTGGGATATCAAATCTGCAGTCATCAATGAGTGAAGGAGAAGAAACTTGTTAAAAAGCCACCGCCCCATCCCTTGGAGCATCTTCCAACCTAGTTTGTTTCTTAGGGTTCAATCTACTCAACAACCCCAATGAATCATAAAAAAAGAACTTGCATATGTTCAATAAACCTTAATTGTCACTCGAAACCAGACCACTCATTTAATCTGCTCGAAAGTTAAAGATTTGAGTAACTCAGTTGTTTATGCAGATTGTAAATGGCTTGAGTAATTCTTTGGACAATTCTTGTGTAGTTTTAAGTTGCTGGTCCACCATATTTTGAGCTATGAAGTTGGCCCACACATTTTCTAGAACTGCTTCGGATGCTGCATGGGGCTTCATTTCAAAGTGGGTCGGAAATGGATAGGTATAGGTTTATACTGAATTTACCCAATTTATTCTTCCGTGTTCACCTATACCCAACTTGAAAACGAGAACATTCTTTTCATTTTGCAACTATGTTGAGTATGATATCGGATGAAATATAAGTTGCAACTCTCTATAGTCGAGTCAGGGACCTAGAGCCTAGCACCACTCAATGCAGCAATGGTGTACCAACGAATGATAGGCACTTTCAGTTCTTCCAATTGGTGCCAAATCAGTACAAAATTCTGACCCAGAGGGATTCCCAGTAACCACATCAAAAACATTAGGCACGAAATTAGAATTGATCAATGGAAAATTGCAAGTTTGTTGCTTGCAATGCATCAAATAATGTACCATCGCATCTTCTCCCTTAATTTACCCCTGCATGCAAATAAGTCGTTTCTACGACTCGAACTCTTGATGTCCAAGTCTCCTAAATTTGCATTTCTCAGAAAAACACTGCTAAATGTATGTAATAAAGTCTTCTTGGCCAAGCCATACCCATGACAGAGGGCTTTGCTTGCATGAACAATCCAACACGGCATTACCCTCTTCTTCCTGCAAAGCTGTTTGCAACAATGTTGCCCACATAATGCCTTAGCTAATAACACTAGAAACTATATAAAAAAGTTGTAATGATGCTACAATTTAGATCTTAAAATGTCTTAAAAGCCAAAAGGAGCATATTTCCATATACAGGAGGATTCCAAGAAACAAAAAATGAGCATCTTTGGTGCTATCGACACTCACTATTGTTTGGACTGCTCGTGAACAATTTAGTACAGCCCACCTATCTTCTACAATTACTAGTCATACATCTCCAACCTCTAACGCTGTGATGTTGTATTGCCAGCTATCTGTTAAAATGACAAGTCCCACACCTCTCGTGGCCAGTCATGTGGAATTGGGAACTTCTCTCCGCCACTGTATTTGTATCCCATCGTGCTCTCTTTGAGGTTCTGGAGTCCTCAAATCTCACTGATGTGCAAAACCATTGAGGAGAGTCATATACAGGCTGTTGAGGAAAATTAGACCAGTCAGGAAACTCAAAACCTTTGGCCATCTCCCAAAACATAGTTTGCAGCTCCTTCATGCTGTAGCTCTTATCCTGGTAAAAAAATTCATGAACAACACATTAGGAAACCTTTGTTTCCATAACTGAGAAACATTCTCCATCAGCTAAGTATGTATACATGATTTCAAAATCAGTCCAAATTTGCTCATCAGATTCCTGTTTGACTGCTGCCGTTTTTTGGCCTTTTTTATTACAGATTCATAGTAATGCATTGCTAACAGCTAAACAGGACTAAAATGATTCAAACTGCTATGAGTAACATATAGCAAAGAAACTGGTCTAACCAAGCCCTAATGTAGCCTCATGGAAGCATATCTGCTGCTGTATAGAACTGCACTGTATCCTTTTGGGGTTAATAATAGGATAATGTACAAAACTAAGAACCTAACAAATGCTTTAGCCACACCAAAGGGGAGGACCCCCACATGTAGAAGCCAACTTTCCGCATCCAATCCATAGTTTTGCTTGACTCGTCTACAGACATACTACATATCTGATATCCAATGTAATAATGCTTTAATCAATTTTTAATTAATACTACAAAGACTAACTATTCCAATTTCCAGGTTTGCCTATGGCTTTGCAGCCAAATAATCTACCCATAATAAAATTTGAGGAATGAACAATGAGAAATAAATTCAGCGATGATTATTCTCACACTCCGAGCCCTCATTTCCAAGCAATAGTGGCATTATTATGGTCCCTTTGGTTTTGCAGACTGGTAAATGACATTGTAATACGTCGTACTGAAAGAGAATGTATATTTGAAAAATCTGAACGAGAATCTATTGCCAATCTGTAGTTAATTTCATTTCTATAGTTTCTGGTTGGATATGCTATAGGACATTCATATCCTTTATAAGTAGGGTTGTCCATCAAATCTAAGCTACTCGACCTTGAATGAGGACTCACTATGTTAGGAGCTTGCAAGCAATTGCTTTGTGGGATATGTGAACTAAGCTTGAATTCATTTGAAATATCCTTGCATTATTAAGCTAGGCTCAAGTGCCGCTGACCTGGTAACCATCATAGTTCATGGAAAATCGAAGAACTTAACATTAACTGGTGACTGGCCTGGTTAATAATAATCTCAAATCAACTCGTTGATAAATATACACCAACCTTTTAAATTTTTTCTCTTCAATGTAATGCAAGAATGACCACAGCCTTGCCATGAACTTTCAACTCCAGTTTATGCCACTTGGCAAACCAGAGATAATCAGAAATACATATTCCTCCAATGTTAGAGTTCCATAGGGACAGGATAAAAAGTAATTCCTAGCTCCAAGACCATCTTTTACTGAAAAAAACTATGCCATCAATTGCACAAAATCAGCAATAGATATGCATCTTCTTAAGTCACATTACACATACTAGAACTTATGAATTACTAAAAACTTCAAGAGCCATTCAGCATTTCTGGCCTAGCCACATGACGACTACTACAGACATTCCGGAAAAAAAAATTCAAATTGCATTATTAACTGTGTGCCAACAAGATGGAGAGGGACACAAATTATGCAATGCTCAACTTAAAGAAGCATAATCTTCACACAACAATCACACATAAACGGTAATAATGTTAATAAACAGAGCTTACTCATACCTCTCTCCTGGCTTCAGCAATAAGAGACATCATCTCTGGAAAAAAATCAGCAAAGCCCTGATGGAAATAATAAGAGAGAATAAATTGTTAGCAAAAAACCACAAGAAAAGAACCAAACAATTGTACATAAAATGAGCATAAGTCTATTCACCTCGTCCTCTTCTTCATCAGGGTCATTCAAGCCTGCGTCATACATTGTTCTCTTCTTATGATCTGATAACACTGTTTGAAAAAACAGTAAATTAATGTCGTAACTAATCCAAGAGTATAAGTACCACATGGATATTCATCCGAAAAGAAGAAAGAAAAACAATCCAACCAGTCTTGAAACCAAAAGACAAGGGTACCTGAATAAGCTTCTTGTATTTGCTGGAATTTAAGCTTGGCTTCACCTAACAGTGAAGGGGTTCTTGTCCATTTGTCAGGATGCCATTGCTGAGTCAAAAATGAAAGCAACCCACGTAAGTACTACTTCCAATACCAATATCGCAACTTGAAATCAAGCAGCATATCATCCATGGATGGCTCTATGTGAATACATTCATGCACCGAAAACTATTACATTTATGTTTCAATCTTTATCTCTAATGTCAATTTGTGCATTTGTTCATTCACCCAATTAACTAATCACATAATGAGTAATAAAAAAATTAACTAATCACACCACAATTTCACTAATTCAATGCATAAACAAAACCAGAGTTTGCTCACAAGACCACCCAAAATAACAATAAGTTTCCATTAAAGAACACAAGAACGAAAACCCAATAATTTGAACATACCATAGCGAGCTTTCTGTAGGCTCGTCGAATATCTTCACCAGAAGAGTCCGTACAAACGCCAAGAATGCTATAATAAGACGGCGACCTCTTATTGGACTCCATCTCCACCACCATAAGACACGAAATCACAGCATCAAAGGCAAATTTTTCAAGAAGACAACCACACGGCAATCAATCTATAGCTGTGCTAGATTTTTTCTTGAGGGGTTACTCACAAAGCATGACCAATGGAAGTGCAAGGCGGTGGAGAATCGCATTTATTGGTGTGGGTCCATCTGTAAAAGAAACTCAGAAAATATCTTAAAGAAGATGTTTCTATGGATTTTCGAGTAGTGGGTGATGACGATCTGGAAAGTTCCGGAATAATCTCGTGACCAATTTTGGGAGAGAGATATTTTCTATATAAAATTCCAAGGGGTAAATTACACTAATACCCCCTGATATTTGGTTTTGTTACACGGACACCCCTTCATGTTTTCAAAATTACATTGAGACCCCACAAAATGAACGTCGTTAACGGCACAAACAAAAGACTATTTTACCCTCACCTTAACTACCCATTAAGACCCAAGACCCCTCCCCTGAAAGTTTACCCCCTCCCCCCACACACACACGCTCTCTCTCTTTCAAGACATATCAGACCCCTCTAACAACTGGCGCCAACACCCAGCGGCGCAACCACCGCCGCCTATTTTCACCAACACCCATTGTCGTCGAGTTTCAAAATCCACCCACCTATCACCACCGCCTATTTTCAGCAGCACCCAGCGACGCAACGAACAAATTTTTCCCTAAGGTTTGTGATCTCTATCTCTCTCTCCTATCTCTCTGTGATCGATACCCCTAGGTGGTGGAACCTGTGGTAATAGATGGATTTTGCAAGTGGTGGTTACAAGTGGATTTTGAAACCCTAACCTCTATGACGTAGTGGTGTTGGTTGATGATGGGTTTGGTCCAGGTGGTGGTTTCAGTGGTGGTAGAGGCAGGGGAGGTTTCAATGGGTTGTGGTTTTAGTTTTTCCTTTCTCTCTCTCTCTCTCTCTCGGCTGGTGGTGGTGGTAGTGGTGGGTTTGGTTGGATTTGGAAGTTTTGTTGGGTCTGGTTGAGTTTGGAAGTTCAATGGTTGTCATCAACTTCTTCGATCTTCTTCTCCAACTTGGTTGACAAGAACATCGACCAAGATTATGATGGAGCAGCGAAAATCCCAGCTTGTTAACCCTTCTCGATTTCGACATTTTGGTTCTTCAGAGAGATGAGAACGCACAATAGAAACACAAGAAAGCTAAATGTCCTACTAAAATCCATCTCTAACAGTTCAATGGTGATGGGTGGGTTTAGGTGGTGGACCGGTGGTGATTGGTGGTAGGAGTAAGAATTTATGTAATCAGATAAATAATTAATAAAAAAATTAATATGATATAATTGGATAGGTAATTATTAAGTTTTTTTTTAAAAATGATTAATTTTTAAACTGTACTAATAAACCCAATATTATTTAATAAACAAAAAAATTTTAAAAATTAACTTATTAATGTAATAGATTAAAAAATTAAACATTTTAATTTTAAATTTTAATTTATATATGAAATATATAGATTAAAAAAATAAATGAAAGGTTGGGTAAATTTGTAAGGTAAAAAAAATATTTATTTGAATTCTTAAACTTAATTTGAAGGGTATTTTTGGTATTTTAGGAATCATTGTTGATGACATCAATTTTGACTCTGAATAATTCTATCGTCCGTTAGTTAGAGTAGGTATGGTTGTTACAGGTATTAAATGTCAAGGGAGTTCGGTGTTATTTTTAAAATGTCAGGGGTTGTCGGTGTAATTTATCCAATTCTAAGTGATAATGGCGATTTGGAAAGTTCCAGAACAATCTCGGTGCCAAATTTGAACTTGGAGTAATATATTCTTTATAAAATTCTAAGGGTAGTGAATAGTTGTTACCCCTTACCTCGTTGGCTCAGCATTGACATGTGGCTATCTCGCCAAAAGGCGTTCATACCTTAACCAAATTAGGTAATACTTGATAGGGGTGTAACTCGGGCGGGTTGGGCGGGTTAGACAGTCAACCCTAGCCCGACCCTAGGTATATAATCTTCAACCCTAACCCTAACCCTAACCCTAACCCCTACCTCGGGTTGAGGAACTCAACCCGAGCACTGCCCGAGTTTAATTCGGGCGGACTCGGGTTGAATTCGGGTTCACTGCAAGAGAGATAGAGAGGGGGGGATTAATTACAAGTTCATAAAACAATCCATATATTTCATTCATAACAGTGCACGATTATTGATCATTTACTTTCACACAAAAAAACTAGTAATCTCAAAGCACAATCCCAGAAAACATAGAAATTAGACCCATAAAAACATTAAACTTAAAACATCACACTATCACCACTAATCACGCATAACAGAGTAGCAAGCAACAAAAAACAGAGGACGATGGAGTAAAAATGAAAAAAAGTGCTAATGCTTTATATATATAAAAATATTTTTTAATTTGTCGGGTTCGAGTTGAAATCGGGTTGCCGATGCCTCAACCCGAGCCCGACCCAAATTGAATTCTGGTTGAGATTTTTTGACCCAAGCCCAACCCAAGTATTAAAAACCCTAGCCCAAGTCCTAATTTTTTCGGATTGGGTTCGGGTTAAAATCGGGTTGCCCAACCCTAGTTGCACCCCTAATACTTGATGAAGTATACTCTTAGTACAAAGTTGGCTTCTTAAGAACTTAGACGTTTACTTGGTTAAGTAACAAAGTGGTTCGGTAACGGCTTGAGTGACATACAATGGCTATGCCCCTGTCTCAAGTTATTATGACTCCTCACATTAGAGGATATTCGTTGTTGTCACTGTGTTTTTGCTCATTAATGCTATTATACAATTCTGCAACTCCATGCTTTGATATTTCTCCTTCTTCTTCCCTATCTGATTTTTTTTTTTTATGATTTTTTTTTTTTATGAAAAGACTACCACTTAATCTTAGTTTTAATGAATGACGATATTTTTATAATCTCTTGAAGCGTTTACAGGATAAAAACAATTCTGCAACTCCATCTTCTTCTTCTTCGGCTATGTTTTTTTTTTTTATAAAAGCGTAAGGCTTAGCGGGTAGCGTAAGTGGGTAGCCGGTAAAAAGTGTTAGATTTGATCAACGATGGAAATTCTTCATTATATATCAATTTTTCATTTTATTTTTTCGGTACCATACTGAAAAGTGAATGTCGGTACTGTAGTCGAACCCAATATATTCCACGGTAAGAGTTTTAAAATAGACGAGTGAGTTTGACTTGGATGGATTAAGATATAAAAAAAGATATTCTATCCTATCCAACCCCGTTACCCAAACGCACCCTTGGAGTACATTAATACCCCTGGCTGCCCTGATCTTCAGCCGCCACAACCTTTCTTTGAACTCAGACAGAGTCAAAAGTTGAGTACAACATCGAATCGGAGCCGTTGATCTCACCGGAAAAGTCCACACCCATCGCAGTTGGAGAGAAATGTCGTTCTCTATCTTGAAACTGGTAGTGGGTCCAAACCCTCCGGTGATCAAACCAAATGAGTCACATGCGAAACGGCCAAGAATACCAATGGTGAAAATAGCTCTTGTCCCTCTTCAGGTTTAAATTCAAACCGAAGCTCCCAACTTTTACCTATATGTACTTTGACTCTATCTTTGCTTATAAATAGTAAATTCATTACCCACCAATTTGATATTCTGTTGAGAAATTAACTGTGCTGTGGATTGCTTGAGGTTGTGAGCGAAATGGGAATGGGTAGTTTCAGTGAAAAATGGCTAATTATTTTGGTGCTATGTGTAGAAAGATGGCTAGTTATGTGGAATATGGATATGTGCAATGTGGATTACTGTGGTGTTGGCTGTTTGTATTGGGTAAATTGTTGTAAGAGTAGGTAGCAACTGAACGCCATAAACGGTTTCTTAAGTTCGTTTTTCTGGCTAAAGTAAAGGTAGAACCACCATTCCCAGAAACCCTTTGCTAGGTTTAGTTCTTGTTGTTAAAATGGCTTTTAGCTATTTGCTACTGTCCGACTGTTGTTTTGTAATTCCAATTGAAACTTAACCATATATGTTTTGTAATTGGATCTTTTGGTTTATGATGATTTGAGGTCATTATGGCTAGGGTTGAAAACTAGATACATAATGTCATAAGGTCATAACTAGATACATAATGTCAAGTATGATTAGACAACCAAAAATCAGACGAGCGGATAGTGTGATAGATTAATCGATGCTCAAAGAAAACTCTAGTTAGGGAATGAGTCACAAGCTAAATTGTAAGCTCCAATGACAAACGAGTCTGCGCGCAGAGCATTTTTTAGGACTAGCCTCCTTCCTTCTTACTTGACTTTCTACTCTTTTTTCTTGAATTTGTATAACGTCCTCTTTACCGTCATTCTTTTGTTTAAAAGGTGCGCCCCAACATTACAAGTTATGTATATCAGCAATTGACAATATCCTTTTCAATAATAGCATGCGAAAACACATGGAATATCAGTAACTGTAGTACATGCAAGGATCAAAATTTCGTTTCGGTGCATTGTTTCGGTCACAAAGGAAATGGAAACGTTTCGACGTGTTTCGGAAACGTTTCGAAAACAGAATGAAAAAAAAAAAAAATTTAAGGAATTATTTTTTCAAAACATTGGTCGAAATATAGTAATAATATCTTGAAATACCTTAAAACATTCCAAAATAATTGTGCAAATGCATTGAAATATAACAAAACATTTCGAAACATTATGGAATATCTCGAAGTATTAGAATTTCGATTTCATCACTGATTCGTTTCGGTGTCCTTGGAAACGGAAACGTTTCGGATGTTTTGACCATTTCGAAATGATATTTTAATCCTTGAGTACATGATAATCTGGCTAATTAAGTGATTTTTCTGCAAGCATACAGTCACTTATTATATTTACATTTGGTAGAAGAGGGAAGGGTTCCTTACATTTGTCCTCTTTAATGTCATATGAACCCAACCTTTTTCAAAGAATTGTATTATATGGTGGGATGGTTTCTCTTCTTAATCTTTGGTCAGAAATTTCAAAAAATTTGTTTTGTTTGTCTTTGCTTCCTTGTTTTGGGTGGTTTGTAATCATTAAGGTATCTTTGCTTTCATCTAACCTTTGCAGACCCCGCATTAACGAGAGCTTCGTGCAAGCCTCTCCTTATCTTTGTTGTTCTTTCGTGCACTTCTCTGTGTCAACACCTTATTTGTACTATACTGGCAGAGCAGTGATATGCTTGTGGTGATTGGTGAACCTTAAGGTCGCAGTGAATGTATACAATTATTTCTTTGTAATATTTTGTTGCTTTGCTTTTGTTTTCCATGATTTAATAATTTAGTCTAAGTTGGTACCAAGACTTGTGTTGATTCCTTTTTCCGTGTAAAAGTTTTCTTTTTCTATCATTACGCCACATCATGTTGATTAAACTTCTAAATTTTTATATTAGTTGTACTGGTATGCTCCAAATCACCACCCCAACCTTTTCTTCCCCCAAAATAAAAGCACTACATTTGGAAAACTGTCTTGAGCAAATACTATAGAACTTATAGTCATCATTCCTCAACTCAACTCAATAAAGCTTCATCCCAAACTATTTGGGATTGGTTACATGAATCGTGTTTCGTTATTGTACTCTATTGAGAGTCATATTTTCTGCTAAGTCGCAAGTTATTGTATTGATTGTTATTATCTCGCTCAAACTTGATTTCATAGTTTATTTTGCATTTTCTTAATTTCTTGAATCCTTGTTTCGTACCATACATTGAATCCTTGTTTCGTAATGCATTTAATATTTGCTAAAAACCTTAGTTTTTGTTTCCACTAATTTATCAAGTCAGTATATGTTTTTCTCTCTGTTCTTTAGATCCAACTGGTCTTAAACTTGGCTTTTCTTTGCAATTGTTGACTTCTTTATTTGTAAGTTTACAGCTTTTAAATATTCCTACATATCCTTTTTTTCTGCCATGTTTTATAGCAAGCTCTTGGTGTAACACCCCAACCCACGTCCCGTAGAAATTACAGAGCACTAAAATGTGCATTTTTTACATTTTTTCCCTATGTAATTAATTGCTATGTGTTATGTGACCAGGGACCTTATATTGGTAGTAGAATAGGATTGATGCCTTGTATGTTATCTGGCCTAAAATTGCAGGCATACTGAAGCCACCGGCATAAGTTCTTGTATCCTTGATTTCTTGCACTGTTACTGGCAGATATTATATTTGAAATGAACTCATGCAAATCATATTTTATAGTAAATGATAATCTCCATTGAATATGGGCATAATTCTCGAGCAGTTTTAAGACACCGAGTAGCATTTTATCTTTCAACATTGCTTTTGCTTGTGTTGCAGGTCAGAAGCAAGGAAGAAGAAAAACAAGCAGATAAAACCTTCACCAGAGTCTCACGGAGAGATATAGCAGTGTGTTTGACTGCTGCATCTGTAAGTGGATTCACTCTTTTTTCACCAGAGCATGCTGAAGCACGCATTTCAAGAGCCGAGATGAAGAAGATGATTATGGAGAAGCTTGAAATGCTCAGGGCAAAGGCTGGGTTAACGAACTCAAAAGTTGAGATCGGGGAAAAGATTCCCCCTCCTCAACCATTAGAAAAGGGAAAAAAGCCTTCTCCTCCTCTACCAAGTCTCCTGAATGGTGCAGCTGCACCTCTGGTGGAACCAACTCTGCCATGATGACTACCAGTGATAACAATTGATTGTTTCTTTCTAACTGAACGTCTATCTTTCTGTGTATCAGATTACGTTATGTTGTAGTTCAACAATAACTTGTAACACCTTGCAAAATTCGGAATTATGCCTCGTGTCAGAGCAGTTAAACACCCTTTAAACTGCCATTTTCCCTTTGAGTGGTTAGTTTTTGATTGTTCCTTCCAGTCTAATGTGATGTGAGCATAGATTCAGATTCAATATGTAATGCAAACTAACCCCTTTGTTGCTGAAACTTCCTATATTAGATATTACTATGTACTAAGAAATGATCTGATTCTTAGTAAGGTTCCTTTGTTTGCCTATGAAAATGTAGATATGACTTAGACAATAGATCTATTAGGGATCCAGATCAATGCATTAGTGAGGGACCACCATGGTTGTTCATTCCATACCAGAAAATCAAGACATTTATTTTACTTGGTGAAATAAAAACACAAAATAAAAAAGTAATACAAAAACTAAGGAATTTTCTTGTTCATGTTATTGACAAGTTGGCGCATCTGAAATCTCCAAATCAAGAAATAAACCAAACCAAACCCAATTAACACATATATCCAAACATTCTCTTTGCTCTCTTTCTCTGACCTAACCTCCACTATCCGAAACTCATCCCTCTCGGAATTTCCAATCATGCCCTCAATCACATGGCCATATAACACATACACCCTGTCCTCTTTCCCGACTCGAACTCTTGATGTCCAAGTCTCCTAAATTTGCATTTCTCAGAAAAACACTGCTAAATGTATGTAATAAAGTCTTCTTGGCCAAGCCATACCCATGACAGAGGGCTTTGTTTGCATGAACAATCCAACACGGCATTACCCTCTTCTTCCTGCAAAGCTGTTTGCAACAATGTTGCCCACATAATGCCTTGGCTAATAACACTAGAAACTATATAAAAAAGTTGTAATGATGCTACAATTTAGATCTTAAAATGTCATAAAAGCCAAAAGGAGCATATTTCCATATACAGGAGGATTCCAAGAAACAAAAAATGAGCATCTTTGTTGCTATTGACACTCACTATTGTTTGGACTGCTCGTGAAACAACTTGGTACAGCCCACCTATCTTCTACAATTACTAGTCATACATCTCCAACCTCTAACGCTGTGACGTATTGCCAGCTATCTGTTAAAATGACAAGTCCCACACCTCTCGTGGCCAGTCATGTGGAATTGGGAACTTCTCTCCGCCACTGTATGTGTATCCCATCGTGCTCTCTTTGAGGTTCTGGAGTCATCAAGTCTCACTGATGTGCAAAACCACTGAGGATAGTCATATACAGGCTGTTCAGGAAAATTAGACCAGTCAGGAAACTCAAAACCTTTGGCCATCTCCCAAAACATAGTTTGCAGCTCCTTCATGCTGTAGCTCTTATCCTGGTAAAAAAATTCATGAACAACACATTAGGAAACCTTTGTTTCCATAACTGAGAAACATTCTCCATCAGCTAAATATGTACACACAACTTCAAAATCAGTCCAAATTTGCTCATCAAATTCCAGTTTGACTGCTGCCGTTTTTTGGCCTTTTTATTACAGATTCATAGTAATGTATTGCTAACAGCTAACCAGGACTAAAATGATTCAAACTGCTATGAGTAACATATAGCAAAGAAACTGGTCTAACCAAGCCCTAATGTAGCCTCATGGAAGTATATCTGCTGCTGTATAGAACTGCACTGTATCCTTTTGGGGTTAATAATAGGATAATGTACAAAACTAAGAACCTAACAAATGCTTTAGCCACACCAAAGGGAAGGACCCCCACATGTAGAAGCCAAGTTTCCGCATCCAATCCATAGTTTTGCTTGACTCGTCTACAGACATATTACATATCTGATATCCAATGTGATAATGCTTTAATCAATTTTTAATTAATACTACAAAGACTGTAACTATTCCAATTTCCAGGTTTGCCTATGGCTTAGCAGCCAAATAATCTACCCATAATAAAATTTGAGGAATGAACAATGAGAAATAAATTCAGCGATGATTATTCTCACACTCCGAGCCCTCATTTCCAAGCGATAGTAGCATTATTATGGTCCCTTTGGTTTTGCAGACTGGTAAATGACATTGTAATATGTCGTACTGAAAAAGAATGTATATTTGCAAAATCTGAACGAGAATCTATTGCCAATCTGTAGTTAATTTCATTTCTATAGTTTCTGGTTGGATATGTTATAGGACATTCATATCCTTTATAAGTAGGGTTGTCCATCGAATCTAAGCTACTCGACCTTGAATGAGGACTCGCTATGTTAGGAGCTTGCAAGCAATTGCTTTGTGGGATATGTGAACTAAGCTTGAATTCATTTGAAATATCCTTGCATTATTAAGCTAGGCTCATGTGCCGCTGACCTGGTAACCATCATAGTTCATGGAAAATCGAAGAACTTAACATTAACTGGTGACTGGCTTGGTTAATAATAATCTCAAATCAACTCGTTGATAAATATACCCCAACCTTTTAAATTTTTTCTCTTCAATGTAATGCAAGAATGACCACAGCCATGCCATGAACTTTCAACTCCAGTTTATGCCACTTGGCAAACCAGAGATAATCAGAAATACATATTCCTCCAATGTTAGAGTTCCATAGGGACAGGATAAAAAGTAATTCCTAGCTCCAAGACCGTCTTTTACAGAAAAAAACGACGCCATCAATTGCACAAAATCAGCTATAGATATGCATCTTCTCAAGTCACATTACACATACTAGAACTTATGAATTACTAAAAACTTCAAGAGCCATTCAGCATTTCTGGCCTAGCCACATGACGACTACTACAGACATTCTGGAAAAAAAAATTCAAATTGCATTATTAACTGTGTGCCAACAAGATGGAGAGGGACATAAATTATGCAATGCTCAACTTAAAGAAACATAATCTTCACACAACAATCACACCATAAACGGTAATAATGTTAATAAACAGAGCTTACTCATACCTCTCTCCTGGCTTCAGCAATAAGAGACATCATCTCTGGAAAAAAATCAGCAAAGCCCTGATGGAAATAATAAGAGAGAATAAATTGCTAGCAAAAAACCACAAGAAAAGAACCAAACAATTGTACATAAAATGAGCATAAGTCTATTCACCTCGTCCTCTTCTTCATCAGGGTCATTCAAGCCTGCGTCATACATTGTTCTCTTCTTATGATCTGATAACACTGTTTGAAAAAAACAGTAAATTAATGTCGTAACTAATCCAATAGTATAAGTACCACAGGGATATTCATCCGAAAAGAAGAAAGAAAAACAATCCAACCAGTCTTGAAACCAAAAGACAAGAGTACCTGAATAAGCTTCTTGTATTTGCTGGAATTTAAGCTTGGCTTCACCTAGCAGTGAAGGGGTCCATTTGTCAGGATGCCATTGCTGAGTCAAAAATGAAAGCAACCCACGTAAGTACTACTTCCAATACCAAATATCGCAACTTGAAATCAAGCAGCATATCATCCATGGATGGCTCTATGTGAATACATTCATGCACCGAAAACTATTACATTTATGTTTCAATCTTTATCTCTAATGTCAATTTGTGCATTTGTTCATTCACCCAATTAACTAATCACATAATGAGCAATAAAAAAATTAACTACTCACACCACAATGTAACTAATTCAATGCATAAACAAAACCAGAGTTTGCTCACAAGACCACCCAAAATAAATGCAATAAGTTTCCATTAAAGAACACAAGAACGAAAACCCAATAATTTGAACATACCAAAGCGAGCTTTCTGTAGGCACGGCGAATATCTTCACCAGAAGAGTCCGTACAAACGCCAAGAATCCTATAATAAGACGGTGACCTCTTATTGGACTCCATCTCCACCACCATAAGACACGAAATCACAGCTTCAAAGGCAAATTTTTCAAGAAGACAACCACACGGCAATCAATCTATAGCTGTGCTAGATTTTTTCTTGAGTGGTTAGTTTTTGATTGTTCCTTCCAGTCTAATGTGATGCGAGCATAGATTCAGATTCAATATGTAATGCAAACTAACCCCTTTGTTGCTGAAATTTCCTATATTAGATATTACTATGTACTAAGAAATGATCTGATTCTTAGTAAGGTTCCTTTGTTTGCCTATGAAAATGTAGACATGACTTAGACAATAGATCTATTAGGGATCCAGATCAATGCATTAGTGAGGGACCACCATGGTTGTTCATTCCATACAAGAAAATCAAAACATTTATTTTACTTGGTGAAATAAAAACACGAAATAAAAAAGTAATACAAAAACTAAGCTATTTTCTTGTTCATGTTATTGACAAGTTGGCGCATCTGAAATCTCCAAATCAAGAAATAAACCAAACCAAACCCAATCAACACATATATCCAAACATTCTCTTCTTTGCTCTCTTTCTCTGACCTAACCTCCACTATCCCAAACTCATCCCTCTCCGAATTTCCAATCATGCCCTCAATCACATGCCCATATAACACATACACCCTGTCCTCTTCCCCGACTGCCACACCACTTGCACCTCTCTCAACCTCAATGGCAGTTTCGTCAAATACCACACCCTCACCCCAGCTGTCATCACTTTTAATGAAGTGAACCTTTTGGTGACTCACCACCACCACTACTCCGTCACTTCTAACGGCGATTCCGTCGGCCGCCGGTAAGTCTCTGTTCAAAAGCACTGTCCTCGCCGTCCCGTCATCGACGTTGACTTTGAACAATTTTCCTGTATTTGATTGGACCACGAGTAGATAACCTTTGGAGATGTAAACGACACCGTTTAGTCCACAGAAGTGATAGAATACGCTGCGGTCCACGGGATGAGATGTGAAGACTGGTGACCTGGAGAAAATTGAAGGTTGGCCGTCGACGGTGACTTTCCAGATGAAGTTGCCGGCTGAGTTGGTGACGTAAGCGTTGCCGGCGAAGTCGACGGCGACGTCATTGGCACCTGCAGTAGTGGTGTCATCGGCGGAGTCGTTGAGGAGAGGGGTTAGGAAAAGGCGTTGGTGGGAGCGGAGATCGTAGGCGGCGAGGGCGTTGAAGGGAGGGAGAGGCGGTGGGGATCGGATAACGGCGAGTAGGCGGTGGTTGTGCGAATCAACGGAGACGCCGAGGACGGAGGCGTTGATGGGGAGGGAAGGGTCGGAGATGAGGGTTTCGACGACGCCAGCGTCGGAAACGGAGAAGAGAGCTTGGTGGCGAAGGGAGCCGACGATGAAGTGCTGGGCTGATGGGTCCCACTTGAGGGACTCTGGGTAGAGGTTAGGTGACCGGAAGTTGACGTTGTGGGGTTTTCCGGCGAAAATTGGGCCAACCAATACGATGAGGATGGTGGCGAGTGTTAGGGTTTGTTTGGATATAGTGATCAAAGACATGGCTATTATGGAACTTGGATTTCTTCGACGAGGATTTGTAGATGAAAGCGGAGAATCTAACCCTGTGTTTGGTACGATGGAACGAAGGGTGGATGGAAAATAGAGGAGGGAAAATGGAGGGGCTCTTGTCCAGCGTCTGCGAGAAGAACGCCGCCTGATCGTCGATTCCTACAATTATTACCATCATCAGAATACAAGCAAATGAAAGCCTTATAAAATTAGCAAACCCTAGAAGGTCAAACAACAATTATTCAAAAATTAGGAGATGAATACAATCATATACACAAATATATACATACATACCTGAAATTCGAGAAAATGGCCCTTGACGAAGCGCAATACAAGGCTTGATTTACCAGCCCCCCATGTGATCTTCTTCGCAAATCGTCAAAGAGGCCGCAAAGCGTTTGGGAGAGAGAGAAGAGGCGCAGAGCAGTGAAAGGAACAAGTCGAGAAGAGAAAACCGAAAAATGAGAGTACTGAACTTCAGAGAGGAAGGGAAGGACCTTTGGGCCACTTTTCTTTGTTTTCCACTGTTGTTGCTTGGTTATTGTAGCCGTGTGGAGCTGAAAGGATCCTGTGTCTTTTTTGTATTGGTAAACGAGTTCTATCGGTAAACGACAACATGAATTTTAGTTGTATGATTTAAAATATTTAATATTTTATTTTTAATTAAAATATTTTTTGTTATAATATTTTAAATTTAAGGGGTCTAAATATTATATGGTTATAAACTTCAAGGAGTCTAAGTATAATTTATTAATCGATCTATTTACGGCAAGGATAGTGTTACTCGCGTACAAATTTCAGAGAGTCTGTGTGTAATATTTCAAATATCAAGGGGTCTGAATGATCAAGTGATAAATCTCAGAGGGTCTCAGTATAATTCTCAATTTTGTTTTTTTTATTTTGTTAAAGGAAAAAAAAATTAACAGGAAGCTCGTGCTGAAACGGACCATGAAACATTTTTAGCCGTCCATTTTCATTCGGAATGGTCGATTACAGATCGGGTGGTCGGGTTAGCGAGCGTTAAAAGTAGAGGAAATGTTCTAGAGGCAGAGGGCAAACGTGAAGTGGACTATTGAAGGGGAAAAGAACACAAAGCTTTTCAATGCTTTAGCAAGGAACAAAGCAGTAAGGAATAAAATTGTACGTATTAAGAATGATAATAATCAATGGTTGGAGGAGGAGCAGGATATTGCAGCATGTGCAGTGGAGTTCTTCTCAAAATTGTACAAATCTGAATCACATAGTTTGGAGGAGAGTTTGTTTGAAGTTATCCCACGACTAGTGACTGAGGAAGATAACGTAATGCATACGAGGTTAATTACCATAGAAGAACTTAAAGAGAAAGTGTTTTCAATGTTTGTTTATAGTGCACCTGGTCTGGATGGATTTTCAGGCCAGTTCTTCCATACAGCCTGGGATATCATCAAGGAAGATTTCTTGTTAGCAGTTAATTTTTTCTTGCAGGGAGGAGAGGTGCCAAGATCGGTTAATACTACTTTATTGTCTCTCATTCCAAAGAAAGAGCATCCATCATCTTTTGCGGAATTTAGACCGATTAGCTTGTGCAATTTCATATACAAGGTGTTTACAAAAATCCTAACATCAAGGTTAGTCTTATACTTCCTAAATTGATCTTAGAGGAGCAACAGAGATTTGTGAAGGGTAGAACTGTTGGGGACAGTATATCACTGGCGCAGTTAATGACAAATGAACTGGATAGACAGGTTGAGGCTGGGAATGTTATTTTAAAACTGGACATGATGAAAACTTTTGACATGTTGGAATGGGATTTTTTGAAATACACTTTGGGCTGTTTTGGGTTTTCTGAAGACTTTTTGAAGATTATTTCAAACTGTCTCCATAATCAGAACGTATCATTGGTGATCAATGGCACTAGGCATGGATTTTTTCCAAAGTCAAGGGGACTCAGGCAAGGGGATCCTTTGTGCCCTAGCCTATTCATTCTGGCAGAGGAGATCTTAAGCAGAGGATTGAAAGATGTATTCCAGAAAAGTTTGGTAAGATACTATCATATAGGCAGAGGCTCCATCCCACTCACTCATTTATTATTTGCAAATGATACACTTATCTTCATGAAGGGGAACAAAAGTTCAATGGTTAATCTTCTGAAATTTGTGAAGAGGTATGAAGATTCCTCAGGACAGGTTGTCAATAAACAGAAAAGCTCTCTATATTGTTCTAAGAGAATTGCACTTGCAAGAAGGAATATGTTGTCTCACACTGCACAAATCCCTCTGAAGTCATGTCCTTTTACTTACTTGGGTTGTCCAGTAGTAAGAGGAAGGAAAAAACTAATCTATGATGAGGAGCTGCTTAAGAAGTTTCAGTGCAAACTAGAAGGGTGGTATTCCAAGATGTTATCGGGTATGGGGAGATTGGTACTTATTCAGTCTGTTTTGAACTCACTACCAATTCATTTAATGCCCTTCATAAATCTCCCAAAAGGGATACTCTCAAAGTTGAACTCAATTATGGCTGCATTCTTCTGGTCTGGAAAGGCAGGTGTTAGGAAAAGGCATTGGTGTGCATGGAGGTTGATTACAACGCCTAGAAAGGAAGGTGGACTGGGCATTTAGAAAGTTCGAGGAAGTACAAAGTTCATTTCGTATGAAACAGGTGTGGAACCTATTAAGTGGCAACTCTCTGTGGTCTAAAGTTTTTTCAAGTAAATTTCTCAAAGGTCAACATCCACTTAGGTCTTCTACAAGAAAGCATTCTCAAAGTTATAAGGAAATAGCTCCCTGGTTTAATATTGTTGCTGAGAATACTCTAACATTAGTTGGTTCTGGGGCTAACGTGGACTTCTGGTGTGACAATTGGTCTGGTAATGGACCACTAGTGCTCAGAAACTCAGTGAAACCACTGGAGTTTCCAAAATTATCCCAAGTGTGTGTGGATGGTCAGTGGGAACTTGGTGAGATACAGACAAATTTAGATGCACATTTGTTACAAGAAGTACTATCTATTCAACTGCCTCACGGGGTAGGCAGTGATAGGCTTATATGGAAGCATGAGACCTCGGGTTGTTTTACTATTAAATCTGCTTGGAATGTGTTAAGAACAGAGGGACAGATCAGTGTGCAAGCTGTAGCCATCTGGAAACAGAAAGTTCCCCCAAGTGCAAGATTATTAGGGTGGAAGATATTTCACAATGCATTGGCTATGGACTGTACTTTTCAGCTTCGGGGAGTTTCTTTAGCTAGCAAATGTGTTTTTTGTAACAAAGACTGTGAGACGGCAGGCCATATTTTTATAAACTGTACTTATGCAAGTTCAGTTTGGAGTTTGGTTTCAGCTCAACTGGGGCTCAGGTTAATTGCAAATGAGGATCCGCTCACTAGATTTATGAGATTTGTAAGAAAATTCAAACATTTATCTCTGAGCCATACTTTGTTAAGGGGAGTAAATCTATTGGTGTACTGGCAATTATGGAAAGAAAGATGCAACAGGCTTTTTGAGGATCACTGTCTTCATTATACTACCCTGGTCAAGAAGGTTCTCTTTTTTATGAGGTTACAGGTGCATATTATTAAACCAAAAGCAATGGATACTGCTAAAGAGGTAGAGTTACTGCAATCATTACAGGTCCCTAACACTAGTGCAGTGAGGATACGTACGTGGTGGATAGCTTGGAAATTCCCAGCTAATGGTCTGATTAAGCTTAATGCTGATGGTGCTTCAAAAGGTAATCCTGGAGAGTCAGGTGGAGGGGAAATACTTCGGAATTCTATGGGCCAATTGATTCTAGCAGGTTCCTTTTATTATGGAAATTGCACAAATATGGAGGCAGAAATGCAAGCTCTGTTGAGTGGTCTACAACTTTTGCAAGATTATGGTCTTCAAGTATACGAGTTGATAATTGAGTCAGACTCAAAACAGTTAGTTGACATGGTCAGTAAGAGGGTTAAAGTGTCTTGGAAGTGCTGGATCCTACTAGAACAAATTATTGCTACTCTTCAAAATTTCACATTTCTAATTCAACATTGCTATCGTGAGGGGAACATAGTGGCAGATGCACTGGCAAACAAAGGGGTAGCAGATAAACAATCTTTTACATATGATTCTATGAGCAATCTCCCTACATACGTTCAACTACTCGTGATGCAGGATTCAAGACATATTAGAAAACTAAGGAAAAGAGTCTTATCTGGATGAGACTTATCTTTCAGGTCTTGGACTCCTCTGATGGTTGTGGTTTGCAAAACTGTTGGAGTAGGAGCTGCTGCATCCTTAATTCTTCTTGTCTTGGTCTTTGTTTCTTCTGTACTTGGTTTTCTTCTAGATGGTTTCTTCTTTAGCTGTCTTTATCAGCAATTATGTCACTGGTTCGTCTTTGGATCAGATTTTAGATCTTCTCTTCAGAGTTTCAATTTTGATTTTCTCCTCGGAGTTCAGAACTCACATGTATTGGCAGTGGATTTTCTTCATTACTGAATCTGGAGGAAGGGGTCTTCGGTTCTTCAAGATCAATCTCTGTTTGTTCACTCTCCACGTCTCTTGGTCCTTTTATTGCCTCTTGTTACAGTGGAGTCTTTTTATCTGGTTTTCTGATTTTCTGGTTGGTTGGCGGTTCATCTTCTAGATTTCATTCGGGCTTCTACATTTGCAAATCTTCTGGACTATGTAGGAAGATCTGGTGTTTTTATTGGCTTCTGGTGCTTCCTTGTTCATGTTGATGCTTTCTTGTTGACGGCCTTTTGGATCTTAGCAAGGATGGTTCTTATGGTGGTTTCTTCTGATTTCCTCTACTGAGTGAGCCTGTCCACGAGGCTCTTTGGTTTTCTGCTAATTCAGAACTTAGTCTTCGATTTTATCGCTGGATATTCATCTTCTTTTCATTGGGATTTCTCAATGTTCAAGCCCAGTCTGTATTTTCTGGGCCATATTCTCTGCAATTCTTCTTGGATCTGACTCTTTGGACATCTTGGAAGCCTTCATTGTCTTTGCTGGATATTCATCTTCTGCAGGTCTCTTCTTTGCTTCATCCATCGCAGAGGACGCCAAACGAAAATTTCTCTATGGTCTTCTTTGTAAATTTGCTGCTGGACATTTTCTCTTGGACTCTTGATGGATTTTCACGTTCCTCACAATGCCTCTATGGTCCAGCTGCCTTATGCTTCGTTCATCGTGCCATATCATATGTCTCCTCATTTCCAGAGAAGTCAGCCGCCTTATCAGATAAGAAGTGCTTCATTTCAGCCACCTTATCAGCTGCCCCTTCATATGCCCTTATCAGATCCAGCTCACAGCTTAAGGCTTACTCTTCCTCTCAGCTGGTCCCCTCGGCTCACTGCTCACACCTCAGGCTACTGTTTCTCTCAGCTTCAACTATCAGCTCAGCAACACTCTCAGCTAACTCTCACAATATTTCAGTTGCATCTTTCAGCTGACTATACTATTTTAGGAGCAACATGATTAGGATTTACTTTTTCATTTATTATGTACTAAGCATGCATTTTGCTCTCTTTTAAATTTTACTAGTTGATGCACACGTGTTTTGCACGTGAATAATTTGAGTACCAATATTATTTTTACTATTTTTGATAAAAAAAATTTATTAAAAAAATTTATTTTAAAATATTTTTCTAAACCAAAAATAATTTATGAAACTCAAATGAAAAATGTTATTATTATTAATACTATTATTACTTTGTAGTTCTTGTATTGCAAAGCAATTATATGTTACTGTTCACCATGAAGACTATCAATTCAGATTATGCTTAAATGATTAAGATATTTATTTAGTAATTAAGGATCTATATAAGCCAATTGTAAAATTAACATATGAACTTTTCTCCAACTAAGCCCTTTATTTTTGCAAGTAAACCAATTGTTTTTCTGATTAGATCGTTGGCGAAAGTAAAAGTTGCAACAGTGAGTAAGTCTATTTTGGGTTAAAATATCATATTCTTAGATTGTTAAATGATTTGGGCATATATGCACAAATCTCTCATTTTAATACCATATCCTTAGTCAAAAAAAAATAATGTCCAGATCCAAAATAAATTTACCAACAAGACAACTCCTATATTATGATTATCCTGAACATTGCACGAAAATCAAATCTGAAATAAATTCAAACTTGGCTCAAATATTTGAAACTAAATCGAATAAATGAAATAAAAATTTCTTAACTTTCTTGTATACCCAATCGTTCCTTGGTCTTACTATGAGTGCGAAAACTTGTGAGGGTATAATAGCAAATGAAACATGTAAATTCTTAGTCTGTAACCTTAAGTACTCCACCAATTATCTCCATTTTAAACTTTTTGTCTCTGACATCTGTTGCATTCCTAACTTTGAGACTCACTGCTCAAATGGTAAATATACAATTAGTGTTCAAAAGGACAAAGGAACAGTTGGGACAATGAAACAGATGTTCAAGGCAATAGTGATGCAACAATTATTGCTTGCATTGCAACAATTATAATAACACGGTACAAGAAAGTACCAATTAGAGCTAAGCAACTACACTCTAAAAGAAAGTACCAATGTTGTGCTTGTGCTTAATATTCGCACAACATAATCAAAGTAAAGCAAGGGCACAAAACCAAAAAGAAAATTGAGAGCAAGAGGTGAACCAAAGAGATGTGGTTGAACAAGTGATACTTGTGAAAATGAAGTATGTCTGAAATGCAAATAATGTCTAATGGAGCACAGTTCTAGCATGCACACCAAAAAGAGAAAAAAAAAATTGATCTCTAGGCTTTGGATGCTTGTGTGGCTGTGTACTGTCTTGCAGAGGTGCTGGCCTAGTGGAGAGCTCTCTTGTTCTCTGTTTTTTTTCTGCAACTTCTTCGTGATTCTGATGTGCTGGTTTCTTGTTGTTGATGCTTGCTAATTCTGTTTGCTTCTTGTTGCTGAGTAATGGCCCTGTTGCTGATTTGAAGGAAATGGATTGATATGCTTATACAAATATGATCAGGTTTTTTGATGGGGGATAGCAAATCATCTTTTCCTTGGACTTAGATGACAAAGACAGAGAAACGTGTGGTTTATGAACCCATTGAGATGACCCAAGAATTTTGCTATTTCGATTCTGCTAGTCCTTGGGAACAGCGTAGCGACGGATAATTAAGAATCAGAATAGGTCCAGTCCAGGAGACAAATCAATAGGAAATGCTATTTGCTACGTAAACCCCCATGAAAGTTAATGATTTGAGCTACTTGGGACTTTCTTGTTGAGGGGGGGTCCTTTTCTGGTCTTTTTTCTTGGTCATGATGTGTTCTTGTTGGCCTTCATTGGTGCTGTTCCGAATGTTGCTGCTACTTGAAACTGCATGGGCAGATATGCGTTTGTCTTAGCCTTTCTGTGTTTTGCTTTCTCTTGAGCCTGCTGGCTGCTCTGCTTTGGTCATGCTTGATGACTGTGCACTCAAGCTTTTTCCTTCTTGTTTGTTTGGCTGCAGTCTCATGTTGTTTCTTTTGGGCATGACTGTATATTGCTGATGGAGAGCACTCTCATTTTGGGGATGGTGGAACATCTTTCTCATATGAATAGATGATCCGCCATCCCATTTCACTTCTCTTTCTTTGATTCCTTTTGGCATTGTTTTTTTTTTTTTTTTCCATGTAATTATCTGTCAAAGATACGGAGAACCCGTGTGATTAATGAATTTTTTATGTACCGAAAAAAAATTTAGACAGGCATTTCTACCTAGGTTTTTCTATATACCATCCAAATTTGCCACCTATATAGGTAAACTTCACAAAAAAGCATAAAGTTTAGCTTTAATATGTGTTTGAATATAATTAGCTCTCCCATAACCTTTGGTGTCTAGTAGTTTAAAGGATCTTCAATATGATCTACTTGGGCCTTTATTCATACATCAGTAGCTATGAATGTAAGAATGTTGATCAAGATGCATATAAGAAATTTATTTCACCAATTCGAGGCCATTTCTCAAATAAGAGGCTATGACTATTTCTTTTATTCTATTTCCTCCACAATTCTTTTTCGGAAGATCTATTTTCTTCACAATTCTACATGCATAAAGAAGGTTGGTTTTTTTAATATCAGCTACAATTTTCCAATTTGAGGGAATTTTGGAAAATAGGCAGTGCCAAAAGGGAAGATGGTCTATCCAAGTCACTTTCTTTCACAATAAAAGAAGCACACAACCCTTATGTCTTTCTTGGCATCATGTATATTCTTCCTAACAATTCTATTTCCATGGCAGCAACAGTATTACAGCTACAACCTAAACAAGCAACAGTCAAAGGAAGTCATATAAAATTGAATTTTGTATTTGAGTAACACTCTAATTTTATTTTATTACCAACCAGCTGACCAATAACGTGCTATGTGATTTTCGAATTCTTTTCTCCACTTTTTTTTCCATACACGTTATTTGGTATTTAGTGTCTAATTGAAAATACCTAATGGTTAGAAAACCTTATTAATTAAAATACTTACCGGTGCATCTGATTAGCTGGATGGAACTCAATCTCAAGGTGGATGGCCATTCTTTTTTTCACCACATCATACGGTCTTGTTATAAAGTACGTAAGAAACCAAACACGAGATTTACCTCTACTACACATCATACAGTCTTTTTTTTTTTTGAGTTGCACTTTCATAGACATGATAAATCAAGAACACCAAAAACCTGAAAAACCTTCATTAACCTTTGTAGTTGGAATTCCTTGACCTGCAATTTGTAAAAATATGCTACCATATTCAAAGAACACATTTCAAAGAGTAAGGAATAAGGATTTGTTCTTGTATGAATATAGCGTACACATAAAGAGATTAATTAGCGGTGGAAAAGATTCAAGAATGGATGTGTAAAGAAACCAACCTTTTCTTCAATTTTATGATACAGAGCGGAAGGCAATAGTCACATATGAGAGATAGGCCAAAGAGAAACAGTACTGAGATGTGATAATATGAACAAACTAGTAATAACCCGTGCCTAAAGGCACGGTGAAATATAAAAACCGAGCTCCTCAAAGAATCAAGTCCACTATATCAAATCACAACCACCACTTTTTTAAAATTTTTTTTTTTTTGACAAAACCAGTAACTGAAAATATTGTGTAACACAAAATCGAGCACTAATCATGTAATACAAAAAATTTCAACAACATACAAATATTTTGAATAATTTTTTTTTTTAGTTACGCCATTTTAAATCAATATAGACCAACAATCAATATAAAAAAATTGACAAAATTTACTTTAAAAACATACACAAAAAAAAAAAAAATATATCAACTTGTGTACATAATTTATCGAATATGCTTATTAATAAGAAACATATGAAATTAAAGAAAATATGACCCAATTCATTTATCAGATTCAATATAACTCCCTAATTCTATCTTAACAATTCATCAACTACTGCAACATAGTAATATCAACAATATAATAAAGCTCAACTTTATCCGTATTGATTTGCGTATATCAAATCCAACCCGCAATTCCAAATGCACTCATTTAATTAACATTCATATCGACTCCCATATAAAAATTACTACAACAAAAGTAAAAAATCCAAGCAAAATTGAAGCAAATCAAGATAATTGGTTCAATTAATCTTGTGTATGTGTCTACAGATACTGTATAACCAAAATAACAATTGGCAAAAGTTAGAAATTCATTGGATAAAAAGTTAAAGAGTTTAATATATTTTAAAAAAATTTGGCTAGAGTTTCTCCTGAAAATGGGACCCTAGAAAATTTTCAACCTGTATACAATTTATTTTCATATCAAAAAAGGCTACCAAATGTCTCACTATCACGCCACAATTTTGCCTAACACAACCATTTACCAACAAACGCAACCATGTATCCACCATAACGACATGCAATTAACTTTATTACCATGTTTTTTTCAAAAAAAAATTGCATCTTTACACGCATGTACAATAAACAATAAATCCAAAGATTTCAATCTAAAGTGAGTATAACAACTCCCACCATAGAATTAAAGGTCTACAACATTTATCCAATACTTTACACAACAATCTGTTGAAAAAAAAGTAGAAAACTAATCCATGATCCCAAAAGAAAGAAAAAAGTAGATAAAAAACAATCCATAATTTCGAAAGGAAAGAAATGAATGAAAATGGGCTATTGTAAGCCTAATGGAGATTTAAAGGCTTGAATGTTATCTATATACAACTTCACTGGAAAATAACCCCAAGCATGCCTCCATACATACCTGGAAAAAAAAATCAATTTCATTTTCTCAAACAAAAATCAACTACATACAACCCCAAGCACGCTTCCACATACACGCGACTACGCGAGTGTTGCGTGGGCTGCGTGTGAGTGCAAGTATGTATAAATGTTGTTAATCAGTGAGTTCTAGAGTCGATGTGTGTCAGTGTTGTGCTTGTGGATGTTTGTGTGCGCGGTAATTAAAAAAATAGGAATCAATTGGAAAATCTCAAATGCAATAATTCGAAATGCAAAATGCAACTTTCATACCATATGTAAAAAACTAATCTTGCTGTCATTGTACCAAAGAAACTTAATATAAATATTTAAAGATAAAAGCCTTAAATCCAATTAAATCAACTTAATATCAAATTTAATCACTAATCAAGCACCAAAGAAACTCATCTAATCATGGACCAAAGAAACCCATTCAACCAATTAAATCAACTTGATATAAAAATCAACTAAATATATCAAATTTAACACCAAAAGTTTAGCAAAGTATCAATTTCCCCCCAAAGTTACTAAAATTTAATTTCAAATATATTCAAAATCAATTTCAATTATCAAGTTTTATGTGTCTTTTTGCGTATATTGTGTGCGCGCGCTATGTGTTTTGTGTGTGTATTGTAAGTGCATGTGTTGTGTGTTGTGTGTTGTGCATGTGTACATGTACTGTGTATTGTGTGCGTGTTTATGTGCATATGTGTGTTGGAGATGAAGAAAAAGTGACGGAGAGACAAAAATGAACATAGAGAGAGGAAAAGCGAGAGAAGGAGAGAAGGATACCTAAATTTGGGCATGCTAGTGAGGGGTTACTCGATGGTGGGTCGCTGTTTCATTGATTGTGGCTCCATCACGATCAAGGCTGGGTGAGAAAAGAGAGACAGAGACAGAGAGAGAAGAGATCAGACTCATGCATGCTAATTTTTGAAACAACTTGAACTAATAGGCACTGTGATGCAAAATAAAATTAAACAAAAGTTCAATGTCAACTGCCACATGACAGTGTTGAAGATAATCTATAAAAGCTTATAACCGAGTTAAACCCATGTTGTTATAACAACCCTTTCATCCTTGACTAAGTATTCCGTGATAGAAATGAAATCATAGATCAACACCATGAAACTCAAATTAATCTAACTTAAGTTGTCCTGTAAAAACCATGTCGAATGTAAAAATCATTAAAACAACTCCCAAATTACATCGATAACACCAAATTCACCAAAAATCCAAAAAAAAAACACCAAATTCACAACAATCAGTACAAAACTCAAACAACAAATTCACAGAGACAACACCAAATTCATAAAATCGAACAAAAAATAAACAAAATCCAAAGCATGTAAACCCAAAACAACTAATTGCTAGGGAGAAAGTCGCGTAGGTGCAGCAAATTAACTTTTAATAGTTTTGCCTAAACACAATCAATCTTGTACAGGCTGTCGCATGGATTTTTCAAGTATATAATTAGCTTAAATCTTTTCATTGACAATTAATCAAGGAAAACCTCCATAGTTTTAGATAGAGTAAGTGCAATTAACTAATTATTAAGTCAAATAGCCCAAAAAAGTCTGAAATGACAAAGTTTAATGAAATCAAAAAAGTCCAATGATAGAAATGACAATTCTAGTGCTTATCGAAGTCTCACCAAGTGGCCTTACATAAGAGTCCATCTAGCACCGTTTGGCTAGCAGTCATAACCTATATATAAATGAAAGATGGAAATAAAATTTGAAAATCAGAGTTTTCTTGCTCAAATGGTCATCAAACAATGGTTGTGTTATATAAAGCACAAAAAAATGATCTTGGAAAGGCTTCTTATTTTAAACAATTAAACTACACCCATTTAAACAATGAAACCAAACCGAGATCTAATGAAACCATCCACATTCACGCACAAAGAAACTCACACAATAAGAGCAAGTTTATAGAACCAAAAGCATCCCTAAATTTATGAATCATCTCCCAAATTAAGGGTGCGAACACATAACTAAAAAGCAAATTAAAAGACAAACTTAGCACAAATAAGTTCAAACTCCATCCATCAACCACCAAGTAACCCAAGCAAACATTCAAACTATTTAACCCAAATAATAACTATTTTGGTATAATCCCAAAATTATCCCAATTAATATATGAAAAGTTTATTTAAAAGAAAAAACACATTCCATAATCCCAAGTGACTCTCTTAGCACAAACATTCCCAGGTAGTCAAAGAAAAAGATAATCTCAAAAAACATAAAACCACATGTTAATTCACAATCACAACCAACAAACAACTACAACCATGTAAATTAGCTAGCTTGGTGAAAAAAAAGGAGGAAAATTGAAAAGAAAACCAACACATACCTTTATTTTCTTTTCAAGAATCTCCTCTTGATCTTGAACATTCTACCATTTAAAAGCAAGTGGGTTCTCGATAGGTGGGTCCTAAACATAGAAAAGGAACATTAAGTTATCTACTCTTATTTTCGCAACTCTAAAAACACTCATAATAGTTCAGTCCCTTAACATTCAAACTCTTCAATGCTCACCCACATGGAATCAAAGAACAAAAGGAAATTGGCATATTCCTTTAGTATTTTCAATTTAATCTTTGCATTGAATTAGATTATTGGTAACACATAACTCTATCAAGAACTACTTTAGAACTTCAAAGTATACACCAAACCAAATGACTTTTATTGATCAACAAAAATAACATAAAAGCAGCCAAAACCAATGTCATACCCATAGCCATTAACCACCCTGATAGACACATAACAATTAACCACCACGATAGACACAACACATGACACAAATGGCACAACCCACTATTGACATAGAACTAACAAAGTGTAGATACATACCAAAGGTTTATAAGCAATGATAAAAGAATCATGAGCTAATGTTTTGCTTTCTTATTGGTTATAGAATTTCATCCATACAATGCAAGGTAATTGGAAGATGTCAAAAAGAAAAATCATCTAAACATACCTGCAAATAATATAATCTTCTAATTTCAATTTGTGATTCATTCAATATGACAAATTGACAATTGCCTGCCAAAAAACATTTTGCTCATAATAGGCATGGAATTGTTGTAAATAAATTAGACAAAAAAAGTCGCACTTAACATAGAATTTCAAATGCAAACAATTCAATTGACATACCTACTTCCTTTCCATGACCCTTTGCATCGATCACACCACTTGATTTTCAAAAAGTTAGTTGAAAAAAGGGTTCTCAACTTAAGTGCATATCACCTAAAGTGCCTTAAGTGTAATTCAAAACCCCACATTCACGTCAAAATATTCAACCAACAGTAATGCCCTTATACCTAGGTCTCTTATATACATGCCCTTAGATGATGTCATACATAACACAAACATGTATATATACGTATTTTTGTGACTTGTCAAAATGGAACTTAAGATCAAAATTGCTCAATTTCTCAACCGCATAACTCTCGACATCATTACATACCAACAAATTATGGCACAAACTCACTAATCACCTCACATCATCAAACAAATCAGTAAAAATAAACAGCAACAAAAATTATCGTGATCAAAATGACCCTAGTTATAGTAAAAAAGAATTGAATTACAATCGAAATTAATTGAAATGATTTGTTTGTGTCTTGAATTAATATACCGCATAACTCTCGAAATTAATTGAATTACATGCACACACTCACATACACACATAGTCAGACGACTCAAACCAAATTCACCAAATTCACATGACCACTACCATAGCAAATAACCATTACCATTAACACCAATATTCAATGGATCATCAAACAATCTTAAGAGGAAGCAACCGGTTGCAATGTTAATGTAATGCATAATCCAATGATAAGATGATATTGTAGTTCAAGAATTCACTGACCATGGCAAAGCTTGAAAGTGCAAGGTTCATATCTATTCCTCGTCGAAGTAAACTTGGTTCCATCAAGTAACATGGGTACATAGTGAACTGGAAAGCACATTGATGAAAATTGTAAGTAAGACTAAAAAAAAGATTATCACTTGAGAACACATTTAAGACAAACAAAAAAAAACTTTAGCTATCAGCATCACAAAAACATACACCACATGAAATTCATCCACGGATTCCTATATTGAAACAAAATGAAAGAGCTGGAAAAAAACAATATTTAGGAAACAAAGTAAATTTATAACTAAAACATCGGAGTTCTCTATTTAGCAAATGGATGATCTCCCTTATTCTCTAGCATTACAGGCTGAGCTAGCTCCTACCATGAAAGGGAATAAGAATCAAGCTCTCTCATCCATACTGTCCAAGTTGAAGGTCATTAAATTAGTCCTTGGTTTGAGCTAACCTGAATTGCCAATAAAAAAATTAATAAGTACATTATTTAAGAGCATTATGATTTGTTATAAACCCATACCAAAAGTAAACATGTCTAACAATATAAACCCGTTAACTTTCTCTTACAATGCAACTAAACAACAATTAACATTTAATTAAAAATTAAGTAATACATACCTTTAAAAAAGTTAAAGAGAGCAAGGATTTCAGACCTAATTCATCACTGATTGTTCACAGTTCTTTGAGAAATTTCATCAAACACATGGTGGGCTCAAAAATTCGTCACAAAATTTTTTTGGGGCTACCCAATCGGTGGCGCAAAAAGTTCATCACAAAGAAAAAGTAAAAAATATGTAGTTGTTCTTTAGCTAACCAACTGGTGGGTGGGGTCTGGATCTGGGTTTGCATAAAAAAATGGAGTCGTGTGTGTGTGAAAATCAGAGATGAATGGATTGGGTTTATGGGCCAGTGGAGTGAGGCTGGTGAGAGAAAGAGAAACAGAGGTGATGACAGAGAGATATAAAGGCGGAGAGAGGAAGAGAAAGCGAAAGCGATGGAGAGGGACTCAAAGAGCAAAACCTGGATATGGGCAGGGGCTTTCTTGGTGGATCTGGCGAGGGCGTGTGTGTGTGTGAGAGTTGAGAGAGAGATAGAGAGAGAGAGAGAGAGAGAGAGGTACATGGGCCATGGCAGAGGAACGATCGGGAAGAGAGAAAGAAAGAGGGGGTCTAGGCCTCTGGCCGCCTGGTCTTCTTCTTCCGGCAGAGGAGCGAGAGGTGAGAGAGAAATTATGTTCCAGGGCAGGCGTGCAATGTTAATAGGGACAGAAGGAAAGATGGGTATCGACCGTTGATGGGGTTGTGTGACATGCGTGCAGTGTGTTTGGGCGGGATTTGAGTTTTAAGTGGGATGAATTGTGAACCATAAGATTTAATTTGATGGATTTAGATGAGATTTGAACCGTATATTTAAATCTCAATTAAATCTTAGCCGTTCTTCTGCTTTTCTAAATTGAGAGAATTGATTTTAATTTGGAAAGTTTGAAATGAGCTCTATCTTATTAGTATAGATTTGCACTAATTTGAAGCTAACAAAATTAAAAAAAAAATCATAAACATCTTTATGCACATAAAACTATAGAGAAAAAATAGGATGAAAAGTCATACCAGTTGACAAACTGTAGCCTTTTCCTTCCCTTTAGATCTGGCATTCGTCAATGAATTTGACATTTTTTCCTCCTTTAATAAAAATAAAACAATGCATATAATGTAAGAAACGCTAATAAAAAAAATTGACACGAAAGTTTCATTATTTGACACTAATCTGAAGCTAACAAAACTATAATAGTCAAAACCAATTTAGCATTCGAAAACACCCAATCTATAACAATCAAACTATAACATTAAAGCTATAACAAAACTTATCAAACCTATTCGAACAAACACTAAAATTAACACCCAACGTTAGAGTGCAAAATTGATATAAAATTGTTTATTGACCAATCTAAAAATTGTTTTACAAACTTTTAGTTTTGAAAAATAAATAATTGACTAAAAAAATTGAGTGTTATCTCTCTTTCTCTCTCCCTCCTCATTTAGTGTAGCATTTATATACCAAAATAGATTAAAAACTTCACTTAAAAAAAATTCTATAGTGGACCAAAATCAAGTGAAATGAATTATGAAAGAACCCACCTGTAGAGAGCCCCAAATGTGATTTAATGAGAATTCTCTCTCTCACACACATGAAATCTTAATTTAATGAGAATTTACATTAGATATGTGCTCTAAGTTTCAATTCTTATTAGGGGTGACCAAAGAAAAGGTTATGCATAGATCTTTATGAGGCATCTTTTATAAGCTACTTTTATAAGCTATTGCCACTTCAAAATTTATCAAACTTGTTTGAAAAAATATAACATTCAAAACACCCAATATAACACCAAAACTATAACATTCAAACCAATTGAACATTCAAAACAATTTAACATTCAATTTGTTAAATTTTTTTTTAAAAAAAAACTCAAATTAACACCCAAATGAACACAATTAACACCAAAACTATAACATTCGAACCAATTGAACATTCGAAAAACCCAAACTATAACATTCAAACCAATTGAACATTCAAAACAATTTAACATTCAATTTGTTAAATTTATTTGAAAAAAAAAACACTCAAATTAACACCCAAATATAACACCAACACTATAACATTTGAATCAATTGAACATTCGAAAAACCCAAACTATAACATTCAAACCAATTGAACATTCAAAACAATTTAACATTCAATTTGTTAAATTTATTTGAAAAAAAAAAACACACAAATTAACACCCAAATGAACACAATTAACACCAAAACTATAACATTCGAACCAATTGAACATTCGAAAAAACCCAAACTATAACATTCAAACCAATTGAACATTCAAAACAATTGAACATTTAATTTGTTAAATTTATGTGAAAAAAAATACACTCAAATTAACACCCAAATATAACACCAACACTATAACATTCGCAACAATTGAACATTCGAAAAACCCAAACTATAACATTCAAACCAATTGAACATTCAAAACAATTTAACATTCAATTTGTTAAATTTATTTGAAAAAAAAACACTCAAATTAACACCCAAAATCATCAAATTAATTTATGTGTGTGTGTGTGTGCGCGATGTGTTTGCTGGTGTGTGTATGGTGTGTGTGCGATATGTTTGTGGTGTGTGTGTGAACAATTTAACATTAATTTTGCTGGTGTGTGTGGGTTTGATGAAGACTCAAAATGAAGACTCAAATTTTCAAAATTTTCAAACCAAAATGAAGACTGACGTGTAGGTTTGATGAAGACTCAAAATTTCAAAATTTTCAAACCAAAATAAAGACTGACGTGTGTGTGTGTGTGTGTGTGCTGGTGTTTTTGCTGTGTGTGAGAGAGAGAGAGAGAGAGAGAGGTGTACCTGGGCAAGAGATGATATCTTTGATGTTGGTTTAGCCATGGCAGAGGAGGAGTTCTGTGTGAGAGAGAGAGAGAGAGAGATGGACGCCTGGGATGGGTCAGCTGGGTTTTGCTTTTCTTATGGGTGGCGTGTGTGTTGTTAAAGTGGGTGAAGGATGAGTTAGATGAGTTTAGATGAAATCTGAATCATTTATTTAAATTTTAATTAAATCTTAGCCGTTGTTATGCTTTCCTAAATTGGGAGAGTTGATTTCACTTGGAAAAATTTGAATTTCTCTCTATCTTATTAGTATAGCTTATGTATACATTAATTTCATATAAAAATACAATGATAAAATATGTATTTATATATATATTTTTTCAAAAATTTTAAAAATAAATTTAAAAATAAAAAATAAAAAATTTAAATTAAAAAAATATTTTTTTCATCTTAATTAGGTGTGAAAATTTTTGACTCAACACGATGACACAACTCAAACTCGACACAAATTTTATGACACGAACTTGATTAACTCGAACACGAACACGAACACAACACAAAAATAAACAGGTCAACTCGTAACTCGACACGACACAATTAGTTAAATGAGTTGAGTTAGGTGTGACTAATGTTCGACACAAACCCGTAATGATTCAACACGAATTTGACACAACACGACTTGATTGTCACCCCTACTCTTAGCCAGCAAAAAAAAAAAATTTAGTCATTTTTATTTTCCATCCATCCAATCAAACACAAAGGAAAAAAAGTGTATCACTCATACTTTCCTTCCTTGAAGGATAGAAAGTGTATCCCTCCTACTTTCCATCTTTCATACTTTTCATTTTTCCTACCAAACGGAGCATTAGTTTTTAGAACAAAAAATTAATGCTCTGTTTGGTATGATGGAAAGTTGAAGGATAAATAAAACATCATGTTTGGTAAGAAAGAAAAATATGAAGGATGGAAAAGTGGATGAATTAACTTTCTTTCCAACTCACCAAAATCAATCCCTCCAAAATCGGAAGAAAATTGGATGGAAAGTTGATTATTTGTGTTAAGATGTATCTTATTTGTCTATATATTTTTAATATATACATATATTATGTAT
Organism: Ilex aquifolium; assembly: GCA_951799425.1. NCBI lineage: Eukaryota > Viridiplantae > Streptophyta > Magnoliopsida > Aquifoliales > Aquifoliaceae > Ilex > Ilex aquifolium. The sequence goes on along the minus strand of OX637397.1, from coordinate 38,846,998 downwards.
ATATTAATTTCATATAAAAATACAATGATAAATATGTATTTTTATATATATATTAAAAAAAAATTTAAAAAATAAAAAAAAATTTAAAATAAAAAAAAAATATTTTTTCCATCTTAACTAGGGGTGAAAATTTTCGACTCAACACGATGACACGACTCGAACTCGACACGAATTTTATGACACAAACTTGCTAAGAAAAAATATTAACATGGATTCAATTAAGTGAAAATAGAATATTAGCGTTAAATTTTTTATTCAAAGTTTATGTGAGTCAACACAAATACGAACACGACACGAAAATAAACAGGTTAACTCGCTATTCGACTCAACACAATTAGTTAAATGAGTTGAATTAGGTTTGACTAATGTTCGATACAAATCCGCAATGACTCAACACGAATCTGACATGACACGACTCGATTGTCATCCCTAATCTTAGCCAGTAGAAAAAAAAATAAAAAAAAATTAGTTATTTTTATTTTTCATCCATCCAATCAAATACAAAGGAAGGAATGTGTATCATTCATATTTTCCAACCTTAAATGATAGAAAGTGTATCCCTCATATTTTTCATCATTCCTACTTTTCATCCTTTCTACCAGACGGAGCATAAATAATAGTTTGGGTTTGGGTCAAAGTTGTTTACAAGTTTACGATAATGAGGGTGCAAGTTGACAATCAAGCAATCTTTTAAGGTATAAAATGTGATTCACCCAATAAAATATTAATGATATAAACCTAGAAAAAGCTAATTAACACTAATATTAAATAAATTATGATTTTTTAATCTAGTATTACATAAAATAATGCAAAATTAAATAGTTTATTATTTTCTTTTGCTAGAACATGGTTCAAATAATTTTTTTTAATGGAGATTTATAAGTTATTGATTCGATTGAGAAAAAAAAGTTTCCAACCTAGTAGGTTTTGATCTATAAATTACACGAAAATGACAAAAATGTGTTGCAAACTTAGAATAATAAGACTCAACTATAATACAATTTGCAATAATACAACCTAAATATCACATGACACAACCAAGCGTGGGTATATATTATGAGCTGTTTGATGTTGTACTAGATTGGGCTTTGTAAGAGCAAGACATCTCAAACATTGGTTTAGGTAAACATAAAAGTCCCCTGAATTTGAAGACTCTTTCAATTTGTCTCAATTTTCATATTTTATTTTCAAAATCATAACAATCAGCCTATTTAATCTATTTTTCCATTACCAAGCGCAAAAAAAAAAAAAAAAATTCTATTTTCCATTAAAACAAATGGAAAAACCCATGACACTTGCCTCATGTGTCTTGCAAACTTCAACTTGTTCGACTTTCATTGTATATTTTTCATAACATAATGGAAGGAAGCGACTAATTGTTATAATTTTAAGAGTTCAAAGTTAACATTGAACAGATGGATATGAAATATCTAAAAGACAGGCACGATGAAATCAAGTGTCTATCCATTTTATACATCAACATTACTTATAAAATGAACCTCAATAGCTAAATGATTATTCTAATTCTATTGTTCGTAGATAATAGGTTAGGTGTACTGTAATAGCGGATTGGGTTATATGCGTTAACATGCATTTTATAGCGGTTACCTCTAATTTATGGGCGGTTAGGGGGTTCGATAAATTCGAGATTAAGATTACCACATCTAACCTAACCATTATGTCGTCAAACTCCCGGAGTTGTGGGCTGCAGGATCTCTCTGCTGGACCAAAGAACATGATATTTTTAAGAAAATAAATTATACATACATATAAATAAATAATTATACATACATATAAATAAATAATTATACATACATATAAATAAATAAATAAATATATATATATATATATATATATATATATATATATACTTTAAGGTACCTTTGAAACCTTACAAGCAACACAAGGTTGCTCATTACATGTAGAATTCTGAGTTTTAGTTTTCTTTTTCTTTTAAATATTTTTGAAACAAAGGATTAGCATCTCCTAAAAATAATGGAAATTCTTATTAATTCTATAATATAAAATAGAGCAGACTTTAATAAGCCCATTCGAATGTCTCAAATAGATTCATCCAACAGCTACTAACATCCCTCTCAAAACTATTCACATTGCATCGTGTCTTCATGGCATGGGTTACCCCTAGTTAAAGAATAAAACATACAAGAAAAATGTATCTGACAATTCACATTGCATCGTATCTATTACGTACAGAACGTAAATCTCTTTATTTTTGTGGGTATTCTCGAGTTTACACAGCAGTTACAAATGAATAATTGCAATAATTCCCAACCATCAAAAAATGGTGGAATTCAGCTCTTAGCAAAGATCAACAAACAAATAAATGCTACAATATACATATGAGAAGTTTCGAGTATAGAAAAACAAAAAGAATTGAAAAGAAATACAAAAGGAAAAGAAAAAGAAACAATTATACTATCCGAAGGTTATGGACAGTTGATATAGCCTTGAGGGTGAGAGATCTGGCTTTGAGAGAAAGGGTCGAGCTTGTTATGACATGGAGAAGGACCAGAGGGAGGCACTGGCCCTCTCGGAAGCTGGTTCACAAGCAAGCTTTCAAAATCCTTAACTCGCATGCACTGTCCTCTAGAAACCATTGCCGAAAACAGAATGAAAAGAACATATGCAAATCTCAAACCCATCAAAGATCTCTCACAAAATGACATGGTTCTCTTCTTAGCATGTGTGTGTGTATATATCTATGGGGAGAGAGAGAGACAGAGAAACACACACTGACAAACCCCACAAATACAAGGATATTTAGAGAGCCGCGGGAGGAGGGTGATGAATTTGAATGCCAGGGTATTACAGCAGCATATATATGAATTTGTGTGGGTGTGTGTGCATAGAGAGAGAGAGAGAGAGAGTTAGGGAGCTTGGGAGAGAGGTTGTTGAATTAGAATTAATGCTGTTTGTATTGGACTGTAAGAATATTTGAATGATAAAAGTCGTAAGTTGAAGCAGCCAATTTGGAAGTACAGTTAATCCGGTCTTGGAATTTATGGTTTTGTTTATTAACAACTCCTTGGAGTCTTTGAACATTTATATTCTTTAGTTTACTCGTTCAAAATGCTTTGTGTATCTCGGCGGAAGGAATAGAGTCAATAGACTGTTTCTCCATGCATAAAAACGTGACAAATGTAGCCTCAAAACCATGAACGACATGGCTGGCTCGACGGCTATTTACACTATTTTTCTTCTCTCTCTCTCTCTCTCTCTTTCTCTCTCTTAGGAGAGGCACTTAGAAACTTCCCATTGATCCCATGTGGTTTCGAACAGTGTCTAAAATTGAATTGCATGCAACCATTTGACACAAATAGGGTTATCAAACTTTCAACGATCCAAACAGTTCGCGGGCGATTAATTAATTTCAACTCAATCAATGCCTCTTGTCTAGAGAAGGAACCAAAATTTTATGTTGAGGAGGGCAAAATTCTATGTACATAAACATCAAGTATTATATTAGTCGTCTATCAAACTAGTATTTGACATATTCTCTTGGTTGATTATCAACGTATTATTTGGCAGTCTTTTATATCACATGATTTTTATAAGAAAATAAAAAACTTGAATTTGTACCAATTATTTTAGTTGCTTTCTTGTGTAAGTACACAATAAAAAGCTTGTGAGAAAATCATACTTCATCTTTTGTCAAAACTAAGTTCTAATAACATTCAGAACCAGAAAAACACTAATCTAAAGTTGAAATAAAAACAATTAGTGTAAGCTACAATTGGAATGAAAAGCGTATACACAAGTCTAATAATTTACTGAAACCTAATTTATTATGGGAGAATATGGTATTGAAACATTATTTTTTGGTACTTTATGTCCAACCATAATGTGACACATGAAATTTTTTAATTATTCTATTGTTTCGTATGATTTTTACGACAGCTACAAATAAGTCAAACCAAAATATTCAGCGAAGATTTATTTTTTGTTTCAAAAAAATTAAATTTGATACCATAAGCTTATGACAATTTCTAAAACGACACATAAACACGAAATTAGCGGCTTTGGGTTGATTATTCTTCGATATGAACCCATAAATGACACGACCAGTTAATACGAATAATAAATGGGTCGGTTAGTGTTAAACACGAATGACACCAAATTGACACAATTAACACATTTAGCTTATATTATCGGAATACAATGATAATTTTTTATTATTTCTTATTAAACATCGACATAATTCTAACCATAGATTTCTTTGACTTAAAACTTAGTGCTAAAATTTTTATTTACAGGTTATATAGGTTAATAAGAATACGACACGATAATAAATAGGTTGGACTGACACAACACGACTAGTTAGATGAATTGAGTTTGAGTCGATTAGTGTTCGACACGAACATGTAAATGACACGACACAAACATGATCGATAGGACAAGATTACCGCTTATCCTATTATTATAATAATGGGAGAAAATTTTATATATAGATAGTGTCGGGAGGAGTAGGTGGAAAACACACTGTAAAAGTTATCCTGTGGGCACAATGGACTTTCTTCTTCAAGTACTATTACATTTATATATGTACACCCGTTTTTCAAAGTGCAACGGGGGCATCCAAGGTCCATGATTGCTCTTGCCGTTTAATTCGCTCTCTAAAAATCAAAGTAGAGTTACGTGGAAACTTGTGACCCCATGTGTTTTCAAACATTGTAATTGTCTGTCTTGAATTGTATGCAATCATAACATGCTCACCCTAAATCTTTTTTTTTTTTTTTATAAAAATATATATATGGCTTTTAAATATTTTCCTAAGTACATGTGATAATGCCCACCCTATATTATTATTTTTTTTATTATATTAATTTGTAGAGGTACCTCAAGGAGTTTGAACTTTCAAACACACTTCATATTGGGATAAATTTTGAATCTGGAGACATTTTGAAATTTTCACCCAAAAAAAATTATGTTGTTATTGAATAAAATATTGAATCGCAAAATAAAAAATATAGGTACGTTTTGACATTTTTTGATTAGTTTGCAGCTATTTAGTCAATGAAGGATTGAATTTTCGAACCAAATGGAGATTGATAATCTTGATCAAATTTTGATTAACACTAGAAAAGACGTATTTTATTAGTCTACTTTGTGACTTTAACGGTGTCCAATTTCAAAAAGAGAAGAACATTATTAGTTGTTTGTACAAGTGAAAGTTGCCCCATTTAGAGGTAAAATCCACCAACAAATTTCTCTCAACAAATTCAGAAAAACATCTCATGCTTGCTGTAATTCGGCTTCCTCTTAACTTTTCAGCTGAGAATATGAAACTATTGAAATCACCTCGTAAAAGACTGCAATTAGTCTGTTTTTTGTTTGATTTATTATGTATACTGGTTTTTGATTCATTTTACGATAAGTAATTTTTAAGTATTAAATATGATGCAAATAAATATAATTGTATCTTTAACTTTTACCAACTAGGAGTAAACAAAATTAAGGTGTATGAACAAAAATGGACACTTTCTATGAAAGTATATATAGAGCTATGGCCATGACTCACCCAACCTATTCTCAGTTGTATTCCTAAATCAAAGGAAACCAATCTGCAATAACACATGTCAATCTGTTTCCTAACATTTAGCAGCTGATCAAGCACATTGATTTTAGTTGTTTCAACTCATGTATTGTGTCACATGTGTCCAGCTGCATATGTTATATTGTACCAGCTGTATTCTAGGGTAAGTTGTACTTTATACCTTTAAAGTTTACAATTAATTTTTATTTGATCCTTGAACTATCATTACAGCAATCGAGTCTTTAAACTTTAACTTACGTTTCAATTAAGTCCTTCAGTTCAAATTCGTCAATAGTTCTAAAGAAAAAGAGTCGAGGGGAGTTATAATAAGTAGGCCTTAAGGTTGGGCTTCTTCCTTTCTTATTTTTCTTTGGCCCAAATGATCTTCTTGGACCGCTTATCTAAATTCCTACTTGTATTAGAATACAAATCGGTTCACAACTGGATTGAATTAGATTCATATCAAAGTCTTCAAATCGAATTTAAGCTGCTACCATCACCACAATCGTCGCTACCCAACACAACCATCACAATCTCCCACCACCACCACTGTTGCCCACCACCACTACCACCGCTTACACTCGCTACAGCCGGTGCTTTAATTCTTTTTTCTCATATATGTTTGTGATTTGATTTTGGATGTGAATACAAAAAAAATTATTGTTGACCATTTTTTTTACTACTCAGTGCCTTCAGGCACACGTAATAACTAGTAATAAGATAAAATAACTTGTAATTCTTCAAAAGTTGGCTTATCACAAATACGATCGATATTTGATCTACTTTAATTTTAACGATTTATATTTTATATAATTTAATCCAATGATCCATAATTCATCCACTTTTAATCCAAACACCTACAGTTCATCCCAACCGAAAACAAATCCCTCCAAAATTTAAACTTGCACATCTCCCAAGCCACTATTAGACCCACCTGCCTCCCCCCCTTTCTCCAAACTCCCTCCGACTTCTCTCTCTCCATACTCCTTGTGATTTCTTCCTTGACTCTCTTGTGTTGTAACACACGCGTGCACACACACACATCCCACAACAGAACACACGCGCAAATTAATTTGGATTTTTGAATGTTAGGATTTTCAAACTGGGTGTTTAATTTAAGTGTTGAATAGAGTTTGTGAAATTTTAAATTGATTTTTTTTAATTACAAAATAGGTTTATAGGGTCTTGATTTACTGAATGTTAGGGTTATTGAAATTAAGATTGTGTGTTAATTGATTTTATTTTCATAATTTCAAAGATTATATATTAATTGATATGAAATAGGTTAATAGGGTCTTGGTTTGACATATGTTATGTTTATTTAGATTAAGATTGTGTGTCAATTAAAGTTTGTGTTAATTTCATTCAATTAGATTTTTAGTGATTTTGGATGTTAGGGTTTTTGTTAATTGCATGGAATGGATATTGAATATTCATTTTATGAAATTTGTAGGCTAATTTTTGTTTTTGAATTGTTTGAAAGTAATTGAAAATTATTTAATAAGAAATTGAATGTTAGGGTTTTTAAATAGGTCTTTTTTTCATGAAATATAATTTCTGAAATATGAACCTGAGTTTTTTGAAAGAGTTTCGTATGGTTTTGATTGAATGTATTTTAAAAGGTTATTTTGATTTGAGAGTATGTGTTAATGAAGATGCACATGAGTGGTTTGGTGTGAGTGGTAGGTGTGCATAATCAATATATTTTGTTGCTAATTAATTAATTTCTACCATATATTGTAGTTTTGTTGCGTATGGACTTGGTTTTCAATCTCATCTCTTTCTCTCTACATTGTAGTTTCTTTTTTCTTGCTCCCTAAAAAATCTCCTCTCTCCAAACTCAACTTCTTCATTGGTATCAGAACCAATTTTTTTAAAATACTTGGACATCAAAGGTTCGTGATTGTGAGATAGAATTTTGTTTCTAATTCATAAACTACAACATAACACGATCGAATATATGCCCCTTCAGTCACCAGGTTATGAAATAAAACATCTCTTAATGTTTATATATTAGTTGATTAGCATTTATTTTTTTATGGTTGTTCTAATTTTTGTAGAGAAGTAAATTGGTAGAAAACAATACATCTTTATTCTCATTGATCAGTATGCTTTATATAGCTATACACGGCTATGATTTACATGGAAATAAAATAAAAGAAATCTATAGAAATGAATGTCAAATATTCTATAATAAATGGTTAGCTAAAATCATGGGATTGCTAAAATCATGGGATTTCTATATGCTGTAATACTCCCCCTCAAGTTGGTGCATGAAGATCCGTAATGCCCAACTTGCAAGATAAGTGATGAAAGAGGTCAGATCCCAATGCTTTGGTGAAGATGTTGACTTGATCCGAAATGTATACACCCAAGTGCAGGCGGTCAAGTTGTAGTAATAATCTGGTTTGAGTCCAGAGTCGAATCCTCAGGGAACTATGGTTGGTGTTCTTTGAAGTAAATAGTGAGAAAGACTTGTAATTGGAAATATTATGATTTTGAAGTTGTGGGAAGTTTTGGATAGAATGTAAGATTCTTTCCAATGGGTATTTTGCTAGACAAAATATAAGATGATTAAATGTAACAAACACTCTTTGGTTCGGGAATCAGAATATGTAGTTGATTATCCGGTGCATTATGTTTATGCTTTATAACTCAATTAACTCCCGTGTCAACGGCAAATTAATCGGAAGATAGGAATGAAGTGCAATAATGGTGGACATTGAAAGTTTGTCATGAAGAGTTAGTTAGGGTACTTGCCTTGAATCAATGGATCTTTCCATGTAGGAGTCATCCATTTATCATAGAAAGATCCGTTGATTATACAAAGTACCTTTACTTTGCTAGGTGCATTCAATCACCCAAAAATCAAGTGGAGTATAGAACATTTAAGCATAAAGGTGATACACAAACATAATGTCCGGATTAATCTTTTACATATCTATCATCCCTTCCCAAAGAGTGAATGAGGACTACTCACCCTTCATAGCTATGGTAAAGCTAGAATGATGAATGGTACTCATCCCCAAAAGGTGTTACAAAGTAAAATGCTCAAGCACTAAAAGTGAAATGCTTTAAAGTAAAATAGCTAAACAAGGAGCCGATCTTCGACAAAGAATGAGTGAATCACGTTCCACCCTTCACGGCTTTGGTAAAGCTCTAGAAAAGTGGAAGAGTTTCACTCCTCTAAGGGGAAGAAGGAAGCTCCAACAATGGAAGTAAAAGAAAACAATACTTAAATTAAAAGAAAGCAATAAATACTTGGTGTTTAATCCACAACCAAGAGATGATAATACATAAAAGAAAACAACAACTTCTTGGTGTTTAATTCACAACCAAGATCTAATAAAAAGAAAACAACAACTTCTTGGTGTTTAATCCACAACCAAGATATAATAAAAACATAAAAGAAAACAATAACTTCTTGGTGTTTAATTCACAACCAAGATCTAAAACATAAAAGAAAACAATAACTTCTTGGTGTTTAATTCACAACCAAGATCTAAAACATAAAAGAAAACAATAACTTCTTGGTGTTTAATTCACAACCAAGATCTAAAACATAAAAGAAAACAATAACTTCTTGGTGTTTAATTCACAACCAAGATCTAATAAAAAGAAAACAATAACTCAAGAAAGTAAATAAAGCAATAATACTTGAAAGATGATTCAAGAAAAAGATTCAAGACCTTTGGAGTGTTTTCCACTAGGAAGAAATGTTCTTTACAAGAAAAATGAAACAAGAGAAGGATGCCCATTACAAGCCCCCAAGGGGGGTATTTATAGGCATCCAAATTACAAATATCCTAAAAGATATTTATCCTAAAATATATTTAATTACAAATATCCTAAAAGATATTTATCCTAAAAGATATTTAATTACAAATATCCTAAAAGATATTTATCCTAAAAGATATTTAATTACAAATATCCTAAAAGATATTTATCCTAAAAGATATTTAATTACAAATATCAAGAAGATCTTGATTTACACTTTGATCTCCCTTTGTTTTGAGCTTTAATAATTTACACCCTATGCTTTGATAAGTTGCTCTCCATGCTTTGATAATTGGCTCCCGTCGTTTTGACGCATAAAAACCTGAAAAGAACAACATTCAATGCATTATCCTTAATTCACACATTAACCCTAATTAGATTTATTTTGACTAGTTTAACTTTATTTAATTACACAATTGACTTTTTAATTTAATTACATTTTGCATTAATTAGGGTTAATCAGATGTCGGCAATCTGTTCGAAAGATGGAAGATGAGCAGTGATGAAGAGACCAGAACAGAGTTTGTCACGAACGATGTGGCAGTCTATCTCAATATGCTTCGTTCGTTCATGGAAAACTGGATTCTGAGTAATGTAGAGGGCGGACTGATTGTCACAGTAGAGGGTCATTGGGTCTTTGTGTGAGATGCCAATGTCATGGAGAAGCTGTTTTAACCAAATGAGTTCACATGTTATGACGGCCATAGCGCGATATTCAGCTTCTGTAGAGGAGCGGGCCACCGTAGTCTGTTTCTTAGTGCGCCAAGAAATGGGACTGGAACCAAGTGTGATGAAGAAGCCAGTGGTAGAGCGCCTAGTGGTAGGACAACTGGCCCAATCAGAATCTGTGTAAGCACTGACATGAAGATTATTAGAGGAAGAGAAAAAAATGCCTTGTCCAGGAGTTCCTTTGATGTAGCGGAGAACACGTGTTGCAGCTGTCATGTGAGGGATCCGAGGTGCATGCATAAATTGGCTGAGGATATTCACTGCAAAGACTATATCAGGTCTAGTGATGGTGAGGTAAATGAGGCGTCCCACTAACCGACGGTAAGGAGCGGGATCAAGAAGAAGGTCACCATCTGTGTCATTGAGCTTCAGATTTTGTTCCATAGGAAAAGGTGCGGGACGAGAACCAAGTTGGCCACTATCAGCGAGGATGTCTAGGGCATATTTTCGTTGATTAAGAAAAATGCCAGAGGGAGAGCGTGCAACTTCAAGTCCGAGAAAATATTTGAGAGGTCCGAGATCCTTGATTTTGAAGTTGTTGGAAATGACGCTCTTGAAGAAGGTGACCTGAGAAAGGTCATTGCCAATAACCAAAATATCGTCAACGTAAACAAGAATGATAGTGAGACTAGTTGCAGTGATCAAGGTAAACAAGGAGTGATCTGCTTGTGACTGAACAAAACCTGTATTAAGAAGAACAGAGGTTAGTTTAAAAAACCAGTTCCGAGAAGCTTGTTTGAGGCCATAGAGTGATTTTCGAAGGCGATAGACTCGTGTCTCCCCCTTAACACAGTAGCCGGGTGGTGGGGTCATGTAAACTTCCTCATCAAGTGTACCATGCAGGAATGCATTATGGACATACATTTGGTGGATGACCCAATTTTTTGTGGCAGCAACAGCAAGGACACAGCGTACTGTGGTCATCTTGGCAACTGGGGCAAAAGTTTCATGATAGTCAATGCCTTCCACTTAAGTGTAGCCTTTGGCTACAAGTCGGGCCTTGTAGCGCTCAATAGTGCCATTTGCGCGGAGTTTGGTTTTGAATACCCATTTACAACCGATAGGTTTCTTGCCAGGAGGGAGGTTTTCAAGTGTCCAAGTGAAATTTTCTTCAAGGGCACGAATTTCAGAGGCCATAGCTTCACGCCAATGAGAGTGGCGATTTGCGTCTGAGTAGCAAGTAGGTTCAATAGATGTAGTGAGAGCAGTTAAGAATGAATAATGAGCAGGAGAAAATCGAGAATATGACAGATAAGTGCATAAGGGGTGAGAGGTACCTGAGGACTGTGTAGCAGTTGAGGAGGCAATGGACTCCGTAGGGGATAGTAGGACATACATAATCAAGAAGATATGCAGGACGAGTAATGTGGCGACGAGGTCGAGAAGGAATAGTATTGGTGGGTGGGGGTTCTTGAGGTAAGGTCGAGGAAGGTAGAGAAGAGATGGGTTCGGGGATAGGTAAGGGAATGATGGTGGAGTCAGTGAGAAGGGAAGGTGTGGTGTGATGGAAGGGAAATTGATTTTCATGGAAAGTGACGTCACGTGAGTAAAAATGGTGTTGGTGTCAAGGTTGTATAGCTTGTAAGCTTTCCGGTTGCTAGGGTAACCAATGAAGACACAACGAGATGATCTGGGTGAGAATTTGTCGCGATGAGAGGTGAGGTTTTGAGCGTAGCAAAGGCAACCAAACACACGTAGGTGAGTGTATGATGGGGGGTGTTGAGAAGAAGTTGGAAAGGGGTTTGATTTAGTAGGGAGTGACTTGGGGTTCTATTGATTAGGTAAGCAGCGGTAAGAACACAATCTCCCCAAAATTTGAGTGGTAGGTTTGCCTGAAAACGAAGGCTGCGAGCGACATTCAGGAGGTGCCTATGTTTACGCTCTGCAACACCATTTTGTTGCGGAGTTTCAACACAAGTACGCTCATGAATGATGCCGTGAGTGTGAAAATAGGTTTAGAGATTATGATAAAGGAATTCTTGGCCATTGTCGATGCGAATTATTTTGACCGATGAGTTGAATTGATTTTTAACAAGAGCGAAAAAATGCATTAAGTGACTAAAAGTTTCTGATTTAAAACGCATTAAATAAATCCATGTAGCGCGTGAAAAATCATCAACAATAGTCAAAAAATAATGTGTGCCGCAAATGGAGGCGGTAGAATAGCCACCCCAAATATCACAATAAATATGATTAAAATGGATCGTACTTTTATTAACATGTATTTGAAAAGGTAAACGAGTGTGCTTTGAACGCTCACAAACATTACAATGAGAGAGAATACATGGCTTATCAAAAATTTTTGGAATGGTAAAACTAGAAGGATGACCTAGGCGTTGATGCCATAGAGTTTTATTGGCAAGATGATGAACGGAGAATGCGACGGTCTTTTGGGGGCGAAAGAAGTAGAGCCCATTGCATGCCTCACCCGCTCCAATCAGCCTCTTCGATGGAGGGTCCTGAAAAAAACATTTATCAGATGAGAAAAAAACAACACATGATAAATTTTTAGTGAGCTGAGGGATAGAGAGGAAATTATAATAAAAAGAGGGAACATAAAGGACATTTTGAAGAATCAAGTGGTTAGATAAAATCACGGATCCAAATCCTTCAACAGGAATCGTCTCTCCCGTGGGTAACCGCACTGTGCGAACAATGGAAGACAAAGTTAGACTGGAGAAAGAGGATCGACAAGGGGTCATGTGGTCACTAGCGCCACTGTCGATGATCCAGTCGGTTTGTGGGTCGAAGGAGCAAGACATCGTGGAGGAGTTACCCACGAAATTAGCAGTCGGAGAAGGGGGATGAAGCAGCGTCATCAGTTGCTAGTAGCTCTCCAGCGATAGACCCTGGATGGGCTTGAGGTGGCACCGACGAGATTAGCAGCAGCAACAACCGGTGGTTTTCCAAGGAGGGATGATTGATTACTGCGGGGTGCACGGCCAGGAGGATAGCCAACGATAAGCCAACACCGATTGCGTAAGTGCCCATTTTTCCCACATTCAGTGCATTTGAGAGGGAGTCAGTTGTTGGGGGTGGACTTGGCGGCAAGGGCTAGGTTTTCTGAGGGTGGTCGAGAGACATGAAGGAGGCGTTGTTGCTCCTCTTGGAAAAGGATGGAGAAAACTTTGTTGAGGGGTGGGAGGGGATCCGTGGCTAGTATCTGGGTTCGAAGGGCCGCGAAGGAGTCGTTGAGACCCAGTAGAAACTGGAACACACGCTCATCCTCGGCTCGTTTCTCCAAGGTACTAGCATCGGTGGGTGATTGGAGGTTGCCGAGTTCATCCCAGAGTTGCTTGATGCTGTTGTAATAATCAGGGATGGAAAGTTGGTTCTGATGAAGGTTGGATATTTCTCGTTTGAGATGAAATAGACGGGCATTGTTGCCATGGCAGAACCGTGACTCAAGATCAAGCCATACATCACGGGGATCGTCATGGTAATCCAAGGAATTGGCTAAGGAGGGAGTGATGGTATTAAGGATCCAAGTGAGGACCATGTCTTTGGTCCTACTCCATTGGTCATGATCAGAAGAAGTTGTGGCTGGTGCTTTGAGGGAGCCATCAACGAAGCATAATTTATTTTTTGCATTGAGGGCTCGGCGAAGTGCGCGTTGCCATTTTGGATACAAGAACAAGACTAGGGGAATCAGAAGGGTGTAGAAGATAGGGAGAAGAAGGTTGGGAAGCAGAGGCATCGGAAGCCATGAGAATGTTGGGTGAAGGTATGTCAGGATTTTGTTAGGCTCTGATACCATGTAGAGAAGTAAATTGGTAGAAAACAATATATCTTTATTCTCATTGATCAGTATGCTTTATATAGCTATACACGTCTATGATTTACATGGAAATAAAATAAAAGAAATCTATAGAAATGAATGTCAAATATTCTATAATAAATGGTTAGCTAAAATCATGGGATTGCTAAAATCATGGGATTTCTATATGCTGTAATAATTTTTGTTCCAATATGAGATTAAATGTTTATTTCTCTCTAAATGTAGGCTTGTTTCTTGAAAAGGAAACTTCATTGGTATGGGAGGAATAGGAAAATAGGTAAGATCTTTTATCCTTCTTTACTTGATCAGATCTACTGCATGAGGGTAGGGGTGACAATTTTTGACACGACACGATAACTCGATACGAACACGACACGAATAAATGGGTTTGGGTTGACTATTTTTTAGTACAAACCCGTGTATGACACAACCCGCCAACACGAAGTGTTAATGAGTCGTGTTCGGGTTCAACCCGCTTAATCCGAAATGACTCGTCAACACGAAGTTTTTAACTCGAAGGACATTGACCTGTCATTTTCATTGCACGTATGAGTTTTCATGTTCTGATGACTTGTTTTTTCCATTACTTCTAATGTTTAATTTGATTGCGCAATGTATGATTAACATATTTAATTAGTATTATAGAAATAAACTATTAATTATTTGTAACTGTTTATCAAGCACTGACATAATTATTGTATAAAAAAGATATTATTACTCATTATTATTATTAAGTTAATTTTTAGTTTGTAGAAAAAGTATGAGGATAGATTCAATTAAGTGAAAATAAAATCTTAGCGTTAAATTTTTCTTCAAAGTTTATGTGGATTAACACGAACATGAATACGAACATGAACACGAACACAACACGAAAATAAACAGGTCAACTCGACACGACACGATTAATAAATGGGTTGGGTTAGGGTTGACTAATGTTCGACACGACTAATGTTTGACACGACACGAACCTGACACAACACGACCCGATTGCCACCCCTACATGAGGGTATGTGTCTGTTTAATTAAGCCTATTTCGTTGAACACCATTGTCCACAGGGTATGTTCTCTTTACACACATTGGTCGAAAGCATTCTATGAAGAAGTTCAAATTAAATTTCTAATTTAATTTGATTTTTTGTATAATATTTTTCAACCAAACTTACTTTTTGATTTTGCAAAAAGAGCATGTTTAGGGTGACACTAGTGGTCAATAGTTAACGTTTTCCTAGCCATTGTCGTCAGTGCATGAGAGATATGACACAAAGTCAAATTCAAACTCAAAGCATGATTCAAACATCTTATTGCTAGGCATTACACTTGAATACTTTGTCGAACATAAAAGAATGGGTTTGCCCTTATGAAGATAAGAAAATGACACAAAATCAAATTCAAACTCAAAGCATGATTCAAAAAATATGTATTTTTTTTTTGTCATTTATAAGTTTTTTTGGAGTGCTTTTAGTCCTAGGAGGAGAAATATTCAGTGTAACGGTACCACGATATCACTGTTGTGTAATTTCACCATCTAGTAGCAAAACAACAAAATGGATAAGATGAACCCCATTGATTTACATGGTGTAGTTATTAGATTATATAGAGGGGTAGTTACTGAATTATTTGGCATTCACTTGTTCAATTATTATTATTTTATTGAATGATAATATTACGTAGAGGTAATGACGTTATGTCATCATTATATTTTATATTTTCTCCATGGGGAGATTGAAATATGACGTCTTTAAGACAAGTGCTAAAAGATCTAATCAGAGTCAAACTTAGATTTGAAAAAGGAACATTTCCCTTATTAGCCGGAGTACAAGTGTACTCCTTAATCTTTCGTAAAGGTGGATTAAGCAAAAAAAATAGAAGATTTTTTTTTTTTTTGAATAGTCTCAACATCCTCGTTGAGAGTCGCTCCGCGAGACGTCCAATAGTCTCCAATTTGGTCTTCGTTTGTTTATATCTTGGTCGATTTGATTGTGTTCTCTACCAAATTGAACTGGTTTGATTGAGCCAATCAATATTTCTCTGGTGTTGTAACATCAATGTCCAAAAAGTTGTCCAATAACTGCTAAAGTGGGTTTACTAATCTCTTCAAGCTAGTTTGAATGGAAAGGCCTTAGAGCCATGACCTTGAGATCTTAAGTTCGAGTACGATGTCTTAGTTGATTGCATGCATCTCAAGTTAATGTCGTACTTGTGAGTTCAATTTGTAAATGAGACATTCGGTTACAAAGGTAAAGTCAGGAAATTTTATTTGGTTAAACTAGTTGTCAAAAACTTTTTATAGTATGGTTGTAAGTTACCGAAGAGTTGAGTTTATTGTGATCAAATGCTGGTTGACATTGAATCAATCAATCCTGAACGAAGTTGCAACAGTTTGTCACCATCCATTTCTATCATCCAACCTTTCTTTTTTCACCTCTAAAACATCGATGGTCGGTTCTAGTGGCCCCTCAATTATTTCTGTTGTTCAGAAATCTCTTCCCCAACCGCCACTTTGAGTCTTTATAACTAAGGGGAAGGACTCATAAAGTCGTAATCTGAAAACGATACAAAATTATCAAGTACGGATTTATTCTTGATAAGTTTGAATAACATATAAGATAACTCATTAAATCTATTTAATAAATAAGTCAATATGAATTTCAGTATACACAACTTGTGTGCAACACAACACGAACTGTTCCATATGTACCAATTGAACCAATTTTAACACGATAACATACGAAACCAACATGATACACTCATTGCCACCTCTATTGAAAGAGGTGATCATGTAGGTAAATTATTAATTGAGAGCTACCCTCCCAAAATAAGGACTTGGAGTACAATAATCAATGGGAGAAAAAGCTGGTGAAGAGATAAAAATTGGAAATGTTTATCCACACACACAATATAATAGTCAATTAGGTGTGATAGTATCGCATGCGTTCCACATTTCTCCACAATTTTTCTAGGTAGGTTTTGGTCTAAAATAGGCTACATCCATGCCATCCATATGTTTATGACAAGTCCATTATGTCATGGTATGTATGGTATAAAGCAAAGACTTTGTGGGTTTTGTGGGTAGTGGGGTGAACTTTGACATATGTCATAGAGGAGTTTTATGGAATTTCATTGCTTTTTTTTTTTTTTTGGGCAAAGTTGTTTCCTTTTGTTTATTTCAATTACAAGAGGGTAATATGCAGTAAATGCTGAATTGTTGAATTCAAGTTTCCTAACTTACCTAAGCTAACCCATGCCCTTACCACATAAAAGACTTTTGTACAAGCTGATAAGTAGAGTCAGGGTATTAACTTGGTTGGGAATGAGGAAAGAGATACGTCACCATTAAAACAAACCTCTTCTAGACCACGCTATATGCAGAAAGAGTAATGTTATTTAACTTAAATTTGTAACCTAAATTTACATTTCAAATGAAGGAGGACCATTAGATCAGTGTTTCTCATTTAAAAAAGTTGATGGGACCCATTCATCCAATGATCCTCCTTCATTTGGGATGCAAATTTGGGTTGTAAATTTGAGTTATATTGTATTTTTCATGCAAAAACCTTGTATAATGAAGACGACATTTACGAAACATCTCTAAAATAGACTAATCTAGAAGAAGCCTGCTTCCCATTGCCAATGGTTGAAGTTACTCAAGCGCATTTTAGCTAACATAGGGTCACATTTAGTGGTCGCCATGAAAAGTCATGATAAATATGATCGTATTGACCACAATACTTCCATCGAGTTTCAAAATTATGCCAAGAAAAAAAGGAGAGAGTAAATTTAAAGAATCCCAAAACACACAAATTCCAATTGCTAACATTTGCAATGAAGTCATCTGCTGTATGTTGTTCCCATTCGTCAATTTCAAGCTTTTACTTCAAATTGAAGGCAACATTCGTTTGATCATATTCCCAAATGAAAAAAGTAAAAATTCAATAGACAATTAACTCTTCGCTTTCGGGGTTTGAATATAAATATACTAGGGATAACTCGTGTCTGATGATAGATTGCAAGGGGAGAATTCAAAGTGAATGATTTTGAGAGAGATGTTGGTGGCCGTTAGATGAGTCTAATTGATACCGTTAGATAGATTTATTGAAGTCTGCCATTCTTTATATTATAGATAATCTTGTTGAAAATTTACTTGTCTGTTCAAAGAAGGAAGAGTTAAAAGGGTTTTGAAAATGTGGTGGTCGGCTTGAAAAGTAGGATGAAGACCTATTGAAAATCAAGATGCTGAGATTCTAGACAAGTTTGAAACTAGTCCTTATATACTGAACAATACTTTTTTTGCTACTTTAAATTGTGGATAAATTATATTTTAACCCCCTCTTCACTATCATTTCACAATTGCTACCATTGCCTTACACACATCATTGTTGCCACTTCTACCACCCAACCATCACCTGCACCACCATCCCCCATGCACAACCACCACCCTCGATGTGGTGGTGATGATGAGGGCGAAGGTGAGAGAGATAGTGATAGTGTTGGTAACAGTACTAGTGCTAGGTGATGGTAATGACATATATGATGGAGTGATGGCGGTGATTGTGGTGATGGTGCTGAAGGGGGCTAAGGGCCAAGGTAGGAGGTGGTGGTTAGGGCCGGCTCAACACTATGAGAAATAAAGCTTGGATTTTAGGCCCAAATTTTTTAAAGGTCCTATAATTTTAGGTACATAATTAGTTTACATAAAAATTTTAAGCCTATAAAAAGGCCCTAAAAAATTTAAGCACAATCAAAAAATTTTAATTTTAACAATTTGGGTCTATGATCTAATCCAGTAAAAATCCAAAGATCAAAAGTTAAAAAAAAAAAATTTCCTCAAAAGTCAACTCATTCTCTCTCTCACACACATCAACACTAGCAAGGCTACAAGGGCTCACCCTTTCATTCTCCCTCCACGTAACACATCCTCCTTCACTCTCTAATAAAAAAAATTAAAAATAAATTATTTTTAAAAAAAAAATTAATACTAAAAATAAAAAAGCCTCGGTGTTACCACTTTAGGCCTCCAATTATCTTGAGCCGCCCCTGGTGGTGGTGGTAGGGTGGCAGTGGTGGTGTTGTTGGTGATGGTAGTGATGTTCAAATTACTACCCCTAGTCGTAGCTACATATATTGCATAAAAGGAAGAAATTTTTCAAGAGTTAGGCAGTGGGCACCCCCCTCTACCCATAGGGTGGGTAGCACAAGAGCTTTTAGCAAGAAATAGACATTACATAATTATTAAGCCAACATTATGTTAAAAAGGCAAATCACTATGTAACAAATGCAACTGACCCTACACCTCAGGGGTGTGTTTGGGTAGTGGGTTAAGGTGGGTTAATAACACCCATAAGGATAGGGTAATAAGGTAGTAGGTCCCACAAATCCTTTGCTTGGGAAGCAAAAAATAGTCAGGATACAAATCCGGGGTCTATCCTTGACCCGGATGCTACAATAGTTTTTAACCTTGCTACATGGGTTAAAATTAACCCACCTCCCCCATGGGTTTCAATCCCAGCCGACGGGTTATGAAGGGGTAATGATATTTACCCACCTTCCTCTCTTGAGAGCTCTCTGTCTGGCTTTGTGAAGGCGACGAATCCCAGAGCTTTGTTTCTCTTTCTCTGTGAAGGCGACGAAGCCTAAGCCCAGCGTTTCTGTTGGGATGGGTTTGGGTGGCTGAGTGAACCGAATGAAGAAGAGAACTTCGCATGCACCACCCCTAACCTCGATCATTCACAGTCACCACGTTCACAATCACCCGCACCACTACGATGGTGGATAATTTTGAACCCTAATTTCTCTATCTCTCAGATCTGATGTGATGGTGGGTGATTTTGAAACCCTAATTCTCCTCTCTGTCTTTCAGATTTGAATCATTTTTGTGGTGATGGTGGTGGGTGTTTCTATGGTGGTGGGTGTTTCTATGGTGGTGGGTGTTTCTATTGTAGTGGTGGTGGCGTTTCTGTTGTGGTGGTGGTGGCGGTCCTCGGTGTTTCTGTTGTGGCGGTGGTGGCATTTTTGTTGTGGCGGTGGTAGTGGAGTTTCTGTTGTGGCAATGGTTGCGGCGTTTCTGTTGTGGTGGTGGTGGCGTTTCTGTTGTGGTGGTGGGTATTACTTCTATGCTTTCTCCGTCTATGCAAAACTTCCCCAATTTTCTGGTGTTTTATGGTCTTCATATCAATGGGTACAATGGTAAATGTCTGTAAAAGTCAAGGTAAAGTTCATCCAATTCAATTGTTGCTTGCCAAACAATGGCTTGGGTTGGATGACATACATAACCCATCCAATTAAGTGTCTGAGTGAGTTTGGGTGGGATGGGTTAGGATACAAAAAATCCAATCGATTCCTATCCATGCCGATTATCCAAACACACCCCAGAGGTATGCATTTCCTACTCAAGGATGTTCCTGAGTCATTGGCTGAAATTTTTCTAGGTTTTCGTTTGTCATAGGTTGGTGTATTTTAATTAATTTCATCCTGCATTAATTAGGCAAGTGATTTTATTATATTAGCAAATAACATTTTTACCTGGTTATATCGAATGCAATTGTTATACACGATTCATACACAACACGAACCCGATATGATACGATTTGTTAGACACAAATTAATAAATGAATTGGGTATGAGTGAAGTGTTTTTTGACACGAATCCGTTAAAACCCGACATGAACCGGTCTCACTCAACATGATGGACAAGCCTAGTTATCATCTGATTTCGAGAATCTCGTGCATCTAGTCCACAATTTCAATAAGCCTAAGAAAATGTAAACCATCGTAGTAATTAACCATCGTAGTCATTGCGCATGCATTTTTATAGTAGAATAAATATTGTGAAAAGCAAGCCATGGTAGAAATGTAGAACACGTTTGATGACCAATAGAAGACGTAAGGTTTTGAGCTTTTTCAACTACTTTAACAAAAAGTTAGTGCACTAGTCAAAACTCTTAATGGTGCAATATGTAGCTGCCTTAAACCCCATTAGAACTTTTTGTTAGTCAATAGCCAAATAAATAAAGTTTAAGAAAATTAAAGAACACCCAAAAATTAATTAGATAAAGTCAAGAAAAATATACGGTAAGACTGAAAGAAATTCAATTATATCAATTTACGATTCAATTGTATTATAGTTGGGGTTAATTATGTTTTTCCCCTCAAACTACGAGATTTGTGTTACTTTACCTCCTCTATTTTTGAATTTCTTACATTATCCCCTCAACCACTCTAATTGTTTCACATTGTCCAAAATGCAAACGTCGATTATTTTTTAGACGAAAATTGTTAATGTCTTGGGATAAAGTAAAATAAAATCACATAGTTCAGGAAAGCAAAATGAGATAATTTTTTGTTGGATTTATAATGGACGTGTTTACCCATAACCGGATCCGGTTTGACCTACCTATGCCAATTTCGACCCTCCTGTGAAACTTGGTCAGATCACATTGGAAGGATGTGTCGATAACATTCCCAAATGGACTTTTAGCTAAAATCTACACCCTACTCTTTCTGGGTCCTTAGAGGTTCATTAGAAGCTTAAAACCTCCTCACTTAGTTGATTTTTTGTATAATATTTTTCAACCAAACAAACTTTTTGATTTTGCAAAAAGAGCATGTTTGGGGTAACACTAGTGGTCAATAGTTAACGTTTTCCTGGCCATTGTCGTCGGTGCATGAGAGATATGACACAAAGTCAAATTCAAACTCAAAGCATGATTCAAGCATCTTCTTGCGAGGCATTAGACTTGAATACTTTGTCAAACATAAAATAACTAGTAATTGTCTGTGCCTAAAAACACTATATAAAACAAAAAATCGCAAACGACTATCTATGCGTACGAAGGTGCTATATAACACAAAGTAAAAATTCAGAAGATAGAAAATTTTATTGATCCAAATAATATAGATATTATAATATGTTTCAAATACAAACCTGTCGCACAATCAAAAGAAATCAAAATTCAACTCGTTGGCCAAGCACAACATTCTGAATTTTACCTTCTGGAAAAAAAAAGTAAAGGCATGAACCTACCATTTGAAGTTGTTCAGCCACAAAAATGGTTTACTTCCT
Source organism: Ilex aquifolium (assembly GCA_951799425.1). Lineage (NCBI taxonomy): Eukaryota > Viridiplantae > Streptophyta > Magnoliopsida > Aquifoliales > Aquifoliaceae > Ilex > Ilex aquifolium. Next base: position 38,825,102 of record OX637397.1, on the reverse strand, counting down.
CAAAGCTATAATTTCTAGTCTCGTATTCTCGTCCTACCAATGAGAAGTTCATATGTACTATACTTTACAATCCCAAATAGTAACAGAGTTTTTAGAGGTAATATTACAACCATAGGACATATACCAATACCTAAATTTTTGACACTATACATTGTCTTTAGTATCGAAACCTCGGCCCAAATTAAGGTTCCTCAACAAATTTGCAGAACTTCCACTCCACTGGATGCCCAAATCCCACTTGCATCGATGCCAACCATCTTATATTTACCTTCTCAGATCAATCATATAAAACCATCAAAACTATACACAGTCAATGAGAAGACATTTAATCACATACATTTTCATCCACTTCAATACATGGACAATAGTCAAGCAAGGTACAAACTATTAAGACACATTCAATTCAGATCAAATTGAACCTAATTACAGTAGAAATATTTATGTTTGTAAAAAACATGAGAGAATTAAACTTTTTTTAAAAAACTTAAACCTCCAGAAGGCGAGGACCGGTTTATTTATTAAAAATATAAAGAGGGGGGACTTATGACCTTACAAACTTAAATAAATAAAATAAGACCAAAGTTGCTTATTTGCATGGAAATCGAAATTTCCAAGCTTTGGAATATTAGTTCCTCCATTCTCGAAAACTTTGCGTGATTTTAGTCGTCACGTCCTTAAACTATTGTAAAACTAAAGGTTCTCCAAAATTTCAAGATTGCACTCTATTAATTCCCATAAATTTGACCATCTAGTTACATTTTCTAAAAGAACTTAACTGCCAAAAAATCATCTCCAATTGATAATGAATTGCAAACTTCCATATATGTCGTATCTTTGAAAAATTCCTCCCCTAAAACACCAAAACTGAGTTAAAATTTTATAACTCTTTAGCATTTTAATTTGCAATCCAATATATTAACCACATCTAGTTAAGGAAACAGTACACAATGGAAAGCATCCGATGTATAGTTCACATCCTACTTGGGCCTTATTATCAATTCAGGGAGATGCCCTTTAAATCTTTTAATCAATATAGAACAATAGCAATTATCCGTGTCTGAAGGCACTATGTAGCAAATAAAAAAAAATGCAAGTGAAAGCACCAATAACATAAAATATTGCCAATCAATACGGATCTGCTATTTTTTTTTTTTTTTTGAAAAAATTCAACAACACTTCTTCAAATTTCCTTGCAGTGAATAGCAATTACAAAACCCAAACTATTTATTCACAATATCTACCAAATCAAGTATAGCATAAACTACACATTAGTAACATCCCAATTAAGAAAGACTTTGAGATCAACTTTGGCAATTCATATAAAGAAAAGTTTTGTTCCAGCTATTAAAACCCAAAATGCATAAGTAGAGAGAATTTCAAGTACAATACCGTCCTTTCATTAACCCCAATAATGTTGCTTTCCATAACCTAACATACTCCATAGCATAGCCTGCACCAAGAATTTCAATATTAGTAAATAAGCAATTATGATAATGATACTCAAGGACTTGGTGATAATAGAAATTGTAATAAATATCAATATTAATCACATAACATTAGTGGATGAAACAAATTCACAAAATTTCCAACAAACACACTGGAAAAAAATTAATCTTCAATGAAAACATGTTCAACTTGATTGATAAACTCCATACTCCATATCCAGTACTTTATTAGGTAGAACCAATGAAAAATGAAAAATGGGTAAGTTCAAAGGCATTTTGAGAATAAAAATGAGAACTTTACATACCTACTAGATAAGAACTTTACATACTTGCTAGATCAGAACTTTACGTGGCTGTCCATTGTACCAGTCCAACTCAGACGGTCGAGACTGTTAGGATTTTTTATGGCATTAGATGTGAAATTTGAAAGTGTGAACTTGAGTGCAAGAAACCAAGTGAAGCAATCAAGTGTATGTAGACAAAAAAAAAAAAAAAAAAAAAGCAAGGAGGCATAGAAGAAACTTGAAAAAAAGATTTTGTAGCGAGTGTGTCCGAGAGACAGAGAGGGAGTATGAGCGGGGATGTGTTGCTGCATGTGAGTGTCCTGTGTGCATGCTTGAGATAGAATGAGGGAGACAGAGATAGAAAAGGGAGTAAGGAAGGGTATTATCAAGGGTTGGTTTGTCGAATTTGTGCGAATTTATCTGCGAGTGTGTGCGAAACAATGTGTGGGCGTCGATTTTTTTGACTATGTATGTGTGTGAGTTGCAGGGGTTCTGTGTGTCGAGGTGGAGGATTAGACCAAAGGGCAAAGAGAGGTGGATCGAGTGGTGATGATTAGGGGGGAGAGAGTACCTGGATAGAGTTGGCTGCTCTGATTTGAGAGGGAGACGGGAGAGACTGAGGAATCCACTAACAGAAGAGGAAAGGAGAAAAGAAATGAAATGAGAAATTTGATAGAAAGGTTGGAGAGAGAGGAAGTCAGCGGGAAGGGAGAGAAGAGGAAGTGAGAGAATGACAAAGAATAAGGCTTAAATTGGGGAAAGAGACAAGAATTACTTGACTTGGCCATTTGATTGGGGCATAAAATTGGAAAGAAAATCAAAGATCACATAGAGATTACTTTTTCTTAAGGAAAGAAGATCAAAGATCGTCTGCTAGTTGAATGCGTGAATGCAAAATCAGAATTGAATTTTGGAAAGGAATTGTCGGATTTGATTGGAGAGAGAGAGAGAGAGAGAGAGAGAGCGGTAGAGTTAGGGTAGCCTGCAATTGCCGGATTTGATTATTTGACCTGTTGGGTTAATTAAATTTTGGGATCTTAATTTTGAAAACTAAAAATTTTTAGTAGTAAAAAAATTTCAAAAGATCTAATGTAGTACGTCGAATCGAAACAATCTGAGACGTCAATAGTTCAAGACAGTTTGGGATAGTGTCATCCGTCAGATGATGTCTTTTTTTTTTTCTAGAAACAATCTGAGCCACTATTTGTCTCCTGAATTCAAAATCGTTCAACTTTATTATATAGATGAGTTTGCCCTTATGAAGATAAGAAAATGACACAAAATCAAATTCAAACTCAAAGCATGATTTAAACAATAAGTTTTTTTTTTTTGTCATTTATAAGTTTTTTTGGAGTGCATTCAATCCTGGGAGGAGAAATATTCAATGTAACGGTACCAAGATATCACTGTTGTGTAGTTTCACCATCCAATAGCAAAACAACTAAATGGATAAGGTGAACCCCATTGATTTACATGGTGTAGTTATTAGATTATATAGAGGGGTAGTTACTGAATTGTTTGGCATTCACTTGTTCAATTATTATTATTTTATTGAATTGTGATATTACGTAGAGGGAATGCCGTTATGTCATCATTATATTTTATATTTTCTCCATGGTGAGATTGATATGTGATGTCTTTAAGACAAGTGCTAAAAGATCTAATCAGAGTCAAACTTAGATTTGAAAAAGGAACATTTCCCTTATTAGCCGGAGTACAAGTGTACTCCTTAATCTTTCGTAAAGGTAGATTAAGCAAAAAAAAAAAAAGAATTTTTTTTTGAATAGTCTCAACGTCCTCGTTGAGAGTCGCTCCGCGAGACGTCCAATAGTCTCTAATTTGGTCTTCGTTTGTATATATCTTGGTCGATTTGATTGTGTTCTCTACCAAATTGAACTGGTTTGATTGAGCCAATCAATATTTCACTGGTGTTGTAACATCAATGTCCAAAAAGTTGTCCAATAACTGCTAAAGTGGGTTTACTAATCTCTTCAAGCTAGTTTGAATGGAAAGGCCTTAGAGCTATGACCTTGAGATCTTAAGTTCGAGTACGATGTCCTGGTTGATTGCATGCATCTCAAGTTAATGTCGTACTTGTGAGTTCAATTTATAAATGAGACATTTGGTTACAAAGTTAAAGTTAAGAAATTTTATTTGGTTAAACTAGTTGTCAAAAACTTTTTTTAGTATGATTGTAAGTTAACGAAGAGTTGAGTATATTGAGTTTATTGTGGTCTAATGCTGGTTGACATTGAATCAATCAATCCTGAACGAAGTTGCAACAGTTTGTCACCATCCATTTCTATCATCCAACCTTTCTTTTTTCACCTCTAAAACATCGATGGTCCGTTCTAGTGGCCCCTCAATTATTTCTGTTGTTCAGAAATCTCTTCCCCAACCGCCACTTTGAGTCTTTATAACTAAGGGGAAGGACTCATAAAGCCGTAATCTGAAAACTATACAAAATTATGAAGTACGGATTTATTCTTGATGAGTTCGAACAACTTATGAGATAACCCATTAGATCTGTCTAATGAGTCAATATGAATTTTAATATGCGCAACTTACATACAACACGATACAAATTGTTCCATACGTATCAATTGTACCAATTTTAACACGATAAGAAGTGAAGCCAACATGATATGCTCATTGCCACCCCTATTGAAAGAGGTGATCATGTTGGTAAATTCTTAATTGAGAGCTACCCTCAAAATAAGGACTTGGAGAATCAATGGGAGAAAAAGTTGGTGAAGAGATATAAGAATTGGAAATGTTTCTCCTCACATTTCTCCACGATTTTTTAGGTAGGTTTTAGTCTAAAATAGGCTACATCCATGCCATCCATATGTTTATGACAAGTCCATTATGTCATGGTATGCATAGTATAAAGCAAAGACTTTGTGGGTTTTGTGGGTAGTGGGGTGAACTTTGACATGTCATAGAGGAGTTTGATGGAATTTCATTGCTTCTTTTTTTTTGTTTTTTTGGGCAAAGTTGTTTCCTTTTGTTTATTTCAATTACAAGAGGGTAATATGCAGTAAATGCTGAATTGTTGAATTCAAGTTTCCTAACTTACCTAACCTAACCCATGCCCTTACCTCAGGGTATTAACTTGGTTGGGAATGAGGAAAGAGATACGTCACCATTAAAACAAACCTCTTCTAGACCACGCTATATGCAGAAAGAGTAATGTTATTTAATCCAAATTTGTAATCCAAATTTACATTCCAAATGAAGGAGGATCATTAGATCAGTGGGTCTCATTTAAAAAAGTTGATGGGACACACTCATCCAATGACCCCCCTTCATTTGGGATGCAAATTTGAGTTTTAAATTTGAGTTATATAGTATTTTCCATGCAGAAACCTTGTATAATGAAGACGACCTTTACGAAACATCGCTAAAATAGACTAATCTAGAAGAAGCTTGCTTCCCATTGTCAATGGTTGAAGTTACTCAAGCGCATTTTTGCTAACATAGGGTCACATTTAGTGGACGCCATGAAAAGTCATGATAAATATGATCGTATTGAGTTTTCAAATTATGTTTTAAGGTCTATTTCGTTATAATCTTATGTAGTGGCAAATATGTCGGGCTAATAACTAAAAGATTATTGGTTCGAAGATGGAGACAATCACTATATTCCTTCAATATTAAATTATTTAGAATGATTTCAATAATTTGAATAGGTCCCCACCAATATACTTCCTTCACGTTTCAAAATTATGCCAAGAAAAAAAGAGAGAGTAAATTTGAAGAATCCCAAAACACACAAATTCCAATTGCTAACATTTGCAATGAAGTCATCTGCTGTATGCTGTTCCCATTCGTCAATTTCAAGCTTTTACTTCAAATTGAAGGCAACATTCGTTTGATCATATTCCTAAATGAAAAAGTAAAAATTCAATAGACAATTAACTCTTCGCTTTCGGGGTTTGAATATAAATATACTAGGAGTAACCCGTGCCTGAAGACACGATGTAATATAAATAAAAAATGATGGATTGGGAGGGGAGAATTTAAAGTGAATGATTTTGAGACCGATGTTGGTGGCCGTTAGATGAATCTAGTTGATACCGTTAGATAGATTTATTGAAATCTGCCATACTTTATATTATAGATAATGTTGTTGAAAATTTACTTGTCTGTTCAAAGAAGGAAGAGTTAAAAGGGTTTTGAAATTGTAGTGGTCGGCTTGAAAAGTAGGATGAAGACCTATTGAAAATCAAGATGCTGAGATTCTAGACAAGTTTGAAACTAGTCCTTATATACTGAACAGTACTTTTTTATAGCTACTTTAAATTGTGGATAAATTATATTTTGACCCCCTCTTCACTATCATTTCACAATTGCCACCATTGCCTTCACACATCATTGTTGCCACTTCTACCACCCAACCATCACCTGCACCACCATCCCCCATGCACAACCACCACCCTCGATGTGGTGGTGATGATGAGGGCGAAGGTGAGAGAGATAGTAATAGTGTTGGTAACAGTACTAGCGGTAGGTGATGGTAATGGCAGATATGATGGAGTGATGGTGGTGATTGTGGTGGTGGTACTGAAGGGGGCTAAGGGCTAAGGGCTAAGGGCTAAGGTAGGAGGTGGTGGTCAGGGCCGGCTCAACACAATGAGAAATAAAACTTGGACTTTAGGCCCAAATTTTTAAAAGGCCCCATAATTTTAGGTATATAATTAGCCCACATAAAAATTTTAAGCCCAAAAAAAGGCCCTCAAAAATTTAAGCACAATCAAAAAAATTTAATTTCAATAATTTGGACTTATGATCTAATCCAGTAAAAATCCAAAGATCAAAAGGTAAAAAAAAAAATTCCTCAAAAGTCAACTCATTCTCTCTCTCACACACATCAACACTAGCAAGGCTACAAGGGCTCCCCCTTTCATTCTCTCTCCATTTAACACATCCTCCTTCACTCTCTAATAAAAAAATTAAAAATAAATTATTTTTTTAAAAAAAATTAATACTAAAAATAAAAAAGCCTCAATGTTACCGCTTTAGGCCTCCAATTATCTTGAACCGCCCCTGGTGGTGGTGGTAGGGTGGCAGTGGTGGTGTTGTTGGTGATGGTAGTGATGTTCAAAATTACTACCCCTAGTCGTAGCTACATATATTGCATAAAAGGAAGAAATTTTTCAAGAGTTAGGCAGTGGGCACCCCCCTCTGCCCATAGGGTGGGTAGCACAAGAGCTTTTAGCAAGAAATAGACATTACATAATTATTAAGCCAACATTATGTTAAAAAAGCACTATGTAACAAATGCAACTGACCCTACACCTCATGGGTGTGTTTGGGTAGTGGGTTAAGGTGGGTTAATAGCACCCATAAGGATAGGATAATAAGGCAGTAGGTCCCACAAATCCTTTATTTGGGAAGCAAAAATAGCCAGGATACAAATCCCGGGTCTATCCTTGACCCGGATGCTACAATAGTTTATAACCTTGCTACATGGGTTAAAATTAACCCACCTCCCCCATGGGTTTCAATCCCAGCCGACGGGTTATGAAGGGGTAATGACATATTTACCCATCTTCCTATCTTGAGAGCTCTCTATCTCGCTTTGTGAAGGCGACGAATCACAGAGCTCTGTTTCTCGCTCTCTATCTGTCTTGTCTCTCTGTCTCTGTCTCTGTCTCTGTCTCTCTCTCTGTGTGTGTGTGTGAAGGCGACGAAGCCCAAGCCCAGTGTTTCTGTTGGGATGGGTTTGGGTGCTTGAGTGGACTGAATGAAGAAGAGAACTTCACCTGCACCACCCCTAACCTCGATCATTCACAGTCACCGCGTTCACAGTCACCCGCACCACCACGATGGTGGTTGATTTTGAATCCTAATTTCTCTATCTCTCAGATCTGATGTGACGGTGGGTGATTTTGAAACCCTAATTCTCCTCTCTGTCTTTCAGATTTGAATCATTTTTGTGGTGATGGTGGTGGGTGTTTCTATGGTGGTGGGTGTTTCTATTGTGGTGGTGGCGTTTCTGTTGTGGTGGTGGGTATTACTCTTGTGCTTTCTCCGTCTATGCAAAACTTCCCAAATTTTCTGATGTTTTATGGTCTTCATATCAATGGGTACAATGATAAATGTCTGTAAAAGTCAAGGTAAAGTCCATCCAATTCAATTGTTTCTTGCCAAACAATGGCTTTGGTTGGATGGCATACATAACCCATCCAATTAAGTGTCTGAGTGAGTTTGAGTGGGATGGGTTAGGATACAAAAAATTCAATCTATTCCTATCCATGCCGATTATCCAAACACACCCCAGAAGTATGCATTTCCTACCCAAGGATGTTCCTTTTAATGAGTCATTGGCTGAAATTTTTCTAGGTTTTCGTTTGTCATAGGTTGGTGTATTTTAATTAATGTCATCCTGCATTAATTAGGCAAGTGAATTAATTATATTAGCAAATAACATTTTTACCTGGTTATATAGAATGCAATTGTTATACACGATTCATACACAACACGAACCCGATATGATACTATTTGTTAGACACAAATTAATAAATGAATTGGGTATGAGTGAAGTATTTTTTGACACGAATCCGTTAAGACCCGACATGAATCGGTCTCACTCAACATGATTGACAGGCCTAGTTATAATCTGATTTCGAGAATCATGAGCATCTAGTCCACAATTTCAATAAGCCTAAGAAAATGTAAACCATCGTATTAATTAACCATCGTAGTCATTGCGCATGCATTTTTATAGTAGAATAAATCTTGTGAAAAGCAAGCCATGGTAGAAATGTAGAACACGTTTGATGACTAATAGAAGACGTAAGGTTTTGAGCTTTTTCAACTATTTAACAAAAAGTTAGTGCACTAATCAAAACTCTTAATGGTGCAATATGAAGCTGCCTTAAACCCCATTAGAACTTTTTGTTAGTCAATAGCCAAATAAATAAAGTTTAAGAAAATTAAAGTACACCCAAAAATTAATTAGATAAAGTCAAGAAAAATATACGGTAAGACCGAAAGAAATTCAATCATATCAATTTAGGATTCAATTGTATTATAGTTAGGGTTAATTATGTTTTTCCCCTCAAACTACGAGATTTGTGTTACTTTACCTCCTCTATTTTTGAATTTCTTACATTATCTCCTCAACCACTTTAATTGTTTCACATTGTCCAAAATGCAAACGTCGATTATTTTTTAGACGACAATTGTTAATGTGCCAGGATAATGTAAAATAAAATCACATAGTTCGGGAAAGCAAAATGAGATAATTTTTTGTAGGATTTATAATGGACGTGTTTACCCATAACCGGATCCGGTTTGACCTACCTATGCCAATTTCGACCCTCCTGTGAAACTTGGTCAGATCACATTGGAAGGATGTGTCGGTAACATTCCCAAATGGACTTTTAGCTAAAATCTACACCCTATTTTTTCTGGGACCTTAGAGGTTCATTAGAAGCTTAAAACCTCCTCACCTAGTTCGGATTGAACCCGTTCGAACGTGTGTAAATCTAATAACTATAGTTGAAGATGCAATATATAAAACATAACAGTTAAACATTTGATATCATGTTTTTAATCAATCGCAATCTATTGAATTGAGTCATAATTTAATCAGATTTAATCTAAATTTCGATACGATATTGAAAAGTGAATTTGGATATAGTAACTTTTGCAATAAAGTCAATGCTTGAAAGCCATATGCACTTTCATCACAACGATTAAGAAATTTACCGACTGATTAGAAGAAAAAATAACACAGAAGGGACAAGACACTTAAGCTAATGGGATTCCATGGGCCCACTCAAATGGTGGAGATAATGTTAATGTAGACCACCACATTATGTAGAAAAATAAGGATGCCCATTACCTTATGGTTCCTGAAAATGCATAATGAAATAGAAGGCGAATCTTCATTCTGTAAAGTTCTTAGATTTCTGCAGATAAACCTGTAAAATATTGTATCTAATATTTAATTTGTTTTGTGGGTTTTTGCTTCAAAAAGTAAATGATGACAACTCATAATAGATTTCTGTTTTTGGTGGTGAAAGTGTTTTTTTTTTGGGGCTTCTAGGGAAGGATTGGGAATTTATTCTTATAATCTGTTTTTTTTTTTTTCAATTTTGTTTGTTGATTATATTTGTAATTTAGGATTTAACTGAGGTAGGTTGGGAGTAAATTAGCGGTCATGGTCGTGGTCATGGTTGTGATTAGAAGATGGTATTTCTGAAGTTGGGTATGGTGGTGGGGATGAGTCAATGTAGTGGGAAATTGGTGAAAGGTCTGTCAATGTATCAAATTTTAATCTGAATTCGGGTCCATTTAGCGAGATTTGGATTAAAATTTTCACCCGAATCCTATCCGGCATATATATACACTTAATATTTATACATACATACATAGTTAGTTAGATTAAAAATAAAATTGACATGAAATCATTGAAATAGAATGGTTGGTTAGTTAAATTAGGTTGAAAGTTAGGTGGAATTTGCTAAAACTATAATTTGTTTTATGAAATTTTATTGGGATTCAAATTTTTGGATTGAACTGGATAATCGGACAGTCTGTCTGATCATTAGCGGATGCAGATATGAATTAAGATTTTGAAATTCGTCAGATAAAAAAATCGGATTCAAAATTCAAATTCGTATTTGAACAGATCAAGACCCCGTTCGAAACAGATTCATTGACAACCCCTAATGGGTGGGAGCGATTGACTCACTATGTGTGGTGTATTTGTGTGTGAATTTATCTATGCATTAGGGATTGTGAGTGGGGGGAGGGTATGAAGAAGAAAGTCAAGGACATGGGGTTGTTTGATTTTAGGGTTAGTTTTGTTCACACAAAGGTGTGTGGAGAATACTATGGATTTGAGCTCCATTTCCCTCTCGGTACTTAGATCTTCCTCTAAAACTTCTCCCATTCCTCTTTTCTTTGTTTAGCCCACTACATTAATTGAATATTGTTGGGTCTACCTACGCAAAAAATATACTGATTATCTAGTAAAGTTTTGAGGATAGGAGTTTGCATTTTGCAAGTTTCTAATTAAAGAGTAAAATTGTAATTTGAGGAGGAACACTCGCCAAACATGATGAGTTTTGGGACTTGTTAGTGACATTTCGGGAGGGATAGTGTGCAAAATAGACATATAAACTATAATGTGATATTTCAAAAACCATAGAAAATGTTCATGAAATTAGAAAATTTTACAAGGGATGTCATTGAAATTTACCCATTCATATTTTAAGGTCTCAACCTTCAAGCTCGGCAGAGACATCTTGGTTGACCTAGTACTATTTGTAGATGATGGTGGGTTTTCAGTAGGAATTTTTTAGGACATTGAAGGAATGTAAGTAGGGCCCTTGTAACTTTAATTTGACAAAGCATCACTTAGGAAGTGAAGGGTGTGGATTCCCTCCATACACAAAATAACAATCTTCTTACATGGAGATGAGTCATGAATGATGCTAATGAAGAAAAATGTCCAGGGGCGGCTCACTAATGGCTAAAAATGAGTACGAGAATAAATCCATATATGTGCACGAAAATTGTTTGTCGGCGATAACTCAACTGTTCAAGCGTAATGTAGTGGTATGAATTTTTCTGTGGATAATTCAGTTAAAATAATTTCAGGACCTATTATCTCGGAATCTCAATTATCAAGTTTTGTAAGAGACCCGATACATGTAATTTGTAAGTAATTATAGGTACTCTAAATTTATATTGTTTCAACTTGTTCTATAGAAGTATGTATGATTCCCGACTTTTAAAAACATGTATTAGTTGTGTACTTTTAATGAGAATAGGGTGCACCTAGGATTAAATAAAAAAACTTCAAATTCTTTCACACACTGAAAAATTATAATTTAAAAAAAAAAAAGAAAAAGAAAGGAAAGATTATAATTTAAGCAAAGAAGACGCCAAGAAGATAAAGTAGAAATGTAGAAGGCTTGAAATACAATAAAAAGACTTTTATCTTTCGGCCCGCTTTCCACGCACACACACACACATACGTTGGCAGATATTGTCTTCTTACCAAACCGAAAGCCAAACTAAAGCTACCAAACCAACCTGTTCTCTACATTTCTTCATCTGTACTGTCACTTCTGACTCAAACCAATACGAGGGGGGGGGGGGGGGGGGTGGGTGGGTGTTTGGTCACCATCGAGTCCTTTGAACTATATTTGGTAGGCTTGAGTTCGATTTGTTTATGATGTGATATGTAAATATTTGCCACAATGAAGAAATAATATTGTACTGTTAATTTCATGGATAAAACGTCAAGTTTACGATGTGATACGACATTATCCTTCGATGCCAAACCAATAAGGGACGATGGGTTGGTATCATATATTTTAGATTGGGGGGAGGGATTGAGGTTTTGAACTCGATTTGGTAGGCTCAAGTTCGATTTGTTTTATGACGTAAAATGTGAATATTTGCCATAATGAAGAAATAATGTAGTATTGTTAACGTCTTATTTTTTATCAAGAGATTGTTGTTGTTAGAGTAAATTATTGTGTGGTTTTTGTATATTTTAAGGTTCGAGTTCAAATGCAAGTGCATAGTACAAAAAACAACCGAGACGAAATGAAGCAAATAATCTAGAACTCGAGTTGAGCTTGAACGAAAATTGAAGCTCGACAACCTAGCTCAAGCCTACGATAATTAACTTGAACTCATGAACTTGAACAACCTAGCTCACTTTCTCCGATTGTTTAATTATATGATGAAGTTCGACCGTATACATAACCGCACAATGAGAATTTTATTGTCAAAATTCTAACTAAATTGATTGAAGTTCAACCCCACCTCAAACGATCTAGATTAATATCTAACTTAGTGGTACAGTTGTATTTAAAATTTAGCTTCCATTATTTATAATCGGAACATTTTATTAATTATAAAAACTAATTACTCACCAGTAATATAAAATAAGGAAGACTATATAATAAAAATTTACTTGAATGAAAGGGGATTATAAGATCCATTTAATATATTTTTTTAATTCTTTTGATTTTAAATTACTTATAATAAATGTAAATTAATTTTATTATATTTAAATAAATTCACTATCAGTACACAATAAAAAAATGGACAAATATATATATTTTTTTCAAATTATGCGCTTTGAAACCACCAAAAAAAAAAAAGCATGCAGGATCGCAAGAAAAGGTGGGCGTGGCACACGCTTGCCTTGTAACGAAGCAAAGCTTCAAATTCACGCGCTTAGCCTGAGAGTGGTTGAAATTTCCAGTACAAAATGAAGACTCAATCCTACACATCTATTACTGGTATTGACTGAGTAGCCAAAATACATTAAATTCCATACACTGTTTCTGACCAATCGTAGCTCAGAAACTTCAATACTAAAATAATTAATTAATCAGAACCCCAATTAATAAATAAATAAATAAAAAGAGGGGCAAATTACACTTTGCACCCTTATAAATTTAAGAATTCTCAATGCGTAACTTCAAATATTAGATTCTCCACATTGTATCCTTAACATATTAAAAAAGTTTCAATGCAATCCTTCTGTAAGTTTCTGTTACTTATTCTATCAACGTCAATAGCGTAATTTTTAACAGAATAAATAACAGAAACTAACGAAAGAATTGTATTGTAACACTTTTAAAATATTAATGGTGTAATATAAAAAATTTATTTCTAAATGTTTTATTTAGATAAAATTATTGTAAATGATATAACTCGACCATTAAAAATAATTATTTTTTAATACGGTACTAAATAATTTTCTTCCAACACTGTAGTGCCATCAAAATTCCACACGGTTTCTAACCAATCGTAGCTGAGAATTACCTACAACCCTAATTAATATATCATCAAGCTGACCAATAAACAAAGAGAAAGAACAGTAAAAGACAGCCAAATAGAAAAAAAATAAGAAAAAGTGAAAGGATTTCGTTTTCATTGACGTAAACCCTAAGGTGGATAAAGTGGATAGCAAAAGAAAGAAAGAAAGAAAGTTAGAGAGAGAGAGAGAGAGAGAGAGAGAGAAAGAAGGGTATAGATAAGGAGAGAGAAAGATTGTGCGTGTATATGTATGTATTATGTAAGCCCATATGTGTGTGTAATTTTTTAATGTAGTTGAGGAGTGAAAATGAAAGCATTGCCGGGAAAGAGGGGAAAGAAAGAGGGGTTGCTCTTGCTGTTGAAGAAGAAGCAGATGGTATTCAGGGAGATGCGAGCCATACATACTCGGTGCAATAGAAAGGGAACCTACTCCGTACTGTTTCTTTTCCTCCTTTTCATTCTCATCCTCTTTGTTATTTAGATTTCCATTTCATTCTCTCTCTCTCTCTCTCTCTCTCTCACTTAATTAACTTGCTAGAAACACAATATTCCCACCTCCTTTCTTAATTCTTTTGATCTGGGTTTTCCTCTCTGACCCTTTTTCTGTCGAAATCAAGAACTTTCTTCTTGTTGTTGGTGGTTTTTAGGCTTAATTTTTTGTGGGTTTGGTGCTCAATCTCTGGATCTTGTTTTGGTTATGGCTAAATTAAACTTGGGATCGAATCTTTGCGATTCCATGATTGGTTAGCTAGGTTCAGGTCTTGGCAATCTCTAGTTCTTAATGTTTTTTATGGACTGAGAGAAGGAAATATACTGTTGTTGTTTTGATTTGTTGTGCTTGTGTCATTATATTAACAGGATTCAGTGTAAATAGAGTCAGATTTTGTGTGAATCATTGGTAACCATCGATTTCCTCCTTTTCGATATTTTGTGATTCCAGGAGGAATTTTTTTCCATTTCTCTTGAAATTTTAATTGTTTCCCAAAAGAAGAGAAAAATTAAAATCAGCATAACTAGGGTGTTGGAAGAAAAAAAGCCCACCTTTTTTCTTGTGGGTTGAAATTTTTTTTTCTATTGATCGGATAGTCTTTCTCTTTTTGGTATCAACAAATCCGATAAGTTCAGTTGGATTGTATATCTTTGGTAGTTTTGTTTTAATTAGGAAGAGAAGAAGAGTGATATTGGTTTAGCTTGGTGGATAAATTGGTGGTTTTCCTTTGTGGATCATTGCGTTCTATGGGAATACCTGAAAGTTCACTATCAGATTTGATAGAAAAGGTTAGGTCTTGGATTTCGTGGGGAACAACTGATCTAACTTCCTTGTCCAGTGGATTCGAAATGGCTAATAACAGGTGCAAAATGTGTTCAGAGTGCGAGATGAACCTTACAGAATCTTCCCTCAAGTACCACTGCCAAAACTGTGGTCGGCTATTGTGTAGGAATTGCATTCGTGGCTATGTTTCATTAGGTGCTGTAGCATCTGGTGATTTGAATAGCCTGCCAGAAGCTGGGCTTGAAATTAAATCCTGCAAGTTTTGCTCCGATGTTAGTCTTAGGCACAAAGGTGAAGGGAGGTATAGTGATAAAATCTATCCTGCCGATTCGCCTCGACAAAGCCCTGAACCACCTTCACCGAGTTTCAGTGGTGGTGATAGATTTGATGGTTATTCTCCCCAAACTGCGACCAGTAGTGTGACTTCATTTACCAGTCATCCTTCTCCAGTATCTGTTCGTCGCACTTCTAGCAGGTATATAGTGATATATGTCATCCATGAAAAGGTTTCCTAATTTCCTTGCATATTGATAGTATGGAGTTATATGGTGTTGAATTATGCATCTAATGACTGTTATTGAGTACTCCTGTCCATGGTTACACAATTCACTAAACCCTAGACGACCCACGATCTGGGTTCATCGATCCCAAACGAGGTGGGTTCACGGTATAAATCACCAAAATGAACGACCCCAAATTGTAATGGTAACCCTAAATCAATTCGCTTTAGAACATGTAGCACAAATATAAAATACATATTAATTGACTATATGTATATATATTTATAATTATATATTGTTTTAGATAATAGAAAATCAAGCACAACTATAAGATAAATAGTAACTAATTTAGTGTTTATGAATGTTCTGTAATATATAATGTTGTATAGTAGTGAAAACGATCTACATAAAAGTTTTAAAACGAATTGCAACCCAAAATACCGTACCAATTAAACCTATCTTATCGTATCGCGTACCTAAGAAAGTGTCGTACCATGTACCCGTACCACATACCAAATCAACTCACGATCCGGGTAACATTGCTCCTGTTAGTATTTTTTATGCATACTTTTGATTTCTATTTCGCCTATATTTTTTTTTCCCAGTTTTGGCTACGCGATTCCTAAATTTGTTTCAAGATTGAATTCTTTGCTCTAATATTGGAGGCAGTTGTAATAAATGACCAGCTGGGGTTGGAGACCTGAAGTAAAACATTTAATTTTCATGAAATCTCTTAAATTTTCTCTTAGTTTTGTCTGTACTTGCTGATTTATTGTGTAAGTGATTCATTAATGATGTGTCAATGATTATAGGAACGATGAAGATGTGGGAGAGGAATCCACAAATCACCTTTATTGCCCATCAAGTGAATGCTGTCATGAAGCTTCAGATATAGATTTGAGTAGTGTTAGTGCTAGACTTGAGTTTTATAGTTTTACGTCTGTTGGATCAAGTCTTTCGGACAGCCCCTCTAGGATTCATATTACTTCCGATAGAGTTGGGCATTCTGTACAGCGAGAGGCAGGGGAAGCCCCACGTCCTCAGAATGATGGTTCCTTTAAACAAGAAACCATGGATGTGTTGGATATGCCGCAGACAGCAACTGTGGATCCAGAGAATGCTGATGATTGTGCTGATGATTTTTTGATATTCCGGGACCAATGTGAGAGATTGCAAAAGCCTTTGGATTTTGAAAACAATGGTCTCATTTGGTTTCCTCCGCCGCCTGAGGATGAAGATGATGAGGCAGAAAACAGTTTCTTTGCATATAATGATGAGGATGATGAAATTGGAGAATCAGGTGCGATATTTTCATCTAGTGGTAGCCTTGATAGCATGTTCCCAGCAAAGGAGAAACAGAATGAAGGTCATAAGGAACCTTTAAGAGCTGTGGTACAAGGGCATTTTAGGGCCCTTGTCTCACAGCTGTTACAAGGGGAGGGCATTGAGGCCGGCAAAGAAAACAGCACAGAAGACTGGCTAGACATAGTTACGACAATAGCATGGCAAGCTGCAAACTTTGTGAAACCAGATACTAGTAGAGGAGGTAGTATGGATCCTGGTGATTATGTAAAAGTTAAGTGTATTGCATCAGGAAGTCCTGGCGAGAGGTACAATATCCCCTCCTTTTTTCATTTTTTTAGTAACTCCATTCAAAGACACTCCATATTTTCTTTTGTGCTATTAGTCTTGCTAATTAATAGATTATTTATTTTTGTATGCAGCACACTCGTTAAAGGAGTAGTTTGTACAAAAAATATAAAACACAAACGCATGACTTCTCAATACAAAAACCCTAGATTACTTCTTTTAGGAGGAGCACTGGAGTACCAAAGAGTGCCAAATCAGCTGGCATCTTTTGATACGTTATTGCAGCAGGTTCTTTCTTAAACAACTTATTCGTTTTTCTGGTGAGATCAGAGCAATTTGGCTTGAGTTCATGGATTTTTTTTTTCAAACAGGAAATTGATCACCTGAAGGTGATTGTTTCAAGGATAGAGGCCCACCGTCCAAATGTGCTGCTGGTAGAGAAAAGTGTATCTTCATATGCCCAAGAGTATCTACTAGCAAAGGAGATCTCTTTAGTGTTAAATGTTAGGAGACCACTATTGGAGCGGATAGCCAGGTGCACTGGTGCTCATATAACTCCATCAACTGATAAAATTTCTACAACACGGTGGGGACACTGTGAACTGTTTCGGCTAGAAAAAATGGTCGAAGAACATGAACATGCCAATCAGTTTAACAAGAAGCCTTCCAAAACCTTGATGTTTTTTGAAGGTTGTCCCAGGCGTTTAGGTTGCACGGTAATGCTCTATATGTCAATCCATTTAGCTATCATTGAATAAAAATCTGGTACGTTTGATATTTTGAATGTGATGAGTAAGACGGGTGTGATATAACTGGATTATGCTGGCATGCATTTCTTTTGTTGCTGTCTTGCCAATTGACTAAGTTCATGGGTTGTATTTTTTTCCTATAGCTTGGACCGGTGAAGTATAGTGCATGCATTAAGTATAGTGCAGAATGTTGTTTATTTAATCATGCAATTTGAAAAGCTGTCAGTTCCACTACAGTCTACCATGATACTGTCCAAAATTGTGAACCATTTATTACGGATGTTCTCTATGTCTGAAATTTTACACCCAATCAGATTATATTTTTGGAATTTGGGTGATTGGCATCTTCTAGGTTAAAACTATCCCGATTTCGTCATTGGATTCCATGCTGCTGCATCCTATATAAATGTGCAGTCAATCCCCAGTTTGATGCCATTCACTGTTGTATTTTTTTTTTCTCCTTGAATCAATGCAGTTATATTCCGGAGCAATATCTGCTCGGTGATATTGCTACCTGTGTCAACCCAAGAAGTCCACCATAGAAAAAATTATTCTAAAAGGATTTTAATGAAGAATGTCAGGGCGCAGTATAATACATCGAGGCTTTGCTTTATGATTAAAAGTCATCATTCCTTACTCCATGTGATTGGAGAATCACTTGTTTTAGATAATGGGCATTCTTTTAGTTTGAGCAATGCTATAGGGACCTTATTTGGGGACCTAATCTGGGGACCTAATGATGTGGCTTCAATACAACCATTGGATTAGTTGTGAGTTCTAATGTTAGATGGAGCCCACAACCAATTCAATGGTTGTACATCATTAGGTCTTCAAATTAGGTCCAAATAACATTTTCCTTTTAGTTTTTATTCTTTATCATTTGTTTCTTTTTGTACTCTTGCCCCACTTTAATCTTTCAAAAGTCTTCGTATTGTTGAACAAATCAACTGAATCTGGGTTGGACATTGCAACTGCGTGCAGAATGTATGATACTATGAAATTTTGAGCCTTAACAATGCTCCCTCCCACAGTAAGGCTTAAATTATTATCTTTGCTGCACTTGTTTGAGACCCCAACCTGCTTTATGCTTGTTTTCGATAGAGCACTTAAAAAATACACACGTGTGCTGCATCTCTACTGATTTTCCTTTCTGTGCATTGCCGTTGCATGGTGCACAACCATGTGCAATATCTTTTGCTTCTCTACCTCAATCATCAACCTGAAGTTATGTCGGTCTTAATTTAAAAGAGGATCACAGCCACATGATTTTGAGAAAAAGGCTTTTCTAATAAATTTTTTCCTCTCCCTATGTTGGAAAAGAAATATACTCCTCTTGTGTCCAGCATATAAAACAGAAATAAGAGAAAACCTTGACGTCGTGGGTTACTTGTGTTAGAAATTTAAGCAACTAACAGAAATATTAAGCAAATCTGATTCTATGTATGTCTATATTGATCTACCTTCCTATAATGTGGTAAAAGTTGTGCATAATGTTAAGTGGGTATTTAACAAGTGACAGTGCAGCGAGGTGCTGAAAAATAACTTTCAACATAATTAAATGGAGTTGGTTTCACTTGGTATTGGTCCTGCATTGCAAGTTTTTAACCTGTTTGTTTGAAGACCATTGGAGCATTAGCTGCATCATTATAGCGTATTATGCCTAGCTGCTCATGCCCTAGTGTTTGATGTAAGAAACATATTTGTTGTCTATCTTCTGTCTCTGTGTCTTGAAAATCATTATTGAGGCAAAGCATTGGAAAATTCCTTGGGCATTATGACGTTTTTGCCAAATTTAGTTCATTTCATTGCAATATTGGGATTATATTCTATGTTTTTTTATGAAAATTTAATTTTATAACCTACAATTCATTTGCTTTTTCGCATTTATCAGGTCATCTGGATTGTTTCTGTTTTCTAATGGGTCATTGGCTAGTTTAGTGGTAGAACATTCAGACTAAGAAACACAATGTGTCATGTATTCGAAATTGAGGGTAGTCACTTTATAAGTATATTGCCAAAGGTTAGATCTTTACCCTGTCCAAACCTCGTGGCAACTCAGCTAACAAGAACCAAACTGGATAAGGATCTGTCCTTTTTTTTTTTTTTGGCCTTGTCTTCGAACATACCCACCAACAAACCACCACCCCAAAGAAAACCTGGGAAAAGTTATATTTTCCAAAAAAAATCAGGCCTCATAAGAAAAATGAGCAATTCATATGATGTCAAATGCCTGCCTCCCCACGCAGGCATTGCCGCCCGCATAAATAATTTTAGCACTCACATGACTTTCATTTTCTCATTTTTCGTTACAGTTGCCAACACCACTCTATTCCAAAAAGAAAGCCTATTTTCTCTGTTTCTTCACTCCTTAAAGTTTAAACAATAATGCGCTAAAAGCACCCTAGGTTGGCAGGGTTGTAATTGGGTAATAACAATCAACGTCATCTTGAGCTTATATATATCTGTGAATTTTCGCAGGTCCTGCTGAAGGGCTTATGTCGAGAGGAACTAAAGAAGGTTAAAAATGTTGTTCAATATGCAGTGTTTGCCGCATACCATCTGTCTCTGGAGACTTCCTTTCTTGCTGACGAGGGTGCCAGTCTACCTAAACTGTCATTAAAACCATCAATTGCCATACCTGAGAGGACAACTGCTGATAATGCCGTTTCAGTTATCCCTAATTCTATTTTGCCCGGCAGTTATCAAGAAATTGCTGACATCCCAGAATTTATTGAAGGACAAACAGGTCTAAATTTGGAGCTTGCAAAGCAGGAAATGTCGTTTGAGCTTCAAGATGCTGATCATTATTCTTCTCCTACACTCAGCAAGTGCAGCGTTGGTGTTGCATTTCCTGATGCACCCCGTTGTGAAATAGCATCTAATGTTGCTTTGGAGGATTTAAGGTCCGCTGTGCTTCCTTCTAAGATGAAAGATGATATCCTGGATGAGTCCCTGGAAACTACAGGCCAAGGGGAGAGGCAACCAGGGGAACTCTGTCAAGTGGCAAATATTGATGAAATTGAAGCCTCCAGTGAATACTATTCTGCCACTGACAGTCACCAGAGCATACTAGTATCTTTTTCTTGCCATTGTGTGCTGAATGGAACTGTATGCGAACGCTCCCGACTCCTGCGCATCAAGTTCTATGGCTGTTTCGATAAGCCACTTGGAAGGTATCTTCGAGATGATCTGTTTGACCAGGTAACCTTTCATTTGGGTCGATTTCTATTACTTGGGAAGGGTTGTTAGACTGGGATTTATTAATTTGTTGCACTTTTTGTTGCTAGACATCTTGCTGTCGATCATGTAAAGAACCAGCTGAAGCCCATGTCCAATGCTATACACATCAGCAGGGAAATCTCACGATAAATGTTAGACGCCTTCCTTCAGTGAAGCTACCTGGGGAGCGGGATGGGAAAATATGGATGTGGCATAGATGTCTCAGGTGTGCACAACTAGATGGAGTTCCACCAGCAACCCCCAGAGTGGTCATGTCTGATGCTGCTTGGGGACTTTCTTTTGGAAAGTTTTTGGAACTCAGTTTTTCGAACCATGCAACTGCTAATCGTGTTGCAACTTGTGGTCATTCTTTACAAAGGGACTGCCTTCGTTACTATGGGTACATGCTTTTAATATAAACATGCTTTCATTTTCTTTGTGTTGTGTGTAATGACGTGTATGATTGAATCTGATGGTGTTGATCAACAGAAGTTTTCTTGTTTGCTTTAATAGATTTGGGAGTATGGTTGCATTCTTCCGATATTCTCCTATCGATATTCTTTCTGTCTGTTTGCCCCCATCAGTGCTCGAGTTCAATGGTCATGTGCAACAGGACTGGATAAGAAAAGAGGCAGCTGAGGTGCTTCATAGAATCTTGAAAACAATGCAATTTCTATGATTTCCTTTTATTGATGCTAAATTTCGAATATTATTGATAACTTCTCTACATTTTTGACAAATCTATAACCTTCTACCTTTTCCCCTGTCAGCTTCTAAATCAAATGGAAACCTTATATGAGGAGATATTAGGCGTGCTTCGCAGCACAGAACAGAAAAGCACATCTTTTGGACATGAATCATCTGATATAAGTGTGTTATGTACTCGCATCAAGGAGTTGAAAAACCTGCTTTTGAAAGAGAAAAATGAGTACAATGTAAGTACCGACCAAAGATCAACAATAGTGTTATTTTCATAGCAGGGTCTTGGTATATAGGAGCTTGTATTGTTCTTTTGATACAAATTTATCATTTTGTTGATGTCTTAGTAGTGCATCCATTTATTTCTGACTTGTTTCCATTTGTTTGATTAGGATCTGCTCCAACCTGCTGATGAAAAGACTTCAGAATTGGGCCAGGGAGCACTAGACATCCTTGAACTCAATCGCTTGAGACATTCTCTCCTTATTGGTTCACATGTTTGGGATCGTCGGCTTTATTCATTGGATTCTCTACTTAAAAGGAGTTCTGGTTCTGAGGTTACACAGGATGCTGCATCTTATGCTGAGCTGGAAAATGGGAGAAGTGATGCATCTGTTGAGGATGGCAGTCTTGACTACGGCAATGAAGAAAATGTGCCTGAGATTTCAGAATTACTGAAGTTTCCTCAAAAGGATCTACAGTCTGAACAGTGGGAGGAGCCTAAAGCATCACCATCTGAGCCTGGAGTTCCAGAAGACTCCATATCAAACTCCCACTTCCATAACAAAGAGGAGGAATTGCACTCAGATGGCGCAGTCAATAGTACAGCCTTGGAACGCGTCCCCTCAGCTGGAACCAGTCTATCCGATAAAATAGATTCTTTATGGACTGGTACAGATCAACTGTCTTTGAAAACTCAGTTCCTGCAGACACTAGAGGCAGATGTACCTGAAGCTGCTTTGCTCATGCAGATAAATCAAACTGATAATCCACCTTTTAGAAAGCTAATGTCACCGGCTAGAGTTTATTCCTTCGATTCTGCATTGAGAATTCAAGACAGAATTAGGAAAGGACTGTCCCCCTCTTCATTGCATTTGTCAACACTTAGATCTTTTCATGCTTCTGGTGAGTACAGGAATATGGTCAGGGACCCTGTCTCTATCGTACAGAGGACTTATTCCCAAATGTTACCTCGCGAAGCCCAGAAGTTAAATCTTCTGCTGAGTGCCTCACCCTCCTTGATCTCTTCTGCATCTCTGTTGCCTGAAGGAGCACGGTTTATGCTTCCACAAAATGGCCAAAGTAACTTAGTTATTGCTGTCTATGAGAATGAACCCACCAGCATAATATCTTATGCCCTTAGTTGCAAGGAATATGAAGACCGGGTTGTGCATAAGCTGAATGAACATGATGTATGCACTGCTAGTGACATAAATAAGTATAATTCTATAGCTTCTAATTTTTCAGCATGGCAGTCTATTGGCTCTCTTGACTTGGATTATATTCACTATGGAAGTTTTGGATCTGAAGAAACTTCGACGACAATTGGTACCCTGTTTACTGATCCCAAGAGCTCTTCTCATTTGAGAATTTCTTTTCAAGATGATTCTAACTATGCTGGGGAAAAGGTGAAGTTTTCTGTTACCTGTTATTTTGCAAAGCAATTTGATGCCCTTCGAAAGAAATGCTGCCCAAGTGAGTTGGATTTTGTGCGCTCTTTGAGTCGCTGCAAGAGATGGAGTGCACAAGGGGGAAAGAGCAATGTCTATTTTGCCAAGTCATTGGATGAAAGATTCATTATAAAGCAAGTCACAAAGACTGAGTTGGAGTCTTTTGAAGAATTCGCACCTCAATACTTCAAATATCTGACAGATTCTCTTAGCTCAGGAAGTCCAACTTGCCTGGCTAAAGTTCTAGGCATATATCAGGTACCATTTCTCATCTGCCCGCTGGTGCGTGTGGCTGGGGTAGGGGTGCTGGAGTATTGGAGCTCTTGTATTGTTGTTATTCTAACATCTATGTTCTAATGGTAGGTTACTGTCAAACATGGGAAAGGTGGAAAGGAAACAAAAATGGATTTGATGGTGATGGAGAACCTTTTTTTCAACCGAAGTATCTCAAGGGTCTATGATCTTAAAGGCTCTGCGAGATCTCGTTACAATTCAGATCCCACAGGGACAAATAAAGTATTGCTAGATATGAATCTCTTGGAAACGCTGCGTACTAAACCCATTTTTCTAGGAAGCAAGGCAAAGAGAAGCCTTGAGAGAGCTGTTTGGAATGATACATCCTTTTTAGCGGTAATCAGTTTTATCATTGAACTTTTGTGTTTCGAAATTGTGTCTCAAATTTTTTTGATGATTTTTCTTTTTGGGTTTTTTTTGGACATAAGGGAATCGGGCATAGGAGTGGAGTGAAATTTGGTTTCAAAGGTGCACCATTAACTTTCTTGTGCTTTTGCAGTCTGTTGACGTCATGGATTATTCCTTGCTGGTTGGGGTGGACGATGAGCGCAAGGAGCTGGTTTTGGGTATCATTGACTTCATGAGACAATACACCTGGGACAAGCATTTGGAGACGTGGGTAAAGGCATCTGGTATACTTGGTGGACCGAAGAATGCTTCTCCAACAATCATTTCTCCGAAACAGTATAAGAAACGATTCAGAAAAGCAATGACAACGTATTTCCTCACAGTACCTGATCAGTGGTCACCATAAACCACGTCATTGCATTCAATTTATTGGCAGATTATTGGCTAATAATGGAAAGAACTGCTATTGCAGAAAGATGGAGAGGGGTAGATAGATCCTTTGCTGTAGTTTGTTTATTATGTTCTTTTGAATGTGGTAACAATAGGCCCAAAAAATAGGTTTATACAAAAAAGAAGGGAACAAAATTCCCCCTTTGGGTTTTCGTTGTACTTTCTGTACATGTGAACAAGTTTCCTTGAAGAAAATTCCTTCATTCGACTTCTGCAGAGCTTGCTTTTATGAGTTTTTTTTTTCCTGTGAGAAAATGAGGTCAAAACTATGGCTTAAACTTGTTCTTACTTCATTGTTAGGAGGATGCCATCTCGAAGAGACGGTGACTGGAGGACTTTTAATACTTCATTGTTAGAATTCAGTTGAGTCTTCTTTGGGCATCGATCAATTTATTACTCGATCACAAACCCCTGATCATACTGGACATTAGTATCAACTTATCAAATTTCTCTCTCTCTCTCTCTCTCTATAGCCGATCTTCCTTTTAGATGAAATGAAAGAACTGAGATTGCCACAAGCTTAATTAGGGCCGTCTTCTCCACCAAGAACTTAGGCATAAACACATTTCCCTTTTCCTACTATTGATTCAGCAATCAACAATATATCACTTTCTGAGATCAATCAGTAGTAGTACTATGTCTTTTAGGAGTGTTATTTGAATCATTATCAGTTTGCTAACAGCCAAAGAATTACTTACCATCCATCCCATACTACCCAATCAGATTCTCATCTTTCAGCATAGGTATTGACCAATGGAGTCTAGTTTACTTGGTCATCTTTGATTCTCCCACGCTTATGTCAATCAACAGACTAATGGTTGTCTTTTTCGGATTTCTCTTCACCACTCTTCTGATATCCATGCAGTATTCAAAAGTTGTTGTAATTGTTTTATCAATGAATAAAAAAGTAATATAATAAGCCTATTTTTGACCGAAAAAACCTTACACCGTGAATGATTGCAAAAATTACTCTGAAAATACTCGGTAGTCAACTCTAACAAATAATATTGACTATATCAATATTTTTAGAATATTAATTATCAGAATGACCAATAACATATATTTATGTGTGAGTGTGTGTGAAACTTGAAATATTTATATTGTTAATGTGATGCAGGATTTGACAGAGGATTCATTGTTCTCTTTCATGGCTAGAGGCTTCATGTGAGGAGAAGTTGGAACAACCAGCATTATTGCAAGAGTCTTATAATTATTATACAAGTCATACTAAAGTTATTTCCAAAAACATCTACTTGTGTGAAACCACCTAAAGCTATCTTCTAATTCTCAGCATTTCACAGCTTTGTTGTTCATTGTACAGAGCAAACACAAAAACAAGTGTGTTTGGTTGCTGGGAAATTTGCTGGAATATGTAGACACAAGAGGGAAAATTTGTTCTTCTTTCTTTGAATCTTGCATTGTTTCTGGTTCACTTTCAACTGTTTGCAACATATGATCATCGGCTGCTAAGAGGCCAGAGCAAATTGAATCTCCTGTTCGTCGACGGGCAGAAAACCGACTCTCTTCTGCAAGTATAACCAACCAAAATCAATAATGTTTAGGGAGCTTTTTGAAAAACATTTCAATTAACATGGTGACGATTATAAATCTGAATAAGAAGAATGGTTAAAACACAGGATTAATAGACATGAACTGATTGTTTCATTCTTTCTTTTCTCTTTCCATCTTCTTTTTACGAGTTTTTTTCTTCGTTAACAATTACATATCACCGTTTTGCTACATCTTAGTGCTCTCCTAAGTTCGAGTCTCGCCAGAGACGTCCTAATTGACTCGATGCAGATGGATTGCGATGAGTCCCAAGTTCCCATAGCAGCCACATCTTTTGACATGTATTAATGAAGTAACTATGACGTAATAGAGTCTCTAGTTGGTAGAATAGTGTCAATTGATTTTTTTTTATACTCTGAATTATATATTGGTAGTCAAACAAATGCCAAACCTTTTTATTACCAAGGGGACTTGAAGAATTGTATATTGGTAGTCATGCAAAAGGACTAAAAACTTTATACTAAAGGCTTGGGAAAATCTTATCCCAGATCACCTAATTGTCCATTTGTGTGGCAAGTCGCCAAACTCATAGTTTTCCTCTCAAGCACGCCTCTCTGGTAAATCTGAGTACTGAAAGTGAAAGTGTTATGGCAGCTTACAATGCTTCGCTTTCAATGGATGTCACTTCCTATTCGTACAATGATTTTAAAGGATATATACATTCGTAAGATGTTTCAATCCTTGATTTATTCTTACTAAAGTGCTTATCAACTGACCGAGGAGGGCAGGCCTAACTATAGAAGTAAAAAAGCTTGGACTTTAGGCTTTATAATTTTAGAAAGTCCCATAATTTTAGGTAAATAGTTGGCCCACTTTAAAATTTTAAGTCTATGAAAATTACAAGTTCTATAAAAAATCTTTAGTTAAAATTTAAGGCCAATCAAAAATTTTAATTTTAATAATTTTTTGAGCTCATGATTCAACCCATAATAATAATAACCTAAAAAATCAAAATTTTATTAAAAAAAAACTGATGGGATACTCAAAGGTCAAGTCATAATTCACTCACCCATTCTTAACCACATCCTCTCTCTATTTTGGATGTTTCTTAAAGCATAACAATTTTTCTGACATTGACAATTTAGATTTATTTTAAAAATAAAATATTTTAAATAAGATTTTATAAATGAAAGAAAATACTCCAATTGAGACACTAAATTATATAAAAAAGACTAGATTTTGTTTCTTCAAATGTATGCATTGCTTATAGAATATTATTATTAATTTTTGTAATAGTTACTTCTACAAAAAGAAGCTTTTCAAAATTAAAATTGATAAAATCTTACTTAAAATCAGTTGTCATAAGAAAAAATAATTAGATTAGCGATATTATCAATGAAAAACAAAATATGATAACAAAATTTAAATATAAAAAAAAAATTTATACTTTTACAACTCAAAAAAATGAGAAGAATTAATCATCAATTGGCTGCTACATATGCAAGAGAATTCCCAAAAAAGTTCCAAAAACTTAAGAAAAATGAATGAAACTTCTGGCTGAAAATGAGTTGGAGTCAATTTTCCTTAATTTTTTACTATAATGTCTTTTTTTTTCAACGGTTAAGGGTGTCCGAGCTAATTTACACGTATTTCGATTAATTCTCTCATTGGTTCGATCAAATACAAGTTATCTATGTCGAGACTAAGGTATTAATGAAGGATAAATTCATCATGGACTAGTTTAAAAGAGTTATCAAGATTCAAACTCAAAACGTCTAAATTTACGTGATAGTACTTAAACTACCTCTGCGGGGGTCAATGACTTCCATTCTCATCGTCACAATTCCCCACTCTATCATATTATAAACATAGATATGAACAATAAGTGCAATAAGAAATATCAAACCCATAAAACATGGCATGAAAACCGGATCAGTGTCTGAAGAAAAACGTACCTTAGCTCTTCCTTGGCTGCCACCATTCCAATGCAATTGTTGGTGCAACAATGCACCATCATGCACCTTGTCGGCCTCCCCACCACTGCCACCACCGCCGCCGCCGCCACCACCGCCACCACCGTTGGAGTTGTTATCCATGTAAAGATCCACAATCTTCTGAGCTGCCTCGGCCTTGTCTTTGCTTTGCATCATCAACTGTGCCAACTCTGCCTTGGGAAGCCTCATTTTCATCCTCACATGACCATTTTCTTTTCCTTCCTTCGACTCCTCGAGCATAATGTTCCTCGGTCTCATGACAGAAAGGTCCGATGCAGATCTCTTAGCCAGCATTAGGCTCTCGAGCCGGTCTTTCGCACTCATGTGAATCCCTGACCGGACTCTTCTTGGAACTTTATCATCAGGAAACTTAGGCAATTCCACTAGGAAATAGACCCTTTTCTTCTTCAGTTCCTCGTGAAGTTCCAAGGGTTTTGCTCGAATTCCAAAATGCTTAACTGCCTCGGAATCTAACAAAACATGGCCGGGATAGTCCTTAACAACCTCACCGGCGTTCACCGGAGTCTTTAACTTGATTGTCTCGCCGGTGATTTTCATAACCTTAGCTGTTTTTTTTCCTCCTAAACTGTTACCCATTGTTGTTCTCGTCACTCTCTTTGGATTCTCTCCTGAGATTATAAAAATGAACAAGAGAACCTTGTCTCTCTCTCTCTCTCTCTCTCTCTCTTGGTAGATGTACTTTTGGGTCCCCTCTTTGTCCCACCAAGAGTTCATATGGCATGGTGGGTGTGTGATTTGAGGACATATATAGTTTTATTGGTGGTGGTTGTGGTAGGGAGGTTATGGGTCAAAGAAAGAGTGCAAATTTTGAATATTTGCATCGACTGTTTGACAAATGAAACAGTATGCATGTGACCCTTTGCTATATTAATTCAAACCAACTTGTCTCCCCACATTTTGCAGTTTGTATGCATGTGACCCTTTGCCATATTAATTCAAACCAATTGAATTAAAAATTAGATTTAAAAATTAGACTTTATAATTACAATTATTGATTTCACTGTGGATCCAGCATTTATTGGAACCCACTACCTATTCAATGGTTGTGATTATCAAATCTAATTTTTAAGTTTAATTTTTAAGTCCATGTAGCATTACTTTTTGCTGTTTGTATGCATATCAACAACCCTTCTTTTTGCATTCAATGTAATTGAGTTTGGATTCTATGAAATTGGACCAAACTTCACATATAATTTGGCCAAAAATAATACACAATAAAATCGTACAACCAGAATTTGATTATATTGTCTTGTTACCTACGTGTTAGCCAAGACCTTGAAATTTGTGTTTGTAATGTTACATAACTCAAATGAAACCCAAAAAATTACAATCCAAATCAATATCATTCATTTGATGAGTGGGCCCCATCAATTTTTTAGTGGGGCTCACTCATCTAACATGTTGGATTCTATTTAGATTGTGTAGTATTTTTTATCCTTAAATCTTGACCACATGAGTTTTTCCAACATTTATTGTTAAACTATTATCAACCCTAAAATCTTAAGCTATTGGAAGAAGGTTGGACTCTCTTCCAATTTTTAAGAATTTGAGGATTTTCTAATTCTCTTTGAATGGTCAGAATCACATATTTAACTAATTCAAAAAGATTTTTAAATTTTAAAAATTCAAAATCTACTAAATATGCTGATGAGTGTAAATCTTAACCACTCATCTTCTTAAATAGGAGGGTAGCCAAACTCATCGGGGAAAGTGTAACATAAGTATTGTAATACTCTCTTCACCTGATTCTTTTTTTCTTTTTCTTCCTCTTATATGGTAAGGAAGGAGATCCTGGTGTCATCTAAACTTGAATTTTGTAAATTATACCGCAGTATTAAACCACTATCTATCTTAAAAATTTAATTTAATAGAGAGGAGTATAACATGTGTGTTATTTAATAATAATGTTTTGACCGAACTACGCAATCCGAAAATTCAAACCAATTTCAAAGAATTTGGATGCAATAAAGGGATAAAATTGTTTGGTTTGAGACCTACAAAATTAAACCCGTGATAAGTGGAAGACATAAGGATATATAATTACATTATTTTTGCTGCTCACTTTTTTCAATGAAAATGACTTAACGCTAATCACGGTGTGGATTCAAGAATTTTATTGAATTCTATTCATCATGTGTGATTTGACTTCAGCGTTAGTGTTGGAAGTGATTAAATTCCCATCATGAGGAAATTTATCGTTTGATGATTAGAATATAATAGAATGTGATCCTCTTTCATACCTTTTTTTTTTTTTTAAAGTAATTTTCTCTTCTTGAAAGATCATTTATCGTAAATTTAAACAGAATATTATACCCGTTTAGAATTGGTTTTTTTGAGTGTAAAATATAGGTTTGTAAAATGAAATGAAAATATCAAAATTAAAAAAACTCTTGGAATTATTTAGAGTGTTTTTGAAAAAATTGACTTTTCCTTGGAAGCCCTTGGATAAATCCTATTTTTTTAATTTTTTCTTGGTGCTGATAAAATCTATTTTTGTTTAAAAAATTGATGAAAAAGTCGCCCGGTAAATCAAGGTCCAAATAGATTAGACTTTTTTTTTCTTTTGAAATAAAAAAAAGCTAAGGTTTTAAGCCAACTCCAAATAGACCTAGGGCTTGTTTGGATGAACTTTGGAGAGGGGTTTGGATTGGCTTCTCCAAACCTTTCTAAACTCAAACCTCTCTTTACAAAGATGAGATTCAACATTCAATCCGGTTCATGCTCATGTTTGGTATGTAACACATACACATGTAGAACCCACGGATATATCATAATTATTAACAACTATTTATCCTATAAATGACTATATTACCCTTGATCAATTTAATTCATACTCTTGTTAAGAGGCACAATTGTCTTTTGTATTCTTAACCCTTTACCCATCTTCCCAAACCCACCCTTCCCCTAGGTTTGACGAAACTCATGATCATGAGTTTAATCTCTAGGTCAGTTACAGGCCAGGTTTGGAAACTCGGGACTAAACATTCAATCCAAACATGGGATTTGGGGGTCCTTTGGACTATTTTTCCCAAATCCATCTTGTCAAGCCCTCTCATATCCCTTTACCAAACAGCCCCTATTGTATATAAGTGAGTCTCTTAATAATACATAATAAGTAATCTATCAAGAAAAAATCTATTAAAGAAAAAAAAAAGTATTAGAGTATACTTTGATTCAGTATTTGACATATTAAAATGTTTGAACTATTGAATTCACGAGAGTAGTCGAAATTCGATATAAACTTGAACACCTATAGCAAAAAGAAATATCAAAGCTTTTTAAGGCACCAATCAATTCGTACGACTGTCAATACTTTTCTAGTCTTTTATAAAAGTAAAAGATGATGGACAAAGTTTGTGTTTATCTTGAAACTTGTGAGTATGACTTACTGTAAAGTCCATTTTGATGTTCCGTCTATCAAATTACTTGTAAACAACTGATCTTTTCTATCGTTATCCTGGACAAAGAATGACCTATTAGTGACTCTGAAATGACAAAAATATGATGTTTCTCCTCTTTATTTTGAAGGTTGAAATTTCGATCAATTAGGCACATATTGGAAATATTTAGTTGAATGGGTTTCCATGTGGGTGTTAGATTTTCGAATTTTGGTACGGTCAAGCTCGGCTCAAGATGACTATGAGTTTTGTTCAAATGGTATTAGAGACGAGCTTTAAATTCAGACATTTTATATTTGAATCTTGACAATCTCTTAGGATCAGGTAATGAGAGATTTATCTCTCATATATACTCTAATTCTAACGTGAATGGTCTGCCTTCGACTGGACTGAGGAAGAGATTAGTTGAAGTGCGCGTAAGTTGATCCGACCACCCCTGACTGTTGAACAAAAAAAAAAGACTATCACGTGGTCAAGTATTACTTTCAAATTTTAGACTCTTACTCAAGCTCGGCTTCGCTTCTTGATAATCCTTTTCAAATTTTGTACTTCTTACTCAAATTCAAGTCTCGAGTAAATCCAAAAAAAAAAAAAAGACTTCCAATGAGACTATAATCCAAAGTCTCTTAATTAGACGTCAAAAATACGTCATACATAGGCTAAGAGTGTTAATTTGCTATTTTTCTTTCACTACAAAAATGTTTAATTATATTAAAAACAAAACGAGCTCAAGTGTGCTAAGCTGAGCTGCACATTAGTTAAAACTCTATTCGAATATTAAAGGAGTATAAAAATTTGATCATCTGCCCTACTGCATACTCCCAGGAAAATCCTTTCGACTGGCATGAATGTTTCATTTAGCTCTTTTCCACCAAGAAACCCCCTGCTGGTTTTGTCAAATTTTTTTTTTTTCATTTTTTGATCTAAGATTATATGAATTCTCGAAAACCAAAATATTTTCTAGTAGTTGTATAAACTATCAAGTAGATTTGGTAGAGAGTAAAGAACATAAAATTGTGGTTTCTATTTATAATTATGATTTGAATATGATATGAGGGAAATTTTACAGTACCCATTTTTATTTTTCGGTATCATATCGAAAAGTAAAAAAATCTAAAAATGTGGTAAGTTACTTTCACCCGAAAGAGTGATAAGTGACCAACGAGTTGTTAGCTCAGTAGGTAAGAACTCGAATTTTTTTGCTAAATACTGGAATTCGAGGCTTCATAGTTACGGCAATTCGTTGAAATTAAACCTACTCTTCAGCATTTAGAGCACACGATGGGACCTTAGCTTCGGCTTCGACGTAAGTACAATGGGGTCACCTATAAGTGTTGAAGTACAATACTCACTGACGGATATGTGGAGTGACTTATTTGTATATTTATTTTAAGTACTAAAAAAAAAAAGTGATAAATGAATCCAAAAGGTGAATGTATTCTAAAAATTGGTAAACGCTACCCAAAAGGTAATATAGATATATATGTATATACTGTTTGGCAGATTTTGGGTGTAAATAAATACCCAAAAAAATAGTAAGCAGTACGGTATCGAATATTTTTTTCAATCAAAAATATTATATGAACTCAAAATGATGCGACCGGAAGCTAATATGTCTTGAGAAGTGACATGAACCAACCTGAGGTCGCTTTCGACTGCATGAAAGGAGGGGTGTTGCAATACCAACAGTAGTATTATTTCTACTTAACAGACATGCAAAAGTCACAAAGCAATGCAACAGCAAATAAAGTAGTTGATACAAAGTAGCTTTCTTCAAACCACAGTTTCAACAGTGAAGTCCAAAAGTGTGGATTCAAGAACTTGTTGAGATTCCATTCATACTCTGGTGTTTGTGTTAGTATTAACAATTGAATTACATGATAATTAGGTCTGTCAATGAATCGGATTCTGATTTGAATCCAAATTTGATTAGTCAAATATGAATTAATATTATTTACTCTTAATCTAAACCCGAATTCAAATCCGATACATTATATTTAATGGATTCGGATTTAGATATACTTATAATCGATTCGAATTATTTATATATTTTTATATAAATATTAAAAAAATTAAGTGATTATTTAAAAAAATTTAGTTGAAATTTAGGTATAGTTTGTTAAAAAATAGTTAATTAAGTTATTCGAATCGAATCTCGGATTGTTAACGAATTTGGATATAGACCATGAAAATAAAATTCGTCGGATTATTAGATCGGATTTGGATCATTCAGAATTCAATCCAAAACCCGATCCGTTGACAGGCCCAATTGTAATGGCATCACAGTGGAAGCAATATGATTATATGAGTGTCAAGCAACTATTTTCATTTATTTTTCCCTAAACGACTGTTAAATACTTTTTCGGTTACACACTCTTTTGTTTGCAGGAAGTGAGCAAGTCCGGACAAGAAAAAAATAAAAAATGCAAAAATACAAAAACAAACTCTACTCAAAAGAAGTACTTGACAAACAAAAACAAAGAAAGAGAAGGCGAAAAGTAGTTAAAACAAGTGTTATCAAACAGAACCTTAGGGCCTGTTTGGTTTGCGTTTCAAAAACAGGTATCCGAAAACAGTTTTTGAGAAGAGTTTTGAGAAAATGGTTTTGATATTTTTTGAGATAAAAAACTTGTTTGGTTAGATGATTTCAAAAACAGTTTTACAGAACAGAAAATAGTAAAACCTGTTTGGACAGCCTAAATATATGTTTGAACAGTAATTCAAACATTAATAAAAAAATATAAGAAAGTTATTTTTAGATTGATAATTTCATAAAAAAAAAAATTCAATAAACCAAACTTTAAAATATAATATATCTTATAATATAATATAATATATTATATTATAATATTCTATTATATATTATATATTATATAATATATAATATTTATATATATTATATTATATTATATTATATTATATTATATATTTACACATATATATATTATATTATATTATATAATTACACACACACACACACACACACATATATATATATATATATATATATATATATATTTATACATTTATACATATATATATATACATATAATATATATATATATGTATAATATAATATATATATATTTATACATATAAATTGGTATATATATGTATATATATGTACATATATATGTAGATATATACCTATTTATACATATATATAATATATTAATACATATATAATATATATATAATATAATATATATATTTATACATATAAATTGGTATATATATGTATATATATGTACATATATGTATGTATTTGGGTGTACATATATATATGTATATATATGTACATATATACCTATTTATACATATATATAATATATATATACATTATGTATATATATATTATATATATGTATAATATAATATATATATTTATACATATATATAATATATAGATACATATATAATATATATTTATAAATTCTTATATATAAATTCGTAGATATATATATACATATATATACCAATTTATATATATATTTATACATACACACACACACACACACACACACATATATATATATATATATGTATATATATATATATATATATTTATATACGAATTTATAAATAAATAAATAAATAAATATATATATATATATATATATATATATATATATATATATATATATATATATACGAATTTTAATAATATTATATAATATAATACTAATATATTATATAATAATATTATATAATATAATAGAATATTATATATATATATATATATATTAGGAGAGAGAGGAAGAAGTAAAAAAAAAAATGAATGAAAAAATTTGCTGCTAAGGAGATTCGAAGGGCAGACCTCATTAAAGTCCAAAATTGTTCTCCTTGTTTTCAAAATTTTCAAAGAAAACTCCGAAAACAAGTTAAACTTGTTTTCTATTTCTTTGACTCAAATCTCATTTTTTCCGAAAATTTTGAGAACAAAAATGCTAAACAAACAGGATTTGGGTGTTTTTAAAATTTTGAGAACAAAAAACTGTTTTGCAGACGCAAACCAAACATGGCCTTAGTTTTTGTTTTTTTGTTTTTGTTTTTTTTTGTTTTGGGATGCTGAAACAAACTAGTTGAAGTATCAATCAGGTTGTGACCAACTTGAGTTTATCTCCTCTAAAGGCCCAAGGAAGACTTGTGGGGTACTGCTAGCACTCCTGATAATGTGACCAACAAATAATTTCCATAGCGCTTGGGTTTGAACCACTCTTACAATATTACACCTTGTCACTGGTGATATGAATGTGAGAATTTTTCCAGAAGAATTGTCACTAATGAAATTAGTAGCGAGTTGTCAAGAAAAAATTCATCGTCTGGATTACTTTCATCCCACAAATATATCATCTTTGTTAAAAATTTCGAAACAAAAAGGTGGGCTGAATATTTGAAAACGAAGTCGGTAAATACACAATGAGAATGGCCTTATTTCTCAAGCTCAAATTCTCAACTTTCTTTTTCACACTCCCAAAGAAAACGTGTAACATTGATTGCCAGACAAAATCAAAGAAGCAAATAGTTAAGTTATTCAATGACACAACACCTGTTAGAGCTGTTGTGACTTTCGGAGATGCTCTAACAATGAAGTAGCCTTCCGCTTGGCCCTGTCTGTGCCACTCTTGGAAAGCTCTATCAGGGGTATGACTGCACCAAGCCTACTTATACAAGCAATATTCTCAGTATCTCTCTTGCACAGGGAATGTAAAATGGCAGCTGCATTCTCTTTGTTGCGGGGCAGGCCTGTCCTCATATGATCTATCAAGAAAGGAATGGTGCTAGCTTTTGCAATAGCAACCTTAGCCTCAGGGTGGTTAGCAAGAATTGAGAGTAGTGCCAGAGATTCATCCACCATGCACCTGCTTGAATCTGTGAGCATTTTCAGTAATGCCATAATAATCCCCGCCCTGACAGCCCTACCCTTGTTCCGCAGATAAATACACAGACTAAACAGTGCTGCTGCAGCATCTTTCTTCCCTCGCATGCTTCCCTCCTGTAGAAATTCTACCAAAGCTGGTATTGCTCCTGATTCACCAATTATAATTTTGTTCTCTTTTGGAACTGACAAGCTAAAAAGGGTTGCTGCTGCATTCTCTCTTGCTTCAACGCTTCCAGCTTTGAGGACTTGGACAATAGAAGGAATGGCACCAGCAAGCATTATGAGTTCCTTGTTAATCTCATGTATAGACAGGTTGAGAATGGAGGTGACTGCATTTTCTCTTGTTAAAATGTCTTCAGATGTCAATAAGTCAACCAGAATTGGAATAGCTCCAGCTTCCCCAATTATTATCCTGTTATCTGTGCTTCTCTTGGATAGTGATCGGATTTCAGACACTGCAGCCCTGCGTTCCTCAATTAACAAGCTTGAAAGCTTCCGAACAAGAGCTTCAATGGCTGCTATGTCCCCACTAACATCACGGAATGACCCATCACTCTTCTTTATCTTCCCATTTGTCAATGTCGTTGGTTGCTCAATATTGTGATTTGTGCACCACTGAGTAATTAAACTTCTCAAGATGTAATTTGGGGTTAGAGTGAAATTTTGGAGTTTCTGTTGAGTATTTGGGCATGATGTGTTGCCACAATCTAGCCATCTCTGTATGTAAGATCTCTCATATGTCTGTAGGACGAAGAGAAAGATAAAATTACAAGGCACGTGTGAAAAAATGGTTTTGTCTCTATTAATTTCATACAAAAGAAACAACAAAAAAAGCTAAAATGACATCACAGAAGGACAAATCATACCTGCCCTGTGGCCACAATAACAGGATCCCTCATCACTTCGAGAGCTATAGGGCAGAGGAAATCATTAGGAATTACAGGAGGATTAGGCTTCTTATTCTCCTGCAAATTATTCCTTGTTGAGTTGTCTGCCTTGTCAGCATCATCACTGTTTGAAAGGCCAAACTTAAATGTCGTGGAGGAGTTTCTCGGCCTTTCCACTTTGTGAATCATCTGATCTAATGTGGAATCTTTCACACTTTCCACCATTGCTCTGACTTCATGATCAAGATTACAAATATTTTCCTTGTTCAAGCTTCCGATTTTATTGTTTGCTGATTCTTGCGGTTCAATCTGTCTGTCCAGCGGTTGGGACAAGGCACAAGATGGTAAACTTGTTTTACCATATCTTTCTGTGGCTCGTCTTAATTGAGTTCTCACCAATTTAACCTGGAAAAAGAGATGTTATGACTAAATTTGGCTGACATAAGCATACCACATAGAGCTCAAGTCCTACCTGCTCTTGCACTTCTTCGGAGATGTCAAAATGATCATATGGTAGGGTTCCCAACACTTTCTCCAATTTCGATGTCACACATTGAAATTGAAAGGCAATTTTCATGGCTGCTTCATCCTTAAATCACGAAATAGAAAATTTTGAAATGCATCTAATGTTTCATAATAAATGAGCATAGCTACAGAAGAACTTCATTGAGTATGAAAAACCTAGTCCCGTGTTGTCGATTGACATCACGATTGCATCATTATTACTTCAAGTATTACCACTAACAAACAAATGGAATACCTCATAATCTGTGATCCCTAGGCAGAAAAAAATGGTGTATACTAGATGATACCATTAAAAGAATTGCCTTCAGGAAAAAAAGATATCCTTAACAGAGCAAATTATAGACCTGCCAACCCTTATAAGTAGGGGTGTTCACCCTACCCGTAGAAATATCCTACCCGATACTTTGCGGAATTTTTTTTTCTTGCCCTACCCTACCCAATCGGGTAGGAAGTCGGGTAAACACTTTTGTAGCTATTGTAAGTACAATACAAAGTGCAGGCACTAGCTCCAGTTGTTTTGGATTCCAATTTAAGATTTGAAATTTGGGGTTTTTCATGTTTGATGTTAATTTGATAAGTTTTGAAAGCTTAAAAAAAAAAACAGAGAAGATCTGAACGATGCTTGAAAACTAGGGTTTTGAAGTTCATTAACTTGATGCTTAAAAAAAAAATCAGATTTGTAGATGAAGGCCTGAACGATGAAGGCCACCAGATTGCGCCCAAACAGAGGCAGAAAGAGAGAGAGAGTACTTAGGGAGGTCGGGACTGAACGATGAAGGCCTAAGCTATGGAGACAAAGGCTTGAGCGATGAAAGCCGATGGAGGCAAGAGGAGAGGAATGGAGTGGAGTGAGGCGCTCGTTTAGTCAGTAGACGATAAGGTTGGTTAGCAATTAGGGTTTTTTTAGTTTATTTATATATATATATAAATTAATTAATTAATGCGGGTAGGGTAAGATAGGAATGCGAAAATTGAAGGGTATTCCGCATTTTTACCCGATTTAATTGGAAGACTAAAAACTCTTCCGTATTCCTACCCGATTTTTGCAGCTAACCATTCAGTAGGGTAGGGTAGAGTCAGGTATGGTAGAAATTTGCGGCCAATCGAAAATTTGAACACCCTTACTTATAAGTATGCATATTTGACCTGAATCGAACCCTAAGAGAGTTCTATGGCACTTCTGCTTTTTAAGTAGAAGTGTTGTAGTGTTCTCTGGTCAAAAAAAAAAAAACCAGAAGAGAGTTTACTTGATTGTCATATCCACTTATCTACAAGTTAAGCCGCTGGGAATGTCTTTCCTTTGGAAACATTACGCTAATATGGTTTATTAGCTTCAAGTCTTTTACCCCCGCAAACCAGGTTAATCAGTCAGCTACCAGGAAAGGAAATTATTTCCTTGACAATGTCTAACAGCAAGAAATATTGGGATATCTCAAACTAAGATGACACCTGGACTTGACACAAATTTGTTGAAAATAAAGATCAGAAACATACTTACAAAAACAAAGGGTAACTAAAGGACTTGTAAAACGATGTACTTTCGTGGAATTTATCAAATCCATACCAAAAATTTAGCGATGTAAAGAATAATTAGTTTGTAACGGGTTAGAGACATTACATGTATCTCCTCAAATCTGTTTCAACGATGCATAGCCTCCAACTATTGTATACCCAAATAATAAAAAGATTTAAAAGCAGATTTAGCTACCAAATGAAAATTTCATTTCTAAACACCCACAATTCAACAACATTTCTCGATATTGGCTCTTAACAATCAGCACGAAGTTATAACGAGGGATCTTTGCGTTCTGGAAAATTTAGATCAGTGGATGAGAAATTGAGAACAGAACACCCATAGGATTATCATAACCAGCAGCATATTGCAAGAAAAATCCTTGAAAAACTCATTAAGTTCACTATTTAACACTAACATAGTGTCCTTGAAGTCCAAAAGCACAGTTGACCTTTACTAATTCAATTCACACACACACACATACACTTGTGCTGATATATATACATTCTTTCAATCAAATAGCAATTAAATTATCACATTGTAACCTCCAAAAACTTAGTTAATTTACTGTATAAGAACAACCCACTTCAATTTTTTTGAGTCTAAACATAAATGCAAGTGACCCACTTCCTAACTCAATCTATAAATAAAACTACACACAGAGCAATGAACAATACTTACAGAGGAGGCATTGCAATCGAAATTGCAGGCAACCAAAAGCAGTCTTTTTGCATCCTGAAGAGCAACTGTGAGATCAGACAAGCAAGAATTGGAACAAGAAGAGGAACCCAGATCGCCCTTGAAGTCCCGAATGTCTTCGGCTAAATGAGCCAATAGAGCCACCCTCCTTGAGAGGTCTGTACAATCTTCCTTGAAAGAGCCAGTAAATCCTGCGCCTGAGATCTGTACCACAGCATTGACCAGGACTACGGGCATCTGCTTGGTTGTGGCCCCGGCGACGGCCATTGTTGCTGTTTCTCTCTCTCTCTCTCTCTCTCTCACTCCCTCCCTTCAACAACAATGTTGGAATACGAGGACAAATGGGGTTGGAGATACTCTGATCTAATATAATAAGAGCATCTCTAACCTCACTCAAATTTAAGTTCGAATAAAAAAGTTTAAAAAATTTGTTGTGATTTTTAACTCAAATTTAAACTAAATTAAAAAAGACCCGTTTTTTTTACTTAAATAAAGAGACTTAAATTCTTACCCAAATTTTTAATAATGTAGGAGTAATTTTTTAAATATGAAGGGGTCTAAATAATTAAGTGACAAGTATGAAGAGATCTAAGTATAATTTATTCATTTAGTTTTAGTTTTAAGTGTGCATCATACAAATTTTCATCTTAAGGGTGTAAATTGAGATTTTTTATCTTTAAATGTATAAATTGAGATTCAAACTATCGGGTGTAATTTGCAATTAACCCAAAATTTAATGATCACCTTTACTCTTATTTAAAGTTGGGTTTGTCTTCATTTAAATTGAAATTTCTTCTTCTTTAAATTTGAATTTGTCAATTGGAGACTTTTGTATTAAATCAAATTTTTTACTCAAAATGTTAATTTAAATTTGATTAAAAATTTGAGTCATAGTTGGAGATACTCTAATGAATTCATAATTAATTGGTTTTGAGAGTTAATTGCACTAGAGGTCCCTAAAATATAGAATTTGTCTCATTTTAATTTTCAATATTTTAATTACATCATTTTAATTATTGAAATATTGAATATATTTCTATGTGTTTCCTCAAGCAGACAACATTCAAATTCTTAACGGTTTTTTATCATAAACTTATCATATGATACCTGAAAAACAATTTAAGTAGCTCTTGACTAAAATTTAGAACTCTTGATTGGCCATATTTAAGTGTTACGTGACAAGTTTATAACAAAAAATGGTTAGCAATTTAGACGCTGTCTGCTTGAGGGATCATATAGAAATACTAGTTATTGGTTGTGCCTGAAGGCACAGAGTAATAAAAAATGATAAATAATAAACATATTTGTATTTATATCCAAAATTAAATCACAAACATAGATGAAAGATAAATAAATTTAAGTATCGGTTGTAGTGGGGGTGAGTGGTGGCGGCGGCGATGGCATCGGTGACAGCGGCGGTGGTGGTGGCGGCGGTGATGGTGGTGGAGGTGACGGTGGTGGTGGCGGCGGCTGCAATGGTGGCGACAGGAGCGCGCGACGACGATGGTGGTAGTGGTGGTGGCGGTGACGGCGACGGCGGTGGTGGTGGCGACGATGGCGATGGTGATGGTGGTGGCAGCGACGACGGCAGTAGTGGTGGTGGTGGTGGTGGCGGTAGTGGTGGCGATGATGGTGGTGGCGACGGCGGCGGTGGCAGCGGTGGTGGTGACGACGGCGGTGGTAGCGGTGGTGGTGACGACGGCGGTGGTAGCGGTGGTGGTGATAGAGGTAGAGATGGTGAGACGGTTTCAAACACTATTTTTTTTTTTTAAAGTACTTATGAGAAATAATTTCTAGAAGTACTTTTAAAAAGTCACTTCAAACACACTCTTAGAAACCTATTTTTCCTATTAAATTTAGGGTATTAATATTAGCCGTTAGATTAATTTTAAAGTAAAATTTAAAGCGATCTGAACAGCGAAAAGCAAAAGTCATTTTGTTTATTTTTGAGATTTGAATTGTAAGCTACTTTATTATATAGATATTCAATACTTTAATGACTAAATTGATATAATTAAAATATTAGAGACGAAAATCAGATAAATTTCATATTTTGAGGATCTCCAGTGCAATTAACACTAGTTTTGAAGAGAGAAAATGGAGAAGAAGCCGAGATTTTGGGAAGAAAGCAAGGAGAAAATATAATTTGAAAACGAAAATGGGAAGGAAACAAACAATGGAATACAGTTGGATGAATGGGTTTGAATTGGTAGCCGAGGATTTTTTGGGCTGTAAAGCTGTGTGTACATTGTGATGTATTGATTATGAGGCAATTATTGGGTCATGTTTAATTTTTTTTTTTAATAAGAACCGACATGTTTAAAGTCTTTTTATATTACTAACAATGCACCACTTACACGTACACAAATATAAGTAGTAAAAATTATTGTAATTTTATATTATCAATATCATATTGCATAATTAACAAATATCGTGCATAGTAAATATAGTGAAAATAAAAATAAAAAAAGTGCTTGTTACATTATGCTTCTCGTTCTATCCTTAGATGATTCTCTATGAATAAATAAGAACATGACAAATATTCTACAAATTCATTTTTTTGGTATGATGTCAAATTGTGTGAGTAACATATATAGAAGAATGAGACTTAATATTTTCGGTAGAACAAAAATGTCATTTGGTACATTATCCTAATTTTTTCTTTTTTTTTTATCACAAAAAGAGTACAAACCTTATGAGAGAGAGAGAGAGAGAGAGAGAGAGAGAGAGAGAGAGAGAGTTTTAAAGAGGATTGAGGATTTAAATGCTATGTTTTGGAAGATGATAGAACCTGTTATTAAGAGAAACAGCAAAATACTAATTAGTTTAAAATTAAATGAAAAATAAAAGGATATTTATAATATAAAACAGGGCAGACTTCAATAAGTCCATTCGACGGTATCCAACGATCACTAGCATCCCTCTCAAAACCATTTACATTGCACCGTGACTTCAGACACGGGTTACCCCTAGTAGAAAGATATGATTGACATTATAACATTAGTTAAGGATAAATTTAAAAATTAAAAGTTTTTTTCGTTAGTGTATTTTTATTAGTAATATAGATATAGATATAGATAACACCATTTTCTTTAATTATTATCTTGATTAATGATAATTCCAACTAAAGTTTCTAATTTAAATTTTTTTTTTTTTAAATATGGTACCAGAGTAAATGTAGTTGTGGTCTTTGTCTTTGAGGGACACAAAAGAAAAAAGAATAGAGAAAAATATATGC
Source organism: Ilex aquifolium (assembly GCA_951799425.1). Classification (NCBI taxonomy): domain Eukaryota; kingdom Viridiplantae; phylum Streptophyta; class Magnoliopsida; order Aquifoliales; family Aquifoliaceae; genus Ilex; species Ilex aquifolium. The sequence goes on along the minus strand of OX637397.1, from coordinate 38,782,113 downwards.
ATGTATCTCTTTGCATGCGTTTATCAAAAAAAACAAAATAAAATACGAAAACACGTCTTTCTTGTAGCAAGTGGGATACACTGAGAAAGAGTCGAGAATAACAGTATACAAATAGTATTTGGTGATGTCTACAAGGTATAGTTATGTCAATAGAATATCCATCAGATCATAGTTTTTAACCCTGGTATTTTGCTAAGTGCATACATCACTGGACTTGTTCATCTCTCTCACTCCTACCAAACAAAATTCCAGTCATATACAACTCTCATTTCTTGTATATATTCACTGCTGACATGCTTTCAACAACTAGTAGATTGTTTGCTACCTTGGGCCGGCCATTGGTTGTGGATTTTTTCCTTATTTTTAGCAAAACATTACAACGATTGATCGTCCAACCATGTGACACTCAATTCGATTCTCTGAAAAATAACAGTTGTAGATCCCGTTCAATACATTGATTCATAGTGCACAATCTACTATTGAGAGAAAAAAAAAAGTATCGAAAGAGATTCAGATCTCGATAAAAAAATAAATTAAGTTGAATTATTTTATCAAAACTCAGTTATATGAAGTTGAAATTCATCGTCTCGTATCTTTCTTTATAACACTTGTTGTTTTTCCCTTGTAAGAAAAAGAGACATGCAGTCTCCCTCTAGTATGTCAAAGTATGCATTCAAAAGACCAAATATGTGATGTCAAAACATAGTTTAAGAAAATAACCATTGAATGGCTATTATTATTTTTTTCCTTTTGGTTTATTATGCATAAGCAATGCAAATAATTTTATCAGTTTGATTGATGCCTTTGGGAAGTTAATAGGATATTGTCAACCGAAACCCGACGATTTTCTTAAATTCATTCTACAAATTTGGAGATCCTAATTTCGAGTTTTTGTTTAAGCCACATCCCATGAATTCTTCTTGGTAACTTCCTAATATTTGTGAGATGGAAGATTCATACCTTCTCTCGAGGATGAGTCAGGTGTTCTACGAGATCCAGATACCACGACTATAACAAAAATAAAAAAGTCCCTTTTTTATCTTCTTAGAATGTTGCAGACCCCTCACATACATGTTGAAAGCTATAAACTGTGGCCATGGAGTTTGTTTCCAAATTGTCGAAGATATTTAATAATCATTTATTCTAAAAGTTTAAGTTATTGACACTAATGTAATTTAAGTATTTATATATTTCAACATGCCCCTCACGTGCTAACTGAATTTTGGCCAAACATATGAAAGTCTTTAAAGTATTAGCACATAGGAAAATTTAAATACATGACCTCTGAACCACCATATACTGTAATAGTTTAAGCTTGAATATTTATATTTCGGCAAAAGATTGTGTTGTTAGTTGTTTTTCATATATCCACTGCTACACCGAGTTAAGATGATCATGATTGACTCTGTAAGAGTATTTTTAACTTTAACTCAAATTTGAGTGAACATTTGAGTAAAAAAATTGATTTAAGAAGGTAAACCTAAATTTAAATGAGGATAAACTAAAATTTAAAATTGAGATGATCTCAGCGCTACAATTACGGGATAAAAATCGGTTGTAGGTATAGTAAAAGTGGCGGCAATAGAAATAATTATTTTTTGTAGCAAAATGACATTAATAACCTTAAACTCTAAGTATTCCGAGTTCAACGAGAAAGAAATCAACATAAGTGGGCATGGTCATCTAGGATTGAGATCCTCTCCATTACATTTTTTCTCAATTTCACTCAATAATAGATAATCAACCTGTGTTAGGCCACCACTCCTGCTGTTGGACCTTAAGATTAAGAATTCGAACCTAATCATCCCTTACCTGTACCTAACGTATCTAACTCTCATTTCTTGGATATTCATTCCTGACGTTGTTTCAACAGATAACAGTTTGTTTGCTAACTCGATCGGCCATGGTTGTGAATCGTTTTCTCATTTTTCAGGGGCAAAAGGCCAAACATGTGATGGCAAAGCAAAGCATAAATAATTTGATTAGTCATTTAGTTGATGTATTTACTATAATATCAGTTAGAAACCAACAAATTCTCATTTTAAAAAGTTAGGAGTTCCTAATTTTGGAATTTTTTTTGTTGGAGCGATATCCTCGAAATTTATCTTGCTTGTGAGACGGGTGATTTTATGTGTCCACGAGCATGACGAGTCAGGTGTTCTAAGAGGTTCGGATACAAGAGTTGTAACAAAAACGAAAAGACCCTTTCTTTATCATCTTGAAATGTTGCAGAAAAAGTTTAGATTCTCAGTTGTAGAAGTGCACAGATGGTAATATTTCTGGTTTCATCAGTGCAGTCAGTTTTATATGGTTATGATCTATGTTGTTTTGAAGGAGTGAGTACAGACAGTTTAGGTGCACGGAAATTAGTCTGGACGTCTCGACCGTTAAACCAAAAAAAAAAAAAAGAATAAACTCAGCTGGGATAAACCACCAGTCTTGTCAGTCCAAGTTATTTATGAACTTTTTAGTCTATTAAAACTTAGGCAATTGTAACGCAGAGCGCTGATATTGGTAACTAATACTTAGGGAGCAAATTCATTGAGGTAGCCGCTTAAGACCCCCAATTTAAAAGGACACTATAATAATTCGATAATAAGACATGTAAACACATAAAATGCCAAATAAAATAGATGTCTTCCTTTATTAATGATTGGCAAATATGCAATAATTAAAAAATTATTTCGAAACGGTAGAAATATTTCTGTTTTTAAAGGGATCAAAGTGAATCATTGATTTAATTGAAATTCTAATATTTCGAGATATTTCGAAAATATTTTGAATTGTTCCGAGATATTTTAATATATTTTCATCAATATTTTAAAATGTTTCGATGTGTTTCAAGATCATTAAATATATTTAGACCAATACTTTAAAATATTTTGAAAATAAATCTCAAATTTTTTTATCGATTTTTATTATGTTTTCGAAACGTTTTCATTCTTTAGGTGATCAAATCAATGCGCCAAAATAATATTTTAATCCTTGCAACAATGGGCCAAAGGTAACTGTCAAATTAAAGTTCCCCCCCCCCCCCCCCTTTCTCTCTCTCTCTCTCTCTTGGTGGCTCATCTAAGTTGCCTAAATATAATTATTTTATTTTTATTAAACTAAGTAAGATGTTAAATATTTATCCTAGCATAGTTATTTATTGTTTTAAAATTTTTAATTATTTTTTAATCTTAAATATGTTTACTAGAAAATACAAATTCAAATATGAAAAGCATAGAAAAAGAAAAAAAATTAATATAAGCTCAAAAAGAAGAGGCATAGATACATTTGTTACCAATAACAAGAAAAATATGAAAATAACTTTAAGTGAAAAGGCAGTACTTTCGTACTTGTTGAAAAACAAATGTGAAAGAAATAATAATGAAATATTAAAAACACAGGATTTATATCCAAATAAATATTTATAATTTAAGATTAAAAAAATAAAAAAATAATTTTTGAAATAAAATTATTAAGATATTATTTCAATACTTGTATTAAACAGTCAAGGGCCATATTTACAGTGTTTGTTTTAAGGCCCCAATTTCTATTAGGCCGGCCCCTGCTCATAAACACTTTTCCTGGAGCATCTGATAGTTTATGTTAAGTATTAATTTCCCCCCTCTCGGAGCGCAGGAATTAAATAGAATTCGGGATACGAAACTTCTAATTATTCTAAAAACTTAAGTTATTCGAGGTTGATGGGCCTTGGTACTGGAATTGGTCCACGACTAAAGGGTCCACAGTTACTAGCGAGTACCCTTGTGTCGGTAGTAAAGTTGAAAGAGACATAAAAAATAATCAAATTTATTGACTTAATTAAAAACCGTGACAGTTGATATGGTTCAATAATACTATTATAATTGAAAGTGTTGGACTTCGACATTAGCATTATATAACTTGACTCATCCATCTACCAAGGCAAGGCTGCTCTGCCACAATTTTTTCTGTCAAATGTACAGCAACCAACCATGGGATCTAGAGTGGTCACATAGCATATACAAGCAAAGCTTTCACCTTAACTCCTTATGCAACGCGTACTCTTACTCTCTCTCTCCTACTACCTTGTACTCTCACATTAATGGAGTTCTCTGACCATTGTTGTCGCCTTCAATGGTTAGGTCACTCAAACTCAACTACTTAATTTTTATCTCTTATTATTAATTGATTCAGTAATTTCTTTACACCATACACTCGATTGATTTGATTATACATAATCAACTTTGTGTATTATCAAGCGTATTTCACAAAATTCAATGTGTGGGCTATTCACACTCTGATTGGACCCAAATTGAAGATTTCTTTTTGTGATATATGGGTCATGGACCCAAGAAAAATAGTAAAATACTCCAATAAAATGTCTGGCATAAATTCAACCAAATTTGTCTTGAAGGATTATTTTTTTGAAAAGACAGTTTCATTTTTCATGGTCCAACAATTTAATGTATCAATTTTAGTATTGATTTCTGGCTAGTTAGGATTATAGATAGTTTAAGGATCTTATAAAACACACTATTTGAGCTTAGTTCACAAAATTTTCATCTAAAGAGAGACTTGTTCAAGATAAATTTCCGAGATGAACGAGTCGAATTTAAATATATCTTAAAACTCATTAAAATATTAATTGTGCTTCTCATATATCTTTCCATATCGTGGCATTTTATCAGCCAAAAAGGAGTAGCACTGTTGGGATGGATCATGTTCAAGTTGTATTTCAAGTGATACTCTACTCTTCAGCATTGGCAATTGAATGAGAGGGAACGTCCAATGAGAGAGAAAGGTTCAGATCAGGCAAGCCTCTTGGGTCATCTTCCAAAACACTGCCAGCATCAGAGACCTGATTATTATCAACATGGCATTTCACAGGCTGACATTCATGGCTTTTCAAAGCAGACGACGTTTTACTAGTTGATGCACCGAGACTTTGAAGGCGAGGAAGACTATGATTTAAAGGATGATGATTAGGATTGATACCCATGTTTATAAGCTTTCTCCTCAAACGAGAATTCCAATAGTTTTTCACTTCATTGTCTGTACGTCCTGGCAATCTCCCAGCAATCAATGACCATCTGATAACATTTTGTTGCCATTAATACAAGTGTTAGTATAAACCCTAAATACCCTTATGACCAAAATTTGTATAATGATAGCAACAACATACCTTTTTTGTGATTTCTTTCTATCAAAGAATCAAACGAACGGTTCATTCCCACGTGATATACTTTGGTTTGAAAAAGTTTTATCAATTTTAACAAATTTTCCTTTTGTCATGAATTGAAAACTTGATCAAATTTGATCTGTTCAATTTCTATATCGAAATAGTAGTACTAGAAGTTAATCTTATTGGAGAAATATATTTCTATACAATCACTGGCCAATTATGGTCAGGTAGGTAGATAATACTGAAAACATTGAGGATCTGACCAAAATATACATTGCGGTCGTGGCCGTGGTTCCCGTTCAGGGGCGGAGGTAGCTTAGGTCCAGGGGGCACATGCCCATCCTCAATTTTTTTTTTTTTTGTTAAAATTTCTTATATGTAGTCATATATTGGTACTAGTACATATTAAATATTTTAATTATGCCCACCCTATGATTTTCTTAATGCATCAATTACTATACCCAAATGATTATGAACTTTTGGACAAGTTTCAGACAAGTTCATAATGTTTGAAAAATTATGAAACTATTTTATTATTGCATAGAATTTAAGGTCGCTGTAATAAAATATAGTGTCATTTGTAAGTAATCCATAAAACTCAAAGTCACAATTAAATATTATAAAATTACTTAGAGATAGAAATTTTAAAAAAATTGATATAAATATATTTATTCAATACTATTATGTTAGTCTAAAATCCAATGACCGACACACACACATATATATATAGCGAGACTGAAAGAGATTGAGAAAGAAAAAAGATCAACAATTGTGCGACCTATAATCGCTGTCTGATCCTCCGACGAGATATGTGATTTATCTCTATTTGAAGTTCAAACAATCGACGATAATTTTTCGACACTAGGACACATGAAACTTTTTAATCTAGCATTGAATTTTCAATTTTAGTAAGGATTAGTGATTTTGGCCAAAAAAAAAAAACAAAGACTACTGTTAAAACTTGGTTTGTTTATCGAATTGATAATAAATAAATATGTGATAGCATAATTATACTCACACACACACACACACACATATATATACTAATCTAGTTATTGTGCAAGGTTTTCAAAGAATAAAAACATATCACACTGTCCAATTTAAATAATTTTACATAGTCTTCTTTAGAAGAGATGGTAATTATCAATTTTTTTTTTTTGTTAGTACATCCTATGCTTATCGATTTTTAGTTTTTTGGTTTAATAAATATTAAATATGACGTAAATAAATATAAATATATTATCTAATATTGACAACAAGGAAAAATTAAAACTTTTTAAATTGTCTAGTGTCCACCCAAAAATAATTTTCTGACTCCGCCCCAATTCCCGTTATTGGATAAAGTTCACTACCAATATGAGAGTAACAATAAATCATATCAGTAAATTAGATCAAATGATTGTGGTAAAGTAAAATCGCACCGGTTGCCTAAGAGCGCATGAAGCCTGATGATGAGATCTTCTTCATCTTCAGCAAAGTTGCCTCTTTTAACGTCTGGCCTCAAATAGTTTATCCATCTTAGCCTACAACTTTTACCACAACGAAGTAGACCTGATCAATACAAGATGAAAGAAGAAAAAGTCATCTTCTGTTCTTTTACTTCATAATCTTAATATATCAACTAAAATGAAAATCTTATTTCTCTCTCTCTCTCTCTCTCATTCTATCCTTAGTTTTTTACCTGCAGCCTGTGGTAGGGCGTGCCAGCAACCCTCGCCGTGTTTCTGAATGTACTCCATGAGCTTTTGGTCCTCTTGCTTGGACCAAGCTCCTTTGTTAGTGCCTTGTTTTTCGCAGCAAGGTTTTCTCATTGTAGAGAGAGAGAGAGAGAGAGAGAGAGAGAGAGAGAGAGAGAGAGAGAAAAGGGGGTGGGGGGAGAGGAATTCAAGAACTCAAGGGTGGTAGTCTGGTAGATATTAGCAGTAGAGGTATATTACTGGGGTTGATGTTGGACATGCAAGGGAAGAGAAAGATTGACTTGGAATGGTGGTTTGCCCATGCGTGACAATATATAGCTATAACAGAGATAACGTGGCAACGTTATTGATAAGTTGCTGGGTGTTAGTTTGCCATTTAGTACGAGTCTCCCTCCCTCCCTCCCTCCCTCCCTCTCTCTCTCTCTTGACAAGTTGTGTGTTTGTTTGCCAGTTAGTACAAGTCTCCCTCGCTCTCTCTCCAAAATGAGCATCACCCATATTTGTTTCTTTCCGTACTTTTGGTCTACTTTACTTGGTAGTTTGGTTCTGCAGTTTGATTTTCATCTGAATTATCCAAAGTGAGACTCATATGATCAGCAACAACTAGCAGTCTAGCAAGGGAGAGAAAAGTTGTCACATGTTTTCATGTTGACTGATAGTTTCGGGTATTTGTCATCTATATCACAATATCCCTGATAACTTGCCTTCTTATATTTATTCACTTTGTATTCTTTTTTTGTTTATTCTCATCCTCGACTCGGATAATATTTAGACTCTAATTCTGATCATGATTTCGGGTAATTATACATGAGATAATATATAGAAGAAAAAGTGGAATATTACAAAAGATTGAGGTAATATTGCAGCGTCAAGAGACGTTATCGCAGCATCATAGAATAAAAATTGAGACACTCAATTTAGTCGTCTAAGATGTCTTCGAACCATAAGTCGGGAGAACCTCGTGGTTGACACCAAAAGCGTAACAATTTCATAACAAAAAATACAAAGATACGACTCGCTCAAATCATATCGATTGGTGAACAAAATCCAATGAGAGTACACAGTTCCAACAAGTTATTCAATTGGCTCACCGGAAAAGTCCACATCTTTACTACTAAAAGCATATTCAAGTATGACTGTACGAGGCTGTTGTTATTACTAGACTAGAGAATGGTCAAATATTTAGTTATAATTTTCCACTCAAAAAAATTGTTTTCATAACACAAAACCACGACAGTATAACGTGACATATTTTGTCTCTGTCTCCGTTTCTCTCTCTTCTTTACTGTTCTGTAATTCATCTTCTTTTATATTGATCTACCGTAAATAAGACTGTCAACTTTCGACACGACACGAACCAAACAACAAATTAATAGGTCGGACATGAAATTAAACGAGTTAATGGGTTAAACCGGGTCAACACGCTTCAACACGAAAAAATCATGTCATGTTCATGTCAAAATCATGTCAAATTGACCTGATTAACCCGTATATTTTAAACGGGTTGACATGATTTGGACACGAACCTGACCTAACTCATTGTAGACCCTGTGCGAGGTGATTTTCGCACAATAGATAAATAAAAACAGCTATCTCCCTTGGTGAACTCGTGTTTACCTCAAAAGTCAACGATCCGGTGGCAAAGGAACGGCCAAAAGTGGCCTAAGGAGTGGTGATGAGTTGGCCTTCAGGCTGTCCGTTCGATGCCGGCGGGTTGGAGTGTTTTTCGGCGTATCCTGGCACTCAAAAAAAGGGTTAGAAGGGCGCCGGAGTGTTTCCGACGTATCCCCTCCGACGATCAAGTCAGTTCTTTGAGAGATGGGAAGAAGAAAACACTATTTTGCATTTTGGTCTCAGTTTGCGTACCTTTATTTTGCATTTGTGAGAGCTATTTATACCTTCCATGAAGGTTATCATTGCTGTCAGGCGGGTCCCGTCAAGAGGAAGTCCCCCATTGGTCCATTTGGGAGGCGGCCCGTGGAGCACAGTCTTAGGACAGAGTGTCTGTCTTGTGACACCAAAAGAAATCTCTGCATTTAATGCCCGGATCCCCGAGCATTTAATGCACTCCTCCCGGAGTTTGTTGAGCAATAAATGTGTCACATCCTTCTGAGGGATCATTTAATGTCCTTCGTTGTGGCTGCACATGCGTTGGGGCACTTGCGTTCTTTACCATCCAGGAGGTCACGTCGTCTGGAATTTGTACTTCGTGGACTCTCTCTATTGGTTACCAGCTTGTCTATCTTGTCATTCTGACTACACCTTGGGAAGAGGGTTTGATGATTAAGAGTTGCCCCCACCTTTGATGTAGTGACATCATTCTTGACTTTTCTAAAAACTCCATCATTCGTCATAGCCCAAGTCCTAAGGTGATCGCCAACACCTTGGCGAAGTGGAGGTCTAGACGCCGAGGTGACGTGTCATGTGGAGAGTGATCCGTGGACAAGATGTTGAGGACTCCGCGGACAACATGTCGAGGACTCCCCGAATAACATGTCGTGGACTCCGAGGTACCTTTAGTGCTGAGATGACGTTTTCATGTGGAGAGTGCTCCGCGGACAAGATGCCGAGGACTCCGTGGATAACATGTCGAGGACTCCGCAAACAACATATCGTGGACTCCAAGGTACCTTTAGTGCCGAGGTGACATGTCATGTGAAGAGTGCTCCGCGGACAAGATGCCGAGAATTCCGCGGACAAGATGTCGAGGACTCCGCGAACAACATGTCGTGGACTCCGAGATACCTTTAGTGCCGAGGACACGTGTTACTCGCATGAAGCTCCGAGGTGTCGAGGTCACGTGTCGTCCAAAGAACACTCCGCGGCCAATATGTCGAGGACACGTGTCTCGTTCCCCTTGATCACAGAAAATGTCCCATCAACTGCCCCCCAGCCCTTGATCTTCATATTGACTGGAAGACGTGGTGGATGAAGATGAAAGGGCTTGAATGTCCTGTCCCTTCGTGTAGCCGTTTTTTTGCCGATGCTCCAGTGTTGCCGACACTGTTCCTATCCCTTAGAGCACCAATTCCTTATCTGCTAGTGTCGATGAGTTCTTTGTCGACAGTGAAGGAAACATTGGGAGCGACGTCACTGGTCCTCCATAGATCTGCTTTCTCACTTTCCTTGTAACTTAGTTTCTGTTTCTGCAGCTTGAGGGATGCAAAGCCTTCCTTTTTTGTAATGCAAGGACCTCTTTTTTTTACCAAGTGTTTGCTCCTTTCCTTTTCTACCGTGGACGATAGTGGTGGCGATGGTGGTGGTGGTGGTGGTGGTGGCGGTGACGGCGGTAGTGGTGGCGGGGGTGGTGGTGGTGGTGGCAATGGTGATGGTGGCGGCGGCGGCGGTGGTGATGGTGGAGGCTGCGGTGGCGACGACATTGGTGGTGGTGGCAACGGCAGCTGCGATAGTGGTGGCGGCGGCAGTGGTGGTGGTGGTGGCGGTGGCAGTGGTTGCGGTGGCGGTGGCGGTGGCGGTGGCGGTGGTAGTGGTGGTGGTGGAGGTGGTGGCAGTGACGGCGATAGCGGTGGTGGTGGTGGCGGTGACGGCGGTAGTTGCGACGACATCGACGGTGGTGGTGGCAGTGGTGGCGTTGGTGGTGGTAGAGGTAGAGATGGTGGGGCGGTTTCAAACACTATTTTTTTTTTCAAAGTACTTATGAGAAATAATTTCTATAAGTACTTTTAAAAAGTTACTTCAAACACACCCTTAGGGTCCTATTTTTTCTATTAGATTTAGGGTGTTAATATTAGCCATTAGATTAACTTTAAAGTAAAATTTTAAGCAATCTGAACCGCGAAAAGTAAAAGTCATTTTGTTTATCTTTTGAAATTTAAATTGTAAATTACTTTATTATATAACTAGTTATTGTCTGTGTCTGAAGGCACAGAGTAATAAAAAATGGTAAACAATAAACATATTTGTATTCATATCCAAAATCAAATCACAAGCATAGAGCAGAGATAAATGAATTTAAGCATCAGTTGTAGTGGGGGTGAGAGGTGGTGGTAGTAAGAGACGGTGATGGTTGTGGTGGGTGGCAATGACCGTGGTGGCGGTGGTGGTGGTGGCGACGGCGACGGCGACGACAGTGGTGGTGGTGGCAACGGCGACGGCGACGACGGTGGTGGTGGTGGCGACGGCAACGACGGTGGTGGTGGTGGCGATGGCAACGACGTTGATGGTGGTGGCGACGGCAACGACGTTGATGGTGGTGGCGATGACAACGACGGTGGTGGTGGCGGCGACGACGACGACGATAGTGGTGGCGATGGTGGTGGTGGTGGTGACGGCGGCAATGGTGGCGGGGGTGGCGGTGGTGGTGGTGGCAATGGTGATGGTGGCGACGGCGGCGATGGTGATGGTGGAGGCTGCGATGGCGACGACAGTGGTGGTGGTGGCAACAGTAATTGCGGTAATGGTGGCGGTGGTGGTGGTGGTGGTGGTGGCGGCGGTGGCAGTGGTTGCGGTGGCGGTGGTTGCGGTGGTGGTGGGGGTGGCGGTGGTGGTAGTAGAGGTAGTGGGGGTGGGGGTGGTAGAGGTAGTGGTAGGGCAGTATCAAGCACAATTTTTTTTTTTTAAAGTACTTATGAGAAATAATTTTTAGAATTACTTTTAAAAAGTCACTTCAAACACACATTTAGGGCCCTATTTTTCCTATTAAATTTAGGGTATTAATATTAGCCGGTAGATTAATTTTAAAGTAAAATTTAAAGCGATCTGAACCGCGAAAATCAAAAGTCATTTTGTTTATCTTTTAAGATTTGAATTGTAAGTTATTTTATTATATATATATATATATTTTTTTTTAATTTTCTTGTTACATTACCCTCTATAATTTAAGTGGTACCCCTTATATATATATATATTAGACTATCACTCATTAATGGTGAATAATCTCTCAAAAAAAAAAAATACACCAAAAAAAAAGTATGGGAGGAGATCTGAATCTAAATGAGTAAATATCAGTAATTAAGCATCATGTAACTGGTGGTGGTAGAGGTAGAGATGGTGGGGCGGTTTCAAACACTATTTTTTTTTTCAAAGTAATTATGAGAAATAATTTCTAGAAATACTTTTAAAAAGTCACTCCAAACACACCCTTAGGGTCCTATTTTTCCTATTAAATTTAGGGTGTTAATATTAACCATTAGATTAACTTTAAAGTAAAATTTTAAGCGATCTGAACCGCTAAAAGTAAAAGTTATTTTGTTTATCTTTTGAAATTTGAATTGTAAGTTACTTTATTTTATATATATATATTAATTTTCTTGGTACATTACCCTCTATAATTTAAGTGGGACCCCTTGTATATATATATTAGACTATCACTCATTAATGGTGAATAATCTCTCAAAAAAAAATGCACAAAAAAAAAAGTATCGGACGAGATCTGAATCTAAATGAGTAAATATCAGTAATTAAGCATCATGTAACTGGCCTGTTATACACTTTATTTGCAAAATATATACCTAATACTATACTTTGTTGTTGGAATTATTTTGTTTGATTAACTCTAAACTCTGATACTACTACTTGAAAGATAGGAATTAAAAATAGGAAAGTGAATCTCGGTACATCGTACTTACATACAATAAAAAATTACATCGATATATTAATATTATCTTGAAATTCAATCATATTTATAGGATGAGTAAGTAATAAATAAAAGATAAAATATAGCACCCGTTTTGGATATTATTGAATCTCTATGAATCCTATATAATAACTATATTCACGACACATTAAAACACTTTCAATTTATTCCCTATTGGAGGGATTTTCACATATGATAATATTTCAATATTCGTGCGTACCATAAAGTTTAAAATGTTATGTCAAATCTTGTAAGTTTGTAACATACTTGTTCTTAATATGTCCAAAATGAAGCTTCCTATGACCTATATTGTCCACATTGCTATGGTTATCAAGATAATAGTCTCCACCTTGAAAGAGAGAGCCCACACAAAGAACGAGGAGGTAGATGAGAAAACAACCCTTAGTACTGAATAATAAAGACATATCATTTCACCTACCAATCAATACATTTGCCAAACAACATGTGTTTTTGTATGCAAATAATTCTCCCTCATTCATAACAATTTTCTTGCACAAATCAATTGAAGTGGTTGGGTTCAGTAATGGTGTTCATAACTTTGTCCATTCCTGGGACAATCATCACATGCTAGCCACCTATGCTATTGAATTTTTGATGTAAGAAAATAACACCGGTGGGATTATTCTCACTTCTTAAATATCTTTTTTTACCCTGTTGAGTGGGTGTGCTAGAGAAGGCTTGTGAAGAAGTAGGATCCCTGTCTTCTCGTCTTCTCATTCTCATCATCGGAATGGATCTTCTATTTGTAGGTAATTGGAGGATGAGGTTTCTAAGGTGATCTATATTATTTTGAGGTTTTTGAGATATATTTATATATTTTCACCAATGTTTTTGGAATATTTTAATGTGTTTTAAGATATTTTGGTACATTTCAACTACTAGTTTTTAAATAATTATTAATTTTTATTCTGTTTCTGAAATATTTTCGTACCAAAATAATACACCAAAACAAAAATATTTATTATTAACGAGTATTGTAGACAAAAAAATAATATTTTATAATATTTTTAATTTTTTAAATAGTACTATATGAGTTGTTGTGAAATTAAATAATTTTGGAAAAATTTCAGTCATACCCCTCCTAATTTACTATATCTTCAAGAACACCCCCTCTATTATCAAAAATATCACTGACACCCCTTCTAGTTTATATTTAAACATCACTAACACCCCTTACCATTAAACTATCATTTCTAACAAAAAAAATTTAATCTAAAATACAAAAAACCCCTACATAAACCTCAAGTAATTTTTCTACATAAAATTATATTAAAATTCGAGCCGACTAAAATTTATTTTTTTATATATTAAAATTTGAACCAATTAAAATTCGATTGAAGCTGAATAAATTTTATTTTTTTAACGTATTAAAATTCGAGCCTATTAAAATTTATTTTTTACATATTAAAATTTGAGTCGATTTGAACTCTACCCGAATTGTTAGCGCCAATTAAAATTCGCTTTCAAGTCGATTAAAATTTATATTTTTTTACTTATTAAAATTCGTATCAATTAAAATTCGATTTATTAAAATTTGAGTCAATTAAAATTTATATTTTTTATGTATTAAAATTTGGGCTGATTAAAATTCAATACGAGTTGATTAAAATTTGATTTAAGTCGATTAAAAATAATTTTTAATTGGCTCAAATAGAATTTTAATTAGCCCAAATTTTAATGCGTAAAAAATATAATTTTTAATTGGTTCAAATTTTAATATGTAAAAAAATAAATTTTAATTAGCTTGAATTGAATTTTAATTCACTTGAATTTAATGCGTAAAAAAAATTAGAAAACAGAGGGGTCTCATTGAAGATATGCTTATCTAGAGGGGGTCTCATTAAAGATATACTTACTTAAAGGGGGTGTGGATGAAGTTTGTCCTCAAATATATCATGGACAATTTAGTAAAATTGCATTCTATTTAAAAATTTTAATCTGACAAGGGGTGTCACTGTAGATTCAAAAATATAGGGGGTGTCCTTGAAGATATGGTAAACTAGAGGGGGTGTGATTGAAAATTTTCCAATAATTTTTTATTGACATGAACTCGACACGTACTAAAAAATAACTCGACATGAAAATGATATGATATAAAAATGACACGATATGACACAATTGACACCCTAATTAAGAGTGAATAAGAAAGTGGATAGAATTGGCAAAAATATACCAGAGATGAAGAAGGTTTGGCACTGAACTGCCGGTTGAGCATGTGATACGTGTGCTTGAACAGTCCACAGAACTACTCCCAGTTCCTCTTTTAAGAGGAATTGGTTGGTGGGTCCCTCTCCTGGTCAGTGTGCTTGAGTTTCTTTGATTTGTGGATTTTCTGTGTTATATGTGCATGCCTTAGTCAAAAAAAAAAAACAGTCCACAGAAGAAAGACAGGTGACGAAGCTGTTCGGAGGCACAAGTTTTTCTTGTATTGATCGAAGTCAATTGTTTTACATAGTTGTTTTATTTATAATTTAATATTTGTATAAATTATATTTTTGAATTAAAATTGTAGTTAAAATAGATAAAAATAAAATAATAAATAATTTTATTTTGATTAGGGAATGAATTACATCCAATAGAATGAAGACATCTCAACTAAGTTGACACCTACGCACTTATCTATTATTTGCATTACCTTATTATTTAAAACTTGTATGTTTAATACAAGGAAAAGAAAATAATACATTATTTATAGTATCTAAATTTTTAAAATTTTAAATTCCGACATTGGAAGACTTATTTCAAAATTTCAAATTTAATAGTCTAAAAATATAATTTTTTTTCAAATGAATGGTTGGTAAGCTGGGCTTGGCAGGCGGGCTCTTGGGCAGGGTTTTTTTCGGGCAGGCTATTGGGTTGGGCTCGAGCCAAGTAATGGATTTGGGGGCAAACTCCAGCCCTCTTTTTAAGGATATTGGATTCAGGTTCGGGTGGGCCAACTATCTGACCTATTGAATTTCAGGCTTATTTTTTTCGGACCAAGTAACGAAACTCATGGATAATCCGACCCATAGACACACCTAGAGCCCTTCTTTTATGAACCGCTATTAGACGTTAAAAGCCTATAATTTTTCGTCTCAATTATATCAAAATAAAAAATATATATAAACATATCAAAATAAATTACTTAATAATAAAATAAATTGATGATCTAAACTTTATTTGGAACTTATTCGCAAGCAATTGCTTCAGTTGCAGGTAAAGCAAAAGCTAACGTGGTAGAATAATAACCACCAAGCGTGACTTTAATTTGAATGGTTGGTAGGTGATAGAAAGTCTCAAGGGCCCGACTCAGAAAGAGGAGCATTACCTTAAATTTCACGACATGCTCATAAAACCAGTCCCATGTATCGTAGTATCATTCTTCAAGCGCCCCACATCAATCTCTTGTTTGCCGTGTTTTTTGACTGTCGGCAAAATGTACGATTTTAACTATTTGAATGCGCGTGAGATTTTTTATATCTTTATTATATACTAAATTAAGATATTTGGGAAGTAAATTAAGTAATAGAGAGAATGATTATGTATAGAGTTATTGTGTTAATCGAGGATCTTTTTTCTATGGCCTTATTTTTATTATTTATAGGAGATGATTTTTAATTATTGAAACTATCTTTTTCGGTGATGACTGTAATCGTAGTATCTTTTCTCGAGATATGTAGACGTACACCGAGCCATATTTAATTGATAATTATGATGTTATGTTTCCTTGTTCTCAAGTACTCTTAGAATTTCACTGACCTAAAGACACACGTGTCACCCTTAGATTTCACAAATTTGGGTGAAAATAGGTATGCAAGAATTCCCCTAAATATATATACCCATTTGCCACCATAGATTGAAAAAGTATACTTATTAGCAATGCCACGTGCGATCCATTGAATTCCTACTTCACTCTATTCGATTTTGATATATTGACTAGAGCAATGCTATGGGATATATAATTTAGTGGTAGGACCCAATTCATTACTATTTGCATGATCCATAATAGTGGGAGTGGTTATATAACTTGTAGTAACTTAATTTGGTTGAATGAAATCATGATTTTTATTTAAATAAGTTTACATTCGAAAAAAAAAATCAAAAAATAGGGAAAGAAGACTTCTCATACGGCCACCTCCCTACTTTGATTCTTCTATGTAGTAGTATAGATGAAGTGTATATTTATCTATAGATTTCACCCTCCTTTCATGAAAAGGGACTTGTATGTTTTGCACAATTTTTTACACAATAATGCTAGTCTAATCTAATTTAATGATCTAATTTTCTGACGCAATTCATTAGTACTGTTAAATAAAACCAACTTATCTAATAATGGGACCAGTTATTGGTCCGGTCAATTTCTACTCCTTGGAGTTTTTGTTACTATTTCTTAGGATGTCTGAATTTATAGCTCGTCCTTGTTACCATTTCTACTCATTGGAGTTCGATTATTGGTTTAATGACTACAATGAAACAAAATCAAATTAAGTCTAGAAATTGTGTCCAAATAATAGTATTCCTTTTTTTTTTTTTTTTACAAGTTTCCTCTTTCTATTTTAATATGTAGAGAACAAAAATAAAATGTGCATATTAACAATATTCTGCAAAGTACATATTACTAATTAATAAGATAAATAGAAGTGTCATGTTTTCTCTCCTCTTCAACAATGGTAATTCAATGGGTGGGAAAGTTGAGACCATCAAGGTTCAGATCAGGCAACCTTGGTGGGTCATCTTCTAAAAGAGTGTCACCATTGCATGCCTGATTATCATAGTTCACAGCCTGACATGCCCGGCTTTTCGAGACAGACGATGTTGTACTAGTTGATACACCATGACTTTGAAGAAGAGGAAGACTATGATTTAATCGATGATGATTCGGATCGATTCCCATGTTTATAAGCTTTTTCTTCAAATGAAAATTCCAGTAGTTCTTCACTTCATTGTCCGTACGTCCTGGCAATCTCCCAGCAATCAATGACCATCTAAAAACAGTTTTTTTTTTTGCCAGTCAAGAGTTAGTATAATTATAGTAAATACTAGTAGTTAATCTCGTTGGAAAATCCAATTCTATATGATAACTTGCTATTTATGGTACAAGTTCAAATACATAAAACAAGTGATGGTCTTATACAAAAAAAAAATACATTTATATATCATTATGTACAAAGAAAACAAGCTGATCGAAAATTTTGATCTAATGATATAAAAATGAACTCAATTTAATAGTTGTATTTTAACTGTAATTATAGAATTCTTCATTCAGATGTGGTATTAGACTAAGTTATTAGTCTTCAATAGTATTTCCATAGTTCTGAATGAATAATAGTAATGACCGCCGTAATCAGGAGCGGAGCTAGAAAAAAATTTCTAGGTGAACACCAAGCTTTAATTTTTTTTCTTATAATCAATAAAAATATGATAATAATTTATATTTATTTACATCCTATTTAATGTTTAAAATTCATTAAACCAAAAATTGGTAAACATAATATATATAGACGACAACAACAAAAAAAAATACTAATTATATCCTTTTACAAAATATAGACTATTTAGAATTAATTTCATTGAATTTTCATACTCTGAAATTGTTGTATAACAATTTTTTTATTTTTTATATACACAATCATGCTATCAATTTACTATTTATCACTCATTCGATTATGCAATCAAATATGTACTCTATAATATAAATTAGCAAATATGTATATTATGTCTTTTCTAACTTTAAACATTTTTTTAACCAAATCACCAAATGCTAGATAAAAAAGTATCATAAACTACCTAGCGTCGTAGCGTTGCCGCCGATTGCTCAAACTCATTTGATATGAATATACACTACTTGATGTGCCAAAAAAATAGGATGGGCATAATTGAAGATATTAAAGAAATACTTAAAATACATATAGGTAATTTTAAGAAAAAAAAATTTAAGAGTGGGTATGTGCCTCTGGGCATATGCTGGTTCCGTCCATGGCCGTAATGGTAATGGAGTAGCGGATGCGGGACGGAAGGGCTTTACATAATAGTAAAGGAAATTAGGAACATGAATTTTTTTATATGTTATTTCTTCATGATTTTCTAGTTTTTTGTTTGCAAAATATCCAAATCTGGTGTGTAATGTTGATGTAAAGTCCGTGTGAAAAAATTTCCGGCCATTAAATAGGAATGTAATGATATCGGTGGCCTCTGATACCGTCATGTAACGACGGTTACAGCCATAACACGGCCGATTTTCATTACTAGCTAATAAAGAATGTGTTGATACATCTTACCTATTGCCTAGGAGTGCATGAAGGCGGATGATGAGATCATCTTCATCTTCATCAAAGTTGCCTCTTTTAAGGTCTGGCCTTAGATAGTTTGAGGTTTTGACCCAACCCATGTAATTTTAAAAAGTTATGCACAAAAGGGGGTCGATTTGAAAGTATTTCCCAAACTCATGCACTTTTAAAAACGTCAGATGGACTGACGTTTTTAAACAAAAGACGTCAGTCCATCTGACGTGTTTAAAAAAAATTGATCTTTAAAAACGTCAGATGGACTGACGTTTTTAACATGCCTTTTGTTAAAAACGTCAGTCCATCTGACGTTTACTGTACAAGGCCTCTAAGACACGTCAGATGGACTGACGTTTCTACTGCCTTTCCTCTCCCCCAGCCAATGCCTTATGTTCAAGCAAGACTGCACACCACCTACTTTCCGTAAGACTGCACACCACCTAAATTATATTAGTATTAATATTAGTTTGGGTAATTTTAATAACTGCCCCCTAAAGTTTCTATCGAGTTTTTATTTAGTGCCATAAATTTTTATTGTTTTAATTTAATCCATCAATTTTATTTCAATTAAATCATTTCATTAATTTTCATTTTTCGACATACTTTTAAAAATTTTCGACTTAAAATAATATTATAAAATTTATAAATAATTAATATAAATTAATATTAGTTTAGGTAATTATAATAACTGCCCCTTAAATTTTTTCTCGAGTTTTTATTTAGTCCCATAAATTTTTATTGTTTTAGTTTAATCCATCAATTTTATTTCAATTAAATCATTTCATTAATTTTCATTGTTCGACTACAATAATATTTTCGGTTTCAACTTACAAGATTAATTTTTATTTTTCGACTTACTTTTAAAAATTTTCGACCTACAATAATACTATAAAATTTATAAATAATTAATATAAATTAATATTAGTTTGGGTAATTTTAATAACTGCCCCCTAAAGTTTCTATCGAGTTTTTATTTAGTGCCATAAATTTTTATTGTTTTAATTTAATCCATCAATTTTATTTCAATTAAATCATTTCATTAATTTTCATTTTTCGACATACTTTTAAAAATTTTCGACTTAAAATAATATTATAAAATTTATAAATAATTAATATAAATTAATATTAGTTTAGGTAATTATAATAACTGCCCCCTAAATTTTTTCTCGAGTTTTTATTTAGTCCCATAAATTTTTATTGTTTTAGTTTAATCCATCAATTTTATTTCAATTAAATCATTTCATTAATTTTCATTGTTCGACTACAATAATATTTTCGGTTTCAACTTACAAGATTAATTTTTATTTTTCAACTTACTTTTAAAAAATTTCGACTTACAATAATACTATAAAATTTATAAATAATTAATATAAATTAATATTGCACCAGATGTAAATTAATATAAATTATAAAAGTTAATATAAATTATATAAATTAAGTCGAAAATTTTTAAAAGTATGTCGAAAAATGAAAATTAATGAAATGATTTAATTGAAATAAAATTGATGGATTAAATTAAAACAATAAAAATTTATGGCACTAAATAAAAACTCGATAGAAACTTTAGGGGGCAGTTATTAAAATTACCCAAACTAATATTAATTATTTATAAATTTTATAGTATTATTGTAGGTCGAAAATTTTTAAAAGTAAGTCGAAAAATAAAAATTAATCTTGTAAGTTGAAACCGAAAATATTATTGTAGTCGAACAATGAAAATTAATGAAATGATTTAATTGAAATAAAATTGATGGATTAAACTAAAACAATAAAAATTTATGGGACTAAATAAAAACTCGAGAAAAAATTTAGGGGGCAGTTATTATAATTACCTAAACTAATATTAATTTATATTAATTATTTATAAATTTTATAATATTATTTTAAGTCGAAAATTTTTAAAAGTATGTCGAAAAATGAAAATTAATGAAATGATTTAATTGAAATAAAATTGATGGATTAAATTAAAACAATAAAAATTTATGGCACTAAATAAAAACTCGATAGAAACTTTAGGGGGCAGTTATTAAAATTACCCAAACTAATATTAATACTAATATAATTTAGGTGGTGTGCAGTCTTACGGAAAGTAGGTGGTGTGCAGTCTTGCTTGAACATAAGGCATTGGCTGGGGGAGAGGTCTTGCTTGCTTGAACATAAGGCATTGGCTGGGGGAGAGGAAAGGCAGTAGAAACGTCAGTCCATCTGACGTGTCTTAGAGGCCTTGTACAGAAAACGTCAGATGGACTGACGTTTTTAACAAAAGGCATGTTAAAAACGTCAGTCCATCTGACGTTTTTAAAGATCAATTTTTTTTAAAAACGTCAGATGGACTGACGTCTTTTGCTTAAAAACGTCAGTCCATTTGACGTTTTTAAAACAACCTGGGTTTGGGAAATACTTTCAAACCCACCCCTTTTTGTGCATATTTTTTGAAAACTACATGGGTGAGGTCAAAAGCTCTAGATAGTTTAGCCATCTAAGCCTACAACTTTTACCGCAACGAAGTAGACCTGATTAATACAAGATGCAAACAAAAAATCAACCATTTTTCCTCCTTGACTTGATAACGGTAGAATAGAATGTTGGTGCATTGGGTTATTTACATACCTGCAGCCTCAGGTAGAGCATTCCAGCAACCCTCGCCGTGTTTCTGAATGTACTCCATGAGCTTTTGGTCCTCTTGTTTTGACCAAGCTCCTTTGTTAGTGTCCTTTTTATCACAACAAGGTTTTCTCATTGTTATTGAAGTTGCAAATCCGAGAGAGAGAGAGAGAGAATTCAAGAACTCAAGGGGTGGTACCGTGGTTATCCGGTAGATATGAGCAGTTGGGATAATGGGGTATATTATATATTAGCGTTGCAGTTGGACATGGAGGGGAAGAGAGAGAGAGAGAGAGAGTAGAAGAGTAAACAGATTGACTTGGACTGGTGGTTGTGACAATGATTAATGTTATTTAGAGTTAAAAAGTTAATTTAATAGAAAATGTTATTTGAACTTAAAATATGGACTTAAAATGTGTACTCGATAATCACAATTATTGAATAGGTAATGAGTCGTAATAAATATTGGATCCACAGTGAATAATATACTTTTTAAATTCATGTAACATTGATCTAATTTAATTTTTTGATCTACTATGGCAGTATTTTTTTGATGGGTAATGTTATTGAAATTTAATTTATTGACTTAATTTGTTAACCTAATTCAGTATAGCCGATAGATTAACAGTGGGTCCCAGTAAATATTTAAATTTTGTGTTAATCTAACGGTTACAATGAAACTATATTATTAGCTCAGCAGATTTGGTCAATTTTTTTTTGTCTCAATAGCATTACTCTTTTTTTTTTTTTTTATTTATTGTAATTGTTGGATTTCTTCATTCAGACTTTGTCACTTGACACATCATTGTGTTAATAAATTAAGTCAATTTTTTAAATTCTAATAACATTTCTATGTAACAGTTGCTACGAAAAAGTTTTTTTTTTAAAAATTAAATGGATAAAATCCTACCTAAGCGCATTAGTCATACTATCAGCTATTAACAGTACAAAATTTTAATTATTACTTTGAATTTAAAATAATAAGACAAAGAAATATTAATAGAAAAATACAAAAAAACCTCAAAATAAATTATCACTTTACGTCTTAAACACTCTCTCTCTCTCTCCAATTATTATATCTCATGGGAGAGGTTCTGGTGCTGATTCGGTACCGTACTATAAAAAATGTGTAGTCATCATTTATTTTGTCTTTAAATGTGATAACATCATTTTAAAGGGTTGTAAATCCACCACAAGAAATTGTAAGCTCACCTCACATTTAGAGGCGATACTTTTATTTTTACTGCTTGTAATCTAATTTTAAATAGTTATAATTTCATATCCAAATATAATAATTTTACCATAAATGATTACAACCTCACATCAAAAATTTGTAATATAACCTCTAAAGTTTGTAATTTTATCTTTACAGAACGTAATTTAGCCTCAAATGATTATAACCTCACTTTCAAAAAATAGTAATTTTACTTTCAATTATTGTAACATTACCTAAAGAGTTTGTACCTCACCTTTAAAGGTGATAATTTTACTTTTACATATTGTAATTTATTCTCAAATGATTGTACCTTCACCTCCAAAGATAGTAGTTTTACCTTAAAAGATTGTAACCTTCCTTCTAGAGGTTGTAACCTCATTTCTAAAAGTGGCATCTTTACATCTATAGGATGTACCTTAACTATAAATAATTGTAATCTTACATCTAAAGATAGTAATTTTACCTTAAAATGTGATAACTTTATCTCAAGAGTTATAATTTTGTCTTTACAAGTAGTAACATTACATTTATGGTGTAACTTCATTTCAATAGTCATGATTGATCATGATTATCTAGGATCAATTTCAATGCCTTTGATGGATCCAAATTATTATTATTATTTTTTTTGTGATTCCACTCAATTAGGATCGATCATGATTATACGAGATAAATCTTAATGCATTTGATGGTGCAAAAATTCTTCCAAACTAAATTTTTGGTGGTTCCAATTAAATATGATCGAACAAGACTAGTCGAACCATCTTTTTTTTTTTTTAAATTGGTCCCGATCCTATATTTAGTTACATCAAATTAACATGTAATTTTATGAAATTAATTTTTAATTTTATTCAACTAACACTCAATTCATCAAAAATAACATTAAATTGACATTCAACAAGAGGAGAATTTTTCATCATGACCCACCACCTTTTCGGTATGGTACCATTTTTTCTCTATTCGGTACAACATTTTTCGTTGCAATTTTTTTTTTTTTTCCCATGTTGACTGATAGGTTCGGGTTATTTGTAATCCATTGCTGTCAGTTGTGGTCAAAACCTACAAGTTTTGGCACAAAAGTGAAATCAAATAAGTTACACATGGGTCCAAAAAATGGAGCTATACATAGGATTCTGAAAACCATGTTGCATGTGATTGGAGTTAATAAGGTTCGGGGCGGAGTTAAATTTTATCTTTTAAATGGGCAGATTCAACAAGAGGAGATTGGGAACGTGACTGTTGCATACTTTAAACACTTGTTTACATTGGCCAGACTAAACGAGCGAGATTTGGAGATTGTTCTAAGCAAGGTGGCAAGTAAAATATCTGATGAAATGAACTCGAGACTCATGTAGTGCTATTGACCTGATGAGGTATTATTAGCCATTTCTCAAATGTACCCTAGTAAATCGCCTGACTCAGATGGTATGCCTGCTCTTTTCTTTCAAAAATACTAGCATGTGGTGGGAGTGGGTGTCCTAAACTGTGTACTATTTTTTTTTAATGGGGGGGGGGGGGGGGGTCCTACTAAATTGAACTATACCCATATTGTTCTGATTCCTAAAGTACAAAGTCCTGAGTTGATGTCTCAATTTCGTCCTATAAGTTTATGTAATGTCCTCTACAAAATTATCTCTAAAGTCCTAGCGAATAGGTTAAAATTGCACTCCCTATTATACTTTCTGAAAACCAAAGTGTTTTTGTTCTGGGAAGACTAACTACTGATAATGTTCTTGTGACATTTGAACTAAATCATTTTCTAAAATGTAAATCTTGGGGAAAACAGGGCAACATTTCCTTGAAGTTAGCTATGAGTAAAGCATATGATAGAGTCGAGTGAATTTTTTTGGAGAGAATGATGGGAGCTTTGGGGTTTAGCAATGTGTGGGTTCAATTGGTTATGGAGTGTGTTAAATTGGTTTCATACTCGGTGCTTGTGAATAATGAACAAATGAGTTGTTTTCATCCTCAAATGGGTATCAGACAAGGAGACCCCTTATCCCCATGCCTTTTTCTTATATGTGCAAAAGGAATGTTAGCTTTGCTTAAAGATGCAAAAACTAAGGGATTAATATCAGGAATCACTGTTGGAAGAGGATGCTCCAGAATCTCTCATCTATTTTTTGCAAATGACAGCCTGCTATTTTTTAAGGCTACTTGTTCAGAGGCAAATGCTGTGAAGGATTTACTGCAAATCTATGAAGCGGCTTCGGGGCAACAAAATAGTTTGGAAAAATCAGCTTTGGTATGTAGTAAGAATCTTCCAGAGATTAGAGTTGAAGAAATACAGACTATTCTTGGTGTTCCTCGGGTTCAACAACATGAGAAGTACCTTGGGTTGCCATCTATAGTGGGTAAATCGAAGAGGAAAGTTTTTGTTGGTATCAGGGAAAGAGTTTGGAAGAAGCTATGAGGGTGGAAGAAACAGTTGTTATCAAGGGGAGGTAAAGAACTGTTAATAAAAGCAGTCGCTCAATCGATACCTACATATGCTATGAGCTGCTCCAAGCTTCCAGATTATTTTTGTAGCGAGTTGGAGTCTGTGGATTCTAATTTTTGGTGGGGCCAAAAGGAGGGGGAGAGGAAGATTCATTGAGTTAAATGGGCTGACATGTGTAAAGGAAAGAAGATTAGTGGGATGGGTTTAAGAGACTTAAAGACTTTTAATATGGCAATGCTAGCAAAACAGGCATGGAGAATTCACCATGAGACGCATACTCTTCTGCACAAGGTTCTAAAAGCGAGATATTTTCCATCGACTACATTTATGAATGCCAAGATTGGATACAAACCTTTATATACTTGGAGTATTTTAGAATCAAGGACGATCATTCAAGCTGGGTCGCGTTGGAGGATTGGTGATCGGTCTAAAATTCATATATGGAAAGATAGATGGATTCCTACCCCATCTACTTTCCAAGTGGTCAGCCCAAAGAATTTTTTGGAGGAAGATGCTATGGTTAGTGTTATTCTTGATTCAGCTGCACATTTTTGGAAAAAACCTTTGATTGATGTTGTCTTCTTGGAGAATGAAACAGAGGTTATTAAAAGGACCCCTTTGGGTGTGTTGCCTCTGGAAGATAAGTAATTTGGCACTATAATGCTAATGGCAGATTTTCAGTCCGTAGTGCGTACCATTTAGCATATGAGAAGAATTTATTCAATTCGGGTTGTACAAGTGCTGGTTCGTGATCAAATTCAGGGGGTAATTGGGATGCTTTATGGAATCAAAATGTTCCCAACAAAGTTAAAATTTTGCATGGAGGATGATCTTAAATGCTCTTTCTACTAATGAAAATTTGTGGCGTAGAAAAATTAGACCGAATGGGGTATGTTGTGTATGTGGGAAGGGTGTTGAAACTATGATACATATCATTAAAGAATGTCCGTAGGCGAGATAGGTGTGGAATGTGAGTCCTCTTTGTCATTTAATATATCGAGTTGCTGGGAACATTGTCGATTGATTTTGGGAAATTATTTTGCAGCTTAAGCCGAAACTTGGTGCAATTTTCTTGGTGTTGTGTTGGTATATTTGGTGTAACAAGAATGAGGTTCTCTTCTAGCAGAGGCGAAATGACCCAGTGGTGTTTTGTCATATGGCAATGAAGTTTATTTCGGAGTATGAGCAAGCTTTGAATTTTACTCAGGGTGCTGGCCAAGAAGGTGCACCAGAACGTTGGGTTCCTCCAAGATTTGGATCCTTTAAGGATAACTTCGATGGGGCAGTGTTTGACATAGAGGGTGCTATTGGGGTAGGGGTGATTATTCGCGATGAAACTGGATCGTTCATCGTTGGGATGTCTAAGAAGTTAATTAGTTTGGGAGAAGCGCAAATTGCAGAGACTATGGCTGCAAGGAAAACTGTGCTTTTTGCTAAACAATTCACAATAGATTCTACACAATTCACCGTGGTCTGAAAATTGACCCATATACCAGTGGTCCATTTTTGAAAAAGAGAACACTGTGGTCCTCCGTTCATAGAAAATTGATTGAAAATAACTTATCATTCCAATAAAAATGACCCATCCGATGAAGGTCCCCAAGTGTGAGTCATTTCAGCTGCCCCTTGAGACATCCTCTATTCACTGCAACTGTGAGCTATATATGGTGGGGATGATGATTAAGCTTTTTTTTAAAATTTTCTTGGTACATTACCTTCTATGAATTTAAGTGGGACCCATTGTATATATATTAGACTATCACTCATTAATTGTGAATAATCTCTCAAAAACATGCACACAAAAAAAAAGTATCAGAGGAGTCTGAATCTAAATGATTAAATATCAGAAATTAAGCATCATGTAACTGGCCTGTTATACACTTTATTTGCAAAATATATTCCTAATACTGTACTTTGTTGTTGGAATTATTTTGTTTGATTAACTCTAAACTCTGATACCACTATTTGAAATATAGGAATTAAAAATAGGAAAGTGAATTTCAGTACATCGTACTTGCATACAATAAAAAATTACATCGATATATTAATATTATCATGAAATTCAATCATATTTATAGGATGAGTAAGTAATAAATAAAAGATAAAATATAGCACCCGTTTTGGATATTATTGAATATCTATGAATCCTATATAATAACTATATTCACGACACATTAAAACACTTTCAATTTATTCCCTATTGGAGGGATTTTCACATATGATAATATTTCAATATTCGTGCGTACCATAAAGTTTAAAATGTTATGTCAAATCTTGTAAGTTTGTAATATACTTGTTCTTAATATGTCCAAAATGAAGCTTCCTATGACCTATATTGTCCACATTGCTATGGTTATCAAGATAATAGTCCCCACCTTGAAAGAGAAAGCCCACACAAAGAACGAGGAGGTAGATGAGAAAACAACCCTTAGTACTGAATAATAATGACATATCATTTCACCTACCAATCAATACATTTGCAAAACAACATGTGTTTTGGTATGCAAATAATTCTCCCTCATTCAATTGAAGTGGTTGGGTTCAGTAAAGGTGTTCATAACTTTGTCCATTCCTAAGACATTTAATCCTCTTACTTCAAACTATTAAGTGCATCCCACTAGTTACTAAGTTCACCTCATTTGTACTAATTCAATTAAATTATTAAGTAAGCTGCTATAACTTAACAATTAAATATTCAATCTTTATTCACTTATGGTCCGTTTGGTACGAATGATGGAAAGTGGGAAGGAAGGAAAAGTGGAAGGAATAAACTTTCCATCCATGAAAGAAAGAAAGTTATTTTCTCTCATTTTTGTTTGGTAGGAGGGATGGAAAATAGAAGGGATATATTTTCCATCGTTTGGTATTAGATGAAAAATGAAAGGAAAGGAAAACCATACATACCCAATTTTACAATTCTACCATTTAAATATATTAAGTCATTTTATTTGTTTGCTGCTTTGAGAAGTGAGTTTTATTAGAAGGGAACAAAGGGCAAAAAAGTAAAATTATCAGTCAAAGGTCAAATTTTGTTGGCTTCTTCTCATTTTCCGCCCATTTTTGGGGGGAAAATAAATTGTGGGCGGGAAGGAAAAGCCTTCCCTCCAATTTTCCTTTCCATCACCCTTTCCTTCCATACCAAACAATGGAAAGTTTTTCCATCCACCCCATTTTCCTTCCCCCATTTTCCATCCACCCCATTTTCCATCAAAACAAACAGACCATTAGTCTTTCAAGAAGTCATTTTTCTTTGAGTAAGTGTGCTAGAGAAGGCTTGTGAAGAAGTAAGATCTCTGTCTTCTCATTCTCATCATCGAAATGGATCTTCTATTTTTAGAATAGGTAACTGGAGGATGAAGTTTCTGAGATGATCTATATTATTTCGAGGTGTTTTGAAATATATTTATATATTTTCACCAATGTCTTTGAAATATTTTAATGTGTTTTAAGATATTTTGATATAGTTCAACTAATATTTTAAGAATAATTATTAATTTTTATACTGTTTTTGAAATATTTTCGTACCGAAATAATACACCAAAACAAAATTTTGATCATTGCCTATGTAGTAGGTTGAAATAAAATTGAATGAATTTAGTTTTTAATTAGCAACTATAGATGGGGTTGGTATAAATGGAGTGAAATTAATAGTTTGAAGTAAAATGATTCAATAAGACGGAAAAGAAAATTTAAGGGGTGGAAATAGCCTCACTCAAATAACAAAAAGGACCACAATTTCATGATTCCCCCCTTTCTTCGTATTGTAAGTGCACTGGTTATGCCTATGAATAACACTTTTGGTTTTTAAAATATGTTCGTTTTGTTAGTTTAGTCATCAATTTTTTAATTTTATCAATTTGATTTTTAAAATATTAAATTCGTGTTTAAATGATATCTACACAGATGAGCCGTTAAGTTTTTGATGAAAATGATCATGTGATATCGTTTGAAAAAATGACATATGGTCATTTCTGTCAAAAAACTTATGACCCATCTGTGTAAGGACCATTTAAACACAAATTAAAAATTTCTGAGACAAAATTGATAAAATTAATACATTAAAAACGAAACTGACAAAACGAATATATTTTAAAGATCAAAAGTACTATTAATCTTATTTTATACAATAATAATTATCATACATCGATTACATAATATCTTTTAACCTAGTAAATAATATTTGTGAATATACGTCTCCCCATATTAAATAAATTGAGTGGGATGACTTGATAGAAATACTCATTTTGGCCTTTCTTTTTGTGGGCCATTATTTTTTACGAGTAGGGGTGTCAATTTTTTCTATTAACACGAATATGATCTGATACAAAATACGAAAATAACACGATTAGTTAACACGAGTAATAAATGTGTCAAATTAAAGTTCGATACGAATAACACGATTAATGGGTACTATATATAAAAAATAAGTATTTAACGAGTATTGTAGACAAAAAAATAAAATTTTATAATTTTTTTAATTTGTTATATGAGTTGTTGTAGAATTAAATAATTTTTTATTGACATGAACTCGACACGTACCAAAAAATGACTTGACATGAAAATGATACGACATTACACGATTAACACCCTAATTACGAGTGGATAAGAAATTGGATAGAATTGACAAAAATCTACCAGAGGTAAAGAAGGTTTGGCACTGAACTGCCAATTGAGCATGTGCTACTTGTGCTTGAACAGTCCACAGAAGAATGACAGGTGACGAAGCTGTTCGGAGGCACAACCGCACAAGTTTTTCTTGTATTGATCGAAGTCAATTGTTTTACATAGTTGTTTCATTTATATTCTCATTAGTTATATATGGATTTAGTATTATAAGTGCAATATTTGAGGTTGATGGTAGCATAAAAAATTCTTTGCTCTTCAGTGTTATTTAAAGTATAAAGCAAATCGAAGTATTATGGTCTACTAAGAAACGAAGCAAGAGCTTCATCAAAGCAAGGCAAAAAATATAAAGGATTAATTGCACTAGAGGTCCCCAAAGTATGAGGTTTGTCTCATTTTAATCCCCAATGTTTCAATTGCATCATTTTGGTCTCTGAAGTATTGAATATGTTTCTATATAGTCCATCAATCTGACAGTGTCTAGCTTGCTAACGATTTTTTATCATAAACTTGTCACGTGATACTTAAATATGGACAAAAAATAATTTAGATAATTTTTGACCAAATTTTTACTCAAATTTTGGTTAAATAGCTACTTAAATTATACAGTTTTGATAATGAGCTATCAAAATTTTGGTCAAAAGTTACCCATATTACACATTTTTTGTTAAGAGCTACCCAAATTTTATTTAAGAGTTATCAAAATTATTTTTTGTCCATATTTAGGTATTACGTGACAAGTTTATGGTAAAAAAATCGTTAGCAATCTGGACGTTGTCTGCTTGAAGGACCATATAGAAACATATTCAATACTTTAGGGACCAAAATGATGCAATTGAAATATTGGGGACCAAAATGAGACAAACTCATATTTTGGGGACCTCCAATGCAATTAACCCAAATATAAAAAATATTTAGTTTAGTTATTACTAAATATCAAGTTCAAACTTCTCATATACTTAATATTCAAATAACCACCAAGGTGGTAGCCTAGTTGGCTTTCAGTAGAAGGTAAAAATTCTACCCTCCTCCAGTGGTCATGAGTTTAAACCCGCTTGCGATTTTTTACTTCGGTACTCATTGAGATTTTTTACTACATGTAAAAGGAGTTATATGTTGGCAGTTGACCGATGGGTCTTTGGTCTAATGGTACTCCATACATTGTGAAAGTTTTGTCTTCTTGAGATCAAGAGTCCAAGCCCCCTTCCCTCTCCAAAAAAAAAAATTGTACAAAGTGTATATATGCACTGGGTATATAACATTGTTTACCAATGATCCATAATAATTAAAAAATATATGTTGGCAGTTGAAATTGACGTGGCAATGACATAGAAACCTACGAAACAGACTAGCAATGAATACGGATGGAAGTCATTAGCCATCATACATAGTATTACTAGCATTATATTTTAATAAGGAATATTCTAGTTGACGGTTACAATGCATGCCACATAGCATAGGTGGGCACCTTAACAAGGGTAACGTTAAAGTGAGTAAAGGATTAGAAGTAAAGGTGTTCAAAAGTTTCTAATACAATTTTTGGACACTTTTCCTTTTGTCTCAGTTTCAATTTAAATCTTTTTAGTTACATATTTAATTTAAGTTTTACAGTTTTAGTTCTAATTTAAACCCATATGACAACAATTTGGCCTTACTACTTAATTGGCCTACTTTGACTAACTATTAACCATGCATTGGATACATCGGTTATAGAATCTTGGGAAAAGTGGGGGCATATAAAGTATGTTTAAATTTCAATGTTGTCTACCTCATTGTTTACTGACTTATATTGATTTGGATGTGTGATTATCAATCTGTTGGCTCAAAGTTTTGGGAAAGGTTGTTAATGTGGGGGTACACTTTTACCTGTTATTTGCTCTAATTGCTTGGGGGAGGAAAGTTGATATACTATTCTGCAAGACGTTCACCCTTTTGCTTGAGTTTTCATATTTAGGAAGCCAGCATATTCCACAGATAACAAATTATGTCAAGATATTTTCAACATGTTTGAAAATAGTGGGGGCAAGCCTAATGTGGAAAGTTTATAGCATTATAACACTTTAGATGTCATATGGATTAATCCAAGAATGTCAAAATGCATTATAAATTTCGGGAAGAGCACTATGATTTCTTTCTGCCCCAAAAGATATGAGACATATGGTTCTGTTACTAATGTAATGTCTTTACACAATTAGTTTCGGTGTCAAAGGTTTATTTCTTATTGATGTCTTAACATTTTATGTAATCTTTGGAGATAGTTTGGATTTATGTTGTGGAGATTTTTCTGGTAACTAAATATTTATGGGGGTTGATGTGAATGCTATTTTTATGAAGTACGGGTCACTTTAGCATGAGAATTCTTGGAAATGTGAGCGTAAATTTCAAGGTAATAAAATATGAAGGACCTGCCTGCTGAACTTGCTTAATGTTGTTATAATCTTTCATTTGGAGAGATGTTTATATAAATTGTTTCATACCTAAGGGTTTTCAAACAAATGCATTTTAATGTGTTTTTTTGTGAGTGTTATTTGAAAGACAGGTCAAATCAATATCAATGAGAAGATATAAAGGTGTGCACACCCAATGAGACACGAACCTGTGAAGAGTAATCATTCTGATATTTATGAAATCTCAGCCAAGCAGAGTTGATAAATGAATTAAAGAGCTTTCGAGGAAAGCCATGAGCCATGAATATATAAAAGATGATTAATTTCCACCCACATTGGGTGGCTTTGAGGAAAAAAAAAAAAAAATGATTAATTTCATCAGTGAGCTTTCGAGGAAAACCAAGTTTTTAACAAAAGTTGTCTTAAGAACTGTCGAGGGGAGTGGGCCTAAGCCCGCAAGGGAGTTACCTAAGGAAGTAACCCAACTTTTGTAATTGGGGACCGCATGAAGGAAGTTCAATAGGTAGAAACAATTCATACTGCGTGACTCATTAACACCGTTATTAAGGAAATATCCTAAGGGGAGATATTTTCATGCTCATCCCTATGGCAGAGGTGCATATATAGTATGACAGTAAGGAAGAATTTTATCCTGAATGAGACCAAGGCAGGAACACTTCTGCAGGGTATTATGCACATGTACCCTTGGAGGGCTCACCTAAGTGAGAGCAGTCGTGAGGCCGGGACTATGAGAATTGGGCTATTCTCTAGAAACTCTCATGAGAATCAAGATCAAGTGCATGGTCATTAAACGCACTAACCCGCGAATCCTGACCAATATCGGTACTGTGTATGTGACAGTTGAACTCTGGCTCAAAGGATCTAGTTCAAGCCTTTGGTCACTATGATCCTTCAGAGGGAGGCTATCAACACTAAGTGAGGTTCAAGTCCGGAAGACACCTACACCCATTGCACAGTATTATAGTTGCCCTAATTTTTCTATGTTCATTTTATGCTTATATATATTTATCATTGTTGAAAAATAAAAGCTTTGAAATTTCTCATTTAATTTATTTTATATGCTTTAATGGATCACTTTTAATTTAGGATTTAATTAGATTTTTATATGATTTAAATGAGTAATTATACTTTGCTTTAATTGGACATTTGAATTCCTTTATGTGGTGGGGGTTACTAGATGGTGGACTTTAAAAGCCACTAATGGCTAGCATTCTCAAGCATATATAAAAAGAGCTTATAGTAGATGTATCTTTCGATTATGTTTTTGGGCAACTTCGATTCGAGTCAGGTTCACCACAACCTTCCAGTGGATTTGACCCCTGAAGAGGTGCTGTTGTGAGCATATTTGGGTTGGATCTTGGAGTTGCATATGTCCGTTAGTACCTTCACGTGGGGAGGTATAGTTGTTTTAGGACAGTGATCACACGCCTCCCAAATATCACAGGCCAACTCTTTCTAATTTATTATTGTCTATTTTGTATTGTTCTAATCGCATGTTATTGTATTATATATTTGATTGAATTCTTGTTATATCGTGTTTTTTTAATGAAGTTGTTAATTGATATTTGTAAAATTATGAAATTTTACCCCAACAGGAACAAAAACAAAAACAAAACTTATGCTTCCAGCATAATCCAAGGTCTCTTTCTCTTTTCAAATGAATATCAATCGAGAGCTGTACTGATGATATTGTTTGGTGTATTTTTGGAGTGTAAGCGTGTCAAAATATATATACCCATTTGCCACCACAGATTGAAAAAAGTATACAAATTAGCTATGGCCATTGCGATTCATTGAATTCCTACTTTTTTTTT
The DNA here is from genome assembly GCA_951799425.1 of Ilex aquifolium. NCBI lineage: Eukaryota > Viridiplantae > Streptophyta > Magnoliopsida > Aquifoliales > Aquifoliaceae > Ilex > Ilex aquifolium. The sequence goes on along the minus strand of OX637397.1, from coordinate 38,748,279 downwards.
CTTCCAAGCCACCCAATGTGGGTGGGGGGTTTGGCAGGATCCCTACCTGTATATATAACTAAAAAGAAAAAATTACAAGTGAGGAGGACATAGAGCCAAGCCTCCAGAAGTACAAAGTGGGAGGATCAAAGCAAAAGCAAGGTGGTGACTCACCACCAAAAACATGAAAAATAAATAAACAGAAAGTGGAGACTCCCTACCGAGCAAAATAACTGAAAAGATAAATGAAAATAAAACTCATCGACGAACATGAGGAGTCTGTCGAGCGTCCAAGGCGAGGATGCCAGCAATCCCAGAAGGAAGGGATGACGAATCAGGAAATCGCTAATTGAGCTGCTGAGAGCAGGCCCAATTAGCCATGAAATCTGCAGCCTGATTCGCTTCACGCAGGACATGGCAAACGCGAGCCGAGAGAGAAGCATACAGACGCCGAATCCGAGCAAGCAAGTAAACATAAACCCAACACCCAGTACCCTGAGAAGAAACCCAAGAAACCACAGTAGCTGAATCTGACTCCATTACCAACTCTGAAGTTCCCAAATCTGCAGCCAACTCCAACCCAACACAAACAACCTGCAGCTCTGCATACAGAATAGGTTGATGCCTCAGAAACAAGCCAAAAGCCCTGAGAACCTGACCCTGGTGGTCCCGAATAACACCCCTTGCCGCAGACAGCCCTGAATTGCCTTTAGAACATCCGTCAACACTAATCTTCAGGCAACCCGCTACAGGACGAATCCAAGCAACCAAACGAGGAGCCGAGGGACAACTTTGATATATTGACTAGAGCAATTCTATTGGGATATATAATTTAGTGACAGGACACAATTCATTACAATCACTAGATTAGTTGTGAGTTTTGATATTAGAATAGACTAACTTTTTATCCAATGATTATAATGAATTGGACCTTCGATTTAGGTCCGTAAATTAGAGACAAATAATATTTTTTATAACTAACTACCCATTAAATACTCATTTTGATATTATGAAAAACTAAACATTCCACATATTTAAAATTTGAAATGAGAATAGTTGCATGACCCATAATAGTGGGAGTGGTTATATAACTTGTAGCAACTTAATTTGGTTGAATGAAATCATTATTTGTATTTAAATAAGTTTAAATTCCAAAAAAAATCAAAAAATAGGGAAAGAAGACTTCCCAAACAGACACCTCCCTACTTTGATTCTTCTATGTAGTAGTATAGATAAATGTATATTGTGCATGTTTTGCACAATTTTTTAGACAATAATGGAAGTCCAATCTAATTTTATGACGCAATTCATTAGTACTGTTGAATAAAACCTAGCCTCATTTAATAATGGGACCAAATATTGGTCCGGTCAAAGGCAGACCATCCACGCCTGGATTAGAGTATTCATGAAAAATAAATTTTTTATGGCCTGACCTCAAGGGATTACCAAAAATCAAATTCAGGACGTCTGGACTTACAGCTCGTCCTTATTACTATTTCTACTCCTTGGAGTTCGATTATTGATTTAATGACTACAATGAAACACGTAATCAAATTAAGTCTAGAAATTATGTCCAAATAATAGTATTTTCCTCTTTCTATTTTAATATGTAGAGAACAAAAATAAAATGTGCATATTAACAATATTCTGCAAAGTACAGATTACTAATTAATCAACTTAAGAGAAGTGTTGGGGATGTTGTGGGCTCATATTTTCTCTCCTCTTCAACAATGGTAATTCAATGGGTGGGAAAGTTGAGACCACCAACGTTCAGATCAGGCAACCCTGGTGGGTCCTCTTCTAAAACAGTGTCGCCATTGCATGCCTGATTATCATAGTTCACAGCCTGACATACCCGGCTTTTCGAGGCAGATGATGTTGTACTAGTTGATACACCATGACTTTGAAGAAGAGGAAGACTATGATTTAATCGATGATGATTAGGATCGATACCCATGTTTATAAGCTTTTTCTTCAAATGAAAATTCCAGTAGTTCTTCACTTCATTGTCCGTACGTCCTGGCAATCTCCCAGCAATCAATGACCATCTAAAAATAGTTTTTTTTTTGCCAGTCAAGAGTTAGTATAATTATAGTAAATACTAGTAGTTAATCTCGTTGGAAAATCCAAATTCTATACGATAACTTGCTATTTATGGTACAAGTTCAAATACATAAAACAAGTGATGGACTGATAAAAAAAAAATCTATATAAAAAGTAGCTTATAATTCAAATCTCAAAAGATAAATAAAATGATTTTTGCTATTCGCGGTTGAGATCACTTTAAATTTTACTTTAAAGTTAATCTAACAACTAATATTAACATCCTAAGTTTAATAGGAAAAATAAGGCCCTAAGGGTGTGTTTAGAGTGAATTTTTAAAAGTATTTCTAGATATTATTTCTCATAAATACTTTAAAAAAAATAATAATGTTTGAAACCGCCCCACCATACCTCTACCCCCGCCGCCGCCGCCACCACCACCATCGTCGCTGTCACCATGGCCGTCGCCGCCACAACCACCACCATCACTGTCGCCACCACCGCCACCACCACCGTCGCCGCCGCCGCCACCACCACCACCACCACCATCACCGCCACCACCACCACCATCGCCTCCCTCGCCGCCATCACCGCTATCACAGTCATTGCCACCCACCACAACCATCACCGTCTCTTACCACTACCACTGCCGCCCACCACCTCTCACCCCCACTACAAACCGATGCTTAAATTTCTTTATCACTTCTCTATGTTTGTGATTTGATTTTGGATATGAATATAAATATGTTTATTATTTACCATTTTTTATTACACTGTGTCTTCAGACAGAGGTAATAACTAATACATTTATATATCATGTACCTATTATGTACAAAGAAAACAAGCTGATATAAAATTTTGATCTAATGATATAAAAATGAACTCAATTTAATAGTTGTATTTTAACTGTAACTATAGAATTCTTCATTCAGATGTGGTATTAGACTAAGTTATTAGTCTTCAATAGTATTTCCATAGTTCTGAATAACAGTAATGACCGTCGTAATCAAGAGCGGAGCCAGAAAATCATGTCTGGGTGGGCACCAAGCTTTAATTTTTTTTCTTATAATCAATAAAAATATGATAATAATTTATATTTAATTACATCCTATTTAATGTTTAAAATTCATTAAACTCAATAGACCAAAAATTGATAAACATAATATATATAGACGACTGCAGCAAAAAAAAGACTAATTATATCATTTTACAAAATATAGACTATTTAGAATTAATTTCATTGAATTTTCATACTCTGAAATTGTTGTACAACAGTTTTTTTATTTTTTATATACACAATCATGCTATCAATTTACTATTTATCACTCATTCGATTATGCAATCAAATATGTACTCTATAATATAAACTAGCAAATATGTATATTATGTATTTTCTGAATTTAAACATTTTTTTAACCAAATCACCAAAATGCTAGATAAATAAGTATCATAAACTACCTAGCGTGGTAGCGTTGCCGCCGATAGTTCAAATTCATTTGCTATGAATATACACTACTTGATGTGCCAAAAAAATAGGGTGGGCATAATTGAAGATATTAAAGAAATACTTAAAATACATATAAGTAATTTTAAGATAAAAAATGTAAGGGTGGGTATGTGCGTCCAAGCATATGCTAGCTCCGTCCATGGCCGTAATGGTAATGGAGTAGCGGATGCCGGATGTAAGGGCCTTACATAATAGTAAAGGAAATTAGGAACATGAATTTTTTTTTATATGGTATTTCTTCATGATTTTCTAGTTTTTTGTTTGCAAAATATCCAAATCTGGTGTATAATGTTGATGTAAGGTCCGTTATAGGTGTGAAAAATTTTCCAACCATTAAATAGAAATATAATGATATCGGTGGCCTCTAATACCGTCATGTAACGACCGTTACAACCGTAACACGGCCGATTTTCATTACTAGCTAATAAAGAATGTGTTGATACATCTTACCTATTGCCTAGGAGTGCATGAAGGCGGATGATGAGATCATCTTCATCTTCATCAAAGTTGCCTCTTTTAAGGTCTGGCCTTAGATAGTTTAGCCATCTAAGCCTACAACTTTTACCGCAACGAAGTAGACCTGATTAATACAAGATGCAAACAAAAAATCAACCATTTTTCCTCCTTGACTTGATAACGGTAGAATAGAATGTTGGTGCATTGGGTTATTTACATACCTGCTGCCTCAGGTAGAGCATTCCAGCAACCCTCGCCGTGTTTCTGAATGTACTCCATGAGCTTTTGGTCCTCTTGTTTTGACCAAGCTCCTTTGTTAGTGTCCTTTTTATCACAACAAGGTTTTCTCATTGTTATTGAAGTTGCAAATCCGAGAGAGAGAGAGAGAGAGAGAGAGAGAGAGGGAGAGAATTCAAGAACTCAAGGGGTGGTACCGTTGTTATCCGGTAGATATGAGCAGTTGGGATAATGGGGTATATTATATTAAATTAATAAAATTTAATATTAATTTGAGATGAAATTACCATCTTTTTGATGGACAATTGCTACTATTAGTGGTTGAACTTTCAACTTTTAAATTAGATTGATCGCAAAATAACTTATGATTGATTTTAATTCATTATGAATGTCATTCAAACCGTCCTTTTTTTTTATATTTTACTTTTTCATCATGGCCCACTACCTTTTCGGTATGGTGCCATTTTTTCTCAATTCGGTACCACCTTTTTCGTTGCATTTTTTTTTTCCCATGTTGACTGATAGGTTCGGGTTATTTGTAATCCATTGCTGTCTGTTGTGGTCAAAACCTGCCAGTTTTGGCACAAAAGTGAAATCAAATAAGTTACACATGGGTCAAAAATTATCTCTAAAGTCCTAGTGAGTAGGTTAAAATTTGTAATCTCTATTATACTTTCTGATTTTATTCCGGGAAGACTAATCACTAATAATGTTCTTGTGGCATTTAAACTAAATCATTTTCTAAAGTGTAAATCTTGGGGAAAAGAGGGTCACATTTCCTTGAAGTTAGATATGAGTAAAGCATATGATAAAATCGAGTGACAGACTTAGCTTCTTAAAAAAATTTCTATTTTTTCGATTCAAAAAAAAATGGGCGGATTCAAAAATCGACAATAGTAAAGATTTGGATATACTTATATCCGATCTGATTATGATGCAATCCGAATTATTTATATATTTCTATATAAATATTAAAGAAATTAAGTGATTATTTAAAGAAATTTAGTTAAAATGTAGGTATAATTTGTTAAAATTTAGTTAATTAAGTTATTCGGATCGGATTCCATATTAGTGACGGATTCGAATATGGACCATGAAATAAAATCTGTCGAATTATCAAATCGAACTTTTAAAATCGGAATCGAATTCAGGTCAGCTAAAATTCGATCCAAACTCGATCTATTGACATGTCTAATAATAACTTTGTTTGTGGCTACTTAGCTTGGATTATTCTATCTAGAGTATGTGTTTAATATATACTTAGAATAATTGAAAATCAAGAAAATGATACATGGAAATTGTATACTTGCCTTAGCAATTCTGCTTTATGGAATTAGGTATTCCGAGTTTGCATGATTGTCACGTATGATTCTCAAAACAATTATAATTTTCTTTGTTTTCATGTGCAACGCACGTGGTGCGTTGCTAATCTCTATAAGAAACATAATCCAATTTCTTCCTTTTTTTTTTTTTCCTTTCATTTTCGGGTATTTTTCCACAAACAACTTCAAACAAGCAAGTAATAGTGTCAATGTGTCATGATCAATTTCAATCATTATGTTGAATTCAACAAGTTGAGCAACACAATCGGTGACGTTTCAGGTCAGTCAACAACATGATGTTGGGCTTGTATTAATGTTGGGCTTGGGCTTGTACAATGACGGAGCTATGCTTGGCCCAAGAAGGGCCAGGACCCCCTCAAGTTTTAAAAATTATTTTTTATACCTCAAAAATTTTTAAAGTTATACTTTAACCTTAAAATTCTTTTTTAATTTTACTTTAACAGCCTCTCAAGTTATCAAAATTATAATTTAAATCCTTAAATTGTGATCTTGATTTCTTTTTACCCCATGGATTCAAAGACATATCACCAAGAATCGGTCATTCATGATTTTCGTCTAAAATATAAGATTTTGTGCAAAATCAAAATTCAAAATGTTGAGCAAACGTCGCCGAATTAAATGGCTAATAATATAATACAATCATGAATGACTGTACAGACCAAAGAGGATAGAAGGACTACCATGCTGAAGTCAAGTTATATATCTTTTCCTACCTTGGAGTGACAGAAGGCTAATGCAGTAAGCTGTCTTATTTTAAATTTCGGATGTACCCAAGAGATCTTCCTGCCATTTCCACAAGAAATCACCTTGGAATTCCAATAATAAACTCAAATCAAGCCTAAAAATTACACATTAGGTTTCAGCATTGGCCATCTTCCATGTTTCATTAGATATGAAAAAGACAATGTTATAGTCAAGTCTCATATATGTATAGTTGTCATGTGTGCATATTTGCAATAGTCACACATCTTGTAAAACACTGTCATTTCTACACTGTTTCAATATAAGATATCATAAATGGAAAATGGACAAATTTCAGCATTGTCCCTTGATGAATATATAGGATCCTGTGCATGTCTTCACTCCTCTGCAGAGCTTCTCAACTGATGAACTTCAGGGGCCTCATCATCACATTGTCTTCATGATCCAAAATCTGGAATTTGTATTGAATGGCCATTAAGGAAAAAAAAAACATGCTAGAACTAAAAATGATAATAAAAGTTAATCGCAACTCTGAGTCTGATTAATATCTTGAAATGATTACCCGACCTTCGGATGAAACCTTGTTAGCCCCTATAAGATATGAGTAATGTTACTTGAACTAATTTTACTCTACTTGTTGATCTAATCTATTGTTATCGTTAATTTTGCAATTAAACCCATATTCGAAGGGTTACACTTCCAATCTACCGACAATAGTAAATTTAGTCTTAATAACGTTATTGGATTTGGTACATAAGAAATGAATCAGTACTGTGGCCTAGATAGGAGTGACTACATGAAACAAAAGGTTATGGGCAGGGAGAAGCCAAAAGATTAGTCAAATGGAGTAAGACTGAAGGTATTTGGAATTTTGTAGACTGGCCAACTCTATTCGGCAGGCAAGAGGACATATTTGAGCAGCTTTTCCCCATATCAATGGCCCGTGATGGAATTGGAGGTTCTCAATTGGCATCAGGTAAATGTCTCACTCTCTTGGTTTTCTAAATTCCAGTTTTTTTGTGGGTTTAATGGTAAGTCGTATTTGGGTAAGTTTACACGTATCTTGACTAATCCTCTTTTCGGTTCATTCAAAAGACAGGTTATCTATGACGGGACAAGTCTATTCATAACTTGGTCTCAAATATTTGTCAAGATTCAAATTCAGAATATCTGAATTTACAACTCTATTATCATAGAGCTACCCTTGAAGTTAATCTGTGACTGTTGTTGTATATGTAAAAATATGTAATAAAGGTAAAGTGTAAAAGAAATAATTTACTTACGTGACAATGATAGACATAGCCAGGCTCTGCTGTTGCATCAAATTGGTAGGATGCATTTGAATGTATGTAAGAAAACCTCACTAGTATCTTTGTAACGTATCCGGGCATCATCTTGTACACGTTCTTCCATCCCTTCTCATGGACCAGCACCTCCGTCTTGTTGCCACGTGCATACTTGCTTATTTGACACTTGATCGCATCGTTGATCTTCGTCATGCACGCTTTAAACACGTCTTTGTTGTCGACCAATTCTGTCTGATCTAGCACTACAAATAGACCCAAATGGATGTGTAGCGGGTGATTGTCCTCCGTAAGATTGATCACATTCCAAACTTCAGAAGTCCCCACCTTCGGTGTCTCGGTCACTGGTTTTTCGTATGACTTTCCGTTTAGATACAAATGCGTAGGCTCATCGGTGGGGCTGGCATACTCGTACATAGCGATGTACCGTGTGAGTGAAGCACTAGATACATCGGGGGATGGGTATTCTAGTAATTTACGAGGCACCCTTGACTTGTCATTCACATGATGTGGCTCGATGATGAATTTCATGACTTTGCCATTGGCTTCATTGACTGGGTCTCCAGTTGGGTAGGGATAAGGTGCATCATTGGCTAGAATAGCCGAATCAGACTTTGATTTTGAAAAGTCAACGATTACATCGGCTATCTCAGACGGGGCCATGAGGAGCTCATGGATAATCACGGGCCGTTCGTGGTATGCCGAGTCAGACCCCACATGGATGAAATCTAGACCGTTGGTGAAGAAGAATTTGAAGAACCTTGCATTGCTTGCATTGATGATACGAAAACGATACTTTCTACGCTTCACGATCATGTGGGGCCATGCTTTTCCGTTGACTATGATAGCATCGCCAAAGTATTCAGGCTGCCACTGTGGGTGAATCGAGGGATTGTTTCCTGTGGAATTCATATATATCGAACCATCTGTACGAAAGCTACGATCAAAAATGACCAATGGTCGTTCAAATTCATCGCCATGGGGTAAGCCAAGTGGTGCCTCGATATTGGGTTGGCGAATTATGTAGGCCCCACTCAAACCAGCTAAAATGTTGACTCTGGTCAATCCCATGGCATGATCATGATACCACATTGTTCCGGGTTGTTGAAAGTTGTGATAATGGTACTTTTTCTTGCTCCAAGTCCGGCCTCGTTCTTTGAATCCAACGGTGAACCATGATTCAGCGTGTCCATCACTCTTGGCCTCACCAATGGCACCATGGAGGTGGACCACCGTAGGAATACCCTTCTTGGTGGAAGGTATCGCAGTTGGGATAGTGGGATCCCAAGGAAGTATGTGCTTTGAAGGGAGATGATTTTGCCACGTCACATAAGTGTCAACACCATTGATGGCCTCGATCGTTGGGCCAGGAATTGTTGCGGTGTTCTTGGATGTACCATAGGCAAACACTGGAGTTAAAGGGAGATCCCTATGAAATTTCTGCAAACAAAGAGGCAAAAAAAAAAAAAAACCTTTTACACAATATTATATTACTTAGTTTGGACAATATGTTTTTTAATATTAGATTCCGCTCTTGTATTTACATGAATACGTGATGAATAATCTAATAATGATAAAAAAATAAAAAATAAAAATTGATTAGCATAATTATGATCACAATTTGCGGTGGGACCCGCTCTACTATTAGAAGCCTAAAGTTTTCTAGTCTGGGGAAGGTTGCAAATAGAACATTTATAATTATATTGTATTGCTAAGTCAATACGTGGCATATAATTGTTCACATTGCATTCAGATTTCGTAATGTACAAAAAATAGTGAGTCGAGTGACAGCTAACCTATGACCAGGAAAAGCTATTGTACGACGTTAACCATTTAATGATATAAACGTAAACAACATAAGGGAAAAAAATAATTATACAGAACAAAACTGTCAATTTACTTGAACTCTTCAACAGAGTGTAAGTCAATAATTTTTTATATATCACACTATTTAATTAGAAAATTTTGGGGTATTACAGTTGTTGTATACGCCATCCCAAGGATCATTACAACGGTAATGTGTGAAATAACTACAAAATTTTACGTGTCAATAATAACACTATTTAATTAGAAAATTTTGGAGTATTACAATTGTCGTAAACGCAATCCCGGGGATCATTCCAACGGCAACGCGTGTTTTCTAGGGTTTGGTCACACCCAAGCAGGATATTCCCTGACAGTATTGAATTGTAAATGTGATTTAGTATTCTTGAACAATTAAAAAAAAAGGGGTAAAATTGTCCTATGGCATTGGATAGAAAGGGCAAGTCATTTTTGTGGATGGTGAAAATTTGTTGTTTTCTATGCAAATACTTGAAAATATCTTTGCTCTCATCCTTTGTTTTTTCAATCTCAAATGTCCGTCAAAATTTGTTAACGTCTCTGGTAACACGCCAACCACTTGAAGATTTTTTTTACAAATTAGCTTGAAGATTTCTTGTAATTTAAAAGTAACATCGAAATTCCAATTACCAATTATATGATAAAGTAACCTAAACTCCTGATGTTGTAATATGCTAGGTAATAATAAGGTCCCAATAAAAAAAAATGTAAGACGGTGTTAATTGACAAGTCATTAAGTCAATTTATTAGATTTCGATAACATTATTCTTTGAGCGGCGAGCCAAGAGTGGCTCCTATTTGAAAAATCCCCTAATGTCTTGAAAACTATATTAACTTTAAACCTTAAAGGGCATTTGTATGGTCACTGCCAGAGTGCCTCTGAATCTAACTGTACCACAAAAACTCACTAAAGAGATTGCTTTTTCTTTTGATCAAATCATGACCCAGAAAGCATCTAAAGTCTAAACATAGAAAGAGTGGGAAAAGAAGAAAAGAGAGAAGTTACCCATTTCTTGTGGTACATCCCAATCTTCAGTGACTTGGACACTGCAACGCCATTGACGAACTCGAAGCCATGAAGCCTGGGCATATCTGGAAGTTCATCCACAAACATTTCCAACTTGGTTGGATTTATTAGATTGTCTTGAGCCCATGTGGTGATGAACAGTCCACAGAAAGCTAAAGAAATGAGCTTTGACAACAAACTCTCCATACTCACCGTTCTTTTGCTTGGAGAGGGAGAGGGAGAGGGAGAGGGAGAGAGAGAGAGAATTGGGTAGAAAAAGAGAGAGCTGTGTAGGATGAAGTCTAGGTTTGGTACCCTTCACACGAGAGAGAGAGAGAGGTGTTTGAGTGGCTGTTTTTGTAATTGATTAAAGATATTTATGCTATCAAAGAGAATAACTGGTGTGAGTATGAAAAGATGAGTACCGTGACTTGTCTTCCATTGGGTGGGCTTCGATGTCTCCGAAAAGTGTTGAATTTAGAGACTTTTTTCGATTATTATGACGCATTTTGTCTGTTTCTTTGATTTTTTTCTCTCTCTTTCCTTCACCCAGTACCAACCACATCCATCCATTGGAGCCTCTACTTTCAAAGTTTCAATTGTGTTTTATTTTTTGGGATAAGTTCAAAGTTTCAGTTGTTAATAGAAGAGATAATTGCTATTTTCACAAAAGGGTTTGCTCCAAATTAAATGATATGATATGATATGATAAAAGGGAACGACTTAATGGTATATCATTTATTATAAATTCAAGTAAGATTTATTATTTATAAGAGATCTCTTATTCATACACAATAGACAATTTATTATCCAGTGAATTGAATGAAAGTATAATAAAACAGATTTGAATCCTCGTAAAAGCACATGAATAGATGAGGGTTGATGAGTCTATAGTTTAAAATATCAGTTGATACTAATACAAGTCAGCCGAATTGTATTTAACTAGACACATTTCGAGACGATACAATTAAACGATACGTATAAATCTCAAATCTCGCATGACTCGACCAAGTCGTACGAGTTGTATCCAAGTCAATCTCAAGTCGCTGAGTTATCGTTACAGAATTGGCCGATACAGTTCCACGACGTCGCGGTATGACCTGAATTTCTCGTCATGTTTGATGATGCACAAAACAGGCTTATGTACAATCAACAGTCGAGTGTGTAATGCAGAGTAATTAATAGACAATTAATAGAGCAATCAATAGTAAAAGACAAATACGGAGTCAACACAGGTAATACACAGATGTATAGTGGTTCGGTCAGGGGACCTACTCCACTCTAAAAGCGGCAACGGTGGTCGGAGAACCTTTATTAATAAAGTAAGGTGATAGAGCTCTGGGAGATATATGGTTGCTATGAGAGAGATAGCTATGTAGAGAAGTGTAAAGAGATGCCCTTCACATGTAGAGATGTCTTACAATTTACAGGCACAAAGCCTTAGGTGAGGCGGTGACTTGAGGGTAAAGACACTAGTTCTTCAGGGAAGATAACTATAGTTAAGGATAAATACAATTAAAGATTGTCTTAATTTTCGAGAGTGGCTATCCCGATGATTACTCCTCACGTGCTCTAATCTTCTTGGACTTCTTGGACCTGGACTGGGCCGAATTCACGAACTGGACTTGACCTGCCTTACAGCTGATCTGGGCTTACTTAATTTATTGGGTCTGACCCAGATAGATTTGGGCTCATCAATGTTCAACCTTTTTTTTTAGGTCGTATTGTCTGATACCGCGATGCGACGTTACGCCCGATATGCCTTAAAACTTTCCTAATCGATGACCGATACCACGACACTCAACAATGCTAATGACACATTAATCAACTTGGATGCGGATTGTTATTCTTAACAATTAAAGCTTCTATTAATTTAATTTAGAAATAGATAACAATAATTGCTCCACAGAATAAGGGTGCAGTGATGATTTTTATAAATGATATGATATTAATGACATTTTATCATTAAAATACAATAATGTTTGTGAGCCCATATGTTTTAAGTTCTTCTCCAATTGAAAAAATAATTCAAAGATCCTCTAATTTTTTTTAATTTTTTTTTTTTTTTTGTGAATGGTGAATATTTATCCACAATAAACCTAATGTATATCAAATTTTGAAATTCAAGATATATTTAGAATAAAGTAGAATTTGCCGACATTGCCAGATTCTTATGGTCGAAAAAATATTGAAGAATCTTTTAATTACTAAAAAATTAAAGAGGAGTCGAACTCTTTTTAGTGTAGGAAATGTCACCTATTGCATTAATAGCAAAATCATATCTACAAGCAACCGAAAGGTATTGTATTTTGTATCCAAATGCCATATTTGTGTATCGAACTAGGGGGGGTTTGTCCCAATAACCACATTAATTGATACATTAAATGCATATCACATGTGAAATTTACAAGATTGTAGTTACTTGTATTGTACATGATATGATACGAATTAGTCAGATATGTTATGGTCATATACGCTAAGTAGTTAGAGTTGAATATGATACAAATAAATAAAAAATAAATAGGCACGTTAACTCCACACGAATATGATACCAAAAGCCCATATTCATAGGCAAGCCAAAGATGTTGATTACATATCACATATGAAAACTATAATATGATAATAGGATATGTTGACAAGAAATGAACATGATACGAATTAGTCAGACATGATTAGGGTTATATGCACCAATTAGTTAGAGTTGATCATGATACGAGTAAGTGAAAACTAGTCAGACATTAACTCCATCAGAACATGATACGAATTAGTCAGAGTTGACTAAATATCGACATAAGTCTAAGAATAATATGTCCATGGAAAATAAATAAGTTGGATTAATCTCAAACACATATTACTCGATTTTTATACAATCAGCCCAATATACCAAGAAAATTTCTGATTTTCTTTATATTTCCTATTTATTCATCTTGTAAGAATGAATTTTAACTTAATAGAAAACTTGTGTTAGAGGGTTGGTTGGTATAAAAGGTCATCTTGATTTCTAATTACCGGGTTATGTGTAAAGACATATATGTGTAAGAATAAATAAATATCTAGCGCTGATCAGATCGTCTGATAGAATTAGATAAACAGATTAATTTAAGCTCAACTAGTACTCGATATAAATTTAAAATATTATGATTCGAAAACGATATAATACGACTCGATTGTCATCACGAGTGGTTGAGTAATCCTTGTAGCTGGTATTTATTTCAATGCATTCACACCTGAAACTGGCTAGCATGGCTCATTGCAAGTGATGCAATCACTTCACTTTCTAAAGTATGAAATTAAAAAGAGTGTGTGTCATTCCAATTGATGAAAAGCTGGTCAAAGAAGAATTATAGAGTGAGAGCGATGGGCACTGGAACAAGTCACATTCTTTTGAAATAGATGTAATAGAGACTCTCTGTCCCACTGCTTGTACAATTCATAAATAATTCCAATTCAAACAACTGTCTCGAATGGACGCTATAAAAAAATTGTGGTCCATATAAATTTAAAATTCCTTATTTCGATGCCTAAAAATTACTCCAATGAATATTTTCATGAGGAATGTGCATTTTGTATGTTGGGAAAGATGACTTATTCAATCATTTGTGCACAAGGGTTGGGAAATGTAGATATATGTACTAATGCATATGGGGGTAAGCGAGTTACGAGAAAACTTTTAATTATGGGCATCCTTTAAATTTATACTCCCTCCGTTCCTAAATAAGTGACGTTTAAGAGTTTTTGCACAAGGATTAAGGAAGCTATTAAATAGCTCTAATATGAGTAAAAAATAATTACACAAGACTAAAATACTCTTATTCAATACGTATTGGGAAGAAAATGAATATGAAAGACACTTAGCCTACACCTAATCTGATGCATTGAAGAGTTAAGGGTAAATTTGGAAGAAAAAATATTAGTGCTTTGGTTTCATTAACGATAGATATTATGAAACAAAAAAAATTGTGTAAAACGACAAATATTTAAGAACGGATGGAGTATAAACAGTCATGAAAACTAACAATTAATGATGTCGATCAACAAAATGCCACTAGAGCATAAGAGTATAACGCTGTGATTATAACAATATTTTTAAAATGCCACGAAAATATGCCCACATTCAAATCATTTTCGAAACACAAACACACTAATTTAATGTTGTCATTGTGAAAATGCCACTCAATGACAAGTAAAGTTCCAATATGGTATTTTGTTTCAAATGCTGCTGAAAATGTAATGTAGTCGTCGTGACACTCAAAAGTACCACTCAACGACTTGTATTAGGGTGGCGTTTTGTTTCATGATGCCTCCTTTAGTGGTGCCATTGGAAAACACTAATGAACAATGAAGATACTTTTTTGGACTTTTGTTTCACAAGGCCACCAACAAATCCAATTGAGTAGCATCATTGAAAAATGTCAATAAACGAGGCATCTCGTTTCAAAATGCCATCAAAAACTAATTTAATTTGAAGTCATGTGGTTATTAAGTAAAGTTCGATTTACGGGGTAAGGCAGTTTGCTCTGCTTGGTTTTGGCGGTGCTGTAGTGACGGGTTGTCATTCTAGGTTAGTATTTAGTGTGGTTTGTGTGAAACCACGTATTACACGATTTTCATATGATCAAACCATTTAGTTGGTATAATCTGCAGAAAATTTTTGAGATTTTTATTTTTGCCAAACTCTTGATCTTGTATTGTGTATACAAGTCTTTATAATAATTGAATGACTTGTTTGTTTGGTTTCAAAAATATCTTGACCAACTAAATTTTAACTTCATAGAAGACTTATAGTTGATTGGTTTGGTTGGTATCGAAGGTAGTTGTTGCAATCTTAATTATAGATTTCTAATTCGCTGGTTATGCGCAAAAACCTAAATACATCATGATTAGTAAATTAGTAGTGTTGATCATGATTAGTAAATTAGTAATAGTATTAGACAAATAGACTAAATTTGAATCGATTAGTATGCAATCTAAACACAACACAACTCAATTATCACCCGAAATTTGTGTAGAGTGTTTTTGGATGCCTTATAGTAGGTATGTTGTACAAAGACCTGCTCAATACAAGTGATGCAATCAACACACTTTCTCCAGTATGAAATTCAAGTGAGTGTGTGTGTGTGTGTTTTGCTCATTCTAAGTGAAAAGCTGGTGAGATAATGATAGAGATAATGAGAGCGATGCGCACTAAGAACAAGTCCCAATCTTCTGAAATAGATGTCAAAGAGCCTGTTGGTCAGGAGTAGGTTTTGATTTAGCTTGTCCCTTTCTTATTATTAGTAAGATATGTTTGGGCCCCTTTCCCCTTTTAATAAGAATAAGATAAACTTCCAAAGCTTCTTTCTTCAGCTGGTGCGTTGGAGCGCACTTTCGTTTTCCCCTTACTATACGAGGGAGTTTAATGAATAGAGATCTCCCACCAACAGTCTTCTGTTCCTATCACTTCACTTCGTTCGAGAAAGATGATCTCATCGGATCAGGGGAAGGGGAAGGAAGGGATGGATAATCTAGGTACAAGAACGGGAGAGGGCTCGTAGCCCCCTCTCTCCCTCTTCCCCACGCCTATTTGTTCCCCCAGCCCCGAAGAGATGCAAAACTCTTTTTTTTAAGATGAATAGATAGAGCCATGATACATTCCGGAATATTGAAAAGGTCAATAGTGCTTGTAGAATTCACAAATAATTCCAATTCAAACATGTCTCTTGAAATGGTTAATTTAAGTGGCAGTATGGACGAAATGTAAATCTAGATTTCTTGAATTCGAATCTTGGTAATCTTTTGGGGCCAAACCATAGAGGATTTATTCCTCATGAATACCATAATCTCAGCGTGAATGGTCTATCTTCGACCGGACCTAAAAAGGGATTAGTTGAGATGTGCATAAGTTAGTCTGATTCAACAAAAAATTGTGGTCAACATAAAATTCAGGTCAGCTAATATACCTCTTATTTCAATGTCTAGATAAATAGTCATGAAAACTCTTATTTAGTGGTGTTGATCAACATAAAATGCCACTAAACCCGGCAAGCAAGCAAGGGAACTGGCTCTTTCCATCTTTCATCTCATCACAACACAAATTGATATAATTTGGGGTTTTTATGTCGTGCGACCCAGTTGTTCATGTGTGACCTGTGGCCAACGCCTCTTTCTTTGTTCAGTGAACTCTGATTCAATCGCATTGCTGAGATATTCCGATGACTCCTTAACCTTTATTGGATGACTTATTCAATTATTTGTGCATAAGGGTTGGGAACTGTAGATGTATTAATACGAATGGGTGTAAGTGAGCTACGAGAAAACTTTTGATTAGGGGCATCCTTTAAATTATATAAAAAGTTATGAAAACTAAAAATTAATGGTGTCGATCAACAAAATGCCACTAGAGCATAAAGTATGACAAAGTGATTATAACGATATTTTCAAGGCATCTTGTTTTAAAATTCCACGAAAATATGTCCACATTCAACTTTGTAGCACCACGTCTAGACGTCGATGCTCAGATTCCCACCTTTGGACTTGGAGCATCAGTTTGAGATTATGGTTCGTTCCTATCAGGGTCGAGCAATTCCCTCTAAAGCAAGTTTTTATCCCTTCGCTCCACTCATCTAGATTAAAGACATTGACTATAAGAACTACTAATAACTTAACCAAAAGACCGAAAGCTCCCCTAACCCATGGAAGGAAAACAAACATGAGAGTTTTTATATCACAAAAAGCCTAGCGCTCGCACTTTCGAGAAATCTTAATCCTAAAGAATATAATAATGAAAAGGCTACAATTGTATTGCATTACACTCTCTTCCTCTTTAGAGGGGTGGCATTTTGTTTCATGATGCTTCCTTTTATTGTATTTTAGTGTCATTTTGTTTATAAGGTCACTAAAAACTACTTTAGTGGTGCCATTGACAAACACTAATGAACAATGGACATACTTTTATAGACTTTTGTTTCACAGGGCCACCAAAAATATAATTTAGTGGCATCATTGAAAAATGTCAAGAAACGGGGCATCTAAGGTATCTTGACCAACTAAATTTTAACTTTATAGAAGACTTATGGTTGATTAGTTTGGTTGGTATCCAAGGTAGTCGCAATCTCAATTATACATTTCTAATTCGCGGGTTATTCGCAAAAACCTAAATACATCATGATTAGTAAATTAGTAGTGTTAATCATGATTAGTAAATTAGTAATAACATTAGACAAATAAACTGAATTAGAATCAACTAGTATGCAATCTAAACACAACACCACTCGATTATCATCTTTAATATGAAATTTGTTTTGAGTGTTTTTGGATGCCTTATAGCAGGTATGTTAGACAAAGGCCTGCCTCACTACAAGTCATGCAATCAACACACTTTCTCCAGTATGAAATTAAAGTAAGAGTGTGTGTGCGTGTGTGTTGCTCATTCTAAGTGAAAAGCTGGTGAAGGAGAATGATTGAGATAATGAGAGCGATGCGCACTTGAACAAGTCCCAATCTTCTGAAATAGATGTCAAAGAGCCTGTTGGCCTACTGCTTGTAGAATTCACAAATAATTAATTCAAATTCAAACAACTCTCTTGGAATCTCCAAGTTTAGCTCAAGTAACAATATGAACGAACTATAAACCTAAACGTCCTGAGTTCGAATTTTGACTATTCATTGGGGTCAGGCCATGAGGGATGTTTTTTTCATGAATATCATAGTCTCGGCGTGAATGACCCGCCTTTGATCGGACCAGGGAGGGAATTAGTCAAGATGCGCGTAAGTTGACCCAGACACCCCCTAACCGTTAAACCAAAAAAAAAAAACACAACTCTCTTGGATGGATTCAACAAAAGATTGTGGTCAACATAAAATTCAGGTCTGCTAATATACCTCTTATTTCATGCATAAGATGGAAATTGAAGTATGCAATTGAAAATTTTGGTTGATTGGCATCATCTTTTCTAGATAAATAGTCATGAAAACTCTTATTTAGTGGTGTTGATCAACAAATTAAATGCCACTAGGAAGCTAAGAGCAAGAAGGCTAAGTCCTAACAAGAAGATCTCTCGCTTCGACTGCCTCTTTTCATCCTTCATCTCATCACAACACAAACTATGGTATAATTTGTCTATATCTTATTCAGTTGAATCAGATCATTCAGTAACATATTGTTTGATGTTTGAGGCCTCGCTTCACTAATCGAAGTTGGGTCCTCATGAACTCCATTAGCTAAGGCAAGAGTCCTTCCCTCTCATGGCACTCGTTCCATTCTTTTTGAAAAAAAAAATTTACTGTTGTTTAGTCGAACATAACACATAGGGAGTCAAGGGATTGTAAGGACGGTAGGAGTATGATATTGTTATCAACTCATTTTATCTCGAGGTGCAACAAAAATATGCCCGTATTCAATAACGCAACAAAATATTTCGTGGCATTTTTTAGACACAAAAAATAATTTAGTGCAGTCAGTGGGGAAAATGTCACTCAATGTCAAAAGACTCAAAACATAATATACTTATAAATTATTTTGTTTCAAATGCCAAGTGACTCATCATTAAACCTTCCCCTTATTCTGCCTTCTGCCTGTATATGATGATTAGTTCTTATGATTTGGTTGCCCATTCTAGCCATGGTGTGAGGTGTATTTTATTCCAAGTGGCTCATCATTAGTTTCCATCATTTTACTTTTGTACTTTGAGAGTATTGTCTTCTTAGAGGGTGAGGTCATGAAGCCTATGATTCAGCTGAAGCCAAAGACAAGCATTGGTGCTCAACTTTGTTTTGATTCTCAACTTTATACATATCTGTTCCATATGGTCTGAGGGTTGATGAACTGAAATAGTGTCCTTTGTGGAAAAGTTTACCAATTTTTTTTCGGTACCATACTACAATTATAAATTTTTATTTTTTATTTTTTGATGAAATTTGAGAATAATTAATAACTTTTGGGGGTCTTTTACAACTTTTCGCGTCAACTTTAGAATCGATCTCAAATAATCACAAAAATTATAAATTGAACTATAAAAGTTGTAATAAGACCTCAAAAGTTGCCAATTATTTTTATTATAAATAAATCTAAAAAGTTTTATCTCAATCCACAAATTTTGTAAAACTTAATGGTGCACTACCCATTTTTTTTTTTTTTTTTTGGCACCGTAGTCTACTTTTCCGCTTTTAAATTGCGGGGTTACGCTTCTTTTCATATTTTTTTTTTATCCAATTATGAGATGACTTGTGAATATTTTTATAATTTTATTTTATTATTTTTAATATACAAATAAATCCAACTAAGATCTACAATAGTTTTTTTGTACCATATGAATATTTTTTGTCAGCACCAAAATGTGACCCATAAGTGTGAAGCACCAACACTAAGAAAAAGGACCACTAGAGTTTAGTGTTGGTGCATCATTTTGTTGTCATGTCTGCGTGTGTGTCAAAGTCACAAACACAGAGAGATCTCTCTCTTGTCCAGTACTAACAATACCCATTTGCCAATTTTCCCTTTGTTCCAACTTTTTACACATTGGCTTTGTCATTTTCAATGACTTCTTTGCAAAACCCGCCCAGCCCATGGACACCCATAGACAAAACAAACTAGGGGTGGCCATGGGCTGGACACAACACTAGGGTTTGGCCAACGTTAGGCTATAAGATACTTTTACTATGTGCCAAACCCGGGTCAAGCCGACCTTAGGCTAGATGTATGCATATATCATGGACCAGTCCTAGATGGATCAACCCGCTATTTTAGTGGTGTTTGAAAATATCAAAAGCAACAAAGAAATCTAACAAACCAGTTCTTTTCACTACAAAAATAAACTATTTCATAGTCCAAAGTAACTATAGTGTATAGATATGTGAATACTAAAATAAATTAGGAATCCTAAATCTTTATTTGATATATTTTATGGCTATTGATTGTTAAAATAATAAAGTAAAATAACATAAAAAAAAATTTACATGTGTCTTGTTTTTATTAGATAAAAAACGAAAGTATAGTACAAAAAATCAAAAACTTATTTTTTGGTACCATAATTAGATCTCTTATAAATATACACTAGGGTGAAAGATGGTTGTTAATCCAAACTCGATCTCAGTTTAATTTAAAGTATTTAGTTGAACAAAATTTCTAATACTCTTTAGAAAAAGAATGGTAGCCTAATATAAATTTCAGTCTTGATTAACGTGGGTTGCAATCGACCAGGTATCATAAAAAGGTTAGATTTACTTTGAGGGATTTGAAAGTTTCCTAAGACTCGTAGTAAAGTTGGTGTCTTGTGAGGAATCAACCACTATTTGTTCACGGTGATTGAGACAGAAAGTTAATATATTATTCTTAGGAAAATATCCGTCAATTCTGATGTGTTGGTACACGCCCTTCCTAAAGTATTGTGACCTTGCAGTGATTGATTTGAGATGGTTTGTTTTTGTGGATAGACGAAATAAGTTTGGTGTGTAAATTCATGCTATTTTAGCTACGTACATAAGATATTATGTTATGAATTGTAATTTTTATGAGTGATTCTATTCTATTATAAATATTACTGTTTTATATAATAAACTTGAAATCGTAACCGATGCAGTTGCAATAGTTGTACTGAATTCAGATTTGGATTGAACAAACTGGAATGGACAGTTTTATCACTTGGATTGTCCAAAACAATTAGAGGTAAGCATACACAATCATACGATTCAACTGAGGCATGATTACTTCAACCCTTTTCCTAGGAAGAGGATCACCTTGTGTAGGAGGCAAGTCCAAGGCCAGTTAGGTTGCTAATGGTTGATTTGTTGCTGATAACAACAGTAACAATGTGATCTGATTCACATTGTTGTGGCTGCTGCTGTTGTTTATGAGGTAAGTCAAGTCAAATATCTCGAGCTCTCAAATTCAATCCTTGTAAGCATATACTTTGCAGGCATCCAGAATTTGCACAAATGAGTTGGATCCAAAACACAACTCTGTTGTGTTTCCATCCAACGGTCAACTCTATTCTATATCGCTTGGATTGAAAACAGCTTTCTTCTCCTTTCTCCCAATTTATGCAAGAGAGACCTTCCCGAAATCATGGCAAATCAAAACTTCCCATGCTTCAGGTGTCAAAGCCCAAGTATGTCCACAATTTGGAGGAAAAATAACATTTGCTTGGGATATGCCTTGATCCCGAAACCTTACAAGTGGGGTACAAGGTCCTCGTTATTAGGTGAACCTGTGGTTTCAAGTATGAGCACCTAACTTTTGTATTTTTCCTTGAAACTTGAAAGATACTAATGTAAAATGTAAGGTAGAAATAATAGAATGGATCAAACTTCTATTAGCAGGGGCCAATAATGTGTAAAGTTGGGAGATAAATTTTCCTGAACAGTCACTATAATTCAACAGCCAGCATATCTTCTACAGCCCTCAACCAACTAACGGAGTTCTCCTTAGTTTCTCAAGTTTTTCACTCAAAACAATAGCAGTATCCTCCTTCCCATCATCAAGAAGAGCTTGCTTCAGATTACTAAACATTGGAGCCGGAGGCCTAATACCGGTATCCAGCATCTCTTGGAAAAATTTGCAAGCATCATCCAACTTATTCTCATGGCAAAAGCTGTTAATCAACGTCGAGAACATATGCATTCCAGGAAGAACTCCCTTAGTCTTCATCTGATCCCAAACCTTCACTGCCATATCCATCCTCTCCTCATTGCAGAACATCCTCACCATTATCTCATAAGTACTTACAGTTGGTTCACAGCCCGGTTCATTGCTCATTCTCTGGAAAACAGAGTATGCCTCTTTAGTTCTCCTCGCCTTTATAAGATGATGAAGAATTATATCATATGTTCGCGAATTAGGACCAACCCCACATTTCCTCATCTCATCAACCACTCTATACGCATCATACATTCGCATAGACCAGCAATAAGACCCCACAACCGCGTTATAAGTGGGAGTCTCAAGGGTATCACCACTAGCCTTGGATAACTCAAAAAACTTAAGAGCTTCAGTCAACCTCTTCTCAGAACCCAAAACATTGATCAAAATACAATATATGTGTGGACTTGGCTTGATACCTTTTCCTTCCATTTCATGAAATAATTCAACTGCTTCATCGTACTTCTTAGCTTTACAATAAGCATTGATCACAATTCCATAAGTTACAACATCCGGCTCAAACCCATCGTCCTTCATCTCACGATAAACCTCATTCAATCTCAGCAAATTATGTTCTTGACCCCAACCTTCCAAGAGTATTGTATACGACTTGATATCGGGCTTAAGTTTTCTGTTCTTCCATTTATCAAACACCTGTTGTGCCCTCTCAATATGTCTGGACTTACTCAAAGTATCAATCAATCGGTTATAATCTGACAATTCCGGCTTCAACCCAAAACTCTCCATCCTCTCAAATGCCTCTATGGCTTCTTTAATCTTCCTTGCTCTCGCGTATCTCCGTGAAATCAACGCAAAAGTTTCTTTGTTCAACATGCCTTTTTGTTTCATGTCAGTCACTAAATTCCATATCATCTTGAACTGTTTAATTTTCCCAAGAGCTTCAATCAATGCATTGTAGCCCTCAGAAGTGTACTTGAACCCTTTTTGCTTCTCGGCCCACCGGAAGAACAATAAAGCGAGAACACCGGCGTTGCTGAGCTTCTTCAAAACCTCCACAACCAGAGTGGGGGATACCTCAACTCTAGCAGAGTTCAGGGCAGAGTCTATACTCGTAGAATTACGATGATTTGAGATAATCTTGCAGAGTTTCCCTGCATTTTGGGCAATTCGGATGGTTTCTAAATCTGGGTTTTGGTTATTGGGATCAATAACAAATTGGGTATGCAGTGAACCACCATGAATCGATCTGTAAAAGCCAAAATTTCTACAATCCATAAGAAAGGATGCATTGCCATAATGATTTGGAAGTAACCCAGGGAAACTTTGAACGGGGGTCACTGAGTTGTGAATGGGATTTTGATCTTGGAAGGGTTTCAGATGGCCAATTTCTACAATGGACGTAGAAGGAAGAACAAGGGATTGGAGAGAAAAATGGTTAGTTTTCTGAGTGGAAAGATAGCGCTTTTCGAGTGTTCTCGATAAGCGATTTAATTGAGGGAGACCCATCTCAAGCGGCAATTAGATTCAACTGAGCGCTGTGTTAGTATAAGGTGGGAGTGAGTATGTTGAGTGTCTTGCTGATTTGCTTTGGCGGGCGGCGAAGTGGTCGTGTCTAAACATCTATTTTCAGTTTGTTCTCGCTGCAAGTCTGGAGGGAAATTCTACGGTTTTCGGTACCCGGTTACTATTTTTTATCGGGAAAAGTTATAATTTAAAAAAAAAAAATTATAATTGTTCATCAAATATTATGTTCGGTCACAGACATTCATTATCGATTATAAAAATTTTGGTATCATTCTTAATTTTCTATGATCGATCATACCCTTTAAACTTATAACTTACACTTAAAAAAATTACAATTTTTAATACAATACAGTTTTCTTTCCCAAGTCTGGAATGTGCCTTTGACTATGGTCGTCTTTGTCCACCATCATGGGTTACTCAGTATGGTCTAAATATTACATCTCCAACCAACCCCCCCCCCCCCCCCCCCCAAAAAAAAAAAAAAAAAAACAAGGGAGAAAACATTCATTGCATTGGCAAGGAGAAAGTTAAAATGGAGGAAAGTTTCTCGCTTCTTTCTTTGGTTTTGCATGGGGAGAGAGAAGAGACAACACAAATCTTCTCCTTTATTTTGATTTCTCCTTTTCTGTTTCCTCTTCCCTTCTCTTTCCTTCCCACAAACTCGAACATGTGCATGGAACCTACGATTATACAGTTAACAAAACCCTGCCTGCAAACAGACATTGATTTTCTTCACGCTGTAATGCTATGTGGCCAATGGTAAACCTAGCACAAATCTCATTGATAAAGGGAACTAATACACAAAAATGAAGCAATCACTGGGTAAAATTGCTTTCCATCTGTTAGAAAACTATCGCTCGAGTGTAATATCTTATATTTCCAAATCCCAGATGTAGCAATAAGAGTAAACGAGTTATGAAAACAGTCTCTCCACACGAAGAGATAAAACTGCATAAGATAATCCTTCCCAAGCTACATAACAAACAGATTAGAAGTATCAAAAATAAACTTGTTCCTTAACATGGAAAAAAGTATCAAAGGAAAGCCAATAAATGTGAAATAGAATACATAATATTATGTAGATGACGTACACAGGGAAGTTCTTATTCATTGAAGACTGCTCTTGCTCTAATACAGCCCAAGGAATGAATTTATCTCGCACCTCCATTTCAGACCTCACTATTAACACTGGAGCAGCCCGTACCAAGAAGAACCTCCCCAAAAGAATGCGTAGAAGATAAAAGAATGCATCTCAACCAATGGTATTCAAATTGGCCAATAATCAGATGCAGCAGAACAGAAGCCGATTCTTAAAACAGTCTTTGTTTAGTTAGAATGTCATCACCTGCACTGGTTCAACTGTGAGTTCCAGTCGGAGAGAAGTTTGTTCATAGACTCTTCAAACTTCTTCACTTGAGGCCCTGGCTTCAAAACATTGACATCACACCATTGCGAGCATGGATCCATCATCCAGCTCTTCCGGCCAGTGCACCATGTCCCTGGGGTAGCTAAGTTATGGCCTCGCTTCAGGATCTTCTCATCAATCATATCCAGCACCGGGTTATTTATTGCAAACTGTCTTGCAAAAGCAGCTCCACTTTGAGCCATTAGCTCATAATCTGACTGGTTTAGAAAGAGGGGCTCCATCTTGGGAGGGTCGTCCCAGACCATATATCTCAAATCGCTATTAACAGTTGTGTTCTTGAACTCTGGTGAATTGCAAATTACAGAATGGAAATAGAATTCTTGGGACAAAACTACATTAGTGGAGTACATTAAAAGAGTTCGGGGAAGGTTATCCCAACCGAAAACACAAAATTCAAGAAAGGATCGGCTCAAGACAACCCATGGAGAACCTGAAGAATACATTAAAAAAAAAAAGGGTCATCTGTTACTGACTTTTTTATGCATAACCAGCATTGCATAAGTTGTTCAACTATTGAAATATAGATAAGAAACTTTGCCTGTAAAAACTTTGAAAGCATCAGGCATCGGCCGCTTTTCTGTGGCATAAAAGATTTGGGTCTTCCTAGCCAAGTAAATCCCTGGATCAACAGCAATTGGCTGGACTCTTTGATCCCTGCAACAACATCAAATGAAAAATAGTATAAATCAACAGTAGGCTTACGTACTAAAAAATTACTGACAAAAACAGCGAGGAGGGTTAGCCTACTCTTTCCATCCAAGGTCACTGGTGTGATCAATGAAACTGAGGTCTCTTCTAACAGAAGAGAACACATGGGACAAGTCTGGAAGCAGATAACAACAGCAAAAGCAGTAATCAGCATAGCTCAAGTAGAAAAATGACCAATGAAATGAATCTAGAAGTAAGAATTTGTGACACTCTTTAAGTAGATAAGAATCTATGAAATCTCAAAGGGACTATTATGCAAAGCAATACCAATGGCAGCATGTGAAATTTCATGACATTAAAATACTGAAGGAGATATATTATCAAAGTGGAGAGAACTGATCCACAACGAAACCATGGTGTCAGTTTATATCAGATGCAAGATTTCAACCCAACATCTGCACTAGTTTCTCTACATTTTGATCAGAACCAACATAAGTATATAGCAGAAACTATAACCATTTCCTCATACAACGAAAATATAAATAACTCCAAAAATTACAACTAAAATTAATTGAAAAACCTGCACAATCTTATTTGAACGTATCAGTAAATACATGCCAATAAAATAATGCAGTACTAAACTTCAATTTGATTCACCTAAGAGGAATTAGGAGATAATATACCATCTTGGGTAATCAATGGATAATCCAATGCACTCAATGTTATAAACCAATCCCACCCACTATCCACCTTTAACAAGATGGCAGCCGCCCTCAACACAGCGGCGATATTTGTAGACCCCATGTAGGTCACCGGATCAGGTCTGCCTACCACATCCACATTCCCAAATGTCCTAATCGCCGGCACCGACTTAATCAAACCGGCCAGCTTCGCTCTCTCATCGTCCGACCCATCCGCCCCAATGTGCAACAAATACCGATTCCTCGGATGATAAATTGAGAGCAACAATCTAAACATGCGGTCACTATCGCCGTGACCACCGGAAATGTAATATGCAAACGCCGGCGGGTACCCAGTTCCATGCCGGACGGTTGAAGTGTAGGGTTTGTGGGAAGTGAAAGAATAGTACGAGGCACTAAAGCCTGAAATTGAGGAAAGAAAAAGCAAAAAGGAGATAAATGTGGCAGAGAAGAGTGTGAAGAGCCATTTCTTCTCAGTCCCCATGGCGTGTTTATATAGTTTTTGGAACATGGAATAACTATAACACGAAGAATTGGATAAAAGGGTCTGTGTTTTGGGGATTTTCAGATACAAAAAAGCTTATGTGTCGGTGGGTTGGCGAAGATCTTCATGATTGTGGATTTTGTTTAAAAGGAAATCAGAATTAGGGTTTTCTTTTGGGTTAGTTGTTGGGACTGTGTTGTTAGATACAGGAATTTGCAAGAACAACAGATGGGTTTGTGGAGATCTAGATTTTCCCTGGGTCTGGGTTGAAGAGAGATAATAAAAAGTCAGGTTGGGCAGAAACAGATCAAAATCTGTTGGTTTTTCTCTTCCCCAAAAGTTTCCTATCTATGTGTACTGATTATGTCTATCGGATTATGTGAATCTGATCTGACAGAGACAGAGAGAGTGTGTGAATTGGGGTTAGGGTTTGCTGGTTCAGATTTAATTTTGGTGGTTTGAATAGTGAATTCAATGGAGTCTATTTCGTCCTCATAATTTTGATTCATTTGATTTGATCAATGTGTTGTTTTGTGCTAAAAAGTAGTGTGTTGTGTACTTTAGTTGATTGTGTTTGAAAAACTTGCCGAAAGTACTCTGTTTTTTTTTTTTTAAAGTGCCAAAGGGTCTTCGGTCAATTTATGCATATTTTTATTAATTTTTTTTTATTTGATCAAAGAAAATCATTTATGCTTGGAGTAGAATACTGATGAAAGATAAGTTTCTTATAATCTAATTTTAAATGATTGTCAAGATTTAAATTTTAAATACCTAAATTTATAAGAGCAATGTTTTATATCTCAAATGTGCATCCCAAATACATGGGAACTATTAGATGAGTAGGTCCCACCTTATTGATTTGGGATACACATTTGGTATACAAATTTGGAATATATAACATTACTCAATTTATAATTTATTTCTATTACTGAAAAAACTCATGGAGTTTGAGTTATCTGTCCCCACTATCAATAATAATGCATGCCATTACGCAAAAATTATTAAGTCCTATTAAATTTTTGTTAGAACCATTAAGTCTTTTTTTTTTTTTTTAGTAATTTATTCCAAACAAGTACAAAACTCAATTAGCATCATGGTTGATTCCAATTAGGAGCGTAGGGGGGGGGGGGGTGGTGGTGGTGGGGGGGGTGGAACTGTTGTTTTCGGGTTGGAAGGAATTGTTATGTTATTTAGATATGATGGTGATGGCGTATGACATATAGAGTAAAGTCTCCATTAATGCATGTTAGGTTTACTTCAACATGAGTTTTGTGTCTCTCACATGAACATTGTTAATATTATTAAATAGTTTATGAATTTCTTTAATTAAATTAATTTAAATTATTAAATCAGTGATTCTCATTAAAAAATTTAATAAGACCCACTAATTTAACTAGATACATTCATTTGGTAAAAATACTTGATAATTTTTTTGGTAAACACGTCATTATTCCTCTCGTATTCAGTAGCATTGCAACATTCTAATATGTTACGAAAAATTATATTTTGCGGCAATTGAAGAAAGATTTTCGAACGGTTATTGTTGAATCGAATTCTAAGTTGTTGATTGAAGCAATCCACAAAAGGGGTCAGATTCTCTATTAAGAGAGGTTGAGCCTATTTAAAAGGAGATCCCCTTCAATTCAATTTTCAAGTGGTGAACAGAGGGTCAAACCAGTTAGCATACTTTGTTGCAACTCAGGCTAGAAGAGGTAGTATCTCCTCTCATTGGTGTGGTTAACCCTCCGGAGCAGATTAGGAGAATTGTATAGAGGGAAGCAAGAGAGGGTATTGATTGAAGCTTTGGCTTTTGTCTCAGTTTAGTTTGAGATACATGGTTGTTTTTTTTTTTGGTTTAGTTTCATATATTTATGTTTATAAAGTGACCAAACATAAAAATAAACAAAGGTTTTTTCTCGTATTATTAG
The DNA here is from genome assembly GCA_951799425.1 of Ilex aquifolium. NCBI lineage: Eukaryota > Viridiplantae > Streptophyta > Magnoliopsida > Aquifoliales > Aquifoliaceae > Ilex > Ilex aquifolium. The sequence goes on along the minus strand of OX637397.1, from coordinate 38,719,574 downwards.
TTTATTACTATATTCATATTTCTTCTTTAATTATTTGAAGAGCAATATTATTTGAATTTAAAAATCTAATAATAATTTTCCTAAATGATTTATGTATAAAGTGATATAGTCCCATTGAAAAAGTTCAGTTTTCACGTCATTAGTTAGGAAATTAGGTCGATTTTTTTGCTCTCAATAATATTACTCTTTTTTTTAATGTTACATAATTATGACCACCAGAAGATAACGTGTTTGAATTTTAGAACAATCTAAAACAAAATAGTATAAGAATAATGCTATTTAGAGCTAATTTACTGACTTAATCACTCATAACTATTGGATTGATAATAAGTCTCAAGATTTGTTCGGACCAGCTATCAATTCAATGGTTGTGATAGATTAGGTCATTATAAATTATATCAGTAAATTAAGTCTCAATACTATTATTAATAGTTTAAATATAGAGATAATAGGGCATGTGCTTTTGCCAAAATTTCTCCAAAATTGGAAAGATTATGGGGGAACAGTTCAACAACTTCTAATGGTAATGGCATTTGTGATGTTTGTTTTACCTAGAAGAAACACCAATTTAGCCTAACAATTTGAATATATGTGTTTAGCCTAACAATTTGACTAGCAGACTAGGGTTAAGGGAAAAGTCACCATTCATGGGCTGATTGACAAAGGTCATAACCCATGTGCAAAATGACCAGAACCCTTAATATGGTTGATTCAAGATGGTCATTGTACAGTATAGTAGTGTTTCCTTTCTAGATAAGTTGGTTTACCGACTAGTGATGAAAATTAAGAAAAAAGTATAGTAAAAGACATTTTTATATCCTTTAATATATGATATGTGGACATTAACGGATCCAAAACAATAATTTTAGGGGAAGACTTTATTTTAATTGTTGAGTTTCTCGTTTTTGGGGAGGAAGTAACACCCCGTTCACTGCCGATTCATCGTTATAATTAGGGGATTTTTTTTTATGCTTTTGGGGAGGAAGTAACTCATTGAGCGTGACCATGAGGGTCCCTCTCATTGTGGAATGTCTAATTTGAGTCATAGTTACTAACTCGGAAAGAACAGTCCGTCACCACAATAAAACCAAAGTCAAACAACAAACCGCGTTATTCCCGTGAATCGAACCTTACTTGATAACTACATAAGAATCAATCATGATCCTAAACAGATAATCAAAAGTCAAAACATGACATGTAGACTGGGGACTACAGCTCCCCCAGTAATGCTACGCTGACCAAATTTTGGGACCAAATTTAAAGCCCAAATGACATGGCAGTATATTATTTGATGTTTTTATTGGGGTCCAAATGACATGGCACCAAATAATATACTGTCACGTCATTTTGGCTCTTAATTTGGTCCTAAAATTTGGTCAGCGTAGTATAACTGCAGCTCCCCATTGCCCCAAATCTATCATTGTATGTAGTGTCAACAACTCAAGAACTAATTGAGATGAATAGGGTTAATTGGTCTTCTAATTAGGTGCAACTATGTGCACAAAATGAAGTGAAAATCAAGTACATGTTGATATTTGATTTGCTAAATAGCATGTTATTGAAGATGTTTATTTTGGTATTTGTAACAGTTTTGACTTTGGGATAGTAAATAGCACACCATTACTCTAAGGGTCTGTTTGGTATGTTTTTTGGGAAGGGTTTGGATTGGATTGTCCAAACCCGGGTTTGACCCAAAGATGGGATTCAAAGATGGAATTCAACATTCAATGTTGTTTATACCCATGTTTGGTATGCGCAGGGATATATGATTATTATGATAATATATTTGTATATAAATGACTATTTTACCCCTTAACCAATTTTTATATATGAGGTATATAAGATATATGAGGGTATAAATATCATTTGTATGTTAAACCCCTTAATCCCCATATGAAACCCACCCCCCCCCTCCCTTGGGTTTCATGAAACCCAAGTATGTGGGTTTTATGACCGAGCCATCCAACGGGCTGGGTTTCCAAACCCTAGGCTCAACATGGGTTACCAAACATGAGTTTAAGGGATTTATTCCCCAACCCACAATCCAAACTCTTCCCAAACCCTCATATCAAACAGCCCCTAAGGGATGAGGCACGACTATCGGGAGTGAGTAGGACTCCAAAATCCCCATCAAGAGGCTAGGCATTTAAGGTTTTTTTTTTTTTGGGTAAGAGGCTAGGCATTCAGTTTTATTGCAAGCTTTGACTTTCTTTCGAATATAGTGAATGAATAGAATAAATGAGCTTTTAGTTTGAGAAGACATCTTGTGATCAAAAAAAAAAATCGTTGAACCTTCGCGCTCATATAGCGAGAAACTCTTCCGATTTCTAAAAATGGCTCAGTAAATGAATGATCATAAACAAGCTAAATTCAACCCGTACAACATACTTAGCGACTTTCATCTTTTCTCTTTTTCTCTAGAGTAAGGTAAACATGCATATTTTGCCTACAAAAGAAGAAACTAAGTGTCAATATCCGAATTTCATCTTAATTGCTGAAAATATAACAAGTAAGCATGGCCTCAATGAACAAGTAACAAGAGAGCTCGAGCATGTCTAAACCTAATATTTGATATACCCGGTACACATTGGAAGGTAAGATCTTACACTAATGCTGGGAGTGGTATGCAGGTAGACCTCTCTTTTTTTACCATTAGGGATGCGCTAACTATGAGTAGGAAGAAGGAACTTTTATGTAATAATTTTGGGGGGGTTATAGATCTCTTATACTATCATCGATCGATAGAGCGGAACGATCAGAAAAAGCAGGGAAGTTAGAAAGTCATCCATCAATCAAGGCTAGTGGGGCGAAGAGAGCCAAAAAAACGTGAGCACCCTAGCGGATTTGAAATTGTAATCTCCCTATTGTTTTATCTCCTATTCATAACTAAAACATGCAACCTATAATGGAGACAAATATACAAAAAGTGTGCAATGAGGGATCTTTTTAGGTAGCCAATCTTTACTTAACTCAAGCCAAACTTAAATAAGTCCCTAAATTATGTCATAATAGCATTGCTCTTATAAATTAACATCCTAATTGTCCATCAAATAGTTGGAATGAATGTATCTCTCATGCCATTGACATGTTGAATTTGTTGTCATTTTTAAGTTATAATGTGTCAAATTTTATTCAACACAATATCATTCGTGTATAATCGCATATTATTGAGTTCGATTGGAATCGGATTTCTACTATGAATAAGTCGTGAATAACTGGATTTATATCTATGATATAAAAGAAGATAGACTTCAATAAGGTCATTCGACGGTCTTCAATAGACTCATCCAACGCCACCAACATCTCTTTTAAAACTATTCATATTGCACCGTACCTTCAAGCATAAGTTACCGTAGTTAACTCATATTTGAGACTGATGAGTCAATCAAATTATAAGTCAAACCCGTTAACATTAAATTCATAAATAATAAAGATTTTGTGTCCAATGGAAAATTTTTCAAAAAATAAAAACTTTTTGCACCAATTAATGTCTCCTTAGCTAATAGTTGGTCCAAGCCCAAAATTCAACGATCGAGAGCCCAAAATTCAAAGATCAAGAGCCCAAATTCTCTTCATACCTGATACCCCAATCTTATCCTCACATGGACACGTGACAATTTCACTACCGTTAACTCAGTCACCCGCGAAAACCGTAAAAACACACAAGACGACACCGGATCGACTAAATTGACAACTACACGACGCCGTCTCACCTTACACTTTGGCATTTACTAGTGTAGACCTCTGCAGCTCTGCCAGTAGCGAGCTCAGCGGAGGAAGGTGAAGATAGCGGTGGTGTTCGGTGGCGGGAAAGGCGGTTAGTGTCAGACGATGGGAATTGGCGGGAAAGGAGGTGTGGGTCAGATTCTGGCCGCCGTTGCGGCTGCGCTCTTGCTCCGGTTGTTCTCCAGCCCTGGACCGGCGCTGTTGCCGGAGAACGAGGCGGAGGATGAGAAAGACGGAGGCGACAGTGAATTCAACGGTGGTGACGAAGTTTTACCAGCTGGGAAAGTTACTCCGGTGACTATTCGATGGAGTAATATCACGTGCTCTCTCTCCAATAAGTCTTCCAAAACAGTAAGTTTTTTCCCCTGATTTTAGGAAATTAATCTAGGAGTATTGGCTGCTATTTTGTGAAAATTGTGATTTGTTGCTCAAAGAAAAAGTGTGTATGTATGTGTGTTTTGTGTAAAGAACTTGTAAGAATTTTTGGATATTTGTTTTATCACTGTTGCAGAATGAATGATAGAGTTTAATTTTCAACTAAATGAATGAAATAGTGAATGTGGTTTCAATTGTCAGGTACGGTTCTTGCTTAAAAATGTGAGCGGAGAGGCAAAACCAGGAAGATTGCTTGCAATAATGGGTCCATCAGGATCAGGGAAGACAACCCTTTTGAATGTTCTGGCTGGTCAGATGACGGCCTCGCCCTTGTTACATCTTTCTGGCCTTTTGGAAGTCAATGGACGGCCATTTTCAAACAGAGCCTATAAGTACGTTTGCCTTGGCCAGCAATCCTAAGCATTAATGGGGAATATCTATTCTTTTTGGGGTTTTATTTGTTCTTTGTATTCTGGATTTTGTCTTGGGTGGAAGGTTTATAATGAGTGCCATTGTTATTGCAGGTCTGCTTTTGTGAGACAAGAGGATCTCTTTTTCTCGCAGTTGACAGTTCGAGAAACGCTGTCCATAGCTGCTGAACTTCAGCTGCAGGAGATATCTTCAGTGGAAGAGAGAGACGAATATGTGAACAATCTCTTGTTCAAACTGGGCTTGGTAAGGCGGGTTTGGCTTTCTACAAATAATTGATGTGTATTAGCATAGTTATACTAAAAAGGGTCAAACGTCTGCTGGTGAACTAAGATTTTATGCAGTTTGGCTGGAATGTGTTTTTGGTTTTCTCGACTTTAAAGAATAATTGTCTTCAATGTTAAATCTTGCCTGCTTTGGTGCATGAATGACCTTTCATTAACTATTGGGATGTATGCTGGTTGTCTTTCCGATTACGAGTAACTTATGCTTGTGCCATCTGTTATCAGTCTCTGTTTCTAGAAAGAATTGGAAATGAAGTTTCTACTTTGACCACAAATTATAATTTTGAGCTTTTTATGGTTTCTTTTGCTCCTGGTGGTTGCTATGTGCTCTTTCTTCAAAAGGTCAGTTGTGCTGATTCGCGGGTTGGCGATGCAAAAGTCCGGGGAATCAGTGGTGGTGAAAAGAAACGCTTATCACTGGCTTGTGAACTTATTGCTAGTCCATCCATCATATTCGCTGATGAACCGACAACTGGTATGTGTGCTTTCTCCTTCAATGATTTTTTTTTTGGGTAAATAAACAACTCCTTAGATGATTTACCTTGACGGCTCTTCGTTTTTTGCTAAGATACAATCTTTCAGTTGATCTAGTTCGTACAAATGATTGATGCTTTATATTCAGGAATACTATGTAGGTTGCTAAAAGTAATATGTATCATGTTTTGAACTCCGGATTCAGTCAAAAATTTGTCAATATCGGGTCTGAAACTTTAGCGAGTGTGATAAAAAATGGCTTTAACGTGTATGTCCAGGAGGAGAGCTGGAGGAAAAGAATGACATTAATATCTAAATTTGTTTTCTTTGCATGTATGCCTTGTTTTGCTCTGTTGAAACCTTGTAATGATTATGAAAATGTGTTTGAGTGGCAGTCCTCTATTTCTCTGAACATTCTTCGATCAACATTGAGTGAATTATCACTGCTCAAAACATTCTTCGATCAACATTGAGTGAATTATCACTGCTCAAATTACACTGTTACAAAGTGCTGAGAGCTTTTGTAACTCCACCCCCGACCAGCGAATGTCATGCATTTTTTGAGCTCGTAATCACAGAACTTTGAATCATAATCAAATTTTGGTCGTTATATTGGTGAATCCAGTGTTATTTAAGGCGTAAAGCGAATCGAAATGAACGAATCGAATCGAACCAGTCTCCTGAGGGCCTAGGTGAGAAGTGAAGCGAGCGCTTCATCGAAGCAAAGCGAACAATATAAAAAATAAGCAAATATTTTAGTTTGATACTTTAATTACTCATAAATATTCAAGTTTTAACATTACAAATACAAAATATTTAAATGCAACCAAAATAATAAACATCAACATATTTTAAATAGACAAGATATTAAATATTGAACATTATTACTAAAAATAATTAATTGACTTAATCACGTCATCTAAATGTAAAGCAAGTACATGTGGGTTCGACTTTCACCGTGATTGATTAATATCACCACGAAACAGGGCACTCACAAATTGATTAATCAAATAGAGCATATAGCAAATTGATTAACAAGAGCATTCACATCAAAACAGAGCATTCAATATCATCTAATCATAATAAGACAAATTGTCATATGATATTGTTAGATGAATCAATCAATTTATTTTATATATATACACATATAACATCATCTCTGCTAGAGTTTGGTTAATGTTAAGGAAGAAGGAGGAGGGGGGAGGGGAGGAGGAGGAGAAAATAAAAAAACTGCAGTCAGGCGTTCGCTTTTCTCATCTGGCTCGCTTCTTCGCTTCGTCGCCTAGGCTCATTTTTTTCTCGTTTTACTTCACCTCGTTTCGTCTGGGATGTTCAAGGCGACCATGGCTCGCTTTGCTTCGCTTCTCGCCTAAACTCGCTTTTCACAACACTGGTTGAACCTAAACTTGAAGCATTTAAGTTTCACTCTCCCTTCCCAGCTCCTTTTTTCTTTCTTTTTTTCATTGTTTTTCGACTACCAAGAGGAAATAGGGGTGGAATGCTCAAAAAAATGAAGGTAACTTGCAAGTTCAGAATAATAGTGAAGATATGAACTTGTATCTCTTCTTACTTCCCTTACTTCAACTGTTATATAAGCAGCATTCCATGATATCTGCACCATCAATGCCAGGTATAAGTCAAACTATGAATAGTAGGAAACTATTGAGTTTTAAACAAGGACTCCAGGACAAAAAGTCAAGACTTTGATCTGAAACTCTTTAACACTAAATCAATCCTTAAGTGTTAATCATACCTTTTTAACCACAACCCCTAGGAAGAAGGCCACATTAGTTGATGTAGTCATAGAGGGGAGCCTTAATAGCTGTGGTTAATGTTTTGTCCTGCATCAGAAATTGTCCTTCCTCCATCCCACCCTCCCCCCACCATGCACACAAGTGGGGGCTTCGTTCTTTGTCCGAATTTGTTGTTTTGGAAACAACTAGCAGACACCTATTGAAATGACCTTGAAATCTCTTGTTTGCTATAAATGTTAATTGTTCTTTCAGGACTTGATGCTTTCCAAGCAGAGAAAGTGATGGAAACATTGCGACAACTTGCACAGGATGGACATACCGTAATTTGTTCAATACACCAGCCTAGAGGTTCAGTGTATGCAAAATTCGACGACATTGTGCTGCTGACAGAAGGTGCACTTGTGTATGCTGGTCCTGCACATGATGAACCACTGGCATACTTCTCAGAATTTGGGTTGTTATCTACCTCATTGATTATATTTGTTGAGTAGTGCTATCTCTGGCCATTTCACATGATTGTTTTGTGGATTCCCAAAAATCATCATTACGTTTCATTGTTTGAATTTATTAGCATTGATTAAACATTAAACAATTGAAGTGAACTCTAAGTCATTAGCAAGAACTAAAGCATAATGGTGGCTTGGAGGGGTTGTCAGAAAGTTTAATCCTTCTTCGTTTTGGGTTGCTTTGAGTTAGATTTGGGTTTAAATTAATTTTCTTATTTCCTACTCCATCTATGGTTTTTTTCCCTTTATTATTATCTTCGACATCTTGGATAAATAGAAGGTACTAATTATAGAATAGCTACACAAACTATAAGGGCTTTATTTACAAGGAGAACCATTGTTTTAAACTATACTGCCATGTGTTTATATCCGATATTGACTGTCTTTGTTGACTGGCTAATTAGTCTAAACCCTGCACCTTCACATGCTCCACTACTGATTTATTAGCTTAGTTAAGAGCGCAAGTGTTTTCCATTCTGGGATACATATCCAGAAATTTCACACGAATAATACTACTCTTTAAATTGTGTAAAATCTTTGTTTCAAATGTTCAGGATTAGCTGCTGAAGTTTTCATTGGTATTCTCCTCGTTCTAAGACTAGACTTATGTCTCGCTAACATTACATCATTTTGCTTTTCCCCAGAACTCATATCTATACACCAAATAATAATTGGATGGGAATCTCATACATTGCCTATGAAGTTTGTCATGGTGCAATCTTGTCGAAATATCCGAGCCTAATGCTAGAATGTGATTGAATTTATTAATCTTATTACGGATGTGGTCAGAGTCTTCCAGAACATAGTTACCACCCAGAATGCTAGTTAAAACAGAATCACAGAAATTAGGCTGCCACTAATGAATTACACTTTTAAACATATGTCTTGGTATTGGTACCCCCAATACAATAGGTCTATCAACCCAAACACTAAATTGTGCACATAATACTTACTCGTTCTCCAAAGGTTTTCTTATCTTCCCAAGTTTTCACACCTCGCACATCTCATGCAGAAAATTTACACTTATTGGCTCTGGTTAGAAGTCCTCTTTTGAAATTCTTAACCTTTGTTTCCTCCCATGTAACAGGAGAGAAGATTTTTCTGGCATGATCACGTCAGTGACAAATTCACCACTATGTACCAATGTTACCTTGCATATTGCCTAAGAACTGAACTAGGGTTAATAAAATGATTGAAACTGAACAGAATGTGGATGGTAGGGGCAGATTATATAATACTTCTCCAAGCTTTAAAACTAAAAAAATTTAAGTCTCGAGTCCTTATTATGAAGGGGAATAAGTAAATATGAATACTCTCATTTGCCAAATTTTATGAGAAATTGTCTCCTTTGTAGCATAGACTCCAAGCAGATATGGACATTTCCAGCCCTATCCTTCAACAAAATTTGCATGACCATTTGCCAGATTTTTAAGAAATGTTTCTTAGTCTCTATACATGAGAACTTTACGCATGTAAAAATATGTTTGGAAGTTTGAACTTTGAAGTGCGAATGCACTAGCATAAAGCACGCAACTTCCATTGTTCTGTATGCATGAATTCTTTGGCTTAGGAGTACTTTTCTTTTTCCTTCTTTTAGTAATTTCATTTCCATTTTATCTCTGGTTTGTAGTTTATAGCATTTTGAATCCTCCATGTTTAGTTGTTTTTTCTTTCTATATTGTTGAGTTCTTTCATGTGTTTGCTCCTTTTAGAAGTGCTCTATGGCTGCTCCAATTTGTGGCGGGGTTTCTTTTTGTAGTGGTTGGTGTGGTTTTAACTTTTCTAATTCTGAAAGGACTGACTGATTGATGGTTAATTTACAGGTATAGTTGCCCGGATCATGTGAATCCTGCTGAATTTTTGGCTGATCTAATATCTGTCGACTACAGTTCTGCTGAAAGTGTCTTTTCTTCCCAGAAACGGATAGATGGTCTTGTTGAATCATTTTCACAAAAAACATCATCAATTCTCTATGCAACTCCCCTTACCATAAAGGAAAACTATAAGGACAATGTGAAACAAAGGAAGAAAACAATGGTCAAAAGAAAAGGTGGTTGGTGGAGGCAGTTCTGGCTTCTCCTTAAGCGTGCATGGATGCAGGTAACTTACTCTGCTATCACTATTTATTCATCATTGTTGTTGTCTATTGTACTTGATTATTTTTTTATGTGATCTAAGCATCAAACTCTTCCCAATGGAAAAAATAGATCCTACTTTGTTAAGAGCACATATTGCCTTTTGAATACTTCCTGCCATGTTTTTTAACTGTTTTCCCTGCTGTTTGGAGAGTCATTAAACTACATTAGCCACAATCTTCTTTTCCTTTTTGTTATGACTGAAGTTACTAGTTAACTGTGGAAAAACAGTAAGAAAAATTCATATGGGTGCTGTGCTAGGTTCGTGTAAATGTATAGGTGGCTATGTAAATGCTGCAGACAAAATCTGGTTGTCAGTACTCTTCGTCATTTTTTGCTTAGAAATTGTCATTTGACTTGATCATGATTTTACTTTCTTGCCCCTTCTGATTGATTCCTGCAAATTAATGAGCAGGCTTCTCGTGATGGGCCAACCAACAAAGTTCGAGCAAATATGTCAATTGCATCAGCTATAATATTTGGGTCTGTATTCTGGAGAATCGGCAAATCTCAGACATCAATACAGGATAGAATGGGGTTGCTTCAGGTATAAATGGCATTAGCTTGTTCAAAATTCTTCCCTGTCTATAAAATGAAATGCTCTACAAACATTGTTTCCATTTGTGTTCTTCTGTTCAATGTTTTAGACTTCGATTTACATTTTGGTTTTGTAGTAGGTCAAGGATTCTTTCCTTAAATTCATTGTCATCTCTAACTATCCACTTTAGGTTGGTTGTGTTGATAAGATGTTGCCACACCTTAATGGATAGTTCACGATTGCTCTAAAACTATATGGATAGACTGGAAGCAGAGAGGAGCTACGACTGGAGCAACATACCACTGCCTGACTTTTCTTTTTCTCTTCTAAGGAGAAAATCCCAAGATAAAAGGATGACATTCTAAATGTCAAAGGATTGTACTAATTTTGATTTTCCATTGGTGCTAAAACTCAGTATCTGCACATCCTCTTGTGTCTTTTTCAGAGATATACCACCAGATTGTGTTATGAAAGCTTCATGCATTTGCACAATGTGCCATGTTTTAAATGCTTTCATGAATAATGTCACAGAGAAGACCTATATATAAATCACTCAAGTCCCTGTTTGTTAAAGGTGGCACCAATATTCTACCTGTCAATATTTTTTTTTCTTTTTTTTCTTATATATGTGTACTACAGTTATGGGTTAGAACTGCCTCCTTATACTTACCATCTTATGGTTGGCATTGGCTACTTCTCTCTGTGTGCTAAGCGAATAGATCATTGAAATCCAGATCCAGTCAGTCAACATGATCTGCTTGAGTTTTTGTGTGCCTTCAAACCGGGGGGAGGGGGGGGGAAGAATTTTCAGGATAGCTTCTACATTACGAGTGCACTGGCTGCCAATTGTCCACTATCATGGTTATTTCAAAATGTTTTTTTAGATTTTTGCATCTGGTTTGCACACGTGAATGTTCCAGACTACTCTTTTTAGTTTATCTGTAGGAATAAAAAATCTACAGCTGAATTCTCATGTTTTATGCTTGATTTAAGAAGCACTGAAATATTTTCATTCACTTCGAGGAGTCAATCTGATTTTTTAATCTTCTGCTGCTAATTACTCAGTTGTCGCACCTAGCCAAAATTGAAATGATTCGTCTTCCCAAAATTAAGAAGCTATGGTTTTATAAACCAATTTCTCCAGACCTGTGATTTTTCAGAATATCCGTCTAAATGCAAATACTTAATAATTAGGGGTGTTTGAACCTTTGTCTGACTATGGTTTTCTTTTCCTGCCTCAGGTTGCTGCTATAAATACGGCAATGGCGGCACTCACCAAGACTGTAGGTGTTTTTCCCAAGGAACGTGCTATTGTAGATAGGGAACGTGCCAAAGGGTCTTATGTCTTAGGACCATACTTGCTTTCTAAGCTGATAGCTGAGATTCCTGTTGGAGCAGCATTTCCATTGCTGTTTGGTACCATTCTGTACCCCATGGCTCGTCTTCATCCTACTTTGTCTAGGTGATTTTCTTATTAACTTTAATAGTATACCTGTTTGATTTTTGGATATCAGTTGCGGCTGTGAAATGCTACTTTATATGACATCACTTCGTATACTTCGAATTAGTGGAGCTATTGGGAAGAGCAGATAAGAATGTTGTAAACAAATTCTGAATATGTGATATACAAATTAGAGATTTTTAAAAAGCAACCCATTGCATGAAGCTCTTGCCACTGCAGTATTTGGAGAGGATAAGATGTATGCAACCTTAAGCCCGCATGTAGGGAGGTTCGAACCCACGAATGAAACTGAAGTTACAATGGAGCAGCCTTTTTGTTGTGCCAACAGCAGTGGCAATGATGTCATCATGCAGGGTTCTGGTGGAAAATTTGGGATCCTGTAGAAACTTGTCCGGTGTTAAAAATAATGTCAGTAACTTGCAGAATTTTGGTCATGTAAATAACGAGAGGAAAGGTGAAATTAGCCATTATGTGTTTGATGATATAGCCTATATATTAAATTATTAGAAAACAATTTTATTTGTTTTGTTATTACTTATCCATGCAAAATGAAAGACAAATTTGCTTGTGGTTTCAGAGGTTGGGATGAAGTGAATTTTTTTTCCCCAAGTTTACCTCACAGAATGGCTACAAATTTGTTACGGCAATGAAGATTGGTTGGGTGACTTGTCTGAGAAACATGCAACAAAGTACAAAAACAAAAACAGAAGCAAAATATGAAGAAAAAAAAAAGGGGGGGGAATTCTTTTATAAGCAAGGAAAACAACAAAATGGGATCAAAAGTAATGACCTCTATTGCTCATTCCTTGTACAAACACATACACAGCATGGTGATTCAGTTCTCATAGCTATAACATGTATGCATCTGTTACATCATTTGCTTAATAGGGAATGAATGGGTGGTTTCAGGTTTGAGTTTGTTCCATGCAAAAACAAAAAAAAAAAAAAAAAGAACAAAACCCCTACTGATTCAGTGAAGACCAGCCATTTGCTGCGCAGAGCTTTGAAAATCCTATCAGTGGTTAAAGAGGCCTATTCCCCTCCCGGAGCAGAGGGAGAATATGGATATACTGATAAGAATGCTCGAGGCACTGACTGAAAAATTTCTTTCTATTCTTTCTAGATTCGGGAAGTTCTGTGGAGTTGTGACTGTGGAGTCCTTTGCTGCATCTGCTATGGGCCTGACTGTTGGGGCAATGGTTCCAACCACTGAAGCAGCGATGGCCGTAGGGCCATCTCTTATGACAGTTTTTATTGTATTTGGGGGCTATTATGTGAATTCAGAGAACACACCAATTATCTTTCGCTGGATTCCTCGTGTTTCTCTTATCAGATGGTAAATACATTTCTCCTTGCCCATGTAAGAAGCTTACTTGTCAATTTAACAACTTTGACTTGGTGATGCATTAAAGCGTTTATTCAATTTCCTCAGCTTAGGTTACTTCTTATATGTTCTGTTACTTTCAGGGCATTTCAAGGGCTTTGCATCAATGAATTTAGTGGCCTCCAATTTGATCATCAGCATTCATTTGATATACAAACTGGAGAACAGGTGAGTGGATTACATGAACCCAAATATACTTTGTACCTTAGGCCTGTTATGGTAAAACAAACAACCACCCTTTATTGCTTTATTTCTTGGCACAGGCTTTGTGACCATATTCTTACATGTTTCACCTGTATCTGAGGATATTCTACCCCCATTTCCCTATCCTTTCCCCTACGCTCTGTATGGAATGACTTCGGAGAGGGCATGTGATGGAGATTCGGCACAAGCGGGGTTGCCACATAATGGAAATTCTTTTCTTGGGCTTTTAGCCCGAAGTTTGATAGGCCAGCTTCTAAATTGGCCTATAATTTTAAGTCCTACTATTGCTCATCACAATGCCAAACCAAGTAGCGTTTTTTAACCCTTATAGCTAGGGCAGATAATCGAGCCTACTTTTGTGAGCTCGAGTCAAGTTTAATTTGTAGAGAATTTCCTTTTGTAGACGTAATTGCTACATGGATGGTCTCAAGTGGAAATGTTTTTGCTTCTAAACCAGTGCCTCAATTTGACTGTTTTTGTTCTGTTTATAACTTTTAAACACTGTAATTCTAAAAATAAATCAAAACCATTAATATCAGAAGAAATGATTCATTTAAATTGTGTCTAGAAAATCTTGCAAAAGTCTTTATTCGGTGTGAGGAGACAAACCTAGTTTTGAATTGGAAAAAAACTCATTTCATGGTTACACAAGGCATTGTTTTAGGTCATGTTGTTTATGCTGAAAGAATTGAAGTTGATAAGTCAAAGATTGATTTGATAGCTAATCTCCCTCCACCAAAGACTGTAAAAGATATTCGGTCCTTCCTAAGTCATGCAGGATTCAATAGAAGATTCATTAAAGATTTTAGTTTGATATCTAGACCAATGTGTAATCTTCTATGTCAGGATGTACCATTTGATTGTCAGCACTAGCCATGTATAGGTCATTTTCTCTTTTGAATCATATTTGTGTTGCCCAAAGAACTTTTCAAAACAGCAAAACCATGACTTGAGTACTCAACGTTGGCTACAATTACTTTCAAACAACCTTCTACCGGTCAATTAGTCACCTTTAAATGAGTATGCTCACATGGAAATTTCCAATATGGCTGATTTGTTTATTTTTTATTCTTTTTTCATTTTGCAGGCACTTGAGCGGCTCTCTTTTGGTGGCAGTCGCATTAGAGATACAGTAATGTCTCAAAGTAGAATATTATTGTTCTGGTATTGCACTACCTACCTTCTCCTCCAGAAAAACAAGCCCAGGTACCAGAGGCTTGAGCTGCCACCTCTTGATCAAATCCAGAAACAGATAACACTTGAGCCTCTTGGAAGTGACCCAGTGGAAACATACCAGCAACTTGAACCTCCTCTTATAGACCAAGGTAAACCCAAGCAGCAGCTTGAATCTCCTCGCCTTGAGCAACGTAATCTGTTTAACCTAGACGGTTTGTAAATACATGAGAATTAATGACTATGAGCCGTGCCACTTTTTATTGATTTATCTCATACAGGTGCAATCTAAAGGGGATGCTTTTGCAATAAAGGGATGGCCTCATGTTTTTTTTTCTGAGCTAATGAGCTGATTTAGTAAAAAAATGATGGAAGTTACAATGATGACTATTGTATTCCCAAAACTTATCTGCTCAGAAATCCATGGGGATGGCATATCAGAGCACAAAAGAATGTTAGAAATTTCAGTTAATAAGATACTGGTATCACAACGGCTTTGTTTCTCTTAATTTGTAATTCTGTATTTTTTGTTTTCCAATAAGCTGCTTTATATGGAATTGTTTTCAGTTTTACACGCCAGTGTAGGGGGTACTACTTTCTTCCCATCACTCATCAGACTTCGTCCCCTAAAAGGTTCCTTTCAGCATGATTTGAAGATTCTATTGCCTGGTCAGAAGTATATACCAAACATTCTCTTTTACAGAGGATTGGAATATGTTAAATTTGACAGCCAGTGGACTACATTTCTAACTTGGTCTGATCATAGACTCATGAAATTAGATCAAACAGGTAAGAGAAATTTCATTTGCTATTATATGTTACATTTCACAGAAGAGGTATTATTCCACAACATAAAAACATTAAAAATCCATGCTATTTTTTTTTTGTTGTTGTATACAATCCCATGATACTCGAGGAGCAAGGCGACGTATACCAGGGGATTGACTAATACATTCTAATGCGGGTACATGAGCCGTCACTATGCCATACTTGGGCACCAGAGGCTTTAAATGCAATATAAATGACATTTCTGTTTGTTGGAAGCTTAATGCAATTGGAAATTAGTACTCTGTGTTGAGCTGTAGCTTTTTGTTTGGTATCTCTTGCCTGGAGTTGGGGCTAACTCTGCTTATTTGTCTGATAATCCTTTCAGACCAAGAGAGGAATGGTCTCGTAAAACATTGCATTGTCTGATTGAGGAGAGAATATTCAATACAACGGTGATACCATGTCAGCATTGATAACATGGTATCACCAATCAATAATAAAACACTAAATGGGCAAAGTGAATCACTTGTATAATTATTGGTTTACATGAAAGAAGAGTGGGTAGTTATTTATTTATATGCACGAGTAGTTATTGGTTTGTGTGGGGCTTATTTTCTTATTTATTTGCATATTATTGGTTAGTGATATCACGTGACAATGTTGATGTGGTATCACCGTTGCAATGAATACTTTTTCTTGATTGAGCTCTGGAGGCTATTTTTTAGGGTTTTATACTGTGTTTTGAGTAGAAGAAGTCCCTTCTTATCTTTGTTCTCTTTTCAATGTGGATGTTGGTTAAAGAAACAAAACAGAACAAGACAACTTAAGTTGTATTTTACTTCGTGGGTTTAAATCTTCATGGGCATGGCTTCCTTTTGTTAACTAGGATTTGGTTAGTGGGACCCAATGAACAAAATGGTGAGCTTTTATGGGATTAAGATAATCTCAAATCTTAATTACACTTTAATTTAATTTCACTTAATGGTAGATTGTTCATTGTGTATGGGTAAGAAATTTATTAGATTATATTTTTTAATGATGCACAAATTGGTTTGCACACCACTAGTCAAGTAAGCAGTATAAAATGTAGTAAAGTAGAGGAAGAGAGGAGACAAAGTTTATAGTAATTCGGTCAAGGTGACCTACGTCCACTTGGAATGGCAAGGGTCGTCGGGATTTTATCGACTCCGGTGTGGAGAGAGAGTATAGAATTACAATCTTAGAGAGGGAGATGAGAGATTTGCCTGAATGAGTGTGATGCCTCCCAAGTGTTGGTGGGGCTTACAATTTATAGTGTTCAGTATAGTAATTGAATAGTTAGTCTGACGGTCACAACGGATCGGTGCAACTTTAATAATAGTTAAATGGCTTGGCGACCTTTCCTCTCCTCAACGGGCAAGGAAGTTATGGTGCTCTCCAAAGGATTTGGTCAAAGATGAGGTGAGGGTTGACTCCTTTCAAGGCGGCGAGGGTGAGGTTCTTGGATGATCTTGCATGCTCCCTGCTGATGTAGTAGCTCCTTGAGCTTGATCGGGTTGACCACATTTGGCTGAATTTGCTGGACCTCTGGGAGTTAGGTTATAAACTCGGACCGGGTTTTATAACATGAGTTGGGCCCTTGGGCTTGGCCCATCATTTTTAATTAGTGGTTAAATATTTGATTACTATGTGAAATATTTTTACTAAGAATTGATTTGTGGGATTCTTTGAGATCAGATCACGATAGATTTATTCTTCATGAATACTTTAATTTTGACTCGAATGACTTATCTTTGATTGGATCGAGTTCGACATTTCTAACTAAATATGGATAGGCAATAAGGGTGTTTTTTTATATTGGTCATATACCATGTATTAACGAGAGATTCAATCGAATTCACAATGGGTACTCTCCTTACAGAAAAAAATATATTAAAAAAAAATTCACTCCGAAAAGATAGGCTTTTCCCATGGGGGGTGAACACAATGAATTAATCAATGAGGGAGACCCATGAATGAAACATTGATTTTGTAAGACAAAGCCGGATTAATATGTCACCGCCAAATGACAGAGGGGATATATATATATATATATATATATATATATATAGAGAGAGAGAGAGAGAGAGAGAGAGAAGGGGGAGGGAAATAGCCGCCATTGTTTGGAAGACAAAGCCAACCCAAATCCCTCATTCTCAGCAAATGACATACATCCACTCGTCACCTTCCTAGTTCCTCACCCATAATTTCCTCCCAATAGAGTTGACAAAACAATTGTGGCATGTGCCACTTTGGCCAAGTTTATGTCTCTAGAACAAAAACACACACATACACATAATAATAAACCAGCTAATCTTGCTTACACAAAATACAATAATAGTTTAGATCATTTAGACTTGACGGTGTATATTTTTACTTTTTGACCATAATAACTTAATCCATATATTAAAAAAAACGTGTTTTGCACATGAACACCCTAGTGTATATGTATAATAGCGATCAATTAGGCAAGAGATGGAAAGTTGTTGGTATAATCCTAGAATTTGTTATAAGTTGCATCTAATATCTCAATTGAGGGGTGAAAAAATACAGAAGAATTTGAGAGGGTCGTAAAATTTGTACATCACACGGGTTCGTTGCTAGTGTGTGTGTGTGAAATGAGACAAAGAAGGATACTCTTGTCCACCACAAAAGGAAAAATGGCCTCTGATGAACTGTATGCTGATTTGGTGATCTCCAATACTATTTTCTTACGTGTAGATATATGTTCCATGTATGTAATGAACATAGCATCAAATTCGATTGAGAAATAAGACTTGGCTCAAGTTTGCCCATTTTTGTTAGTACCAGGATTTCTCTGAATTTTATAATACAGCTAATGAAACTATTTGAATAATAGAGGATTTGGTCTTATTTTTATATTATATGCTCTATATAAGCACATGCCAATGACCACTTCCCTCCTCATAACCATCACCCTGCAAGCATTCAATCAACCCTTTTGAAATCCTCGCATACAAAGAAATGCAAACCTCTTCCCTTCATTCCCCACCACTTCCTCCACCTCCATTTTCCATCAATCATCCCCACAGAAAACTGGGTTTTGTCCCAAGAAAAAGACCATTCAACTCTATAACTGCACTGAAAAGAGACGCAAATGGTAAAGATCATCATCATAGTGGCAAGCTTGTTGATGAGAACATGATCGTTCTCAGACAGAGAATTCATGAAATGAAGATGGTGGAGAAGAGCAGTGAGCCACCGGATCATTGGATGGAGTGGGAGAGACAGTATTACCGGAGATATGATTCTGATGTGGTTGAAGCAGTAGGGTTTTTGCAGTCGTCGTTGATGGAGACTAGGCCTGGCTTGGCTTTGGGAATGGTGATTCTGGTTTTCTTTAGTGTGCTGAGTTCCATGGCTGTTGTTGGGTTTTGTTTTATGGACATTGTTAAGTGGATTTTTGATGGGATTCAGCTTAGTAGCTGATTTTACAACAATATTCATGGTTATTTGAAGATTATTAGTAGATAGTTAGTGATAGAATATTTTGTGGGTAGTTTTCTAGGTGGTTATGAAGATAGCGGAGTTATGAGTTATGTTAGTTATTAAGTTAGTTTTTATCATCTTGTATTTAAAGATCCATCTATCAATAGAAATAATAAGTTGAATATTATATTGAACTTTTTTGTAAAGTTTTGGAGATAGGTTCCTCTTGAATTGAACCATCAGAGGTTCTATCCCCTTGAAGCGGGTTCTTTAGCTCATTATATTTTACTTTTATTTCCTAAATCTTCGAAAAACGTGCACGTAACAGACTCGTATCATATGATAGTTTATAAATAGATGGCTCAAAAGCCTCATTTTCATTTTAGATCCTTTTTTTATTCATTGTCAATTCTCGAGCCTCATATTTTCATGTTGTATTCTTTTGTTATTCATTGTCAACTCTCTCTGTCTCTCTCTCACACACATATTACATCAGCAATCCAATATTTTGCATCAAACTGATGGTAACTGTTGGATGAGTATATTTCACCTACTCACACTAAACATACAGTAGTAGCTGTCTGTAAATTAGTGCATGAAATTTGGTAAATACAAAGGTTAATATGAATATAAATCACGTACGCATGATAGCCTTTTCCTCTCCCAAAAAAAAAAAAAAAAACCGCCATGTCCGACCCGCCCTAGCTACTGCAATTGAAGTTCTCAACCTTTATCAAAAAATAAAAGGGAAAAGGGCAAAAAAAAAATACTCCGTAATACTCCCTATCATTCGAGCAGAAGTTACAAATTCAATACTTTCTATACCCCCTAAAGGTCAGCCCCTCCATCATGCGCTAAAATGGTGGTTTAAATCGGCTCGAATTTTTGGGGTCATGTTCGAATTCGAGGGAATAGTTGACGTAAGATTGAATACTTTGTAATAAAAAAAAGGTAAGTGATCAATTATTAAACTAAATTAAATAAAAATGTAATGAAGAGAATTTAAATTTGAAATAATGCTACTTAAACCTAATTTATTGATCTTATTTATTGACTTAATATTTTTTGTCATTAGATTTGGAGCAATGCATTAAGTTCGTTTGGAAACGTTTACGATTTTGGTTTTTTTTAAAATGAAAAACAGAATCAGTTTTAGATTTTCGTTAACAAAAAATGAAAACAGAAAACGTGTTTGGTTGCTTTTATAGTTGTAAAAAAATCTGAAAATAAAAACAGAAAACTCTTTTGGATGTAACACTAGAATTTTTTTTTTTTTTTTGACTATCTTGTATACATTAACATAATTCCATGCTATTAAAAAAGAAAAGCCTAAACAAAAAAGAGTTAGCTGGGTTTGTTTGGTCAGATACAGAAATTTGTATCTGTAGATGGGAGTAGATATAGAGAGCAAAAAAAATCAGCAACTATAATCAGCCCCCAAAAAAATCAGCAACTATAATCAGCCCCCCAAAAAAATCAGCAGCTATAATCAGCCCCCAAAAAAATCAGCAACAAAAAAAATCAGCAACAATAATCATATTTTTGCGTTGAAAAAAAACCCAGCACAGCACAAAAGCAAAAAACCCAGATCAAAAGCAAAAAAACCCAGCACAGATGCACAAAACCACACCTTCACCGTCGAGCAAATGCTTGGAGAGCACACCTTCACCGTTCACAGCACAAATGCACAAAAGCAAAAAAACCCAGATCACAGCACACCTTCACCGTTCACTTTCACCACCTGGGCTGAGAGAACGAGAGAGAGAGAGAGAGGGGGAGGGGGTCAGGCGGCTATCAGAGCTTGGAGAGGTTAGAGGCTAGGGTTTAGCTTGATAAATGACTATTTATATGGGTGGCCAAATAAGTGTGGTTTTTTGATCCTCACAAAGTTCGATCACTTGACCTCATTAATCCTCAATCCGCATTAAACGTTTGTGATTTTTTTAAAAACGATTTTTTTCCGTTTTTGAAAATCGTCCATCGTTTTCAAAACGATGACTGTAAAAAAAAAACAAAAACAGTTACCAAACGAATTTATTTCTCTGATTTTCTCCAAAAATGAAAATAAAAACGAAAAACGAAAAATATAAACGTTACCAAACGAGGCCTTAATAAATAAGACGAGCAAATTAAGTTGAAACAATATATTTCCTACATTTAAATGTGAAATAAGAACTCACCACGCAATAACACAATAGCTGTCAAGGCCATATTCATCCTAATGTCGCTATCGGATGGAAGTGACACTCTATAGTTTGGATCGGAATCTTCCAAGGCCAAACTGCCTACGGGTGAGCCAATGACACTTTTTAATCTTGACATCGGATTTTTGTTTCGCTTGATGAAAATTTTTTCAACAGACGACACCAAAATATAAAAGGCAAAAATAGATGTATCTCCTACAAGAGTTGCAACTAGAATCAAGCTTATGTCCTCGATCCCGAGCTCTCTGAACAGCTCGGTTGTTATTTGATGACAATCTAGTGAGGCTTTTCTCACGTGATTGGTCTTGTCACCCTCACGTGAGATCATTAAATGTTATTACACGTGTCGTAATGGGAGCACCTCCTTCACTTTGTTTCATGAAATGCTATTATTACAAATACTATTCTTTAACTAGAATAGAAAACGTGTACTATCTATTTTAGGATATTTCTATTTTAGGAAAAATATTTCGTAAAATAAAGATGACAATTTGAAAACGATGTAACACGAATTCATGGACCAATAGGACCAAGTGGAAGGGACAAAATTTAGGATTGAGAGGATCCCCGATTTTATTTTATTTTATTGCTAGTTCCTATTCGGGATTGAGATGCTTTCATTTGGGTTTTCATTCAATAATAATCATAAATTATATATTTATAAGTAATAGGTCCTTTTTGAATTTAAGGTAAGTGATCTGTAACCCTTGTGATAGTTCAGTGGTCAAATGTGACCTTTGGCATACAAGAAGTCCCTAGATCAATTTCTATACCCCCAAGGGTCGGCCCTTTTGTCATGCACCGGCATAGTAGTTTAAACCGGTTCAAATTTTTATGGGTCAAGTTTGAGTTTAAAGGAGTAGTCGATACAAGTTTAGATATCCTATAGTTAAAAAAAAAAAAAGTAAGTGATCTGTTATTAAACTAAATTAAATAAAAATGTAATGAAGAGAATTTAAATTTTGAGTAATGCTATTTACACTTAATTTGTTGATCTTATTTGTTAAATGAATTGTTTTACGTTATTGGATTGACCGTAAACCCCACTATTATTAAGAACCCGTTACTATATATTTTAATAATTATAATGCATTATGTCAATAAATAAGAGGATCAAATTAAGTTGAAACAATAACTTTCCTAGATTTAAATGTGAAATAAGAAGTATCCACCCAACAAGGCAATAGCTGCGAGAATATTAATAATAAGGGAGAATTACACCCACACCCCTTGAGGTTTGTCACTTAATCACTCAGACCCCCTGACATTTGAAATATTACATACAGACCCCCTGAAGTTTGTATGCGCGTAACGCTTAGACCCCTGCTGTAATCCATTAATAAATTACACCCAGACCCCCTAAAGTTTATAAATATATATTACTTAGACCCCTTAAGTTTAAAATGTAATACTTAGACCAAAAATATTTCAATCAAAGATAAAATATCAAATATTTTAAAGTTTACAATTAAAATTCATGTTCTATTGAATCTTTTATTGAAATAAAATCAAAAATAAAAATTTAATTTTTCTTAAAAAATCGTGATTAATATACAATTATATTGTCTATTAAAATTTAATTTGGTCGTTCAAATTAAAATACCAAACTACCCCAATTAAAACTAAAAGATATTGTGTCAATTACAGTTTGACCCCTTATTTAATTTTGTAGTTTTATTCTAATAGATAGTATAATTATATATTAACTATGATTTTTTTTAAAAAACTAGATTTTTATTTTTGATTTTATTTCAATAAATGACATAATAGAATATGAATTTTAGATGTAAAATTTATGTTCTATTATGAATGACTTAGACCCCTTGTTTGATTTTTTAGCTTTATTCCAATAGATAACATAATTGTATACTAATTACGATTTTTTAAGAAAAAATTAAATTTTTATTTTTAATTTTATTTCAATAAATGATACAATAGAACAAGAATTTTGGTTATAAAATTTAAAATATTTGATATTCTATCTTTGATTAGAGTATTTTTTGTCTAAGTATAATATTTTAAACTTAAGAAGTCTAAGTATTATATACCTACAAACTTCAAGGGAGTCTAAGTGTAATTTATTAATGAATATATTTATAGTAAGGGTCTAAGTGTTACGCGCGTACAAACTTCAGGGGGTCTGTGTGTAATATTTCAAATGTCAGGGGGTCTGAGTGATTAAGTGACAAACCTCAGGGGGTCTTGGTGTAATTCTCCCTAATAATAAAGATTAAAAAATAGCCGCCCTCGTTTATAAGAGAAAGCCAACTCAAACCTCACATTCTCAGCAGAACCTTCTTGCAAGACACGTACCACACAATTCACCCGTCACCTTCCTTGTCCCCTCAGACATCATTTCCTGCAAATTCACAAAAAACTGCTGCAATTGCCGTCCTCCACATGCAAACACGCTTCCTCTCTTTCTCCCTCCCCCCCTCTCCTCTTATATTACATATTCATTCTCTATATAAACACATGCCAATGACCACGTCCCTCCTCATAACCATCAGTCCATCACCCTAATAACCATTCAACCAACCATTTTGATTCTCGCACTTCCAAAGCAATGCAAACCTCTTGCCTTCATTCCTTACCTCAGCCTCCACCTCCATTTTCCATCAGTTTTCCCAACAAAAAACTGGGTATTTCCCAGAAAAAAAGAGCCTTCAACTCTGTAATATGTGCACTGAGAAGAGACGCAAATGGTAAAGATCATCACAATGGCAAGCTTGTTGATGAGAACATGATTGTTCTCAGGCAGAGAATCCATGAAATGAAGATGGTAGAGATGAACTGTGAGCCACCGGCTCATTGGATGGAGTGGGAGAAGAAGTACTATTTCAGAAGCTATGATTCTGATGTGGTTGAAGCAGTAGGGTTTTTGCAGAACTTGTTGATGGAGACTAGGCCTGGCTTGGCTTTGGGAATGGTGGCTCTTGTTTTCTTTAGTGTGGTGACCTCTATGGGTGCCGTTGGGTTTTGTTTTGTGGACATTGTTAAGTGGATTTCTGATGGGATTCAGATTAGTTGCTGATTTTACAACAAAATTTACATGTAAATAGTAGCACCTAAGCCTCTTATTTTTTCTGACATATTCTTTTGTTATTCATTGTCACTTCTCAAACTGCAATTTTTCATGTTGTGTTCTTTTATTATTCATTGTCAATTCTCTCTCTCTCTCTCTCTCTCTCTCTCTCTCTCTCCACACACACACACATATTTTACAGCAGCAAGGGTACAATTTCCAAATGACGTTTAGACTTAAGACTAAGAGTGCAAGAAACTTGGTACATACAATTTTACTGTATTTATATAGTGTATTGTTAAACTATAAAAAAAAAAAGATTAAAAAATAGACAAGATGATGTTTTGTTGATACACTAATTATTTCCCGTGCCTTCAGGCACGGAGTAATAAAAAAAAATGGTCAACAATAAACATATTTGTATTTACACCCAAAATTAAATTACAAAGATAGAAGAGAAAAAAAAAATTTAAGCACTGGTTATAATTGGGGTGAGCGGTGGCAATGATGGTAGGCGGCAGTGGTGGTGGTGGGAGAAGATGATGGGATGGTGGTGGTGGGGTAGTTGTGGGGTGGTGGCGACGATAGTGGTGATGGTTGTTGTAGAAAAGGTGGTGGTGGGGGTGGGGTAGTGGGGGTGGTGGTGGTGGTGGTGGCAGTAGGGTGGCCGCAGCGGTGATGATGGTAGTGGTGGGACGATAGGAATGGTGGTAGTGGTGGTGGCGTGGTGACAGTAGTGGTGATTATTGAAGCTAAGGTGGTGGTGTGGTGGCGGTAGTGGTGGTGGTGGGGGTAGTGGGGTGGTGGGGTAGTTCCAAATACTTTTTTTTTTAAAGTACTTATAAAAAGTTATAAATTCTAGAAGTACTTTTAAAAAATTATCCCAAACACACTCTTATTGGCCTATTTTCCTTAATAAATTTGAGGTGTTAATATTAGCCGTCGGATTAACTTAAGTAAGATTTAAAGAGATCTCAACCGCGAAAAATAAAAGTCATTTTGTTTATCTTTTGAGATTTGAATTGTATTATACTTTATTATATAGATAGTATTTTTGGTTTTATTTTTACCAATCTAAACGCTACAAGGAAAAAGATTTTTTGAGACAACAAAATTCCTTCGCAAAAAGCATATTTGTTGCCACAAATAGTGTTTGCAACGGCCTTGTGGTTGCATTCCTTCATCCGCAAAAAATGGGGCCGCAAATGGTATTTTCGACGGCAAAACCCGTCCCAAATAATCAAACCATCATTTGTGGCAGTTTGAAAAAAATTCGAATCTTAATTACCATATAAATGATACATTTTTCAGTCTTTTGTTTTTGTATGTCTAGCATTACCCATGTGTATACACATGCATGTATGTAAGGACAGAGCCAAAAATTTATTCTGAATGGACATTTTAGTAATAATTTGTAATTTTTGTGTTATGAATGCAAATAATATGATACACATAATTAATTCCATCATATTTGATACTTTAAAATTAATTAAAATCCAATTGTTTTGCAATTTAAAATTGTGAGTCCAATTTTTTTTATACTTACAAAATGACCCTACATTTTATTATATAATGACCCTAATTTTTATATAATAGTTAAATTATCCCATAACTTTTTTTAAAAAATAATTAAATGACCCCAATATGTCCAAAAACTTATCCAAACGTGAGTGTACTATGTCCAAATGGGTCCAAAATTCATAATAATTTAGGTGTAAGTCTATATCAATTGATGTAAAAAAAAAAAATAGGGTGGGTACAGTAAAATTTAATGAAAAAATATATCATTGTGCCCCTGGACCATGACTGGCTCCGCCAATGCAGGCATGATTGCCTTTTTTTCCCTCCAATCTGTGAATGATAGCTACCTGAAGGACAAAATACCAACAAAGCCAACCCTCCGTGCACCGCCGGTCAGGCAGGGCGGTGACTTGGGACTGTGGCAGCTAGCGTAGTGAGAGTAATTAATGCCGCAAATGCCCACATCACCTAAGTCGGGGCATGGCCCAAACGAGTATGTTTGGACTTAAGTGGGATAAATTATAATGTCACAATCAGACATCGACTAGTGACTTAAATATAGAGTGATACATAAATGTGAGTTGTGAATTTTTATTATACAACATGTATTATAGTTGTATGGGCATAGTATAAAACATAAAATATTATACAATGTGGGTCTGGAATATTACAAGTATGATGACTCAATCCCACACCGACTAATAAAATTGATGAGCAATGGTACAAAAGTTCGAGTTTTGAATTTTTATTGTACAATTCGTTTTAATGCCACAGACATAATCTAAAACAAACAATATTGCACATGGCCGGTATACAGCATTACAGTTATAGCCTCTACAATTTTCATTTCAAATTTTCAATCTATTTAAAAAGTACACCATACGGCATACTCTAGATATCAAGAATAAATAATACGCCGTCCTTTAATAAGTCAAGCATAGGAGGCGCCACGTCTCAAGGTAACCTGAGAGTGCTCACCTGCAACCGGAATAAATACAATATCGTACAATCATTTATTTTATTTACGATAACTACGCCGCAACTCACACTCGTCTTGTATTTCATTTCATTTTACATGGCTTACTTCTACGCTTCCTCTCATATATTTTTGTACTTTTTTATTGAACGGTCTTGAATGGTTTAGTCCGTCTATACGCACTCCGATTAATTTTTTTTTTCTAGTTCGTAAGGCGAGTTATTCATGCCGAAATTGAGTATTCGGTAGCTATAAATCTCTCATGATAGGGTCACAAAAAATTATCAAGATTCAAACACAAATAACTATATTATCATTGGGATATACTTCGAGCTTAAGAAAATAGTGGGTGTGTAATACTCCATACAATGAATGTTTCTCATAAAATAAACAAAACTTATCGGAAGGATTTTTTTTGAGCAAACTTCACTTTATTCCCTTATGATATGTCTAAATTCAATTTACCTCAATAACATTTAAAAACCTCCACATAACCTTCACGTTGTTTTTTAGTCCACAAATCGCCTGAGGGTTATGTGAAAGTTTTAAAGTGCATTTGGGAGTATAAAAAGGTGTAAAATAAAGTCTGTCCATTTTATTTTTTTTGGGAAAATGCTATGCATAGAATTTTTATCAAAAAATGATTTTACTAAATGAGTTGACAACTCTAGATCATTCTTGGACCCACCAAATACTGATCAAAATATTTTTGATTAGATATGAAGGTATCAACTCATTTGGTAAAAATATTTTTTGATAAAAATTTTGGTAAGCATAGCATTACTCTTCTTTTTACGGCAAAACTTCACCTATAAGGATATCATGCCACAAGTCATTTTCTTGATGTGACAAGTGTCAAATTCTACGAAATTTCTCCTAAAAACTTTTTTTTTTTCTTTCAGAAGGTTCCAAAAAATATATATATCAATCAAACGCGCAAAAGAAGCAGGTTGCAGTTAATACGCGGTTTGGCCACCACCCCTTTCTGTCCTAAGATATTATAATCACCACCTCCCACCACTATCCCTGAACATCTCTCTCTATAAATATCCACCACAATCTTACTATTTTCATCATCCAAACATGAATCCATTTCCTCAAACTTCAAGGCAATAGCATCAACTACCCTTTTTTCACCATTTCTTCCTCTCTCTCTCTCTCTCTCTCTCTCCTCCAACCACTCCAAAAATCAAGTTCAAACACCAAAAAAAAGAGCTCATTCTGCAACAATTTCTGTAACAAGAAGAAACTGTTTTTATCAATCAAATACCACTCCAATTTTTCAAACTTCCATGTCAATCGCATCAACTTCCCTTTGTTCTCCATTTCTTCCTCTCTCTCCTCCCCCAAAAACTGGGTTCAAACACCCAAAAAGAGTTGCTTCTGCAACAATTTCTGCATCAAGAAGAGAAACCCATGAGCACAATAATGGAGGCAGGATGGTTGATGAGAACCTGATCATTCTCAGGAAGAGAATCCATGAAATGAAGATGATAGAAAGGAACTATGAGCCACCTTCGGACTGGATGGATTGGGAGAAGCGTTATTATGTGAGATATGATTCGATTATCTGTGAAGCCATGGGGTTTCTACAATCACAGTTGATGAACACAAGGCCAAGCTTGGCTTTGGGGATGATAGCAGTGATTGCATTGAGTTTGCCCACATCCATGGCTGTGGTTATGGTTTATTTGGCGGAGATTATGAATTGAATTATTACGTGACATTATTAATGTAATATTACCGTTATATTAAATATTTACTACCTATCTACCCCTTCGAATCTTGTACTTTTTTCTATTTCTTTGTTTTGATGTTTGGGTAGAAGTTTCTTTTAGAGGAATCACAATATTCTTTTTTTTTTTTTGGGTATCAAGTAGGGCGGTTAAACAAGCCAAATTTGAACATTTTTTTAGGCTCGTTTATGTGTAAATAGTTAAACGAGTCAGCTCGTTTATGTGTAAATTAGGCTTGAATTAGGCTCGAATTCAGCTCGATTATCACCCATAGTCTCAAGGAATCATAGTATATGAAAAAATCTAAGGAAAAATTATACTTAGATCCCTTAAACTATGTCCCTTATTCATACTAGCGGTAACCCGAAAGTACAGTACAATGTGAATGGTTTTGAGAGAGATGTTGATAGCTGTTGGATGAGTCTATTTGAAACTGTTGGATGAACTTATTGAAGCATGACTTGTTTTATATTATAAATTGCCCCCCTAAAGATATTATTTACTTTCTTACTTGCGCTTTGAGCTATTGGTTTAAGTTTCATGTTGCCTCAATCAGTGATTGCTATCAAACTTTTAATGCAAATCAAGGAGAAAGTTGAACACATCTTCTAACATTGTGAGATCACATTTTTGTCCTGATTTGCTAAGTAAAAAATTGGACAACAATCATAGATTGGGCTATCGAAAAACTTAAATAAATAATTTATGGTGTAATGTTAGAAAATAAAATAGTTTATGTGACAATGTGAAACGCGAGACATAGTTTAAGGGACCTAAGTATAGTTTTAACTGGGTGGGCATCTTGTCATAACTGTGGTGGGTGGGCACCTTAATTGATAGTTTTACTTAATTTTTTACAATCTAAAAAATAACTTGATACATTTATGTTTATCTCAATAGAGACCAATAGTACCCCTCCTGAGGTGGTTGTCATAATCTCACCTTTTTATTTTTTGTAATTTTATGGTATAAAAAAAATAAAATAAAATTTGGTACCATATCATAAAGTCCTATTTATAACGATAAAGTTACAACTTTTAAATATAAAATAATAATTACTTAAGAAAATTCATGATCGATCATCAAATACTATGATCGATCATGGATTTTCTCAAATAGCTGTAACTTTTACTTTACGAATTGTAATTTGACATTTAAAAGTTATAAGTTAACTTTTAAAAGTTGTAAGTTTTA
Source organism: Ilex aquifolium (assembly GCA_951799425.1). Lineage (NCBI taxonomy): Eukaryota > Viridiplantae > Streptophyta > Magnoliopsida > Aquifoliales > Aquifoliaceae > Ilex > Ilex aquifolium. The sequence goes on along the minus strand of OX637397.1, from coordinate 38,690,238 downwards.
CGATCAATTACAACATTTTAGGGTCAATCACGCCCTTTGCAAATTATAAATTAAACTTCAAAATATTATAATTTTATTTTAAAAAATTATAAATTTTAGTACAGTATCAAAGGCGGGGGTATCATAGCCTTTCCCTTTTATTTTTTTGAGTTAGAGTCATAAAATCACGTCAGTAACTCTAGAGAACCTCTAAACACGTTGTGAATCCAAAACCCAAAGCAAGACTTGCTTTGTAGAGAGGAACAGCCCAAGTAGTCATTCTTGGGCTTGGGTACCCACATGAGCTAAAAGAGTAATACTCATGACGCTCTGCTGATGAACATGGTTATGTCACGTTGTCACTCTTTTTAGGAGACTCAGGAGGCATGAAGATTGAAGAACTACAAAGAATGGGTATGAAGATTGTCGTGTGTTGCTGTGTTATATGAATCAGCAGAACAAGAAGAGATTGATATGTGCCGAGAGAGCAAAGGGTTGTGTTTGTTTAATAGGAGAGTTTATACGCGTTCACTTTCAATGTAATTTCACTATAATTTCGTCACTTGATTGTTTTACGATAGTTTTGGTCGTGAAGTGATATGAAAAGGCGGTTTGATGATTCCATCCATGTTTTTGTTACCATTTTTGTTTTGTTTTAATCCCTCTTCAATATTTTAATTTTTAATTTAAAACAAAGAAAAAACCCAAATTTACGTTGTTTTATTTTTGGTTCCAGGACCCCAAAACACCCAAAGAAAAAAAGACAATCTTTTTGCCGCGTGGGATTGATTTATTTGGAATTGTAGGGATGTCGATTAAGTAGAGTCGTATCATTTTGGATTGTATTATTTTAGTATAATGTCTTGTTGGTGCTAATACAGAAAAATTAATTCTAAAATAATTCAGGTAATACCTTATCAAGAATTTTAAAATAAAAAGTCACATTTTTTTTTGTGTGAATTTCATATTTCAATGAACTGATAGACTATGAAACCTGATAGAACTGTGTCGAGTCATAATAGCACCACCACAGTATTAAAAAAAATGTTAATAACATATCGAAGTTAATAAAAAATGGTTAATTTTGATTTGAGTAATTTGCAATCATTGATTATAAAAAATAATAAAAAAAAAATTGTATGTACTAAAAATGTTATTTGATGAAAAGTAGATGGACGAATCTCACTTTGTACTCCGAAAGATGTTTTGATTCTTAATTTGTTTCTACCTTCAAACATTAAAAATCTCAATTTGTACCTTCAATGCTATGAATTGATAGCAATGTGGACCTGACCCAGACTGCTATTCAGTTTTCCATCATAAATTTGAATCACGTGAGTTGTGAGTGCTTTAGAAATGAGGATGAGGTATATCTATCGCTGCAAATTTTCGTCTGTGATTAATTTGACACCGTTTTGTGTATCAAAAATAAGGTATCCTCAATTAGATATATATAAAACCAAATCATGTGCAACTCACAGAAGACGCCAATAGTCTGTAAATTTATACATAAACTCATACCCGAAGCACTTGTAATTCACGTGCTTCAATTTATGATAACAAATTGAACGATAGTCTAGACGAGGTTTATATTGCTACCAATTCATACCATTGAGGGTGTAAATTGAGATTTTTAATGTTTAAGGGTACTAATTGAGAATGAAAGCATCCTTCGGAGTGTAAATTAAATTAGTCCAAGGTAAAAATACAATTCCAAACAATTACTTGTAAAAAATTGAGCAATTTGTAGAAAGGGGAATTCTCCTTTTTAAGTTCTTCAATCATCTTGCAGACAGAGATGATTTTCTTCCCATTGTGGCCCAAGCTTGGAATACCAATACACAGGGCACTAAACAATTCAAACAGACTGAACCTGATCAAAACCATCTACAAAGCAAAAAGAAAGGGGTAAGGGTCTCTGTTGATATCCTTTGTACCTATCAGATCTCATCTTTTGCATTCAATTCAAAGCATCTCAGTGGTCTCTATAACTGATTATGTTCACACCCAAATCATTTGGCTAACTAAGTCCCACGATGTGTGGTCTTTCGAGCTCGCATTCTTCAACTACGCATGGCATTGCAGTCCTTCAAGAAAGGATCCGACACCATCCGTAAATATTTCCATCGACCAAAGAAGATTTCTCATCAGCTTGCCATTACCGAGCAACCCATTTATGATGATCATCTCATTCTCTACATTCTTGAAGGTTTATCCTCTGAACAGAAAAAAAAGATTGGTTTTTGATATTGTCGGAGACAAGTATTAAAATCAATCTTTTTTTCTGTTCAAAACTTTGTCTCCGATAATAATTGTTGGTTTGAATTTCATACTACTTTTCGTTGCTTTAAGAATATCAAAATGGGGAAGGTTTTACTCTATCAACTACAAATTTCTCTAATTGCAAATAAAGTTGCCCCACAGTCATCATCTTTGTAGTCTGCCAAAAAGGAAAAAGTTATGATCTTCCTTTTCCTACTCCATCTACTCCAGTGCCAAGTCCCTTAGGCATTATTTATTCTGATGCTTAGGGTCCAACCCCAATAACTCTTTTTAATGGCGATAGATATTATGTTCATTTCATAGATGCATTTAACACATTTTTGTTGTATATCCCATTTACAATAAAAAAAATGATGTGGTGCATGCGACTATCACTTGTCCTAACCTTTCTTATTCGGTAAATAAATTGTATCAATACATGCGACAAATTATACTTAGAGTAACTCCAATGGACTCTTTAAAAGTCCCTTGTTAGTTATTTTAAAGAGTCCCTTCTTAAATTGTTTCCAACAGTCTAACTATCTCACTAGTTATTTTCCATAACCTCATTTCCCTAGCTATTTTTGGCAAGGCAAAGGAATCTCGGTATTTGGTTTTTGCGCTAATTTTTTCACTCCACAACACCCCAATTTCCTCGGTTGTCTTCACTCATCATCTTCATCAACCACACAGCGACTTCATCGTCCACTGAAGGTATGCTCTCTCTCTCTCTCTCTCTCTCTCTCTCTCTCTCTCTCTCTCTCATCGTCTTCATCAACCACATAGAGACTTCACACAGAGGTTATACCATAGAAATCCTATATACATACCACATCTCTCTCTCCCTCGGTTCTCACTGAAAATCCCCCAAAAAACCCACCAAAACCCCCAAAAAATCTCACCAAAAAACCCACGAAAAAACCCAAAAATCCCACCGAAAAACCAACGAAATCCCACCCAAAAATCAATTGAAACACCACCTATCTCTCTCTCTTTGCCTCGCTCTGTTCACTCGGTTCGGGTTGGGGTGGAGAGAAGATAACTGATGAAAAATGAACTGAAATCAGACATTAATTTTTATTCTATGCTTCTTCATTTTTTTTTTCTGTTAAGCATGTTTTTTGCATATTATGTTTGTTGTTTTTTGTCCAGTTTATCCCCCTTTTCTGTTGTTTTTTTTGTTCAAGTTTGGCATTTTGGATTGTTAAATATTTGTGGCAAATAACCGTTATCAATATAACCGTTAAAAAATTCAAATTTTAAAATTTTAATGACATGACCGTTGTAAATATGACCATTATTAATGAAAATCTAAATTTTGAAATTTTGACGACGTGGCGTGACACGTTATCATGTGATGTCATCAATTTGGCGATGACGTGGTATGCTGCATAGTATTTTAAATTTTAATTATTAATATTTAGTTAAAATAGTTAGTTAAAATATAGAATATTGTTGAAATAAATTAATAGGAGTTACACATTAAAATAAATAGTGTAATAAAAAAAATATATTTTAACTAACTATTTTAACTACTATCATTAGAGTTGCTCTTATTCATTGAATTGCCGTCAAACAAATCATTTGATATCTTGAGTCCACCTTAATGGATCAGACGACATCCATCCTCCACAATTTTTACTCTTTTTTTTATGTAGATTAGGCTAGGTGTCTTGGTGACAGAAAATCAACCAACGGCTATGCAATTTTTGTTTGTCCAACCTTGTATTATGGTTTTTTCACAAACTAAAAGCAGTTGCCCACTTTGATTGTGATCTCTTCTTGCGAAAATTAATATTCCACGGTCGCGTCGGGGCATCCTATGGTGTGTCAACGTCAACACATTTCTCACAACAAACCCAATGTTCCACAGCCGTATCAAACACGTTGAGATTTGCATTCCTTCCATTTTGTCCACGATAATGTGGTAAAACACAATCTACAAGTACAATTATTTGTCCACCAAACATTACCTCACCAGCATGTTGAAATGTATAAGACAATCACACACTTACAAAAAATATAATAAAAAAATTTATTGAAAATAGAAAGAACTTTTTCTAACATATAATATATATAAACTTTCATATATAACAAATAATATAAAAAACTATCTCACTGCATAATACAATAATAAAAATAATAAAAATTCCCCTCTTCCGTTACTTAAATAATTAAAATATCATAATTACTTTGTCCTCTACTATTAACAAATTGATGATCCACTAATACAAAAAAAAACTAAATGCATAAAAACATGAAAAATAATATTTATTATTATTTTTCAACATAACATCATCACCCAGCCACTTTTGTAGCTACCTATTATCACACCTTTTTATGTTTAGTTCAAAGCATCAAAACGGTCTATATAATACAGTGTGTAAGAAACATTAATTAGCGTTAAATAAAAACACAATTTCTTAATGGACTCTATCCCATAAACAGACAGTAAGTTAAAAAATTAGATCAAATTTTTAAATCTTGTTAAGACATATACATACATGTATATATATATATATCCACTCAAGCTACCCACAAGATAAACAATATCAGTTTTCTCTATACAAGATATTTCTCGAAAGATAAAATTTGTATTGAAAAGAAACTATACATGAGCAAACAAAAAAACAACTAATGTTGTCTATCAAAATAGAGAAGAAAGGCTAAAATTCAGAGGAAAGCACAACGGATAGTCAGTACTTCCCCAAGAATTCAAGTTCTAAGATTATACAAAAATAGTCTTCAAAAGAAATCATGCAACGCAGCTGAGAAAGATCCCATAGATGCAACATCCTAAGATTCTGGTTGGAATAGTTGAATTTAGTAGACATAAGTCTGCCCTTGATTGCTTGTTTGATGACTTGAATAAAGAGTTGTGGTCCCTGAATTGGTTAGAAAAAAACTCGGAATTCCTCTCCGTCCATATATTATGATAAACCGTAGAAGCAAGAGTAAGCTTAAGGAGGACAGAAAGCAAAGAATACGAGATATTTCTTAAAAGTACGAAGCCATAGAAAATTTGATAATTAATGATTCCAATGTTATTTGCCCTCTTTCTATGTAGTTGCCGCCAAAACACTACGTCATATCTCAACCAATATATAAACACTAGAGAGAAAAGTTCTCTTCATCCAAATGCCATGTAGCTCAACCAGTGATATCAGAGTCGTGTATCATTCATGCAGTGGCCTAATCAAAGACTACACTTCTTCTGAAAGACATCTTCAGCAATTTCTGCAGACCTGCAGCTAAATACATAGAAAGGAATAGGATTAATGTCAACTATATATTTATATAGCATGCAAACATGAAATTTATGAGAGAATATATACATTTCCAGCATGAAGCATCCACAAGTTTGAAAGTTCAAACACCACTTACAAAATTAGGATTTCAAATTCTAAGCATCAATTCAACTCACACTCAAAAAGAGAACTTAGGAGAGGAGATGAATAAAAGGATGAGAAAGAAAGCACTAACTGATAGTTCTTTTGGATCCTATCACTCTCTCTCTATCACTAACCAAGAGAAGTAGGTAAGTTAAGAGAATGATTGAACTACAAAAACTCAGTACGACTCAATAGCAAATGAAAGTGAAACTGATGATCTGTAAACCTTCAACCAATATAGAAATTAATGACGAGAGAATATAATATAATTCAAGAAGGGTACATCATTTCCATCATAAAGTGTATTTAGTAAGCACACATTTAGCATCGATAGGAACCTTAGGATATTTCTTTGCTCTTTTTTTTTTTTTTTGGTGGGCAGAAACTTTTACTTCCAGTTATTTCTGCAAAAAACAATATAAGAAACATACAGGTTAAACAAACACACACACATACACACACACACACACACACATATATATATATATATACACACACAGAGAGAAGAGTTGTAGATATGCAATATTGTGTGTATGTCATAGGCAAGTAATAAGAGGGGGCAGTGTAGCAAAAAGGAGCTCCCTTCAGTCCAAGACGTGACAACAATAACTGAAAACAGCTCCTGCTTCATTGGATCAAAAACGCATCTTGTTTCTCCAAACTGTTTGATGAGTTCTTGGACCAACGACTCAGCAGCTGGTTATCAGCCTTCAAACTGTCTCGGACTGGACTGAAGAGAGCTCCTTCTACCATAACCCTAACACATCATGCTCCCAAGGAAAAAACCCTCAAGAAGGACACTAAACTCACACACCCGCAATATGTGTGATTGTGATTGTGATTGTGTGTGTGTGTGTGTGTGTGTGTGAGAAAAAGAGAAAGGCTTGGAAATGGTATTGGTACGAGGAGGGGGGAGAGAGTATGTATATATGAAGTTGCAGATGGGACATGGAAATCTATGGCGGAGTGAGATGTAGATTTGGTGGAGACCCATCAAACAGTTCATTTTGGAGAATTATATGTCAAGCTTTGACCAATGAAATTTTGACAACTCTCAAACTTTCCTGTGCTCTGCTCACACATCCAATCATACAGCTGTATGGTCATCTTTAAATATTAAAGTCCGTACCGTTAAGGAAAGTTTTGCCACTCCTGTGGGTCTGCCCAGTTTGAATCCGAATTAGTCGGAATTCGTGGCTACTAGACACCAAATAATTTACACCAAAAAAAAAAAACACACTTAGGCAAGAAATCATACTAGTCCGAAACTGTAAATTTATATTTTAAAATTTGACATAATTTATTAATTTAATAATATAATTTTATTATAATTATTAAATTAATACTAAATTTTAATATTTATTAGAGCCACAACTAATCCAAAAAATACATGTATCAGCTCCTAATAATGGGAAGGGTTTGAGGTTTGGATGTATTGTTGGGTTTTTTTTTTGTTTTTTTTCACAAGTTGTTTAAGTTTGTGCCAATTACTTTCTCAAGTGAGTGGCTGGTCTTAGGAGGTATGAGAAATATCGAATTTAAGATCTCTTATTTACAAGAGGACAAACTTTATTAATAGACCAACCCTAAGAGCAACTCCAAAGGGAGTTGCTATTTTGGGGTGCCAAATCATTTATTTGCAACCTTGAACAGTGTTTTGGCACCTCTAAATTATAAATCTGCTCCAATGACAGGTGCTAAAATAAGGTGTCATTTTCATATTTTTACTCATCAATCTATATGAATCGTTGGATCTATATTCATCTAACGGATCTATATTCATCAATTCATTTGCAACCTCTCCCTTTCTCTTTCCAGAGTTGTCAAAAATGTCACCCTAAGACCCTTGATGTCATTTTTCAACCCCATATGCCACCCCATTTGAAATGAAATTTTTTGAATTTGGAGTGCCATATGGGCTATGCCACCCCCTTGGAGTTGCTCTAAGGATTGTATTATTGGCTCTTTCTTGCGCTTACAAGGTTATAAGCAACGTGGTATCATTGGACAGCCTCCTTGCATCAGCTTATGCATGACAGAAAGCAACGTGGTAGCAAAACAAAACTTGTATGCTCATTATGTCTCGTTCATATCTATAGAAAAACATTGAGTTATAATCATATTTGATACATACACAGAAACCAATCTCATTCGGAGACATATATTTAGATTATCTAGCTTAGATTTCATAAGCAATTTCCATTTTTCTTCAATTTTTTTTGTGGTTATGGTAGCTACATGAATCATATTCGTCAGCCGACCCCAAACCAGGGCCGATCCTATGCATAGGTGACTAAGGCTGCCGCCTAGGACCACAAATGGACATAAAAAATTAAGTAACCTAATTTTTTTTTGATCCCTTAAAAAAATTTAGGCCCTTAATTTTAACTAAACAATTTTAAGTATGATTTTTGGTGATCTTATAAGAAATCAACACAAAATTAATATGTTCAACTATAGAATTGGTACATTCGAGGGATAAAATGGGTGGACCTATTGAACAAGGAAAATATACGTGGTACAAACCCAACTATACATAGTTATAAATGGGGTGGATATGTGTTGCACAAATTCTATTATGACATTATTGAATGATGCCCTCATATTACCTTTGTTTGCAAAGTCATTATCTCTCCACACAATTTTTGGTGCATTACAATTAAAATCAATTGATTAATAAACTATCTATTATCCAATTTTAAAAAAATTGTAGTTTTTTTCTAGCTTAAATTCGAGACTTTTTTATATGGGTTGGATTTTTTGTTTAATTATTTTTCAGCTCACACAAAATGACTAGAAAATGTAAGGCGTATGAGTAATTTACTATTCAAAATTCTTACTATAACATTCCTTTTTTGAAAAATAATTTTGATTTAATAATAAATTTTATTTCTTTTACTTTACTTGTTAACTGATAACAACCCTAGTTATATTTTGATTTTCAAATTTAACCTCAACTAATGAACTTTTTATGCACAAAACTAGAATGCAAAAGATGAACTTGTATTTTTATATCTCAAAAAATAAAAAATATAAATTCTAAATAAATAGGTATTAATTTCTAATAATTATTTAGTCGTATCTATATTATTATACTATAAAATATAGAAGGGTCTAATCTCTCCATTTATGTCGGGCCGCCCCAAACGATAGAGGAAACAAAAATAATCATGTGATGTCCTTATCATTTAATTTTGTCTAAAATATTTTGTTGCTGATTATTAGAATAAGATTGAAGATTTCCAACCCTTAATCAGCCTGTTATTTGATATCTTAGTTTAGAAAGTGACTTTGAGACACTCTAGGATGTGGTTTTACATGATATCAAAGCACAAAATTTAAAGTTTGAATCTAACCACCAATTTGGAAATTAAAAGATATTGTAAGCTCAAAATCTAACACGCACCTAATATAATTATTCAAATTACAATTTCTCTAACAATTATGTTTTGAATTGTTTAAGCGTAGTTTAAAAAATGAAAAATAAGTCAAATCAATGAACCAATGTTGTCGGTGTAAAACCCATGTCACAAAGGTTCAGGCCCAATAATTTTTCACAATTGCAGACAATATTCTTATCATGATCATGTGCCAAGGATGATGGTTCCTCTGGCAGTTCGTTTTGTTCCCTGCCCCAACCAAACTGGTTCCTATCCAACCATTTCGTTACCAGCAATAGGGCAATACTCTTAAACTTGCCACAAAAAGGACAAAAAAATAATAATTAAGAGGTTCTATATGTACTTGTTTATGGTGAATCGGTGATGAAGTACTGGCAAAATGGTCCTTCATTGCAGAAGTGTGGAAGCTTTGGCTTCTAAGGTCATTCATGGTTTAGATGACTCTTGAGTCTCTGTGGCACATCACCCAACTCAAAGTTCCAGGTTGTAGGGCACTTCATCTAAAGAATCAAACAGAGAGAGTCATCGATCACTCAGGTGCTTTGTGTTGTCATTTCATCTGTCAGACCATTTTTGGCATTAATTGTTGGACCAAATCAAATTTTTAAATATAAAAATTGAGTTTTTGGTCGAATTTGAGCCTAAATTAAAGTGGGACCCAATTATTATTTTGAATAAAATTTGGTGGGTTCATATTCTACTCCGTGGGGAGAATAATGTAGTATATTCATTTGCTCAAATCGAGTAAGAAATGAATGAGAAAATAGGTTCCAAAATGACCCTCTTGAAATGTAGAAATAAAAGAAAGTGCAATATGGGATTTGACACCAATCCCACATTGGTTGAGGAAGAGATCCAACATGGGCATATATAAGCCAAGTTTGCTTCATGGGTTGGGCCCCAAGGGGTACCACAGTTTTATGAGCGGAGCGAGCACCTACATGCCTTCGGTTCGACCACACACGCGCGCGCGCCGCACGGCTGGGCCCGGGTGTGGTTGTGGTTGTATCTGTTCATGGTGAACAGTTATTCAAGGTGTCTACTGGCTATTCGGTTTTAGTCTTTTAGTGTAGTGACTGTCCGGAAAGACACCAAAGTTTCTATAAATACCCAGGATCATTATCATTTTGAATAAACGAATTCAACAGTCCATTAAAGCATTTAGACAGTCTGCATATCGGTATTAAGGCAGTGCATTTGGAGAGTACACAACACAAGTTTGGTTCGCTGGACAGATAGATTGGAGTGCTACTTCTATCTGTGTAAAGATCATTGTATCCTGGAAGGCAGGCGCTCGAGATTCCATAAGCACCGTGTGTGGGGGAGAAATCTGTCTTAAGGACATAGTGTCAAACACTAGCCTTGATCTACCTAAAGTTCAATAACAGTTCCTGTTTTGCAATCGGGTTAGTTTTTTATATACAAACAGTTACGTGTAACTGTTTGCTGTTTCTGTTTCGTTAGACTGCTGTAACTGTTTCGTTAAAACTATATTCTGTGTAACTGTTTCGCATTTGATTGTTATTGTTTTGTTATACATTACATGTTTAATATCAGAAGTTACAATAAGTGATTTTACTATATTTGAAATACCATACAACCAACAATCTTAAGACAGAATTCTCGTTAGTTTAATTATTTGTTGAGTTTCTGATACATGTTTTAGTATTCTAAAAATATTGCAAATTGTTAAAAACTTGTTTTTACAATCTGTGATAGTTTGAAGAGGTTTGGAAATTTTTTTGAAAAATTTGTATGTTCTGTTTATGTGTTTAATTCAAACAGTTACACCAAACTGTTACAGTTACACCAAACTGTGACGTTATTTCTGTGCATGATTAAACAGTTACATCAAACAGTGACTTTGTTTCTGTGTATGTTTTAAACAGTTACATCAAACAGTGACTTTGTTTCTGTGTATGTTTTAAACAGTTACACCAAACAGAAACGTTAAACCAGTAACTACAAAACAGTGACATTAAACAGTTACATAGACTGTCTCTGTTTTAATAGCTTACTGTTTTCCTATTTTTGAATAGTTTGTAATATGTGTTTATCAGAAATGGATGCAAAATGATAATAATGTTCCTGCTACTACAAATCATGTTGTGCCTGTGGTGCCTATTTCTGTTCCAACTCATGTGTCTCATGGGGAGAAACCCGAAAAGTTCAATGGGAACGATTTCAAGAGATGGCAACAGAAAATGCTATTCTATCTCACTACGTTGAATCTTGCAAAGGTTCTTCGTGAGGATGCTCCTGTTTGTAGTGAGAATGAGACCGAACGCCAAGTTGTTGCTACGATAGATGCATGGAAGCATTCTAATTTTCTGTGCAAAAACTATATCCTCAATGGATTGGATAACACATTATATAATGTGTATAGTCCAATCAAGACGGCTAGAGAGCTGTGGGAATCCTTGGATAGGAAATACAAGACGGAGGATGCCGGAATGAAGAAATTCGTTGTGGGCAGATTCCTTGACTATAAAATTGTGGATTTCAAGACTATCATAAGTCAAGTTCAAGATCTTCAAGTGATCCTACATAAGATTCATGCCGAAGGGATGGTGCTTAGTGAATCTTTCTAAGTGGCTGCAATTATTGAGAAATTACCGCCAAATTGGAAGGACTTCAAAAATTATTTGAAGCATAAACGCAAAGAAATGAAACTTGAAGACTTGATCGTGAGATTGAGGATTGAGGAGGACAATAGAGTCTCCGAAAAGAAGGTTGACAATCATTCCATGGAGTCAAAGACACATGTGATTGAAGAGGGACATAAAACCAACAAGAAAATGAAGTATGTTGGCCAACAAGGGGTCAAGGGTGGTGATTCCAAAAGGTTCAAAGGCAACTGCTTTGTGTGCAATAAACCGGGACATCGTGCAAAGGATTGTCGAAGCCGTAAAGCACAAGTGAACCACAAGAGGAAGGCTGCCCAAGCCAATATAACCGAGGTAGAAAAACTGTCTGATAATGTTTCTAACATAAGTTTTTCTGCTGTAGTATCCGAAGTCAACTTGGTGGGAAATACCAAGGAATGGTGGGTGGACACCGGGGCCACTCGACACATATGTTCGGATAAGAAGATGTTCTCTTCATATGAAGCAGTTAATGATGGAGAACAACTATTCATGGGAAATTCATCTACTTCCAAAGTTGAAGGCAAAGGAAAGGTTATATTGAAGATGACTTCCGGAAAAGAACTTACTCTCAATGATGTGTTACATGTTCCAGAAATTCGAAAGAATCTTGTGTCTGGATCGTTGTTGAGTAAGAAAGGTTTTAGGTTGGTTTTTTAATCCAACAAATTTGTACTCACCAAGAGTGGGATTTATGTAGGCAAGAGATATATGAGCGATGAGCTCTTTAAGATGAATGTAATGACAATTGTATCAAAGTTTAATAATAAGAATACATCTTCTGCTTATATGCTTGAGTCTTCCAATGTATGACATGGTAGATTAGGACATGTTAATTTTGATACTATGCGTAAATTAATGAATTTAGAATTGTTGCCTAAATTCAATATTGATGCAAATCATAAATGTGAGACATGTGTTGAATCAAAATTAACAAAAACATTATTTCATACTATTGAAAGAAGCACTGAACCTCTAGAGTTAATACATAGTGATACATGTGATTTGAAATATGTTCAAACTAGAGGTGGAAAAAAGTACTTTGTTACTTTTATTGATGATTGCACAAGATATTGTTATGTATATTTGCTAAGGAGTAAAAATGAAGCATTAAAAAAATTTATGCATTATAAGAATGAGGTTGAGAATCAACTTGGCAAAAAGATTAAGGCAATAAGAAGTGATCGAGGTGGTGAATATGATGCACCTTTCGATAGGTTCTGTCAAGAACATGATATTATTCACCAAACTTCTGCGTCTTATACACCTCAGCAAAATGGGATTGCTGAACGTAAAAATAGAACATTGAAAGAGATGATGAATGACATGTTGATTAGTTCGGGATTACCCCAGAACTTGTGGGGGGAAGCTTTGCTTTCAGCAAACTATATTTTAAATAAATTACCCCACAAGAAATTAGACAAAACCCCTTATGAATTATGGAAAGGTCGGAGTCCTTCCTACAAATATTTAAAAGTGTGGGGGTGTTTGGCTAAGGTGATGGTTCCTATTCCCAAAAGGATTAAAATAGGACCTAAGACTATTGATTGTATATTTATTGGTTATGCAATAAATAGTAGTGCATATCGTTTCTAATGCATAAATCTGATATTCCTGATATACATGTCAATACAATCATTGAGTCAAGAAATGCATCATTCTTTGAAAATATCTTTCCTAGTAAAAATGCATATGATGGGAGTTCTCTTAAAAGAACTCATGATACTGCGACTAGTAATATAGACCATGAGTCTATAAATGAAGAAAATGAAGAGGCACTAAGACGCAGTAAGAGGGCAAGGACTTCTAAGTCCTATGGTCCAGATTTTCTAACATATTTATTAGAAAATGAGCCTCAAACCTTCAATGAAGCGATGTCCACTCCTGAAGCACCTATGTGGAAAGAAGCTGTAAACAGTGAAATTGAATCCATCATGCAAAATCACACCTGAGAGTTGGTAGATCTTCCTCCAAGAAGTAAATCATGAGGGTGTAAATTGATTTTCAAAAGGAAAATGAAAACTGATGGATCAATTGATAAGTACAAGGCTAGACTGGTAGCTAAAGGTTACAAACAAAAGGAAGGTCTTGATTACTTTGATACATATTCTCCTGTCACGAGAATAACATCTATCCGTATGATCATAGCTATTGCAGCATTGCATAATCTTGAGATACACCAAATGGATGTGAAAACGACTTTCCTAAATGGTGACTTAAATGAGGAAATTTATATGGACCAACCCGAAGGGTTCATTTCTCCGGGACAAGAGAAGAAAGTGTGTAGACTTGTTAAATCACTTTATGGTTTAAAGCAAGCACCAAAACAATGGCATGAGAAATTTGACAAGGTAATGATGTCAAATGGATTCACAATTAATGAATGTGATAAATGTGTCTATGTCAAAAACACAAAAAATGGATATGTCATTGTTTGTCTATATGTGGATGATATGCTTCTTTTAGGTAGTAATAATAATATTATTACAACAACCAAGAAAATGTTGTCCAGTAAATTTGACATGAAGGATTTGGGTGTTGCAGATGTTATACTAGGAATTAAAATTTCTAGAACATCTGGTGGACTTATATTATCTCAATCACATTATATTGAGAAAATACTTGAGAAGTTCGACAAAGATGAAAGCAGCATTGCTAGAACACCAGTTGATATAAATCTTCATTTGTCTAAAAATACTGGTCAAAGCATATCAAAATTGGAATACTCTCGTATCATTGACAGTCTAATGTATGTCATGAACTGCACTAGACCAGATATAGCATACTCAGTTAGTAAATTGAGTAGATATACAAGTAACCCGGGAGTAGACCATTGGAAGACAATTATCAGGGTTCTTAGATACTTAAGACATACCCTGAATTATGGATTGCACTATACAAGATATCCAGCTGTACTTGAAGGGTATAGTGATGCAAACTGGATATCTGATATGAAGGATACAAAATCTACAAGTGGTTATGTTTTTACACTTGGTGGTGCAACTGTATCTTGGAAATCCTCTAAGCAAACGTGTATTGCCAGATCCACAATGGAATCTGAATTTATTGCTTTAGATAAAGCAGGAGAGGAAGCTGAGTGGCTTCGCCAATTTCTAGAGGATATTCCAATATGGCCTAAACCCGTGCCAGCAATTTGTATACATTGTGATAGCCAATCTGCAATTGGTAGGGCACAGAGTGACATGTATAATGGTAAGTCTAGACATATACGTCGTAGACATAATACCGTTAGTCAATTGTTCTCAAATGAGATTATTTCTATTGATTATATAAAATCAAAAGATAACTTAGCGGATCCGCTTACTAAAGGTTTGACGAGGGAGCAAGTAAATTGCATATCGAGGGGAATGGGGCTAAAGCCTATGACATAAGAGTCACCTTAATGGCAACCCAACCTAGTTGACTGGAGATCCCAAGATCTAGGTTCAAAGGGACAACCGAATTATGCGTGATTCAAAAGAAGCACTAAGGAGATAATCTATTCTACCTATTCCTATGATAACCTAGTGCTGCCTACAGAGTTTATTAGGGTAAGCTATGCTTTTAATGACTTCTATACCTTGGGAAATTCAAGTGGGATATTGCAGGATATTCTTAATAGCAGTCACCTATATGGGTGTGAAGGGGCCGCTTCTATGAGAATTTGTAAAGGCTGAATTCTCTAAAGCACTCATGAAAACCAGGAGTTGTTCAGGACCAAAATGAACACAATCATGAGAACCAATTGTGTTAGGAAAGAGACTGTGTGAAGTCTATTCGATCTGATTTATCAAACAGCTGAATAGTTCAAGACATCATGTTCACTATTTAGCCGGTAAATTCGATGGGCTTTCACTAGGGAAGGTTCAAGGTCAAAAGCTACCTATCTCGATGCACGATCTTTCCAAAGATGTACTCTCTATAGTGTGTCAGCATTATCATTTGCATACTAACAAGTAATTTTCCATTCATGTGGGGGATTATTGGACCAAATCAGATTTTTAAGTATAAAAACTGAGTTTTTGGTCGACTTTGAGCCTAAATTAAAGTGGGACCCAATTATTATTTTGAATAAAATTTGGTGGGTTCATATTCTACTCCGTGAGGAGAATAATGTAGTATATTTATTTGCTCAAATCGAGTAAGAAATGAATGAGAAAATAGGCTCCAAAGTGACTCTCTTGAAATGTGGAAATAAAGGAAAGTGCAATGTGGGATTTGACACCAATCCCACATTGGTTGAGGAAGAGATCCAACATGGGCATATATATGTCAAGTTTGCTCCATGGGTTGGGCCCCAAGGGGTACCACAGTTTTATGAGCGGAGCGAGCACCTACATGCCTTCGGTTTGACCACACACGCGCGTGCACCGCCCGCCCGCCCGCCACGACCACGACCCGACCCGGCCGGGCCCGGGTATGGGTGTGGTTTAGACCAAACCCTATCTTTTTGGAGAAAATTCATTTAAATAAATGGGCAACCCGAAATTAATTTTGGGTATCCGTGGATCATATTGGTTCGGATTAATTCCGAAATTGGATTGTATCTTGTGTCTGTTCATGGTGAACAGTTATTGTTCGGTTTTAGTCTTCCAAGGTTGCGTCTTTTAGTGTAGTGACTGTCCGGAAAGACACCAAAGTGTCTATAAATACCCAGGATCCTTACCATTTTGAATAAACGAATTCAACAGTCCATTAAAGCATTTAGACAGTCTGCATATCGGCATTAAGGCAGTGCATTTGGAGAGTACACAACACAATTTTGGTTCGCTGGATAGATAGATTGGAGTGCTACTTCTATCTGTGTAAAGATCATTGTATCTTGGGAGGCAGGCGCTCGAGATTCCATAAGCACCGTGTGTGGGGGCGAAATCTGTCTTAAGGACATAGTGTCAAACACTAGCCTTGATCTACCTAAAGTTCAATAACAGTTCCTGTTCTGCAATCGAGTTAGTTTTTTATATACAAACAGTTACGTGTAACTGTTTGCTGTTTCTGTTTCGTTAGACTGCTGTAACTGTTTCGTTAAAACTATATTCTGTGTAACTGTTTCGCATTTGATTGTTATTGTTTTGTTATACATTACATGTTTAATATCAGAAGTTACAATAAGTGATTTTACTATATTTGAAATACCATACAACCAACACTAACTTGTTTGCCATTGTTCAATTTTTTTTCCACAGATTGAGACCTCTTACTTGTGGGATAGTACGACAAGTCGTATTCAAGTGTTGGGTGTAAGTTCGATTCTCTATCGATTATGTGAGTCTTAGATTTAATTATTACATGGGTTGAAAGGATGGTACGTGCGATACTTATCCTAATGATAATTACCTCCCATAAAAAGTTACAGTTAGTTTTGAAGAAGATAATTCCTTTAAGGTGTGTTTAGCTTGATGAATAAACCAAGATAATAAAAATTGGATTAGATAAAAAAATGTAGAGGCACATTTATCCTTGGTTTGACAAGTCATATGGAGGCTGAACAATCGTTAGTTTTGAAAAAATCGAGCGTAGGTTTTGGGCTTAGTCTGAAGTGGATAAACTAAACCCACCAAAACTTTGGAATTAAGAATCAGCGACAGTATATGTATTGCATTACCTAAACACCCTTGTAAAGCATGTGGTAGGGTTTCTTTATCACCTCTTCACTCCATTTCATTGGTCCCCCATCTTGGAACGACGCCAAACTAGTCTCCATTGGCAAGGTACTCTCTCTCTCTCAATCTCTCAATGTATATCGCAAATAGTGTATCGTTGTCTCTATATCTCTCGTCAGTGTATCAATTTGTGTCTCTATTGTGGGTTCATAACTCTCTCACTCTCTCTCTTTCTCTAGCTTTATATGGGTGTATCTTCGTTATTTTTGTTACAGTTGTTTTGTGCTTCCCTCCTCCCCAACATGACTTTCTCACAACTGTCGCTTTCTCTGTCTGTCTCTTTCTCTCTCTCCGTATACCTCCTCTCTACCTCTCTGTGTATATTGTTCTACCCAGCACAAAAATAAAGTAATAAATGTATGAATACAAACACACAAAAGAGAGTAACACACACACATTTATAATTGATAGAGTTGTATACTAAAAGTTTATTTTTTGTAGTGAAATTCATTTTATTAATTAATAGAAGTTTGTTCTTTCCATTTTATTGAAAATCTATGCGGACAAAATTTTTGTATTATATTTGATATATAGTATGTATGTGTGTCTTATATTTTACATTACAGATAATCTGGTGCGTAGAGTTCGGCTTATGCACAGAGGTTCAGATTATCGGATCCTTGTATAATATAAATATATGTTCACTATTCTAGATGAAATTAAACACACCATCAGTATGATTATAGTATAATATTCTGGCATAGTCTGTCTTGACTGTAGGATACTGTTTGATGTCTCAGATTATTGCGTTAGTACACTTTGTGTATTGAACAGACACATGTTGAAGTTATTATCTTTTACTCATTCAATAAGATAATAAATATCTCATGATTATTATGATTGCTTATACTCTTAATTCCAAGATATTTAATCGCCACGTGCATATAATGATTGTCACTTTAATTCATCAAAGAGTGAAATTCATATTAAGTCAATAAGCTCGGTGAATTGGGAGACGATGTTATTTGTACGGTGAAAATTAATTATTAAAGAAAACCACGTCCTGATATTTAAATGGGTTAATGATGTCCTCTTGAGGAAGCTCATAAGTTTTGTTCATGTCAAACCCTATAGGTGGATTTAATTATTCGACATGACAAATAAGTTAAGTGGTAAGGTCTCAAGGAATAAAAGAAGTCAATTAAATATAATTGTCAGTAATTTATTTAATTGATGGACATCTGTAATCTGAAATGTGGAGAGATTATTAAGCATATAATAATAAGGAGCTCGAATATAATTTTGAGATAAGGTTCAGGAGATCAATAATAAGTTTTTAGTGGACTAACTTATTATTAATGAGTTATATGATGTTTATTCTGGGTTAAACATAGGAATCCTAGGCCTATTGGAAGCCCGATCCTTATTTCTCTTTAGGGTTTCTATCGTAGCATATATATAGACGTCTAGGCTCTCTAAATCAGCATCAATTCATTACTCACGTTTTTTAGAAATGATGAGAGAGAGAGAGAGAGAGCAAATGTTCGGAGGTTTTTACAACCCACACTGCGTCCGAATTTTTGGCGTTGAGGGAGATATATGACAGGAGATCGTGAGGTTTAGCAAGCTACTTTCTGTGTCTGTTTTCAGTTTCTGCCTAAGACGAGATCAATCTAGAACGATCTCGAAGGTAAACCCTAATTCCGCCTTGTAGGGTTTTAAATAAATTTTTTTTGTATTCAATACATATGCGCTGTCAATGATTTTTAGAATTTCCGTTCCAACAATAATCACCCCTATCTTCTATCTCTTTTTCGTTGTGTGTGTGTATGTGTGTGTGGTATATGTTTAATTTAGTGTGATCTCCTATCTCTTTTGTCTCTCTCACTCTCTCGCTTTGTGTGTATGTGTGCGAATGTGGGTGTATGTTTAATTAGTGTGATCTCCTACCTCTTCTGTGTCTCTCTCGATGTGTGTATGTGTGGGGGGGAGGGGTAGGTGTATGTTTAATTAGTGTGATCTCCTACCCAACAAATAGAAAGAAAAACAGATTCACTGACATAGTAAGTGTAGTCATACACACACACACACCCCCTACACGATGCTCGTGGGACACAGTCACAAACACAAATTATCCTAAGCGTGCACACACATGTTCGATATTGGGAAAAATTGTAATAATTACTGCGGTTTTCATTTTTTGTTTTTTTTGTGCCATGTTTAGTTTTAGTAAACCAATTTTTTCTTTGTTAACAGTGTATTGGATCACCAGTTCGACGTTTAACCCACTGCTCAAGTATTCTCATTTATTTTGGACAATTGAACAGTATTGTGTACTGGCCCTTTGTATACTCGTGTTGAGACATTTTATTTTTGATTGTTAGAAGATTTATGAGGTCGAAGACTTTGACTAGAATGATATTGTTTACATATTGGAGAATATGATGAAGTAACATAGAATTTATTATGTTTTTTATGCTTACGATTGTTTTTAGTTGTATGTAAAACTGATAAACTTCATCATGTTTTTAAGATTATTTAATAACATTACAAACTAAAATAATTGACTTCATATATTCTAATGAGAATTCCATATAAATATATATATATATATATATATGTTTATCAGTTGGAGCACATTGATAATTACATTACACTATTTTTTTTGAGATACCCTTTATGGGTGATAACAACGTTATTGGATGAATTCTTTTTCATGAATTAGGTAAACATGGACAGCCTTACCGATAAATTAGGGTTGTTACTTACCCTTATGCATAGAATGATTTGAGAGATGGTAATTGTGTTTAATCTTGTGGTATCTATAATGTTGATGATATGGAACATGAAAAATAATGGTACGACATCTGAGGTTCCACGACACTTCCATAGTAGTCGGTTACAGATTCAACACTTGCACCATCTCATTGGGGAGAGTGACAGAACCTGTATAAGCCAATTCAGGATGGATAGACACACGTTTGTGGTATTGTGTAATATGGTCCGTGATGTGGGGTGGTTAAGTTCAACTAGGAACGTAAGTGTTGAGGAGATGGTGACGATGTTCTTAAGTATTTTAGCTTATGGTGACAAAAATAGACCAGTTAAATTCAATTTCCTTCGCTCGGATGAAACTGTCAGTCGATGTTTCAACATTGTGCTTACTGCAGTGTTGAGGTTGCGTAGGTTATAGCTATAGTCCCCAGATCCTGTGTCGGTGAACAGTACTGACAATAAATAGAAGTGATTTATGGTAAGCCCAATTTGACATTCATTTCTACATTGTTTATTATGCCTTTTACTGTTGAGAAGGAAAGGTCAATGATATCTGACCATTCATTGATAAATATATTGTAGTAGTTGTATATTTGTTTAGTTGCCTTTTATACTTAGACTACCTAGAATAGATTAGCATGATTGTAGGAAATCTCTTGTATAAAGCTACGTCTCCTGATTCAATAAAATTCATTCAAAGGCAAATATTATTTTCCTTCTTTACATGGTATCAGAGCAGGGAACGATACCCTAGCTCTCTGCCCTCTTTCTTTTTGCCTTTCTTTTTTCGCTGTTTCTCATTATCATGACGGAACAACAACCTTCGAATGGAGGCAAGCTTGATGCTGCCAATCCATATTTTATTCACCATTCTGATCATCCAGGAATGGTGCTTGTTTCCAAGCCCCTCAATGGGTATAATTATTCGACATGGTGTAGAGCCATGACGATTTCTCTGAACGCCAAATCCAAGTTAGGTTTCATAGATGGGACCACCGCAATGCCTTCTGCCACAGCCAAACCAGACGAATATGCTTCGTGAAAAAAATGCAACAATATGATCCTCTCTTGGATTCTCAATTCACTCACACAGGACCTTGCAGACAGTGTCATTTTTTCAACCACCGCCCAGGAGGTATGGGAAGACCTTCGGGATCGTTTTTCTCAAAGCAATGCCCCTCATATTTTTCAGATTAAGAGGGACATTGCTTGTCTTGCTCAAGATCAGATGACTGTTGCAGCTTATTACACAAGGCTAAAAAAATTATGGGATGAACTAGGATCCTATAATGACACCGTTTGCTCTTGTGGGGCAGACCATAAGAGACGCAGATTGATGCAATTTCTCATGGGACTCAATGAGTCCTACAGTGCAATCCGAGGGCAGATTCTGTTGATGAATCTGCTACCTGATGTTACCAAGGCTTACTCTTCCATTGTACAAGAGGAGAAGCAGCTAAGTCTGGGGGCTGTACGTGAGACGACGGAGAACTCAACCATGGTTGTTCGAAGGGCTGAACTGGTGGCTCTGGCTGTTCGACATGGACAAGGTTCTTCTTCTCGTTCCAACCCATCTAATCGAAAACCTTTGCATTGCTCTTATTGTGACCGTGACCATCATGTACGAGAAACATGCTGGAAGTTGAATGGGTACCCACCAAAACACCCTAAACATGCATCAAACATGTCTAATCAAGGAAGCACTCATTTCAAGCGCAACAATAGCCATCAATCTTCAGCCAACAATGTCAAGGAAAGCCCAATAATGCAGGA